>JACATO010001864.1:112500-1362500 GCA_018389105.1 Nautilus pompilius | reverse complement strand
AGCGAGAAGAACACTCATCTAATTAGTGAGCGGAAAAGTAATTAAGTACCCGAATCTCCAGTCCGATTGGTTCACTCGACAGGAGCCGGAGCTAAAAAAATTAATTGTTTATGCACCGGAGGCGACGGTTAGCTTTTAGACAGCGCGTGCCGAAATATATAGATGACACTTTCATTATCTATTCACTTCGAGATGGGATTAGCTTCCGCGAAAAATTTAAGTTTATTGAGGATTTTATATCTGCTCTACACTGAAGGTAAATTTTATTTCTGTCTGTTTCTGGTTGAATATTTCGCTGCAGACGAATTCATCCATCCATTTGTTGTTTTTTTTTTATTTTAAGGCATTCAGAGTTACCTCCCTTCAGTAGAAAATACGGTTTCTGTAAATAAAATCATCGGCGAATAAAGCGAAATGACGGAGTGGATAATCGCATATGGTTTCTTTCTTTCACCCAGGTAACAAAATCTCCGCAGCAGTTAATCTGAAGGTTTGCGACCTCTTGTTCTCGCTTCGGAAATCTTTTTCTTTCCCCTGCATGTCGAGTGAGGGAGTCCTGGTCGAGTCCCCCTTCTCCGTGTGTCAGGGAAGACGCTCCCAAGCACGGATTTGTGAGAGTGACGTCATTCTTCGTATTGAACCGACACGGGTTCTGACTGAGCCCACAGCAGCCCCGTCGTCAGCTCAGGCACAGGTCGACCGGCGGCTGAATCGGTACAACTTGCAACAATGGCGTTGATTCTGAACGTCACTATATGTACACACAGGTAGATAGAGAACTGATCGGTTTTTGTAATCATCCACGGTAAACACAGCCAGTGTTGGGGTTGTGTTTGTGTGGGGAGGGGAGTAATGCATATGATTAAACGTATACGTTTTTTTTTTTTAAATCTATTATTATTATATTATTATTATTAATATCTGTGGCAGACGAGTAAATAATAAAAAAAGTTCCGAGCTCTTTATTAGCGTGCAAACAAAGGGAAATAACCGTCTTCCAGAGGAAATGCTGGTAAGTCGTAGCATTCGATTTCCCGAAGTTCTCTGATACTTAACTCCTCGACCTTAAATTTGCGAGAAATTAGAACCGAAGTTTCCGTCAATATGTTATCAAAGTTAACTTTGGAAAATTCTCCAAAAAATCCGTAAGAAAACAAAAAGTTTCAACCACAGGCTGAAAAAGGGGAAACAACGTCTTTTTGAACACTTTGTTCTTGTGTTTCCCTCCACCAGTTTATTTTATACTCTTTTTCGAATATCTTTAAGTCACCTGTCTTGTTTTAATCTTTATAATATTCTTAATACAGCGGAAAAATAATAATGCATGTGATTTGTTTAATTTCACCCAATGTTTAAACGCCATTCGGTTGTGATGTCTAGATTGTTTGATATCATCCCCATGACACCAAGGGAGATAATTTGGTTTCATTAAAATGTTTTTATCTTTCTGAGATAATATGAAATAAAATACAGGATTAAGATTGCTCAATGAAAACAAGATATAATAATAATAATAATAAGAATAATAATAATAATAATAATAATAATAATAATAATAATAATAATTTGTTTTTTCCATCGGATAACTGCTCAATAAGAGAGCTTGACTCTGTCTCCTGGTGAAGAACATATTTTCCAATGTGAGGTACTTCAAAATTAGCAGACATCTAGGAACAGTCGCGATCAATTCCTTATTGGGTGGCACGGCCGTCCATAGGTGGGGGGGGGGGCTATCAGACCGAGGGCGGGCCGTAGTCGGTTCGGTTTGACCTATTTATCGAGGTATTTTTAGTCGCTGGTGTGGTGTCCCCGCCCCACGCTATCGCACACACACACACACACACACACACACCCGTTTGTGACGAAGGCAAAGGGAGAGCACCCCGACTATTTATCCCCCCCCCCCAGGGTGCGGCTCAGAGCCGGACTGGATTATATGAGGATAAACGTTTTATTGGCTGTGCATCGTTCAAGGCGATCGGTTTTTCCCCCCCTTTCTCTTCGCGTGTGAAAGGACAACAGGAACCTGCGCAGAACTACACGGTGATGCCATTCCGTTTCTTAATCGATACTCGAACTGCACAAAAGATAAACGAAACAAAAAAAGTAACTAACTAACGTAAACCCGCCCTTTCTCTGTTGTGATAACTCCCCGGCTTTGCTGCTCGGAACACATTCGGGTATTGATCACAGAGGAATCATCTCAGCCCCCAGCATCTAATTATTTTGACATTTTATTCTGTTACTTCACACGCACAAATAGTGATGTCGGTTTCGCTTTAGTTTTAAAAAAGTTTAGTCCTTTTTCTTCGAAATTATTTATTTCTTTAAACGTGATGCTTGTTGGGGTTTTTCACATTTAAAAAAAAAATGTTCGTCCTACTTTTGTAAATATGTAGATTATCTGTTTATTCGTCGATAAAATCGACACGAGAAGGGAGATAACTGTCCATTCCTTGTCCTGTCCTGTGTCCTGCCCTGCCCTGCCTCTCTCTCTCTCTCTCTCTCTTCGCGATTCCATTACCTTTTCAGACAAAGGAGGTAGTCACATTGAACAACTTCCTACGCAATTTTCCGTTGAGAGTAACCAGCAGCTTTAGGAAGGGCAATAATACCTATCTATCCTTGATAGTGATGTTCATTAACAATTACAAATCAAGTTAGACTATGAGTTGCTAATTATTCAGATTAATAATTATGCAAAACCTGATAACAACAACGTCATACTTAAAGGTTTTGCTTCTATTATGAATGGATTATTATTATTATTATTATTATTATTATTATTATATTATTATTATTATTATTATTATATTATACATTCCCATTGAATAACGTGTTGGATGGTTGTTTGTTATTTTGTATGAGGAAGGACATTGAGAATTCCGCACTGATTCTCTGGAGTGTTTCCAGGTCTTAGGTGTTTGGAATACCCCGAACGACATTAGATCTATAAAGGTTATACATTTTATACTTTAAAAGGAGTCTTCAACGCTGTGTTTTTTATTTAAAAAAAAAAAATAATAATAATAAGCAGGGGTTTTGAGCGAGTGGGCAGGTAAAACGTGTTTGGCTGTCTACAGTTACTAGGGGCCATAATTACAAATAAGCTAAGCTTCAAGCGAAGTTAAATATCAAAAAGCATGTTTTAATAAAAGAACTATTAACATCTGGCGTACATTCTCGGAAAGCGTAACCAATGGTGTTAATATTAGCCCCGTATTCGTGAAAGATTCTATTACCTGGGATGAGCCGGCACAGACCATGACAACTTCCTGCTCCCGTTTAACGACTGTCGCCATTCAGCCCTCGGTTTGCGCGGCGGGGGCGTAAAAGAGGAGAAGGGGAAAAGACTTCCGCCCAAACTTATCTTCACCCCGTTCCACCCTACAAGCGACCGAACAGAGATGTTACAGAGCTGAGGAGAGGCGGAAGGTCCCGTTCGTCTACAGAAGTCATCTTCCAGTCTCGACCATTTATTTATGTGGAAGAGGTGATCGCTAGAGTAGGGAAGTTCCGCCCCCTTCTTTAGGGATTTACCGGGCCACTCCTCCGCCCAGATCAGCAGCGCTCGCTTTAATAATACATTAAAAGCATCTCTTCGGCCCTCTATCTCTCTTCTCCCCCCCCCAAACTCCGTTTATTGTGAAAAGAGTATCTTGTTAGGTCTAAATTGATTCTTTCTCTGTGGGAGGGTGGGAATTTCAGACGTGTCAATAATAAATTAGAAAGCCATTGTTAAACCAAACCATCCTTTCGCCAGGTAACAGGGATTTTTATTGGCAGACGGCTGGTGAGCTGTACGTTGCATGGACCTTACCTGTGTGCGTTCGTGTGTGTCTCTTCAGGTCGAATGTGTCGTTGAAACCCTTCCCGCAAAAAGTGCACAGGTATCTTTTGTTGTTGCTGTGACACTTCATGTGACGGTTGAGCAGGCGCTGCATCGGGAAGTCCTTGCAACAAACGCGACACCTGTATTTGTCGCCTTCCGTGTGTTCAGCTGCTTGAAGGAAAGACAAAGAAGAAACAGCATCATTTCATCGCTGTCAAGTCACCTGATACAGCGCCATAAAGTAGGGGGTCGGCGACAATAGCTAGAGGCTGTAAATCTTAATGCTGTCTGGTTCAACATCACACACACACACACACACCCTCCCCCCCTCCAAGGGGTACAGCTACGGGTGCTGCGGTTGGGGGGACCCCGCCTTATCTCTACGACAGATACGGTATTTACGATGGTGAGAACTTCCCTTTTATGTCCGTCTCCACACAATGAACCGCCACAGCGGTACTTACGACATGTATGTTCGGCCTGTGTACCCGCCCTGGGTGATTTAGGGTAACGTTTGTTCTGGAGAAGAAAAGGACCGGCTCATCATTAACAAACACTGCACTGGGGATGGTACACCTGAAACCAGCGGCTTATTTATTAGCGACCGTCTCCGGGATAGGTTCTAGGACACATCAAAGTTGAAACCGCTTCGCTGTTTACATTATTAAAAATTACAAATTCAGATAAATATAGATTGCGGAAGTAAACCCCACCACCACCCACGCATTTAAGGTTTGGCTGCTTATCAGAATTTCTTTTTTATTATCACTAATCCGCTGATGATGGAATCTCGTTAAAACAGCTTATATATATAATTCTCGGTCTATAGAACATCGGGAAGAAAGCACCTATTGTTATAGGAGATGAAACCCTTATAAAAATCATTTAACTTCCTTGTTGTTATTATTATTATTATTATTATTATTATTATTATTAGTATTATTATTATTATTATTATTATTATTATTATTATTATTATTATTATTATTATTATTTGCCTCTCGGACAGCCCCACCTATCGGCCAAAACGTGCGATTTTACAACAAATGTTCAGCACCTTTGCTGTGTGTGTATTCTGATGTGATTCGTTTCTGGATCCAATATCAATGCAAAAACCAATTCTTTAAAACGCCGGATGTCTGCCAAAAAAAAAGAGAGCAGGATTCGGGAAATAAATCGCGTGGAGAAGAAGCGGCCTTTGTCGAATAATTCGAGCCCACTAGGTGGCACTGGATTTGCCCGCGCGTGAGGCCATTTCCGGAAAGTTCCGAAGCATTATGGGAAATTTTGTTTAATGGGTACCACCGTTGAACGAGGCAGAAAACTAATCAAACGACACTTATTAATTATAATGTACAGATGGCATTTAACGTGAAGCGAACGGAAGCTTTAAAAACTTGGGGGTGCTAAACATTTCCCTGCCGGACCGGATTTCTGGTTCCAGACGTTTCTCATGGTCCTCCCAGGAGAAATGTACCTATATATGTATATTTGAAAAAAAAGTCAGACTCCTTTATTAACTATGGTAAAAGGGTATACTTTCTTTAAAACGACAAAAGCATCCCCCCTTTTTTTTTGACAGGCGTGAGAAAGAAGAGAGAGTTATCCTTTTGCGGGGGGGGGTTCACTTACCGCTGAAGTCTGTAGGGGTTCGGTCGATCTTGAAGCGCGCAGCCTGATCTGAGAACGGATTCAGGACGCCATAGCCCCCGTTCACCATTTCCAAGCCCGCCAGGAAAGGGGGCTGTAATATACACACAACAAACGCGTTAGGGGAGAAGTGGCGAAAACAGTCGTCTGACGAAGTAGGGAATTAATTATCGGTTTAAACCAACTGTCTGACGAATGAGTAGCGAAAAAAAGAAGAAAAGAAAGTACATAAAAAGTTCAATTGAAAAGGGTTAATTACAAAGACAATGTTAAGAGACGGTGAGGTTGGTCTGGGGACGGGCTCCGGTTGTGGTTAAACTCATTCGCAAAAGGTTCTGCAATTAAGAGTAGAAACAGCGCGATTACCATCTAAAACTCCGATGATCGGCGTCCACAGTTACCAGTCGATTTCTGTTCTCGCACCTGTTTGCATGCGAGTTGTCCGCTCCTGGCTCAGGCGGTCCAACGAGTCGCCTAATTACTCATCTCTTATGGAAATGCGCAGACTGACACCAGTTTGGTGGGTAAACTTTTAAGTTTATCCTTTTAAATAATAGTAATTAATCTCCACTATCAACGGTGAGCGCATTTACAAACCTGAGTACCACTGAAATCTCACTTACTCATTCCACTCACTGATGGGCGGCGCAATAGTCCAGTGGTTAGAGTATTGGATTGATAAGGTCGCGGGTCGGGATTCGAATCCCCGTCTGGACCTACTCGGTATGGCATACCTCACTAGCGCAATCTATTCTTCATCATCCGGCCACCGCGTAGATGTCCCTTTTCCTTCCACATCCCCCATCAAATGCAGTAGAAACTTTCGTTATTCTGCGAAAGTGTGGAGTAAATCAGGGACCTTCGTACTGCCTATGGTTTCCGGTGTCACGCCCTCCTCCCACCTCTCTGTCTGTCCGGATAGGGGAACAAGACAAAAGAATGGGCGGCGATAACTGTGAGCTCACCAATCACAGACGTCATAGAGGGCTAAGAGGTTATACTGTTGAAAGAAAGTCTTGAGTGACTAAAGACTGTGAAAATGAGCTTCCTTCCGAATGTTCGAATCCTCAAACAGTCTTATGACAGTAAAGATGCGTCTAACTATTTGAACCGATTGTCTGTTTACTGGGGATATTTCATCGGTAAGCCAACACTTACACCTTCTAGGACACAGTAATTTATAGTGAAAGTAAAATTATCCTTTTATTTACAGAACTGATACTTTAATTATAATTATTTGTTTGTTTTACAATTAATCGTGCGCGTTCCCTTTCAGTACAAGTCTGTTCAGCTTTAACTATGACGTATTTTATCCGACAGAATCCCTTTCAGTACAAGTCTGTTCAGCTTTAACTATGACGTATTTTATCCGACAGAATCCCTTTCAGTACAAGTCTGTTCAGCTTTAACCCTGGCGTATTCTATCCGACAGAATCCCTTTCAGTACAAGTCTGTTCAGCTTTAACCTTGGCGTATTCTAACCGACAGAATACGTCTCAGCGAACATTCTCTGACTATTCTTGAAAGTATGATAATTCAAAAATGTTCTACCAGACTAAATTACACAGTCATCGTATGCTATACGATATCCTAATCAAGTTATCCATTGACGAACAGCCGGCTCCACGTCGATCGGCTTTTATATGTAAGAAGACCCCGTCTAAATCGCACTGCTCAGTGAGATAGATACCACCGGTGTTTAAAGAAAAGGCATGTCATTCCCCGCGACCCCTTGCAACAGCTTACCCAACAGGTGAAGATGGCAAGCCAGCCACACACGAACTTTACTGCGAGGTGTACCCTCTGTCAACCTGAACACGTGTCACTGAAAACCCAGGTGCTGTGCTATCATATGCGAGTATTTATCGGGTCACCAGAGTTGAGCCAACTCTTTGGTCGTTTGTTTCCTCTATCCATAAAAAAGAGGCTATTAAAGAAAGTGTTGTGCCTTCAATAGGGAGTGAAAATAAGACGATTATTTGCGTACCAGCCTGAGACACACGTGTAAGGATTAACTGTTCTAATTACCTGAAAAATAATGCGGTGGAAGACCAAAAGTAGGAGACAAGAAATATTTCCTGCTGTTCTGCATGAATGCACTCGGGCACCGGTAAATACAGCCATAAAAACTAACAGACTACACGGTCGTAACGAGTTTACCCAGGAAAACGATATCAGTCCGGCCCCGAAGATGAGAATCATACTTTACCAATTTGTGAAGAGAAACGAAACTGCGCCACTGCTAAGTATTTTACTGTTTCAGTAATTGCAATAGCCTACTTAATATTAGTAATTTGTAAAGTCGCTGGTGGCATCCATCCCTCTACTTCCGTGCCGCTAGGGCCAGCCTGGTCGAGTTAAGCCATTCCCGACAGACAGTCGTGATGAGTTCGAGGTTTGCTTTGTAACAGGTCTCTCGTCGCACCTGCCGCGATGTCTCCCAGCTTCCTCTCTTCACGCTTCTCCTTCATACAGGGAGCCGTTCCGCTACCTTCTTGACCCGTCACACGCGCAACACGGCCATCTGGGTACCCTGTATTCTTATAGACACGACACCGAGTATCAGAGAGGAGCAGTTCTGCAGGTGTGGGGTTGACAACAACAGGAATTTTCTTTTCTGATTGCCGAGGTGGAAGTATCGCGTTCTCGGAGTGTCACGTTTTTAGGTTACTCAGAAGTCAGTTAGTCGTTTGTCAGCAGTACCCCGCTTTCGGCAACACAATAGTCGTAGAATGTCACCTTTGAACTGCAAATATTAGGCAGTGAAGTCATGATTAAGCAAAACAGTGCGTGGGCTGTGGGTCCGCCCCTGGTGGCATTACGAGAACACGAGTCAGGTCGGGCCCCGCTACTCACGTTGCCCGTCTGATGTTTTCATCGGATCACTAGTGGGAGGGAGATGTGTGCTCCACCTGTCGGCCGTACGGGGAGAGCCTCTCACGGGCCACGAGTAAATATCCAGAGGAAACCTTCTCGCTTCGTGCTTCTTTCTTATTGCCAAACTAACGTTTCCTTCCCCGACGGCAGTCTGTTGATCTACCATTGAAGTCCGGATGAAAGACAGTGCGTGGAGGAAGAAAGACTAATTGTATCCAGGGGGATTGGGAATAGCCGTGAAATTCGCGTCTCTTGTGTCTAACAAACCCACCCTCAAAGCCCTAACTTTCTATGTAAATAACAACTTTCTTTCTATTCACATATCTCTATCCTTCTTATTCTTTTGTACGCAAACGTATCTAATATATTAATTTTTACAGCGCACGAATCTCACGTGGCTAGAAAACAAGGTAATTCTGTTACCTGGAAAGGTAAATGAACGCATCACGTACAGCTCTGGCCGAAGAAATGGAAGACGTAGGCAGAACAATGGCTGCCGATGTGACTGTCTATGCTATTTCGTTAACAGAGCAGGTCCAATGTATAAAGCTGCTCTTTAGCGCATATAATTTGTGGAGTACAACAATGGATAGAAAAAATTACCGTTTGTACCGACCTCTTTCAATGGTGACCAGAAAAAGGAGACAGCGAACAACTTTTGGGCTTTTAGCTCAAACAGCAATGAGAACAGATATTTCCATGGTAGCTGTTTCTTCCTTCAGGACCCTTTCTACTCTGCGCCGTTTTCCACCCCCCCCAGAGAATTGCGTAAACAAACAAAAACAAGACAACAGCTTACTGACAAAAACTACCGGTGCTGCCGCCTCGCGGGAACTTCCGTTTAAAAGTATCGGTTTATCTTTTCTTGATTTTTAAAAAAAACAAAAAAAAATACAATATTCTAGGTGGAGTTGGAAAGAGAAGTGAGAAACACGGAAGATCGCCGGGTCTTTGGTATTTCTCAGGGATCCGGTCTAAACGAATGATTCCGAGGCCAAATCGGTTGTTTTCTCTCCTCGTGGCCGTGTCTGTCTCACCGCCAGAATCAAAGTACATAAAGAAGGGGGGGGAAAGAGTCTTACCTCCAATGCAGTTATTAACAGTTTTGATCGAAATTTGTCCACACTCTGAATTTCGCTTCGATGACACCTCGAGATGTCAGACAGGGAGTCTTGTTCATATTTGTCGGCCATTGTGGCTTCGGCTGTTTTCGTGCATTGTCGGGATATTTCGTAGTCGGTCTTCATTTCGTTTTCGTCGTTCTCTTTGTATGTCGAGTGCTTGCAGGATGATTCGGCTGAATTTCGACAACGGGTTCCTGATATCCGTTCGTTTTGACTTTCGCTTTTGAAAGAACGCAGCGTTACGGGCGAATTACCTCCGTTTGTCCTGACACAATATACCGGGGATTGAGGATTATCTCCCTTAATGCCGATTCGTGGTAAAAACTGCCGACAGGGATGTGTAGATGAGACCTCTAGTGGTTTTGCGACTTCCATTAAAGCTGAAGGTAAAAATGTACAGGTTTTAAATATCAAGTTAACTCTTTTAAGTTTTTGCTATTTCAGGTGGAATAATGTTTAACTGGGTGACACAAATTGGCGGCAGAATGGAATAAACAAAACAATCGCCGCTATATTTCCGAGCTAATTTAACAGCTTTAAGGCATAAATAAATTATATTTAAAATTCACCTGAGCTATTAAACGTAAATACGAAGGCAATTCTGATTTCATTGTACAAGACCATGACTGGTGGTCCACATGTGCAAATGTACAACCCATTCAAGATAGAACATTAAAATATGAGTGGGGGATTCAGAAAAACGTTTTCAAAAAACCAAGGGTTTTGACACAAAATTCTAAAATGTTATTATCAAATCAAAATACTAAAGGACATAATTACAAAGTAACTAAAACGCATTAGGAAAAAATAATAAACCTTTCGATCAACAAAAAAGTATTAAATTATGTATGACTGGTGTAAATTGTTGGCGATAGTTCTAATAGTCAGAGGGCGCAGAATTTTAAAACCGAACCAACACGTATTTCGTATTCTGGCCCCTTAATAAACCAAGATGCCTCGTTAATTTTTTGCGGTGCCTGTAAGTAAGAGTGTTGCTCTGATTCGGATTCTGACGCATGACCAACCGAGATAAGATACGGCGAAAAATTTCAGGTTATTTTAATTTACCATTTTCTTAAGATTTGCCAACCCCCCTTTTTAAAAAAAAATAAAATCCTTTTAAAGCATTTACTAAGTTATGCAACTAAAACCAAAAGGGTTTGAAAAAAAAAAAAACAAGAAAGAAAGTAATAGCCATCTTTCGTGATGGACGATCGCCGCTGTTATATAGGTAACCTGGAGAAGATGCAGGGAACAGTAAAGATAGACTTTAATATCTGAGCATTTCTGAAACCTGTCCACTGTTGTATGTCGATGTTTTGTGTTGAAGCGCCACCTATCAGCTGTGTCAGTAAAACACTGGCAGCTAGCAGGACGTGAAGGAAGGCGTGTAAAATGACCCTGTTCCCTGGGTCCTACTCATTTTTCCACAGTTCGACTAATGAGAGAGAGACGGACAGCATCAAACACCTCGAGAAATACCTGTCAGCCTGATCCCGCCTCCAGACGGGCTCTGACGAAAACACACACGACTACAACTTCTAGAGCGATAGTTACCACAAGATCAGAGAAATAACCTGATAGTTCAGATGAAGTTATTTAGGTATCTCAGGTGAATTGCTAATGTAGCTGACCTTTAATAGTTATCGTAAATTACCTTTCCTATTTCTTATAGATTAGGTTATAGTATCATGGGAACCAGGGCGTTATAATTATTGTTTGCTACTGTCTAAATCAATAACCATGACATGATATTCTTATTTTCTACTCTATAGATGGTTAAAAGAATCCTGCTATTTTGTGCCTCTACCGTTAAAGCTTTTGTTGGCGGTAATACCATTTTTCGTTATAAACAGAAATATTTAAAAGTTAATAACTGAGGTTACTCGATTTACTATGCACGCTTTAATACCATCCACTTGAATCCCTCTCGAGGTCTCCGGCTAAGCCGTTGTCAGTAAATCAGTGGTGCAAGACGTAATTTAGAACCGTGAGACTGTTATACACCGGTACACACGATTCGACTACAGGTGACATCATACCAGACTTCTGTAATGTAGATATTGTTTGCTAAGTGTTTTCAATAAAGCTCTTAATTCACGTATATTTCTAGTCCGTTATTAAAATCGGGGCCTTTTGAAAATAGTAGCGTAGATACCACAGAGAAACAGTGAAAACCCTGGTTGAAGAATATTTCAGATTCTAGAGACTTCTTTGTGGCCCCTTTTTTACTATGAAAAGCAAACAGGCTGCCAAGATCGTATTTATTTAATGTATCAAACCATCGTCGTTCTTGTGTTTGTCCATATTACAGTTGCGAGAGACGACCCTATTGGCTGTTAATCCCGAAGCCTTCCGCCACTCTTTTCAATGACCGCTAAAATTGATCACGAAATTGGACTTTTTTAAATCTTAAAAACATTTTCTTTTCATTGCTATCGGCGACCTGTTTTATTTATTAACCTGCGGTTGCCTCCTTCCTTGACGTATGTGGATTTAGCGGCAGTAAAGGTATTTCGCTGAGGCGATTGGTTTATCACGATCACGGGAACAAACAGCCGCCGTACAGCTGTCAGGACCGCATTCTCACACTTCGGCTGATCGCTGTCTACTGAAGCAGTCAGGTGGAGGGCTGCTACTGAATTAACGGGCTAACCAACCTAATAGACTTTCTTATATAAGAATGCCGAATATTCTAGATCAACAAACTTTTGAAACCAATAATTTTCTTTAATTTGACGTTATTCTGGAAAGGTCGGTAGGCGGTTAAGAACATTGATGAATATCTTTAAATGCACCAGGTTAAATTACACGTGGGATACAGGGTACAGGGACGAGGGAGGGGCGGGGCGGCGTACGAAAAAAGGTCAGATGACAGATCTGCGAACAAGAATAGAGTCTGCCTGCAAGATGTTCAGGAAACTGCGTTTAATGCAGATTCCGGGACATTTCGGGGTTGACATCTTAAAGAACTGCTAATCGCACAACATAGTATGAGAACTAATTGGAATCTTCTCCAAAACTGTCTGAGTCTACATTTTACGAGCAGACTAGATTCATATCACGACATCGGTGCAGATTATCTTATAAAAGCATTCGGAGAGCTGTGCTGTCCACGTGTCCGGCAGCGGTGTACCTCCACCTGAGCAGCGAGCTGCTGGCCCGAGGGCGTAACCGGTTTCCTCCGTGGCTGCTCACTTACGGCTAGCGCTGCATTCGCACCGGTTCGACTCCCCGGTCGGCTGGGTAGCGGTTGCGTTCAATGAGTCAGAAGAAGACGCCTAACGTGTAAACGGCGACGCGGTTTCCCGTGAAGAGCCAGCAGAGGGGGCTGCTGCGGTCTTCTGCAGCTGGACAGGTCAAGGGTCACGGACGACGGTCGACGTTCGGACAACCCGTCCTTTCGTGGCGGATTGCCAGGGACGGGGAAGGGGAGGAAGTGTCCTCCTTCGGCTGCGGGTATAATAAACAATGGCGCAAATAAATGATGGCTCAAAGTTTAAACGAACGTCTCCGGGGCGGCTCTAGCCACGATTTTGTTGGAAACTTGGGGGAAACCTCCGGAAAAGCCGATCTATCGGTGCGATTCCGTGATAGCGATAAGGATATGGTACACTTCGGCCAACTGCCCCCACCCCCTCTGGATCACATGACCATTTTCAACCAATGGAAAGATGTCTCATGGCTGAAGCCTTGCGCGAATGTGTTCGTTTAGGCTAATCGGCAAGTGTCCCTACCTCTCTTCCGTTTTTGAAGGCTGTATTGTGTTTTTACTTTAACCTGAACTCTAGTCCCGTAACATTTTCTATTTTTCTTTCCGAGTTTAGAGCTAATGATAAAATGTTGCCAAGGTAACTACTTAGTTAAGTTAGGGTCAAGGGGAGGTAAGGATGTAACAGCGCTTATAAGTTAAGGCCTTATTCTAGTCAGCTGTTGCGGTAGCCATTGGGTAAATAGGTATAAAATGTCTCATCCTTCTTGCAATGCTGTCTGTGATGTTAGGTTTCCCCTCTGACTGATTCCAGTTCTACCTAACGTCAAACTATTGGTTTCTAGCTCATCTAGTAAAGAACATTACAGCACACGCCAGAACTGAAAGTAATCTACCACAATCGGTCTATACTTTTTCAAAGATAAACAAGAAAAACTTATGAATTGCGCAAAGTTCGTGTTATACACTGAATATGGTTTGAGGCAAATAAATAATGCAAAACGCACGTGTCTGAACTGTACATTTACTCTGTTGGTTCGCAACACTGATTTCTAAAGAGCTGGAGAGCTTCTTCTTTTTTGACCTTGTAAAATTTTGTAGAATTTCTACTTTGATTTTTAAAAAAAGATTTTCATATTTTTAAAAAAATTATAAGCATGCGGGAACTTTTAAAATGTGCTGCCATTGGTACAACGGAATTTGAATAATCTTAAGGATTGAAACCACCGAAAGATTTTACGAGGAAAGTCTGACGACAGCTAGATTCAGTTTAGAGTTCTTAAAGCGGAAATGAAGATGCTCCTGTTCCGCTGTATGTCGTGTTTACAGACATTTGGACCAACATCACGTTCACTTCAAGAGTAAACCTAATAGAACTCAACAGAAAACTGCAAGATCTGGTGAGTTCACTCTTCACCCTTGCAACTAAGACAGTTGTCTTAGAAAGGGAGAAACACATGTTTCATTGCTTTGCGGACTCGGTAGCGAACAGAGAATGTGACATCCATTATACTGCTGAGCCAGTTTCGGAACAGCTGGAAAAACTTACGGTCATATCCGATAAATATTTTCTTTCTGAAGATGATCCTGTTGTTGGCTATCGGCGGATAACGGATCGTTTCATTTATTATGGAAATGAAACGACAAACTAGTTGATAGATCGTAAGCTGCATAAGGTCGAGAACGAACCACTGCTCTGAGCGTCATCTCGAGTCCGCAGCGACTCTGGGATGATAAGGAAACTAAACTAACTTCGGTGAGTAGAGTCCGACAGCGGGAGCCGCTAAGTTTGCATAAATGTAAAAACGAACCCGCCGTGAGTACCTTCATCTTTTCAGATTTATACATGATTCCATTTACTTTATTTGTCGATCGGGTGGCAAGACATTTTTTAAAAGTGATATTTTTGTTTGAAGTCTGCATTTGAAATCGACAAAATCCGGCAGCTTTCAGAAAGAGTAATTTCATAGAATTACAACTTAGCTGTACAAATGTGAAAATGGCTGCTCTCCCCCTCGTAAGTATTTTTTATTATGGGCATTAACAGAGACAATAAGGTGGGGGCCCAAAAGCAGATATTCATGTATCCAATAAAGCAGATGGATTTCGCGAGCTTCCAGAGATCAAACTGGACAACTTCTGGATATGATGTTAAAGCGAAAAGATGACCGATCCTCCTCCTCCTCTGCAACATTTCGCCACGCAAGTAAGTTTTCAGTCTTCTCACTGTGCTGGAAGAACAGTTGTGGGGGGGGAGAGAGACAGCAAAATAAACGTTGAAAAGGTTACCAAACTCGAGGAACCACAGCCTTCATCCCGATCTCCCCGACGACCTGTTTGGTTTCAGTAACTAAGTCGAAGAAGACTATTTCAAACTTTACCAGTTAAGATCACAGCCTGGACTCTTCCGAATCGTTTCCCAAATGTTCGCAGACAGATTTCGAATAAGCTGCAGACGCTTCACCCTGGCGTGAAGGCAACAAGAGCTTTTTCGATCGATATCGAGATGGGAATCAATTGATCCGTCATCGGTTGAACTGATCGTCATGCCACCAATCTCCCCCCAAAAAAGAGAAAATCGACGATAATCTTTCCGGTTTTGCGATCTTCTTCACCCAGAAAACAACGAGCAACGTTCGATTTCCGATCTGAAACTGCATTATCCCCAACAGAGTCCAAGTCATCTCTCAGACAGGCAAGCCCTCTAACTCTGTCTTGCACAAATTTCCCACCTTGCCCCAAACAGGGGTCCCCCAAGACTGGACAAGTTTCTGATCCTTTCAGTAATGTTGAAAATCGTCAGGACTATTTTAAAGAATCTGAAGAAAATTAAAAAAAAGTGAATTGTCGCAGCTTTTCCCTAAAGCTGATTATTATAGATTTGACCTGACTGCTCCTGTATAGTCTCAGGGGATAACACCTCCAAATGTGATCGTTACTGCTTCTAGAGAACAGAATTTAACCGCGAAAAAAATGGGACGCAATGGTCGTATTTTGTGTTTGAGGAAGATTCAGCAGTATTTTTTAAAAGCTTTTTAACTGATGCTAGACATTTTGGAAAATCTCGTATTAAATATGTTACTTCTTGTATCGATGTTTAAAGCCAGGCGATGTGGCTCAGCGGTGAGTGCGTTGGCTTCAGGACCTAAAGGTCCTGGGTTCAATTCCCGCTGCTGGCACATTGTTGTGGCCCTTGAGCGAGGTACTTTACTGGCATTGCTCCAGTTGCTGCTGGGGAGTGGCCTGTGTAGGCACTCAGACACAGGAACCGAGGGCATGGGGATGCTCTATGACCACGACAGAGGCAAGTCTCCTAGGATAAGTCAGAAGAATAAACCACTGCTGAAGACGGATGCACTGGGACAGAGGGCGTCTAACGACGGTGCAACGCATCCCACTCTTATGAAATGGGTGGTCGAAGAAAAAGTATCAATGGTTGAAAATATTGTCGTGAACGGATAAATTTAGTTTATGCATTCGGCAATGGCCACTTGTTAGTCTGGTTTTATCGTGTTCAAAACGAGCTCAAACTCCTCTGAATGTTTCTTTGAACCACACAGTTTTTAAGATTACATACAAATCTTCGACCACAGTAAAGATGTATTCTGGATCACATCAGCCGTATGCATAAAGACATCTTAAGCGGCAAGGCTTTAATAGTTGGCTGTTCTGCCAGAAACCAAGATGACGACTTTTTAGCTATCGAATCAGATTTTCGCAACTCGTTTTCCGTTTTTGGTCTTTTTTGGGGGGGAAAATAGCATCTCAGCGTCTTCCTGGGTTACACTTCTGGAAGTCTTGATTCTGGCGATGCTGACGTGGATGGGTGATCGCCAGTAAATGAAATGGAACGAGACGATAAAGAAAACGCCAGTTCGCTCCGCGTAATGTTGGGTTTGCTGTGCCCGGCTCCATGAGCATTTGCAGGTAGCGAATGAACTTTCTTCAGTTTTATGCAGGTTGGACTATCCTCCATAAATAAGTACAATGTGAAATGTTATATAAAAGAGGACCCAACCCACTCCCAAATACAGTCTTATCAGGCCGACTACCAAGACGAAGAACAGTTCTTGGTTCCAGCCGGCGGTCATTGGTCAATTAACGACCGCTCCCTCTCGGAGCGCAGGCGGTTATGAGCCACCATAGACTTCAGAGAGATTCTAGGGGACGGGGCTACTCCACAGACCGCGTAGGTGGGGAAAAGGTGTGGCCAATGAGTTAGTCATCAACGATTCTCTGCTGGGAACAACGGCAGGTAAAGACAACGACGACATAATAACAGCGTTTAGTTAAACTGTGAAAAGAAAAGGTTGGTTATTTCCCGCTGTTTAGTTGTAATTTCTGCAGTCGTGTGATCTAGAACTTGTTCAGGTCTCCGAAAACAATGGATAAAGTATGCTATCACCGACTACACGCGACAGCGATTTCGTTGTTTGTTCGAACGCAGTAATAAAACTAATGATAAGAGAACATTATACAACGATGTTTGTTGTATAAGTCTACGGAGTCTTCCACAAAGCTGCAGTTGATTCTCCTTTTCCTTTTCACGAATACTTTGGTAGCTTCATTAAGGTGATAATGTCAAAGACATTCCTGGGTACGAGTTCGGCTCCCAGGCTCCCTAACTGACTGTCCGGGCCCCGCCTTTGTCTGCGGTCTCCTTTCTAGCCCTGACTTACAATTGCCATGTCTGACTAAAGAATTCATAAAATAAGCGACTGCATGAATGAAAAACACGTATACCGATGGACACGATGTTCGTTTGAGGCACTCTCGGGTGCGAATTAGTGAATTATTTCGATATCTTGGGGGGGAGGAGGATATATGCTGCCCCACCCTAATTCCATATAGTGAACAAGAACGGCCAACCGTTTTCTACGCCCTTGTCTCCGATGTTGTTTAATGAACTTAGTAGTTACTATTCGGTCTTCAAACTGTACTCGGGAGAGAGAGAGAGAGAGAGAGAGAGAGATGTAATGGAGAGAGAGAGAGAGAGAGAGAGAGAGAGAGAGAGAGAGAGATGTAGATGGAGAGAGAGAGAGAGATGTAGATGGAGAGAGAGAGAGAGATGAGAGAGAGAGAGAGAGAGAGAGAGAGAGAGAGAGAGAGAGAGAGAGATATGGGGAGAGAGAGAGAGAGAGAGATGTAGATGGAGAGAGAGAGATTGAGAGAGAGAGAGAGAGAGAGAGAGAGAGAGATCAACGGCAAATCATATCCAGGTCTGCTCTTCAATAGATTGCGGCACGTAAGCGTCATAAACCCATAAAGAGTTTTCTTAGAAAACGTTCCTCTAATGATAGTAGGATGTATCATTCTAAGATCTATGGTTCATTAATGTAAACATGCAAATGATATTTGTTTGTTTTTTTTTTTCTTTTAAAGAATTGTCCATTTTGTGGAATCGATATTTAATAATCGATGACATCTTTTTTATGGCACGACCTACTGAACGTTCGGGAAACACACTGGCACCTGGCTTATAATTAAATCAGGCAAATATTTATAATTTTTCCCTGTTTATAACTTTAAATAAAAACAAACATTTATTTAACATTTGGGAAGTGGTTTACCTTGCTGAAACTTAACTCATTTGTATTTTAAAAAGTTTTTTAATCAGAACAAGCCTAAAAAAGTTGTATCATAAAGGTATAATAATAATAGTTTCTCAGCTCGTTTACAGATAGTTAGCAAAAACTTCTATCTTTTAGAAAAACTTATATAACCATAAAGTTTTGCGAGTTTCATCATTAACCTTCCTTAAATGGTCCAGTGAATGTACCGTAGCCATTGTCGTATAGTAAGTAACCTGTATACTTCTTTTAGATTAAATCCTTTTTTTTTCTTTTGTTGAAAAACCTTTCGGTTCTCTTTCAGTGGATATGAACCACCCAGCCCCTAAGTTCTTCACACCCTTGGTCGCTTTTTCCTTCGTTATACGCTTAAGGGCCGAGGCTTTGTTCCGCTATCTCTTCTTCGGTCGCGATCCCTGCCAGTCCGTTTCAAACTACGCCTGGTCCATCTCTGCTATCTTCGCGCTACATGGCCGGGCTCAGCTTCATCATCGGCGTCCGCTACCCTATAAACTTGACCAACATCTTTGTTTTACAACCACAGAGTTTGTCTTTTTTTCCCCCTTACTGCAACGTTTTACACAACTCATTTATGTTTAATACCGCTAACTGCTTTCATCTCAGCCATTTCTAGTAACCCACATTGAGTTAAAATAGGGGGGGGGTTACATCCAACGAAACGGTTCGGATCCTGGAGTTGCGCAAGAAGGAGCTGTCGTATTTATAAGTTGCTAAGCGAGTCAAAACCGCTTATTGTCCAGCCCTGGAAAGCTGCAGGAACAGGCAGATACATCGATCATCATACCACTGGCAGACTCCGAAAGACTGATACTTGAACCGATCTGAAAATCAAGCACCTGTCCGAAATGGACCGGACAAGCCGTCGTTGACATTTTATGGAATTTGGAGAGTCTACCGACTTCCGCGTGATCTGTCCAGAGAGGGCTTTGTCATTTAGAATTGATGTGGGGGGGGGCGTGATGCCAAGAAGAAACTCTTTGTTTCCTTGAAAAATCGAAGGGCTCGATATTAGTTAGCCAAGAACCATTTCCATTGGACCCCAGTTGCTCTGTTCCGATCAATCACGATTGTAGAGGCTTGAATAAGATGGTCGGACTTACGTGCGGCGAAGTATTCCATTTGAAGTGGACCAAACCGCCGACCAAAGGAGGAGGCGGCTCCATCCTGGTGTGGGGCTGTTTCTCCCGAAAAGGGGGCAGGGTCTTATACATCGTGCCCAGAGAATAATGAATCGGTTTGTTTACTTGGACTTCCTGACCGATTTACTAGGATCAAGCTCTAAGGATTCGCCGCCCTCGTCGACCAGTATCTCTCAGATCAGAATATTCCAATTTTAAAGTGGCCGGCTCAAACCCAGCGGAGAATCAATCCATGGACTGATACAGACAGAGATGAGAAAGCCCAAAACTGCGGGCCAACCGTTCTCAACTATTCAGCCGACTTGGGCCCATATTCACACAGACCGGTGTCCTCCTCTTGTGGACTCCGTCTGTAGGCGCTGTCAGACTGTAATCGATGCTTATATCTACGCGACCGAATACTAATAATTCCCTGATCTCGCGTAATCTCTAAAAATTGGGTTTGGGTAAAAAAGATCTGGATGTTTGATTTGTTTTGAAAATTTTGTTGCCGTGGAATTCTGTCATAACGTAGGAAATAGCGAGTGTAAGCAAAATATCGACCACCGATCATGACGATGTAAAGTCAATCGAAAGAGCGAGGACTTGCTCTTCTATCAGCCTAATGTCCAGGCTGGAATATGTCTGTTCTGCCATCGTCCTTGGACTTTTGTCTGCCACTGTATATACATTTATAGTTTGCAGTTTTTTGAGTGCAATAAAATTACCTACAGCCAAAACATTTTAGCGATGTAATCATCTATATATCTATATATATATTTTTAAAAAATTTTAATCCATTTTTTTTTTTTTTGCTTCTTCGTTTCGGACAACCTGCCCTGATTTCCGAGCTCTAAGAATGTCTCACACCAGTGAACTACAAGAGAGAGGTGTGGGATGTCAATCATCTTTGGTGAGCAAGCGAGTAGTTAGTCAGGTATGCTTGGGGGGGCTAATGAGCGGTGGTCGGGGTGCGAGTCAGTCAGGGTTTACCCGCGGTACGTCCACTGCAATGTAATCGGGAAACTCTATTCGAAATCTTCATTTTTAAGATGTAGGAAGAAGCCTGGATACCGGAAGAAAACTTGCGCGATTAGCGACTGGAGAGGAAGAGCGAAAAGAACTTATGCCAAGGAGGCCTTTCGACGCCTCGGCAGTGAACCACTAGATCGCCGATCACCTGCGATGTTTTCAACTAACCAAGTGGTCAGAACTCCAGGTCAATGTTTTTGTTTTGTAGTTTTGACTGTTTCAATTGTGGAAAACATTTGTAAAAGAGAGAACCAGTAAAAAAACTTATAAATTTAACTTAAATAACAACTCCAAACTGACTAATAAAATTGGTAAATATTTGTAAATGTTAAATTACAGAAATATTTACTCACTTAGTACGTATTAATTGGTACCTTATTCGTTTATAGAGCTGTTTGGTGGCACTCTACTTGTTAACACGGCTGTTCGGTGGTACGTGACTCGTCAACACGGATATTCGGTGGTACGTGACTACTTAACACGGCTGTTTGGTGGTACGTAACTAGTTAACACGGCTGTTCGGTGGTACGTGACTCGTCAACACGGATGTTCGGTGGTACGTGACTAGTTAACACGGCTGTTTGGTGGTACGTAATTAGTTAACACGGATGTTCGGTGGTACGTGACTCGTCAACACGGATGTTCGGTGGTACGTGACTAGTTAACACGGCTGTTTGGTGGTACGTAATTAGTTAACACGGATGTTCGGTGGTACGTGACTCCTTGACACGGCTGTTTGGTGGTATGTGAGTCGTCAACACGGATATTCGGTGGTACGTGACTCGTCAACACGGATATTCGGTGGTACGTGACTCGTCAACACGGCTGTTCGGTGGTACGTGACTCGTCAACACGGCTGTTCGGTGGTACGTGACTCGTCAACACGGCTGTTCGGTGGTACGTGACTAGTTAACACGGCTGTTTGGTGGTACGTAACTAGTTAACACGGCTGTTCGGTGGTACGTGACTCGTCAACACGGATGTTCGGTGGTAAGTGACTAGTTAACACGGCTGTTCTGTGGTACGTGACTCGTCAACACGGATGTTCGGTGGTACGTGACACGTCAACACGGATGTTCGGTGGTACATAACTAGTCAACACGGCTGTTCGGTAGTACGTGACACGTTAACACGGCTGTTCGGTGGTACGTGACTCGTCAACACGGATGTTCGGTGGTAAGTGACTAGTTAACACGGCTGTTCTGTGGTACGTGACTCGTCAACACGGATGTTCGGTGGTACGTGACACGTCAACACGGATGTTCGGTGGTACATAACTAGTCAACACGGCTGTTCGGTGGTACGTGACTAGTTAACACGGCTGTTCGGTGGTACGTGACACGTTAACACGGCTGTTCGGTGGTACGTGACACGTTAACACAGCTGTTCGGTGGTACGTGACTCGTCAACACGGATGTTCGGTGGTACGCTGATTGTGCTTGTAGATCTGTTAGAACACCGCGAGCGTCTCACCGAAGAACATGATCGTAACGGTGTTCCGTTTCATTCATCCTTCGCAGCCCATTGAGGAAAGAGGATAAAGGCTCGCGAGAGGTCGCGGCTGCCAGACAATGACAGGAAGCGTGTGACAGTTATTCAATTGATGTGTGTGTGTGGGGAGGGGAGGGGAGACTTGCGGCTTTGAGGGGCTTAGAGACGACGCAGGAAATTGGAGATCAGATTGCTAAAGACAGGATTCATTCATTAGTTTAGGTGGGAACAATGTGCCCGAGACTCGAAATAAAAGGGAGGAGAGGAAGGAAGGGTCTGGAGACGAATAGAAAATCTAGGCTGGCTAAATACGGCGAAGTGGTTCTATTCTCATTGCAAAGACAGCTTGATGGAAGATGTGACGGCTGTCTGGCTGTAGTAAACTTGTCTTCGTGAAATAGCAGAGGAAGCTGGCTGAAAGGCGTCCGTCCGGCGGAGGAAGGGAGAACCCGCAGATGGCCCCATACTGTCCGGTAGGGCACTTTCAGCGGAGATCCCGTCGAAACAAAGGAATTAAGCTATTGCATATGCCCGGGTTATTATACCTTTCGCCATACGTAACTTTGATTTGTGGGGACGTGAGTGCCCGAGTTGTGTCCCTTAGAGCCAGAAAAGGGTGATGTTTTTTAAAAACGAGAAGCGGGCAGTCGTTATGTCCGCCATATTTGCTTTCGTAACTCCAAGGTGGGATGGAGGTGGGGGGGGGGCTTTTTAATCAAGGCTGCGTCACAGCGCGCTCCGGCTCCATTTATGTACGTCTATACTCGGCACGGCGAGAAAATTCCTCGTATCAGTTTCGGCGCAGGACGAACGATTGAGAGTCAGCGCCGTGAACTTTACACACCCCGTCATCTAAACCGAAGGCCCCTTACGAGCTGTAGCGCCTCTTCCCACGGTGCTATCGTTAATCCGGTGGCTGGCAGCGGGCGGAATGGTGATAGCGCTCTCGTCCGTCTGCCGCCCCCAACAACACCGGAGTGCTAGTGCGAGTTAACGAAAAATGGCCAGGTCACTGGGGGGGGCTCACCGCGATACAAGGGGCCCCCCGCACAACCGCGAGATTACCGGGGCTCATAGACAGTTTTCGATTTTCGTTTTAAAACTATTATTATTATTATTATTATTATTATTATTATTATTATTATTATACTGTTTTGCTTAACGTAGGATTAAAATGCGAAGGGAAGGGGCGGGAATCGTCCTTATGTAAAGTTTGGAGAGTCGGGAGTCTGCAGACTCTGAGCTACCTCCCTCTGCCCGACTCGTGTTAACCCAAACCCCTCCCCCCACGGCTTCTTCTCGCGCATGAGCGAGCGACAACAAAGGTCCGGCCGTCCGTCTTCGCGACGCAGCAGCAGCAGCAGCAGCCTGACTTCGGGAATTCGCACAAGAGGAAAACGCCGGCTGACCTGAGGGCTTCCTTAAAATTTCAGCTGCAAACGTTCGAAAAGAAAACACATCGCCGACAAACGGTGACAAGCGCTTTAAATCTCAATTAATTCTTTTGTGGTAGACGGAACCAGACACCCACGCGGGACGGAGTTATGAGTACTGGAAGAGAGAGAGAGAGAGAGAGAGAGAGACTCGGCGGCACGTGCAGCCTGTTTACACCGATGGTCATTAGCTCGTTCCCAGAACAAATGACGCATCCCCCCCCCCCAGCCGACTTTCCGCGTGGTTCCGGGAGCCCGTTACGGCCAATTGCTGCTGTTATCATAATAGCTGGAAAAACAGCAGCCCCGACACTGAACAATCTAGGATAACAACAACAACAACAACAGCAGCTTCTCTCTCTCTCTCTCTGAATTAGACATTTACACCAACTGAAAAATTCCAGTACAGGTGATCCGCGTGTCCGACAAACACCCACCTGTAGGGTGACCGGACGGAGTTCACACCACCCACCTACCTACCTACATGAAGTCTAGCCTCCAGAATGCCGACCACGCAAAGCGCCATCACTTACTTGACTGTTTCCTCTCCTCTCTACACCTTTCTCTTTCGGAGCCAATTCTTTCATCTTTCCTCCCGTAGCCTTCCGTGCTGACAGCCCTGGTCGGTCTGTCGTCATCCCTGGTTCGGAACTTGTACCGCTTAGTTAAGTAGCAGCGTGGCATGGTCACCCCCGTCCCTCGTCGGCTCACTCGCCTGTGTATTTACCTGGCTTTTTTTGACCAAGAAGCGCGACAGCGACGGATGAATGGGGGCAGGTAAAAAAATGTGTCGACACGGAGAATCGAGTCATTTCCCGTTGTTCCAGCCACGGAGCGCAGCAGCCAGAGCGAGCTCACGGCCCGACAGAGCGGCGCGAGCCGGCAGACGAGTCCTTTACCCGGTGGGATGGAGCTTTTATGTCTCACACCGGTAAAAACTACACCTGTCAAAAACAGTTACACAGAGAATAGTGTCAGTGGATGCGCGCGCATCTTGTAACGGATTTATAATTGTCTACCCCCCCTCCCATCACCACCCACCCACCCACCCACCGCGGGGTCCGCTCCTGAGAAGTTAGTGCGTGCGGTGGGACAGAGAAGCGGAAGGTCTATACACGGCAGAGATAAAAGCCGATAGAATGGCCGCAGCAGAGTCCCTGAACGATGGGTAGCGATTAGCGAGGCCACAGCTCTCCCCCCCCCACCCACCACCACAACCACGTAGGTCAGGGAGAGTGAGAGAAGAGCGGAGTAAACGAATATCGAAAAAGAAAACTGATAATAGCGTGGCGAGAAGAATGCACGCACCTGTCAGAGCGGGACTGTCAGCCGGGCGCCTCTTTCCGGAAATGGCTTTTAAAATTACTAACGGTAAAACCGATAGACGAAACAGATCGGACCGAGGACTGTTCAGATGTTCTCCATCCTGAATCCTCTCTCTCTCTCCCTACCTGTACATCTATTAAAATGCTTCTTCGAATTCGATTTTTTTTTCTTGAAAATGTAGCGCAGTAGCATTCTGTTAAAGAAACAAACAACTTGTTAATCATTATTTCATTTGGTTAGTAGATTTTCCAGGATTTCAGAAATAACGAAGAGGGGACGGAACGACGCGTTCGTGGTGTCGTTAACCAGGAAGAGTGCTCCCACCTGGCGAGTTCACCGCTATGGCTAACGTGCTATGAATGCGCCGCTAGGGGCTGGCTAGTCAGCATTCTCGGCCGACGTTCCGGACGGATGTTTCGGGGTAAAGCCATACGGTCCCTTAGCGGGCCCACCCAAAACACTTGGGCCATTTGGTCCGCAGTACATGTCTGGGGCCCGCACGAATTTTTGCGCTGTCAGTCGTACGATTTCCTTTGTCAGTGCGTACATACTAGTGGTAGGCCTCTATTCAGTTCCTTGGCTGGTTTCGGATGAGATACTGCGAGTAATATTCTCATGATCAGTGACAACCTTTCTGGATCTTGAATTGACCACAGTACGTGCATCGGGAGTTCAGCGGGGCCGCCGATTACATGTATTGCTACGTCTTTTAATTTAGATTTTAAAGGAGCTACAGTGGTGCAAGGGATTTTAAAGGCAGCCAAAAGCCAAAAGCAGTTGGAGAAACCCCGACCTAACGTTTCGACAGTCATTTCTCTCCCCCCCAAAAATTATGGGGTTTAATAGGTTTCTTAGAACAAAGTAGGCCTCAATCAGAACCCTGTAACGGAGAGCCGCTGGGTCACGGGACGGTTCGTGCATACCAAAGAGCGAGGCGCTGTTTGTGTTCTCCGAGTTGTCGGGTATGGGCGCCGGTAACTCTCGCCCTCGCGGAGAGAGATATGGTGGTGTAGCGTGTTCTGTTATGGACGACATCGCGAGATAACGGCTAACAGACGCTGAACAGCTTAAAGGATGTACGAGTATATCTCCATATTTACTTTAAACTTGCGAGAACCTTCTTCAGTCGTTGACACCCTGACCCCGTGATGGCCTGGAGAAACGTTCAACTCGACCCAACTCCGCCATCAGTCGCTAACGGCTGACCCCATCTATTCCCAATCATACGGAGCGAGCGGTACCTGCACACGCGGCGATCTGACTACCGACCTCAACGACAGCGGGTGTCTAAATTAACTTGCCCAGTTTAATCGGGATTCTGTCGATCGCCGGCATCGTCCATCTGTTGCTGTTGTTCTTCGCAGATCCGGACCGAAAACAACAGCAGCAACAATAATGAAAGGCGACAAGACCGGATGTAACTGAATGACACCTGCACAATAACATCATGCAATTTTTTCTTTCTCTGCCAGCCGTTGAACGGTTTTGCTACACACAGATCTTGTCCTTCCATGTTGTCCCGGACGCAGGACCCGTATTTAATAAATAAGAATGAAGCAACAACACCGGAAATGGCTTGAAATCTAATGCCTCTTGTCGTTAAACAACAACAACAACAACAACACAACAAAACAAGGGCCCGTCGGTGTACCAGATGATGCCAGGCCGATGGCAAACATTTACCTTCTGTAGCCTGGCTTGTATGTTTAACCAACCATCTCAGCCCTCCCTCTCCACTCTTCAGATGTCTATTAAGGAAATAAATTTGTTTTAAGTTACTCTGTAGAATAGCAAATTGTCGGTTACTCTGGGGTATTATCTTCTACACTTAACTATTAGTTTATCGACCCTACTTTCAGCAGTATTATACAGCAGTGGAGAAGGTAAAGCGAAGTATCAGCTGTTGGTTAAAGTACACTTCGTCGATAAATTGTTTGTAATATTTTAGGAAGATTAGTCAGACCTCCACATTTCTTGGACGTTTCTGTAGTGTTGTGGAAATATTACATAAGTGGCGGAGATCCCACTTCTCCCCTCAGCTCAACCCGGTCGATGCCAGCTGCCGCTGTCCATTTTGGCCCACACGGATCGTCTTCAGTTATGATACATGGGCAGGTGGAGACCCGATCTCGATGGAGCGAGTAGGGAAGCAGCCTGAGCTTAGCATCTCAAGCACACGCTGCAACGTCTCGTGAAAGAGCATAAGCTTAGACCGCAAAAATGAAAAGTCACTGCGAGCCTTAGACGAGGATAAAGGAGAGATCGAACCATCCCTCCTCCTCCTCCTCCTCCTCCCAGTCCAGCTCACGAGAAGATTATGTCCTTTTGGGTAAACCAACTTTTGAACCGCCCTATATACAAACGAGAACTTGTTCAGAAACGACCAATTGTATAGTAAAAGGTGTTCTCGTTCGTGAAGTCTTCACACCAAATCTAGAACTTGTTGCATCTGTGACATGATGATGTAATTCGCCTGCATTTCAAGAACTTATCCGTAAATTTTTGTCCGGTTAATATGTCAACAACGCAGTTACGTTCTGAATTTATTATTATTAATTAAAATAATTTAAAAAAAAACAAACAAACAGAAAGTAGGAAACCAGGGGAAAACACAACAAATACTGTAGAAGAATTAGTATTGAGTGCTAAAGCCATTTTCCTTTGCACAAATCATTGAACAATGACGGTTGGACTAAAGCTTCACACGTCTCAGTGATAGTGGGGACTGGACTTTGGACAGACCAAGTGATGTCTTTAGATCTCTTTGTTCTCTAAGTGTGATATGATGTGCGTACAACGGCTCGAACCGTTCTCCGTCTGCTTCGAACGGGCAGCTTCTCCAGAAGGTACCATAAAGTGCCGACGTCCCACCGTTTGGACTCGTCTAGGCGGTGTTGATGATGTTGACCGCAATAGCCTACTTTACACAGGAACGGGTCGATCTGATCCAATTAAAAACAGGATCTATCGACGGAATTAGGCGATTGCACGCGACGCGCCTGCTTCAGTGACAATAGGAAGAGGTGTCGCTTTACTGTCAATGCCGATCTCTCAAAGCATTTTCATGTGTCGCAGGATTTCCTAAAAACATGGGGTCGTGCCGATACGCTGACGAAGTTTGGCTGCGTGGCTCGAAATCCACCGACGTATGCGGTCTGCCTAAGTGTTCGTGGATGGCATACGAACCCTTTGTCGAGACTAACTCAGTGGAACACTTAAACCTTGACACAAAACAGCTGGTACATCTTTCGAGTACTCAGACACGACTGATTCTTCACGTCCGCAAGCGATGCGGTGACCCTGTCCTTGTCGTCAGTCCGCCCCGAGGCAGAAGAACCCTCGGCGTAGTCGAACAGATTTCTCCTCGTCATTCTTCGGTGCAACTCCCCGCAGTCTGCATCAATCTCGAATCTGCTAGCTGAGCGGATGTTTCCAAATCTCTGCTTTTGAAATACTGATTCTGAACGTGGCAGCCTTCCACTTCCTCTTAATCACATCCCTCAACTTTTTCCGGAAAATCAATTCTAATTCCAGACTCTTTCTTGTGCTATTTTTGGTTAGGGTGGCTTGTTTCTTGCCACTTAACCTTCAGTCAAGTGAGCGAAGAGGCTGGAAAGTGTAGGACATTTTGTTTTTTGTCTGAGGAGCCCACCTTTCTAATATGGTGTGTGCAGCGAACCAGCAGAGCCTCGTCCACGTAATCAGTCTTCACGCTGGTGGAGTCTATACTCAAGTAAAATCTGTATCATCCGATGTTTTGGAAGTAACAAATGCAACGAGAACAGATGACAATAATTCTATTGTTCGTCCGGATTGGGAAGGGGGGGTAAAAATCGCTGTCAACTAAACGTTTAAGCAGTCGATTAGACGTGTAGAATGCTAATATTTTCCGTTACGTAATTGAGCACTTTTGCAGGCTTAATATTTCTTATCACACCCCCTCCCCCTCCGACACCCTGAAAGTCTTACATGAATGCAACCGATATCCCACCTCGTAAAAATCCGATGGCCGACAGACTCCTCCAAGATCCGAAACTGGGCAGAAGTTAAAATCCGAGGGGTTTTTTTTTTCTTCGAATTCATGAACGAAATGTTTCGCGCTTTTCTTCCAAGGAATACGAAATAAAAGCGTTTCACTCCGGATAACGACTGTCGTGGAACAGCTTTAGGTTTGTTGGGCTTTAATTTGGAACGAAGAAATACTTTAGGTATCGTCGGTGAACTTGCGAATCTCGTAAAGTCCGATAACTCTGCTCGAGCTCCGCTTAGGTATCAGGTACACGTGGGAAGATGTTGTCGACAGTACAAGCTTTAAGATTTCGAAATAGTGAATTTTCTAAAGAAAATCAAGACCGCTGCTATCCTCCTTAGACTGACGGACGGGAGAGTACACAGTCAGATTCTTCGCCAAGCCCCCAAAGGGGCCCTGCTGAGCCTCAGGCAGACATGTGATTCCGGATTGTAATTTTGGAGCAAGCGCTCGGTCTATGCAGAGTACAATCTGTGAGTGCAGGTGACTTCCCGTGGAATTTCAATATCTTTTATTGATATAATACAAATTTATTATCAATAATTAATCTTAAGAACAAATTAATTATTAACTTTAATAAAAGGTGTTTATAATAATGGATGTCATACGGACATTTAATCGCGAAGTTTGTCGCCTCACTGTAAACTAGACCACCAGGTGGCTCGTGTACAGCCTGAATGTTCATGACACCAGCGGTACCGGTAGACTTTTCTTCGGCAGCTGTGATTCAGCAATCATCAACTTTCGGTTATTAATTGCTTTATCCCCGTATCTTGTTTTTTCCCCCCCCTCTTTGTAAACATTGTAACTTTAAGCAGGTCAACACAGATTTTCCAGATGTCTACATTCCAGCGTCGAGACGTTTCTGGCTAGTAACCGCTCGGTTTTCCCAGATGTCTCTATTCCAATATGGCGAACCAGATGTGACGTCAACCAATGTTTCCGCTACTTATCCGCTTTCACGTTTGGGGCGTAACGTAGAACATCAATAACCGCTTAACCGAGTTCCTGCTGGAATCTGATCACGTGTAAAGATTTCCATGTCTAGCAGCAGTTAAAGTGCCGTCGGTCTTGTAGATCGCAGACTTCGTGTTTCACAGAAGATGTCAGCATTAACGTTTGTACTCTTCGCCTTTGAGCCGTCGACCGTTTTAAAATAACTCTCATTTTAATCCATCTGTGGGTAGGACTCGTTTCCAGTGCCCTCCGTCCGATGGTTCCCGCTCCGCCATCCTCGTGGCTGATCTCCCCCCAACTCTTCAGAAACCGTTTGTTAAACCGCGACTGCTCATCTACTTCTCGCTGTTCTCGGCGTACCGATCTCGCCTGTGTTCCCTGCAAGGCCGCTTAAGATCTTTACTTGTGTCAGGCGAGAAACATAACCTTAGGTGTGTAGCGACACATCCGGCCTGTTCCAGACTTTTTACGGCCCCGTCTTTCCTACTGTCAGCTGTTCAGGCTTTTAAACGACCCCTTCGAATTACAGCACGTGGCACAATTTTGAGTTTGGCTGCAACATCCCTCGCGACTAAGACCCTCCCTCTCTATATCTTTATCTCGAGGTATTTGTCTCTTTTGGGAGCCATGCCCGCATCCACACACACACACACACACACGCCGTAACCGTTGCCGTTAGTTACAGCCCTAATGTCGGTTAATTGTATAGAGTGTTTTTAATTAGCTGCCCGAGAACCAATCACGGTTTTAGGTATTATCAGGTGATGTTCACAAGACACTGCAACGTATTAATTTCCCATCATATCGCTGTTTCCCGTATTTTTCTGCTCTTTCCGTACTTATTTCCACTTGTTGCCCACTCTTCCTTCAAGAATACGCACTCGGAGTGGGCAATCATCCGGATTGTAAAGCTCTAAGACGACGCTGGATGTAGCGGCTACGGCTCAACGGTCAAACCGACGTCGCCGGCTTTGACGAGCGCAGAGATTGGTTGTAATCCTTCAATTCGCGACGGGACCGACTTCTCAGCTTCGCCGAGCCTCTGTTTCGGTTCGGTCTCGAATGGTTCTTTTCTTCCTCTTTTTTCTCTTTCCCTTCTCTTCGGTAATCCTCTTACCGCGGCTTGAGAGGCTGTTTTTCTTCCTTTTTTTTGCCATCACCGTGTAAAAGAGAATTATCCGTTTTATAGCCGTCACTATATCCGGTTTATCGAAAGAAGATTATCGACCGTTCGTTCTGAGAAAGTAGGGCGTGAGGAGGAAACGGGAACCCGAACCAAGGGATCTGGGGGGGGGAGGAAGGAGGGGACAGGCGAAGCGTTGTTCGGATGTTTTAGAGAAAAACAAGAGACAGACAACGGGTCTGATGATCTGTAGACAGGCGAAGTTACGCAAGTACATCACCAGCAGCGTATCGCGGGTAGGTTTTAGCCGGGGTGGGTCTACAATTAGGGAACCGCTTCGCTGGTGAACTTCCTCCACACACAAGGAGACAAACAGCTAAGCTGGCCGCATCGCACAATAAGCCAGTTGTGCCTTTGGTCAGGCATGCAAAAGGTGGCGCTACTGGCGACTCGATTTGCCCTTTAAGGCCAAAAGAATCCCGGTCTCTGTGAACCACACAAAACCCGAACTGTCACCTTATTATAACCGCACTGCAATAAAATTTCTCGTAAATCCGCGGTAATGCATTTGTGATGAAAGATAATAGCAGGAACCCGCCGTTGAGAGAACACCCCCAAACTTCCACAATGATTAATGCGTTTTCTGTGGGCAGGTTTTTGTGAGTGGAGGAGTGCACTTATTATTAACGTGACAGGATTATTTCAGGTCCCCTTAGGTGCGGGCTTTGTCTTAATTTCGGATAAAGTGCAGTAGCCGGGAAGGGTGCGGCTGACGACCGGCTGGCGATTAAACAGGCGCTGAAATCGTACCGCGGTGCACTCTTACAGCCGGTCTACCTGTGTAGAATCTGCGAGTGCTGACTGATCACTGTACATTTGCAGCTCTACGTCGTTGTCGGGGTGAAGGTATTTAGGTTAAAACAGAGCAGGAATTCCCCAGACAGAGGTGACTGGTTGCGATTCCTCCGTCTTTAGTAATCGACCGCCTTAAACGGAGCAGCCCCCCTCGGTCATGCTCTGATACTATGAAGTGGGCTTTCAAATGCAAAGTTTCATAACTAAAAATTAGGATGGTGATTATTAACTTTCTTCGATAGTTCATATACTTCAGGGAATTTCTTACATGGATTGGGAGAGAAACAGAGTACATTGTTGATAAAACAACATTAGGGAAACACCCGATTATCTCATATGCCGATTCTTTTACCTCACCAGGTGATATTAATTAGAGAACAGTGAGCAGCAAATCACGAGTAAGCACACATCCGTGTAAAATGACCAATGCCGCTACCGCCAGAAAGATAAACCGAGGCTATTTGTCACGTGGTTTTATCGACTACCCTTGGCGAGATCTCTGCCGACTACGTCGGTTGTTTTTGTGTACCGCTAAAACGCTGAACGTCACGTGGCAAAATTACTTTTTCTTTTCTAAATACAGTCCGCCATGCCTCGCCCTCCAGCTCCGCTCTTCTACGCTGAGCTTCTAAAAGCTGAACTCAACGCGTCTTCACGACTTCAAGCTGCACTCCAAGGAGCGGAAGATCTGGCACCGTTTCCAGCCTCTGCTGAAATCCGAATGTTAATGCCTCTAGCACCGTTCTGGTTTCAATATCAGAGTAGGGCTTTGGAGAGACCCTAAGGTAGAAAACTTGTAGTGGGTTAAACGATTAGAGAAATGCGGGACAGAAAGAGGGACTCTTCCGGAAAAACAATGTCTACATAAGAGTTTATTATATACGGAGTGTTTTATACACAGAATTAGAATTATTTTCCAAGCAAAGATGTCCCATGTCTTTTCCAGAATAGTTACAGGTATGAAATCTGGCTCCAGTGCATATTAGTACGTAATCATATGCGACGCACGTATTTATATGTTCTGTAATATAATCAAGTTTCATTTTCTAAGACAGAGAAAGGTTATTACGAAAAACATGTAGCTAAAAAAGACTATCAAACTAGTGCTAGACCGAGCATGGCGTAAATCAAACTGAGTCGAACAAATACCATCACAAACGTCACGTACAGGACTTCTATCGCCATCTACAGCCTGAGCAGTTTTGTGATACCACCGCTTACATGACAGCATTGAATCGAGTCTTCCGTAGATGGATGCAGCTGTACCTTGTTGATGCTGCTACAGCTGGCACACACTCGACGTCTCTGAGTTGCGCCTTGGAGGATGCCTCGGTTGATTGTTGTCTTGGTTTGGATGGCGACGTGAGAAGGCTTTCGGTGGCGAAACTCCGAAGACCGACATATACCAGATCTTTGTTAATTAGGGTTACTTCATAATTTACACAGCATCAAAGGTTGAGCATTTACTTATTCTACAACAACCACTTCGCTATCTTGATGGCTTTCAGGTCCCCACAGGTTGAGCACGCTCTTCTTCAGAACCACTCCGTGATCATACCCCGTAATCTGGGCTGAAGCGTGATCTTCGTGTCTAAAGACGTCTACATGGTAAGAAGATATCTCTGTAACCTTAAAGCCACTGTTTGTTTTTTTTCTGGACTGCTGCGGGGCCGGGTCAGCGATATCATGATCTATAACACGTTTTCTTAGATTTGATGTCTCTCATTCACCTATCAACTTCGTGGGTTGTAAAAGGTTTCCAGTGGTCTATTTACCTGTCTGTCTAGGAGCTGTGTACGGTGAGAAGTATGTGGAAGCAAAGAAAGCTTTATAATTCTAAGCTCTAGAATAATCTATTCCTGGAGGAAATACGAGTATTGCGATTATCGGCCGTAAGAATCTTTCTGGTCCATCCATCCAGATGCTGAAAGCTTCAGCCATCTTCTTTCGGACGATTACCTGTTAACCTCCTTCTGCACTCGCATTTTTTACTGCTTGTATATATATATATTTTGTTGCAATAATCTTTCCCGCTTCTTCAGCTGTGACGTTGCTTTTCTTCCAGAAGTTCTTTGAACAATCGTGAAAACGATCGGGTTGGACAGTTAGACCAGGTGGCTCGTACTATTCTTGTCGCCTCTGGCTCCCTCGCGGAAATTCCAAGAAGTCATTTGATGAAGTCCAACATCCGGGCTTTCTCTTCACTTCGTTGTTATTGTTGTTGTTGTTTTCTTTTTTCATCAGCCGGTGCGCGACACAGTGAGTTCTAGTCCAACGAATAGTGTCTGCATTTCAGTGCACATCGCGCAGACCCGGATTTGAATCTGTTAGTCAGGATGGGTTTGTATTTGAGGTGGGTTTTTTTTTTTTTTTAACTTGAAGCTAGAATTGAGTTATACAGGTAAAATGGCCGGTGCGAACCAGAGAATAAAATGTAAAGATAAAGGGGATCGATCCTCCGTCGCAAAGGCTTGGAAATGAAACACGGTAATACAAGGAATGAGAACAGTGGAAGATGTCAGGAGAATCAATAGGGCGAATCGTCAGCCTCATCAAAGTCGGGTGGATCACTTGGAAGGAAGCCGAACAGAGATTATTAACACGGGATGACATTCTGGCAATAGCACTCCATCTCTTCGACTGAATTTTATGACCAGAAAAGCGGGTATGACCTGCTTCCGTCAAATGCAATTCTGGTAGACTGGTCGTAGACGACTGGCGCCACCTTTGGGCTGTATGCGATGCTGTCAAAAGGCTAACGGACGAAAAGGAGCTGATCACAAAATACTTGCATCAAAATTCAATAATTACGAAAAGTCAAAGTGCTAACCGGACCCAGCTCTACAGGTAACTAAATATAGCAAATGTAAAGTCTTTCTAATTTGAAATTTGGACGTTTAAAGGATAATCAAATAAGAGTTTCTGAAGCAATTAGGGATTTAGGGCATATGAACAAGGAGTGTTTATTTTAAAAAAAAAAAAATTACTATCTACTGTTTTTAATACTAGGGGTGATGATAACAGGATTACTCACCATTGCGTCACCGTTAGATATCAGAAATCTTTATTCTTAAACAATAGAAATGTTAATGAGTGGAATAAATGGCCGGAAACAGCGACGGTCAGAATCGCAATAACAGGTATTTTTCTTCACTTGGCGGCCCCTGCTTAAGTCATGATGGTTGAGATTCTGTCTTCTCGTAGCTACTCAAGATATATGCAAACGAGCAAGACACCAAACCCCTAATTACGAATTAGGTAAATAGTTATTATGCTGTATAATGATAGTGTGACAATTCGTTTATAATTCAGGGAGAGAAAAAAATTTTTTTTCTTTTTTTTTTAAAAAAAGGAAACAACCTTATTTTCAAAGACGTTTGGGGCCAAGGAATGCCGAGAAATAAGTCCCCTCTTACCTGGCTCGTGATTTTCCTTCTTTCATTGTCTGTGTAGGTTAAAGGGCGACTGGTATTCGACCGGCCGACTTTGTCAAGCCGACGGTGTTGGAGTCAACGCGCGGGATAAACCCAAGCAGGGGGGGGGAGCGCGTGGATTGACAAGGTGATGCGACCCAGTCTCGCGACGAGGCGCCAGACAGGGGGCCCTGCGTCCACATGACAGAACGGAGCCAGACAGCGTGAAAAGACGTACAATGCCCTGTCAGTACGGCCTTTGTTAGCGCCGGGTAGGTAGAAACATTTATCATGACCGTACCACTCGGTAGGGTGGAGAAGACCCCTCGCAGATCCCCCCTTCACTTCAGTACTTATACTTCGTAGTAATGGCGGATTCTGACGCCAGTTTGCCTTCTTATTTCAGAGTCTTTCTCCAACCGTTTGTCTTCTCTTGCGTCTTGAATAAGCGCATTATGGCGACGATATTTGTCTATATCATCTTTCACCGATCGGTTGATAATGAATGCCATCTGTTATAACCGAAAATGGATATCGCAAGATATCCCCGGGCACTTTTCTGACTCCTCAGACGATGTCTGCCGTTAGTAGGGGTTAATACCCCTCTCTTTGGCGCAGGGAATGAGGTGATTGTGCCACGCTAACAAACGGGAAATTCTGAACGTTGTTCTGCTGATCTGAAGCTGCTTTTTTCAAACGAAAGTTCTTATGTTTCGGCGTTTTCAAAGAGCATGAAGTGTGAGAGACTCTTCGGCATCGATGAATTGATTTTGGCCACCATTCTGGGTGGATGACTTCTCCGCTGCAGCTGCCACACACTCGCATTAACGGATCCTTCAAAGGCGAAGAGGAAAGATGCGTAGAGCGGGAGGATAACCATCGGCTTGCACCGAAATGGGGAAATTGCTTGGAAAGATGGGGGGATCTGAACCGGTGGATAAGCGTGCGACGTTTCTAATCTCTTATTTGGAGGGATGGCAAGCAATTCCTTCTTGCCACTGGATTAGCTGGAAACGTACCCGATCCGATCGCAAGCGGACGATAGTGTACACCGGCTGTTTTTATCAAGATTGTAAAATCTCTTTTATCCATAAGCAGGAGTCGGACAGTTACCTTTGTTTTCTTCTCTCCCTTGTTTGCCACAGCGCGGATTAGCGGAATCGGACGACGCTGACTTTCGTGTCGGCCTTCGCTCCTCATTTCATTTCAGCCTTTTCACAAAATCGTATTTGTCAGGCGTCATTAAGCTGTCGTCACAAGCAAAAAAAAAGGGGGGGGACGAGGGAAGGGAAGCAAACGACTGCTGCGGTCCAGAATTGTTTTGTACCATTCATGGCGGAAGGGTCGCCGTGTTTTTAATCAGTCGTGGCTCTCTGTTGTCGTTTCGATCGCGATGAGAACAAAGTATAATATGACCGACCGCTCAAAGGAACGGAAAACACTGAGAGAAGACAAAGGGAAAAAAAAAGGGTTTTTTTTGGCTAAATCGAGCGTTTACCGATGGAGTTTCAAAAGTCATCGTGATCTTTCTTCCGTACAATTAAGAAAGCACCTGAAGAAACTCAAATAGACCGTGTTCGGCCGGTTCCGTGGCGTCCCCTCCCGAATCTGAATACGAAAACGTCCGGGTAACGATTTAAAGGGGGCGGCCGAGGTCCAAGTCCACATCTGGCGTTTGCCGCGCACATTCGTCGTGACAGAATTTCGCTACCACCCCCTCCCTCTTGCCTCGAAGACTTCGAGGAAGCGAGGAATCTGTCAGTTGGCCGGGTCCGGCTCTCCATCTCTCTCTCTCCTCTCTCGCTCTCTCGCTCTCTCTATGTAATGACGTCGTCTATCTCTGTACTGACGCCATCCATCTCTCTCTCTCTCTCTCTATGTAATGACGTCGTCTATCTCTGTCTCGTCATCTCTCTCTCTCTCTCTATGTAATGACGTCGTCTATCTCTGTACTGACGTCTCTCTCTCGCTCTCTCTGTCTCTCCGCTCTTCTCTCTCTCTCCCATATCGCTCTCCGCTCTCTCTCTCCCTCTCCATCTCTCCTCTCTCTCTCTCTCTCTCCGAGAACTCAGCGACGTTCGGGAAATGTAAAATAAAAAAAAACGGAAATCCGGGACCAGAAACGGGTGGAGAAAACCAACCTCTGGCACGAGCGCCAAGAATTCGGCGATGTTTGGCGATTGCTCGCCTAATAAGGGACTTCCGGAAAGTTATTTGTTGCCAAAAAAAAAAAAAAAAAGGGATCTCCTGTCACATGGTCTAAACAATAGGGGTTGTCTTCCAACTTCCAAATCCGTGTTAGTCCACTGGCCTAATGTGACAGTTCCTGGTTGTGCAGATGCTACCATTTTTTTTGGGGGGGTGGGGGTATGGGGTGAGCGCATCTAAACCAATTTGGGTGGGATAAAGACTGGTACCTTAAACGGTTATCGGCGAATGGGCCGAAACCAATTACCTTGGTCAGTTTTAGACGGACAGACTTACGAGCAACAGCCCCCATCAGGTCGGTGAGAGTAGCGCGTGCGTATGGTCATGGGGGGGGAGGAGGGAGGAGAGATAAAAACAGTACAGAAGACGCTGAAGGAAACACCGCAGTGTAGTCTAGAAAAGGTAGAGGTGAGGTTACGCTGTCGGTTAACAGCATAGATCTGACGAGGCGACGTCAGCGGCAGAGAAACCGGGCTCAACCGCGTTAGGATGACCCGAACAGCCCCCTCCCCTCTCCGACTTCCTCGGTCAGCAACTTTGGGGTCGGATGGTTCCTCCCGTCGCGAATTTAAAAAAAAAAACAAATTTTCTCATCGTTATATTCGTCGGTCCCTCCCTCCCCTGTCTAACGATAACGACGTACAAAGGCTTCTTTCTGCTTCGGTGAAATTTTAAATAATAGCAACAGTTAGTTCGGTTGTGAGAGGATATCGTAGGAATGTAATGTTTCCCTTTGGACAATGGTTGTTTGTTCGCTTCTCGAGATTTCTCCGATAACCTCCGTATAGAATAACCTAAAACTTGACTGAGTAAAACTCGATACTTATAACGCCGCCCGAGTCGTGGCTGATATAGAGTTTCTATAGATCTCTCTCTCTCTCTCTCTCATTCCGCGCCCCCTGGTGCAGATTTTCCATACAGGCATTACGTGATAAGGAGTGAGTGCCTGCTGAACCTGGTGGGTCTGGTATCGTGTGAACAACAGCAAACGGGTTAACTTGCGGGCGAGACAGCCAACTGTTTGACGTTTTAAATTAGTTTCGCTTTGACGAATCCGTTGTGGGTAGCAGTCCGGCTGGTAGTTACGACTGAATTACCAGTAGAGAGAGAGAGAGAGACCAAATTCTACTTGGCGGCCATGACGCCCTTCCTCGCAGGGCGCTGGACGATACCCGGTTCGGCGTTCAACGATTTTGGCATAGGTGATTTTTCTTCGCCAGTTGTTGAGTCTTCAGGCGACGTTTAGAGTGGAAGGCAGCCGGGGATCGTGACAGCCGGTACACACAACTTCTGTGAAGTATTCCTCAGTTCGCGAATGGCCTCATGTACAGCTTTAATTACCGTTTCCGGCTATAGAAACCTTCGCTTCTTTGTTTGGGGTTTTTTTTTCTTTCTTTCTTCCTAATATAAAGCCGACTGTTTATCAGCAAGGTTAGTGATAGGGTGACACGGTTCACGGACCGCGAGATTAGGCCGAATTGTCGGGTTGTATCCAATCTGCACCTTCCAGGAAATACGGCCGCAATAGGTCCCAGCAAACTACGAGAAGACTTTCCGTCTTGAGTAGGACACGTGTATTTGCTGATATCCTATTCGGCATGTGAATAGAGGAGAAGATCGCTCCTGCCCCGCGTACGGAATTGGCAAAGGCGTAGTAGCTCCCGTGGTTGTCCACCTGGCGGCCGCGGCAGATTAGAGATCGAAAGTAGCTAAACACAAACGGGCCAGGGTGGCATTGAAGCTTTAACTATAACCCAGAAAAACGTCGGACTACTCAAGGAGATTAAAAAAGAAAAAAAAAAAATAATCTAGAAAGCTTCGGAGGTCCTTCAGATAATAAAAGGAAAACTTGGTGGATTTCGATGTTTGTCCGAATAATTAATACCCAGCTATTCATTTGACTTAGAACCGCAATATTTTTTTGTTGTTGTTGTTGTTGTTGCTTGACGAACGGTGGCGTGGGCATCGGCAAGTGGCTCGTGGCTCGTGGTTCGACAAACCTCCGAGTCGGGTCGCGTTCGTCTGGATATTAAATCGCTTGCTTGTTCCAGTCACACTTGCCTGCTTTTGTATACGGCGAAAGAAAGTTCCGGGGGGGGGGGGTTAACCCATTCTCCGAAGAAAGTGCGACATACTCTGGTGGGAAACGTAAACTGCAGCTTACTAGAAATGTTTCAGAAGTAAAAGAAATGAAGGAAGCTGCGGTCTTTCACCCATAGTATGTAGATATTCGCTTTGTCAGCAATCACGTTAGCATAGAATTAGGGTAGCCAAGGAGAACCTGTTGGAGCATCCATAGATCGGAGAAAACCTAGATATAGACCCAGTGGTGATATAATAAAACCGACAATTAACTGATGATAACATTGGCGTGCTTGTGGTTGATATAGTATGCCAGGCTCCAACATTTCAAGTAGAGGACATTGGAATCATCTGATAGTAACAACAGGTCAAATTCTGTCTCTCGCTGAGGTCTGAGATAGGATTCTACTCTGTTCATTATCCCTGTCAACACACTAAGCCGTAGAGAGCTGTACCCTTACGTTACCAGATCGAAGACAACCTGCTGCTTGCGGGGAACTGTTTCCCATCTCTTGGTGTTCGACCGCTGCGATACCAACTGGAGACATCTGATCACATTTACACATCCTTTCGAACAGCTTAGCAGTCAATCATACTTCTCTTTCGCTGCAAAAGAAGAAACCAAACCTGGATCCTGTCACGTGGCTTTTTTTACTTATTTCCATTAAGGGGGAGGGGTACTCTAAAATCTGCCTGAAGGGCAACCCCAGCCCCCCTTTTTTTTTTGCAGTAAGAGAATCACAGCGACCTTCCATTTTGCAGGTACGTCACTTAAATCTTTGATTCCAAACAGCCGACTGCCCGAGGGCGACATAGCAGCCCCCTCGAGAAACTTAGAACTGCGGTCCGTTTGGAGGGCTACATCCGAGACGTTAAACACAAGGATGAAGTTACGTCCTTACACATCCCAAACACTCTGCGGGGGTAGAAATTAGCAACATTAATTTTTTTTTTTTTGTCTTTTTTTACCTAAAAGGACGAGACAGGAAAAAAAAAAGGGAATATTTTCAAATGACGATTCATCTGCCTAAACACGAAGATCAACTTCAAAAAGAGAGGCGCACCCAGTTATTAATTAGGGCCGTAGCGTTCCCACCTGTCGCAGCCTGCGTCTTCTGTCCGCATCATCAAGCGGCTCCTTCGGAAGGGGCCCGTCCGTCGTCGGTGGTAGAGTCGGTGCTCGCGGCAATCGCTAGACCAGCAACAGCGACAACAACAAAAAGCCCACCCCGTCGGTCTGTAAGCGCGCGCGTGAGGAATGGCCGCTCTCGCCACCAGTCAAGGTCGTCGCCGACGGGGAGAGGAGAGAGATGTTTAAGGGTACGGAAGGCGATCCGGGTGCTCGTTGGACCGTCTCGCCGCTTGTCGGTCTTACGAACGTCGCGGTGTTCTTTACTATTTACTTACTCATCCAATTAGATATTTATATATTTGTGTATGCGACCATTAGGTTCATGTGTCGGTTTATCTACACAAATACAGACCTAAAAAAAAAAAAAAAAGCACCTGCTCGTGAAATTCGTCAAAAGTAAACAGGCAACAAACAGCAACCAGGGAGGGGACCGTGTGGCTTCGGCTTCTGAAAAACTAACCAAAGTCCCTAAAATTAGAAGGACAACGTGCGCCGCGTGTATGGGAATTAAAAAAAAAAAATTTAATTAAAACTAGAATAGAGGGGTATTTAAAAAGCCGAGTATTTTAGCAAAGTATCGGTTTTAGTTATTCGTTATAGCAATTAAACGATTGGTAAAGGGGGAGTCGCTAAAAAGAGGAGATTGATAGCGGTTGAGAACGCGATCTGGTTGGGAAGCAGGTAAAAGAGCAGAAGGATTTAGAGACATCAGCTGTAGCGGACCGCGGTCAGTCGTGTAATAAACCGCGCCACAGTACGAGAGTTGTAAAATCTTAGACCCAGAACGACAGAAGCCATATGGGTCGATTTACCAGCCAGTTGTTCTGTTAGCACACATAGTGCAGGAAATAGGGCTGAATTAAACGGTGTAGATCCCTTCAGAAATTTTGGAAAGAACGTAGGGCTTTTAGGTGTGGTGGTGAAGAGTGTGCAGAAAGGACTGTTGGATTTTAGGGATGTGATGCCAACAGGCCCCATCTCACCACAGTCTTCTTCTCTAGAATGGATGAAGGCTACAGAAATATTGGAATTTCCTATTTCAGGTCTTACTAAGTCGGGCGATCTGACAGAGGTTTTCCAAAATTCTTTTGAATCTTAAACTTACAGAGAGTCACAAAATTCTTTCGCACTTTGCAGTTTAGAATACCAACAGACATAATTATAAACTGAATCAAGTTTCAGCCCGGCTTGATATATATTTAAAAAATAAAAACCCCAAATCATTTACTTTAAAAAATGTTTATAAATGGAGCAAACTTCCGAAGATAGCCCACCGGAAATGAGCAAGAACTGAGAAGTCGGTAAGCACACCATTTGGTGTGTAGATAGTATTTTCTGTTGTTTTCAAGCAAAAAAACCACGGATAAACAAGTTAGACCCGTGAATTACAGATCTGTTCTGGAAAATCTGCCGACGGACTGGGAGAAAACTGTCTTTTCCATTTTACAATACGCCGTTAAACTCCCACCTTTGACGAAACACAACGGTGCCAAATCACAGGAAGAGCAGAATGATGTGTCGCGTAAATATACTTATATGTGTGTGTATATTGATAGTTTCAGCTGATTTGGGACGTGATTCATTTTTTCTATTTTTAAAAAAAAAAAATAGCTTTTATTAAATAGCAAGAGAGCGTAACATATGCCTACCTGGAAAATTGGTAAAGGTAGAGCTTAGATCTTCCTTCGAAATTTCGAAAACTTCGCGGAAGTTCTCGCAGAGACGCTAACTGACGGAGTCTGGGTTACTCTTCTGTGATGGGAAACCAGCTAACCGCTCACGACAGCTACTGGAGTGAGACGGTTGGTAAGTCGGATTCCAGTCTAGAACTTCTCATCTAACCAATTTATTATTTCGCCGGTGGGGGTCAGGCGTCGTCTTCGTTTATCTGGGAATCCCTCGGCGACCTTTAATTCGAATCTCTCCTGTCGTCGAGAAGTTTCTGCCAAAAGGGGGTGGGGAGATTTTCGAAATTTAAACGGGGCTAGGCCGGGAGCTAGTTGTTACAGCACCGGTAATTTCTAATTAAAGTATAGACCAGGTCGATTGTTAGTCTGTCGCTGGGGGCACAAACTACCCCTTACTAGAGGGGGGGGGGGGCTCCCACGAGGCGGGCTAACTCCTTCTCTTTTCGTATTCACTTCTTTGCAAATCTGCTTCTTTAAGCCTCTGACAGACAAGAAGCGATGGGAGCGACGAGTGATGGGCGGGGCGCGCGACTTTGGCTTCGTAAAGAAATGCCCCCTTTTTTTTTCTAAAAAAAAAAGAAAAGGAAAAAAAAAAAGGCGTTAGACTCTCCACGTGACGATTTGCCGCCAGTTCGTGTGGTGGGGGGTGGGACAGAGGACGGAACAACGTCTAACAGATTTAGACAGCCTATAGAACAAGAAAGGTAAACGTAAATGATATTGTAGAGTGGTTTATAATCTGCACCTGCTAGTGTCAGATGTGGAGCATATTCAAAATCCGTCCTATTTTCCCGCTGTACAATTTAACGAGGGATTTTGTTTATATATATAAAAAGGGGGAGAGAGAGAGAGAGAGAGGAGAGAAGAGAGAGATGAGAGAGAGAGAGAGAGAGAATGGAGAGCGAGAGAGAGAGATGGAGAGAGAGAGAGAGAGAGAGAGAGATAGCAGAGAGAGAGAGATAGAGAGATGAGAGAGAGAATGAGAGAAGAGGCGAGAGAGAGAGAGAGAGAGAGAGAGAGAATAGCGCGCGAGAGAGATAGAGCGAAGATCGCTCAGCTCAGAATGGAGAGAGCGAAGCGAGCTCGCTGGCGCGAGAGAGAAGAGCTCGAGATAGATCTAGAGGCGCGCGCTAGCTCGCGCGAGCGCGCGCGAGAGCACTGCTCCCCTTCTCGAGAACCCTTCTAAAGTAGAAGGACATCTCAAGGCGATCATCCAACCACACACACACCCACCTTATCATATAATATAAGAAGTTAATTGAAACAGATTTTCCTCTTTCTTTTCTTCTTCTTCTTTCTTCTCTTCTTTCTTAAAGGACAAAATTCTCGTAGAGAGATGAAGCGTTAAATAGCCGGATTTCGCCAGCAGGTGCAACTCTCTCCCCCCGTCAGAACACAATGGTGACAGAGGGTGTCAGGACAGTCGTGCGAGTAGGGTAATTGGGTTTGCGGATTATATATATTATATATATGTAGGGTTCGTCCACTGCGTGGACAACATTCCTGTGCCAGGGGGAAAGCAGCCTTTATCGATGTGCACTGAGGAAGTGCTACTGCATTATAACGTGGGAAACTCAGTAGCCGGTCGCTTTTGAGGGCGGAGAGAGGGGGAAAGAATGTTTTGTGAAAAGTCAGCCTCGGTTAAAATAACTCGGCACTCGGTGAGATTGTATGGTAATCGGCCAACATCGGCGGCGGATAAGAAATCTTAAAGACAAGATATATATATACACACACGCGTGCATTTTCATTTTAAAGGGGGAGAAAAACAGGCAAGTCTGAGACGTGTAACACAAACAAAGGGAAACGTTATGGCAGATGGCCAAAACCTCTTTGTGAGGAAAATGTAGTTTATCACTCGTTAAATGTGTAAATTGGGTAAACGGGTCTAAGTAAAATCTCGTGCAGTTCGAATAATTGCGAAAGTAGACGCATTGACTTGAGTCTAAACACACTTAGAAAGGAATTAGGAAACTTTAAGAACGAACGAGACCCTGTTAACTGTCAGCAAAAAGTAAACAGTGGGGCTTAGAAAACCGAGTTTCCTTTCTGTACCTTTTACGGAAAAAAAAACAAAAAACAACACAAAATAGTTTTCTATACATTTGATTTAATGAAAGAAATATATATATATATATTGGTTTACATCCAACAAAGTTACTGGTTTCTCTTTAAAAATTCTTTTTACATATGCTTAGCACTACAGTGGATACAGACAGGGAGACTGTCGACAATAACCCAACCTTATCTTCATGAAGAAGGGGAAAAGCGAGGCCCTTTATATATATAGTTCATGTGCTTACAATTTGCTTTTAGATGTTCCAGGTTTTAAAGATATACCAAATGATTTGAAAAAAGGAACGGTTATTTTTAGCTGGTGTGAATTTTAAACAGACAAACGAAAATCGAAATATCCTCACAATATATAATTAAGGGCTTTGTGCTTGATAAGAAACCATTCTATTAGTTATTTACACTTACAAAATTAAAGGTGATAATGACAAGAAGGCCAAATGTAAAACAGGGTAACAATTAAATAGACACTTGTCAACGGTGTAAATGTGAACTAATATTAAAATCAATTAAACAGCTGTTAACGGTGTAAATGTGAACTAATTTTAAAATCAATTTAACAGCTGTTAACAGTGTAAATGTGAACTAATTTTAAAATCAATTTAACAGCTGTTAACGGTGTAAATGTGAACTAATTTTAAAATCAATTTAACAGCTGTTAACGGTGTAAATGTGAACTAATTTTAAAATCAATTTAACAGCTGTTAACAGTGTAAATGTGAACTAATTTTAAAATCAATTTAACAGCTGTTAACGGTGTAAATGTGAACTAATTTTAAATCAATTAACAGCTGTTAACAGTGTAAATGTGAACTAATTTTAAATCAATTAAACAGCTGTTAACAGTGTAAATGTGAACTAATTTTAAAATCAATTTAACAGCTGTTAACAGTGTAAATGTGAACTAATTTAAAATCAATTTAACAGCTGTTAACGGTGTAAATGTGAACTAATTTATAAAAATCAATTAAACAGCTGTTAACAGTGTAAATGTGAACTAATTTTAAAATCAATTAACAGCTGTTAACGGTGTAAATGTGAACTAATTTTAAATCAATTTAACAGCTGTTAACAGTGTAAATGTGAACTAATTTTAAAATCAATTTAACAGCTGTTAACGGTGTAAATGTGAACTAATTTTAAAATCAATTTAACAGCTGTTAACAGTGTAAATGTGAACTAATTTTAAAATCAATTTAACAGCTGTTAACGGTGTAAATGTGAACTAATTTTAAAATCAATTAAACAGCTGTTAACAGTGTAAATGTGAACTAATTTTAAAATCAATTAAACAGCTGTTAACGGTGTAAATGTGAACTAATTTTAAAATCAATTTAACAGCTGTTAACAGTGTAAATGTGAACTAATTTTAAAATCAATTTAACAGCTGTTAACGGTGTAAATGTGAACTAATTTTAAAATCAATTTAACAGCTGTTAACAGTGTAAATGTGAACTAATTTTAAAATCAATTTAACAGCTGTTAACGGTGTAAATGTGAACTAATATTAAAATCAATTAAACAGCTGTTAACAGTGTAAATGTGAACTAATTTTAAAATCAATTTAACAGCTGTTAACGGTGTAAATGTGAACTAATTTTAAAATCGATTTAACAGCTGTTAACAGTGTAAATGTGAACTAATTTTAAAATCAATTAAACAGCTGTTAACAGTGTAAATGTGAACTAATTTTAAAATCAATTTAACAGCTGTTAACAGTGTAAATGTGAACTAATTTTAAAATCAATTTAACAGCTGTTAACAGTGTAAATGTGAACTAATTTTAAAATCAATTTAACAGCTGTTAACAGTGTAAATGTGAACTAATTTTAAAATCAATTAAACTGATGTTAACGGTGTAAATGTGAACTAATTTTAAAATCAATTTAATAGCTGTTAACAGTGTAAATGTGAACTAATTTTAAAATCAATTTAACAGCTGTTAACAGTGTAAATGTGAACTAATTTTAAAATCAATTAAACTGATGTTAACAGTGTAAATGTGAACTAATTTTAAAATCAATTTAATAGCTGTTAACAGTGTAAATGTGAACTAATTTTAAAATCAATTTAACAGCTGTTAACAGTGTAAATGTGAACTAATTTTAAAATCAATTTAACTGATGTTAACAGTGTAAATATGAACCAGTTCAGAAATCAGATTGACGGCTGTTAGCAAAGTGTAAACAAATTTAAAAGTCTAACTGAAAGATGTTATTAGCTGTAAATGTAAACCAGTACAAACATAAAATTGACTGTTGTCAATAATGTAAAACCAACTTTTAAATCAGATATACCTTTTTAGATAATGTAAATTTAAACTGCGATTAAAATCACATTGACAGTTTGTTTTTGTTTTTTTTTTTTTTTACTGTGTAAATTTAAAACAGTATATTTAAAAACTGACAGCTGTTAATGGAGTGCAGGTAAACTAGTTAACACACCAAATAGACAGTTCTTGACAGTAAAGAAAAAGGTGGGCCGCCAGGCCAGTTCAAAAACAGAAATGACTGTTAGTTGTTGTAAATCTGAGCCGGCCCAAAGATCAAGCGGACGGCAGTCTGTTGAGCGATTATAAGCCAGTCGGAGGAACCAAACTAACAGCAGCTGTTGGCATGGTAACAAATGCGAACCAGTTTAAAAATCAAACCGAAAGCCGCCAATGGTGCAAACCGATTTTAAGATCAGGTTGACTGACCTCTAATTGTGCACGAGAGTATACTGTAGGGTACCACCTACTTACCTGTGATCGGACTCAGATTAAATAATGATACCTGTTTTCGAGGATTAGTTTTTATACGTAGGATAGAGAAATTCGACTTTACTCAGTCGCAGATACACCACAGGTACATGGTTAACCAGAAGGGATACTTTACCCGCTTCTTAAATGAAATTAGCCGGTGTACTTTCTCAGCATGCCTACGTATTTCCCTATAATTTATTTCTTTGCCAAACTTTCTGATGAAGCATTGTTTTCTTCGTATATTTGAGTCCCTTATTTTTGAATATCTAAATACCTTTATTGAGATACATTCTCCGTCTTTATTTATGTATACCACCCAAACATACAACGTTAATGTTTCACATGTCTTTTTTTCTGTCTTCCTTCCTTCCATCCTTGCTCTTTAATTCTTTTGTTTTAAAATTAAAAGGATAGGATGCATTTGTCATGTTCTTTAATATTTCGAGGTGTGCAAGTGACACACATTTATCGCAAAGAATTATATTTAAAAATAGTAATACGCAACACTGATAACAAATGTAAGCTTGGAATGAAAGAATTATTTTTAAAAAGAGCTTTAAGAATACCGTAAACGATTGGTCGTGCCAAAAATGAATTACCACGCACAAATGCACACGTATACACACACGTACACATATATACACTCAGTCACACGCACACAAATACACACCTAAACACACACGTACACATATATACACTCAGTCACACGCACACAATACACACCTAAACACACACGTACACATATATACACTCAGTCACACGCACACAAATACACACCTAAACACACACGTACACATATATACACTCAGTCACACGCACACAAATACACACCTAAACACACACGTACACATATATACACTAGACACACGCACACAAATACACACCTAAACACACACGTACGCATATATACACTCAGTCACACGCACACAAATACACACCTAAACACACACGTACGCATATATACACTCAGTCACACGCACACAAATACACACCCAAACACACACGTACGCATATATACACTCAGTCACACGCACACAAATACACACCCAAACACACACGTACGCATATATACACTCAGTCACACGCACACAAATACACACCTAAACACACACGTACGCATATATACACTCAGTCACACGCACACAAATACACACCCAAACACACACGTACGCATATATACACTCAGTCACACGCACACAAATACACACCTAAAGCACACGTATACACACCACGTACACATATATACACTCAGTTATACACGCACACAAATACACACCTAAACACACACGTACGCATATATACACTCAGTCACACGCACACAAATACATCCCAAAACACACACGTACACATATATACACTCAGTCACACGCACACAAATACACACCTAAACACACACGTACACATATATACACTCAGTCACACGCACACAAATACACACCTAAACACACACAAATAAACACGTACACATAATATACACACTCAGTCACACGCACACAAATACACACCTAAACACACACGTACACATATACACTCAGTCACACGCGACACAAATACACACCCAAACACACACGTACGCATATATACACTCAGTCACACGCACACAAATACACACCTAAACACACACGTACACATATATACACTCAGTCACACACGCACACAAATACACACCTAAACACACACACGTACACATATATACACCTCAGTCCACACGCACACAAATACACACCTAAACACACACGTACGCATATATACACTCAGTCACACGCACACAAATACACACCTAAACACACACGTACACATATATACACTCAGTCACACGCACACAAATACACACCTAAACACACGTACACATATATACACTCAGACTCACAACACGCACACAAATACAACACACACTAAAACACACGTACACATATATACACTCAGTACACAACACAAAAATACACACCTAAACACACACGTACACATATATACACTCAGTCACACGCACACAAATACACACCTAAACACACACGTACACATATATACACTCAGTCACACGCACACAAATACACACCTAAACACACACGTACGCATATATACACTCAGTCACACGCACACAAATACTCACCTAAACACACGTGTTGTTGAATGCAGCACTAAAACGACATGAGGAGGTACCTAGCTTGACTGTACGATTCATCCGTAGCATTTTTCTCGGTTCCTGGATCCCTCCTGCTGCCGGTTCTGGTCACAGCTTCCGGCCGTCGGATCGCATTCAACGAACGTCTAGAATAAGTTTCATCCAAGAAAAGATAAAACTCGATCTCCGTCAGCAAGAGGTAAATACGCGTAGATTGGGGGGGGTAGTATCTGGTCAGGTTCTCGGGTCTCGTGGGTCACTTATTTGTTTTGTTTGTTTGCTAAAAAAAAAAAAATCGAAAAGAACCCTGGCCCCTTAATTGGTGGCGTCCGTTTCCAGAAGAGGGGAAAAACAAAAACGCTATTAGCGGAGTCCTCTAGATTTAGGCTTCCGCGACATTCGGGCAACAAAGGAAGTCGCGAACAAAGTTACTTAGGCACCTGCTGCCAGAAGTTAGTTCAGGTAGACCAGACACCCGCAAACCGCCTTAAAAGACCTTTTCTTTTGCCCCCCCGCCGCCCCAGATGGAAGCCGCTAATGGCGGAATGTAGTGTCTCGTGACGTCACGAGCCCCGCGAGACTTTGCAAAATCCTCCTTACGAGTTTGACAGGTGTAGCCGACGATCGCTTTAATAAAAGAGCGTTGCCATTGTTGTTTACATTCGAAGAATGTTTAATAATAATTAGAGAGAAAAAAAAAAAAAGTTTGTGCAGCGTTTTTCAACAAAGCTAATCGTCTTATTAAACGGCGGCCCAGCAACACAGCGAGTAATATTAGTGTTTTCCAAAGAGCAAAAGAATAAGTTTTCTTTGAAGAACAATATTACAGAAAACGTGTTAACCCTGGACGATTTTGATTGGAAAAGCAAACAGAAACAACGCAAGCACTTTTAACTCTGTACCCGTTTGCATCCGGTCACCGAGGGCATACCCAATACCTCACTAGCCATGCGCAACGGACAGAATGAAAAGACAACAAAAGAGAAGTGGCCTCATAGCGGCACCCTGGTGAACGCTTATGCTAGAGGTGAGCAGAGGTCGCACCAAGCATCTGATGATATACTAGTAACGCAAAAGGAACGAAGAATCGGAATTCCTGAACCGATGATTAAAAGTAAATTGCTTCAATTCACGCGACTAGATCCCCCCTTCTCTCTCTCTCTCTCTCTCTCTCTCTCTCTCTCTCTCTCTCATCTCCTCTCTCTCTCTCTCTCTCTCTCTCTCTCTCTCTCTCTCTCTCTCTCTCTCTACTCTCTCGGTAGACGTCTACTACAGTAGAAAGAGGAGTAGTAATAAATTATTAACTCGCTATTGGCTAAGGGCTGAAGCCAAAAGTTCAACAGCGCTTGGCTTCGGCGATACGTTTTCGCTCAGCCAACTGTTGTCTAGCTGTGTCATATCCCGATTTGAGTATTCAAAGGCGCCTCCCTGATTTTTTTTTTTTTACAAACTATTACCGAGAATGTGTTGTCAGCAGCAACTAAGTTAACCGTCTCGTTATTCCAAACCATTGGTCCATCAACTTATCGTCCTTGGAGCCCCAGTTCGATTGTCCAGCCAGTAGGCTGACATATCAGAGCTAATCTTTCTGTTACTGGCAAGAATGTGAGAAAATTTCTTTCCCATTTTAATAAATATTTAATTAACGATTTAAAAAATATGTATCAGAATGATCTCACCCGACGCAAGTGTTGCTGATAGTTCTACTACGTATAGCAGAGCTTTATTCTGAGTCTAGTATAACTTAACCGACTTGGAATACGTAGTTTTCATTGATAACTACAATAAACAGAGCATTTAAAATAATTTTGCAAGCAAAGTCCTTCCTTTGTTAGCTTACACCTTAGGCACTCGCTTTCATCTTGAGCTAAGACAATTACTACAGACTTTCGTATAGTTTTGTCTTGATTATGGCGTAAATTAGTTTCCCAATTGCAAAGCAGCTTTCTACAGGTGAACTGACCACAGGATGGACAGGTGTAGCAACTTGGGTGTTAAAAAAATACAGAATTTTTGGTTCACGCCGGCTACTTTACCATACACATCGGTGTATCTGATTCCCATCACCTTTTCAGATAAGATTTTTAATTTGGATTACTTATAATTTACATCTTTCGTTTTTTTTTTCAAGGTAGAAGACTGAAAACACCTGTGCATTAGTAATAAATTCTGTGGCCATTTAAAACTTTGGACAGGTCGCGAGTCGCGTAGTTAAAAAAGAAATTTCTTTTGTTGCAAAATACCAGGTGGGCAAAAAGTTGCCCGAAGAAAGATACACACACACACACACACACACACACACACGTACGCACTACATCTAACAGGTAGGTGGTCTTAGAAAATGCTGATCTGACCCAAACTGACCTTCGTCCATAAACTATGTAACGCATCACTGGCGCATCAACAGAAGCTCGTCAGGTGATCCGCTTGGAGGCATGAAATCAAGTGTAAAATATTAAGTAATTATAATGGTTTTGTCGGATCAACATTAGAATTATAACAGAAGCAAAGGTAACTGATATCCAGGCGATCTCTGTACTATTTGCTCGTTTGTCTTTTCAAACCGGATGGTGGTAAACCTGGGGTGCAACTCTAAAGAATACAAACGAATAAGGGACTCCATTCTTACGAGCAGTGGCTGTTCAATTAATAATTTTACAAACCTAGATTAGTCACATTATTTTACAGAACGCATTACCGTACCGACAGTTAGCATAAACGTTTCTTTCATTTATTAATTCTTCCATCTAATAACGGTATTATGGGCTTATCTCCGCTGACGGAATGGTAGAATCTGCTATTTCTCGGCGTTGAGCGGATCCACTGGCTACAGGACCAATCAGTTTTGTTCTCGCCATTTGGCCCTGTCTCTCGATTGGATGGGGGATGTCCCCATTTTCTGTCTTACGACAATAGACGAACTTCACACATACAAAAAAAAAATATTGCTTGAGCTGTGATTTCCGGTTACTATTTACTATTAGGTCTTAGTATGTATTTATTTATATATTTAGTGCAGCACACTAGAGATGCGACGAGATAATGTAACAACCCTTTGACCGCTTGTTGGGGGAGAGAGAGATGCACACACTTAACGATAGCTCAGCTTATACCACATCCTTGTAAAACAACGGTCTTCGGTTTGTTTATAAACACTATTACTAACTAAGAGGGCGTTTCTCATTTGCATATTTTCCTATGCGCAAGAAACGTGTTCTTAAACCTAACATCGCAGTTAAAATCAGTCGCATTTATCGATTCTTTTATTTCCGCTTCAGTTGTGGCCATTGGGAATTCCCAAGAACGATACACTGAGGTCTGTGTATATAATGAGCATACACAGCAAGAAGACCGGAGTCTTTAGGACAAACATGTCGATGAGGAGGAAACTCTCTATCTATTTCCGAAGACGGAATATTTTTTTGCGAATGTTTTTATAGAGTTCGAATTTTTTGCGTTGTCTGACCTTGGCATCAGCTCCTACATAATTTACACGAAGGCTGGTGAGGACTTTGGTCAGGCTTGTCTTTCGTAGATAATGACTAAAAGCACCTATTCTTACTAATATTTTAAAGTTGAATAAACTCCAGCTATCTATAAATCAGGAGACGGAGGGGGTTAGAGCAGTTCTACTTTTTAACCCTCTAAAGACGTCAATATTTGAGGACAGGATGGATATATTTGCCATGATGTTTGCATTTTGTTCTTTGACGCTAAAACCATGCGACTAGCCTATCTGATGCAGTTCTTTGGCATCATCTATTACAAGAATGTTTGAAAGATTCTTCACACTCCGTATTGAGCAGCATTAATAATTTTTACACGTGAATTGGATGTGGAAACTGACACTTAATCAATGTTTTAGTTCCATCCTTGGTATCGTCCGTCGCGGTACTGACACTGATATCTTACTTATACGCTGCGTATTCCCACTTAATATGGAACCACATTCTCAGCAACGTAACTCCCTGTTGGTCGCCAGTGTGTGTTGTGTGTGTGTGGTGTGCGCGCGCGCGCTTTTACCATACTTAAGAATTATTAGAGAAATCTAACAGTTTCATCGAAGAATAAAGCAGAGTTCCCTGGAAGAAAACCACAATGAAAGCTAACGTCGAATATCTTCTGAGCCCAGGTAGGGCGTTTACGTCACCAAAATCGGTCCTGGGTGACATGGGCTTTGGAAAAGCTTCCCTTTTCCTTTTGATCATCGTAAATATTTAGAAAGGAAATCTCGCAAAGACTTGGTAAGTGGAATACTGAAATTCTTTATTTCCGGAAGTAACGTTTAAGATTGCAAGTTAATTAAACAGTTATAGAGAGAAAACTCGTATTCTGCACCTTCCGCATCATGGAAGTTAGTCGCCAACTATTTGTGTAAGCACCTGTCAGTCACCACTCTTCATACAAGATCATCGTAGGCATGCTCCACATATTTCCGCAAAGCAGAGATTTATAACAGTTATGAAGCTAAAGGCACGGAAAACGCGGGGCCGAAGCGAATGAATAAAGGTACTGGCCATGCCGTGTGGGGATAGGTAGATTTTTTTACTTTGTCACAAATCCATTTTAGCAAAGACTATACTTTAATATCAAAATCCCAGTTCTTTTCGTAGGTTAAAATAAAAGGATAAACTCCGTAAGGGCGGAAAAACCTTAACTGAACAAAATTTAATTTGTTGGCTCGTTCACCGTGCGTTGTTTATTTGTGTTAGGAACGAATATATTATATGGAAGATTTGGTTTGGCGGGAGTTTTCAGCCGAGTTAATGATGGAATATCAGTTCCATCGCTGCCATTTGTATTGCTCCGCTCAGAAGACGTTTACCCTTCTGTCCTACTTTTTCTCTGGGTCCTGAATCCGGCGGACTACTGACTGAGAACTCTGACAGGTCGCTTAACACAACAAAATGTTCAATACGGATTCACGATCCATGCTGCAGAACTGACCAATGCGATTATTAACGATCTGTAGTTGTTTCTGTTGTCTGTTTTATTTACAGCGAAATCCTCTCTCTCCCCCCCCACACACACTCTCTCTCTGTCTCTCTCTGTACTGATGTCATGTCTGTCTCTCTGTCTCTCTCTGTACTGACGTCATGTCTCTCTGTCTGTCTCTGTACTGATGTCATGTCTGTTTGTCTCTTTCTATCTCTATGCACTGACGTCATGTCTCTCTGTCTGTCTCTCTCTGTACTGACGTCATGTCTCTCTGTCTCTCTCTGTACTGATGTCATGTCTGTTTGTCTCTTTCTATCTCTCTGCACTGACGTCATGTCTCTCTGTCTGTCTCTCTCTGTACTGATGTCATGTCTGTTTGTCTCTTTCTATCTCTCTGCACTGACGTCATGTCTCTCTGTCTGTCTCTCTCTGTACTGACGTCATGTCTCTCTGTCTCTCTCTGTACTGATGTCATATCTGTTTGTCTCTTTCTATCTCTCTGTACTGACGTTTTGTCTTTGTCTCTCTCTGTCTGATGTCATGTCTGTTTGTTTCTTTCTATCTCTCTGCACTGACGTCATGTCTCTCTGTCTGTCTCTCTCTGTACTGATGTCATGTCTTTGTCTCTTTCTATCTCTGTACTGACGTCATGTCTGTCTGTCTCTCTCTGTACTGATGTCATGTCTGTTTGTTTCTTTCTATCTCTCTGCACTGACGTCATGTCTCTCTGTCTGTCTCTCTCTGTACTGACGTCATGTCTCTCTGTCTCTCTCTGTACTGATGTCATGTCTGTTTGTCTCTTTCTATCTCTCTGTACTGACGTCATGTCTGTCTGTCTCTCTGTCTCTCTCTGTACTGACGTCATGCCTGTATGTCTTTCTTTCTCTTAAAATAAATATGAATTGCTGTGTGAGTGCAATAGAGTGCGATAAAAACAACAAACTATACCTGACCTTTCTAGAAAAAAATCCTTAAATGATCACGAGAAATATTAGCCGTTCTATAAACAACAACAACAACAACAACAACAACAACAGTAACAACTCAGCATAAATTTTTCTTGTGCAGATGATCTCGAGTGAATAATTCTTGGGCTACAACACGGAACGATCCGGTAGAAATACGTTGTAATAAACAAACCTTAAAGAAAATATTGTTGCAATTTACGACCGACCACGAGCACTGGCTCTTTGAAAGTTATTCGTGGAATACTTATCATGTTAAGCGCTTGTTTTATCATGAATGCAGAGACATAGTCTAACATTTCCACAGATCTGTGAGATATATACATTGAGTGCCAGATTTTTTAAAATCTATTCATCAGAGTGATGAGTAATTCATATTTTAATACATTAAAAACATAGGAATTGCTGGATAAAAAGAGAAATATTAGCTTGTTGTTGTGGCTATCATTTATACGATCCTGTCTGTCGCTTGGTGTTGAATATCTCAGAGAAATAACGCAACGTTCTAACACGTAACTTTACCAGATACATCCTTAAATAGTTTTGCTGTATATGAGAGTAAAAATTGCCTATAATATAGGTAATAATTCGATCCGGTTGACGGGGTTCGGTGGCTTTAAAGTTAAGGCGATTGCTTAAAATTTTATGGGGATTGCTACACTTTGGAAAGTGCATTGCACCGTCCTGACAGCGAAGTTTCCGGGCTCCATTGCAGAAATACGCATCCCTCCTGAACCAGGTCCTTGTCGGGGACAGAGGAGAGCTAACCACCGGCTTTAGTCGACCGTTCGGGGACGATTTCGTGACGGCTGCATGAGGTGACACCTAGTCACCGCAAATCAACTCACCGTGGCTGTTTTCAGAGGTCATTGGAGCGTGATATCGCGATCTTTCTCCTCCTGCAGGTGAAAGTCTTCTCCTTTAATCTCCGGATAATATACAGGTATGACTCATTTGAAATCAACTAACGGGTCTTTAAGCACGTTTACTGAAAACCAAATGGGTTTTAGGGAGCGTGAATAAATCTACCCGCCGAGAAAAATAGAGGGCAGGGCTACGGCTACGAGTTTAGCTATGAAAATTCCTTCGTTTTTTTGTTGTTGTTTTTTTTTTATCTTTCCTCCCCGCGGAACAAAACAGCGGATGTTTGGGACTTATTCTAGACGTCGCTGAAACAGTCGTGGGAAAAGGTCATAGGTACTAACGGAATTTCCAACGTGCTTTGATCTCAAGGCTCGAACCCCCCATCCGAACCGCCGGGGGGCCCCCCCCGCCCCTGTCGATCTTATCGGCAAAGCTGGAAAAAACACCCCTCTCTCTCTCGAGCTCCATCTCTCTCCATCTCTCTCTCTCTTTCGCTCGCTCTCTCGAGTCGTCTCATCTCTACCATCTCTCTCTCTCTCTCTCTATCCATCTCTCTCCATCTCTCTCTCTCTCTCATCTCTACAGCTTACTCGAGCTCTCTCTCTCTCTCTCTCTATCTCTTCTCTCTCTCTCTCTCTCTCTATCTCTCTCTCTTCTCTCTCTCTCTCCATCTCTCTCTTCTCTCTCTCCATCTCTCTCTCTCTCTCTCTCTCTCTACTCTCTCTCTCTCTCTCTCTCTCTCTCTCTCTCTCTCTCTCTCTCCATCTCTCTCTCTATCTCTCTGAACGATGTTCTCCGGGTGAAGAGCACTTCGGCCACTATCAGTTACCAGCTCTTTGATATACATCTGCAAACTCTGGTCCTTCCTTCCACTTCAGCACTGTTTGGCGGAACCCAGTAGGATATCTCGGGTTTTAGGCGAAGTAACGATCGTCTCCAGAGATATCACTCCCCCCCACCACCTCCTCTATCTTTGTTTTTTTTTTTTAAGGGAAACAAAATTCTTTTAGGGCTTAGGTCTTTGGTTCCAAAAGGGTTAATGCTAAGCAGGTTAACTCAAATACAGGTAGGTGCATTGAATATGCTCTTGTCTGGGGGAAACATAAAGGTGAAGAAGTTTTTTTTTAAAATTATTTGACTCTTTCACGACCAAATGAAGACTTATCCGTGTATTCTTTAATATATATGTGTTTTATGCTTGTATTCTATTATTTCGCCTACATTTTACATAAGTCCCTTTTTGTTGTTGTTTTAATTTCATTTTTAAAAAAGGGGCCCCCCTCTTTTTTTGCGCCTTATTCAGAAGCAGAATCGAAGAGAATCAGGTTATCGCTCATACTGTAAGTGCGCCTGCGCGTGGGGTTAATTGAACCGTTAGCGACGCATTTCCGGTGTCGTTTCCGTTTAGAAGAAAGTTTGTGTTCATCTGCCTCTGATCAGGAAGAAAACTAAACGACGAATGTCTGACGGTCGCCTACAATAAAACAAACCTTGAACGCTTAATAAGATTTGATGTAATCCCCACACACGGTTTATTTCACTACATATCTGAGATTTAAATACCGAGCCAAGAGTTTTTGCTTATCTTTATACCTCAAACGGTGTAATCTTTAATTAAAGTCTGTCGTCAACCTGAATATAACAGGATGCTGCGATTAAAAAAAAAACGAATTCATGTCTTTTGTGTAGGTCAACCGAACGCTTAAGACAGCATCGTTTACCTAGCCAGGTGAGCCTTAATTAGACTATGTGTTTTCTTTGATGTTCTGGGCCTTTCTTGGATTGTTTACTTAGCCATACAGGTAACCTAATGAACACATTTCCTGTCTGCAGAGATCGGGTTGGGTGGACATACGTGTAGCCTAGCGCATACCGTTTGTGATGTTATTGCCGTCCCTAACGATAGAATCCTGGTTGTTATCCAGCTGAGCATAATCGGTCGGGTGTAATTAAAACTCATTTTAAAATAAAAGCAGGAAATTGCCAGCATAGAAGAAATTTTATGAACTATTCATTGTTTTTTTTTTTCTGATATTTACCGTTATTTTTAAAGTTCCCTTTCCTATTTATCCAACCGATTAACCAACAGAGCCGTACACATTAAACGATAATGTCACTGTACAGAAATTTATAAAATTAGCCGTCGTCAAACGGTGTAGTAGATATCGTATTAAAACACATGAATATCATTCAAAATTGGATATAACGTTTGACATATAATACACCATACACAATACCTGGACATGTGACGTCATAATGGAAATGATAAGTGGCTACCCACACACCCCAAGCTGGGCACAGTTCCGGTGGTTCCAGAAGCTCGCTGTCACGTGCCCAACGCGAGTGATAGAGAGCTCATACCGGACATGTTCGGCGGGCTTTAGGTCAGGCAATGAATTGACTGGTTCTTCTTGGACGAGGTTTCCCAGTATTCTTGCACAACAGGCTCTCCTGACTTTGCGCAAGACGTATAACGACAGTTATAATGAATGGTCCCGTACGGGTGCCGCTGGCATGTAAAGGTTTCCTCGAAAAGAATCCGTTTGTTCTGTAGGTAAACGAAGACTAGAAAGACAGTCTATTTCTCTGTAATGCAGTAGAGTAGGTATTACCCTAATTTGGTTCTAGCCAAAAAAAAAAGAGAGGCGATCATCAGCTAAGGGAAGTTACTCTGGTCAGAGACTTTGCCAATGACCTCCCAGCTGGCTCCAGTTTCTCCTTACTTTGTGCTGATGTTAAGGGCTACCGGGAAATACTGGCAGTCTGATGCACAGATGAGCGCATTGTAACTGATTTACCACAGCCTGGTCGGTGATACGGGCCTCACAGACCTCCTGCAATTGGTTCTAAACGGAACGCGCCGAAATAGTACGGTTACGTCGAACCAGATACCTAACGCAATTTGTCAAGACGAGCCGATAAAGCCTTGGTGCCCAATAACGGGTCTTTCTACACCTCTGCTAAAGCCATCTGATAACACGGTTGCACCAAGTTCAGCATCTACATCTGTCTGCCTACTTGCAGTCCGTAGCCTACTAAATATTGCCACAAAATCGATAAATTATTCGTTTCGAAACGTCATATTCGCGGTGTTCAGTGACTGCATCAAAACGTCTATGACGGGATTCATTCTCAATTTGACCATGGCTTTTGCGGTACATCCTAACCCTGACAAAGTGACAAGGGACAACTAAAGATGGTTCCGTTCACCTTTGGCCATTGGCGAGTTTCTTTTAAACGACGGTTATGATACTAATACTAAGGCAATTAAAGTTGGAACGGCGGAGAGACACGATGAGCATCTGAGTGAAGACGGGTCAACGTGGACACCTGGGAGGACCTCACAACCGTCCGTTCGGCGTCGGCGTCGAAGCGGACCGACTGGACCAGGGAGGAGGCCGACAAGTCGACGGAAAAGGGAGTAAAAACCCTCTCTCTCCATCTTTTAATGACGTCACCTCTCTCTATACTGACGTAATATCTCTGTAATGACTTAATCTCTCTCTGTACTGACGCCATCTCTCTCTCTCTCTGTGTACTGACGTCATGTCTCTCTGTAATGACGTTATCTCTCTCTCTGTTGGAGGGAGCATCGTGCCACCACTTCCAATGATCTGCAGATCAAGAGACTGGGACTACTTACCCCATCTGGGAACTTACCGATACTTTGAACTTGGATGATGCTCGAACTGGAGTGACGACCGCCGACACGACCTGACTTGAATTTGGAACGTTCTAGTTTTATTCGGATGGTTATTTATAATTTGCTTGCAAAAAGACAACAACAAAATCTTTTGGAGCGTCGATGATCCAGTGTGTTGACGCATGCGTATGGACTGTTTTTACCGAGATTGTTTTCCATTATATATATATATTATTTATTATATAATAGGAAGGGAGTTTTGTACGAAAGTCTGGCTATTTAACTAGAATCTGGTATTAGAATTCCAAACACGACGTTAATATGTTGGAAGCAATTCTAAGAGCTCGGCCATATTTTGGGATCGAAACAGACAGAAGCAAGCAGATGGGTTTAGCTTAGCGAAGTAGATTATTACTTTGCTGTTGGCCATCATCTCTTTATGACCCACATTTTGCGTAGCATGGTGAATAAAACCACTGGTGTTTTCATCGGCCTTCCTTTTTTTTAACGTTTATGGACTTCTGGTATCTGGCAAATCTCCAAAAGTGGTTCCAATAATTTGAAAAGGAGAATGTTTACTAAAAGTCAGAGCTATAAATACTACTTATAGAAAACCTTACTGACAAAGTAAACTGTACGAGTGAAGCTCTACTTCTTTTTCATGTGCGTAAAGAAAGTAGATCTTTGACATCGGTCGACTTGTCTATTGTTTGATATTGCAAGGAAAATCTACTAACAGTTTTTCCTTTGTGTTAGTGTTCTATAACACCGAGGAGCTCCTTAACAGCCTTCAATTAGCAGCACACAAATGATCGTGAGAATATTTCCTTTCTCAAAGGTTTTGAAATATTTTGATTCGGTTCCTTTAACAAGCTCCCCAATAAAAAATGTACTAATATAATATATTCTTTTAAACTGAAGCAGAAAATATATAAACATCTTTTTTGTCTTTTTTTCCACAAAACTTCAAATCATCTTTAGTAAACCGTTCTTACTGAATTCAAGCTATAAGTTCACCTAACTGGCGGGGGCCGTAAAATCTGAGACGTCCACTAGTCAACTAAGAAAGGTAGACTTCTTATTCTCCATCCAAACTGAACATCTCCTCAAATGGCCATACGTTCTATCCTCTTTCACCCCTCTGCCACTGACGTCATATCTCTCTCTCTCTTTCTTTCTATGCATGTATTGTCTATGTTTTTCCCAATCTATCTTCTCTCTCTCTCTCTCTCTATCTTCTCTCTCTCTCTCTCTCTCTCTCTCTCTCTCATTTATTCTTTATTTGAGTCCATCTTCTGTGGTGGACGACTAAGAAAGAGAGCTAAGCGCTTTTGGCAAGAATCCCTGGCTGAGTCACAGACCAGGACCTTTCTTCAAAACCACCATCCGCGAGAAAAACCTCGAAATTTCTTATCCTACAAGTTTATCTTTCACAACCAGCAAAACAAAATTTAAAAGAATGAATTACCCCGCTTGCGATGTAGGACTAGCTTATATAAAACAAAACGTCTTTAAAAAAACACAAATAAATAAAATAGAGTTTTCCATACATTTTAATACTATGAAAATGAATTATTCCAAAAAGCTACATAATTTGTTTTAGCCATTTAAAGATGGTAAACCAAACTGCTGGAGACGCAGGGGCAGGTAATCGCCTCTTCCCACCTCATATTTATGAATGCATAAAACAGCTGACGTTTCCAATAACATGCGCTTAAAACTGTTTCCACTTTATAATTAAATACCCATAAAACTATAAGCTTTTGATTTGAAACCTCCAGAAACATTAAATATTAAAACAATAGAACTTGACACGACAGATAACGAAATATTTTAACAAACATTTTTATATGAATTTACTTTTCATTTCTCTGTGTGGCAGGGATTTACATTCTCCGGCATAAAAGTGTTGACTAAATTCGAAGATTCAGGAAAAGATGCACGTGAAATATTGTTTTCTGTTTTTAGTTAAATTAGATGGGATAACTTGATGCAACACACGGTAGCCTGATTTCTGCCAGTTATCTTTAATTCAAACAGAAGTCAGTCTGCTGGTTCTGTCAGAAATCCAAGAAATGGCCAGTATCTACTTTTGTCGTTTTAGAAGAAACTACTCAAAGTTACTTTATTATAAACAATTGTAACACGACACCTTTTCATGCAAAGAAGTTTTCAACCAAAAGGTTAAATCCGACATCCTTTCTGAGGTATGGTCCGACTAATAAGTCCTGTCATTCACCATGCTAAACACACGATCTAACTGTATCTGAAACTAAACAGTTTGGTGTTTAAAACTTATCCCTCTCAAAGGAACAGAACGTAATAAGAACAAAGATGGTGGTCTATCTCAGAACTGTATGAACATTTCCCCCTCCTCGATAACAGATTTATTTGAATAATAATGCCACCGTCTTTGAAAAATGATCAAAAAAGACACCTTGTGGATGACTTTAGTTTAAGTATTTTCAGAACCCTGTGAAATAGAACAAACCTATAGTTTTGTCCTTTTTAGGTCGGCGACATGTATCTGAATAGAATCAGCTGGTGTCGGAACTTTTCCACGGCTACCAAAGAGAAACGTTGCTTCTATGCGGGTGCTCAAGATGAAAACCAAATTGGGAATCTCTGCGATATCAGGAATATAAGAGATTCTAATTCCGGGCGCAGGTCATAGAGGGAGACTCAGTAATGTGCATTCGAAAAATGTGTAAGGCCAAGCGCGAATGTCTGGTGGTCAGGTATTCTTACATATTGCTTACGTACAGGTAGGGATATAAAAACGTGGCTGACAGAAGAAAATTAGTGAAATCCGATTATCGGGGCACCTGCCGTCTCCAGGTGGGTTCATCGTTAAACATATGGCCGGCCACCAGCCCAACTTTCAAAGCTGGCGAACGCGTGTCACTGCCAGGGACGTGGCTTCTGCGCAAGCGGGCTCAGAATTACTGCCCTTGTGCAAGACTACGAAGTAAGGATTCAAAATCCGCGAGATCGCTTTCGTTCTACCACAGTTCCTGCTGCATCAGCGCTGACCCGTGGTGGGATTTATATTTCTTTTTTCTGTTCTTGTTGTAGTTTGTGATGCTGCAACACGAGCGACCCCTCGCGTCGCGTTCTTCGCTACGAGACGAGCTGGCGTCAACCACATTGTGAGCGTCTGAACCGGCCTAGCTGCTCTGGAAAGAGGCACAACCACTTTATATATAAAACAACCTGGTCAATATGCTGGACGGTGATGAATTCCATGAGTAGACACGTCATACTTGATATTAGACAAATCTGAAAATGTATTAGTTTAAATTGAGTTGTCAATGGTACGAGCAATCACAACGTAATAGGGTAATATATGTATTTTTTAGAAATCAGCTAATAATCCGGCTATCGGAATTTTTCCTTTTTATTGTTGCGGAGGAGGATGCGGTTTTATTCGTTTTTAACAGTCTTTTAAATAAATATAACGATAGTAAAATTCATGACGCACTTTCTAGACACTTCAAATGAAATAATACGCATAATTTAAAGGATACAGGCATAGAAATGTGCCATACTTGGTAGGGGAGATCACCGGGGATAGAGCTGCTACAGTACCAGTGAGGATACAGACAGAAATATGCCATACTTGGTAGGGGAGATCACTGGGGATAATGCTGCTACAGTACCAGTGAGGATACCGACAGAAATGTGCCATACTTGGTAGGGGAGATCACCGGGGATAGAGCTGCTACAGTGCCAGTGAGGATACAGACATAGAAGTGTGCCATACTTGGTAGGGGAGATCACTGGGGATAATGCTGCTACAGTACCAGTGAGGATACCGACAGAAATGTGCCATACTTGGTAGGGGAGATCACCGGGGATAGAGCTGCTACAGTGCCAGTGAGGATACAGGCATAGAAGTGTGCCATACTTGGTAGGGGAGATCACCGGGGATAGAGCTGCTACAGTGCCAGTGAGGATACAGGCATAGAAATGTGCCATACTTGGTAGGGGAGATCACCGGGGATAGAGCTGCTACAGTACCAGTGATTCATAATTAAACGTGTTGATCAATATACACGATGTCATATGTTTTGACCATCGATTTCGTCGGAATTTGAAAGAAAATTTATTATGTCCGCCGGTTACTGAGAAACCCTCCTGAAAATACAATTCTTTGAATGCCGACATAATACCAGCATGAAAAGGAATTCAATTCACATTTTCTGAGAATCATTTAACATTAAATCTTAGAAGATGGAAAGAAAAAACAGCAACAAACAATTAACTGGTTGGCTAAAATTGAAAGAAAGTCAAGGAAAAATAGACAAAAAAATAATATGAAAATGTAAGTGCTTTCACGTCCTTGGCGTAACATTTTCTCGTGTATTGTGCGATTACGAAGCCGAAGGTATTTCGATAAATGGAAGCTATAACCCGGCTACGCCCACGCTCGATGTGCCAAGTCTTACTAATATAATAGAACACAAGTAAAGAAGTTGTGCGAGGTTAGTCGCCTTTCTTACATTCTAATTTGACATCATATTACAAAAAGAGGCAAAAAGGAACACTGCACCGTAAACATTTTATACTTTGTAAATCCGTCACGCTTGAATGATGCCACGAAATGTGGATACATCCGTAAACACGTAGTATAGAAACAACACACGTAAAAGATATACTGTTATTTAAATAGGATAACACCGCCGTGTCACGAGATGAAGGAAAACGTGAAATCCGGGAGTATTGAGAATAGACTTGCGTTTTATTTATTACTCTGTTTTTAAGCTGGAAAACGCAACAACGAAGTTTTGTGACGTTTTGCTGCGAGAATCGCTGTGATATCTATAACTGAATCAGTAATTTTTCTGTCACGAGTGGAATGACGTGTTTTCAGTATTTCAAGATGCCGTAGATGACAAAATTTGCATTGAACGTATTTATAGGAAAACGATGGGTTTTGTGTCCTCGGATTGATGTATGACTTTAAATGGCGTTGCATGTCGCGAGCTGAAACCCTGTAGCATCTGCCGCAGGTTTTGCAGATGGTAGAGACGCGACATTAAATTACAGATCATATAGGTTTTTCGCTGTTGCCTTAATGTGAGATAAAGTGTGGTAAAAACTATTGCGTTTAGCAAACCCTAACGACGACCAACAACAGTACACGTGAACTTTAGTACTCGTGTGTTGATGCGATACTATTATTCGGGTCATATAAGATGTGGCTTTCGTCTTTCCCGTTGGATAAACCGCAATAACAGAGACTAGTTTTAATGACAACCAACAATAGGCTGTGGGATCGTGCGCTGCGGCCCTGTGTTTTTGGTGAATTGCAGTGGCATTAGCCTTACAGCAATCGGGGTACTTACGGAGTGAAACGACATATAGAGAAGACACCACGAGTGAACTGAAGAAGGGATGGATGGAGAAATGCAGAAGTTCTACGGGGAAACTGGAAAAGCTGTCAGCGCAGTTGAAGACCCATCGCATGTCCAGGAGGTGAAAGATTTCTGGAGAAAAAGCACATTGGAAGATGGGGCACAGGACACTGGAAATACTGGACGGATTCAGAGGAAGATGCAGCAAAGATAATAACGCCTTAGATACCAGGTTTGCGATGATGCCGCACGCATGCGCACACACACACAAGCAAGAGAGTTCTCAAGCATCGTCCGTAACTAAGGACAGACACCAGATTTTAATGACCAGATATAAAAAGGGTGAAAAAAACTGATAGGGTTAGTATTTGTCTTTCGACTGTGTAGAGGATCCTATTACTTTGGTAATTACAGATAAACAACAACTTAGAAAGGATGTAGAAGAAGTTGAAATGACTTTAAAGATGAACTACTCGTTGATAGAATGCTGGTTGAAAACTTACGAAACTCAGAAAGCTCTAATGGCCTGGATAGCCTATACTAATAATGCTCGACCCTCGTAATCGAAGACGGAAGATTGCAAGTTACACGCGAACTCCTGGATACGTCAGTTTATTTATACCTTTAGGTAGCTAGCAGTGTAACCTGGTATTAAAGAATGGATAAATTACTTTAATGAAGTATTTAATAACATGTCTCGCGGCTGGATTCTGAAATGTGTAGAACTGTACAAACTGAGCCTGATTTTTTTCAGATTATACGAAGTGCGACAGATCAAATGGAGAGCAAGAATGACTTCGCATCACGAAGAGGTGATAACGGTTGAGGGAATGGTACATTTAAATGAGATTCCTTTCTCAGCTTTCAGCTTCTGTTTGTCATTACACAACTAGGAACTGAGAATGGGAAATGAATACGCATACAAAAAGAAAATGTGCAGACAGAATCTAACCATTAATTATGGATTGTATGTGGGCAATCTCAAGTTGCTTGAAAAAGAAATGGAAAAGAAGATGAAGATAATGAAGATATTTGGCAATGACAAATAAGAAATGCATTTTAGACACGTGTGTCAAAGCTGGGAGCTTGAACAGGTGGACGTGTACATATATCTAGACACTAGAAACAAAATCATGCAATAAATCTTTGATATTAGTAGTCAGCACTTGCAGTTTTAATATTATCTACTGAACCCTGAATCATCTGAAGGGTGTAGATCGAAAAGCGAAGAAAAATCTACAATTCATGACAACTGATGTCCAAGGGATAAATTCATCGTTGTTTCAGATGAAATCTTACTGCAGGTGTTATCAGTAGTAGACCCGATTGAAGTTCAGAATAAGCACAGACGAGTACATCAAAATGGGTTCCGTGCTCGAAGACAAAACGTCAACACACCGAAGACCGAGGTTACAGTGAACTCATCGGACCAAACAGTAAGGGCAAGAAGAACCGAGGAATGGGCAGCAAGAAGTAGGCACGGCCACTTTTCAAGGGCCACGAAGAGAAACGGCATTATAGACGCGGCCGACCCTAGAATGGACTCCGATCGGTTACCACCAAATACTAGAAAGAAAACAAAAAGTAGGAATTTGGAGCAAAACATCGAGATGCGGAATGCGCCAGGAGGCTCCAAAATCGGTGCAACGTATAGTGCCTGGGCGTTGGCTTCCACCGGCTGACCATCTGTCTGCTGAACCTTCTTCGAACACTTTCGTGTCGATGCTTTCAGTTGCTGATGCAAACACCAGCCCATCCAAAGTTATCGCGGAGTTACAGATTATCTGGCACGGACGGGTCAGCCGGACATCATCGTCCAGAAACCCTGAAGAAGGAGAGAAGCACGGCTTGCGGTCGGCTCCAGTATCCCTGGTGACTGATGCAACGAACAAAGGATGGGATAGAGTCCACCAGCGGGTATTGAGAGAGAGAGAGCACGTGACTGAGGCAGTGACGAAATGAATTCTATTAAATACCTGGACCACAGAGCAGCTATCGCATCCCGAAAGATGCAGTTGTGGGCACGGCGCGGATCTTTGGGGGGGGGGGAGTCACAGTAAACAAAATCTAGAAGGTAGCACTAGAATCGCAACGTAAACGGTACCGATTATCTAGTACACCTTAGAAAGATTGATGAAATAACAGTAATAATAACAATGTAATCCAAGCGAGTGCACCAGGTATATAATTGGCTTCGCTTCATTTCCAGCGTAGCGCCGGTTGTTGTTTTAAACAGCGGATCCCAGCGTCGGCCTGTCAGGTTCCCGAACGGCATCCACAGGTGTCGTCCTTGTTCGTTATCATGGGATGCTTGCTATTTCGCATCCTCGTATCCCTTTCTTATTCTTGTGAAGCGCCTTCTCGCTTTTTGCCACTTATTCCGAAATGAGTTGTAATAAATCCATTGTCAACTTTCCGCTTCAGTTAAGCGCCTCGCTGGAACTACGTATCATCTACAGAAAGGGAACTGACTAATGAACAGGGTCACGAAGCTCGGTAAACTGCGCCTTTGTATCAGATATTTAAATCTCTTCATCACACTGGAAAATAGTTTAAACACGCCCAATTAAATATATATTATTTTCTGTTAATAAAGTATTCAAATGTTACATTTGTTTCTGGTATTAATTTGCAAATTTAGCGGTATGGCTGATTTTCTAAAAGAAAAGGAAGTGGTCTGTTTTAAAAGTGCTTCCGGTTCCTAATAGAAAGAGGCTTTGTACAGGTGCTTCCTAGCAGTAACCATGGGGTGTAAACAAGTAGCCAGTGTTCGCAGTGGAATTATATCGAGCTGCTGACACCCCTGGTGTGTCATTACTGCGTGCCGTCTCTTCTTTTTTCGTGAACATAGAGAGCCTCTTTATACAGGCTACATTAAAAACTGTATTTAATTAACGTCTCGTGTAGGAACACCCTTTAACAAGTAACATTATTGTTTTTGTGCAGGTCTTTGTTCGACTCTATTAACTGGTTTTAAATGTTTATTATTATGAGAAGGCAAAAAAAAAAATCAGCATAGAAAGTCGTATTGCTTTGGTTTCTGTTTATTACATTTATCTAATTCTTTGTCTCTATCTTGTTTTGGTTTTTTTTTCCTTTTAGCGAGGTAGCGGCTTTTCACCGTTTTCTTGTAGAACCTCCAGGCGGTTGGCAACGGGTCTTTTCGTGTGGTAGAAAATGGTCAACCGTCACTCTCTGAGTGCACTTGACGTCATCTCTCTCTCTCTCTCTCTCTCTCTCTCTCTCTCTCTCTCTCTGTACTGACGTCGTATCTCACTCTGTGCTGACGTCTCTCTCTTTGTACTGACATCCCCTCTCTGCGTATACCGACGTCATTCTCTCTCTCTCTCTCTCTCTCTCTCTCTCTCTCTCTCCTCTCTCTCTCTCTCTCTCGTACTGACCGTCGTATCTCACTCTGTGCTGACGTTCTCTCTCTTTGTACTGACATCACCTCTCTGCGTATACCGACGTCTTCGCTCTCTCTCTCTCTCTGTGTACTGACGTCTCTCTCTTTGTACTGACATCACCCCTCTGTGTATACTGACGTCTTCTCTCTCTGCGTATACCGACGTCATCTCTCTCTCGTTGATCTGTATTTTGTTTGGTCAGTGTAGGCAGCAGGACATCACCGATACCCCCACCAATTTTTTAAAAATCTGATCGGATGCTTTAGCCTTCTGTCTGTACAAGTCAAGCTTACATTGACCAGAGGTGTGTAAGAAAATCTCTATTTTTATTTCTTTCTTTCATGGTGTTGGACACGGTTCGAGTTAAATAATAATAATAATAATAATAATAATAATAATAATAATAATCTAATAATAATAATCATCAACATCATCATCATCATCATCATCATCATCATCATCATCATCCCCCCCAAAAAACAGAATAAGTTGGCTGGACGGGATCACGCCATTCCGATCTGTCTTACTGGGACACCAAATCAGTTTTGTCCCAGAGCAGCAGCAGCAGCAGCACTTCTTGAATACGGGCGACCCTCGAAACACCTGTATTTTTTTTTAAGGCCTAAGACGGCTGGTTACCTCAGACGAGCGGGAAAACTTCCACTTAACCTCGTCATTCACCATTAAGTGAAAACGGAGAGCGCACGAGAACATAATGAGCCGCGACACAGACAGAGACCGGGAGCCGTCTTCCTCAGAGGATAGTCGGCTTGCCCACTTCTCTCTTTTAGGTGTGCGAATGTAAGACGATAAAGCAAAGCCGGTCATTACGCTTCTCCCACGTTCTCGCTGCCCAGTGTCAAAATGTAACGTGTTTTTAATTATCATCTGATAATATGGAGGAAGGATTTTCTCACGTAATATTTTATGCGTGCGAAAACAGGAAGTCAATGCGACTGCTATCACTGCATCCAGCGATGCAGAATAAATACCAACGTTTGCCTCTGCATCTTAATTCCACTTTTATTGCTTTTAGTTTATTCATTGTGCCAGACTCATTCCGGGTTTACCTACGACAAAGCCTCCTCTCGGCGCGATGCATGACATCTGAGCCGGCAGCACGTGTTTCCAGCTATGCTACCTGTGTTGTCTGTTCACGGATACGTTAGCTTTTCACACGCCACTTGGCTCCTTTTGTGTGAGCGTCCACCTGCGAAATTTCCTAACCGCCGCTCCGCAGTTTCCATTTCAAAAGTACTTCTCTTTACGCATCAGAATTTTAACGACTGCGACGTATCAGCTTGGAAATCAGTTTCTATCTTAGAAGTTGTTATCAGGTGATACAACGATGATATGAGAGAGAGAGAGAGAGAGAGAGAGATGACGTCAGTACAGAGAGAGAGAGAGAGAGAGAGAGAGAGAGAGAGAGAGACGTCAAGTACAGAGGAGAGACAGAGACAGAGACAGAGAGAGAGAGAGGCAGAGAAGAGAGAGAGAGAGAGAGATATGACGTCAGTACAGAGAGAGAGAGACAGAGACAGAGAGAGAGAGATATATGACGTCAGTACAGAGAGAGAGACAGAGAGAGAGAGAGATATGACGTCAGTACAGAGAGAGAGAGACAGAGACAGAGAGAGAGATATGACGTCAGTACAGAGAGAGAGAGACAGAGACAGAGAGAGAGAGATATGACGTCAGTACAGAGGAGAAGAGACAGAGACAGAGCGAGAGAGAGAGAAAAAACAACAACAACAACAACCCACCCCTCCCCCCCGAATTAATAATAGCGGACATCTCCGATTCTGTTGGTATTTATTAAACACCGCTGTCTAGAAAGTGCAGTCTGGCATCCCTAAGCAACGCGGAACTAAGCATCGGTCGGAGGCTTCTGTAATAGTTACGAGAACTTCTCTCTTCGGCTACGTCGCCATGCCGCGTGCGGAGGCTATAAAACAGACAGGTGGGGGAAAATCACTGCCTAGTATTTACCTTCGAAACAGCACTTTCTCTTTCTCTTTCCAACGAACGCTCGTCCTAACTTCCGCAAAATTTTGCTAAAACTCAATCTTTGCCAGTTTTTTTTTTTTTTTTGAAAGGTTGCAGATGAAAACAACCCGAGACTTCGCTTTTAGCAGATTTGGTAGACACGCGCACTGGCAGCCCCATGTTACCCCAAACACTGCTATGTTTTAGAATCAACATGGTCAAATCAAAAACGAATTAATTCCTTTAATATAACTTCGCTTCAGAAAACTAGTTCGGTTTATTTTTTTGTGAGAATAGATGCTAATAAAAACGGTATTCTGTACTGTATCGTCAGTCGAAATTTAGGAATAAAATAGATATCAATTTATTGAGCAGAGAAGAAAACAAAAACAACAACAGCAGCTTATGCGACAGGTGATTTTTGTCACCTGTCCACGTCTCGCTGCTCAGCCGAAGTGTTAAGCCGTGTACTTCCGTTTCTTTTAAAAATTGTAGCTGACGCGGGTAACAATGAAGCTAGAAAAAAGGGATTCCTGTGGACATACTTTACTCCGGAAATACTGAACTTATCCCCAATCTGGTCTTGAAGGTAAATCAGCTTTTTACGTATATCTTTGTTTGACAGTCTTCGTCGTATCGTGGCATTGTGTTTCTTACAACTTTACAGACAGCTGACATTCTCGCCGGCCCAGAAACAAAATTAATATAACTGTGCACCAGTGGAATGTTTGCTACACTTTAGCATGAATTATATTCTTTAAAAAAAAAAAAAACAACAGCAACAACAGTAGGACATAATTCATTAATCGAGAAAGAGCACATTATCCGACCGTAAGCGACCAGCATCTTGCTTGAATGTCTAGAGAGATGACCACTGAAAGTCGTCGGTCGGGTGTCAGGGCCGATTTACAAAAAAAGTCTTTGCCGGGTCCTGCTACCGGAACCGATATCAAGAAAAATGTTCACCAGTTAACTAACATACTTTAATTTTAAAATATACTATCGCCGACCGACCGACCTGTAGGGACTAACCGCCATTACGGTTAAGTCGGATTTACGGCATGTGGTAATAATGGCTGGCTATCCCCCCCCTCAGGGTGGTTTTTGTTAACCCTTTATTTCGTCCGGACAATTCGGCTAATCCAGGTTAAAGTGATCGTTCTAGAACTGACTCAGTGGTCGACCCTTGATTTGGAATAAGTCAGTAAAAGCTTGGATTTAGCCTGGATCTGTCAAAAATGTTTTTTTCTCTTTTTTTTTAAGTACTTACGTGTACTCAAACCCTAGGATGTTTTTTTTTCCTCTAAGAAAAGTACGCATTTTGAACGCCGCAATAGATTCTTCATGCAACTGGCACCAGAACTCCTCGTGACGACTGCTAACGACAACACATACCCGTTTCCGGCAATCTTCAACATAGACGAACCCGCGATCTGCTTGAAGTTACATTGGCCGCAGAGATTGAGCTTTCCTCCAAATTATTTTCCGACCTTTAATAGTGTAGTCCATGATTTCCCCAGCCGGGAAATAGATGTCTCTGTCATTATCCGTTGCTTCTGAGACCGTTAAAGTTGTCGCACCGTCGTTTTTCCCTACAATGATTCGCCTTGTTTTATTTCATCGGTGTCCTTGTGGTCTTCGACGACCGTACGTTTTGGGTGGATGCTGCATGATGCTAAAATAAATGGCCACATCTATCATATTATTCGGTGGTACTGAGTCCAAGATATAGTTGCTGGCATGTACACTTACCCATTTCCCCGTCTGTCTCTCTCTCTATATATATATATACAGTGGATAGAAAGAAATATTTTATTATAATTTCAGTCATATCAGTCATTGAGAAATATTAATAATGATGGTGATGATGGTGATGAAAGAAGTGATGTGGTTTTAAGTCATCTTTGCTAATAATCTGGATACTGAGGCTAATTCGGACCCGGTGGTCGGGTGAGGAGCGCCGTGGGAGACTACTAGGCTTCTGGAGATAAAGACGCGAGTTCGAATCTCGGTCGGGGTTCACCTTGTCTTATATCCTCTACATGATCTATACTTTTAAAGAAAAGAGGCCTGAAAGTTTCCCGGGTTCGCTATCGTTCCGAAATTCACCACCGCTCATACACCGTCTGACCAACAATGAAGATTAGCAATTTTATATTTTTAAAATACGACTTAATATTTCATTAAGCAATGGTTCGCGTGTTGGGCTCCCGTGACCTTGTTCATCCAGGTGTACAAACCTGCCGAAAGTCTCTATCAGAACTGTTCATCTTTAGATTGGAAGGAAAGTGGCGAGTCCAAAGAGACGGCGGTCCGCAAAGAGCGAGCGGAAACTGGGCTACGGTGAGGGGGGAGGGAATCGAACCCGCGCCCTGATCTTAGCAGTAGAGTAGGCCAACCTCGGCACCGCCGTCGAAACCAAGGCTTCAGTCATAACATCACTAGAAGAACCGTTGGGATAATTCGATTTGTCCAAACCAATCGCCACATGACCTCTGAACTAAATCCCCGCCGATATTACACGGTCATCTCAGGAGAAACGGTGCCTCCGAGTTGATTGATATACGCAGATTTCTGATATTTCAATAAAAATGTGCTAAACACGCGAGATCAGCAGAGACTCACCTCTGATCGTATAACTTATTCCGCCAACAGAAAACAAACCATGATGGATCAACGCGCCGACAGATTTCGGTAAAAAAAAAGAAGATATCATCCTGTCACCAACGAACGGTGACCGGCTGGAGAGCTGGTGATTGTCGTAGAACGGTGATACACCGCGATGTGACTTGACTGTTTAATTAACATTTCAGGTGCTATGTTCTTTCTGCCAGAAGCTATCAGTTAAAGAAAGAAATCAATCGTCAAGCACTGGCTGACTCTCCTAACCCTGGTCGTGGGCGAGCTGCTCTTCGTGTTAAACACAAACAAAGGTCTGGACTGGAATCGGTTTGACAAAAACCGACTTAGGGCTTTAAAGATATCGTCGGGGGTTTTACCCCATGGTCTTAACGCGGATGCCAGAGTCTAACTGGCGGAAAGTGTCCTTGCAACTAAGTGGAATGTTCCGAGCAGGACATTTTTCTAGATGTTTCCCTAATGTCGATCGATTCCACCAGAGATTTTACTGTCACTACCGCCCCCTTGTTAACCCGTCCACGTCTTCTTTCTATCACAGCTGATACCACACCAGGCTTTCGACTCACCTCCCCCCCACAAAATTTTGGTAATTTCTATCTCGAGATCCTAACATTTTGACAGTTTCTTTCTCAAAATTAATAGATACATTCCATTCTGATGGTATCATCACATCTGTTAGCGGGCGTGTCGTCTGTTTCTTGTCCTAGGTGATGATGTCTGTTCTATTTTCTTGATTATCTTCGTCCGCGTCTACTTGCACGTGACTGACTACGTCGATTTCTAGCGTAACCTCGTTCTGGTAAAGCTCTGGCAAATATTACGAAAACACAAAGTGCGATATATATATATATTTTATTTAAAAAAAAGACTAATTATCATTAATTGAAATAAATAGGCACCCGAAAGAATAAAAGAGAAGAAAATAAGTAAATATCATAAAAGGACTAGTTATGTAGTTCTTTACTTTACGCAGAGTACCACGATTCCGTGCTAAAATACGAAGATTAAGGAGTATTAGCCCTATTGTCCTGAATAACCTCCCATTATACAGCTGGGTTGTTAGGGTCAGCTTTAACCTTCTCCGTGCTGGCACAAGCCCAACCCAGCCACCAACTCATTTTTTTTTATCACTCCACGATCCTCTTTTTCCTATAAGTATAGGTCGATTACGTTTACTGTTTGTGTGCTTTGGGTTATTGTTTTGTTGGAAAGTAAACCAATTTCGAGTTAACCGAGTTCCTGCTGGAATCTGATCACGTGTAAAGATTTCCATGTCTAGCAGCAGTTAAAGTGCCGTCGGTCTTGTAGATCGCAGACTTCGTGTTTCACAGAAGATGTCAGCATTAACGTTTGTACTCTTCGCCTTTGAGCCGTCGACCGTTTTAAAATAACTCTCATTTTAATCCATCTGTGGGCAGGACTTGTTTCCAGTGCCCTCCGTCCGATCGTTCCCGCTCCGCCATCCTCGTGGCTGATCTCCGACCCAACTCTTCAGAAACCGTTTGTTAAACCGCGACTGCTCATCTACTTCTCGCTGTTCTCGGCGTACCGATCTCGCCTGTGTTCCCTGCAAGGCCGCTTAAGATCTTTACTTGTGTCAGGCGAGAAACATAACCTTAGGTGTGTAGCGACACATCCGGCCTGTTCCAGACTTTTTACGGCCCCGTCTTTCCTACTGTCAGCTGTTCAGGCTTTTAAACGATCCCTTCGAATTACAGCACGTGGCGCAATTTTGAGTTTGGCTGCAACATCCCTCGCGACTAAGACCCTCCCCTCTCATACCTTTATCTCGAGGTATTTGTCTCTTTTGGGAGCCATGTCCGCATCCACACACACACACACACACACCACACCGCTAGTCATAGCTGTGAAGTCAACTAACCGTATAGTGTTTTTTATTATTTACCACCTAAGAACCATTTACGGTTGTGCGTAATATCACGTGATGGTGCACGTGACGAAATCACCTATTGGATCTGCATACATGTCAGACAGACAATTATTTATTATTTGCTAATTTCCATCTTACTTTTCTACTGTCTCCATATTTATATAAAATGCTATATGCAGTTTGTTTTCTTTAGATTCCATAATTTTTTAATATCATTTCTTCCAATTTAAATTACCTCAGTTATTAGTTTTTTGCATTTCGATGATGTGATTTCTGTACATTCATCTGATTTTAACAGAATACATCCCCACCCAGGAATCGAGTTACACTGAAACTATTCGCAATGCTTGAGAAATTACAAAAAGATTTTGTGTAATGAGATCCCTTTTAGAAGTAGGGTGTGAACCTGCAATATTATATTTTATTTTACAAAAGGAAACAAAAAACCAGTAAAAAGAAAATAGGGAGAAAAGAAACGAGAGTAATTTGAGAAGAGTAAACGTATAGTACAAACGATTATTATTTAATATTATTATTTTAATTAGTATTATTATTATTATTATTATTCTATTATTATTATTATTATTATTTTATTATTATTATTATTATTATTATTATTATTCTTATTCTTATTATTATTATTATTATTATTATTATTATTATTATTATTATTATTATTATTATTATTATTATTTAGGTATTATACAGACAGTAATGCTTCGCGCCAAGTTGGAATTTCACGACACACATGCGCCAAGACAGGAAAAGACTATAGCAGAACTAAATTTGGTTATTGTGACGCCTGAAACCTCTTGTTAAACCAGGAAGTCGTCGTAAGATGAACTAAAATTTGTTTCCGAATTTGAAGAGCGGCGCAGTGCTACTCCTTCACAACCCTAGACCCAAAGTCGTCGTTGATGTCTGATCACTGGTGCGTCTTCGTGACCTCGGCTTTTTGCCTTGAAATAACAGATGGACAAATTTTCAAACCCAAGCGAAGTGTATTCCTACGGATGGATCCACCGTCGGTCTTCATTCTTTTGGCTGCACCAGAATCCCATTTTCCTTTTTAAATAAAAGTTACTGTTTAACCGTAAAGAGATACTACCCCAAACGTTTTTCGTGGTATTCGTGAAAGGTACTAAAATTCCACGAGCAAAGATCCAGAACTATCAGGAAGGATTAGAACTTGACGACCGCAAAGCCCGGGAATCAACTGACTAGGTATGTGACAAGACAATAGGAACTCTTTCCCAGTCTCGGTGACCGGCGGAAAATTTAAAAGCCTTTCGATATATCACCGCCATAACGAGCAGGTGCCCGTCCACGTCGCGCTGTCTGTATCGACGAGAGACGATCGCGTATACGTCACAAGAGGGAGTCCACGATTCCGCAGTGATAGGGGTGGATGGGTGGTGGTGGCGAATTCTCAGAAGTCTGCCATCAGTCTACTCTCACCAAACATTGACATCTTACCAGAAACTAAATAAAAACAAAGCTTCGTAAAAAAAAAAAAAAAAAAAAAAAAATTTTCTCGTCTCCCTTTCTGTGATGTCACTGCAACCTCACACTATGTAAGGTTAGTGTTCTTTCAGCTAGTTTTTTTTATGGACGTGTAGAGCGATGTTAATCTCAGTGTAACTGCACGACCAGAACATGGTACAGCACCGAACTTCACGATCGCGTCCGTGTGAGTGGGATGTCTTTATATAGAGCGCCGTATGCTAATACCACACTCTCGTAAGTTCATTCTGTCCACTATTATTGTGCCACTTTGCACAAACTACGGACCGACAAGCGACGGATCTAGAGCCCGTCGTAATGCGTTATTATCCGATTAGGATAAACGCATCTGTTTGCTCGCGGACGCTGGATTTTGCTTCCAGCTCCATCTACGTGCCACGTTTCCGTAGGCCCCTATCCTCTAAGGCGAGCAGACCGGCATAACGACCACTCTTTTTCTGCGGACTCTGGCTAGCATTCCAAGAATGACTGTCCTGACGGACACGTTCGTCCGTGCAGAGTGCTGTATCCCTAATCACGGCTCAGCTTTTCTCTGGAATTGTATCGAATTACGCGTCATGGTACGTACTCACGTGACATCCATCTTTGATGGCGGACGAGATTACTTACCTTTGCTCGCGTTTTCAGACTCTTTGACCAGATGTCAGTATTGTATTTTACAGCCATTATTATAATTTTCTTTTAACAAATAGCGGAATGTGTGAAGCGGACGAGTACTTAATGCATAGAAAAGGCGCATACGCATCAGATACTAGCTTTCTATCCGCCATATCTTTCCCCGAGGATGGAGCTGAGGGACAAGGCGTCGCTACATTGGAAACACGTTCCAAGTTCGTCCATTATCTTTATGGTCGTTCACGTGACAGCCGAAGAATTCTCTAACCCCCCCTACCGGCCATTTCTGAATGTCGCAGCCTAAATCAAAAGAAAGAAGCGCAATATCGTTCATAGAGTCGACCGAAGAATTGTAGGAAAATACTTATATAGGAAAAAATCCCAAAACATATTGTATGTAGTAGATCAGCAGGGATGTACACACAAGGTCTAGTAAGCGCTGCCGTCGCTTTGAATTCTACGTACAGTAAAAGATGAAGTTGTACAGTTTGTTTTTTTTTTATAGAAAGTCATACAGCCCATAAACGACGGGGTCGTTAAGTCGCCCTGATCCACGCGTTTCTCCAAATCCACTTGTAGTTTTATATAGCGTTCTTTTCTTTAGACATTTAACAGAAATATTTCACTCCCGAGACCCAGATGTAAACAACAGTCATGCATTTTATTTATAGCACGCAATTTCTTAGGCCTCAAAGACGTTCGCTCGCACAATAGACTTTAAAATATTGTTTCAAAAAGGATTTATGGTCTTGCGAGCCGAAGGTCGCTTCACTTCGATAAAGAAGAGAGGGTTGTCTCCGGTTACACTGTCAGCGGGAACGTGAAAAATGTGGAACTCGCATTTACTTTGCTATTAAACGCATCGTTCCCAAAAATTGTTTTAAAGCAAAACTTTAAAAGAACTCGACGGCGGATACACCCACGGGCCCCTTTTTTCATTGAACCGCGTGCGTGGGTAATTCAGTTTAAGTGACAGGCAGTGAAGCCTGCGACATTGTAAACAGTCTAATTCTTACCATATATAGAAATAGAAAGAGCGGCCGGAAAACTGGCCGTTTGAAAGCGTTCCTTTAGCTCGGTGTGGCGCCAGAACAAACGTCATATTTACCTGAAAGTCGATGACTGTCGAGTCGCCAGGTGTCCTTACGGAAACGTCCCATCCCCTTTTTTTATTTTTTTAAATGTTTAAACGGATACTGAAGATGTGTTGTGCTTGGCTACGGTGTCTCGTCCTGCAGTCTACGGATGAAGTGTCCCGTCTTTAACGATCCCTTACTGTTGATGGTGAAGACTTAACGTTACGGTCGGTTGCCCCGTCTCGGCAGGCCAGACGCTTCCCCAGCGGGTCTGGGTTTGCTGGACCTCACTGTAAACGAGGACCACGTGAACTTAAGGGTCAACGTGAACCACGCAACGACAGCTGAAATGGAAAGGCGGGTTTACTGGGCGTCATAGACGCCACAAGGGGGCGCTCGCCCGCGGCCCCTTACCCGGGTGTCGACAGGAGAAGCGTAGCCCCAGAATTTGCTAAGACCCATCAGCGCTATTCTACAGCAGCGCTGGTGCGTTTGCCCCGAAATCAGCCTCTCAACGCTTCAGATCACCTGGGGGGGGGGGTCAAAAAACAACAACAACAACAAAACCCAACTTTTTATCATTGTTTTATTTCTAATTTCAACATTATTTTGCACGAAAACCTTTGTCGTCTTATACCCTGAACGCAATGATGTGAGACATTTAATCCCCTCCTCCTCCCTCCCCGAGTCTGGCTGCGTCGATTAATCATCAGTCTGCATTTAAGTGGATGTTCTGTCTACTGCCACCGATGGGGAAGACGGCCCGCGCCCAGCTATTCTGAAGACTGTTCACTGAAGCGGAAGCGCGGTGACGTCAGGTATAAGCGCTATCTGTTGGTCGGGTGCGCCTACCTGTTTACAATTTTAAGGTATCAGGAGAGAAAAATTATACTTTCCCATAGGGGGGGGAGAGAAAAAACCTCTAAAATGTTAAATAACAAACCGGAAACATTCTCGAACGGTAGAATGCAACAAAAAAAAGAGAGAGAGAAAAAGTGAACGGAAATTCCAAGGTCAGATAATCAACGACGATCTTATATGACTGTTGTTGCTTCGCCGAAGTTTCGGTTTCTTGACGCCATAAACACCACGTGGTCTAGTGTTTTTAGGTCTACCCGGCTCCTCCAGCCCTTCAGAGTATTCGCTCTTTTGAGTTCTCCCGAGAGACGGCGATTCCCACCCCGGAAGCTGCGCTGCCTGGGTGTATTTTGGACCTTCTTTGAGATGGCGGCCACCAGCGGCGACACTAAGTCTGCTCACCTGTTGTACCTGTTGATCTCTAGGGTGTGGGGAACTTGTGAAAATCTCTTCACACCTTTGTTTGATTCGGATTTCGCCAAATCAGTGTAATCATAAGCTATGGGAATGTTTACAAATCGATTTATCGATACCAATCGCCGATAATTTATTTCATCCGTCCACGAGACTGACATCTCGACCGGAATGATATTTCATTGTTAGGCGCCTAAATGAGGTTGGCTGAGAAGATGTTTCTGACCATTGGTCGGGTCTTCCCTTTTAAATTATATTCGATGTTTTAACCTTTCACCTTGTCCCAAATAGCTTTCATTATAATCTTTTAGGCCTAGAAACTTTTTTTAAAAAAATTCCCCTTGATCAGTTTGATGAAATACATTTATATCATGTAATTTGCTCTTTAAATTATCCCAAGAAAACGATGTCAGGGGCGTTTACCGCGAAGCTAATCAATGGCATCAGCATCGAATGCAGTCGCTCGGTTGTTTAAAATTACTTTAGATACATAATTGTTGAAGCATCGTGAGCTTCAGCGTCAAATAAGGGATTAGTCAGTAAAAGGGAGTCCACTGTAGGCTCTGTTACAATCGGTCTTCGTGGATGAGGCGGGGAATGTACCCCTTTCTCTTACCATCACCTGCCGGACTATTTTAAGGATTCTTCGAGTCAACCGTGTAAATAACCTTTTCTGATCCCTAATGAACTATTTTGACAAAAAAAAACAAACAAAAAACAGTGCATTTCGTGTTTCAAAAGAGGTTAATTACAAATAACGTTAGGATGTAAAGGGAAACAAGCAGGAGCAGATCAGGAGATTCTACCACAACGAGAGCAGCAGAGAATAAAGTCTGTCGACTTATCAGAAAGGTGTCCAGTTCTCGGAACAGTCCTAGACAAGGTGAGAGGGAAACAACGCGTCGTCTTCCCGGAGCAGCATCTGGCCATATCGAACGGACGTCCCGCGCTTCCTCCTGCGTATGATGGAGGTTCAGACCAGTCAATTTGTATAACCTTTTTTTTTTTTTAATAAAAGGGAGAAAACTCTAAAGCGCTGCCATTGTTCGCTAGGAAGCCTCGTTACCAATGCTGCGCCACGTGATGACTGGGGCACGTCCAAAGTTTCTGAGTGTTAGGCTCTCTAACCGTGCGCTAATTTCTAGCGAAGCGTAGGTCAGATGTTCGTTAATAAATCAAACAAAAATAATTATTTCACTTTGTATTTCTGTGTGTGTTTGCGGTGTCTTATTTAGCGCCAGGAAATATAACAGGCATTTAGACTTATTTAACCCTTTCATCCCTTTGCGGGAACCAGTCATTGTCTTTCTTAAAAAACCGAGTGTCATGATTTTGCAACTGAATATTAAGATATATATAGAAGTTTGTTAAAAAAACAAAATAAAGTTTGCTGCTCTGAATAAAACAATACTATACATCTTTTTAACAAATGCATGATGTTTACACAATATGTTCTCTTCTGTATGAGTGGTGAACGTAGCCCAGCACCAAGTGCTCATGGGACCAGTTTCAGAATCCACTAGATCGTTTACACCGTAAGACCGCGTTTCGCTGTACTTCTGGTGCCTTAATCCCAATTACAGCCACCTGACATCTACTTAACAGGCTCGCAGGGCGCAGGCATCCAATATCCCCTCGGCAGAGACGTAACTCGATTCTCTTCGTTTTCCAACGTGATGCTGTTGTTCATGTGGCCAGCTGACGGAACGTATACCTCAGGGTCGAGCCCGTACCCGAAATGAACAAACCGAAGTCACTCTCCCAGGACGGTTCGCCGACTTAACAACAACCGGCCCGATGTTACTCCATGGAGAACCGCCGAACTCGCGCAACCCTTACCCTGTTTTACCTTTCTTTAAATAATGAAAAAAAAAAACAGAAATTGTATTGTTGTAGCGTGATTCAGCCGATCAGCTGTTTACGCGGTTGGGAAACGGTGCCAACTCGTCGTACAGGTGGCGCAAAATGTTCTAGGCAGTCCGTAATAAGGCTGCCGACCCTTTAATTTGGTTTTCCCGGTGAATAACTGTTTGTCCGATCACCGTAAACTGTCTAATGAGTGGAAATTGCGTTGGAGTCGGCCACCGCCTACCGCAAGCTGCTGGCGCTTTAAGATCTTGGTTTGGACGCACTTCTCAGCAGCCGTTAGCAACTTGAAGGAAAAAAAACCGCTCTCCCACACATAAATATACCGATCACAGCAAGAATCGCTGGGGGGGGGTTAGATCTTTGTCTCCACGAGACTAAGCTTAGCCCCGTCACAAGTTCTTCTGCTTTTATTATTTTCGCCTGGCCAAATATTTTCGTGATCGAAAATGCTCTTCCGACAGAAGTTCCGCCGATTGGGGTACATGAGATCACCCTGCGCCACCCACTTCACGTCGTCTCCTCACCGATGTCCTTCAGCCCGCGCATCACTTTCCTCACTGCACAAAACTCTTTATAAAGTTCAACCCCCCCCACAACTGACTTATGCGCCGCGAAACTCAATGGCGGACGCAATGTCGTCGAAAGCAAAAGTCGTTTATTGGATCCAAAGACAAGAAAAATGCTTCAGAGGTTTTGGTATCAAACGGAAATCATTCGGGAAGATAGTTATGGCCTTTCTCGGAGACCCCGACTGCTTACGATGCTTCTGAGCAGCAGAGAGCAACGGTCTCTTCGCGCACCGCCCACGAGAGTTGTCCTGGTGTCTTTGCCGTAGGTTGCCTCTTGGTGTATCTGTTGTTCCGCAAACCTTGATAATTAGGATTACTTCGCTCTCTGGAATACCAGTTCCTGTTGCCAGCAAAGTTATGTCAATCTGCATGTAAAAGAGCACGGGTTCGGATAGTGAGAGGGCATCGTCTGTTGAAGCCTTATAATTTTGATTTGCTGCCACTGCAAGAGTCCCACTGCTTCTGAGGTACAGGAAATGGCGATTTTGGTCGCTAAGTAAACTTAAAGGGCTTAAGGTGCAGGAACAAACACGAAATCGGTGAGCTGTATGAACTCCACCCTAATGCGCGTCGATAGCTTCCCTAACCATAGGCCACGTAGTGCGTCCCCCCAGCTAAAATAAATGTCTTTTAAAAACCTATATACCTACACACGTGATAAGTTCTCCGAAATTTAATATCAAACTCAGTTTCATCGGGATCATGAATATTCATGTCATTTTACTTGATAATTAACCGATTATACAAACTGAACCTTGTGTACTAGATGGATGTTGTGCCCTTTGAGATATCTTTATTGACGGTGGTGGAGGCAGTAGAAACGCTAACTTTCCCGACTGGTTGCGTTTGCAAGGCATATAGTCGCCGGGTGCGAATTCCGGATTTGCTGCGTCGAGACCGTTCCAGAGAAAGCAAATTCCAGGAAACTCGGGGTACTTTTCTTTGTGCAGTTCTGTCCACCCCAGGGCAGACCGCCCTCATCAACCACGTGACGAGTAAATATTTGGCCGGGCGAAGTAAAGGCATAAACTACAGCAGGCTTATACAAAAACACCACGAAAGGGGTACCAACATCTGGTTCCGGGCACTGAGAGGTGACCGTAGGCTTTGAGATAAAGGATGCAGTAGATTATGAAGAGCTTAGTAGCGGCTTTAGAGGTGTCTGGCAGGGTATTTGTGAGATTTACGACTCGCTGTTTTTACCAGAGGTTATAACAAAATCCTAGATTTTAGCCTTTGTTGGAAAAGCTAATTTTCAGTGCTTAATTTCTTCCGTGGGTGACCACTTTAAATGATGCTCTTCGGATATTGGTCTCCTTTATTACAAAGGTTACTTCAAGATCAACGTGATACACTGACACTGTTGTTCTAATATTTTGTTAGCAGTGTTGCATTTTTAAATTATTATTTCTGACATTGTCACTGAGCTCAACTTATACCTATTCGTATATTACTTACCGATGCGGGTTTTTAATATATACAAATATAATTAAACTGCCAGAGTGTCAATCCACGACACTAAGATGCCATGCTTTGGTTTGGCCGGACCCACCAATTTTTCTGCCTTGTTATTTCAAATACTGGCGTCATAAAGAGACTTCGTAACGAGGTGGAAACTGGTCACGTGCACTTCTAGCATTCTCTCGATGTATCAAACAGAATTATCCCAGCTGATTCCTTCAGCGGACTCGAAATTGACAAAGAAACATCCGGAATTAGTTATCCGATGAGGCGCTCATGCGACGCGGTTGACATACACCATGTTGATAAACGCTGAATGCTTCGACGGCACGAGATGTAGAGTCGGTGAAGGTGGGGACAGGTGGTGTTAGGGCTATATACTTACAAACGCATTTGATACCTTAATTCATCAAACGTCGACTAAGATTAAAGATCTACACTTCAGCAAGCACTACCGAACACGCGCGCGCGCACAAAGAGATTGAAGGTATTTTATCAGCCCCCTTTCGAATTGTCTGACGGGTAATTATTTTTGTTGACGCTACACCAGCCGCCGAAAGTAACGTTTATAGACGATTCACCACTCTTCTCTCGACAAATTACTAAATTCTCCCTCCTTCGTAGATCATCTGTAACCAGAAGAAATAGGAATTATGTTAGTTGCAAGCTATTGCCCACGATACAAAACACACCCTGATTCATTACCGTAACTTATTATTTTCAAGAAATTGCTACTTTTTAAAAAATTCGTCTATGCCCCTCTCTCAACAGCCTCCCCATCACCTTGGAGTTTGGTGCACTTCCTCCAGAAGAAGCAACGATGTACCCAGTCCGCGAAACATTAAGCGCTAAGGGAGGGGTTAGTTATTACGCCCAAAGTTGTTGCTGCAAAGCCGTCTTAGTCTTTATTTGCTAGTTTCATTTTCTGACGCATCTCTGCTTCAGATCTTGATCGTTAATCGGTCTACCTCTAGTTTCATCTTCCCAGTCCCCTCTTGTAAGTACCTTTTGTTTTTATATCTACCCTCGTTCCCGAACCCGACGCGTGTCGGTTCTTATTTCTCTCTCTCTCTCTCTACTTTCCCACGGGAACACAGTAATGTTACCTGTTAATGAGTTTTAAAAAAGGAGTCAAAGTCTGCTACCTGCAAAGAATAACGGGTGTGTTGGGAATACCGACAGCATAACTTTCCAGCTGATTAATTTACGGTTTTAGTATATATATATATATATATATTTTTAGATGATGTGAAATCGAAACGATGTTACGGCCGGTTAGCTCCAGGGGGAGGAGGAGGGGGGTCGTTTATAGGACCGCACTTCGACCCCCCCTCTCTCTCTCTCTCTCTCGGCTGAGGGAAGAAACCACTTCGATCTCAAAGCCTCTTGGCGAGGCTGCACCGGGGTCGGTTCTCAGAAGTTGCAGCCCCTTGGTCGTGCCGCTTACGTGATCATTTGACATGTTCTCGAAAGAAACGCGATTAAGGAAATAATCAAAAAAAAAACAAAAACAACAGATAATCGGCGTTGGGTAAACGTTTAAATCCGAGCGAGGAAGGGTTAGAGTAATATATATATATATATGCGGATTGTCCCCCTTGTTGGGTTGGTGTTCCCGTGTGATGCAGTCAAGTCCCTTAAGGGGCGCGGACGATTTAACGAAGAGCTAGTGATACAAAACGTACTGAAGTCTAGGCTTTTGAGCATTCAGGGTAAACATGTAATGGTGCAAAGCAAAAAAATATATATTTTAACCCCTCTGTCCCTGCATATCCGTAAATCCATAAATTGTTTTACAGAAATATATATAACAGGATTATCTACCTTCTTCGTCTAAGCTCTCCTTTCGTTTTACCGTAACTACTATTGTCCTTTTCCTCGTTTTTTTCTTTTTTTAAAATGATTTCCATAACAAAAACCAATTAACAAAGTAATCAAAGCAGAAGATTAACGTAATGGCTGCATCTGTTATTTGCTGGCACCTGTTTTAGGACAGGCAGAACAAACCCGGGTTCTGGTGGCCGACACCGAGCGAGACCTTCTCGAAAAGCAGAGAAAATCGAGAAGGGCGTCGGTGAACAGAGTGCTTGCTTCCGTCTCTCCACTTGCCCGCAGACTAAGTCTGCCACCGCCATCAGCCGGGAAAATTACCTGTTAAGCCAGGGGCTGGTGGGAGAGGGGACCGCCATTTCTCTCTGTCGGTGGTAGAATTCCGCTACAGGTGCTGCCCCACCGCGCCAGCCACAAAAGAACAGCTAACGAGAGTTTTTTAGAAATTGTCACGCTAGAGCGTGCAACGTGAAAGGAAAAGGGGGGGTACAAATTGAGTTCTCAGCCAATTTTTACTCGTGGAACACCGCGCTGTTGAATTATCTTTCTACCTTGATGATCATCTGGGTTAGGGAAACACGAGTATTCTTTGTCAGTGCCGTAGAGGTAATAGGTATCGAGTCAGGTGTGCTGTTCTGTAATATGAGACGTAACAGAACATTTCACCTATATTAATAAATATCGAGGCTAAATATGCCAGTAATTGGATTTGGAAGGAAGATCGCTTACTGCACGGAGGGGAAAGACCGGTGCGACAGGTTTACCAAAATGCCAGAGAAGTAGCGGAGCACGACACAAGCGCTCCGAGCCGTGGTAAGTCTGTCTGGACGTACGGTCGGCCCGGAACGGATTCTCTGCAACTGTTAAGCGGATGAACAGAGGCCAAGATTAATCCGCGAGTCGTCGGTAAGCGCAAAGTTTCCCCGTCGGCCGGTCTTGGGGAGCTCTTCTTTTTCTTTCTGGAAGTGTAATAATGTGAAAATGACAGTGGTTGGGGGGGGATGAGGATGGTCGCTGACTTATTTTTGATTTGAAACAGCAGAACGATCGGACCACAACCATGGCCCGGCTCTTGAACTTCGGATTTTAATCACACGAGAAACCCGTCGGGGACCGTACGAAACGGGCAGCGATGCCGAAGTCTCTCCTTGTCCGGAGGCGCAAGCGAAACAATCGGTGCTGGAGCGACTCCTCTGCGACTGTAGACATCAAAGGATTAAATACGGCTGCTGAGGACAACCGAGATGAGGCGAAGGTTAGTCCTTCATCGAACAGTATATCGGGTAAGTAGAAAAAGAAGAAGAAAAAAAACATATGCAGTACATACGGGTAGTAAGTTAGTAGTTAGGTATGACGGGCGCGGTGTAGCCTTGGAGTACTGAGTATTATTAGTTAGTGCATATGACCGCCCAACTCAACTATAGGAAAGAAGCAATATTAATACTAACACACAACCCTCCCCTCGGAGGAGTTAACCACACCGGGGGGTGGGCGTTATTATTACCCGCAGCTTACTTTCCCGAAAAATTGTTGCGATGCGAGAGTTCAAAAGGCTGTTGGCTTATCCCGGCCTCGGTGCCGCTATCAGGGTGGGCGGGGTCGATTTCGGGTCTGTTCATTAAACCCCAGGCGGACGTTCGCTTTCAAGTGCACATGCTCGCTTTTCAATCTCTCTTCTTTCTTTTTTTTTTTTTCCAAAATAAGACAGACATCCCGCCATCCGACATCCAGTCCTTCTCGGATTTCTCCTTTCTTTCTTTCTTAAAATTGTACTGAATTCGTTTTCTTTAGCCTATTTTCGTGCAAGAGTTTGTTAGGCGAGCCGACGGCGAGGAGGGGAACACTAGCAATGGCGGATGTTCTGGATCGCCGGCCCTATCCCACCTAACCCCTTTTTTTCTCTTCTTTAAAACGCCGCCCGGGTTAACTTCCTGGACCTAGAGTCTCGCGACAGCGGCGGACGGACGGAGGGATATTCCACGTAGCTCCGAAGATGGGCCCGAGTTCGAATCCCGGCGGGGGAACGGCCATGTTTGACGTATCCCTTATGGCATGAGAGCCTTATCCTCTGGGTGATGCGGTTTCCTTCCCTATCTAGAAATAAAGCTTCCTGCTAGGGAGAAGAGCTCTCCCGCCCGCGTCACGCACCCATCCTACTCCGTCCGGCCACCGCTTCGAGTCTCAGTCCACGTTGCCCTGCCCCTGCGTGGTTACACGTGACCCACCTCTCCCGGCAGCCATTAGAGAGATCGACGACAACAGCAACCAGCCTGCAGACGATTCCGCGCGAGTAAGCGAACCATTAAAAAAAAAACAAAAAAAAACGTGAAATAATGAACTGGAAAGAAAGCAAAAATTGTAGTTGGACAGCGCTAGGAAATACGCAGTTAAGGGGAGGTAAGCAATATGGCTACCGCCTTAAAGTCTCCGCGAGAGGCCATTAATGAGGAAGTAATCGAGAAAAACCTGGAGACGGTTGATAGTCCGACGTCAGTCGCTGATATTATTTTTTTTTGTGGGCGCTACACTTCTCGCTCAGTAGACTTAGTTACATCCCGCAGACGCACCGCGTTTATCTCTCTTCCGGCCGTCACGCACGCGGGATCGAGGCCGGGACCGTTCTGCGGGATTAACCGGGACAAGGTGAACAAATCTCCGGTGTTTTCGGGCGGAAGTCGCTGGGGACCCGGACGGCGTCTCACCTCTATTCCTCCGCGGACCAGTCCGCCCCGGGACTCACCGGGGACTCACCGGGGACTCGTCGGCAGCAGAGCCGGGAAACCAAAGCAGAAATCGGTAAACCGAAAACGCCGTATGGAGGCTGAAGGACTCCCAGCCAACTGGGAACAGTGTATCGGTATCGGTCTCAGCACCGTGGGTGGGATGGGGTGGGCGTGGCACCACCGACTCGTAGCACTGAGGAGCGCACGTTCTTTCTATTTCAGATGGAACAGGTAAACTTGGATGGACCGGAGCGACGGACGAACGAGCGGCTCCGAGTCTCAGACCGCCCGCACAAGCGCAGAGCCCCTCCCAACCTCCGGAAAGCGACCGGCACCAGCCCCCTACCGGCTTGGCGGCACAACCTCCCGTCGCACCACCACCACCACCCCGTTGCACTTCGTTGCAAACTGAAAAGCTGAACTTTTCCAGTAAAGGTCCAGAAGACCACAGCGGCCAGCTGTTTCACGTCTTTAAGGTAACCCGCTTCTTTGAAGTTTCTCCCGAAGGTCATCCAGGGTGTATAAATGAAAGAGAATCCGTCGTAAATACGTTCCATTTAGCCACATCTCATCTCTGCGATCTGATTTATTAGATCCAGCAGTTAAAATCCACGGATTTCGACATGATCAGTTCACTGTCTGCGCCTAGCTGTTATTTAAAAGAAGGACACACCGTAACGTAACTGTGATATAAGACCCCTGCCGTCACTGGGCGATTCTGTCCCCCCCCCAAACATGTACCGGCCATGGTTCCTTTTGAAGATGCTCTGGCTGTTGAACAAATCTCACACGTGCACAGGATGCGACTTCATTTAGGCCGCCTGGCGACGACAAGCACGAGAATGCGACTCACAGCGGTGATACCTGGGCGAACTGGTGTTTTTATATTAATTAAAATGTTAAATAACATTTTTTTTTAGAAAAAATAACGTGTGCAGTAACAGTGTAAGGAACTATACATCATTAGAAGGCGGCGAAGCTGACTCACCGGCTATTTTATCGTGGTCTATATTCTCTTTACTGTCGACTGGAGAGCAACCGACAGGTTTGGGCGGGGCGCCGTTCTCCGCCCACGGCTGACCTGAGATGTGCGTCGATTGGCTCACTCGCTGAAGATTCGCTCGCCCGAGGACACGGGTAGAGAGTCCGTCATGGGGGCAATGTTAGGATACGATTTTTCAAGACTGTTAATGAATAACACTAAAGGAAAGAAAGTCAAGCCATGCACTTTCCATCAATTAATGTTGACAAGGCTTGGTATTGGAAAGATATTTAAGGCTTCCCGAGGAAGGAAACCAGATTCAGGGCGTCGTTTTAAGTAGATTTTGATCTTCCGTTCGGGAGTTTAAAAAGTGCAATTGGAGCGAAAATCAGTTTTAAAAGAGAGATGCAGGGACCTACTTCTCCCCGCTCCAGCAACTGAAAATAGGTGAAGACGCCAACGATGATCCAGTGGATATTTTAAGGCGTCCGCTCCGTCCGATAAGCTTCTTACCGTACCTGTAAATTTTGTGATGTCCCTGTAGATATTCTAACCAAAGTTCACGTTTTAGGCATCCCATGGGACTCAGTGGATTCCCACGGGTACATTACAATATTCAGGCATTTGCGGGGCAATCAGAGACCATACGGGCATGTTAAGTAATTTAAGAGACTGAAGAGGCGGCCACGTTGGAATAGTTAAGGGGACTGTCAGAGAACCATATGGGCAAGTAACTCACAAGACCCCCCATTCTAAGACAGACTTGACACGGGCGCGTTAGTTTCCGGATCGGATTAGATTTAAGCACTATATTCGAGAATAATACATTTTACTTTTGAAATATGAAATGGAAGACGGCAGAGGCGATATCATAGTGTAGTCTCAGGGAAACAGGGTATGAGTATGGAACCATCCGAGGCTCTGGTAAATTACTGATATGCTCTTGAATCTTTCCATCTGTTTCTCCGGAGTTACCTTCCCGCTGCCAGCCTCCCCCTGGTGTCGATATGTAGTTGCCCGGCCGGCTCTGACAGGGTTAGGGTTTGTACCAGTCAGTCTTTTATTTTGAAATTCTTATACATTTTTTTCAGGTGAATCTGATTCCTGCAGCCCTCCCCCTCCTCCGCCAACCTTTACAGACTGCGGTCGGTCGTCCACACCTCGTTAGGCTAGCGGATAAGACCAACACACAGCAGCAGCAGCAGCACCTGGTGTATTAGCGTGATACGATTGTTCCACGTCCGTCGTTAATGTTGGACAGAGTGTATTAACCGACGGCGGACCCTGGGATCGCACGGAGCAGAAAAGTTCTGCTTCGAAATCGTCCGAAACTGCGATATCACAGCTCTTACTTGCCCTGTAGTTTGGCTTTTAGTCACTTACCAGGGGTCCCCAAAAAAGCGGTTTTAATGTAATTAAGGACACTTGGACTGAGGTCAGTAGGAATCTTTAAAGCTTTTCTATAGTTAGTAGTACCACGAGTTGTAATTACAAATTGGTCATTTGTTGTTTTTTTCAAATTTAACAAGAATATGGAATGGACCAGAACAAATTGTCGGTAATGGTGGCGCGAATCAGGTGAGATATCGCACCGATGGGCTGACCATTCCCTGGCCCTGGGGGCCCTTGTCTCCACGTTGAAACTATATGAGGACAAACTGTTTTGTAGTTTATTGCAAATTAATTATTAAGTAATAATTACACCCCAAAGCTGCTCACCAACTCGCCAGTTTTTTGTTGTTGTTGCTGCTGCTTGTTTTCTCTTCGCTCTCCCATCTCGTTACTCCACTCCCACCTTTTCACACACATCTCTCGGTGCATAGACGTCATCTCTCTCTCTCTCTCTCTCTCTGTGTCTCTCTGTAGACGTCATACATCTCCGTGTAGTGACGTCATATCTCTCCGTGTATTTACGTCATCTCTCTCCGTGTATGACGTCATTCTCTATGTGTACTGACGTCACATTTCTCGGTGCATAGACGTCATCTCTCTCTCTGTGTCTCTCTGTATTGACGCCATACATCTCCGTGTATTGACGTCATCTCTCTCTGTGTATTTACGTCATCTCTCTCCGTGTATTGACGTCATTTCTCTCTGTGTACTGACGTCATCTCTCTCGCTGTATAGACGTCATCTCTCTCTCTCTCTCTCTCCATCCCTTCTCCTCTCGCTCTTACGTTAATTAACCCTGTACACAGATATCCATGACTGGATGCTTTGCTTTCCAGTAGTAATCGCTGAAAATTAGGAAGTGTAATTTAAATTTTTAAATCAGGTCTCTCGTAGCGCATTAAGATAGATCTTTTTGTATTCAACCCCTTGGCAGACAGACCGACCTGCCGACTGTGGATACAAATTTAATTGGTTTTACTTCTATTGCCGCAGAGGCCGCCATTTTTCGAGCTGGAGTTTGTAAACGGAAGCAGCGGTATACGGAATCCTTTGCTGACCCGAGCGCCACAGGAACTCGGCTCTTCGGATAACGACGCCAGTAAGTAGAGAAAGAACCACGTGACCGATGTCTGTGCGAGTTAGAGGGGCGCGCACCACTTTTTAAGACCGTTCTATTAACGGCTACGATTTGAAACCATAGGAGGAATATAGTTGACGTGGTAGTTGAAAAGGGGCAGAAAATGTACAGCCCAAGTATGCGGGCTAGATATGTGGGTGCGAAGGGGATTGGCTCCCGGTTTGTGGAACATCAACCTGCTGAGGTGGCAGACCCATCTCTAACAGAAATAAACGGTACCTTTACAAATGTCTAAATATACACCTCCACGGGGTCAAATAACCCGCACCCAAGTTAGAATAAACGTTTTTAGAAGTTCTGAATTTGCATTCTCCGTCTCAAACAAATCTCTCTTTTTTTAAATTCTTCAATCAAAGAGTCCCCCACCTGTCCAGCGAGCGAGGCGACGGCCGACGACAGGTTCCACTGCAACGTGTGCGCGAAGGCTTTCCAAACCCAGAGACTCCTGAACCGTCACATCCGGTCCCACAGCCACCTGAAGCAGTACCTGTGCGCCTACTGCGCCAAGGGTTTCAACGACACGTTCGACCTCAAGAGACACACGCGGATCCACACAGGTAAGAGCTTGGGTTACGTGAGTGGCTTCTTCGCTCGATTTCCCCTTAGCGTCCGCCAGGTGGCGGTTTCCAATCATGCTGACGAGCGCTCGTTCAGGTGTAAATCCCGAGTCCCGATCAAAGTAACAATTCAATAATTGCCAACAGCTATTTTGGTGGTGGGGGGAGGAGGGGTAAAAAGTCCCAGACGAGTGTCGTCCACTATTTCGATCCCCAGAGAACTAACGGTTTATTTATCTAAATATGTGTATAAAAAATGAGAGGTAGGTGGCGTTGCTGTTGCTGTTTTACCTGCCATTGCACTCGACATCGACACGGAGCGCTACAGTATCGCCAAAAGTTTAGCATCATCCACGACTTGTCTCATCTAGGGGGCAGTCACTCAGACGTCGAGCAGCAGGTCGGAGGTGCGGTGTCAGTCAGGCTACAGGACTCAAAGACAGACTCCGCTGCTGTCATTTCTAGGGTGACGTAAAACTTCTGGCCGCGGCTGTAGTTCGGCGAGGAAGGGCTCACGACACTGGAAACTCTGGCTTCGGCTCGCCTAACGTACTGCCGGCCGAAATCCCCAATTGGATCTTCATTTTTTCAGATGCGGGAGGAAGCTCCCGCGACCAGCTAGGGAAGTCGGGCCAGAATGGTAGGCCAAACCGAGCCGTTTCCCTCGCCTGGATTCGAGCTCGGACCCTCAACCTCACCTGTGGGCAGAATAACCACCGGACCACCGCCCTGCCAACACCGGGGAAGATTATCTCCGACCGGTGTAGTGCCAGAATCGGTCTCCTTTACGGCCCCTTCGACCGTCGAGTGACGTCGGGCTTTTGGGAGGGGGGGGGAACCAGCCCCTTGGCTGGGCTGGAAGCCGGGATTGGCTGACAGAATTCCGCTTACGCTAATCCATCTCTCAATGTCTTAGATTCGAAGTTTCGAGTTCTGTGTTCGTTATTAATCCACATCTCTCTCTCTCTCTCTCTCGCTCTCTCGCTCTCTCTCGATCTCTCTCTCTCTTCTCTCTAGTCTCTATACTGACGTCCATCTCTCTCCCTCTCTCTCTGTACCGACGTCATCCCTCTCTCTATATACTGACGTCATCCCTCTCTCTCTGTACCGACGTCATCCCTCTCTCTCTATACTGACGTCTCTCTCTCTCTCTCCTCTCTCTCTCTCTCTCCTCTCTCTCTCTCTCTCTCTCCTCTCTCTCTCTCTCCTGTGTCGTTCTTATTCAGGAGTGAAGCCGTACAAGTGCGAGTGGTGTGTGAAGGCGTTCACGCAGCGCTGCTCGCTGGAGTCCCACAGCCGGAAGGTTCACGGAATCGTGCAGAACTACGGCCACAAGGAACGACGCCGCAAACTGTACGTGTGCGAAGATTGCGGGAACACCACCCCGGACCCCGAAGACCACTACTTACACCTGAAGCGGTACCACCCCAAGAACCCCGTCCTCACGAAGTTCTACGACAAGCGGCAGTTCAAGTTCCCTGACGACAGGCTGCCTTTCGTGCTCTACTCACACGGGTGAGGGGAGACTCCGCCCGCAGTTAGCGGGACGCGGCGGACAGCCCTCCTCCTTCACCTTCTCCTCCTCCTCTTCCGTTCAATCCGCGCCACATCCCGTACAGGAACGGGTGGCGAGTGCCGCCATCGTCTTGGGGTCAGAACGGCCCCGCGGGTCAGGGTTTCTGATCACATTTGCGCTGAGGGAAGAAAACAAGAGCAAGACGGTCTCGCGGTCTGAGATGTTTCGAATCTGCAGAGCAAAGAGAACGGAAGAACTCACAGAGAGACAAAGAAAACGTCCGTGTTGAGCATCTCCTCTGCCAGGTGCTTGGCCGCGCGAAAACCCTTGAAGGTCGTGGGAACTCGCACCCGCCCAGCATCTTTCCATTTTGGGAAAGAGGACAGCAATTTACATATACGATTTTGCAATAAATCCAACGAAAATGTATTAAATATTCTTTCAGAAAAAATATATTAATTGTGTGATCAGTTATCTTTCTTATATATTAAAGAATTAATAAGAGTATTATTCTGTCCGACCAGTTTTTAGGTTCCACTACCCAAACCCCGCCTCCCCGGAGATCAGAATTCACCACTTGGTCCCTTCCATTAATCATCTACGAACACTCGAAGCCCCGAGTTTCCATTCAGTGACTACAATGTAAGGAAACATGATTAATTCTGTCGCCGTACCAAAAGCATCTTGCAGGCCAAGGGAGAAACAAATTACACCGCTAATCTCATTAAATGTGGCCGACGTTAACCTTCCCAAACCGTCGCTCTCCCTCCTTTGTACCTACGCCGTTTTGTGTCCTCGGCCACAATTTTGAATGATGGAGCATCGAAGATAGCTAATCCAATTACGCCAGTCATTTTGCTGCCTTTTAAATCGCTTTTCACTCTGGGGATTAGCGAAGATTTCAATGGGGAAAGCGCTTGGGAAATTATTAAATTTTCGAAAAAAAACGGGGTCGTCGTCTCGGCGGAGGCAAATGAAGCGACCTGATAGCATTTTGATTAAATATTTCTATTTGTTGTTGGGTTTTGATGATTATATCGGAACTCGCCCATTGTTCGGTGTTAACAGTTCTAAATCGGGGGCATTAACTAATTAGAAAGTAAAAAGAAACAACAAACAAACAACAAAAAAAAACGTTTGTTTATCTTTAATATCAGTCTAGAATTTTCAATTAATGCGTTCGACGAGTGTTTCATCTGCTCGGCCATTTCTCAGAGACGACGTCCGTCGTAGACACGGATGCAGCGGCGAGCCCCCGCTCGAGCGAGACGATGGATTATAAAATTAAAAACGAAAGATTGTTATGTGAATTTTTTTTTTTTAATACGTCAACTGTTATACATCCCGAAACTTTTGTTGTTGTTGTTGTTGTTGCAAGTGATGGTCATCAAGGAACTGACCACCAACAGAGGGCGTTGTCAATTGTGGGAGGGGAGGTAACTGGCAGAAAGGTGGGGGTGGTCGCGCGACTAGCCGGCGTACCTCGTCCCGGCTGACATGCTCGAAACCAGTCAGGGGTTGCAGAAAACAAAGTGTAGCTATGCTTCCTGTTCAGACGCCTTCTTTTAAAGATTCCATTTCTGCCCCACGGTACAGGAGATCGAGGTTCGAGGCAGTGACGTATAACCGTACCTGGGTAACTCACTTGATTACCGAGGCTAACAGCCAGCCTAGCTCACGGCTTTGGGATGTCCTTAAACCTCGAAGGCCCGGTTACCAAAAACTGTAAATAGAAGAGCGGACTTGGAGTATAAATTATGGCCGTCAAGGTTTCCTAAATGTTCCTAATCAAAGATTTTAAAAAAAAAGACGGAGATACTGGCGAAATAAGTGGATGTTAAAATGAAACTCCTCATAAAAAAACTGTACTTTGTAATTACTAAAGGCTGTTTCGACATCGAAAGGAATATCAGGATGAGATCCTTCCGCCCTCACTACAGGGTCCTGATAAAGTCTGTGGGGGGTTCCAAACCACACGAGATAGATCTAAAATGACTGCGTCACGAAGCCGGACGTTTAAGGTTTTTCACTGATGATTTATTAAACTTCTACGCAGCCGCGATCTTCTATGAAGGGTGGTGAGTGGTTAGCAGCTCCGGACCGGTTGGACACCTGCTCTGAGTTGCGCCCTGAAATCCTTTACAGATTCGCCGAGTAAAGGGACATTACGTTTCTGCGAGTTTCTCGCCCCCCCCAACCCCTGTGTCCAACCCGCCAAAAGAGTTTTCCTACACTCACCTGTTTCTCTATACTCCATCTTCTAATGGAAAATATGCCGCGAACTTTAAACCACGTGATAGCGGGTGACCGTCATTTCCGATTCCCCCAAATACAAAGAACCAATTTTTCTTCTTTGTTCAAATTTTACCAGAGGCCAAACATTCGACGACTTTGAGAGATTTTTTTGGGGAAAAAAACAAACAACAAAGAACAAAAAAAATTTCCTTTCGGTGTCAGGAAGATATCGGTGAGTGGTGCCAACTCGAGCACCGTGGAGTGTCAGACTTCGCGTCCGGCCGTCCAATTTTAGATTTCTCTGGCCAGCATCTACTCGACAGAGAGGAAGCTGATGCATCTCGGTGGTCATCGCCTCTCCACGCTCGGGTTAATACAAATAAATAAATTTTTAAAAAGAAGTCATAAAAAAGATGTGAATTTATATATTCTATTAATGTACAAATTTTTTAAAAAAAAGTATACATTTATATTTATATTATATTTATACATATATCGATTTTGTTAGTTTTTTTGTTTTTTTTTAACTGCTGAATTAACTCCCCTGATGCACCTTTGGAGAAAACCCAAGAACAAAAAATAGAACATTTTCAAAGTTATGCTTTAAAAAACGAAATAAAATTTCAGAATTGTCTCCCTTGTATCATTAGGCCTGCCGACAATCACCTTTAATTTATCAGCGTTGACTGACATTTTAAAGAAAAAAAACAAAGACAAACCTTTTCGTGGTATTTAGACGACAGCTCCACACCGGGCGGCATTCGCTGAGGTCAGTCGTGAGGTAATTCTGCAAGGCGATGAGCAAAACGTTAATTTACAGTCGTATAAGCACAAAACCCAAGGTTTTAAAGTCCCTCTCACCTTGACCTTGGCGTTTGCTTTATCGCCATGGAGATTAGCTAAATCGCTGGATTAGCAACCACGGAAATTCCAGTAATCACCACCGGAAGTAGAGACCAGCACCTGTCCTACCGGTTTCTTTTTAAGCTGCAAAGAACGCTTTAATTTCTATTTATTTATTTATTGTCTAGAGAAGTCTTGACTTCTAAAACTGTAAACAGAGGACATGCAGAGCTCACCTCGGTAGGCTGAACGCCTGAGATGGATCTCGAGCAGTTCTCATTGACGGTCCATCTTGTTCCCAGAATCTGTAAGATGCTTAGGGTGTCCCCTCCCTCCTTAACTCGTTCCCGATGTCTGAAAGTTACCTATACGTCCAAAACTGGCACCGAGGGACTTCAGATAGTAAACTGCTTAATGTCGACTCCTGTAATCGAAATTTATCGAAAATAATCAGAAATTTAATGGACACAAAATCCATGGCGCCAGTTCGGCATCCGGATATTTATCCCCCTCCCACCACACACACACACACTTGACGTTATATATATCACGTGGCTCTTTTCAGTATTTCTTTGAAACATTCCTTGTCGTCTGCTACCAGGTTACTTCCAAAGATCTGTTTTGTCTATTTGGGCCCAAACGTTTACGAAGATCAGTTTTCATCATTTCAATATATCAGGGCAACAGATCCGTACCCGCATCCACAGTTGCTGCACACCACCCTCATCCAATTCAAAGCAAAATTTACTATTAACAAAGGGAGATAACGCCTGCGCTGGGCTGTGGTAATGTTTGTCTTCTTTGCATTGAATATTGGCAGGTTTAGCATTGAAATAGAACAAAAGCCACGAAAATGTTACCTGGACGCTTTAAAAAAAGAGAGAGAGAGAACCATTTAACCACAAAAAGTATTTTATTAGGAGGTTTTTTTTAACTTACGTGTACAAATTTTCCGTAACCGTGCGGCATCAAAATCAATCCTGATTACTTCCCCTACTTCGTTGGGAATCGCTAAATACGGGATTGTATTTTTAAAAAAAGTAACTTCTGATCTATCAACTGCACTTAAACTTCCGCCTTTAGAAAATAAAGTAAAATTACTTCTTTACACGCACCTGCATATAGATGTTGTTGTTTTTTTCTCGTACAGATCCACGATCTGCTGAAAGAGGGGGGGGAGCTCTCAGCGTGTTTACTCCCCCTCTTCTGACATCTCTTAAAAGTTCTAGAGATGCGCTTACTATAAGGGTGAACAGGGACCAGGAAACGAATCACTCCCATTAAGATATCGATACAAAATACCCAGTATTTTCGTTTTCTATCCTTTCTGCGCGGTTTGCACTCATCTCTTGAAAATTATCTGCCAGCCAAGTCATCTATAGTCGTCGAGCTCCGTGCTTCTCCCCAGGTAAACGTTACCTGGCCTCTTCGGTATAGTCTGTTCTTCTCTCTTTTTTCCTTTCTTTCAGGTTCTAGGTGACAAACCAAGTCGAAGGCGTACACACGTTAGTAGATATAGATCCAGCAGAGCGAACCTTACCGCACGGACGCCAGAGGTCAAAGAAGGTAGTGTTCAAAGTACGATTGTTAAACAGGTATTAAGGTCAGTTAAGAAAACTCCTTGATGGGCTGCTCTGTAATAAAAATGACGGTTCCCCCACATATCACCGGGAATCATAACCGTGAGCTGCAAACTGTATGAAATGACAACCTAATTCATATGAATGTTATGAAGTTTATTCCCTGTTTGTTTTGTAATTATTTCGACTGCGACGCTGGGCTGACTTCTAAACAGAGCAGAAAGAAAGGGGAAATTACTCTGTCGGGATAGTTCTCCAAAAGGGGAAGAGACGGGTATAAGAAGAAATACCGGTTTTGTCTTGTTTGTAAAAAAAACAAAACAACAAAAACCTGCTGTGCAGACTGCTGTACCAGGTAAGATTAGTATAGCGGGAAGCGAACATCGCTTAAAGATTCATATTTCTTGCTATCGTCCGATATGGACACGGGCACTGGTATAGCGTATCGGAGAAATCAGTCTGCTGAGTGAAATAGATGGTTTAGGCAGAAAGAAAGAGAAACTCATCGGTCAATGGAGGTGTGTCTCTGTGTGAAGCCTTTTATTATCTATATATAGTAGGCTTTCTGGTAAGATGCCGCAGAACTGCCAGCGAGCGCGGTAAACACGAGGATGTTACAGAGTGCGCGATTTCGTCTACACACTGGAAAACGCGCTTTGTATCCAACGGAAATACCGAAAAGCTTTCGCTGGCTGGAGGAGCAGCCAACGCCTCCCCTCCCATTCCGACATCGCAGTAGTGCGTTACGGGGACACCTACCTGGCCGATTTACCTGGCCCACCCCGTCCACGTAGTGATCGCGGCGCCTGAGATCCGGGGGCGGCGACATCAGCAGCGCATCCAGATAACCGGTCTCTTCGCAGAAATAGTCGGGTAAGGATTTTTCTTCTCTCCGAGAAAACATGGAAGGGCCCGCCTGCTGAAAACCCGCTTGTGAACGCAAAAAGGGGTCATTTTCTGTTGAAGAAAACATTTATCCAATCTAGCTCTACGCGCCGCGGTTGAGTTCACCCTCTAACTGAAGAGAATTCTGCTTAAGCTTAGCTGAGATAATTCGAGGATTAGGGTGCGGTCGGTCGGGACGACACCTGCTCAAGGAAAACAGACTTTAAATGTAGTTTGTACGTTACCGGCCAGGTAAGCAACATGGCTAAGCAGCCGTCGGTGGCCACCTGTAATTCGAAGGTGTTCCGCCGACGGATATCCCGTTCTGTCTGGTCTGGATCCTACTTCCGAATTCCTGAAAGATGCTCTCTGAGGTCGAAGATTTTCTGGTGATCGCAAAGGGGTTCCGGCTTTAGGGTTGTCGGGGCCCCGCCCCCCCGGGGGGCCTTAACCCTTACCGTTCTGATATTTTTAAATAGTGATAGACCCTGTCCGACAGGTGACGAAGCTGCGGCACACGCAGCAACCGAAATCTTTTACCGGGATGATGTCAAGTCGTTAGACGGGATGGGTAAGAAAAGGGGCTGACTGTGTATAGAAGTGATGCGATCCCATAAATGATAGATACCCGGTCACTTGTTTCATCCACGGGTTCTCTCCCTCTCCCCCCACCTTACTTCCTGAAACGCTCTCGTATTACATAGGAAAGAGTCAACTCTCGCCTGTTACCTCGCGGGTTTGAGACGAGCACTGACCGAAACATCCTCTCTTCTGCGAATCGAAATTAGTCACAGATATCACACCCGCCTCGCTGCTTTATGTAGCTGTCTGCTCTTCGCTTTTATCTCGTGTGCCTGACCGAACTGTGGAGAAACGTGAAGCACTCGTCACGTGTGGTAACCTTCTCCTGTAGATTGGGAGTTGCCTACGGAGCAAAGCGCAGACAGTTTGCTATAGTCTCAGCGCTACTGGTTGGGGGGAGGGGTATTCCAGGGTTCAGTTCTTGAACCCGCCTTCTTCTCGATCTCTTATAGATAATAATGATACTGGAATCTGTTGATAATATTAAACACTCGCAGACGACACTGAATCGTGGCAGGGCTAACAAACGAATTCAATTTGCGTCAGTAAGCCGGGAAAGCGTCGTTTGTCCGGGCGAAAATAGCATTTTAAAATGAACCCGTCCATGTTACCATGGACACCGGTCCCTCCTAAATCATTTCACGGATTAGTGTAACAAACGGCGACTGAACTTTAGGATTCGTTCGGGCTTATCTCTGAGAACGGCGGAAATCCAAGGGCTTCGGGTCGGACGACGAAGGCGGCCAAATGGTCAACGCCTATCGAGTCCGGTAGATTCCCGGTCTCGGGTCGACAGGAACCACCCGACGAGCCTTTGTTTCGACAGTACACCGCCCCACCTCGAGCTTTCTCGGCCATAATTCTCGTGGGCGGGGGGGGGTGCTGCTGCTGCCGGTCTTGAGAAATCCGATTGGCTACGGATGGCTTTCTCTAAAATCCCTCTGTGTTGACACGCGGTGATCATTCGGCCCCGATCTTGATCCGTCTTTGATAGAAATTTTGACGAATCGATCCATTGGCGCGCGCAGGGCGGTGTATGTGTGTGATGATAGTTTTACACTTCTGACCAGATGAAAAAGTTTCGCTTTTCGTAGTTTTCCCGAAGAGAAACCAGCGCCGCGAGAGCGGAACGGTTCTCTCTCATTAACGGGACAGCCCGTTCTTATGGTAGGAAGTCAGGACTGACCGATGGATGCGAATTACAATTTCGGCCAATCAGCTGCCTCGAGACTAGCTGTCAGAAACACGGACCGAACTTAGAACGCGCTCTCTCTATATAAATAACGATTTCGGCCAATCAGCTGCCTCGAGACTAGCTGTCAGAAACACGGACCGAACTTAGAACGCTCTCTCTATATAAATAACGATTTCGGCCAATCAGCTGCCTCGAGACTAGCTGTGAGAAACACGGACCGAACTTAGAACCGCTCTCTCTATATAAATAATACGATTTCGGCCAATCAGCTGCCGCCTCGAGACTAGCTGTGAGAAACACGGACCGAACTTAGAACGCTCTCTCTATATAAATAACGATTTCGGCCAATCAGCTGCCTCGAGACTAGCTGTGAGAAACACGGACCGAACTTAGAACGCTCTCTCTATATAAATAACGATTTCGGCCAATCAGCTGCCTCGAGACTAGCTGTCAGAAACACGGACCGAACTTAGAACGCTCTCTCTATATAAATAACGATTTCGGCCAATCAGCTGCCTCGAGACTAGCTGTCAGAAACACGGACCGAACTTAGAACGCTCTCTCTATATAAATAACGAAATCTTCGGTAACTCGCTCCTATATAAATAGATTTCGGCCAATCAAGCTGCCTCGAGACTAGCTGTCAGAAACACGGACCGAACTTAGAACGCTCTCTCTATATAAATAACGATTTCGGCCAATCAGCTGCCTCGAGACTAGCTGTCAGAAACACGGACCGAACTTAGAACGCTCTCTCTATATAAATAACGATTTCGGCCAATCAGCTGCCTCGAGACTAGCTGTCAGAAACACGGACCGAACTTAGAACGCGCTCTCTCTATATAAATAACGGCAAGTGTGTGGTGGCCGATATGGCGCTGAGCTATTCGGGCATGAGTTGAAGATAGATTTTATAACTGCAGGTTTAGGGTGATCAAAACTTTTAGCCGTGGCTATAGGTTGGGGGTTGGTGATTATGGTTGAGTGTATGTATCGTGCCAGCTATAGGGATTCCATACCTAACTCTCAATATCTGTAGAGATATATTTTGTATAGTACTATGGAGGTTATACATGATCATTCTACAAAGATGTCGGTTTGACATAATGCCGACGAGAAGCATATGTCGTTTACTATTTTAAGTATAGAATACGGAATTCTTTTTCCAAAGATTCATTCTGACGCTAACACTGAAAAAGGATTGAATGGTATAAAACGGGGTCTGTTTTTTTTTCTTTTTTCCCAGAGACACAGATTGTGAAGTTGACGAATTTCAAACCGAATAATTTACTCTGTTAAAAACAATGCCGTGTCTTATTCCCAGGTAGGCCAACAGTCTCGTGACTGAGCGAAAGATTATTTTTTTCCCCCTTCTGTCTGTTGTTTTTCGCAAGGAAAGAAAATCCCCCCCCACAAAGTTGTAGCATTCTGTGACCTACAGCGTGGTGCGTAGTCTTCTGTGAGTAGCAGAGTCTGTAGACGCATTGTAGAATCGAAACATTCCGAAAGAGAAGGGTTTACTGCAGAATTAAAAACACATGAAGACATCGGCCTATATCCACGAGGTGCGACATCGGCCTATATCCACGAGGTGCGACATCGGCCTATATCCACGAGGTGCGACATCGGCCCCACGAGGTGCGACATCGGCCTATATCCACGAGGTGCGACATCGGCCTATATTCACGAGGTGCGACATCGGCCTATATCCACGAGGTGCGACATCGGCCTATATTCACGAGGTGCGACATTCGCTTTTCCCCATTGGAATCGCTTCATGCGTAATTCTAATCCTTTATGATTGTCAGTTCAATCAATAAAGGCTACAAATTTTACGAAAAGTGCTTCTACTAATAAAATGAATTTTTGTGGATTATTATCTTTTTTTTTTGTAAGAAATAGAAAGCGACATTCTGCTTGCGATATTCCCACCCCGCCCAACCCCACTCCCTTTAGGGCCCGGTTTTGATACCCTCTCAGACTGTACATGTTTGCTTATCTTTTTACGGATTAATTAAACAAAAAAACAAAAGACGGCACTAATCCACCCTCTGCAACCCCAGAACAGTTATCAATTGTTTTTACTAAACCAAAGAACAATAAGATGCTTGCTATTTTGTTATCCTTTTTTCCCCTTTCCTTTTTGTGTTTTAGGAGAAAGCGGATCGTTCTAGGGATGCTGTTCCTTTGGATCACCCAGATGATGTTCGTGGCCGCCTTGAGCGTGACCTTTAAGTCGGACAGCTGGAGCTTCCAGGTCTACATAAACTCCAGATTCCAGATTAACTGCACGGACGAGAACTTCTCCCCCGACCCCCAGAAAGACGAAATATTCTGGGCGGTGCCAGACAAAAAGACCTATAAAGTTCCGTACAATGACAGCGACTTCGAAATTAGGGACTACTATATACGGATCGCGAAGGTGCAGTCCAGGCATGCCGGGATGTATATCTGTAAGGTGCACGAAAACCAGCAGTTTTACAGACAGCTGGTTTCGCCCTTAACTTGGCCGGACCTCTATATGAGAAACCGGTCAGAAAATACAAGGATCACCTCATCATTGCGTTCGTTAGCGCCTGCGTTTTTGTCTTCTTCTTCAGCCTCCTGTGTTTTATCTACAAGTTCAGATACAAGTCAGACCCCGAGGCCATCCTTGTGCCCGAGAATGAATACGACATCTACGTCACTACGGAGCATAAAAGCGACAGTTCTGAAAAACTACCCGAAGAGGACACGAAGCTGGGAGAATTAAGCACCTATCTATAATCGGTACCGTTTAAAAACGTTCTGACTATTATTACGTAGACATCGCGAAGTCGTAAGAACTGCATCCACTCGTCGTCCGAACGCTTAACCCACCTGCAGTCACTGGACCTTTACAAGCGATGGTGATCCATTTCCTACACTTAAAACGTTTTGCATCAAATCATCTCTAAATTCGCTAACATTCACCATAATCTGTCAAGAGTATCATCGTGGAAACAGTTTTCTGCATATGTCGCTACCATTTTAAAATCGAATCAGCCCCCCCCTCCTCGCAAACAGTTCCGGTTTTTGAAACTGTTGCTTCCGCCAGAGGGGGCTGCTATTCAAGTTTTGCTTCGGTTGGTCAGATCGGTTTCCGAGAGCGACCACGTGGAAGGGGACGATCGGAGGTATCCTTCATTAACTATTTGTTGGTCTAAAAAGAGTTTAAAACATTTAAATAAAAAATCAGCTGTTTGATTATAAATACAGCAGAAGGCGTCTTCACCTGCATCTCTCTGAAGAGCTATAGAACCAGAAAAACAGCCGAAGTCAGTAATTTGCATAGAGTCATAAAACAATGAGTGCTAATTAGAGGGGAAAAACAAAAATTGGCGGCTCCAGTCGTTCTTAAGCCAGCTGTTTGTTTTCAGATGTGAACGATTACTATGAAGCATCTTCGGCATCATAGATCGCCCAGAGATTGTTCGGGAAGTTTTCACCACTGTAATGATGAATCACCTGGCTTCTGAGGGAAGATGGACGCCCGCTGGTTACAGAAGCTTGTAGGTAGAAGATAGAGATGCTGAATAAATTAGAATTGCTACATCTACAAGCTTTTTTTTTTCTTCCAACAGTGATGTCATATACTTTTTCCCTTATACTTTCGCATAGTCAGGAACCTGTACTTTAAGCCTGGCGGTTCATTTCGGAAAAGAGAGAATCTCGCGGAGAAAACTCTTCTTTAATAGTACCGCTTTAGTGTGGCGCTCACGGCACCGCTACATCTTCACCCGCCCAACTTACTGATGCGGTGTCTCATCCGCTGTAGCCGACATCGTAGAGCGTGGTGGGGGGAGGGGGGTAGTGGACGGAAGGAGACCTCCGTCGTTTCTCATTCTCCTTTCGACTGCTACTCACGAGGAACCGCTCGGATTAAGGTCTCTGTCTACCATAGAGAGTACAAACAATCAAAATGTTCGCAAAATCCCTACAAGATCGGGAACACCACTTTTCTGGTTATCTTTCCTAATTCGCTTTGTTTTTCTTCGCGCGTGCCTGCGTGTTTTGGAGATTGTTTGTTTTTCGTTTTTTTTTACAATCCGCTGATGGCTTTCGCCTAATCATGCAAATGGCTAGCAACTGGAACGTAACCAAGTCCTGATTCCAGGAGGGTTGGCACCGCCAGTCTGTTTGTTCCGAAATACTGCGTAGATTATCACCATCTGATCTGATTTTCGCTGACAAAAATTAAAATTGTGCATTTTGAAAGGAAATCGTAGAGAGAGAGAGGGGAGGGGAGGATATGACGTCAGTACATAGAGAGATATGACGTCAGTAGAGAGATGTGACGTCAGTACATAGAGATATGATGTCAATACAAGAGAGATATGACGTCACCAGGGAGATATGACGTCAGTACACAGAGAAATGACGTCAGTACACAAGAGATGACATCACTAGAGAGAGATATGACGTCAGTATACAGAGAAATGACGTCAGTACACAGACAGATGACGTCAGTACATAGAGAGAGAGAGAGGAGAGAGAGGAGAGAGAGAGAGACGGAGAGCTAAAAGCAATTTTTTTTAAATAGCTTGTATTTTTTTAAAAAAAATTCCCGTCTCTCAGCGCAACCAATAAAATAGAACTCTCCCCTGTGGATGGGGGGGGGGAGTGGGGACGATAACAAAGGGAAATCGCGTCCTGTCTCGGACTTTGGGAACTCTGGCTTGTGTGTGCCTTCATTGGAAATGATTCGTCAGACCGCATCTTCGTCTTGATTTCTCCAGGTTTTTGAACTAAAATTCTGCTTAATCCGTGTTATAGAATCTGTTGGATGTTTAAATTCGTTATTATTGTCTTATACACAGTAAAAACCGCAAGTTTACGCTTTTAATTATTTTGATGAAATCATTGGTAAACTAATTTTAAAAAAAATTATCTGATCAACTTGGCTGTAAGTAACATTTCTATTTGTGTGTTTATCTTTTAGCACCACAGCGGTGATAATATTATATTTACTACAAACTCTATTGTATTAAGATTTCACTCTCTTTATTATATTCTTATTTTATGAAAAATTTTAATTATTACAAATGCGTAGCATTCATAATTAAAATACTCACCACACATGCTTCTGTTACCAGCCAGTAAATACAACTTCATTGTAAATGTTTTAAAATGTTCAGATAATTCTGAACTTGCAATAAAGCTATTTATCGTATTCTTTGTTGATCCTCTATCTACAGCGTCTGTACACGTCAGGGTTGTTCAATACAATGTGTAGCTTAAAGCTTTGTACGACCAGGAATGGAAGGAAATCAGGGTGTAAAGAGGTACTGGTTCTAAGGACTTGGGGTAAATAGTGCAGAGATCTACAACCAGTTGGCTGTTGTCTTTTTTCAGTCTTTGTACATCTGATAATTCTCGCAGTCTGTTACATATTTTCGAGCTGTTATATTTTGAGTAGCGCCCTATGTTTTATGCTGTGTATAATTACACCACACACACACATATATATATTATATACATATATAGTAAAACAACAGCAGGAACAAAAATGATAGGGGCCAGGTAGTAGAGACGGGTAGTTGCAGTATCAGATTCTCCCACCCCCGTCGAGAGAGCACTGCGCTGGGACCACGGACCGCTCGTCCACGGTATCAACCCAGCGAGAAGCGCAGGAACACGTCGTCGCTCGGAGGATGTAGAGTCGAAGTGGTTCTGATAGCGCGAGCAGCTTCGCCTAGATGGCTAAGAGCGTTTTGCATGTATACGCTAACCACCCACCCCGCCTTTTTTTTTTTAAACCCACACCTCGACTGAAAGTACTCCAGGGAGCAGCCTCGCGTTTCGCTAGCGCTCCTTTGTCCGAGGAAGCCGAGAACTGTTCAACAGGGAACAAATCTGGTGGTGATATCGGGGGGGGGGGCCCGGCCGGTCGCCCGCGATCCACTCCGCGTAGCTCTGTTTGTGTACAGTTGGTGATGACTGGCCAGCGACGGTGCGCGGTCTTGGGAGCTACCATCACCTTATTGCGGCAGAAGAAGATCAAAAGAAAATTAATCTCGCTGGCTAAATGTCAGGTAAAAGAGATGAGGATGACTGCTACACTTCTGTCTAAAAAATAAATAAACAAGTAATAATCCGGAAAAAAAAGAATCGACAGTGACGCAAAATACCGGATGTGTGCAGTTTGCTTGATGTATTTTAGGCTCAGCGGCTGCGTTAGGAGACTGATGCTGGAACTGAATCCGGCTGCGCGGGCGGCTTAATATCAGCTAGAGACGGGAGGGTAAATGGCAGTCGCTGGGAATAACGACAACAGGAGCGAGGTTTGACGTAATTACACCTCCACTGCCAAATCAATGCAACGACGTGTGATTTTACATTGGCTCGTGTTCTGATACCGTGACGACGTGTGATTTTACATTGGCTCGTGTTCTGATACCGTGACCTCTCCGTTTTGTTTAGACTGGTGGAAAAGGGGATCCGATCTCTTTCTTACAGCGGAATATCGACCGGCGGCGTACCAAGGTTGGGGATCAATCGAGACGAACAGACCGTGAACGCAATTATTCTCTTCTTTTTCTTTGTCCCTGTGAAATCGCTTGCTGCCTGGACACACCTGGATTTTACCTGATTGGGATGCCTCGTATGGATTCTACAGATCACAATAATTTTTTTCTGTATCATTCTAATCATGGATAATTAGGACTCGTGTTTGTTTTTTTTTTTTTTTTAATATACTAGGGGCCGGTCAAACGGCCGCGGTGACACTAGTTTATGTTCATGCAAAAATATTTCAATTATTCCGCCATAATTAACGTGTTTTTCAACTTTTTTATATCGGTAAATTCTATTTACCTTCACTTTTAACCTGGTGGTTGCGTGGTCCAGTTGTCGGAGTTGTCGGCCCGTTTCTTCTGTGCCGGTCGAGGGGGTACCTGCTGTACAACTTGGACGCCTTTCCCTGCAATCGCATTCTGTCCTAGATGGAAGGGAAAGGTTTCTAATTAAAAACCTTGGAAACTAGGGTCCAGTATCATTCGGAATTTCTTCCGGCAGGTCAAGGTGGCCAACTAAACGCCCGTTGTTTCCGTAGCGGTGGTGAAGCATGATCCAGGTGTAGTCATCAGCTCTCCGCCCATCCATAAGAAAGATCTTTGTCCATATTCCCGAGGAATCCCATCTCCACGATGCCGATCTAGTGACTAGGAGTCCAGCGTGATCGCGGTACCACGGGTACTTTATCTGGGCCATATTCAAAAGTAGATGGCGAGATTCAGGGATAGATCAATATGTTCGTAATTACCCATAACGTCAGCGACTAGTCAATATCTGGGTCGGTCGGTCAAGCAAATACTGCGATGTTCAAACATCATCGTTCTGACCACGGTACACGTGGCGCTGCGATAGCAACGCTTCGTAGCGGACAACAGTTGCACTACTTTTCCATACCGGGGTTGTCTCCCTTGTAGGCGTCGGTGTACGACAAAAAGAAAACTCTGGAAACCAAACAGTGGAATAACGCGGGAACGAATAGCCACTAGAGTGCACTAAAAATAAGCTGAAGGGATGGCGAACCAACCATCTTAGCTTCACTAACAGTTAAAGGAAGGGTGGTGGATAACAGGGCGGCCCAGACTCTTGCAGCATAAAAGCAAAACTGTAGGGATGTCGGACTGGGTCTGTCGTGTCGTCCAAGATGACGAGGTGATCGACTTCGGCTGTTGCAGAGCTGGAACGCTTACGGCCGTCCACCTTCACTGCGACCTCGGAACATTAAACATAACACAGACAGAAAAATGTGCGTTCAACTAATGCAAAGACCTCGTCGTGTCGGTTATTGGCACGGCTTTCTCTCACATCTACAAAAAATAAAGGGTTTTAGTAGAAACCTTCTGCCGGAGGTCTGTGGAAAATCTCTACACCCTGTTCTCCTCCGCATGGTTTAGAAAACTGAAAGTGAGTGGTTAGTGGGTGCTGGCTCATGCGTGGACGCCGGTCCACCAAGAAGAGGAAGAAAAATAGCATATAGGTCACTGGAGCGCCGCGGTGGTCCAGTGGTTAACCTACTGGACTTCCAAGCTCGATTCCCGGTTAGGGCCGGTTCTGTATGGCCTACTACCTCCTTGGCAGAGTCTTTTCGCCATCTATCTTAGTGGATCCTCCTGCACATCTAATGAAGAGATCTAGTAAGTATTTTTTGGTGTTTGATCATGGATTTACATTCTGGCGTCGAAGGATTACGGGAACTAAGGACAATGGACGGTGATCTAGGACTGGATGGGAGGGCGGGGGATGGCACGTGATGATATTAGGTCACCGAACGTACCAAATTTGAAGACCGTAGGAGGATGTATACACGCGAGTGCAGTAAACTAATCCTTTCTCGTGCTTGACAGCTGGAAAAAAAAAGGGGGTTTATTCGTCGGCAGAAAACTACAAAGAAATGGAGAATTCACTTCACTTATCAGGTGCTTCCATTGTAAAAGAGACTTGAATAACTACTTTTCCATAACGTACCAATGGCGGATTAAGGAGAAGAGGTTCTAGATCCATCCACTCTCCTCACCTCGGCCAGACGATATTTGAGTTCGACGCCTCCTGAGTACGTCGCCCTTAAAAACAACAACAACAACAAGAAGAAAAATACGAACCTCCCCCTACCGAAATCCTGCATCCACCACCGCGTCCCCAAGGCTTAAAGAGGGGGTTTCTGTGAATGCGGCGTTAATCGGCAGACGCGCGGTCGGTAAAACAAGACTCTGACGTCAGTGCGCTTTAATCGCTCTGCGCGGTAGATCTTTTCGCCTGTCGGATTATCAATTAGACGTAGATGTTCTGATAGATAGAGGCCGAGAAGGGCGATGCCTCGTGACGTTTCTTAGCCTTCGGCGACACGAACTCGTCACCTGCCATCTCTGACAGGAGCGCGAGTTCCCGCAGCCCCCCCCCGTCAGACACGCCTTCCTCCTCTATTTATTCGTTCGGGGACCCCTTCAGAGAGCGGCCGCTTTAACTTCGTTTCAGGTAAGCCGCCTTTCTGCTCGATACTTTAAGGAAGGGGTGGTGCGAGACCACGTGTCACCTGACGTCCGGTGCCTTGTCTGTCGGGTCTTTCAGAAGAATAAATCCAAGTCGTGTTTGCCCGGCTCTTTTCTGTCTTCACGAGCTTCTGTCTCGCAGCAAACACAAGGAACACCCACGCAATACACGCAGAACCAAGTCTCAGTTTCTTTAAGTTGATTAATTAGCGTATTACTATCAACAAATCACGATGGCCTAGTCTACCTATCAAATAGACTGTGTGGCCTTTAAGTCTGTTTCCTTGCTGCGTCCACCGTTGTCTCTGAAAACTGACAGCCACGCAAGAAGATGAAGTGTTTGTGGACCACTTTACTTGCCGGTGTTATCTTGCGTTTGTCCCGCGCAGAAAGTAATCCCGGAAACACGCCTATTACCGGTGTAGTACGCGAAAATATTCTCAGCCAGTTTCTCTGCGGTATATTTATGTTAACTCCGTAGTCAGTGTTACTTGCTTCTTCTTTTTTTTTACTGCAATTAGTGTCAACGAAAGCGACAGAGTGAAAATCTTCACGTTAGTACTCTGTCAAACCATCTTTTGCAAAACAACGAGCGGCTATCCTGTCTGGCATCCGGCCAACGACATTCTGTATTATGGCCTGTTCCAGGCTTCTCCGTATCCGTGTGATAGCTTTCTCGATTCCATCATATTGGTGGAGACGTGGAAAGGCTTCTTACAGCTGACGATTCAGATACCCCAGCAAGTGCGCCAGACACCGGAATACTCAAAAGAATAGTTGGATGCTTTGACTTCTCGTCCGTGCTGTGGTGCAGTACGTATCGTCAACTTCCTAGAGAATATGCGCGTCGGATCACAGTATGACTTGTTAGTACAATAGCAGAGGATGGGTCTTTAAAATAGCAGGTACAAGACAGAATTGAGACATCCTTCCACAAGTACCAATTCTGAGTTTTTACCATGCAAGATTGCAGACTGCTGCCGCCATAATCCACCATGAGCTGAAGACACTGAGATCGAAGATCATTGGAAAAGAGGACATTCTGCCAGTAGTCAAGATTCCTGCCAGTCATGTCTTCTAGTCAGAGCTGTCAATGCATTTTATTCCTATTGAACAGAAAGGAATTTTTTTAATGTGCTAAATACTTTCCGTATCCAAGTTGGTGGAATCCTGACAGCGAGTAATAGGAATATTTTGGTCGTGGTCTCACCGATGAAGAGCTGCTTCCAGACTCGCCTTACTGCAGCAGTCATGTTCTCCTCAGAGAACTTTGTGATCACCCTGGCTGGAAACCCACGAGAAAATGTCCAGATCTTTGGCGGTCTGTTTTGTTTCCGACTCTTGCTACACTACTAACATCTTTAAACGGACCAATATCTTTGGATCCGCCTGCTCTCGATCTGGTGGTGATAGTGCGCTGCGCACTGGTTATCTGCTCACTTAAATGACTAGTCTGTTACACAAACACACCTGAAATGTGTAACGTTTGGGTTAGACGCTTTCATGTGTAGGGTTTCCGAATTAATATGTCAGGGCGGTGTGTATTTAAATTTAGTATAAGTCATCTTTTGGAAACCCTATACTGAGACTTTAGATGCGAAAAATTAACTCTAACAAACAATGCAAATATAAACGCAAATATATTGTCTCCCTTGTAGGCGTCGGTTTTTTTTTTTTAACTGTTGGTTGTTCATTCTAAGGCTTAATTATCTCTTGCCCTTTTTTACCTGTACGTAAATAATGTATGGGTTATCCATCTATTTAGATTACAGTAGTCTTCAACCACGTTTTCACCTCCGTCACATGACATTACGTGGGCGCAAGGAAGTGACATCCCAGACAACGCGCGTGCTGGCTGGTTTGAAATCAGCACCTGCGAAGAAGGGTTCGGTCAAGTTCGCACGCAAAAAACAAGATATCCGGTCACGTGGCATCGTTACTGAGAATTTCCGTCAGTGCGCAACAACAAAAAAATTAAGTCAACCCTCCCCCTTTTTCTTCTGGAAAATGTTACATGAAGGCCAAACGAGCGCGGGGATGAAGTTTCGACTGCATCGAAGCCATGTACCAAATATTCAAGAAAAGCCTCGACAAATGGCGATTGATGTAGTCACGTGTCTACGACCGGAAGCGGATGTTCTTCTACGACTGGCCGGCCCAACCGCACGGACTGACATTAACGACTCTTTTTGACAGCGCGGCATAACGAAAACCGACGGATTTTGTGGACTGACTAATAACACAAACATTTTCTCACTTCTATTTCTGCTGACTAAGATCTGACATTTGTTTTTTTTAACTAATTTTGGGTCGCTGATTTCAAAAATAAACTCGGTTTTTGCCTATCACGTCAAGTTTTTGTTCTACGGGATCTTAAAATGGTTAACTTTTTACTCGGTCAACAAGGCGGATACACGGAATATCCATGTTTCTTGTGCCTGTGGGATAGTAGAGCTAAGGACAAGCATTGGACTCAGAAGAACTGGCTGGTGAGAGCATGCTTAAATGTCGGAGAACCAAATACCAAAAACCAACCACTAGTAGATCAGTGACTGTTTTACGTACATATGCACAACATTTCCTATCCTCAGTTATGAAAATATAAAAGCTGCTGTGTTTGACAGGCAACAGATCAGAAAACTGATGAGAGATCAACATTTCACAAGCTCCATGAATATGGAGAAAAGAGCATGGAATTATTTCGTGGCTGTTGTGAAAAATTTCCTGGGAAACAATAAAGCTAAAAATTACAAAGATCTTATTCAAACATTGCTTAAGAATTTTCATCGTCTGGGCTGCAACATGAGCATGAAGGTTCATTTCCTCAACAGTCACCTTGATAAATTTCCTAAAAATCTAGGTGACGTAAGTGATGAGCAAGGTGAAAGGTTCCGTCAAGGTATAAAGCTATGGTGGAGCGATACCGGGGAAGGTGGGATACTCACGTGATGGCCGACTACTGTTGGAGTATTAAAAGAGACTGTCTGGAAATGAAGCACTCCAGAAAAGCCTACAAACGAAAATTTAATTCATGAAGGAAGAATGTGTCATTTACTGATATCAGTTAATGTAAATAAACCAATGTCTGTCATTGTTTCGTTTGTACGGTATTCTAAATGAAATGATAAGAATATTCTGGATTAGTTTGTGCCCATTTTTGACTAAAATTCATTCAATTCTAGTATAGATTTATATTTTTCTATTTCAATATTTTGACCTGATATGTCATAGTTAACCAATATATTTGTTAATCTCAAAATTGATTCATGGTATTGTTTGTTGGAATGGTATTCTAAATAAAATGATAAGAATAGGATTGAGGGGATTGTGGAAATCATTGTAATCGGGTACTTTTTTATGGTGAATGATCGAAAATGGGAGTATGCTGTAGAGCGAAAACTTGACATGATAGGCAAAAACCAATGCGATATCTGAGTTCAGCGCCCCCAAATTAGTCAGAAACAAGTCTCAGATATAAGTCAGCAAAAACTGTGCTGACCGCTGTAATTAATCCGATATTGTTGCCCGGCCAGCTGACCAGACGGCGGCTCCTGGAGATAAATCAGGCTGACAGCTCGCCATCAGCTGGGCGACTGATACCATAGAGGAATCGATTTAGAGTCGCCGGCACGTTCAGCAGCAGCATGAAAGTAGATAATACTACGTAATACACTGAATAACGGACACATATTACAGGGGCGGACAAAAATCTAAGAACGATGGCAGAAATAACATATTTCAGTCTGGGCATTACGCTGATAGAAAGGCAAGTTCTTGTTCTTTCCATTGACTTATATCAACATGTCCGATGGTCAGTATTTCGCATATGCTTTCTTTCTCCTACATTATGACGAAATTTCACCACAAAAGTTTAAGAACGTCAACCGCTTATATTTGTGTATTTTTGTTCCGGACAACCAATAGAATGTAGTAAATTAATGCTTAACTTTTAAGTCGTCTCACACATTCGGTTAAAAGCCAGTTTAAGTCCAACAAAGAAAGCTCGGATCGCGGAGGTTCACTAGAAGAAACTGTCATGTTCCTCGAAAGCTAAGTGGGAGGTATAGTGCCCTAATACGGCTTCTTATCGGGGCCCGGAAGCTGGAGAAACCAACGGGAGACTGACTGCGCATCGAACGCCACAGAAGTCGCAAACCCCGAAAAGCTGATGCTCGGGCCGATCGGAAAACCGAGCACCTGTCCGAAATGGACCGGCACAGGACGTCCGCTGAGATTTTAAGGGATTTGCGAGATCCGTCCAGAGGTGGATCTGTGGTTTCGAATTGATGTGGGGTGGAGAGACGTGTTGTCAGGAAAAACTATTTGTTTAGTTGAAAAATCTAAGGGCTCAACCTCGGAAATGTGGGCTCGGAGTCTATGGTCCGACGAATTTCGGTTCCGGAGGATTGGGTCAAACGTTCGAATTTATGTGCGGCAGAGAATTAACGAAACTTTCCGTCCGAGAACCGTCGACCAAAGGAGGAGGCGGCTCCATCCTAGTGTGGGGCTGTTTCTCCCGAAAAGGGGGCAGGGTCCTTATACATCGTGCCCAGAGAATAATGAATCGGTTTGTTTACTTGGACTTCCTGACCGATTTACTAGGATCAAGCTCTAAGGATTCGCCGCCCTCGTCGATCAGTATCTCTCAGATCAGAATATTCCAATTTTAAAGTGGCCGGCTCAAACCCAGCAGAGAATCCATGGACCGATACAGACAGAGATGAGAAAGCTCAGAACTGCGGGCCAACCGTTCTCAACTATTCAGCCGACTTGGGCCCATATTCACACAGATCGGTGTCCTCCTCTTGTGGACTCCGTCTGTAGGCGCTGTTAGACTGTAATCGATGCTTATATCTACGCGACCGAATACTAATAATTCCCTGATCTCGCGTAATCTCTAAAAATTGGGTTTGGGTCAAAAAGATCTGAATGTTTGATTTGTTTTGAAAATTTTGTTGCCGTGGAATTCTGTCATAACGTAGGAAATAGCGAGTGTAAGCAAAATATCGACCACCGATCATGACGATGTATAAGTCAATCGAAAGAGCGAGGACTTGCTCTTCTATAATATGTCTGTTCTGCCATCGTCCTTGGACTTTTGTCTGCCACTGTAATTAGTGTTATAGCGAAAATTGTGTGTCATTTTAAAGCAAACAAGAAAATGAATATCGGGGAGTTTAAATTTCCAATGTTTAGTAGAAAAAAAAAATCAAGAATTTTCAACAAACAACAGGAGGAAATTCGAGATTAACTTGACCCCTATTCCAGAAACAATCAGAAATATTACTCTATGTCACAAAGTTTCCAAACTCAGCTTAACAAAGTTGCACATTTGCTGGCCGCGAACTGTGATCTGGCTGCTATTGTTCTTTTGTATTCTGATATTAGGTAAGCTGGCATTTTTCCCTCTTGTCATGTCCTCGTGAAATATAATACTTCTTAAATAACGAAGTAAGATACAGGTAGATTGTTTACGGTGAACCTGACGCAGTGTGAAGAACCTAAGCGGCTTTCAAGTCGACAGGTTTGTTTGAGAAAAAGGGAGGCAGGTGACCAGTCGTCGCCTAACTTCACGGCCAGGTAAGGGTTTTTATTTCTGAACTTCAGGGCCAGTAGTAATTGGGGGGGGCCCATTCACTTTAATAATTCCCAATTAATTATTTTCAGACCGGTTTGAGTTTGTGAATTGTACGGATACAGTCGACGTCACTTGTCCAGAGGGAGAGCAACGCCGTCGTGCGAGCCCCGTCCTGACTTCGGAGGTCTCGAAGCGGTGATCCAGAAGAAGTACGCCAAATCAATACCGACCGGGATTCGAACTCGGTCTTTCAACAGTACCGATCAACGTCCCCGTAAATCGAACACACGGTAAGAAAATGACAACGTCAAGCCATCTGCCACAAACAAGCAAACCTTACACCTGTTTCGGAGACGTTTACGCGTGCCTCACTTGGACTGTAACTATTTCGAGTCAGAATGTGGACCCCCCCGTATTCCTTAAAGTTGGCTACGAGGATCAGCCAATCAGAGTGAAGCTACAAGGGGGGGGGGGGCAGCGTCACTTTTCAAAATGTCTGTTTGAAAAAAAATCGAATTGCAGATCATTCCGGGAGAAATAGGGATCAACCTGTTGAACTCCCGGTGGATATCTGCGGTATTTTAAAAGAAAAATTTAAAGCTGTAATTACAGACAAACATTTCCAGAGGTCTGGTTAAAAGCAGATCGGTATTTTAATGACCATATATCTGAATTTCTATTAGTAATATTAAACTTAATTGAAACCGATACTTTAAAGTGCAGATTATGCGCCTGTAATTTATGGGGGGGGTAAGAATAACGAATGTTACAATAACTATATAATTAATTGAAGTCGACATACTTTTAAAACTAGCTCTTAAATTTGCATTTAACCGATTTTTTTCTAAGGTCTGATGGTTGATGGATTCACATAAAAAAAGGCGTTTTAAAAACGACGGTAAAACGCAAACGCAAGAAGGGCTTTAAGGGGTCGGTCACCCGGTACGGTGGGCATCTGAAGGCGAGTGGGTCAGGTGTTCCGTTCTAAAAAGTCCGGGGTAGCTACTGCAGGTAAGGTGAACGCGCAGTCCACTTACACAACAAGCAAACCTAGAACTTGCAAAGCGCGGAATCTTAGCTTCGTGACAAAGGAGGCGATTATGGACGACACAGTCGCCTTCCCTCTAAGCTGCGACGCGGTAGCCCGATGGTTAGTTTACTGAACTGCTAAGTCTGAAGGCCCGAGTTCGAATACCGTAAGTCCAAATCATCGTAAAACGTGGCGGCGAACCTTCAAAAGGGTCCTTTTTGGTCTCCTTTTTTTTTGGATCTAACTAAAACGTTGAATCGACAGCTACACTTTCGATATACACAAGAAAAACACCCTCAACTAGGGACAATAATTTCTAATAGAAACTCGTGGATTGAAGAATTTGGGGAGGTGAAAACACGGAAAACAGATGTGCCCATGTTGCCGTTCTTCGTACGCGGGCGGGTAAGGGAGGTGTTTTGGGACGCTTATTATTACGTCACCACGGTAGACCGAACCTGTCCGGGTGCCCATCCAGCTTTACACCCGGGATAGACAAAGACGGCGTCGTGATATATTTTTAGAATCCTTTTGGCATAGAGCACCCGTGAATACCTAGAGGGGACCATAGAGTCATCCCGATAACTTTAGTGCATCAGAATTATATATATAAAGAAGGAAGCATGTACTTTGTATGCATTAAATTCTGGTGTCACCGGGGGCGTCGTCGGAAGGGTTAACTGGGGTCGAGTAAAGACGATGACAGCAAAGCAAATAGGGTCAGAAGTCGCCAGCGGTAATAGAGCGCCGAGTGATGGCGGCGGCGTCGTTATCGATGACGGTAATCACGGTCTCCTCTGGCTCGACGACCTGCGCCGCCTGAAAACCTCGACTGGTTCTATCCTTCCGCTTCTCCTCCTGCTAATTCATTTTCTAGAACTTTTGTGTTTGTTTGCTTGGTTCTCTTAAAGTTGTGGTCCCATTTAAAATGTTTAGATTCACTACCTTTCTCGCCTGATGATGTTAGTTGGGGCTGCAGGCGGGCGGTTCCCCGTAGCGCTCTTTCTGCCAGATTAAATACCTGAAGATTTAGAGAATCCTCAAAATGTTGATTAAAAAATGGAAAAAAAAAAGCAAACTTCGATTCATTGAAATAAAGGTATTCTTACTCATTTGCGGTTTGTGGCTCTAGATCCTCCACGGCAAATCCTTACCGGTCACGTGGCGGGGGGGCTAAACGGCGGCTGTCTTTAGCTGTACGGTGTTCCTCATCCTCAGTGAATACCTTCCCACTAAGACATGGGCCAGGTTTCGGGTGGGGGTCTCTCTCTCTCTCTCTCTCTCTCTCTCTCTCTCTCCATCTCTCTCTCTCTCTCTCTGTACTGACGTCATATCTCTCTCTCTCTTACTCTCTCTCTCTCTTGTGACATCGTCCCGGAGCTTTCATATCAACGCCACTGAGATCACGGAAACCACGTCACCTCGTAGAACTCCACCAAGCTGTTTTGAAATATTAAGCATAACCTGCTAACACCAGATAACACCGCGTTCTTACATTTGGGCAAGGGAGTGGGGGGGGCGGCTAAAAGCTCAACGTATTAATCTCGCGGGACTAACATGTCCCTCGGTCACGCGACGTCTCCAACCCTTAACCCAAATAAAATATCGGGCAACACCAAGAACCCTCGCTTCAGGTTCTGACCCCGACCGTGACCTCACATATCTCTGCACTGACGTCACGTATCTCTGCACTGACGTCACGTATCTCTACACTGACGTCATCTCTCTATGACGTCACACATCTCTGCACTGACGTCACGTATCTCTACAATGACGTCACGTATCTCTGCACTGACGTCATCCTCTCTATGACATCACACATCTCTGCACTGACGTCACGTATCTCTACAATGACGTCATCTCTCTATGACGTCACACATCTCTGCACCGACGTCACGTATCTCTACAATGACGTCATCTCTCTATGACGCCACACATCTCTGCACTGACGTCACTCTCTCTCTGTTTAAAGGCAGAATTACACTTCGAAAAATATCGTAAAAATGTTCTTTTTTACAATTTTTTTCCTAATTTTCTTTCCTTTCTAGGACTCTTCGAACGAACGAGGGCAACAATGGAGCGATCAGCCAGGGCGCTGTTTACGTGCCTGGCCATTTTAACAGCGTATTCTCAGCATCTGGTTTCCGCCAGTGAGATAGAAAACTTTGAGGTTCTCTACAAAAATCCTGTCAGTATCCTGTGCGAAGACAAACAATTTAGAATCAGCAGTCTTTCGAAAGCCGACTACACCGTCTACTGGCTTCTTCCGTCCGGGCACGTGGTGGGACCAAACCGGACCGGCAACGGATTGTCGCTGCACGCTTACCAGGGTGGCTTCGACACGAACTTGACCGTGCACAGCGTCGAGGAGGGAGACTTCGGGATTTATCACTGCCTGGTACTCAGGAATAACATCCCTACCGTAATCTCCAAAAGCGTCAACATTAATGGATTCTACTTCGGCGATTTGTGGGCGAGCCAGTATAAGCGAAAGGTTATCGCGGGCTCCACAGCAGCCACAGTGCTGATCTTCCTCTTCGGAGGCGTTTGTCTCGTGCACAGGTTCCGCTACAGGACCCAGGCCATTCAAGCAATTGAGGGGCCCCACACAGACGAGCAACCCCAGAAGTCGCGCACCAATCCTATCCTAGACATGGAGGAAATTTCCGTCGACACATCCCACCAAGACGCGAAACTGTGACGATTAATATTCATCTAGGGCCTATGCCATACGGACTAAAAGCATTTACTGACAACAGGAAATTACTACCGATTTATCTTTAATATTTTCTGTATAATTCTCTGTCGTATGCGGTGTTCGGATTAAACCCGAAACATGAATTGAACCACGTGTAACATGATTGATCTCTCCCCTGTTTGCGGTAGCCGATATGCATAGAAACGCCACTTATTTGCATCAGTACATATTATGTAAAGTGCAGCTTTGTCAGCAGCAGATATGGATCTTATTTACCTCTGTTAACCCAGGAAAATCCATTCTGGATCTTACAACAACACACAACAACAACAACAAAAAAAAAACCGGGGCATAAAATAATGAACTGAATGAAATTATTAGGGGATTTCAAATAAAACTAGGCTGGATACCATTAATATTTGGACCGGGGTTCAATTTGAACATCTCCAGTAGTGTCTGCTAAGTAAATAAAAGGCATAGATTTTTCTCTTTTTTTAAAGCAAATCGATACATACGAAAATGTTCTCAGATGTTCTACAAATGCTCAGTGCGGTGGCTGACGGCTGTCGGTTCCAATCGAAGTACGAACACTCATTTCCAGTTAACATATTCCAAACCAGGAGATTTTCTTGTCCCCACCCCACCCCCACCACAGCTACTAGAATGAACAGCTGCCATTTTGGTATTGTTTACAGCTGGCAGCTGATTTCTTCAGTTTTCAATGCCAGAGAACCCAGGCTACTACATCCATCCACCACTTGACACCGCTCGGTTTATATTTAGACACGTGAGTGACCGACAGCTGCGATATCCCCCCACTGCCTCCGTCTGATGTGTTTTATAGGAAGAGTAAGTTGTTGGCATGGTGATGCAGGGATCACCAGATTCGAATGACAAAAAACAAATAGCTTAAGCGAGACGCCTAATTTTTTCAACCAATACAAATACAGATTATCTATGGTGTCTCCTAACACACCATTTTCTCTGTAAGAGAGAAGATAGATTGGTATGCTATATATAGGGATACTGTAACATGAAATGTGGAGATTTATTGAGAGTAAAACATTCGTGCACAGTTCAAAATTTACCATAAAGTCTGACATACAGTGTTAATTTTTCACGGCACACGAACAATGGTTGATGCATTTAATGACGTCATAATGACAACGAACAATTAGTACCTATATTCCCTAAAGTCACATGACTTTGGTTAGTCTGCAGTACAGCACTTCTCGTATTGTTTACCAGACACGTGACGCAGTCTTGTGGTAGTAAGTTATACTTTTCTATCAGTGCTTGAAGCAGCTCTGGGATAGTCCAAGGAGCACGTGATCGTTGTCCAATGCGCTAAGGGACCTCATCCTGGATACTCTATAAAGTCTGGGGCGAGAAAACGAGATGGCCATGGAGACTCCATACATTTCTTCTGGCTGGTGGTATACGACCGGTCTTGCAGGAAGGCCTTTTGCATTAGCGTCCACCCAGGTGAACTGATTGCGTGAATTCGTGCAAATAGTAACAAAAACAGGTCTAACGACCACGTCCAGGTAGCGCTAACTTGTAGCCGGTTGTATCACGTGACAGCATTTCGGACCAGAACGCCGCCATTCTCGAAATAGTCTCTCTCCAACCAGACACGTAGACGACCATCAGCGGAGTGAAGGCTGGAATTACTCCGGCTTTAGTCCGCCAAAGTCCAGCGCAAACGAGTTCTACCGCACTCCTGTTTTCCCCCCTCCATTGTGCTGGTGTTAGGGATATGTAAAGCACTGGACGCCTATCCTATAGATCACCAAACTGCAGTCTGATCGTAAGTACGGGTCCAACACAGCAGCCACAGTTTGCTCTGGAAGGAACGGAGACGGACCGAGATGATACAGGTCGTAGCAGCCATTGCTGCTGTGATGTCCCCGAACCGTGTTGAAGGATTACGCGACACTTTCTACAGCAGCCAATACAAGAGATGACTCTCTGCCTCGTTTTCTTTTTTCATGTATGCATTGGCTGGGCACTTTATTGGGACCTATGTTCCCTTTCCGACTCGGGACTCACCTGAGCTGCAAATGCAAATTAAAATGACCGCATGACATGACAGGTGATCTCCCTGCGGCCTATATACGGACTCGGGCAAGCAGATTGGAAGCCAGGGTAACAAGTATGGAGAAAGGCAAAGACGTTACAGCGGATGCGCGTCCAGCAGGTGCGCTGCAGGGTAATCTACACCCGTCTCCAGCTACACCTTGCGAATGAACTGCAGCAGTTGGAGGATATTGAGTAAATCAGCATCATTTCCGATAAAGTTCATCGGGCGATGTTTCATGTACCAGAGCTATTCCTAAGACAGCAACGCTCCCATCCACTGGGCCTGCGTTGTGCGTTCATGGCTTGACGACCATGTCGAAAATTTCGTGGCATCTTCCTCGACCAGTGCAAGCCACGGATTTCCAACTGAGCATGTGGGATGAACATGAAAGATGCATTCGTTATCACGATCCTCTGCTGACCTTGCTTCATACATCACGAACGATATTAAGGACTGAATGGAGAGATATCCCTCCGGACACCTTCTAGCATCTTGTGGATTCTGTCACGTCGTCGTGTGCTGGCTGTTGTTCAGGAAGAAAGTGACCCAGCAAGCAGCCAGTGTATATAGTCTCCCCCACCCAGTTAAAGCTGAAAATATATTATTCAAGCAGAGAACAGGATTCAGTCAAAGCTTAATTACTAAAAGCTGAAAATTCAAATCCTGAGAGGAATTTGGATGTGACCATAACCCTCCCCCCACCCTAAAATTGGAGAATCACTGCATTTCAGCCGCAGTACGAACTGACAGACATTGAGCTTAATAATTCCTGCCGTAGCCTTTTCCATGGCTTCAATGCATCTTCTCTATGGTTACCCAGAGGATTGGTGTTTATTCTTGTCCAGCTACTTTCCATTACTTTGACAGTACTTCTAGAACCCCCCTCTTTCTCTCTCTCTGTACTGACGTCATATCTCTCTATTTACCAACGTCATCTCTCTCTGTAGTGATGTCATCTCTCTGTATTTACTGATGTCATCTCTCTGTAGTGACGTCATCTCTCTCTGTACTGACGTCATATCTCTCTATTTACTGACGTCATCTCTCTCTGTACAGACGTCATATCTCTCTATTTACTGACGTCATCTCTCTCTGTAGTGATGTCATCTCTCTGTATTTACTGATGTCATCTCTCTCTGTAGTGACGTCATCTCTCTCTGTACTGACGTCATATCTCTCTATTTACTGACGTCATCTCTCTCTGTACTGACGTCATATCTCTCTATTTACTGACGTCATCTCTCTCTGTAGTGATGTCATCTCTCTGTATTTACTGATGTCATCTCTCTCTGTACTGACGTCATCTCTCTCTGTACTGACGTCATATCTCTCTCTGTACTGACGTCATATCTCTCTATTTACTGACGTCATCTCTCTCTGTACTGACGTCATATCTCTCTATTTACTGACGTCATATATCTCTTTTTACTAACGCCATCTCTCTCTGTACTGACGTCATATTTCTCTATTTACTGACGTCATCTCTATCTCATCTCTCTAATAAATATATAGTACATTCATAATCTAATATGCTTCTCATACTTCTAAAACATGATCTCGCTCACGGTACAGCTTTTGTTGCATAGCCGTAAATTCCTATCTGCTGATTTATTACCTAGCTCTTGTTTACCACGTTCCATCGGTTTTAATTCATTTCTAGGAGTGTATGACTCCAGTCTGAACTCCAACCCCATCCCAGCAGTTTGTAGATTGTTGTTGTTTATTATTATCGAGAAATCTCAACAACGCCGATGCCAGTGGCCCCCGGGTTCGATCCCCAGTCGGGCTTAGAGTGTCTACTCCAGCACCGTTTCTTCGGACGAAATAAATTGCCTGGCCTCTATTTCTGGTGTTTGCCTTTGTTGATGGATCGTACTCTGGAATAGGAGTCTGGGTAAACTTTTTTTAAACCCTAACAGTTAACAATGCCAGCGGTTCATTTAAATACCGTACACGTATAAATCAGTCTACTCAGCACTGACTGGTATTCGCCTCATGAGGTGGAACACTGAGATATCTTGACTCATAATCTTTTGAACTGGAATAAATTTAATTTTTTTAAGGTAGATATTATCAGGGTGATTTCATCCTCAACTTATTGACAATTTTAGCTGAAGTCTCTGAGCGTGAGACCTTAATATATTTCTGAAGGTGATCTTTCAGATTTTTACTATATTGTCTTTCTACACCCTTCCAAAAATTAGAACAAGCTTAAATGGGTGTAGTATGTGCTTAACTTATTAACAAACTAGAGATAATAGTATTTTTTAAATGTTATTTTTAAAACGTATTATTAACTGAAGTGAGTCCTAAACGTCGTCGCGAAGTACAAATATTTAAAGAGTTCCAATTGAGATAACCCTGAACTGCTGACTGATTAAAGGTCCGTAAGACACCGGGACAGACACCGTACCTTCCACTGTCGTCGTCATAGCACCGTGTGGCCTTCTCGGCTGCCTTAGCCACGCCAGGTGGCGGCCTAAACTGACCGCAGTGCTCTCTCTACCTGGCTCTAAGTTTGGGCTGGTCTCGGTGACCCCGCCGAATACCCTGGGTGCGTTTGATGTTGGGGAGGAGCCACGAACCGCCCCGGAAACTCCTTATTTCCGTCCACCCGGTGCCATTTTACTCTATCTCTCCACTTCCGGCCACCCTGACTGGGGGCGAACGACGACGGAGCGCGGCGAGAGAGAAGTTACAGGTAAGTAAGTCGGCGAGGGGGGGGGAGGGGGAGACTTGTCCAAGCGTACAGCCCCTTTGCTGTAACCCTCGTCATTGTATACTTTTGACCCGCGATTCGAGGTCAGAGGTCGATCACGAAGGTCAAAGCGTGTTGCGGCCTCATCTTTGTGTGTTGGCTAGTGGCAAGTGACGCATCTGGGGCCGGTCTCCCCTTTAATGATGGAACACTGTTCAAGCTGCAATAAATAAATACTAATAGTAATAACGATAATGATGAAAGGTTAGGAGACTGGAAACCCGTCCAGAGTCCCTCCGAGAGCAGATAGGGAGAGGCATCGTCGCCCAGCCCAGTCACGGGGAGAGAGAAAGGAGCAGCATTTTCCCTTCTGCTCGTTTATCTTGGCTTCAGAGAGATGATCGCAGCCATGGAACCCTTGGCGGAGTTCAGGGAATTCCGCGAAATCTGATGGGGTTTCCCTATTGTGCCGGCTGCCATTCGTAATCTTTTCCGGGAGGAATTAACCTTTTGTGGGCGAAATCACGCCCCCCCCCACTAAGCCCCTTGGGGAGGGGGGGGGGGGTCAGAACGAAGATTTTTACTTGGTCCGTAAATATAGCAGAGAATTATTATTGCGAAACTAACGAAGATGGGCAGGGGTATCCTTCCCCCACTGCACTTCATGGGCATCACAGGGTTTTTATGCTCAATGCAGGATGGGAATATAAGACAAAATATGGATGAATGATCAATAGAAGGGGGGGGAGCTTTTGGAGTTTAAACACTGCTCGGTGATTCTGGAATCCATTAGTTTGGTGAGAGTGTGGAGAGGTTGGCTTTCTGCTACTCTGTAAATGGCAACCATCTACTGAGCTGTTTTGAGACCAGTGGATGGAAGTCTCCTCTGTTCAGCAGAGCGGATCAGGAGAATAGTCTGCTGTGGAGCACTTGAAATATTTAAGGCACTGTGTCTCTGAAATTCTAAGGGTTGTCATTGATCCTGGATTCATATGTGCATTGTATATCAGATGTTCAGCTGTGCCTAAAAAATTGCTGTCTACACACACAGAGAGACACACAGACAGACAGACACAGACACACACACACACACATGAAACATTCACCGAAGACAGACAAATTTTCGTTATAATTCATTTTTAAAAAATGCATTGTTGATACAAGCAGCAAAGGTTAATTAATGTTTGTTGCATTTTTCTGTTAGGTAATATCTGTCATAATAGAAATGCTGCTTCATCAGTTCAGTGCAGAACTTCTAAGGGATTTCAGACTGCTTCTGTACCATGGAAACACCTGATAATGTGAAAGTAAGTAGCATCTTCTCTCCCATTCTTCTGAGATGATAAAACAAATTGGTTGCGTGTAACAACCCCATTAATTTTTTTGTTTTCTGTTAAGCTGTAATTTTCCTGCAGATAATGAGAGAAAGCTAAGGAAAATTTCCTTTCATGAGAACTGGTCACACTGAGGTCTCTTGCATTGCAGAAAAAAAAGAAAGAGAAAGCCTCTTATGGTGTATTTCAGATGTTGGACCAGGTTTTAACATAATTATCTAATTTCATTTTTCTTTTTTTTTTTTATAAAGTGAAAGTTATGAGCATTTTTGGACATGATAACTAGAAGCATCAGAAATAGAAGTTTAAAAAATGGGCTGCTATGTGAAACAATCTTGGATGGCTTTGGTATCTGCAATAACACTCTGGGCTGGTATGATTCTGTTACAATACTATAAAAAAAAACAAACAAACAAACATTCAAAAAGACAAAGAGAAGCAAATTTGAGTATTTTAACACACTTTCTCTTATACTTTCTTATTCTTATGTGTTTTATGGTAAACTAAGTTGAAATCATAGCCTGAAAGCTCTAAGCTAATGGTTGCAGTCTCATATAAGCCATGCCATTTCTGGAAATTAGCAGAATGAAGTATAATTTTTAATATCACCAACAAATATATATTTTGCCAAGGAAATATACACTTTAAGTTTTTGTTTTTATAATTGTAGCGTTAGACTCCACGAGTTGTTTCCCTTGGATTTTTTGAGCCGGTGCTTTTATTTGTAATGTTGAGCAAATATTATCTCAAGTTATCTATTCGAGGTGAACCTAGGCAGTGCTTCTAGAACCGCCTCTTCCTTCCACTGTCTTGGGTAAAAGATTAATTTGGGTAAGTTCATGTGATGTGGTGCCGGCTAGTGGGTGTGCATGCTAACCTGTATTTGTCATAAGCTTACTCCTCCACACGTTTGATTTATAGATTTGAGTTGGTTAAAATGATAGAGACACTGCTTTTGAAACTTCACGTATGTATTTGCTTAAGATATTGCTGGCATTGATCTGGAGGCTGGGATTAGGGAATGATCGCTTATTGTTATCTTTGTCCAGTGGTTACTGAGGAATTCACAGTTTGGACTTTAACCTGAGATATTTTGTTTCCCTGAACTGTTAGCAATTGATTGACAATTCAGCTCTTCGGTTATTTTTTTTAGAATTTTTGGGGTCATTTGTATTATTGTTCAAAACAAACAAAATGCACACTTTGATAATACTGTTGTTTGTTTTGTTTGTTTGTTTTTTCTTTTAAGCATAAAACCGGCATAAATTTTATTATTATTATTTTTTTTAATTTTTAAGTTGCGAGTATCCTCTTCTGAGTTATCTCCCTTATAATGTTTTGCATCACCAGGTATCCATTGTTGAAGTGGTGAAAAAGTTGTGAGCGTATAATCATTACTTAGTACAAGGAGTCTTTCAGTGGTTAGTTATCAACCAGTGCTTGGTTAGGGTCCTAATATCTCTGCGTATAAAAATTTTAGCATGCTATATACTCAGTGTTTTAGCAGAAAGTAACATATTACATTGTACCAGGGACGACCAGATGAAACCTGGCTGTAATAGAATAGCTATGAGAATATTCTTAGTATATAAAAAAGCTGCTTACAGTTAGAAAATTATTGTTATATTAATATTTTTATTTATTTCACTTCTGTGCAATATGCAGTGTTTTAAAGAGAGCTCATTTCTTACTTCATAATTTAAAAAAAGTTTATTGTTGTTAATTCTGATGTTTCCCATAACATAGTTGGGAGTTTCAAACTCTAATGAATGTTTATATTTCTGATTTCACCACCTTAGGAAGCATGGAGGTTGAAGTCTAAGGACGTCTCACAGCAGGGAGTCAGAAGGGGAAGGTGTGGGCCATCTTGGTGACCAAGCAAATAGTTACCTACGTATGGTTGGGGGCCCTTGAGCAGTGGTAAAGGTGTGAGCCAATTAAGATTACTTGTGAATCTTCGAAAGCCCTAAAAGAATCTTTATTTTTTAGATATGAGAGGTAGGCCAAACTGATCTGACCTCAACTGGGATTTGAACTCGGACTTTCAGCCTTAGTGGTTCGGCATCTAAAGACTTCTGGTCACCTGACTGCAGTGATTTAAAAGTTGGTTTATACAGTTATTAACTGTTTTGCTGCTAAGTTTTCTCATGTGACCTTATTTTAGTAGTAAACCAATCAAAAACACACTTTATGGGTCAAGTTAAGTTGTGCAATAAAAAATTGATATTAATGAATCAAAGTGGCTATTTTGCAACAAGTCTGGCAGGCATGGTGGGCCTGCAGCAACGAAAGAGTTAAGCCAGTTTAGTGAGTTTACACAATATGGATATATGATCTGTTCGTTTGATGTATTTTCATTGGTTTGTATGAGTATTCATAATTTCATATACAGTAAATGGGTGAATCCATGATATATCTATTGGCTGGGTAAATGAGATTTGTGTCCAGTTTCTGTAATCTGACTTATGTAAGCTTGAATCCCATCAAGGTAGAGCATTAGTATTGTACTGGAGCTAGACAGTTTGCACTATACTGGAGGCTGGTGGTAAATACTTGTACCATTCATGAACTGCCAAATCTTGAAAGAACTGTTGGTAATTATCACAAGTATTTATATCTGAAAAAAAAACAAACAGTTAAGAAAGTAAAAAAGAAGCATACAGTGTCTCAATCGTGTTGCAGAAGGTTCATGTGTAGGGCATTTTTTTAAAGTTTAAGTACTAACAGTAATGTACTATGTTTAGTAGTGGGCAGTACACACAATATATTGTCAACTTTTGTTGTTTTTTAAAAAGATTAAATATTCATATGTACGCTGCAATTGGTAGAGTTTTATCATGTTTGCTAGAAGTGGATAAGTAAATGCAGCTAGTGATGACCCAACAGGTATTTTTGTGATTGACTTCCATTCTCTCAACTTCAGCTCTGTGTTCCGTCATCAGCAGACTTATTTATTTACCATTGTTCCTCTGCTTCATGCCTTTCAGGCATAAATTCTTGTAATTGCTTTCTGAAGCAGCTGAACATCTCATAAAATTTATGCACCAAAAGGTGCTGTTCATTTGTAATAGCAATTCATGTCACCTGGCATCATCAGCAGTTGATGCTCAGAGAACGTCAGCCACAGTGGGAATTATTAACATCTTTGTAGGCTTCAGAAAAGTGAGGGGGAAAAATTAAAATTAAATCCCCTGGGGTGAAGTAGAGCAAAATCAAACTTGCTGAAAGTCCTTTGCCTTGGGCTCTGGACAAATATTTCTTGAGTTCCACACATTTTATTTTAGTTTAGTCTAGCTGTTACAAGAAGGCAAGGAGCCGCCATACCAAGCTCCCAAGGAAAAGCTCTTTAAGAAATGAATAAATAATATGACTTCAATTTTTATAGTCAGTGGCTGGAGTTAAAGATAACAACAAACTATATTGTTTCAAGTGTGTGATGCCAAAGGTGAAACATTGACTCAGGTTCTTCGTTAACTTTTCAATGCTTCCTTTCCATAAATATGACTCTTTTATTTTTGTATATTGGATGCATTTGATGATCAATACAGGGTTGCAAAATTCCGATAATATGTAAACACTATAATTTTTTTTTATGTGGTAGATACAATAACAAATTTTGTAGTATTTTTGGAATTAATGGCTGCAGATAACAGAGGGGGAAAACTCAGGCTTCGCTAAAGATGTCTGTAGTAACCATTGAAGACAGATGGTGTCAAAATTGACAGATGAAATTGCCATGACAGCAGCATCACCATTGTTGGTAGAGTCTTCCTTTCCAGTGAGTTTGGGTTGCAGTCTGAGTGTGCTAATGGCCATTTGAGGATGTGACATTGACAAGTAGAACATTATCAAAATTGGTTGTGTAGTGTAATCTGACTGATAGGCCACAGTCTCTACTTTCGTCTGGTTTGGCATAAAGGTTTATCAGATGACTTTTGCCAACATCTGCGAAAGGCACTGCAGTAAAAGAACAATATAAAGTGCTTGAAACAGCATTTTGACTAGCATTTTTGGTGATATCTTTCTCCAACAGCTTCTTCTGATTATTCCAGTTTGTTTCTCTATAGCTGCCTTGTCTGACTGTGACAGTATACTGTAGGGTCAATGGCAAGCCCTGAAATAGCTGAAACTACAGCCAACAACTTGTGGGGTCCGCACAAGCAGAGGTCAGGCCCGACATCAGCTCTACCTATAATGAGATCTTGTGTTTGAGAAATTGTTGATTATTTTTACAATATCAACCGCTTCAATTTATGGGCTGGCTGGGGTACCCGGTGCTGCATGAGGGGTGGCTTTTATATTAAAGAGTTTTTACATCAATTTTAAAAAACAAATTTTATTTGTTTAAATACGCAGTCACTGAATAAACACCAAATTCATGATAATGATACATTTCTTAACATTCTATAAGCTCTACACTTAAATTTAACGTTGTTCCATAAGAGCTCAGTTTATTTTTAACTTTAAAAAAAAAGAATTATGAGAAAACGTGGACTTTTGAAAATTGCATAATGGTTGTGCTTCAGCTGACTTGTTTAGGAATCTGAAAAAGTGCCTGATCAATACGGAGCTGGCTTAGAAGGTGATGACAAACCTGTAGCAAACTACTAAATGAATTTCTCTCCTTAGTTTTCAGAGTTATACTGTGTATGGTATCAAAACCTGCCATTGATGGCTTTCATACAGCCTTAAAGGCCGACTGTTGAAATCTGCCGGGTCACTTCCGAGTACTGCAGAGCTGTGTGAACCTTGAAAGGTGGCTTTTGAGGCCAAGTCATAGACCCCGCCTTTGATCGCCAGCTACCTTCATTATAGTTTGAGGCTGCTAGGTCACCTATTTTGAATGAGTACAATGAACTAAGTGTAATCTATAAGGCTTTTGAAAAAGCGGCCTTTGGTGGTCCTGAAAACAGCAGCATGTGGTAACTTAAAACCCTAACCCCAGATTCTGAAGTACCTACTCTTAAAATATGGGGCTTCAAGGTGCCACGACTCGACTCGGCTGTGAAAGAGTAGCCAAGAAACACGCCAACACCTGGAAATATCCGTTAGATTGTAATTATTTTTTATTGGTGAATTATTGATAACACTTCACACATAATTAATAGAATGATTATCGATAGTAAAGATTTATTTTTTAGCATAAATGATAAATTGTAAAGTGAGATGATTGAAAATAAAACCTTTTTTGATTTTCTTTTCAATTTTCAAAGATTTAAAAAAGGCAGTTATTGACAGGTTGACTAATTATATAAATATGTTGTTTATTATATGTGTACCCCTTTGTATTGTCAGAAGTGTATTAATCTAATAGCATCTTCCTTTGCTTGTTTTTTTACATTTTTAAGAAGTAATTGATAAGGCATAATTGTTATACAATATATTAATATTATAGTTAGTGGTTAATGAACAACTTATGTTTGTAAATAATGGTAAATTTGTGATAGGGAACTGGCAAAAATACATGATTGATATATGATTTTTTTTTTTGGTTTATTCAATATATACTAAGGAAATTCAAATGAAACCGGAGAGCTTGGTGCCATTGCGTCTATGCTATTTCAGTCGCGCTTCTTTTGGATGTTTCTAGAAATTAGCTAAGGTACGCTTGGCTGTTCTGTAGGAAAGTTTGCAAAGGCTGATAATAAACTGCTACTATGCAGCCGTCCAGAAAAGGACACACGCAGAGATGCAGCCATAACTACTGTAACAATAATAAGTTGGGTGGTTGTACTAATTTTCAAAGTTCCCTGTTCATGTTTCAGGAAAAAAGGAGATGACTCCCTTCCTCCATCACTCTGTTAGTTAAAATAAAGTCTGCTACCTCTTGATTGCATACCTGATCACGATGCATGCTGGGATTTTATTTTCATTAACCTGTATAAACCCAGAACAGTCCAGATTCATTTAAAAGAAATTGATAATACAAACTGAATATCAAGTTTGCATGCCTAAAGTTTGTAATATCTGAGGTTGGAATTGATTTCTCCAAACTACAAGAAAAATGGAGGGAACTCGAAGGGTTTCAGAATCACTAGGGATAAATTAAAATCATGTATCCCTTTCTTTATGGGGATGAAGTTTAGTATAAAAGTCTAATACGACATTCATGTCAACATTGCAGAAGTGTTATCAATAAAATAACTCTAAAAAATGTTATCTTAATATTAAGAATATAGTCTTATAATGTATTTACAAAAACATTTTTTTTAAAAAAAAAAAAAAGAAAGCTTTATGCATGAAACTACATTAGAGAAAAAATTTTAATTTGTTGCATTATATTAATGACTTGAATTATTATTATTTTTTTAAAAAAATCTCTTGACAGATGTGTTGTTTATATCCTCTGCTTTATGGAGTGCTGTTTGCAACCTGTTCTGTGAAATGGCTCGTAGCACCTAAACTTGACCCAGTGTCCATAGATTAGCTTAAACTACCAGTACCATCCCTTTGAAGAAAATTATAGCAGGTTTATTCGCTGTGAATCAATAGGTGGCTCTCCATAGAAACGTCAATGGCTTTCCTTCCTCTACTGCTAATGAAATGAGCAGATTAGTCTGAGCCCAGAATACAGCCATCTGCACGGTTGTTGTGGCATGTACTTGGTGGAATTTACCTATCAGCTTGCCTTGCGACAACAAATACCTATTGCCATGTCACTCCACTACAGAAGTGGGAATACGGCAGGTGAGCGAGTAAGTATTTGTTTTGACACAACTTGTGGCACACATTTCTATCCACAAACTGTAATTTGTCAACACGCGTTAAAAAAAATAAAAAAAAGACCCTCGGTCTCACTGTTTGGAAATACTGTACGCTTCCCTACGACACGGTTTTATTCTTGTCAAACAGTATTAAAGAAGCAAAACAAACAGTGTCGTCTTTCTGGATTGGCGTGTTGTTGGGATCTTATATCAATTAGCTGCCTAAAAAAAAAATGAAATTTTAAAAAGAAAAAAAAAATACTATAACTAGCCTGAAAGTTTTGGTTCATATCATTGCAATAGATAGATACAGGATACCTAACACTGCAGTACTGTACGCACTAATGATTACTTGTAAAAGTAGAATTGATGTAGTAAAGATATTTTTTTTAATAATCTGTTTTATAATTAAACTATACTTAGAAAGTGAGAAATATTTCTAATATCATTCTGCGTTAGGCTAGAGAAATTTATAAACATTAAATATTTTTAGTGATTAACTGTTGCCATTAGCTGTTGTTATTAGTTTAGTAGTAGATATAGACATTTGACTGTTCTTAGGCACTTAACCCTTTGGCTTCTGAAAAGTAGTAGATATAGACATTTGACTGTTCTTAGGCACTTAACCCTTTGGATTCTGAAAAGTAGTAGATATAGGCATTTGACTGTTCTTTTTTGGGGGGTGGTGTGGTGCAATTGTTATGGCCTACTTAACCCTTTGGATTCTGAAAAGTAGTAGATATAGGCATTTGACTGTTCTTAGGCACTTAACCTTTTGGCTTCTGAAACCAAACCTTTCCTTGAAGTGGTATATGTTAAAGGGTTAAAGACTGATTTTAATAAATAATTTTTTTTTTTCATAGCATAACAGCATTAAAAAGGATATGTTTGGACTCAGAACACTGATTATGGTGTAGCCAGCCACATCATTTTATAGTGTATGTATAAAATTGCACATTTAAATTTAACTGTAATGTTTTTTTTTGCATTTGAGAAAAAATATAGGTCCTGTGGATGCTCCTAGTATGGAGAGAATCAGTCAACATCAATTAATAATTTTATTATAAAAACATATATACCTATAAGAGACACATGGTGATCAGTTACTTCATGAATATTTCTTGTGTATATCTACATAATTATGTATTGTATACTGAACCATTAAGTTAACAGCTAATTTTTAAATTCATATTTATTAGTTAGCACTTTGCTTTTTTGTAATCTTTCTGCTATATATATATGTATATTTACTCTCAAATTACAATCTACCATTTTTTTTTCCTTGGCATGTTGTTTTATCCTGCATTGTGCTCTGCACCCTATAATTATAACTTTGACTAATTAATTGGTCACTTTTAAACAAGTGATTAGTAATTAGCCAGTTATTATAGTATGGATTATTTTAGTAGCTAGGTCTGTTTATCATATTATTATTATTATTATTATTATAATATCTACCTTTGTGTGTTGACCAAGGAAGAAAACTGCTCTAGTATTGGTCTTGAAGGTATTTATTCCTAAAGCTAAATATATTATGAAACAGAATTCTGAAAATGATGTTTTAAAACTGAAATTCCATATGCAGAGAAGAGTTTTGGAGAGAGGGGTAGACACATTGCATGGGAATACATTTGTAGTATAATATTAAAATGTACATACAAAAAATAAATAAAAACAGTCTATTCCTAATTTTTAAAACTTTTTTAAAATGAATACAAGTAACAATGTCCATTTAGATTGTTATTGAATGTCAGGTATTTAGATATCAAATGGATTGTGACATCCAGAAAATATCATTTCAGGATTTGCTCCATAAATATTTGTTATAATGATCCTATGTACAAGGTGTAGACTGCACCCAGGCACTGTGAGAACAGAGTGGTTTGACATCTACATTATTGTCATAGTGAGCTAATGTTTCACTACTCTCAGGCATTCTTTGGGGAGCTGGTCAAGGAATTGGTTGGCCTAGAATGTCTAAATTTTGACATCTAGCAGTAACTCATTATTGTGCAGCTGCGTTTGCAAGTCAATTCTAAAGACTAACATGATCAAAGATTTCCACAGCATCTTATCATTTGTGTTTCATGTCTAATTAAAAAAAAAAAAGAAAAAAAATACTGGAAATAACTGCATTCAAAGCATGTCATTTTCCATGAGCTCTAAATTCTACTTTTTGAAATGGCTCTCCACTTTCTGATAATTACCATATTGATGACATCCTGCACTTTCAGAATTCCTTACAGGTTCTGGTTAGTGGCTACTAAAGATGCTACTCTGGGCAGGCGATCGCTTGTTAGTGTTTATGTTAAGCAGTCATGTAGATAAATTGTCCAATTTATAAGTAAATATACTTTTGTATATATATCTCACTACCAAATATAGTAGTGGAAATAAAATATTCTCCACTTTATTTAAAGGATGCTGTTTAAAGCCGCAAACATTACAGAACTATGTAACAGAAACAAAACAAAACAAAAAAAAACAGATTCCATGTACGTAGCAGATGGTGTGAACAGGAGGCAGAATACCAGCTTCCTCAGAGATGGAGCTTCACTTAGTATCTGGACACAAAGTTAAAAAAAAACTTGCTGAGTTTTTTTTTTTCGTTAATGAGTGGTCACTCGCTATTGCAGTCGGGAAGCTGTTCTGAAGAGCACCATCGATCAAAAGTTTACTATCTTAGCATTATCAAAACAGCAGGATTTTCCTCCCAAATAGGCAGTGATTTTAGATAAACCTTACATGATTTGCCTTCTTCGCCCTCAGCCCCCCCCATTCGTGAATTATTTAGTTGTAAGCAAAGCAATTTCATCTTTATTAGATTTTTTTTAGATGTACATCATCAGGGTATCGATTCTTCCTTTCTCTGTAGTGTTCCAGAAGGCATTTATCATTCTAGAGGTTTTAAAAGCAAATTTGGCTGGATGTGTAATGATGCTATCCTTTGTTTTATAACTACACTCCCCCCCTTTTTTTCCCACTTATCTGTGTGACTATATTTAACATTATATAAATATATCTGTATATATTGTATTGGTCCTAATTTCTGTCCATCTCTAGGACCAGAAAGCACCCATCATAAATATTCCAAATAAATTACCAGAACCACCCATGCTTCAGGAATATTTTGGCAGTGGCACATATAATTTACTGAAGAATTTACTTCATAGACTTAATGATCATTGATAACTGCATTTAGAAATATGAATCTCACTTTGTCTACCCATAGCGTTTATGGAATGTCCTTGTTTTGTATGCTTTGGAAAGTTATCCATGTTTGGGCATGAGGTGGTTGTATTGCTGATCCCATGACAGTATTTAATTTCAAAAGTTCGAACAAGAGTTCACCAAGAAGCAGAACATTACTCCAGGGCGATATCATCATAATAGAAATTAAATAACTGTGAGATAAGTTTCATTTTCTTAAAAAAATTTTTTTTTTTAATATAGGCTTTTAAATTTAAACGAAAAAAAAAAACAACACAAAATAAATAAATTTATGAGCATTATGAAGTAATAATGAATTTTTTACATAAGCCAAAATGGCTGCCTGTGACATTGTCACCATTGTATGCAAGAGGTTCATTGTATCAGATCGTCATTTGCAGTTTTTACCAGTTTCTACAATGGAATTTCTTTCTCACATGTTCAGTTATCCATTTTAAATTTTCATAGCAGACATTATGCATCATGTTTGTGGAAGAGTTAAAATGCCGAAGATGGTAGGCTGCACGAACAGTTTGAAGCTGGATGCTGCAAAATATACAAAATCTACGACAGTCATTGAGGCGGCAAGAAAATCTGGTGTAGGCACAAAAAAGATAGTTTGAGAGAGTAGAAACAGCAGGATGGTGAAGGAAAAACTGACTATGGATCTATTTGGGACAAAGTGGCTAATGGTTGAAAACTGCGAGATGATGCTGAAGTAAATGAACTTTTTTATTTTATTTTTTTTCTGAGCATCATGACGACTGCTTACAAGTCACGAGAAAACAGATGAAACATACGGGTTCCACAAATGGGTGAGTCAAGGTTGTGTGGAATTTCTTGCTTCCTGAAGTGATCAGGAACAGGTTCAAGAAGACCGGCATATTCCATGCTTCAGATGTCTCTGAGATGACGTTGCAGGACACGAATTCTGATTCAGACGTCAATGAATTGAAATTGCTATGATTACATTGCAGGGCTGCAAAGTGTCATGCACAGTACAAGAAATGAATGAAAACCTGGACCAACAGCACCGCAACGATTTGCAGTGACATTGAAAAATAACTTGGTGAAGTTAGATCCAACGATGAAGCTGTGTAAGACAAAATGCGGTTGTGTCCCTTCGTGATTTTTTAAAGTTTTTCCCTATTCCTAGTATACATATGCATGCACATTCTTTAACTAGGAAAATGGAAAATTCAGTACGTTTGTTTTCTGTTCAGATAAATTGCTTATGTAACTGTATCTGTACTTAAAGCCATGCATCATGATCAGCATTGTTGATTTATAAAGACAGGATTTGGCTGGCCATTAAAACCAATAACAACCACACTATGATGTCACTGCCACCAGAACTGTTATACATTTAATGCTGCATCACTGACACTAACTAACTCCCTGGATGCCTAATTTTGATTAGGTAGTGTTTCAAAGGATTTAAGGTTTGTTGCTTTATGAAAGCCTAACTTATAAACAATTTATATTAATACCAAACAAACTCTTTAAATCAGTCACTCTTCATTGAGTTTGTGATGTCTGTTATCCTACCATGGCTGGTTGGTAGTAATCACTCTTGGTGTTACCTGGACCCTGAACTCTCCACCTGGAAATGCCACCATTTATGTTGTTATAACTTATACTGTAGTTTTGGGTTATGCATCAGAAAACCCAGTGTATTATAATTGATTTTGTGATAAAAATTACTGGATACATGTTCTAACACAGCTTCATGAAATACTTATCCTGTATTCTGCATAGAGCAGTTATTTTGGGCGCGCTCTCTCGTTTTTTAAAAATAGATAATTAGAATCTTTTGGGTGGACAGAAAAAGCCCCCCTTTTTTTAATTGTCTACAGTTACCAGGGGTCAGAATTACAGAGGGACTTGGATCCCAGCAGAAAATAATCTCAGTAATATAAAATAAATGACCAGTGAGTGTAATTAATGGTGATGATATTAAATAATTTAACCCCTTGTATGCCACATCAACTTTTGCCTCCCTTATACTGCTGCCTCCCAGTAAATAAGTGCCCCTGGGTCAGTGTTTGTTTTGAACTGGCTGTATAATTGGTAAATACACTTGTAATGAACAATGTGGGGTCAGGGTGACAATGATTTGTAGTCACAAAGAGTTACCTGGATAAGGAAGGTATTATGTCACAGCTCCAATGGCTCAACCTGTGCTGAGCAATACAGATTTGAAGGATAGTGAGGTAGAAATGCCCTCCCCACCCACACACACACCCAGGTGGTATACAGAGGGTTATGCTATTCTTTTTTGGGAGGATGAGTATATGATAGCTACCTTGTATTTACTCAACTGAACTCAATGCTTACTAGATATTTCCAGAATGAAATCCATTTATTTACAGCATGTATTTATAATTCATATTTTGTTTTTGTTTTGTTTTTTACTTATTAGTAAACACAAGCATTCTCTGGGCACTCTAGCCCCCACCCCCTTCAGTTGTTTAGTCTCGTGGGTGAGCAGGTTTATAGACATGAAGCATGGAAAGCACTCTCCTTTTGCTAACTTTAGGCCCAAGCTGGGGGTTACATAAACACAATACCTGTGCTACACACACACACACTCACAGAGAGAGAGAGAGAGATTTCAAGCTGAGTTCATCCTGAGAGGTTTAGAATTAAAGAAAGAGAGAGAGAGAGAGAGATGAAAACCATCTCCCTCAGAACAAACCCTGGGTGTTGATATTTTCTGTGGAAGGGAAGCATTTCTCGGGTCCTTAAAGTTTCCCTGCGAGTCGCAGGAAGGACAGATTTATTCCAGTTTCGTTCTATCAGCGCAAGTCAACAGGAATCAGTATGAGAAAATCTGTACTGGGTGCAGCTGTTTTACAACGTTGCTTTCTGTTAAACATTTAATTAGCCTGTGCTGACACAGCTAACCAAATATATATGTGTGTGTGTGTGTGTGTGTGTATATCTATATATATGTATTTTTAAAGCTGTCACTTCCAGTATGGTGTGGAGAGTATAAGATTTTAAAAAAGGGGGACGAGCCTTGTTAATTATCTCAGCAAACGTCATTTATTTTTGTTTTTAAGTGCCTGACTATGACACAATCTATGTTCCATTTTATCTTGTAAATACTTAACATTGTATTCTGAAAAGGGTTAAGTAATTAGTATGACCCTATGTGTAGTTAAAAAAAAGAGTTAGCATGGCTATTAACCCATTAATGAGTTTGAATTCTGATTGGGGTGCCCTTCTCGCCCTTCTTTACCAGCTGGCGGCCACCCTTATGGATTTTCTCTGGGTACCTTGGTCTCCTCCACCCACCCTCCTCTTATGTCTAAAAATATTAAAATAGAGTCCCAGTAGAGTTTTCCAGGTACTTGTGCTGGATGTTCCCAGGTAGCCATTGACCAACTCACGCCCTCCTAGCCTGACCATACCTTGTTAACTTGCCTGGTCACCAGGGCTGATTCCCCATGTTTCTTCTCCCCTCCTCTCCCAACCACCCCAGTCTGACTCTCTGCTCTGAGACATCTTTAGACCTCGACAGTCAGGGCAGGAGATAACATGAAAGTTTAATTGACACTTTTGATGAAAGAAAGGAAAAAAAAAAGGATATTAGAGAGAAAAGCAGAGCGCACAGCGCATGTACACTGGAGTCATGGTACAAGCCCAGACCGGTGTCCAAACTTAGGGATCCGGGGTGCTAGGAGTTAGCAGCACTCTTCCGAATAGAGATAGTTAATACTTAGGGGAAACCTATGCCGGCAAGTTAGTTTGGAAATACCAAGCTATGCTAACTTCCAAATGACCTAGGTAACCCATGGTCATCTACCCTAGCCATATCACTGATCTAAACTAATCCCTGCTTATTGCTGGCTGTTCTGAACAGTGATGTCAGATCCATTGACAAAATGATGCCAAAATTCATTGTAGTCCCAAACACATCTGTTTATTTATAGAATACTAGGGATTTTCTAGTTTTTCATTTCTATTGGTGCTTGCATGATGGCTTCATACCTCGGTACCCACTATTAAGGTAGCTTTGTGGTAACTTTAAAAATACAGCAAAAAAAAAAATGGTCTGTCTTTCTCTTTCCTTGAGCAATTGGAAACACTTCAAAATGTAAAGTTTCTGTGGCAGGACACCACCAGTTGGAATCGTTTGGGGCACTACTGAATGTAGCTCATGCTTCTAAATATATTTTATTTTTTTTAAAAAATTACATTATTCAATACTAGTTAAAGGAACCTTGGAGAATATTATACTCCCTTTTCTAAATATGTGATCTTATTGATTTATAGCCTAATTGTTTTCCTTAAAATCAAATGTTATGTTGCCTAATACAACCAAAGCCTAAAAATACCTGATGTGACAGCTTATAGCTCTATGTATGTATTGTTGGTGTGGAAAATGACTTGAAACACTGAGTAATCATATCTGTTAAGAGCCAACATAACAGTAGTGCTTTGTAGTACTGGTCCATTTCACTAAGATTACAGATGCAGCTACACTAGATGATGCATGAGAGTTTGCATTTTCTTTTCTCTAAGTAGATTACTGAAATGAAGCTACTGGCGACAGAACATAGAAACAATGCACAATTATAACAGGTAGTTTTCACCTGATCATTTTGGCTCTGGTGCTTTACTTTTCCCATAAGGCTATACAGTCGAACCCCGCGTAATCGTGGTTTGGCATTCGTGGCCCCAGTTATTCACGGAATTTTCCTTAGAACCTAAATAATAATTGTTCGTGGAAACCCCCGCATATTCGCGGAATCTCAAATATCTTCCATGATTTTTTATGGCTTTTTTCGTGGCAATATATATTTTTTCACGCTTTTTAACGCTAAATTATTAATAACAATATAATTTACTAATTTTGTAATATAAATACTAACGTAAATTCAGCAAAATATCAGTATAAAATAAACGCTATTGGCTGGAGGTTTGAAAGTAGCCAATCGGAGAGCGTTATTCATTTCTCCTTGCTGCTGATTAGCTGCTGCCCACGAGGCGCTGTCTCAGGCAGATGCAGCCAAGCAGCCCCGCTGCATCCCAGTTTACCGCATGTAGCTATCTTGATTGTTGTATTTTCTATTAAATTATTATTATATATTTACCTATATATTTTTTATTATATTTTCCGTTATATTTTGACGTTTATAGGCATTTTTATGGACCACGTCCAATATTTGCGGTTTTTCACTCTTCGTGGGTGCTCTAGGAACATAACCCCTGCGAATACCGGGGGACAACTGTATATATATCCTGCAAAGTCAAATAATCCTGATGTTTATTTTTATTTATTTTTAACAGTTTACAACTAAATACTCCTTTACAAACAGCTCTGGTCGGTTTAAAATATGAAAAAAAATTAGCAGATTTCATAAGTTGTTTGCATGTCTGTATATAGAGTCAGTTCAGCTCAGCATGCTCAAATTATGGTAAGAATCCTAAATATGTAATGTTCAGTGTGGTCAAGGATAGTATCAGCATAATACGAGTAATACAATGCCTGCTTTGGCTTTGTCATGTTAGAAATCAGTATTCCAAGACTTCTGAAGATGGGCACAGGTCTGTCATCACCATACTATTGCTCTGTCACTCATCTTCTATAGCATGATTCAATACCATGAAGAAGTTTCTTCTAAATACATGCATTAGGTTTGGGTCCTCCATAGTACTGTATTTGGTCGATATGGTGCTGCCTTTGCCATAAGCATTCAAGAAGTTGGCACCATTGTCTTATTTTGCCACCTACATGAAAAGATTATAATTCAACACAGCTAGTTACATTTAAGATGCTACAGTATAGATGCACTGAGCAGTTGTGCAATATTGTTCTGTTTAAGTTTCATGATTCCCACACTGAGCCTGGCCAGGTGCCATCAAGACAGAGTGCTCAACACCAAGCTAGTTGCTTCAAGTCCCGTTATGTTTGCTTTTAAGTGTCTACTTTGGTAAACAGTTGTCTTCTCCTGCCAGTGTCACCCATCTTTGTCACAAGGGGTCTGATGTTTCAGACTTTGATGGGAAGATATCTCTACTAGAACTTTCTTTTGAGATGTGGGACTGGGGTGAGGGAGCATTGTGTTGCAGTTAGTTATCTACTATAGAGCTCTGCTGGTCCTGTGTCATGAGGGGCTCAGCACTTCACACTTTGGCAGGAAAATTCTCTACTATAACTCATTATTATTGGATGTGGAAGGAGGCCCATGTGTGACCAGCAGGTGAAGAAGAGGGAGAAGGAAATGTGCCAGGAAAATACGTACAACTGTGCCAACCTCAACCAGGAATTGGTTTTTGGCCCTTAACCTTGGCACTTCAGTTGTTTAACCACTGGGCCACTGGCTGCAAAATTTTGTTAGCAGACATGATTTTACTGGTATCATACTTACCAAAATATGCACTAACAAATCCTGTTGAACTAATCAGAAAGATTTAGAATCTTGTGAATTGTAGAATTATTACATGTAGGTTAACTTTCGTCATTTTGTTTCAGAAAAGGTTTGCATTGTTTAGTATGTCAACATGGAAATGTAATCTAATCTAAACAATGTTTAAAGAGGATTAAGATCCATAATGCTTACTGACTATTTACCTGATAAAGATGGAAAGATACAGCTAACAGCTGTCATATTAACTTTTAAACAATCTGTTTGAGCTACAAACAAAATAGATTAATTTTCTGGTGTAGCAGACAGGAGGAGAAAAGAACTATTGTTATTTATACCAGGTTATATATAGTATGCAGCATAAAGTACGGCATTTTCTTTGATGACATTTTTCAGATGCAAGTAGACTTCTGATAAACAACATATTACATACCCTGAGAGAGCTTGCTCAGATTTTGTGGTAATACAGCATCTTTTATCAACCATATTCTGTTTGACTACAGCTACAAATTATGTCATTAAGTCCCAGCTGAATTATCCTAAGATAGGGAGTTTGCTGACAGAAATTAGTTAGCCTTTGTTAATGCACCGGCTGACTTTGGTGTCAAACAGTTATAAATGGAAAAGAATAAAGAATAATCTGGTAGATACAATCACCTGTTCAAGAGTTCTAATGATGGCTTTGATCATTAGTCTCGTGCATTTATATTTAACTCTGTGTACTGCATTTTAACAAGAACATTAAAGGTTACATAACTGGATTTGCACTAATGGCCAGAATATAATTTGTGATGCCTTTAAAATAAGAAGTTACTGTTGTTGAAACGTTAATTCTATGAAGCAAACATTTTTAGTAATATTTAAAACTGGTTTATTTCTTAGGCTGATTGGTGTGTAATCTACATTCAACTACTGCAAGCTTAGACAGCACCACTGATGCTCTAACAAAGTGCTGCAAGCACTCTTCTTTAGTAATGCCAACTGCATTCTGGGTAATTCAGTCATCTGCATATACAGAATCTTGTGTTGGTAGGATATCTTAATGTGTAACTGATAAGAGTATCTCCAGGTACTGTAAGTTTGCCAATGAATTGAGTTCTTACACCCGTTCAGTAGGAATTTGTCTTACAGAAAACCCCAAAAACTGCGAAATGGGCCATACATTACGGCCTGTGGAATCTTTGGAACTTATATTTACAGGATTTCTCTGTCGTGGTTAAATGTCGCCTGTCCCCCTTCCCACAAATACATGGACATACTCAAAGGGTCAAACTGTTTTAATCTATTTTTGTAGAATTATGTTTTATGAACCTCTCACAACATCCTTCTGGTTTCACAACATTTAGAAATAAAGCAGAACTGCTTTGATTAATTAAAAGCAAGCACTCTCGATGGTTTGGAGAGGATTTCCCCCAGCAAACACAAGAGTGGCATTTATTCTCTCCCACTTTTGAAATCCAGGTATTGTTACTCTCCGCTGCTGTCGAGGGAACGTGACGATCCCTAGTAAGTTTTTTTCCTCAGTATTTATTACTATTTAAAATAAGACGGAAGCAAGCAAACCTAGGTGCGGAAATTAAAAATGAATAAACATATTCGGACAGGTCAAGAATGATTAATTATTATTCTACACATATTTTGCTTTAAAATAAATTAACAGAAAAAAAATACATTTTATTTCTGTCATTGTCAAATAAACATAAATACATTATTTGCCAAAATGAAATTTTTTATTGATGGACGGTGAGTTTGTCCCCCCCCCCCCACACACACACACACACACACACACACACACACACTTTTTTTTTGTTCTGTTTTTTTTTTTTTTTAAATTTGTTTTATGGGCAAATTCGTTGAATGTTCTTAAAAGTTTCGGAGTGAAATAACTAATCAACTTTAAAACAAATCCTGTCCCTTTAAAAATGGATATGTTACTTTTTGATTGGCACAGTAGACTTTTTCCAGGCATTCCCAGTATCACTTAGTGTGGATCGGTGGTCTTCTGAGTTCTGCCCATGTGCTGACATTCACCCCCCCCTTAATAGTTCTATTTTGAAATGCGTTAAAATGTCACCCACCCACAGTGTTTGTCATTTACCCACCAAACATGTCTTACTATCATCTATTTGCATCTCAATACCCCGGGACATTTATCATTAACCGGCTTCAGCGATAAGTAACTGGCTCAGTCGTGATTGATTTTATTTTTCTTTTTCCTCGGCATCCAAGAGAGTTCTGTTGAATTTCTCTTTCTTTCCAAAATCTGGGAGACTATCAATACACAGTAAAGAGCTAAACATCACTATAAATAAGAACCAGCTATTAGGGACATGGTTTACATGAAAATGTCCCTAATAATTGTCCCGGTGTTTAGGTTGTTTTTTTTCTTCTTTTTTTTTTAAGCACCAAACTCTAGAGGGCATTTGCTATTTAGTTAACTCATTTGTCATCGTCGTCTTTTAGAGTTTTTAATGGTAATTGAACTGTTCTCTGTGAAATCGTTTGGATTTATGTTAAGAATCTTCTGTTAGTGCACTGCAGAGATGGAAGAGTTTTGCAACATTCGGCATCTGATGCCCTGGGTAGACAATTTGGTTGACTTCGTTATGCTGTGGCTAAAACATCCCCGGAAACAAAGTAACACAAGGACTGTAAAATAAAAACAACAAAACATGCTGACAGTGATGTTTTCTGCATTAAAGCATTAGAAATTCCAGTTGAGTCGGTGTGTAAAATAAAAAAGAAAGAGAGCATTTGTGGTTTGCGTTAGATGGAGGAGAACAGGTATTTTCATTCTTTCAAAAACAGCAGCAAAAATGGCAGCTAACAGGGGGAATAATTAATAATAAAGAAACGCTAAGCAGATTTTTTTTTTTTTTTCAATGATAAAGAACCGTGCTTACAAGAGTTAAGGTTCACTTGTGCCCTTGTTTTTTCCCCCGATCAGCAATAATTTATCAGCCCCCTTTTTTTTTGATTTATGTGCCGGAGGCCGCCTCCCCCCCCACAAAAAACAGCTGTAAATTAAAAGGCAGTTTTTGATTCTACATCGGGTAATTATATAACATCGTCTGTGCCAACCTGAAGCAGTTCTTCGATAGTTGGTTTATCAGCTACAGATTCTTGCTGCCTCCCCTTTTTTGTTTTTGAAGAAAAGAAAAGCACTTCAGACGTTCGTATTTTTCTGCACTTAGCAGATTCTTATTCGGGATATGTCGGCACATTTGCGGGTTCTCATCTAACGCTGATGCTAAAAACGTTTTTTTTTTTTTTTTTTTTTTTTTTTGGATTGATTGAACCGACAGCATCCTAATCTTAATTTTATTCTGGAGATGGTGGATTCTCTTCTCTGGATACTTTAAGGGATGAATCAGCAGGCCACTTGAATGTTAATTCGTACATAAAATCCACCTTTACATGCTTATTATAATGGAACGGACATCTTTTACAATTGTTATTTATAGAGCATATAAAATTAGCTTCTCTTATACATTATTTGTTAAAGAGAAAATCTGTTAATGATGGTGAATGGATTTTTCCCAGTGCGTTACCTACTTAGCTAAGATGTTTATTGCCAACCCTATTATGCACACATTTTCAAAGAATATATAATTATCTAGTCTTGCGTGTATGAAGTTTACAATTAGAAAGAACAATTAAACACTATCACTTAATTATTTTCATGAGTCTCTTTAATGATTTTTCAAAACAGCAGTTAGAATAGGGAATTTTTTTTTTCTTTGAACAATCAAATTGGCATCCTAAAAAAAAAAAAGATGTGTACAGCTGGATACTATTATGGTAATGCTACCACCATCAGGTTTCATTGGAATGTCTTATTTTGGTACTACTGGTATACTTGTAGACACCAAGAGACCAATGGTGCTAGCAACTTCCCAGACCATCTTCTGTAACAGTAAGGCCATGCAAATTGTACAGATCCCACTGCATTACTCAGGTAGTTGCGTAGCGTAGGTGATGTAGCGAAAGTCCCTTTTAGAACACTATTTTTAGATGTGAGAGGAAACACACTTCTGTCAGCTGTGGAAGAGGAGTGGGAAGTAAATCATGCCAGGAAGGTATCCAAAACTGATCCAATCCCCACGAGAATAGGCTTTAGTAGGCTAACTACTGGATTACTACATGTTTGCATGTGATCTTTAATAACAGTAAGTTTTGAAAATTGTGTGTGGAGATCAAAACACATGCACAGATGCACAGAGCCAATAGAAAGATCACTTTAATAAGTGGATGTAGTTGTACTTTCTGAAGTGTGAAAAAGGGGACAAAATGAAGTTAGATATTCTATGGAAAAATAACTTAAGGATCACAAATCTCCCAAGACTTAAAAAAATTTCACTGAAAGAATTTGTTTCTAACAAATCGCCAGAAAAACAGTTGATATATGAGTTGATCAGCTCAAATTGATTGCTTCATTTGTTTTGTATTAAAATAGCTTTTTTTTTTCCTTTCTTTTTTTTTTAATGCAACTTCAGCTGTATTTGCTGGGTGGAGCTATCATCAGAGTGCAAGTTATTAGTTGTTAATCTGATCAGTTAGCCTTGAAAACATTTGCACACATGTTAAATAAAATACATACATAGCTTTCAGGCATTTTGTCATGAAGATTATTCACAGTACTTGGGGGTGTGTGTGTGTTGTAGTTCTCAGGTAATTGCCAAGTCGCAAAACAATTCCATAGTATGTAATATCGAAGATGTTAGAAAAATTTTCATTTTTGTATAACTGAAAAATTTCAGGTAATTTTGTCAAAAGCAGGCGTAAGTATATAGGATTTGTATATATATGTGTGTGTGTTATCATCATTACCTGTTACAACCTATAAACACAAAATTGGATGGAAATTTTACATATTAAAATGGTTACTTATTTCATGAGGTTCTCTTTGTGACCTCCACGGAAGGCAGCCAAGAAATGTTTGTAAGACCAACTGCTATCTATGCCCACATATGTGTTGTTTTGGGGGAGGTGGCAAGGTCTACCCCGACAATAATTTTTTCCTACTATCACGACTAGTAACTTATCAATACATTCATGTTTTAAATTTTTACAATTTCTTTAATCTAATACACTGCTGTTATAAGCCTAACTTTCTTATTATTATTTATTTATTTATTTATTTTTTGGATTATACTTTTTTCAATCTTGCTCATCTGTTTAGTGGCAAAGTTAACTGTTAAAACAGAGTAAATGGTTTTTTTTTGTTGTTGTTGTTTTTAACAAAGCTCTATATATTTTGGTGGGTGTGGATGACCCATTAGTAAACTCTTGGATTACTAGGGTTGAGGGCCTGGTTTTGAATCTCAGTCAGAACCAGCTTTGGTTTGGTAGCATATTTTCTGACACGGTTTCTACCTACTCCCCTTTTTTTTTTTTTTTTTTTGCCAGCAAACTGTGCGTGGGTTTCCTCTCTCTCGTCTAAAAATGAAGAATTATAGAAAGGATTTATGATAGAATTCTGTCCTAATTCTTGCTAGTTGTCTTGCATATGCCTGCCACAGGAGTCATTGCCACTATAAACAATGCATACGTGAGTTCTGCCATTGAAGGCATATTGTTGGCAGCGTAATCTTTGGTCGTGAATGACAACAAGATAAAAACACAAATATATAGTATTACCTTTTATTTTCCAGCCAGTCCATGCCTGAAAATTTTTAAGTATGCTATCTTAAATTGGTGTGTGTGTGTGTTATTTATTTAGTATTATGTTCCAACTTTTACTTTCTGTATCATTTACTGACACATTATGGGTACAAGAATAGACTCATTTATCTTCCATAAATCCTTAACTCAGAATAGTTTTTCTAACCTTAGTCAAAATCTTGGTGGCTGACAGTAGCAGTCGCAGTCATTTCAATAGATTCAATCATTTTCCATTAGCAATATGGATCTAAGTCTCATTAATGAACTTTGTACACACTAAGCAACCAGATATTGATTGGTTATTTTCAGATTCTTTTCAAACTTGTCCTGAAATCTCAGTGATGCAGGCTTGGCAGAGTTGCTATGAGAGGATAGCTTGTTGCTGTCAGCCATCTTATCTGTTGAGTGCTCTGTGACAAATAGATTAAAATTGATGGCCTTCATCATTATTTTCAGTCAAGCATTCAAAATGTAAGCAAATAAGGTCCTCTTAGGAATTTTTCACCATCTCTTAGCAATACAAAAAGTACCTAATTTGTTACACTTCAAAGAGTATTTTAAACTATATTCAGTAAACATTATTTTATTAGAATATTTTTAGAAGAAAAAAAACGTATCACTAATTTAAATTTGTTAATAATGGATATTTAATTGTACCAAATTAATCTTTTTACTTATAGATCTATTGAGTTTACTTTCCAGAATCCGTGGTTAAATTTTCTGGGTTATGTATAAATTGGAGATTGTACAGAGAAAGGACTATGAAGGGAGGTGTATAAAATGTTCTTTACAGACAGGTGCTCATAATCATCAGTGTCACTATAAAAGCCAGTCATGATGAAGAGCTAGAACAATGTTTTAAATAAATCTTTTTCATGCAGTATCTTTCATTATTATATGTAAATGACTTTACTTTCACTGTAATGGCATCTTTACCATCTTTTTGTCAACAGTTTTGGATATGATATTATTCTCTTTGTTAATTTGATCAAATATTATCAGAGTTTATCTGAATAGGTTAACAGTCTCAAGGATTTAGAGTTTTGGGATTTCTGATTAATTTAGACATACATTATTACCTGAAAAAAAGTGTATAGTCACATCCTGAAACAGCCTTTTCTCGTCAAGTGTACTTCCTTCTTATACAATAATCAATAGACAAAATTACATGAAAAATGTTCTTTCTATTTTAAGAATGGTATTTATGGAAGATTCTTACTCCTTTGTCTTCTTGCCTAGTTGTCCAGCACAGTCAAGTCGTCTTGGCACCATGTGATGGACTATAATTAAAACTATTTCAATAAAGTTAGATGAGAAAGAAGAGTCTCTATAGCCAAAATAAAAACAATTATTTGGCAAAGTATTCTAGATGTGTGTATACACAGAACCTGCATGACTAATGAAAACTAGAAACTACAATAATTTTTTTAAAAAAATACTTGATTGGTAATTGCTTTTTTTTATTCTGTATTTTTAAGAAAATAGAATGTTCCTATATCATAGAAAATGCCTAAATTCGCATGTTACTTAAAGTTTTTGAAACTCTCTCAGTGTCAGAATATCAAAATCTCTTTTGTCTTTTTTGAAAACTTAGATCTACCATAAATTACTATCATCTCAGTAAACCTTGACATTAAAAAAATAGATCACTGTCAGTGATAATACACAAGGATTGCAGTGTGCATCTTGTATTCTAGAAGGGTCTAACTAATGATTGATGGCAGGAAACTAGAACTTTTGAACCTTGCTTTAGTAGTCATGAGTTGATGACAGTGAATATACTGGCTGTTCAAAAGCATGTGCACAATTGTAAATCTACTAATAAGGCAAACAGAGTACTCCACATTGTTAAGCAGTTTTTTTTTTTTGTAACTTCAATTTGCTGTTGATTATTTTAATTTCCAACCGATTGTCTGTAATATTGTTGTAATAGTAACAATGGTTGCCACTCATAATCAAAGAGAGGGATGTTTGCAAGTTATGTGTGAGCATCTGACACACTCTTAGGCGATGTAACTCGATGTCAGAGAAGATCCTAGAGACTCAGACAGCTCACTACTTTCACTCCAGAGATTCTCAGCAAACCCTACTAGAATCCTTCATTTTTAGATGAGGGTAGAAACCAAATTACTGCTATAATTACATCCTCACTGACCCTATTTTGGTGTGCAGCTTTTTCTTCTGTTTTGTTGCATTGCTATCAGCAGACATTATTGACTTTCGAAGCATCTGTTTTGTTTTTGAAGTTGCGTACCTCTGATACTTTAGCCCTTTAACATTTCTAGTCTCTGTTAGTGACGTCATAGTTGTGCAGTTGGTAAGCAGGGAGTCTTGTCATATATATGCACGTGTTTAAGAAAACACAACTGTGGATTACTAGCATGGCTAAAAACATTACACAATTTATCACTTCAATTCTACCTAGTTTAAAAGTAAGCTAATTAAAATTAAAAAAAAAACCACTTATTTCAAAAACCATTTATGTATTGAGTACAAAATATATAATTAAAGCAAGTAGATTTTTAAATCCCTCCTGCACTGTGTGCAAAAATGTGGGATTGCCTTAATTGAATGAATTAGAAAATGATAAATAGTATTTTAAATGATAAAAACAATTTATTGCTTTGTTTCTTGAATATCATTAACAGAAAATTGTTTTTTCTAATTACACTTGACTTTAATTTCTCAGTGCAAATTTAAAAAAATATATTTTTTTGTAATTAAAGTTGGTTTTCAAATTTTTTAAAAAGATTCTTACAAATTAAATATTAATACTTAATGTATTAATAGTTACATATAGAAGTGGCAGACAGAAATGTCTCAAACCCAGCAGAATGTAAAACTGTAAAGAAAATTATAGAGGAGTAAAACATAAACAAAATTATGTGGTTTTTTTAAAAATGTTTCCTGACTTTAAATTTGTTCCTCTAGTTTTAAAGGTTCTTCAATGATGCATTGTATGTGCCTGAGTTGCTGAGCAAATGGAGATGTCAAGATCAAGCATTGTTTATTATTTAATTGAGCTAGGAAAAGAGTAGCACATGCCAATTTGTTTTCACTAGCAGCCTGCCCATTACTATTTTGCTATACCATTTTATTAATTTTTTTAAAGTTTCTGGGTAATTATATTACTTTGTACATAACCTTCTTGGTTGAGTATTTCAAGATTGTATAGGAAAAAAGCCACCAACAGGTAAACTATTTGGATTATGATTGATTGATCTTAAAATGAATGTTTTTATTATTTCTAACTCTCTCTCTCTCTCTCTCCTTCTTCTCTCTCTCTCTCTCTCTCTCTTCTCTCTGTACTGGCATCATTCTCTCTCTCCTCTCTGTACTGGCCATCATCTCCTCTCTCTCTCTCTGTACTGGCATCATCTCTCCTCTCTTTCTCTGTACTGGCATCATCTCTCTCTCTCTCTCTCTGTACTGGCATCATCTCTCTCTCTCTCTCTCTGTACTGGCATCATCGCTCTCTCTGGACTGGCATCATCTCTCTCTCTCTTCTCTCTCTGTACTGACATCATCAGCTCTCTCTCTCTCTCTCTGTGACTGGCATCATCTCTCTCTCTCTCTCTCTGTACTGACATCATCATCTCTCTCTCTCTCTCTGTACTGGCATCATCTCTCTCTCTCCTCTCTCTCTCTCTCTGTACTGATATATCTCTTCTCTCTCTCTGTACTGACATCATCATCTCTCTCTCTCTCTCTGTACTGGCATCATCTCGCTCTCTCTCTCTCTCTCTCTCTCTCTGTACTGATATTCATCTCTCTCTCTCTCTGTACTGGCATCATCTCTCTCTCTCTGTACTGACCTCATCTCTCTCGCTCTCTCTCTCTCTCTCTGTACTGACATCATCATCTCTCTCTCTCTCTCTCTGTTACTGACATCATCCTCTTCTCTCTCTCTCTCCTTACTTGACATCATCAATCTCTCTCTCTCTCTCCTCTCTCTCTCTCTGACTGACATCATCATCTCTCTCTCTCTCTCTCTGTACTCACATCATCTCTCTCTCTCTCTCTCTCTCTCTGTGTGTGTGTGTGTTGATGTCTGACGTTATAGCTAAATACAGTGCTGAAACATGCTCATTGGAAAATTAATGTATGGAAACATCAAAAGCTGTGATTAAGTGAGTAGCTATTGATGAAATTTAAGTATTGATTAATTTGTTGTATATAATTAGAGTTTATTCATTTGAAATGAGTCATAAGATATCTATCACTTTAATGCAAATCTATATTGATCATATTTGTCATTTGTGTTTTCAGTTGGCACACCTACCTGCCCATTTTAATAAATTTTTTCTTTGATGTACTTCAACTAGTGATTTCAAAGACCTAAGTGTCATTATCTTTGTGCCTTAAGGTTTCTTCTACGTAATGAAGCATTGTAACATTGAGATAGAGCGCTGTACATTGTCTGGTGTAGTTATTAAATCTGTCATCTTTTATCTGCTTGTTAGACATATTCTCCATCTAATAAGTGTTGAATTGGCTTCAACATATTCTCATCTTCAATATATTACTGCTGAAAATTAGCTTTCTCAATTTTTATTTAGCACATTTATTCATTAATTCCACATGAAAAAAGAACTATCATTTCTTCTTTTTTTAAAAAAAAAAAAACAACTACCAGCAGCAGCTCTTTAATTAAAAATTTTCTGGAAGTTGGAAAACCAAGCCAACGATCAGTTGTTTTGCTGTTTTCTGGTTTATGTGCGTGTGTGTTTGCAACTGCATTTGAATCTTTGTTTGAAATTCCATCAATAACTATCTTAAAACGATATATTGGAATAAAGAACTGTAAAAATGAGATTAAATTATTTTAACGGTACTCAAAGGGACTCTTTGTGTTTTGTTTAGGCACAACTCGCGCTAATACCACTACTGTGTGACTATGGTGCACCAGTTGAAACATCCGGCTAGCAAATCAAGGCTCAACTTTCAGGAAGTTTTTTTCTGTGATGGCAAATTTTTAAAAAAAATGTCTAAGTAACATAAAACATTTGAAAGTTTTCTTTGTTGTTGAAATGTATGAAATGAGCCGAGTTAGTCTAACTTACTCGTATTGTATGCTGATAACCACAAGGGAGGCAACCCTGGCAAGGTAGCTTAGTGCTGCCGTTGTCAGCTAGGAAACCTTACCTCAAGCAGGTAGGAGGAAACCCACATAGCCAGCTGATGAAGAAGTGTGTGGTAGGGGTGGTATGCCAACCCCAACTGGGGATTGAACTCTGGCCCCTGATCTCAGCTGTCTGTAGTTGATCTTTGTGCCTACAAATAATAATTTGTGGATGGTTTACTTATTGTCTGCAAAATGGGCAGCACTTGTTTTGAGATTAAAATGCTATTAGAAGCCTTGTTTTGATCACTAATAAACAAGCAGATGTAAAGTGAAGTGTCTTAAGATACTATCATGGTTCAACTGAATAATTAGTCCACTTTCTATTGATGTAGTGAAACTCACATTTTAGTATGTCCTTTTCATACTTTGAAATTTCTATCAAGGAACTTTTCATGAGCATAGTACATAGAAATAGATTCTTTTAGATGTTACATTATTTGCAAAGCTTATACAGATTTAACTAGTTAGAACATTTCTGTTTATTAGATTATGCACATAGAATCCTTCATAATTTGCATTATATAATCTGCATTTTTAAGTTTTTACTTTTACTTTTATGTGCTGCTATTTATAAAGAATGCCCATAGATTGCAAATGGTGTGTAATCATTCTAATGTAGGTGTAATCTACAGAACTGCAGACAACAGAAAATTGTATGGTTTATTTACTTTTAATGACCTTGTAATTAGAAGCAACTTAGTTCTATCTACAAGGCAACTGGTGGCCCAGTGGTAGGCTGTTAGACTGCTGCAGCTGAGGGCTTGAATTTACAAAAAGAAAATGATATCTGGAAGGTAATGTCATAAACTCTAACCTTAGCAGTACAACTGGTCTACCCACCAGGCCACCCTGGCATAATGGACTCACCAAAATTCCACAGTTTTGAAGTGAGCCTGAAATAGCAAGTCTATGGCCAACTATTTTTTAACTTTACTACTTGGCCAAGAAGAATTTTGAGAATTAAAAATTGTGGCTACCCTAACCCTAACCCTACCCCACCACAAACACCTCTTACCACAACTTCGTTAAGCAGAGCTGGAGTTTCTTTTGAAAAGTACTGTTAGTGGGACAGATCTACTGAAACCTCTTTAAATGCCATTTATGATGCTGAAACACAAGTAGGATGACTTTTTCCTTTGAAAATACATAGCAGATTTCCATTTGTTTTTCAAGCGAAAGAAAGGTCAGATGAAATAAAAGGCACCAAGTATGTCTAAAACTTCAGAAGTGATCTCTTTTCAACATTTAATAGATAAGTGCAGTTAAAGAGTTGTATCAGGTGTAATTTTGCACAACACTGTACATTTACATCATAATCCATACACATTTCTACATTTGTTGTTTTAAATTTTATCAAGGCATGTTTTGGAAAAGATTAGATGCTTTTTATTGAGGCAAATATCTCTCCTACATAACTATGGCAACATATGTCAGCAGTCAATCACTATGTATTTATTTCCACATTAAGTATACGCATAACCGTAATTACTCAGTGATGGGTTACTCTTGTTTTATGGAACAATCTGTGCAGAATCAAGAAACCTGCCCTCAGTGAGACCCTTGCAAGATGTGGGCTGATGAGAGTGGTCCTATAAATTATCTGCAGCCAAAGGAAGGCTTTGGTGACATCTTTTATCGGATCCCTCAGATGGCTTGGTTGCCAGAACTGTTTTCACTTGAAAAGACTGAAAGTTGTTAATTTCTTATACAAAACCATATACGTAAGATCACAGGGCAAGGAGAGAAACTGAAACTGATGTAAAAATGAAAAAAAAAATTAAAGTTATCACATGAAAAAAAAACAACATTTGAAAAAATGTAATTGATGTATCTTGTTTAAATGAAATGCATTGTCTAAAAAAAAATTATTTATTTATTCCTTTTCTATTGTTGTTGTTCATGTTTCTTTTGTATGCTGAGTGTCTACAAGGGAGTTAACCCTTGTGAGGGGGTGTAGGTCTTTAGTTGTCCATTATGAAATGTTGCCATTTCTACATCATATAAACCCAGGCACTTACAACTTTGGAAGGGAAATCGGTACTGGAACTCTTCATCTTTTGATGTGAGTTTGGGTATGGGGACTAGATAGCTCTGAGTATACCCATGTGGTTGGCTGGTGAAGAAGAACCATCCATGTCAGATAGATATGCCAAACTGACTAGGATTCAAGATCTGGCCCCTTAACCATGGCAGTCCACTTGTCTACCGCTGGGCCATTTATAGCAGTTATCATTCCTATCGCATTTTAGTGAAATTACAGTTTGGCAACTAAAAATTGGTTGTAGCAACAGATCTCCTTCACTACAGAAATAGTAACAGTAGTATCCCAATGATAAGAATGAGAAATTATTGGTTACGTCATTTACGTATCCCAAAAAGTACAGTCTGGTGGTGCAGTGAGCTTAACAACTACAAGCCAAAAACTTGACTGCCAACAGGTTGCAGATTCAAGACCAGCTTAGGTCAGGTGTACTATCCAAAAAAATAAAAATTGGCTACTGCGAAATGACATTCTTCTCCTCAGGACTGAACCCTGATAATGGTGATAGAGAAATTTAGTTAGGGCTAATTTGGCAGTCAAAATACTGTTGTCTCGCCATGCTATATTACGAATGCTGTAAACACAAGACAGATAATTATACTTTAAGGAGACATGATTGCTGTTTTAGGATACTCCACTTTTAACAGATCGGTAAATACACTATCCTCCAAAATTAATGCAGGATTATCTGCTGCTCAGTTTGGCACTTAACTTGATAAAAGGGGCCAATGGAAAACCTTACTAAGTCGTTATACTAATTTTAGAATTTTACAACTTATACAACTGGGGTTTGAGGATTTTTTAGATTTAAAAGTATCGATGTTTTTGTTTTGTCTTTGTAATAATGTTATTATTGGATGTGTTTATAGGTTATTTTTATTTTTAGCTTACGAAATAATGCCAGTATCTTTAGAAGAAAAACAATAATACCAGCGAAAGTCAGTTCCAAACTTCATTTATGTCTGGAACACAAAATTCTTTAGGATATAGCAAAATATTTTTTGCTAGTTTTTTTTTTTCTTTTTTTTTAAACTTTGCTTAATACTTTGGTTCCATCATTTCTAAAATGCTTAGTATTTCTGTTGTCTAGATGTTTTATGCTCTTCACACTGTTCTCCATGAATGATTCTCTGATGATACTTTTCGATTTTCTTAACTTTTTCTGAAGTTGTACTACGATTACTGATTTAAAAAAAACACAGTAGTAGTAAAATATTTCCCATACATATCAACATTTCTAATGTTTGGAAGTACAGAATGTCTGTGCACATTATGAGAAATTCCTGATAAAAGAACAGATGGCAGTAAATCTGCTAAATTTTCTGAATATTTTTGGTTATATTGTTAAATTTAGTGGCATGACATTTGCCATTTTTTTACCATGAACTACTTGTTTGTTTGTTTTTCATTAGCATGCAGTGTTTTATAGTGTTTGAAGACTATTATTTTAAATCTTAACAATTGAGAATAATCAATTATAATTTGTTTATTTCTACTTTTAGACAGATTTTTTTGAATTGTTCCAGTGAGAGAGAGAGAGAGTTGTGTGTGTGTGAAGGGAGGATGGATGGATAGTTGGTTCCTCTGGGCATCAGACTTGAAAAGTTCCATAATGTGATAACAGGTTCACCAAGAAGAGCGAGAACCTGTGCACTGACATTGCACATAAGAGGTATCCACTTGATTTCAGTTTTCTAAATGAAACAGAGGAAAATAGGGTGTAAAGGTTATCTGCACATATTTAAAAGTAGATAATTTATTCAGGGCATAAAAGGATAAGGGTTATTGATATAAAACTGATTAAAACTGAAGTTTAATATTAGAAAGTGATTATTTAGTCTTAAGATCATTAAAAGTGGAATCATCTGCCATAATATGTGGTATGTATGTACTCAAGTTGTTTAAAAGGGTAATACAAAGCTCCTGTTTTTTTAAAAAAAAGAAGAAAAAATTATATTCACCAAATTCTTTCAATCGTTTATGCTCTTCTCTATACCTTAGTGATTTTGTTAGGTAAGGAATTTCATGAACCTGCAGTGTATTGGCTCAAAGAAAACCTCTCTAATGTTCATCAATTTTGATGTTTATAAAGTTTTAGCTGATGTCACTTGTAGTGTGTGTATTCTTCACTAAAAAGTAAAAAAAAAAAGAACATTATTTTCTCTGTTCTTTTCCTGACAGAAACATGTAAGCATTTCCCAAAATAATGATGAACCAACCAATTAAAAATGTTAGTTGTAGGTAGGTATTTCTCCAAATTTTGATGCTGTAACAGTGGATACTAAACGTTTTTATGGAGACCTAGTTTTCTTCTCTTAGAGAGCCAAACTTCCGACGTTTTATAAAAAACGAGAACAAAAGAATTCCGTAAGTCAAACTAATTTATCTCATCAAATGACAAATAATTTTCATATTGCATAAGTAACGCAGTATCCACCATCAATACATTCAAAGACCATTTGTGAAGCAAGAGGATGCCTAATTTGATTCTTGTAATCCAGTTAGACAAAAATAATTTGAATCGTTGTTACTGGCTCGCTGTTTCCTACAGAACCGGTTGTTATAATAATTTCAGCTTGCAATGAAAGGTACTTAACTCGGCTGCAAGGGCATTAATGGAAAGGTTATTGCTGTCTTTCATACCTGTATTATGAGAGTTTCAGGAATCCACGGCATCACTATGCACCCATTAACTAAAAAAAAAAAGAAAAGGAAAAAAATCCTTTTCCAGGTAGCACACTGCCAAAATAGATGACGTTTACACCATTAAAACAACACCTGTGACTCAACCATCTTCCCAGAAGCAGTATTGCTCCTGAGAAGTAAGTCATCACTGGCACAGAAACACAGGGTGTTTTCCTCAACTGTTACTCAACTGATGATATTTATCTTGAGGAAAATAGCTGTGCCACAGAAAGTTCACCAGCATCTCTGGCATGTCTGCACCAAGGACAGCGGAGAACATGTATAGATGAGGGAATTAGATTTAAAGGAAGTGAGAAAGCTGTACAGGAATTATGCAAGCATTAAAATTAGTGTTACAGCAGATAATGAAAATTACAATCTTGTACAAATATAATTTATGGGCTTCAAACAAATTACCTTTTTTTTAAATAGGGTTTTGGTATTTTGGACAAACTTTCAATAGAAAACTGGCTTCTTGAAAAATATTACTAGACAGTTAGCATTGATCAACCAACTTCAAAGTACAGTAGGTTAGCCATCTCATTTTCATTTCATGAAATCATACCATCAGCAGCAAAAATTTAACTACAACTCTTGGAAAGTATCTGGTATCTCAGCCAAAAAAAACAGGTATCGGAATATTTATACTTCTGAGTATTTTGTCAGCAAACTTAATGTGCCAGTCTATACTTTTAGGTGGTCTTGGATAACACTGGACAGCAAAAAATAACTTTTTGTCTGCTACTGAGGTATATGTAGGTGTCCTTTGTCAAATAAAGCAGCTGATTCCAAATCTGAAGTCAGAATTGGTCCAGCACATCAGGATTTGTAGTTGCAGAAAAATGTCATTTTCTGTCCTTGTTTATTAATAGATCAAGCACATTGCAAAATTGAAAAAAATGAACTCATTTCACAATATAAACACATTGTATACAGTACACATTAATGTTTATAAATGCTTTACGTACTTCATTTTACGCTTGCGAATAGCAGTAGTTTACCTCTGAAGAAACCAACAATAGTTCCCCATCATGTTGGAGTTGAATCTCCCCTAATAGCATGTCTCCATTGTCTTTATGTGTTGATGGAACCTCTCACCATGCTCATCGCCCACAGCTCCAAGGTTGGCTGGGAAGAAATCCAAGTATGAATGAAGAAAATTCAACTTCAGCGACATACGGAAACCTATTTCTTCAAAGGCTTTTGCCATGTCTTGAACCAACTCGGCATAGTCATCTGCTTTGTGGTTCCCAAGGAAATTGTGGACTACCAGTTTGAAGGCCTCCCATGCAGTCAGCTCCAGTGGGTTAAGCGTTGACTGGAAGACTGGATCGGAAAATAAATTACGAATTTGTGGTCCAACAAATATTCCAACCTTCAACTTTGCATCAGTAAAAGTCGCTCTAAATTTTTCTTTCAGATAAAGAAATCCTGCACCTTCAACACTCATCGCCTTTACAAAGCTCTTCATTAGGCCCAGCCTTATATGCAGTGGTGGAAGAAATATTCTTTGCAGATGTACCAGTGGCACATGTTGCACATTGGATTTTTCTGGAGTATTATCTGCACTAGATGGACATTCTTTGATCTTATAGTGATTTGCATTGTTTCGACTATTCCACAAGCACAAGAAGCACATGTGTGTACATGCAAGCAGGCAACCACGTGGTTCTCCCTCTTAGCCTGCTGTGTGTACACAGTACTAAAAAAGAACATTTAAAATATATAACATTAGATTTCCATTTATTTCTGTAACTAAAATCCATACATATTTGGTTAATTCTGATTTCAGATTTAAAAACAGCATACTCGAATTAGTCTAAGACACACACTCCTACCTCAGAAGCAAATTGGTTGTTGTCCAGTGTAATCATCTATATATATTTTATCTTATGAATCAAATGCCTCTGCTCTGGACCATGTATATCTTTAGCATATTAAGGTCTTCTTCAGAATTGGTCTGACCGACAAATTATAAATGGGGCCTGTCTTAGAATTGATAGGTTGGTTGATCTTACCAAAAATTCTCTCTTTGTTGTAGCGCTATTGCACTGCTTTTGACTTTCAACAGAATTTGCCGTATCACTTCAAGATCTTGTCCCTTCTTCTATATCTAATTTATAATCAGTCGTTGCAATAAGAGATCTGCACTATGCAACATTAAATTTTATTCAGTATGTACAAGATAATTTGTAAGTTTATCCTGCTGTCATGAGTTTTTTCTCTAAATAATTTACTGTCACCAGTAAGCTTTACAAGACAACCTTGAAATCCAATCTGTGTCACATTTTATATGTACACTGGCAGATGTATTTAAATTTAAGAGGGGAAAAAGTATTGAAGCAGAGGTATGAAACGTGATTCTTCTTCAAACCAGCGTGCTAACATTAGCTCATTAGGCATCAACCAGAAGTAACTCTTAGTTTCAGTTTTCTAAACCAGGTGGAAGAGAACAGGGGATGGAGGTCAGAGGTCAACTCATGCATGTCATAAAACACAATAAAAAAATGGAGGTCAGAGGTCAATTCATGCATGTCATAAAACAATAAAAAAAAACAGTCTGAATATTTCAAACTATACCTCAGGTTCTTTTCAGTTGAGGATGAACCAACTCAGGCACAAATATGCAGAACAAAAGAATTCTGCAAAATGTAGAAATGGTGCCTCAAGTATATAATGAAACAGAGAAAAGGACTCAGTAATAGATGAAGATTCTTAGATTTGGACATCATTAGGATGTTCTTAATTTAAAAAAAAAAAGTAATTTAAATGGATAGAACTCCTCTGCTGGATAGTTGTGGTACAAACGACACTCTGGACAACACCAAATAGAGTAGTAATATGCCGTCTTGATTTCTATGCAGTCAGTTTTGTCTATGATAACAATTCCAGAGCCCTAGTCTGGGAAAAATCATAATTATTATGGTTTATTTTAAAATAAATTATGAAGCACAGAAGAACATTTAAGCATCATTACAAGTGCATGGGGAATAGTTTACTAGTAATTTAGATTGACAGAATAATTGGATTTTAAATAATTCATTGCTTTGGAAATATAAAGACAGAAGTAAAACCAACTAGTTTAGCTTAGTGTCTAGCAACTTTTATATGGAAATTGCATAGCTTCCTTTTCATAATTGTTTGATATATTATTTATTTTTAAAGTTTCATGAACATTAGAAAAGCTAGTATTCAGATAATTTGAATTGGCAAAAGGGATAATTTTGTGTTTACATTTTTTCTTGGTTTTATAATAATACTTTTGAGTAAATGCTGTTGGAGAATTATGACTACAGCTATAACATTAATTTGAAATAGTATTTGTAGGTTTCCTCTTCATTTGTATCCATTCTATTTATTTGTTTAAGTAAAGTTATGTATAATATTTGCTTTTTCCAACAAACTCTCATCTAAATCTCAAAGTGATGACATTCAATACAAAGCAGCATAGTCATCATTGAGTGTCTCAGTTTCTGGATTAATCTCCACATTTTTATCCTCTAACCCATCACCAATGTTGTTTATTCACTTTTGTTTTTTGTTGCGATCCCAGGCGTTTAGCTTCATCCTGAACTTAAAGACAGAATTTCAGAACAATGGTTGTAAACGTTATCTCACCTTTTCCAGACCCTACAGGTTCCTATTTATCTGTCCAGGCTGCTCGAGTTTCCATTTATATATTCCTTTTAGCTGTTTTGTTTCGTCTCACAGTGCTCAGTAGTTTGTTTGGATTTGCCTTATTTCTACTTTCAGCCACTTGTACATACAAATTAGAAACAGTGACCAACGAACTGTCAGACCCAGCATCTAGCACAGATGTAGCAGAGTGGGTGTTCATGCTTCTGTTTGGAACCAATTGTCGTAGAACAGTCTTTAGATGAAGACAGCCTTGGTGAGGGAGCGTAGTGACATGGTTGTCCACTAGAGACCGTAGCGCCTGTCCTCAACACAAGGGGGGGGCCAATCAGTTTCAATGTTTCTACTAGAATTCTTCGTTTTTAGAGGGAACTACACACACACACACACACAACCGACTGGTGAAGAGAAGTGAAAAGAAACAGTCACACATACTTAACCAGTTTGCCTCAGTAGCATCACTCAACAAGATCAGTGAGCAGGGTTAGCTGCTGGTTGACAGCTAGTTTAACATAGCCTATGTAAACCGGACAGTAGGTTGTTGTTTTTTTTTAAAGCTATCTGCATGTTTTTTTTCCCCCTGAATTATTGCTATTCAACTTGTTGTGTCTGGGTGGGAAAACTGTCCGAGCACTCGACCAGTTGGACTCATTGAAATGGCCTTTAGTTCGCGCGCTGTGAGCTGGTCCCTGAGATGTTTCACAGCAGGATTAGATGACTGGTCTGTGGCTTTAGCTTACTGGCCACTATGGTTAGTTTATTACCTAGGCTTGAGGGGGGATAACTAGCTTTTTTGCTTGGAATTTATGGGTGAGCAGCTCTCAAAACAAAGTCTCGGGTCTGGACTCATCTGCCAGCCATGAGAATATAGTAGCGCTTATGCTAATTAAAACCAAAGCACCTGCCAAGAGGAGGGTGGGGGAATGCTGTTGCCGTTTTTTTTTTTTTTTGACATCTCCATTAAGGTTCATTATTTTTCTCTTTCACAAAAGTTGGTGAATCAGGATAATTTTCTGCTACATGAGCAGTGCAAACATAATTATCAAACATGTGACAGGCTTGTCGACTGATGATAGCGATGGCGATGATGATGATGATTTCTCGAAAAGTTTTTGTTTTAAATAATTATTTGAATGAATAGTTCCAAGTAAAGGTTTACCACGGAAGAAGACGGGCAAGATAGGCCAAGATCAATTCGCTGCGGCCAGAAAAGCTTCCGAACAGAAGTGTGCGCCATCAGGTGTTATATTCAGCACTCAGTTATTTTGGTAGCTGTGTTTGCCATCGTACAGCAGCACAGAGAGGGGTTCATTCTCCTGACATTCTTCTCCGTTCTCCGAGAAACATCCATTCTTGTTCTGATAAACTTTGGTAAGAACTTCAGGTTCCCCCGCTCCTCCCAAGATGCTTAACCCTCCATGTACCACATCAGTTTTTCACCTCCCGACTACCATCTTAGCCCAGAAGCACTGGTTGGTATTTGCATGAAAGAATGGGGGGGGTGTGTGTTGGAATGATATGGGGATTTGAAAGGTTTGAAATGCACTCCAGGGGGGGATGTGCAGAGCACTGGCAAATGAAAACCAAAAAAATATTGACGTTTGCCTTTCTCCTGTGTGACTGAGTCTGGTGAACAACCTGACAGATGCAAACTTAGCTGCAGCAGTTAGCAAACTGTTTATGAACAAACCAAAACAAGAATAAAAAAAGGAAGTAAAATTTCACGTCGTAAAAATATTTAAATTTCTTTTACAAGAATCCCCCCCCTCTCTTTTTTTTCTGTATGCATCTTTAGTGTTTGAGAAAATCACTTGGCATCTGCAGAGTTTATTAGACAGGTTTGGGGTTCTCTCTTCTTTTTCTAAATTTAATAAATATCTTGCATTGATTTGCGTCAAACCATGGTTTTTCTCATACGCACAGCTTCACCAGCCCCTCCCCATTTTTTTTTAAAAAAAACTTCTATAATTAAATAAAAGGGGGAAAAAAAGACGGAGAGAGTTGCTCTACCATTTATAGATAATGCTTAAAAAAGAAAAAAAAAGGAATGGTTTAAACGGCACCAGCATCAAGCAATTTATTGAAAACATCAGAAGATGAGGCGGCACCAGTTAAAGAGAAAGCACTTTCTTGATGACAGACTACTGTATTGATACACAATGAAGTGGCAGATGTAAAACTACTTTATGCCAGGCCTTCATTTTTTTTTTGCCTTTTCTTTTGTGTGTGTGTGAAGATGGTTCTGGAGACAAATGTCTTTTGAAATGTACATCATCTTGTCGCTGGTGGCCTGTGGATGTGAGTAGCGGAGTGACTGCATCTCTGGTTTTAGTCTTTAGGTTTGTGCTACACACTAATGCTGATAGTAGTGGGAAAGGGTGAGATTTTAGGACCAGTACAGAACCTTTGTTACAAGAAATCTTAAAGGTATCATATACATATATATATTGTTAATTTATTAAGAAAAAAGAGAAGGTTGTGGCTTTAAAGTAAGGATCTTTATGCTTGTTTCTTGTTTTCTAATATGACAGCTCTGTTAAAAATGTGACACAATTATAGGTTGTTCACAAAATAGAAAAAAAAAAATTATAAAGTTAATTTCCTTGTTTCACGTTTTTTTAGCGTTAAAAATCGCACGTATGATTTTAATTGAATTTTTTTTAATAACTGAAAGAAAAAATACTTTAAATATATTGAAAAAGGTGAATATGCAATAAATACATTTAAAAAAAATAATTAAATTTTCTGTAATTTTTAGAGTAAAATAACTGCTTGTTATATATTTTTCCATTAAAAGAGAGGAAAAAAAAGGGACATTAAAACCTCTGTATGCCACTTGGGGTGCATTACCATCCCATTACCTTTCAGGTTTGTATTACTAAGCACAGGTTGACCCATAGAACCTTCACCATTAATGTGACTATTTGTAACAACAGATCCACATGTTCTTGCATTACGAGCGTGCTGACCAAAACACATAGCCGGGAATTTCCGATCTGCCGGGTGGTACAAGGGAGATAAGAACTGATGTTGTATGTGGAGGGTTAAGTCGTGCCTGCATACAGTGGGAGAAGCAATCTAATGTAGCATTTTTCCATGACTCAAGAACTCACAAGATAAATGAAAAAAAAAAACAAACTACGCTGCAAGTAACAGTGAAATTGAGTAAAAGTCTTTTTAAATTCTCCCATCTTCAGAACATGCTAATGATGGAAGAAAATATTTCGTTTAATTCTATTTTATCACATTTATTATTTTCAAAAAATTTCTCTTGTATGAATGAATTTTAACAAATTAATTACAATAGAATATTTTTTTTAAAAATTCACTTGCGTCATGCGCTCAATTAATTAAGTAAAATGTAAGGACTATTGTTAGATCTGAGATGTACCTGTCTCATGTGAAGCACACAGCACAAGTTCCATGCATGGAGCAGCTGGCTCTTGTGCTGTGAGATACTTTACAGGAAATTGTATTCATAGATTTGTTTGCTAACTTGGAAATTAATAAGTCAAGACTTTATAGCCAATATCCTTAGAATCCAGCGCTGTTTACTAGCCTTTTTTAGAAACTATATTGTGTAAACTTTATGCAGGTGCCCCAAAGTTAGACCAAACAAAATCGTGAATTTTTTAAACCTTAAATCAGCAGTTTTGTGTGTGTGTGTGTGGTGTGTGTGTGTGTGTGAGCTTTTATAAGAAACCTGGTTTCCCCTCATCTTTAATTTTTAGTTAGTTAAAGGAAAGTAGCTCTATTGTTAACATTATTGTTTTAAAGGCCAAGTGAGCATATATATTATTTAAATGCTGGTTTTGTCTTTTTTTATAGTAGTCAGATCTTTAAAAATGTCTGTTCTCTCTTTTTTTTTGGTGTGGGGGATTATACAAACAGAATGACATCAGCAATAGTAACATCTGTAACAAGTCCTAAATCTTACAGATGCTCCTCATTCTATCAAATCAGCAGCATTATTATGCACAGTAATAGCTTGTTAATTTCCCATGCGGTGTTTTTGTACTACATTATGTATATTTTGTTCTGTATATACTGTGTACTAACAATGGTGTTAAATAGTGTATCATCTTTATTTCAACAAGTCTTATGTGCTTTGCCAAAGGGCAATGGTCAACAACTGGAACCTACACCAGGGTTAGCATTGAGAGCGATAATATATAAAGTATCGGGTTCAGCATTCAGTTGGAAAAAATGGAGTCTGACCCTAAGAAATCTAAAAGAGATGTTTTTTTTTAAAATTCAAAGGATTCATAAATATCTTTTCTATGAAGGACAAACAATTTCTGTTATGGCTTTTTTAAACTTCAAATGCAAGTGGTAAAATATTTTATTTTTAAAATAGATTAAATATCAAAACCCCTAGCTTGCATCGCTATCCCATGATTGTACGAAGAGCATATAAATAAGGGAGTTACAAGTATCTGTTTGCACAGTTTTAGTTAGTACAGAGACAGGAAGCCATCGTGGCCTACACAAGCATCTCCCACTCCAGGACAAAAGAAATACATATCAATACATTTTCCTGATTGACTTACATTATTCACCACCATTGTTCCTTTTATTAACACGCCAAAAGCTTCAGGTAGTTTGTTATTAAGACTAATTGTTAATTGCACTGGGAACATTCAAATAAAACTTGACCAGATACCACTACAACAATGCTATTTCATCTGGCTTTCATCTGAATGCCTCTAGCAGATAACCAAGATATCCTGATTTCTGTCCTTACACTCATATCTCTAATTAATTCCACATACCCTAAATGCCTGAAACCTGTAAATATTCTAAAGAATCTATGCTGAACCCTTTCCTATAATTTTAAGCATTTTCTTAAATGTGGACCTGTGCAAAATATTCAAAATGTGGACAAACTGAGACTTATGTAACAACACTTCCTCGGTTTCGTATTTGACAGTTTGACTAACTAGTTTTAACATTCTGTTAGCTTTGCATTATCTTTCCGTTTAAGATTTTTTTTTATTAATAAATCCTAATTACATTTTCAGTTTAATGTTTCATTTAATACTGGTCATAATAACTTTCCATATTCCCTATTAGAATAACTCAGCTTTAAAAGGTAAGAATGTTTTTTTTTTCAAAAAGTAGTTCACAATTTAAAGTTTAAAAATTAAATAAACAATAATTAACATTGACATACTGACTGCCAATTAAACATCAAATTTATTTGTTTTTTTCCAACATTTTGTGAAAATTGTGATCATGGTGCTGTCAGAATTTGCAAAAAATCTTTAGAGAGATTCTGAATGTAAGGTAAATTTTCAGTGTTAGTATTAATATTAAATTAACTAAACTAAACATTATAGACCTTTAAATAATAGTAAACAGTATCCTCTTATTATCATGTTATTATTGATGATAATAATAATAATATTTAGACTCAGATATTTTTTTAGCAAGCCAACATTCTCTTTGTGATGACACTTATGCTGTGGATAGCATCTTAGGAAACAACATAACGTTTTAAGTGGTTTGCTTGCACTGCGTTGTGAATAGCAATTTTATTAACCCATCCCAAATTTCCCCCCCTGTGTTTTCTCGTGTTAGATGTTCAACTCTGGCTGTTTTCTGTTTAAATGTTGCATTGGACTGATGACTAAACTAGTCTTCTGTTTCCGGTATGAGTTTGGGGAAATGTATGTATGTATGTGCCAGTTACCAGGTAAGCACCTAGCTTTCAGGTGGCCTCCTACTCCTGACCTGCATTCTGATGTTGGCACATAGTGGGCTTCCTCTGATGAATGCCTGTTTTCAGTGTTCTAAATGCACCTGCCACAGCAGAGGGCATGAATTTTTATCCCCATTGAAACTGACTTGGTTTGGCGAACCTCCCGTAGTAAGGTTTCCTCTTGCTCTTCTGTGCCAGTCTGTCAGAGTGGGTTTCCTGTGAACAGCCTGGTTTCTTTCCCTCAGCTAAATGGAAAGTGTTTTAATTAGGAATCTTCAGTATGCACACAAATGAGGGAGGGGGGAGGCTCCCATGGATTGTTCTTGATCCCTTAGCTTCAGTTTTAAGGTTTCTTAAAATTGTATGCTAGTAATTTTCCTAGAGAGGGTAGCACTTTAACCATTCTGGCTAATTCGCACAACAAGGTTAGCTATAGTCTAGATGGATAAACTGAGGGATTGGAAGATCATAAGAGATCCCTTTAAAGCAAGAGGAGGGTTCATTTTACACTCTTCTTAAAATGTCTCTATTTATTACTGCTGTCCTCCTCCTAAACAATTAAACTGGGTTATAGTAATGTTTTAAAGTAGCAGTATACTAAAGAATTCACCTCTATTTAATTTGTGACATATTTTTCAAAAAAATGCATGTCTTATGACAAATAAGCTTATTCAGATGCCTGGATATTCTTTGGAGAAAGTAACATCATTGATGGTATGTTATATTTAATTGCCTACATAATAGTGAAGTTAAATAACATTGCTGATGCAACAGAAATAACCTAGAGAATGGTCCAGTCTCATCTCCACTAACTAGACTAAAAAAGGGACGAGTATTGCATAAGAAATCCCCATTTTTCCCAGTAGAAAAGGAGTTTAAAAGGTCTGACCAGTGACCATGTCTGACAAGACCCACAAGTATTGGTGGGATGTGTTCCTCTCTGAATTTAGGTTTGTTTCAGCAATTTATGCCTGAGGATTTTCCTGGGTTTGGAGGGGATTTAGTGAAGATCTTCGATGTATCCATCCCAGGATCAAATTTGGAGGCAGGAGCATCATGGTATGAGTTGCAGTCTGGCAACCGGTTGAATGACAGAACTGGTATTTGTCGAAGGATGTCTTAACCCTGCTCGGTGCATTGTCATTTTAAAAGACACTTCTATCATTGGATTCAACAAGATATACCATGACTCGATGCCCATACTTCATGAGGCAGAGGTGGGATGCTGCTACCTTTTATGTGACCACAGTCTGGAAGAGAAATCAAGGCATCCAACTTCTTCTCTGGTTACCCCCTCCAGCCCACAAAAGCCTTGATATCAGTCAAACCAGCTTGGAGCAGCAGCTGATGGGATTGCGGAAAGGTTCTGTCCAACAGATAGTGAAGGAACCTGGGGGGGGTTTAAAAAAATAAGTATAACAAAACAGATAATCAAAAGAACCTGGACCGATATATAATAAATACTGAAGTTGAAAGAGGGTGTGGCACTTATCTATCAACATCATGATAGCTTTTTGTTGTGATCAGAATATGTCAGTTAAATCTGTCTTTAAAAAAAAAAAAACAAAAAGGAACACAAACAACAGTCGGATGACAAAATTACATGGATCTTCGGATCATGTACAGCATGTAGAAACTTTAAAATAATTGTTGTTTCTTAAAATCCTTTACTGGATTAATATTTTGCTGTAATTAGACTGTAACTTGTGAAGAAACCCTTCCCCCACCACCTAAATCCGTGAGTTGATCACTAAAATTGGGTCTGCTTGCCCTAATGCCTACAGCAAGTTTTCTCACATTGGTGCACCTCACCCAGGATACTCACATTGATAAGAAACTGTAAATAAGATGTTAGTAGCTAAACCATCTGTCGCAGTTCTTCTCTCAGCCCCCTTCTATAGAAAGCGGTTCATTGCCTGGTGATGGTTTGTTTCGCTGCTGACCAACACACGAAATCAAAAATAAAAAAATGTGGCTTCTTCCTTTCCAGACTTTAATGTAAATTACGCAGTATTGTTATACAGACACAGGTGAGAAGGACAGGTGTTATTAGTCTGATAGCATTTATTGAGATCTTTACACATTCATCTACAGTATAGAGAGTAAATATTTTATTCAGCCGACTTTGGTACTGTAGAACAATCTCCTGCCCTATATCTTATGAGCCCCCCCCCACAGAAGCTGGAAGTGCCTCCTGAGCTCCATGGGATACAAGACTGGTTTACTTTACAGAAATCATCTAATTCAGGTGAATGGATGGGTTACCGGTGCTCAGGTAAGCAGATGACCCACGTGTCTGTGCAAAAGGCCCAGGGCTTACATCCTGTCAGAATTCAGCTCGGTTTGATAATCTTCTACCTGTACCGTGATTTCTTCTTAATATTCTGCGCTAGTCTGTTTGCGTGGGATTTCTCTCACAGCTAAGTAGAGAATAGTTATGGTGGGGACTTTCTACTTAGCCACCTGTTGCACCTCAGTCCCTCACCAGGTTTCCGGCTAACCATCAGGTCTTATACAAAATGGCAGCTGTTACTAAACAAAATCTAGCTGCTTTGCACTCTTATCTATGCCAAAGCTGACACTACAAAGGATCATGCAAGTGTGTTACGAGATCTCAAGGTAAACAAACTCAGCAGCCATTCTACTATTGATTTGTGATGATAAAATAATCCAACCCAGGTAATTAAAATTAAAAGTGAATTTATATTATTATTATTATTATTATTAATACTGGACATTCAGAATGACTTAAAACTGTTAGATGAACTAAATTCTTCTTAAAGTCTGGTAATTTTTAAAAAAATATATATATATTTTTATTATACTATTTTTTAGTTTACCTGTTTCATTTATAATTTTAATTGTTTAAAAATAGATTTTATATTAAATTGTGTGGTTTACACATTGCATATTCTCACTGTCAGATTACTCTGTAGGAAATGGTACATTACTCCACAGGCTCCTTAAGTCAAACAGTTCCAAGTTTCCTTCAGGCCTGTATTATTTGAAACTTATCAGAAGATTACAAAAATAGATCCATTTATTTCTGTCTGAGCGCCGGGCATACTGTATGTCAAGAAATTTTATGATTAAATTTTCGATTAAATGGCAGTTAATTTACAACTGGAGCATTATTTTAAAATACCAAACTTCCTTCAGAGTGTGCTTGGCCAGTGCTCAGAATAATTAATTGACTGGTTTGTAAATTGCTACGCTTTTCTTAGTTGCTGGGAAACAACAGCAGCAGCAGCAGCCGCAGCAGAAGTGGTCCGGTCTCACACTTTACAACTTAAGCTTTGGAACCAGAAGTTTCTGTAAACACACGTGATCAGATTTTACTAACGTGCCAGTCCACAGGATGAAGGTTAGCCTTGACGTCACTCGTTATTGCTAGGTTGTTTTTCTCACAGGTACCAAAGGTAGTTTCTTTGATGTTTGGCTGTTTATCATTGTCCAGCAAGGTGAGCACATTTCCAAGTGTATATTTCAATTCTTAAAACCTGCATGCTGGTGTCAGCTCATGAGGAAACTGCCAGAGGGAACTTCCTGGTTTTAGTTTTCTAGACCAAGAGGAGGAGAACGGGGTGCAGAAGTTAGTCACACACCTGCCGAACTCTTTGCTTTTTTTTTTTTTTTTTTATAGACGTTGGATGAAATCCATGTGGCTGGATGGCTGGTGAAGAGAACATTTCACTAATTAATATTAATTATGTTTCTCATGGAAAAATATTTAAAAATTGTAAACCAATGGAAGACAGCTTGGTTATATGCATTTTAAACATTTGTTATTTAAAAAAAAAATTAACAACAAGAACAAGGAATTGCAGTAATAGTGTCTTAATAAAATTAATGAAAAAAGGAAATTAACCGAACATTAACGGTGCCCCCGCTGCTGCCGATAGGTAAGTGTGATTGGTGGAAAAATATTTATGCTAACATGTTTGGCTAACTTAGGAAGTATCAGGATGTAAATGCTCAGTATTGATGCCTGTGCTTCACCTTCAGATGTTTCTGATTTCGGAATGTTGTTGTTACCAGTCTGAAGGATGGAATATTTGATGATGACTTCACATCAGTTTTGCCTAATGAGCATTCAAAATGATGTGCTCTATAAAGATTTCATGGATCTGGTTAAACATTCTTTTCTTTTAAAATTATACCAGAAATCCTTTTAGAATATTAAGAGAATAGAATCTGCAATACAGATACTTTAATGGGGCAATAAAGTTTCCATTATTTGTAACTGTTTTTAAAACGGAAAAATTTCATCTTTGAGTGAAAGGGTAGAAAGAAAACCGGAAATACATGAGAAGATTCTTTTACTTAATAGGAAAGGAACAGATAGTTTATGTTTTACCATCACACAATTACATGAGAAAGTTTACCTTGAGTTCTATATTCGTTTTTCAAGTCTACGGCTCCTACAACACATGAGCGTGAAGAAGGAAAAGAACCACTCTTGAAGCTGAAGACAAACTGATGCCAGCCCCATCTCCACTCATCTTCTATATATGTACCAAGTGAACTCGACAGCACTGATATCGGGACGTTGGATGCCATCATTAAAGCAGCTGTCAGACTCGCAACAGAAACACATCCTGGAGTACGGATTTATACCGGACAAGTTCCCGACTGCCCTGCTCCGTCAAACAGGCAACACGTGCATATAGTTTTTAAATGTCTGACAGCAGCGTCTCTGCTTTTATTGGCCACTTGGATAGTGAAATATCAGTGGGTTTGTTTTTCTTTCGTTTCCTCTAGTCAAGATAAACTAAATACTGTTTTTTTTTAAATTTTTTCCAGAATTCTTTCACATAATGCATTTCTATTATTTATTTCAGGTTGTGGTTCTTAAATGCAATAGATGTTATGCAAACCATGGAATTGCCATTCAGTAAGAGTATGTCTTCCTCATGCAGTAAGTTAATTTTATATAATTTTATGTTTGTATACCTGACCCTGCTGGCTCTTCACTTGTGTGATATTGTTATGGTAAATAAGCATTCAACTGATGTTCTGTTGGAGTGACCACTGGGGTTATTTGTGACAACACAGTGATTCCTGATTAACAGTATAGATGGGCTGTAACTGATATACTTTCATCTGCATACGACCAGCCCTGGTGTGTCCTATGGAGAGTGACTCTTGAAGGCACACAGAACATAGGTTCCAAATTTCTGAAGAACCTGCTATCCCCACTGTTATTTTGGTAGTTGTCTTTTTTTTATAGTAAGTAGATTGTGTGCTTGCCCTGCATGTGAGAGGACACAGGTTCATTTCTCTGGCAGGTAAACCTTAGATAAGTTTCCTCAGTCAGGTACCTAGTTGTTAAGCCAATTGGTGGAGTAATGGTTCTGCCAGTGTGGGCAGCAGCTCCAAACCGCAAACAAATTCACAGAACCATTGCGCGTCATTTTTAAACAACCATCTTTGGTTATGAAGAACAAACAGCAGCAGCAGCATTTTATGTGTAATTTTTCAGATATGCTGAAAAACAATTTCATCAGATGCTGCACCTGGATAATTGTATTTGTTTTTTAAATCGGTTAAAGAGGGAAACTTTAGCAGTGAGTAACAAGTTACATACAATACACCAACATTTGTATTTAGCAGCACACAGGCATAGGTCTGTGGACGCTATCATGAAGTACACGTGATCATTATTTTGACAAAAGAGTACAAACAATTGCTTTCAGTATAAAATAGATTTTCTTTAGTCCCACAGTTCAGGAGGTTCTTTTGTCTTTTCTCTTGCTATCGAATAAAAAAAGTTGATTTCTTAATGGTTAAAAAAAAAAATATTCTTTGAATATTAAGGTAAAAACCTGTAATGCAGAATTACAAGTTAATGGCAGCTTTCCCAATGCAATTTGTTGTTTTGGGGCATTGTTATCTTTTGTTGTTGTTGTTCCTTCATCTTTCAATTTGGTGAGGTAAACAGGTTGAACAATGGTGCATTATTTAAGGTCACACAGCTTGTTACAGCAGTGTTTAAACTTTCTGGCTGTCAAGTGGGCCTGGTTTGTGCTACAACCAATTTTCTTCTTTTAATTTCCTGCTTCTCTTTTTGTTTTTGTTTTTTTTTTCCTTCTATTTGCAACAGTAAAGATCAATGTTAAATTGCCAAAGACAATGTTCGTTTTGTTGCATTGTGGTTAAGCACTGAGAAATAAAAGATTGATTTTTTTTAAAAAAAAAAAACTAGGTTAACCCTTATAGTTTAAATTTTTACCTCTTATTATTGCTTTTTTTGTTTTTTAGCAGTCTGAGTTCTTATTGCCCTGAGTGTTTACAGGGACTGGTTGCAGTTGATCCTTATCCCTCTGCGAAATGCATGCCAATGTTTCTGGTTGCTTTGTACAATGAGTTCTTCAACAATTCATAAATATTTTCTTCCTTGTAATTAAAAAACTGTTCAAATAACAAATACAAAAACATTTTGTTATGTATTATTTACATCTTTAGGCTGGAAATGCTGCTCGCTCGCTCTCTCTCTCTCCTCTCTCTCCCTCCATAAATCTCTCTCTCTCTCTCCTCCCTCTCTCTTCTCTCTCTCTCACCTCTCCCTCCATCTCTCTCTCTCTCTCCCTCCATCTCTCTCTCTCTCTCTCCCTCCATCTCTCTCTCTCTCCTCTCATCTCTCTCTAATCCCTACATCTCACTCTCTCTCCCTCCATCTCTCTCTCTCTCTCTCTCTATCTCCTCCATCTCTCTTTCTATCCTCCCCATCTATCTCTCTCCTTCTCTCTCTCTCCATCTCTCTCTCTCTCTCTCTCCATCTCCCTCTCTCTCCCTCCATCTCTCTCTCTCTCTCTCCATCTCTCTCTCTCTCTCCCCTCCATCTTCTCCTCCATCTCTTCTCTCTCCCTCCATCTCTCTCTCTCTCTCTTCTCTCTCTCTCTCTCTCTCTCTCTCTCTCTCTCTCTAACAAAAGTAAAAAATATGAATTGACTCAAATTTTAACTGCAGAGTAACCATTTGATATCACTGTAGAGTTTTGTGTGACACTGTTCTTTTAGCTTTTCATTCTGGATATTGTGTCTCATCTCTTCTTGCTCTCTGACCTCTTGTGATGGAGATCCTGGAAACTTCAGTTCATTGTTGTCTAAATCTAAATCCATGTTTCGCGGTGTGTTGTCTTCTATGCTCTCTGGGAGGAAACATGGAATTACATATATTCTTGACCCACTAAAGGAGACAGAATCATTCTGCCTTTCTCATGTGCTTGATCTTATATACATGTTTCCATCTACTATCCAATTGTCCCTTTCTATTCACTGTTTTACTTGAATGACTAATTCCAAGATATATCTCCAAGTTGCACCAAGTTAACCCAATCACCCAGAATCATTGCATTTTCTAGGTTGCATCCACCCTATATGCATCTGCTTACCATCTCTTTTACTGCCTTAGTCCTCCTGTGTACCCTAAACAAGTCTCAAGTTGTATATGCCACCCCCCCCAATAAATGCCTTAATGTTTTACAATCAGTAGAGAATATTTTTATTTAGTCAACAATTTAGTCTCATTCTAACCAAAACAATTTGCAGAAATCAGACAAAGCAGATAGTTCTCATTTCCCTTTTAAAACAACTGGCTGGACCATAGTTTTTACTTACCAGTTATTGTGCCTAGCATCGATGTCACTTTGCCTTTCTCATGCTTGGATATTTTTACTGTGATGGTTTTCTCCCCAGAGTGGTGTAGAGTCATGCCAAAGTTGACAACTGCTGCATCTGTGTTGAAGGTCTTGCAGACCTTGACACATTCTAGTGATGTATCAGTGGAATGTTTCCGCTGCTTCTTTCTGGTATGTTGAGGCTGTTCTCCATCTCAAAGGACTGCATTGAGTTTCCTCCATTTGCAAAGTCATTCTGGCACTTACACTGAAATCTGGGGGCCATTGGGGATTTAGAAGTTTACTGTTTTTCCTGTGATCGCTCTGCCATGCTTATGCTACTCAGAAACCAGTCAAAAAAACATTGTTGAACCATTTCAGCACCTTGCAGTTTTTCCTCCTCAGCTTATTGTATCCACTTTTTAAATTTTTTTCGTGCCCACATTGGATTTCCTTACCTCCTCACTAATTTTTGCAGATTTCACATAATTGCAGCACTTGGCTTGAACTTGCTTGTGTAGCTTTCCATCTTTGGACAACTCCTGATTTCAACTCATCTACAGACACAATAAGCAATGCTCACCACAAGAATTTCGAATGAGTGAACACTTGGGAAAGTATTGGTACTGTAATAGAAAGATCTAATATGGTAAAAGCATGGCAAACAATTGACCTGATAATGTCTTCACATGGACAGTAATACAGCAACCAGATTTCCAAACAAAAACCAGGTGATAGTCTGGGAACATTGTTGGGACGCAATGTAGGTATGTAAGATATGTCACTTATGAAAAGGACTGATGTAGGCTATGACTGATTCTCACTTAGTATCTGAATGTGCAATGATCATATGCCATCATATTTACAAAATACATTTTTATATGGATAATATTCATATACGAGATATTCCTAAGAAAGAGGTGTGTGTTCATTAGGACTAATGAATGCAGACAAGTGATGGTGTGTTATTACAGCATTTTGGGACTTGTGAAGGGTGGAGATTTATGGTTTATTGGAGCATAGGTGATAATTACTCATATTGTACCAAATTTGGTAATAAACGTAAAGCATATTGTGTATTAAACATCAGCCCAAAACTAGAAGATGAAGTCCCTGTGTATTTTAAGCTTTCGTATTTTGGACTGTTAGTGATTTGGTATTTAGTGACATCACTAAGACCAGATACATTGCATTAGAGTGAATGTTGGAGAGATCATCATTACTGAGCTTACTAACGAGAATGATGGATACTGATCATTGCATTCGTTAAGATCTGTGAGTGAAATGTCTGCCATCATAGTTTTTTTTTGGAAATTCCTGCTTAAAATTAAGTATATCTAAGGAATCTTTGCCTACTCCCAAATTTTTGAAAACTCCCAACTACCATGTTGGTCAATCATTCATTTAAAGATTTTATCCTGCTTGAAAATTCTTTGAGTGCTGATCATACCATACATAATTAGCAGGGTTTTTATTACCAAATATCAGAGCTTTTTTTGGTTGATGAGGAGAGTTGCCTTGGTGACGGAGCATGATGCTGATCACATTAAAGATTTTTTTGCCTACCACAGATGTGATCTCCTCAACCTGGTGCGAATACCAAGAAGAATTAATGTTTCTTATTTTTTAATATATACTTTTTTATTATTTTTGCCAATTTATAGTTTTGAAAATGATGTAATTCTCTTATTTTAAAAAACACACACCACACACACACACAAACAACCACACAACACACACACACACACACACACACACACACACACACACACACACACACACACTAGTTTGTTGCTATAGTTTTTTTTTTTTATGTCAGTTTTCCAAACTAAGATAGATAACATTCGAGTACATGTGTGACTGGTTCTGTTCACTTAGCCATTTAAGTTTTTAACACTTGAATGTAAATGCAGGCGCTTTTAGTTTTTTCTAAACTGTGTAATGGTGTTACAGCTGATGCCACTGTTCTTCTCGTAAAGTTCACCATCTAAAGAAAAAGGTTTTACTTAAGTAAGTTAATGCATGGCGAGCTAGTTGACAATACATGTATTGTTCATTGATTCCAAAAAAACACACACACACGAAAAGATGCTGGCTAAATTGGATTTCAGCTGTGTTACGAATAATCAGAAACACCTGAGGTGTCTGAACTGATGAAGCCTGTGGGAACGAAGGCTGTTTTACTGAACTTTCACAACGTTCCTCATGGAATATTGCCATTCTGGAATAAGAATGTTTATTAGAGTCGCCGTCGTTATTATTGTTATTATTAATAATAATATTGCCTAAGGCAAAAAAAAAAAAAGAATTTTATTCTGCACATTTCTGAAAACTTGAAATATAAGAAAGAAAAAAAGAGTCTTTTTTTTTTTTTTTAAATGGTTCAGGAAAGTACTGAATTCGAAGCTCAAGGACAATTACCAATGTAAAACAGCTTGGAAAAATTACTTCTAAATCCAAAAGAATTTATGAAGTTGCCTCTACTAGAGAAATACAGGTGCACAGAAGCAGAGAAAAAGAAGTTTTATATTTTTTGTTTAGGCTGGGTTTGTTTGTTTTCTTGTTTCTTTTCTTTTTTAGTTTAAAAACTTGCAAATCATCAATATCTCATTTCTTTGAAAAATTACTGGTGATAAGTTTATTGTTCTGTTTATATAATTTCATAACCAGTCTAACATATTTATGTACATTAAAAATTGTGTAATTTGTCAAGAGAATTTCCTTTAAACCTCCACATATCACGTCAGCTTTTACCTCACCTGTAACGCTGGACCTGCCAAGAAGCTCCAGTGTTTGAGTAGGACTGACTATATATTTAGTCACCAGACCTGCACTGCTAAACACACAGGGCTGGAGCAAAATGGATTTGTTGTTATAAATGGTTATCAAAGTTCTTATAGCTCAAAATGTCCTGAGTGACACAGATTTTGAAGGGTAGCCAATACCAGTAAACTATGGTTAAACAACGGGTACAGTTTGGCATATAGTTTTGCTTATATGTACACTGTAAATGTTAACTGAGAACAGCATTTCTAAAATTAAATGGCAAAATTACCTTGGATTTATTTCTGTAGGAAAATCTTAACAATATACGCAGTTAATATGGCTATTGAATTTGTGAGGTAATATTTGATAATTCTGTTAATGTACTAAAATGCTGGACTCTTTCGAATACAAAATTGATGCCAGTGAAATAACATATTTTCTGTCCTATGTTAACAGTATTTTACATAAGTTCATCAAAATTTGAAATGCAGAGAAGACCAAATTCAGAGTTTTTTCTTATTTGTTCATAGTCATGTTGTCTTGAACAGACATTTTTTTTGCAAGTGAAAAATGTAAATGATTGCATGTCAGGATGCTGAAAATCATAATGTATAAATTGTAGCTCAGGCAGATGTCAATATGCCTACCACATGCATTGTATATTGTCATAGCTACAGACAGCACCATACATATTATATATATTATATAATATATAGGCTTATGCTTGCCAAACCTTATGTTATGATACAGCAGCAGGACCAACAAATATTACTATGCTATCTGTGAAATCACTATGACAGCAACTTGAAGAACATCAATGACTAAGAACAGGAGGTAAACCAGTGCATCTAATTACTACCATCAGAAGATTGAGATTGAACAACATAAGGCATAGAAGATTGTAGAGTGAGATAAACTTGACTGAATGCCTTTGTTGTGCACATTCAGAAATTTGCACAGATGTATGCTCAGTATCACAGATTTTGACTAATATTGTTTTCTTAGACGAGTCATAATCCAATTATTCTTTTGCTGATGGCAGGATCTGAGCATTACCACTATACATCAGTTTATTGTGACAAGTTTCCAGCAGCAGCATCATAAACTGCCTTTAGAGAAGTGCCTGAAATGATGAACTGTGTTGTCATGGATGATTGTTAATCTATTAAGCTTCAAGTTCATTTTTTGCTAATTATGTTTCTAGTGCTTATTATATCATAGCAAACAACTATATGCTACATTTGTGGTGTTCGTATGAGGCAATATAAAGACAGAATGTAGTAGCTAATATAGGAGAAATTAAATCAAATTGTAATGTGCATATTTAGAAATTATCATCATAGATATTGCTCTCAGAGACAAGTTGTTTTGTATTTATTTATCAAACAAACGATATCTTTTGAAAAATATGTTACATTAAAACTACTAGCTTAAAGTTCCACTATTAATAATTAGTTTACCATTATATTTTTATTAAAATCTTTGAAATGTCATTGTTGCTTGCTGTATGTGCGTTAGTCATGCATGATTTTCAAAAAACTACTCAGCAGTTTAAAAAAAACCATAAAATCTGCTCATTAACTATGAATTGTATGAGAAACAACAAAATGTCTACCATTGAGCTGCAAATAGTTTGTAGTTTAAGAATAACTGGTTCTTGATGTCAGCAGAATATTTTCCAAAATAAGGCATTCCTGGTTTGAGAAAGATTAGTTATGAAGAGCAGCCAGTTGATGATGATTTCATAAGCAAGCTGCCTTTTATGTAATGAACAGCATTTAAGACAGTGTTTTTTTCTTTTTCTTTTCCCTTTGTGGATCCCTGCCCTGATTCAAGGTCTTGAGGACATCTCACAGAAGGGTTAGAAATGGGGGGAATCAACACCTTGGTGACCAAACGAGCTAATTGAACTCTCTCATGTAGTGGTCTAGGCGAAAGCTGGTCAAGAGTCACTTGTAGAAGCTCTATTAGAACTCTGTTTAGATGTGGGAGGAAACTGGAGTACGCGGTGATGTTTTCCTAGATGCATTAACATTATAAGTGGCGCATGAGAAGCAGTATGCTGTTCATCTCTATAATTACTGTATCCCTCGTGTGTGTACTAAATCTCTTAAGCAAGAAGAGACGACAGAAAGGTGTCCACTTGTTTTTCTTCAAAGGCTGTGGTATAACTGAAGGATGTATTTAGAGACTTTTCTTTAGTTTATATACCAATTAGTAGCAAAGTCGTCCTATATCATTATATCCTTTATATCAACGAAAATAACCATGCAGAAGATAAAATTAAAATCTTAAAAGCTGAAAATGTTAAGTAGATGAGATGGGAGGAAAAAAATCAACTGAAACACTGAGCCAAGTAAGTCAGCTGATGGGCATTTAAAATCAGTTGCTAGAGATGGCACATGTGTTGTTTTTCTTTTTCATGACTGCACTGCACATTTTTAATATTTTACAAAATTTTTTCTGGCTATGAAATCCTGAGATCCAATCTCTTAGTACATGAATTAGTTGTGGGGGAGGGGGGAAAGTTCTAATAGTGCAGTGACAGTCTGTACTGTCTCGAAGTCACCGCATAATAATGACAGAATCTTTGCTTCGACTTGGCATACTTTCTGGGGCATGGCGCTATTGGCAATATAAATCAATATTGGTAATTGCTATCCTGTAGAGATCAGTAACGAATGGTTATTGAATTAAAATTTTTTCCCCATAAAATCTCTGCCATATTCCCCAGTTTAACTGTTCACCAAAAAAGCAATGATGACGAATGTTGACTTTCTATGTAAGATGGGAACCACCATCAAGCTTCAGTTCGTTCATATTGGATATTTGTTATGTTCTAATGTCAAAGAGTCGGGGGTAGGTGTTACAATATTTCCTGAAGCATTTTATGTGCTGTTCACATACCAAAGTAAGCATTATATCAGTCTGTGGTAATAAGTCGACAGAATTGATTATATAAAATCAGTAGTGGTGACATTTCGAGTCTTTCAATTACTGAATGAACAAACATATTTCCACAACCCTATTAATCATTCCATTATCTTGTTACTTATTATCGTAGATGTGCATCTAATTATAGTTCTGTAAGCAGCTAAACCAAGATAATGCTAAGATTTGCTTTTATTTTCATTTTCATTATTTAGAAATTTACCATAGACTTATTTATTTTTTTTTTTTTGAAAGTACGTAAAAAGAAAACACATTCTCATTTTCCCTGTTGTGCTTATAAAAGAAACTGGTTAAATGCCTATCCATCAGAACTTCAGAATTCTCAGCATCTTTATTTTTTTCTTCTTTGTGCTTGCTGCTGCCTATGAGGGAGACAACTCCAGTGAGGAAGTGCAGTGTAGTTGCGCAGTTGTCTCAGTAAGAAGCATTGCCAACCTTACACCATGAAGGAGCCCAGTACTTTCAGTTTTGGAAGGAATATCCTGGTCACACTTTGAGAAAACTAGGCAGTTGCCCTGTTTTATTAGTATTAGTAAAATAATAATAATAATAATAATAATGAAGCATAAAAAGTTAGCGAGCAACAGATTGTGGGTTCAAGATCAGCTAGATGAAGCTACCTTTACAATCCAGACTAACATCATTGAACTATTAAAACTAGGTATTAAAACTAAACCCAATTAATGGTGAAGGGAATAGGTTTGTTAGTTAGTTCTTTTACTACAAAAAAGGGGATGTTTGGATAATCCCCTAGTTTTCAGTAAACTTGTTATCTAATGGACACAGTTATTCTACTAGCTGGAAACATTGTATTATTTCAATTTATAAATACAATAATAACGCCCCTTTAATATTAATATTTTTATAAAGTGTGTACAAGTATGAATAAGTTACGACAGACAACTATAAAAGATGAAGAAAGGAATTTTTTAGAGAAATTATTCTTCTGGATGGTGGTAGCCGATGAAAACCGTTTCAGATACACTTACCGAACAGCTGAATTTCACACTCATTTGCTTCACTATTTCCATCTGCTGTTTGTTTCTTTTGTATTACAAAGCTCACCTAAACCATCTGCTTAGATACATTTTGGTGTTAACATTTATTGCCAATAATTTACAGAAGTACATTATGTCAGCAGTGTGGAAGAAGAAAAAAATGTCCTGATTTATGTTGTTGATATTCCATTTGTACCAGTGTAACAGCAGTGGTCAAAGACCATAAATCATGGAATATTTGTGTTAAGAAAAGAAATTCATGCATGTTGTTAAGATAGTTATGCCTCACATTTGTATTGTCTCTATATCGAATGCTATACACGTTGGGTGTCTGCAAGGGGGTAGAGAAGTTGATGGTGATTGTGTAATTTGAGTAGAAATGTTTTTTTTTTGTTTGTTTTGTTATTGTGAACTCTGATGGGGTAGTGCAATAGCAAAGGAAGCATGCTAACGTTGCAAAAATAAATTAAACTTTTAAAAATTCCAAACAAACCACAAGAAATATTTCTAAATCAAATATCTTGGATAGGAAAAGAAAAATTAGTGTTTTTTTTATTATTATTTGGTGTTAGTATGCTTTCATCGCCAGGCACATTACCCATACTTGGTATTATTTTGTCGATTTGCCCCTTCCTGGAAAATATCCTGTGGATGCCCATGGCTATGCATCTAAAAGATAGGCTAATAAAAATGGTCTTTGTTTTGGTAGCTGTGATTACATATTGCAGTCTAATAAATAAATTCTTGAGACTTTCTCAGTGCTACATAATACTCATAATCTATAAATGGGAATAAACACTATCTTTAATTATTATTGAATAAGTGTTTCCAGAATGCCATGAAAAATTATAAAGCAATTACCATTGTAAAATGCAGTCATGTTAACAGACCTCTTCCTACTTGAAGTACAAAAAGTACACCTAATTTTTTGTTGGTGTAGCTAATATGAAACTTACACTGGAATAGTTCTACTGCATATTAGTTTTAAAAGTAGCACACATCACATGTGTATGTCTGTATATAGATGAGTTTTGTTTCTCTAACCCAATGGTTGGCACTTTAGCCATTTTTTCTAGGATAAGCAAAATAATTCTTTTTTTGAATTTTCCATGGAATCTCTCTCCTGCCTTATCAGAAGGTAATAGTTCTGGGGAAAAAAAACCTCTGGGCATTTCTGCCATTTGTTGAGAAAATAAAATAGCAATAAATCAGGTTTGATCCCTCAATAAACTTTCTTTAAACTTGGGGACTCTCTTTCCCTCTCTCTCTCTCTCTCTCTCTCTCTCTCTCTGTGTGTGTACTGATGTCGTATCTCACTCTGTGCTGACGTCTCTCTCTTTGTACTGACGTCATCTCTCTCTCTCTCTCTCTCTCTGTGTACTGACGTCGTATCTCACTCTGTGCTGACGTCTCTCTCTCTCTGTACCGACGTCATCTCTCTCTCTCTCTCTCTCTGTGTACTGACGTCGTATCTCACTCTGTGCTGACGTCTCTCTCTTTGTACTGACATCACCTCTCTGCGTATACCGACGTCGTCTCTCTCTCTCTCTCTCTCTCTCTCTCTCTGAGGAGTGAGGAGGAGGAGGAGGACAAATGCAGATTAAGGTCAGAACTTGAAAACTTTGCTATAGTTACATTTATTAAAACTAAGCGGGAAATGATTTCTTCGTATGACAGACTTGTGTGGTTTTGCAGATTCTTCCTGATCTGAACCGAAAACTGTGGCACCTGCCACTTAGCAACTAACAATTTCCTTGAAGCCTAAAAAAAAGGCACAAGAGAATTTAATTAATTACCAAAGTGTCCCCCCCCCCTCTTAGCTATTTTCTTTTGTAAATACGTGAGTTTTGGTTTTTTTTTGCACTAACTATGTAAGGCAAAGTAAGTAATTTTCTGACTCTGGTTAACTTTTTTGGAAAAAAAAGGGAAAATATAGATCTTTTTTTGGATGATTATCCCCAGAGAACAAAAGTAAACCATTTCTTGTTGCCATTATAAGTTGTTGTTTTTGTTTTGTTTTTTTTTTAAAGTAATTATGGCATTTGGTCCCTGCAGCTGATATGCATAGGTTTGAATGGAATTCACATAGATAATTATACTGCAAGGCACAGATTCAGTAGCATACTACATGTATGGCAGTGGGCCTAACTCTAAAATACCAATATTAAAAGATTAAATAAAATGTTTGGCATGCATAGAGGATTCTTGGAAGTGTTGATAGCCTGTGGAAATTATCTTTAGTGGTATTTACTTTTCTACCCGACGTGCAAGATGATCACGCCAATGATTTTTTAGCAGGGCTTCATTCATAATGTCCGTAGTTTTATCCAAACAGATTTCTTTTCTCATGAAGAAAATAAGTAGTAGCAAGTGCTTTTCAGTTTTATAACTGTGACAGCAGTTTGAAAACTGTATAGTGTATACCAGATGAATGCAACCCCCAGAACTTCTGTGCATACTGTTGCAGAGTTAAGCAAGAAATTACTATAGTCTTCTGCTTATACATCTAATGTTGTATTTCCATATATATTCAGTACAATTGTATTTATTTTATGAAGTAAATTTATTAGCATGTATTGTAGGGATCTGGATATGCTTGAGTAACCTTGCATGTACGTCAGGAACATACTAAACAGGCATGAGGCATTCCTGTGCCAATAGCAGCTTTTCTTAGCAGGTTTTTGTTGTTCTGAATCATTATCATCTCGCAGAATCAGACCCAGTTGGTGCCCTGTCGTGAACAAGTGTGTGTCCGTATCCATCCTGTCAGTAAGCTCTATGTTGAGAAGAATCCCCAAACCTAAATGGACCCACCAGTATCCTCGCCTGTCTTACCACTTTTTTCCTTCTCTAAAAATCCCTACTGCTGTTGATGCCTTCCAGATAAGTAACAATTTGTTTCATCAACCTTCCTCTCATATTTAGTCATTATCTGTTCAATTTAAAAGTACTTTCTTAGCAGGCCATGAGTTGTGTTGGACTCGTTTTACAGCACCACCCAGGCTTTCTTCTCTCTCTCTCTCCGCCAGTGTGGACCCTTTTTTTTTTTGCTTTCCTCCCGCATCTAAAAACAAAGCTCTAGTAGGGTCTTTCATGCTGAAAGCAGAAGTTGCAGGTCCTATGCGACATAGAATAGACAATGCTTTGCAGCAGACACCCACAGCATTATGCTTCCTTGCTAAGGTTGCCTCCCTTGTAGGCATCGATATATGAAACAAAGAAAATTATAACACGGTGCTATAATAAGAGCACTTGTATTCGTTAGTATTACTGTAAATACTTTATATACAACTGAGTGGTTTGAATATTTTATTGCCGAAAACCTACTTATTTATTTATTTATTTATTGTGTGCATGAATGTACATGTGTGCAACTTACACATGTATCAGCTAGGCAGATAAAATTGTAATGATGTAGGATTTATGATAAATGCAGGAGTTTGAGTCTTTGTGTGCTATTTTCTCCCTCATGCTGTAGAGAGAGGTAAATAAGGCTAGAATCTAATACTATATAATTAATAGATTTATAAGATGAAGGCAATACAAGCCCATTATGAAGATGTATGGTATGTTGTACATCTAGTACTGTTTATAAAGTTGAGAGAGCTTCTTCACATCTTTTGCCATTTTTTGTACTGCATGACTTGTATTGTTTTTTTTATGTGTTGCGCATTCAGAGGCTATATTAGTTACAATATTTAATCTTCTCTGTACACATTATCAGATGGGTTCCCACTGAAGTTAAGCTGCAGACCAGGCCTCCATTATCCAGCTGGACAAATTAAAACTACACAGAATGTTGCACTACTAATTGCCATAACAAAAGATCATGGAATAATTGGTTGATAAAAAAATAATATTTGGGGCTCCCCCACAAATGATCGCATGAACGACTTTGGATCATATCCAGACATTGTGATGGATTTTGTTTCGATTGTTGATGCAAATGAGTAGAAGAGAGCTGGAGGAAGGGGAGGGCAACAGAGTGACAGAAAGGTTGTTTATACTTCGTGTTATACCTTTTACCAATATTTTTGTGATGATAACGCGGATAAAGCCAGGAACATGAAAAAGAACAGTCATGGTTTGTCTCACTCTGCTTGAGATAACACACAGTGGGGAAACCTCCCAGCTGAACCATTGATCACATTTCTATTCAGTAATGTTTCCTATTTTGGGGCTTTAACGTATAATCCCTAATACTTGAATGTGGGTAATTGTTTGAAACTTATTGTGTTAATTAATTAGTCGGATTTGTTTTCCCCATGCCCCACATTCCCCTACGCTGTTAATTGGGCTAGAAAAGTAATGGAAAACCACATCACAGAACCTGGGTGGCATGTTCTGACAGAGTTTACCTAGGCTAAAAGAGCTCGCCCACTCATGTGATCATTAGCAACTAAAGAAAGCGGAATCTTTTAATATTAAAATGTTCTGGTTTTTTAAAATTATAAATAATTTGTGTGTGCAAACTAATTTGATTTTGGGGGACAAAAAATAGTATTGTACATTATTATATGCAAATGAAATGTTACTTATTTCTTTCTATAGTTTAACATTCTGCTTAAAGTTGACAATTTAAAGGCATTTATTTTATTTTTCATTATTTATGTGAACAAGACGTTTTTTCCCTTTTTTAAAGAGATGGAAGCAACTTTAAATGTTCCTTCTTGAAAATCAGACCTGAGATTTTACTGTTCACAGGAGGGCAAGCTTGCTTCCAAACAATAACTGTAAAACGGTACCACTGGTGCAGTGTCAGTGGAAATAGTTAACTGGATCACTTTTATAAATAGAGAAAACTTGTCTAAGTCAATGCAGAACACAGGAGCTTGAGGAAAGGTTAGTATTATTGTAGATTTGCATTTGTTTTTTGCATATATAATATATATATATTATATATATATATATATTTTTTTTTAAATACTATAGAAAATGTTATTAATGTTTACTTTTCCCAAAAAAAAAATTAGATGGAATTTAAAAAAAATTAGATGGAATTTTATAACCAGGTAACATCCAATTAACGAAGAGAGTTGTTGTCTCACAGGAATTTTAGACCGGCACCTGTGCAGGTGTTCAGATATCTTCCTTGATTTTGGAAAGTCAGCATTCGCATCTTTGGACCTCATTTTGTGAATGCAGTTTTCTGCTTACATTTCTCCTTAAGTGTCATTATGGCATAAGTTACTACCAAGGGCTGAGGTGCAGACTCTGTGCTCGGAAAAGCAGACATGACGGTCGTAGAGTGGCGCTGACATCACGAGTCATTGTGCTAAATGCAGCTACTGGAAGTCGGTGTAAGGTTCGCTATGTCCAATTAAAAACGATACCCGCAGTTAGTAATCAGCGGGAAGAATCATTATTTCTTCCTGCACAAAGATTTACCTGAAAATTAAAAATTGAAACTTTTGTTCTGATATGGAAGGATTCCAGGAGCCCATGATGCATGTAATCATTCTTCCTAGTCCATCTGGACACATGATGATGACGATGATGATGAAGCTTTACAACCATGAGCAAATAACATATACTGTTATAGATGTTGAGTTATATATACACATAGACAAAAATGATGCATGACAGACCATTTTTCTTATCTAATTTGCATATATTTGAAGTTCGTGAGCATTTATATTTATTTAAGTACATTCAAATAGAGACATGCTACATTGGAGTAGCATTTTTGTGAGCATGCTGAAACATTGTACCACGGATTGTAGTATTGCTCCATATATGGCAGCCTGGCTCTTAACATGGTTTGAATGGAGTTGGGAATGCATTCTCTCTTCTACTAGATCTAAAACGAAAAGCTCTAGTAGGGAATTTGCTACAGAGGCAGGCAGGCTCTTCTAACCTGATCGCTGCAAACGAAGACTTGACCTACGCCTTTTAAATTCCACACTGGAAAGGAGGCTCATCTCCTGCAGGTGAGGATTGCTTGCAGTATTATACTGAAGTAATAATAAAAATATGCGTAAACCTTTTCAGATTTATAGAGATAGAAACGAATTAAGAAATAATGTAATTTAAGGAGAGGGGTGGATGGATGGGGCTAGGCAAAGAAAATTCTTGTTTGTTTGTTTTTTTAAATTCTTTCTTAAAATATAATTATATTTAAATTACCATACACTGTGGACAATAATATGGCAAAATTTTTTTTTGAAGATAGAAATAATTTCATTCATTTATTACATTGGCATAAAGGTATAAGATTTACCATAAATTGTTTCCTGCGAACTTTAAGGGAGTTTGTGCTGTATTATCGCCCTTTATTGAATGTTTCGAATAACGGTCGAGTTACTAGTGGCAGCACCAATCAGTTTGTTTTTTTTTTTTTTGTTTTAAAAAAAATCAAAACAAGAAGCAGTGGGTAAACAAGGAAGTCGGAAACAGAACGTTTAAAATCGCCATTTTTTTTAGGCCATTACGGCCAGATATTGTCTGCTTTTTCGATTAAGTCTTTCTTTTTTCCAACGATAAACACGATTTCCTCAGATATCAATGAAAGTAATCTGAAGGTGCTGGTTTCTAATGTCGTAAATCCTTGCCAGTCGTATGTGCACTCACCTGTGTGTGAGTGAGAGAAAGCTGAGCAGTTCACCATTCGTAGGTCTTCTGCTGCCGTGCCGATCCAGGCCCTGACATAAGAAATTGGCCGTTGTTTCTTTTCAGGAACTTATTTTTTTGTCAAGAAAATTATCGACACTCTCTCTCTCTCTTCTTCCTTTTTTTTTTTTTTAAATTTGGAGAGTTAAAATTTCAACTTCTTTACGGGCGCTGAAAATGTTATGAGAGTTTTCGTGCTGTTACTTGCCCGTCATTTGGGACACAAGCAGCACCACCACCAGCAGCAGCAGAAATTTCTGGGAGTGATTGATTATAAACTCATCATTAGGAAAGTTGATGCTGTTGTTATTTGTCTAGAATCGTTACAATGATAAACACGACTTTTAGCTCTTGTGGGGCGGAGAGGAGAAAAGAAGTGATACACAATACCTGGCAATCATTTCCAAAAAAAGAAAAACAAACTCCAGCTGTTTTTTTCTCTTCTCCGTGCATTAGTTTGAAAGCGGTAATAAATCTTAGAATGTCTAAATTGTATCAAAAACTGATTAAATCTGACCTTTTTGTTTTTTTGTTTTCTTTTACGGCATGCTGTTGCTTTTATTTGGCATCTTTATACACAACATTACATTTCCACATTACCATTTTAAAGTATTACATCATCTTATGCGTGTGTTGATTCTGGCAACTCGGAAATAATGTAATTAGATGACAACCTGTATATATATTTTAAAATTTAGATGAAGAGTAAATATATAAATAAATAAAGGATTACATAGAAAGAGACAGAAAATGAAAACAAAGAAAAAGTAGACATAAAGACAATGTGTTAACTGTTGTGTGTGTGTCTCTACATTATAAGACACACATCAGCTTTTTTTGCCTTACTCCTACCACTAGAAGCACCAGTTAGTATTTGTGCCGAACCGGCTGTATATTCAGTCAGCGCACCTGTAATACAAGACGTGGGGTGGGAGCGATGTGTGGATCTTGTGTCGCTGCAAAGAGTTTTATTAATGAGAAAGCCCACATCCCCCACTCCTCTACTATGGCTCGATCTTTGCCGGGTAATACAGATTTGAAATGCAGTGGGGTGGGTTAAAAATTGGTAACACATGGCATTTATTCATGAAAACAATGCAATTCTAAGGTGTAGAAGGAACGAATGGTAGCAGTGAAAGGATGGACATTATTAGATCAGCATATTAGATGGAGCCTGTGCCACAACAGAGTGGCTCAATGACAATAAAAAAGTTGTACTTTGTATTGCAAAGCTTTTTGTTTTATTTTTTAAATCCTACTTAGGATTTTCTCTCTTTTTTTTGGTTTTGAAATCAAAAGTCACATGAAACTTTTTCATAAATCCTAATTTAATTCATAGGATGCTGACTTTATTTGAAGCTCTGCTTCACTTGGCTTCTGATGCATGAGCCAAATTGTTTATTAAATTTGTAAAAAAAATAAAGAAATGGTTTACTGTGGAGATTGTATGTAACACATCAGAAGGAATGGCATTTAAAATGTGTTTTTTTTTTAAAGCATTTGCCTTATTCACAATAAAAGTTATATCAACAACAGATATCATTAATCCTTTGTATACCACTGGGTGCATTTGTATCTCAGAACCAATCGAATCTGCATTACTCAGCACAGGTTGAGCCACGGAAGCAGTGGTTTGCAGTAACTTTCCTCATTAATGTAAACCTCTGTAACAAAAAATTCACATCACTTCAACCCAGGATGTTTTGATTAAATATACTGCCACTTTAATACAAATAATAAGTACTTCTAGGCTATACATTGTACGTATACGGTGAAAACTGGCTTGGTATACAGAGGGTTGGGGAAAAGATTACTCTAACCTAATTATAGCTTAAAAGATTTATTTAATATCCTGATGCATGAAATTAAAAGCTAAAAACATTCTCCAAATTTACAAATATACTGATCAATCAAAGGAGCATTTAGGGACTAAAGTAAACTTATGTTGGCAAAAAATATGTAAAGTCTGACCCCTTAAATTAAGAATACTTAAGTTCAGAAACCTTTGAAGTTTGGAAATTTTGATGCCCAAAATTTAGATTTCCAAACTCAGAAAATCGCCTGGAATTTGGATTGCACATCAAGTTGTATTTGGCCATATTCCATATCCGGCCCAGTGCTTATGAAACAGGGTAGAGCATATCATGTAAAAATTAAATCTGAGTCAAGAACATTTGTACTGGCAAGGTTGGTTAGGTAAATTTAGAATAAACATGGCATTTGTATGTTGAATACTCATGGTGGGAAACTTTCTGCTGACCCTGATTCAGCTGAGACTTACATTACTGATTTCTCTAACCTTGTAGGACACCAGTAGCTGCTGCTGATAAAAAGAAGTTGGAGCGAAGGGAGTCAGAGAGACAATGGATAGGCTTATGGTCCTTATGTGTTCCAATGGTGCAGGAACTTGTAAGTTGCTTGAAGTAGGGAAGAGTGAAAAGTATCATGCTCTTAAATGGATTAAAGCTCTTCCTGTAATCTACAAGGTTAACAGACAAGCTTGGATCGGTCAAGAAATAGCCTTAGATTAGTTTAACCACAATTCTGTACTTGAGGCTCGTGCCTTACTGTTGTAACATTGGGCTGGCAGCCGATTGTAAAACTGTCTTCTTAGACAACTGCTCAATGCACACACCTGTTGAGTAGATGGATGCTGATAATGTTTTTGCACCACATACATACCCCCCAACTGTACTTTCATTAATCCAATCCATGGATCAGAGAGTTATCAGATATTTCAAAAGTAAATATAGAAGTTCCGTGTGCTATCTTCTTTGTTGTTGTCCTACTGGTGGAAGAATAGGGGAAATTAAAAGGCAGTTCAATATCAAAGACACAGTATGGCGTTTGGCTGATGGATGGGACAAGGTGAGTCAATCCACACTGAAAAATGGATGGACCAAACTATGTCCATCAACAATGTTTGAAGATGCAACAAAAGGTTCATGTTACAAGTAGTTTGAAGGTTTCCATAATGACTTAGCTTAAAAGTCCTGGTTGCTCTATCTCAACACATGAACAGTGATTTTGCAAAAGAATTAGATGAAGATGATATAGTGACATGGCATAACTGTGATTGGGATGCAGCAGTTGTCGAGCAGCTCACAGACCTAGAAATAATGGAGTATGTTATTAATTCAAAGCAAGTTGATGGTGAAGAAGACAGTGAAGCTAAAGATTATAAAGAAGAGAAGATTTCCATGGAGAAAGAGCTGGTGGAATTCAGCTCAGTTATTACATTTCATGAACAGAGAGGATTTTTACGCAGCAGCAGGCAATGCCAGTAAACAGATTACAATTAAAAAATTCTAAACAAGTGTCCATAACACAAGAATTGAGTGAAATTGCACCAGAATGTTTAAGAAGGTCAGTGAGAAATGTTTTTCCTGCCCCTTTCATCTGATGAAATAACAAGTATTTCCCTAGCATCTCCAGTCGGCTCAACCACTGCCACCCCAGATCCTACACCAGATTTGTCCTGTTTCAACTTCTTCACTGTTTACAAGGATTGGTCCTCAAGTGTCGTCTATGCCATTTCCTACACTAGATTTTTGTTATTCCATACTCTATTATTTTTGGTTTTCAGTTAAAGTATCTTTATATATTCATTATATACTTATTAATACTTATCAATTTTATTATACTGTTAGTAGACTTTGTACCGCACTGTATGTCCCCCCCCCCCGATTAAGTTAGCTTCATTTCAGCAGAACTGTTTCTGTGCGTTGTTCGTTACACATTTACAGTAGTTAATCCTTTTATAAAATGTTTTACCATCTCTGTTGATTATAAGCAAATGAATACAGTACTGTATATATGTAATGGAACTATCTTTAACCTTTAAACTGCAGTGGATGTAAATATACACAATGTTTTCCTTGCCATCATCTGAATTTCCCACGAGCTCGTGTGTCCACCCAGTTAAAATAAAAAAAATATTTTTAAATTCCATTTTCTTACACACATGGTTGGTGTCAGAGATTATGATCGCTGCAGCTTAAGGGTTAAATCTGAGAGATGAGCAAAACCCTGGTACAATATATTACTGCTTTATAAGTACAACAATTATTCCAATAATTGTATTATTAGTAGCCTTTTGATTTATATTATGTACTTTCAGTTGTATTAATACAATACATATCTTACTGTAAGCAGACTGTGTTTTGCATTTCCTTATTTATTTCCAAAAATTCAGAAAGAATGAGGTCCCAACGATTCTGAATTTAAGAGGTCAGACTGTATTGCAGTTAGTAGTAGTTTGGATAAAATTTAATATAGTAGGCTGCAATCTAATCAAGATATGTCACAATTATTTTCTACAGGAGCCATAGAATCTAGTAGATGAAAGCTGTTGAACATCTGGTATCCAGTAATGAGATTATGGATTGCATGGAGTTGTAACATTTGGTCAAAAATAAGATAAAGCAGGTATCTATCAACATCTTCAAGGGCAGTGTCTGAAAGCATTTGTTCATGACATTTAGCAGAGTGGCTACATAGTTAATGGTATAATGAGCACAGTTTTCTGTTGATGGAAAAACACTGTTTTTTGACAGATTAGAATCAGGAGCATAAATGTTGATTTAAATTATTAGTAAAGAACAATAGCTATAACACCAGCTCACAGGCAAGGAATTCTGAGATTTGGCTGGCCTGTAAATTCCACCAATCCATGGTCTGTAAATAATTTTATTGAAGATCAAGATCTCTGAGTATAATGGTGAGTGGTCAATAGATCATGGTTTGCATTCAGAAAATAATAATTGTATGGTTAGAATCAATAGAGCTTATCCGGATAGTTTAGGAAGCAACTGAAAGCAAACTTCTCATACAATGTCAATCAAAATAAAGATCAGAGTATGGATATTAAAAATCTGGAAAGCATCTCTTAAGTTCTAACTGAAGAAAGTTAAAGACCTCATTTGGAGGCAGTGTTTGGGGTGCCTAAATGTGTTGACGTAGTTCTAACTCATAGTACAAATTTAGTAAACTGGCACAGTAGTAAAGGACATTTATCATGGGGTCTTGAATATTCCGTGGAGTAACACCAAAAGGTTTAGCAGCTAACAAGTGGGGAGGTGACAAGCAAGGATTTAGTTACACACTGAAGTAAAACCAACATTAAACTTTTCACATTGTTGGCAGGGATGCTTGGAAATATTCATATAGCACAGCATGTAAGAAAAATGGCATTTTGAAATTGTTGTGAAATTGTAAAAGTGGTTGGAACAAGGAGAGCAAATACTAGCTGGAAACTTTATTATTATGACTTATATTCAATAACGGGTTGGGCCACCTGTTTGAATAACAGCTGAGGCATGACAGTGTGGTGTAGGATCTACAAGTTTCTAGAAGGCATGCTGAAGTATATTTCCTCATTCAGCCATTATTATTGCATGTAGTACATGGAGTGAAGTAGGTAGAGGATTATGATGGCAAACACGTCTTTCTTGAATATCCCCCCAGATGCTCAATTAGATTGTGATCCAGGGATTGTACTGGTCATGGGAGGGGTTCCTAATGTCTCTGTTGTTTTCTTCAAACCATTTATGCACAATGCGGGGCACAGTGGGATGGGAGCATTGTTGTCTTGGAAGTAGCCATCCTCATCAGGGTACACCATGAAGAATCACTGGACCTGTTTGATCATAGATGATGCTGAGGTAATCTTTGACAGTTATTTTGTCTCCTAGAGGAATCAAGAGGCCCAGAGTATGCCAAACATTCCCCAAACCATGACTTCACCACCAAGAGGCCTAGACAATTTGGACCAAACAAGAGAGGTCAAGTGGTAAGTGTGGCTTTCCAAACCTGTCAGCTTGTCTGGTCAGACTACATCACTTTATGCCAGTCTTCCTTAATCCAATGTCTGTGCTTATTACATACCACATGAGGTATCTTTTCACATTGATAACTGTGATCAGTGGTTTACATACACAATGTTCTTTGCAAGGTGCAGCTGGAGATAGTTGTTGATTTCCCTGCATTGAGTCTATTGTTTGATGATTGTTGGACTTACTACTCCATCTACCTGCTTTTATATTCTTTCTGTCAGTGTATGTTTGCAGTCACAACTCTCCTCACAGCAGACAGTTTCTTCATCTTCTGCTATTGCTGGTAAACTTAAATGACCAATGTCTTGGCCACTGTGGCACCTGTATGATGTGCACCCACTTTCATGCTTTTTCATGCACTGTAATGTCTTAGTTTCACAGATATGGATAAAGGCAGGCTGCAAATGTGCTTGTTCATGTCATTTATAGTGAGTGCTGCAGGGAATTATATCGTCAACAGCTCTGAATGGTTATATGGGTAAATTGGCTAACCAGTATATACTCAAATGACATTGAAAAATATTAAGTAAAATACTAATATAAAACTATTTTATTTATAATGCTATATATATACTTGTACCACACATAAAATAATTTAATGGACTTTTTGTTGTAATTTTTTTCACTAAAGATCCACAGTAGCTTTCTACTAAATAAACAGATTGAATCCTGTGGCCTATCTTAGTTTTCTCTCCCTTGCTTCAGTTCAGTATCTGGTCTGCTGCAGCTTAAGTTTCAGAAGGACGTCTCAAGTGATGCATTTATTTGAGCCTAAAGCTGGCCAGACGTTAAATCTCAGTCATGCTGAAAATATGAGACTTGGAGACTGATCCGTAGCAAAACAAAAGACCTGTAGCAGAACAATGGAGCCTGTTTCGTTTTGCATCACACACACAAATTAACAAACAGAACAACAATAAGTGGACATGTAACAACATTTTCAGGTTTGTGCCATGTCATTACAGGTTGAGAATCCCTTATCCAAAATCCTTGGGTCCCAGATGTGTTTCACATTCTGGAATTTTTCAGATTTTGGAATATAGATATACTGGCATAATTTGGTAGCTAACCCAATGGTGACTGGGCACAAGTTCATTTACAACATTATAACTGTATATGGATACACGTAGCCTACAGGTAGTTCTATGCAGTATTTTAAAATCCTTTTGTGCATGAAATCATAAGAAAAAGATGTACTTTTAACCATCAGAAAGGTAAGCCATCACTACGGTAGGCCTACCGGTACCATAGGGGTATTTGCAGGCCTTTTTGATATTTTCAAAGTATATTCATGCCAACAAAAAAGCACAGAAATTATGGTGAGTAATGCACATATGTCATGCATGTTGGGACCCGTGTGTCACCCAGGAACCTTTCCAGAACCTTCTGGAATTTTCCACTGAAGATGCTCCAAAAATATTTTGGATTTTGAAGCTTTTCGGTTTTCAGAATTTCGGATAAGGGATTCTCAACCTGTAGTACGAAAATATGCATAGAAATAAGGAAACTGAGTTAATTCATTTTAATAAATACTGAACTGCAATCAGCTACATTTTTTCGTCATTACAAGGAGACACCACCAGCCCCCTTTTGGTCCCATTGAAGTTACCATGAGTTTTCTTAAAACTAGTGATCTGGCTTTGAAAGGTTTATTGCCATCTGCCTTCTGGAGAAAAAAAAACAGTATAAAACAATTAGTTTATTAAATTTTGGAATCTTCTTCACCCTATTAAAATTTTTGGATCTGTACAATTTTATGTCTTTTCTATGAATAAACAGATTTACCCTCTCTTTTTTTTTTCTTTTTGTTTAAAAAAAGTTGGTTTTTTTAAACTTAATTTTTGCCCTTTTGTTTGCTTTATTTCAAAACTTTAAACACTGTGATCCAACCATTGTCAAAATTAGATTGTGCCGATCTCTGTGAACCTGACAGGTTTTTGGTAAGAGCATCATTTAGAACCTATAAATGTCTGGGCATGGAGGTCACCACTGGTTGATGTTTTCCCATGTATTTATCAGCTATTTTTTAACTGCTACTACGAGGTTAGTTTTGCTTATTTGTCCCTTGGTTTTCTAACACGGGTTCACCATAAGATCATACTTGGGCCTTGCGCGGATAGAGAAATATCTGCAGTCAATTCTGCTTCTTTTAAGCTAGTGGTGTTCTGGATATATAGAGTACACTGTAATCAACATATCCTGTAAGAAGATGAAGCCGATTAGGATTCTTTCATTACATACAGTCAGGGAGGTGTTCTAAAGAATGAATATATAACCATTAGAAATTAGACACCCATCAGTGAATGCAGCATCAGTTTCACCCCTATCATGTGTTCTACTCAGCTCTGAAGACTACAGATTGCTACTTTGCTCATCACACATGGTTGGGCAATGCTTTTATTCATATCTGCCACCAGTGGCTTCTGTTAAGCAACCAATCCAGTACATCCAAGACATTGCTCAAGTGATTTGACATCAAAAGTTGTTGATGCTGCCAGAAACAATAGAAATTGTTACTAGTTATTGTGAATTTAGAAGAACGTCAGCCAGTTTGCGGAACTTTGAAAGCTAGATGGCAGCATTATTGTGATGACCAGTCTTAGAATGGTAACTCTGGATAATATCATGGTTGCCATGTGCTTTCGACATCATGCTTATCAGAGAAATAAGTCTGCCTAACCTGGTGCTCTAGTGACAATAGTCAGGTGCATCAATCACTGGAGTGTTCTCTTTATTTCAGATATTTGTTTCTTGCTCTGACTTTATTTTGCACAGTTGATGTGGGTATTTTACAGTAGATTCCAGTTAACTGTGGTGACTTCGTTCTTCAGGTGTTTGAAACAAATGCTAAATCTAATGTTACGTCACTCCTTGTGAAGAATGAAAGATCAGTTGTGATAATAATCTATTGTGAATGGAATAATTAATAAACTTATTCCCACAGGAGATGTTTCCCTGTTTTATTTTAAAGATTTTTTTAAAATGTTTTATTAGAATAATCAAAACATCCAATAATCACATTAGATAATCTTTTCTTTCTAAATCATTCCGGATGTCGGGAAGCTTTCTCTTTGATCACCATCAGGATTAAAACATGGATCATGTTCTTGTTTAAACAAACAGTTTCAAGCCTCCATTGACTTTTCCTGTATAATGTATAACCACCAGTCTGGAAATTTCTTTCTTCTTGCTCTTCACCAGGCAGTCATGTGGGTTTTCTCCCATGTCTAAAAACGAAGAGTTCTAGTAGGGATTTTCCTGCTGCACTGTAAACCACACCGATGCACCCAGGTGTTGCTTGTGTGCAGTTTGTGAATGGCTGTCTTTTAGTTACAAGGGGCTGGGCCTTAGAAATGTTGAATTCCCAAATGGGCGCCATATTATTTGATATACAGGTAGAGCCTTCCCAGCAAGACGTGGTAACAGCAATCACAGTGTGCTGTTAATACTCAACAACATAGAGACGCTGAAACTTTGCTACAAAGCAACCCATGAGGTTATCCATCGTTTCACAAACATCTCCAGCTAAGGAATTGCTTTTGCTGCAGTTTTTTAAAATTTTTTACCTGTGGTTAATAATGAAGGAAATTCTGCTTTTAAAATGCTAGGATGTGTAATGGTAACATGCTCTTGTTTTATTCAGTTATTTATTTTTTTGAGAGGGGGGTTTGCAAATTAATAAAACTTGTTTTTGTCTTTTTGTTTTTTTTTTTTCTCTTTTGATACTTTATTTAGAGGAGGATAAATATCCTCAATACTTAATTTGTCATATTTTATGGTTAAGGAAGGATTTTTCACCTTGCCATGAGACTTTTATCTAGCTATTGACTTGTTTCAGAGCTTAAATGATGCTAATATAATTCTGAGGTATTGAATTTATTCATAAGATCTACCATTATCTCGTTTTATGGATACAATTCTGGTTTTTTTAAATCGCTGTTTAGTTATAGAATTTATATCCCTTGGCGGATCAGATGGCAGCGAAAGTGCTTTACTCTGTATCCTGATTGCTTATGTAACCGATTACACGGGCTCTGCTAATTCATCACCATGAATTACAGACTTTAAATTGCCAAATCTACAGTATCCCATATTCTGTTCTCACTTTTTTTAAAATATGCAGCAGATTTCAATGCATAGGTCAAGTATGTATCTTATCAGAGTTTTTTTTCCAAGAGTTGACGTGCAGCTGTAAAGAAATTATTTTTTTTTTTTTTAAATTGACAAACTTACAAAATTACCCAATTCAAGAGAGTGCTGTGAGTTGCTTTAGAAAGAACAAAGCTCCCTAATGAAATATAAACAAAAGATTTGAAGTTAAACGCTGCACACTTGCGCACACCATACAAAAAACAAACTGCTGTCAAGAACTTCTAAACGAGCACATTTTTCTTGTCCTGTCGCGATGTTAGAACGTCGTCAAACTATAAAATCTCAGATACGATTTGCCCGCCAGATCTTTAATTGTTTTCTTGTCACCGATTGGTTAACGTGGTTTGGCTGAAGGAGTCTGATCAATATACCTCCTGCTGTTTCACGCCTGTCTGACCTCATTTAATCTCTCACATGAAATAAAATTTGAGGCAGGCATCCATGAGAGAGCACTTTATTATTAGAAGACCTTTTTCTGGACTGACTTATGATCTGACACCATGTTGTTTGCCACTTCTAATCTGTAAATCTATGCCAATTAAATGGCGTTACTTCAGAATTGAACTACACACATTATTTTTTCTTCCTAAGTTTGGAACAACTGATATTGCTCTTTGTAAATATTTTAGCAGTCACTACAGGTTATTTATCTGAAAATTTAAACCAAAGCTGGCTACAATGTAAATGCATATGTAGCAGCTTAAATTTGCTAAGTGCATTGTTGAATAAAACATAAACTGTATTTTAGCATCAATGTCTAAATATTGATTTGCTAATATAACTCATTCAAAACCCTTTTTGGAAAAGTAACATCTGGTTGCAGTTTTTAATAGAGAAATTAATTTACTTTATTTATGAAAACTTGTTTCAATGCTTAAATCAACAAGTTCATCTCATGCATCATTGCTTCTATGTGTCTTGCTAATTATGGAAATTAGTTAGCATACTAACAAGAAATTATGTGTGTGATGGAAAGGGGATAATGTAAGTTCTAATTACATAAATAAAACAGTAACATTGGAAAAAATTTATGTTTTACATGCAATCCTTTTGTTGTACAAAAGGACTCAGCTTGGCATTCTGTCTCACAGCTTTTTGATATATTGAAAATCTACATTCTAAATTTCTGAAAAACATTAATGATTACCAAAGAATTATGTGCAGTTTTTTTTTCTTTTTTTAATTAGCTTTTTAAAAATATGTATGGCTCCTACATATGCTGGACGATGGTAATCATATCATAACCATGGTAGAGAGAGAGAGGTTCCTTGTGTTTTTAGACCCTAGTTTTGACTAATTTGGCAGCTCCACTCCATATTTGCAATCTCAGTTACCTACTGGTCTCTGTATCTTTCACCAAAGTTTGCCACTTCTTGCACTAAATTCAGAATTTGACTCATCTATAGACTATGCGTTTTCCAGTCTTTGAATCCTTGCCTATAATGATCTCTCTGGTTTCTTGTCTTAACAGTGGCACAGCACTAACTTCCTTGTTCCCTTAGGCATAGTAACCTCACATGTCTTTTCCCCGTTATTTTCTTTGATTTCTCTCATTTCTAACTTGCTTTCCTTCTAATATTTTTTTCATCAGTTTGTCATGAGCTTTCAGATCTTAGAAACATGGTATTTCTTTGCAACATAAATTATAATCATAATAAAAGTCATTCTTTATTAAGGTAAGTATTCTCTTTCTTTTCTTTTTTTTTGGAAAATCGTTGAACCATAGATTGTAGAGCTTCAAATGTGCTCAAGAATGATGATTATATTTCTTCATTGGACATTTCTCAAATTTCATTGGCTATTGTTGGATCAGGTGATTATTGTCACCTGATTATTATTTTTTAGCATTTGGAAATATAGTTACAAATAAAAAGTATATACTAGTATACTACTTTTAATATATACTTTTGTCTTCATAATTGTTCTAATGTAGATTAGAGAAACATTGCATATAAAAAGGAGTATATACAAAATATTGATGTTTGTTCTCTGATTCTTCTAATTTAGTGTTTTGCCAATTCTATCTATAGCTTCAAAACTTGTGAAACAAATTTTTGTCTATCATTGTAAAACACCATAAATATATGCATTAATAGTGAAATTTAAAGGTTTTTATTATTGAAACAAAAATATCAATAAGGAAATTTAGGGAAACCCAGGCCTGATTACAGATTCATGCATTTGGAAACTAATGATTTCTTCTTAAAAATCAGTAATTGTGCAGCTAATGAATTAATATTTTTGCTTTTGTTCAGGATTTTTGGATTTGCCATTACACATTGAAAGAATGTCTAAGCAGCCGGCAAAAAAGATAGTTTGTAAACTGGCCAGTGGAATGTGTTCAGATAAAAGATTTACTCAGACAAAGCAATGTGAAAGGATCACAAAAAAAAAATAATTAATTAATATTTCTAGGGTTTCAGTCAGGCAAAACTTGCATATTGAAAGGGAGGAGTGATGATTTAAACTCCCCAGAGAAGATTCTGCAAGACGAGACTAAGTTATGGGAAATGTATCAGTTTTTAATCACTTCATAAATGAAATAGTGTAGGAGTGGAGCTATATTTCAGTGAATGATACTGTTTAGATGAGAAAGTTGCAACCAAAAAATCTGATATAACCCTTTCAGATATGAAAAAAAAAAACTGGGTTTACAATCATGAGTTTGGCAAAATGAGTGTTAATGCTGGTATAGACATTTTTGGAAATTCAAGATGGGTGTCTATTTGCATATTTAGCCATGAGAAACAAGCCAACATATGTAGGTAAGACCTTAAAATGCACAGCAGATTCACTAATGGTGCTGGATTATTTTCCAGTGAAAGAGGTTAAGGTTAGAATGAAAACTGATAGAATTTTTTTTTTTTTTTTTAAAAAAGTATTACAACATTTTGTAATGTTATAGAAAGCCTTGTATTCATTGCCTAATAGGCTTAGACCTATAAGATGAGAGAGAGGGGAAAAGTGCTGAAATCCAGAATGGCCCATCTCTCAAAGTTGTAATGATAGCTGTACACAGAAACAAGCCCCACTTCTCTTCTGCAAGTCTGGAACATAACAGAGCAGAAATAAGAGGTAATACTGAAAACACACTCGAACTAGTACAATCAAAGCCCAAAAGATGCCAAGCTGCTATCAAATTTTGTAGACGTGAAGAAAATTGTGATTCTATTTCTTTCTGAAGTTAATGGACAATGCTTTTTACATGTAGTGTAAGTTAGTCTTGTCCTGTTTAGCTGAGTAGTTACAAGGAGGGGGGCAGGAAGCCATTGTAGCTTATTCAAGAGTCTCAGGGAAGAAAATTGTCCATCAAAATAGCTCTTAAACAGATTCAATTAACTACATTTACTGGCAAGTTATTCTGTTTATTGACAATTCTGTTACTAAAAATAGTTTGCTAATATCCTGCCATGCCAAAATGTTAACCAATTTATAATTATGACCTCCAGTGTTAGTAGCTGTAGATAACCAAAACAATTTCTCGAGGTCTCCTTTCCAAAACTACACCACTTTAATCATAGTGTTCTGTCCACATTTAGAGATGCCTTTATTTGCCACTTTAAAAGTGGTCATCACTAGAAAGCGTTATGCTAATTACAGGCATTGTCATGCTGTCTGAACCACTGGCAGTATGTAGAATGATTTTGTTTCAGATCCTACCACCAGGTGCCAACCGTACAGTACAGCAGAAGTGAATGTAATAATTAAGTTTTTTGGTCAGAAAATAATTGTATATCTGGCACACTAAAGATGTTTTCAATAAGAATGGTAAAGAAATTATGCAGATATTTTTTTAGAGCAAGTGCAGATGATGTGATCTATGTTTTGGTAGCCCAGAGTTTACAGTGATACCTGCCTCTCTGAAACTGTCTGGAAATGCTATTCTTGCCAACTAGAGAGTGATTATGGAGAAAATCGTGAAAACTGTTACTGCTGGATGGGATGCAGTTCCATAGAAGTAACTATCATATCTCATCTGAATTTTTGGAAAGTTATTGCACAGTTGATTCCAAAAATCTTCATTAGAAACCAAGCGAGATGTGCACATTGCTCCGGAATCATTGTATGCAGTGATGGTTTTCTTAAAATGATTGTGACATATGAAGAGAGATGGGTACGCCAGTACACTCCAGAAACAAAATGAACTAACATCCAGACTTCCTGCTGCCAAAGAAGTTTAAGCTGATGCCTTTAGTCAGCATGTTTATGCCCACAAGTTTCTCAGAGATTTTAAGAGTGATTCACATCCGGTACGAGAATTGTGGGAACACGCTTAATACACAGAGTTACTCTGAATTGTTGAAGAACAAAGTTCACTTTGCCATTTGGAAGCAACGATTGGGTAGTTTAACTATGGTTAGTATACAAAAATGCGTGCTCACTTGTGGCATGTCAAACCATTAATATATGAAAACGAAATAAGAGATGCTTCCATATCCACCGCGAGCTCTCCTAATCTGCTGGCTTGCAACTTTTACATGCTGAGGTCCCCTAAGGAATATCTTAGTAGCCTGTATTTCCATAGCAGTGAAAAGACAGTAGCTTTACAGTTAGAAAGATTTTTATGCATATCACATTAGGTTATTAGTTTATCTTGGGAACAATTTTATTGTCAAAGATGAATAATAAGTAGAAAAATAAAGCATTTCCGCAAGTGTATGTTAACTACAGTGATCTCCCTTGTACTTGCAATGTGCATGTTTGTTTGTATTTGAGTAGTTAAGTATAATTTATGACAATTTTTACATAATTTCCCTTAAAGGATTTATAGTAGGAGCATGGAGAACTTTATAACAATTTAGTTGTGCATATCAGCATCAGCAACATCTTGGTTATGTTACTTTTTGTATCCAGCTACATTTTGCTGTCCGAATGATATATTTAACATAAATAAACCTGATGTATTACAATTGAAGCATTTGTAAAAGGTTCAGTTCTTGTCAACCAGTATACCAGCAGTTCCCAATTGACCCCTTTGCCATAATGACAAAATCCTAGGACCCTAACTTCCAGCACCATCCTGCTAGGAGGTTCCGGAGGGTTGCTCCCAAAAAATATTTTGAAATAAAAAAACAGGATGAAGTAATGCAGTTCCCGCATTTTGCAGTGTCAGAGTGGGTCTGCATAATTGGTTTTGTTCAGGCTATACACTGGGGCAGATTATACCCTAGGAATGGCGTGGATACGTCAACCTCAACTGCACGAAAATAGCTTTGCAACTTCATTTCTTTTTTGCAATCCCATTTGGTAACTGCTGTATAGTGCATGCTAAGTTTTCTATTAATTTGACAAAACAAAAATTCTTAAAGGAAATAGATTAATCTAACACGTCACCTAAAATACTCTATTTCAAAGCAATATTTAGCTTGTTTTTTTGTTTTTTTTACATGTAATTATTTTTCAGAAAAAAGGCATTGCCTAAATGTCATATTTTCAAGTTAAAAACAGTTTTTATATTAAACATTAATGTTTTACAGGTTTTTGAAATTTTAATAAGTGACATTTTTGATAAACCATCATTAAGAGCACTTCTGTTCTGTTGCTGAGCCAGCTTCCATCATATCAAAGCCAGTTCTCTGTCATTGCAGCTTGATTTCATGATTACAGCTGTCTGATGAATTGTGTCAGTTTAATATTAACCATCCACTGTTCCTGGCTTTAACACTTATCATTTGATAAAGTCTGCATTGCCTACGATTGATTAATTTTATTTGTAAAAACTTGCGTTTGGCAAATAATTTTAAAATAAGAATTTAAATGTCAGTTTGCTAACATAGCATAAGTCATATTAACAGATCGCTCATGACTTATGTCAGTTGGTGGTGTTTCTGTTCCAGAACATAGAATACTACAATGTTCAGTAGAAATTGATTTGAAATTATGAACAATGGTGATCCATATTAAAAACAGTTTCTTATAATTTATAAATAATTTGAAGTGGTTGTGAAGCAAAGCTAATGACATCACAGAAAAGCAAAATAACCTGTGAGGAATGCAAAGAAACAAACCAAAAACTGAGTTCCATTTTCATTTAAGCTGCTGAAATAATCTCCTTTTTTTAAATTCTTTTACCGATATACCTTTAACCATAAATGCTGAGTTATTTTACACATTTAACCCTCTTTTCTATCTTTTCTTTCCTCCTTTAAATGTTGAGACTTTAAACATTATTTTTTTTTTTTTTTTAAAGCAAATTTTACCTTTAACTTTCCAAATTTATAGTGGTTCTGCCTCAGGGCTCATCCACCTTAAACAGAATGCCAAAGCAAAATTTGCGTAAAGGAAAGATTTTAGTTTCCATCTTAGCCCACTGTCCCTGTCTGAGTCCAGCTACGAGCTGGGGCTCCGAGGACGGCAGGTATTAGGCAGGTGGCTGGATCTTTCCAAGATAGTGATTTGGGTGGTAAATGTCACCAGCACCTCCATCTGGAACTCTTCGTTTTCAGATTTGGGAGGAAAAACGGAGCTTGGGAAAGTGGAGGGGAGGGGGTCTGTGTGGTTGCCTGGTAAAGAAATAATGCCAGGGAGGTATGCCAACCTGAGGGAGTCCCCAAAATGGGATTCAAGTTAAGGGTTCTATTGTGGAAGATTACAAAATGTTTTGGGATACTATTAGATTTTGTAAATAATGTTTCAGTTTGTATACAGAAAATAAGAGAATCTCTTTTCTAGTATTCTATAATGGAAACCTAGAATTCTTGCGAATCTGTCTTTCTAATGTACAGCCGGATGTTTCTCAGAAATTGTATTAGCATCATATTCATGTGTCAGCAAATTGCATACTAAATAGATAAGAATTTTTTTTTTAATTTTATAAACTACAAAAGAAAATTAAAATAAATTTAAACATATTATATATTTGTATATACTTAAACAATTTTTTTTTAAATTACCAAAATAATCCTTTTGTATTCCATGAACATTAGTAAATTCAGAATAAAATACAACCATTGATTGCTATTTTAATCTTTCACTTTGTTTCATTTTATTTCCATGTTTAAAACACAGATCATTTAAAATAACCTTAATGTTGATCTTAACCCTTTGAGGGGTAGTACACCTGTATATCTATGGAAGTGGGTTTGATCCTGCCAGAATAACCATGTAAATATGTCTTCAAGGTTTTGTTGGCTGCAGGAAACATATTTGTGGGAAGACAACTATTGAGATAAAATCAGTATCCACTCCCTGTAAATGTATGGGTGTACTACTCCTCAAAGGGTTAAGTACACTATTTTTTGTAGATCAAAATTAAAAAGTAGAGTATTTACTAATCTAGCAATAGTCTAAACCTGGCGAAGTATGGAAAGCTGCAGAACTCTGTGATCTCAAAAGTAGTAAACGAGAGTAAATACAAAAATCATGTTTCATTATTATGGGCAGGCAATGGACTATCATTTTCATCATTAGCAGGCTGCTGCTGGATCCAGACCAGCTTAAGCCATTCATACCATCTAAAACTTAGATGGTTGTACTCAGAGACGATCCTAAACAATGATGGCAGCAACAGAACATGGCCCATTAATAAGTTCTGTTACTGTCACTAGGGTGTTGGCCATTGCCCATCCAAACTGCTCAACTGAAGTTTCTCATGAGCAAATTTCCCATGTACCCACCAAGAAATGTTATCTCCACTATACTCCTGTAATGCTGTGAAGTAGCATTTTACCATCATTCTCGGAATATTCTCTGTGGTGAAATCTCTTTTAGTGTTGCTAAAAACTTTCCAGCTGCTGCTGCGTTTCCGTTTTCAACTTCACATGCATCAGAAGCAACTCATTGATCAGTAGCAAAATAGTTGTAATTTCCTCTTTCCATGCCTCCTCCACATCTCTCTCCTCTCTGTCTCTCTCTTTCCTCTCTCTCATCCCCTCCCCATCTCTCTCTCTCTCTCTCTCTCTCTCTCTCTCTCTCCCTCTCTCTCTCTCATTCGTTTAGCATGCAATTCCTTCCTTTATTCTGGGTCATATCAGTAATAACTTTTGGTTTTTACCAATCACAGATTTACGAACTTCCTTCCACCCAACTGTATAACTTATATTAAAACTCTCCTATAATGACCTTTAAAGCTATCAAGGTCTGTTCAAAGCACACGGAGGGTCTTCAGATGAAAGGGTATCTTTGAACAGTAAATATTTTGACTCCTGCCACTTCCTTTCAGATATTCACAGTATGACAAAATTTAGAAAAAATTTTTATAACCATTTCACCTCGTGACAGGCATTTATATAAGAATGGCTTGGAATTCTACCACCACAAAATTTATTAATGGGAGTTTATTCCTGCTGTCCTCAGCCCTAATCTGTTTAAGGGAAACTTTATAATGCTTTAATATGGTTTTATCCTTGGAACTAAATTTTTGTGCCAGATAAAGATGGTAGAAAAAGTCTGCCAGCAAAACCGTACAAGATCAATATCTTTCAGTTTTATTATTGGGCTTATCCATTTATATTACTCATCATTTCCATTCATCCCTTAGACTAAGTGAATGGCGATAATTCCAAAATATACTGGTTATCTCATGGTTTATCAAACTCAGACATCGTTAAAAACTACTCTAAGGTATACAGTGAGGATTAGCCATTTGTACTGCACTGTACCCACCAGGAAATAGGAACAGAGGAAACCACAGTAAAATTAGAAATGTTACAGCACAAAGTATGTAAGGATCAGCTCTGGTAAAAATGGGATTTGTCATAAGTTCGGTTCACACTTTCCACCTGGCAGTTATTTGTTTGTGTAGTTTTGTACTGTGACATGAGTTTACCAGCAGCACTTTTTAGAATTTTTTTTATTTTTGGATGCTCAATCGCCATAGCTCTGAAATCTTAATTCTGCTGTCTAATGTAGATTATCCGAACAACTTAGTCACATGTTCTTTGATCTTGTTGGGTGGGTGGAGGGTAAAATGTTAGCATTTGTATTGAGAAGTTTTAGATTAGATCCTATTGCATATTGGTTTACCATAAATGGCATGTTTTTTAGCAGTTTTATTATTGAGTTATTATAATAAAACATGACACTTTGAGTAGGTTCTGTACATAGTCTGAAATCTGGTTCCTCTCTGCTGATAGGCTGGAAAATTTCCCCACAGTGCAATGCTATGAAAACTGATGCTTACTTTTAAGTAGAAGTCAGTAAACTGTCAGGAAATCTTCAAAAGCAGATCCAGAGTTAATTCTTTTGCTCTCATACATTTTTGGGGGGCATACTTTTACATTTTCTTTTCTTCAGCCAGTTTAATCCATTTGCCATATTGATTTGACAGCTATATGTTTGAAAGCATTCAGAACCTAATCACAAGTTTCAGTGCTTCACACTGTTGGAAAATTTTCTAAATTATTAGCAGATAAAACCAGATACAGATGGTATACATAGCCACTTGAAGTTGGTTACTGATGTGATGGAGGGATCTATTGAATTTAAAGCTTATAGTTTCAAACGAAAGATAAATTAGGTGATTAAATGAATAATCTCTGATGCAAGTAGGGTGGATATTGAGAATCACAATAGTGTCAAGCTAAGCCCAGTAGTGCATCTTGTATCACAGGATCATTGGTCATGAAAAGCATCTGAAGATCAAGTGGACATCTCTGTTTTTCTGGTGCTGCATGTATAAGCCATTGCTTCATATTTTTTTTTAAAAAATCATTTTGACAAACTTCCCATATCCACCCCCTGCCCCCTGAAGATGGTTAGAGAGAAAACCATAAAAAGGATATCAGACAGAATTTTCTTTTTTTGGAGAAATGGTTTAACTAACGTTCATTCACAGTGTGGAAATACAGCTATCCGGGTGAGACCTGGACAAGCCTGCTTGCTTGAGCACTGACGAACGCTCTCATCCGAGATGATAAAAGCTCCGGAAGCTAGAAAAATAGATAAATGAAGGGGATTTTGGCTACAGGTTGCAGTAGTAAAATATCTTTGAAGACCATTAAGACATTTAGTGATGGCTGTTTGTCTATTCATCAAACTTACAGACTAATTACACGCAAACCCATGAACCTTTCTGGGTAGGAGCACCATATTCGCTGTGTACATGACTTAGCGTTTACTTTGGTACTACAAATGAACCCAAGTTCTGTTTCAAAGGAAATTTTATTTCATAGTCAATATTTACCTCATGGTGCAAAATTGTGTATTGATTGCTATACTGTTTTTATCTGTAATGCTGTTGATGGCCGAAACCAATCGAAGCATAATTTCTCTGACCAGAGACTCACTTTTGAATGAGCTTGAAGCCATGTGTGAAAATAAGGATAATTTAATTCTTTGTGATTTTCAAATATAATGGTTCAGGGAAGAAATATTTACTTGTTTTTATTAAAATTGCAAAACACTGAAATAGGATATCATTAAGAATCGTTCAAGTATGTAAATTTGTTGCAGGCGATGTATAATTGATCTCTGTTCAAATATAACAGTATTTAATTTTTTTTAAAAATCAAATTTTTGGAAACAATTTTTTATTGAATGCAAAATATAACTTTGATTTTGTTTTGTTTTGTTTTGTTTTGTTTTTTTTCATTTAAAAAAAAACTGAAGTTACAAATACATGAACAAGAAGGATTTTGGCTGCTTAATCTATTCAATAAATAAACATTTTTTCTCTAATGAAATTAGAAGAAAAAAAAATAGAAAACTAAAGGTGTTTGTGGCAGGGGTAAGGCTATCCATTAAGAAAAGCTTGCTGGGAAATAAAGCTGTAGTTTTACATGAAAAAAAAAAAAGTATTTTTTACAACAAAATACTAATCTTGTTAGTACCTATAGCCTTTTTGGTTTGAATTGAGAAAGATGGAATTAATTTCTAATTCATTTTCGTAACCATAGGTACTCTAAAGATGTTGGAGAATGTTGCCTTTAAAGGATTTCCAGAAAAGAGAAAACTAAATAAGACTCAAGAGGCAGAGAAAACTGGCCAGTTCTCATTCTTCGTGGGTTTGATTAGCCAAGAGGATGCCTATGCTGAAATACCACTGATGAGAGTAAGGGATAAAAATTAAATGACCCTTTGGTAAAGTTTTGATCAAACTAGGCATTAACAATGAGTCCAATAGCCAGGCAAAAATATAAACAACATCTGGATTAAAAGATGGTACTAAGTTCTTTGTAAGGAACCTATGTGAGGTTAAAAGGTCAACAGAGGACCTTTCATGATCAAATCTATCTGCAAACATGAATTTCATTGGCCAAAGGTGAGAGCAAGTAAATAAAATCAATTTTGAATGAATTTTATTGAAAAGGAAGTTTGGGGCCCAGATTGTAAATGCATAAGCATCTCTAGTACGAAGACAAGATGCCAGGGAGGAGTAAATCTTCAAAATCAAGATTGAAAAAGTTCATAATTCAAAGTAAGGAAGAAAAAATTCCAATATTACCTGATATTATAACCAGAACCAGGCAAAGTTACAGATAGAGGTGAGCAGTTTGTCCTTGGCAGTGTTCAGAGCAAGATACTGCTCATTAGAAAGAAAACTAAAGATGTCTGCTATAGTAGGCTAAGAGGGACAGAATAGCTTGCTGCTCATACCAAGATAAGAAAACACAAATTTATCCCTATAAAGAGTGGAAGTGAAGATTTACAGGTTTTACCAAGTTTGTTGGTATTGTCTTAAAAAATCCTGCTGCTAAGTGTAATAGCACCCACATGAGAAGATAGAATATGGTCAGATGGATTAAAATGCAGCCCTTGATGTAGGAAAACTTAATGCAGAAGAGAATTCACAGTGGATGGATAACTGATGGAAAGTATCAGGGAGAATTAAGGTTGAGATGGCCATATTGATGCTATGAGGAGTACCCATATTCATTCTTCTGAAGAACCTTTGGTAACACAGGATATACTATAAAAATATAAGCTAAGAGATTGGATCATGGCACCAGCTCAACAGGATCGTAAGTATGAGGAATTGTCAATTAAGCAACATAACAAATGAATGGATTTCTCATTGATGGTAAATAGTTTTTGAAGACAAGCAGTATTTACAGGCCTTCCACACTTGGAAACTATGATTGAGTAAGAAACTTCTGAAAAGGTTTCTTAAACAGATAAAAGCTCCATCATGCTTCAAAGGAGACTTAGGAGCATTTGGGCTGCAACAGCAACATTTGCAAGGATACTAACATGGATCAGCAAAAATAGTGGTAGATTCTGGCAGGCTAGGTGAGACAGTAGCCATGAGCAAGTTTTGCCTTGGCAGTGCAAGTAAAGTAGAACAATAATCTTGTCCATGGATGGCATCACTGAATGACCACATAAAGTGGACAAGGAACATTATGGAGAATGAAGAACTGGTAACATTTCCAGATAATTGCTGGTGACTAATATCAGGTCTGGAAACTGAAGCCCACATTCAATATACCTGTATAAAGAAACAACAAAAAAAAAAGCATAAGAGATAGTAGTAAAGTTACCCATTAATAAAATTAGCCATACATTGAAGGATCAAAGCATGGAACAGAAAAAATTCAACATTTTCAGGCTACCCAAACGTGAAGTCCAGTACTGGATAATAAAACTCCTGAAAAGCCTTCTTGAACAGATAGTCTACTTGAGGGATCAGAAAAAAGTTTCCATGCTGCCAAGGACAGTCAGGAATAGATGCAGTCAAGTATATTATATCAGCCAAAGCTGCTCTAAATCACCATTGTAAGACAAAGATCTAGAATTAGCTGAGACTTACTAACATTTACAAAGAAGCTTGCGACATAGATTAACCATAAAGTGTATGTAGGTTCTGCATGCACATGCCTTGTGATGCTGTCATTAGAGGCCATTCATTAGGCTGAGGTTCAGCCAGTGGGCCAGGTGACAAAAGATGGATAAAGCATTGTAATATATAAAGAGCATCCAGTCAATGTTGAAGAGGACAAGATATGTAGGAACTGCTTGATCATGCCAATTACCTGTATGTTTGGTAGCAAAAAGGAACCAATTGTAAAAGCCTGGTGTGAGACTGCCAAAGATTTTACAGAGGACTTTTTAAAAATGTTACATGACAGAGCAGTGACATTACATAAGTTGGCCACTGAAGATTCAGTGTTGGAAGTAGCTCAGAGATGTTATTTACTAAACTTCTGTAGACATAGATTCCATAAGCTATGCTAAATCAGCTGATTAACCACCTAAAGTTGACAAAGAAAGATATTTTATAATATAGGAAAAGAAATAAAAAATCTTTTCTTTTTTTTCCTTCTAAAATGTATGAATTTGAGAATGAATGGGTTAATAGCATCAGCTATCAGAATTGGGGATTGATGATAAGGGGAGTAGAACCATAGTAGTAGTAGGCAAGAATAAACTGGATATTCTTCACTGTAAGGGAACCAGCTATCTCCATGAGTTATGGGAGGAAGACAGAATCTCTCAAAATATTGTGATCTTTAACCAGCACAAAACATTACCAGTCTTGATATTCCATGAAACAACATAATTCATGAGCAAAGAAGTCTGAACATAGAGAATGTCTGTTGCCATCAATCAAAGAACTGAAACTGGATAAAGACACTAAATATTACTATGATGCCCAAAAGATATCAGTAATAAATAATTATATGTAAGAATTAAAACAAATTTGGTTAATAAGGTACCAAAGCGAACAGTACTGACAGTTGTCTAGCACCAAAAGGTGAAGTTCTTGGTTTCAGAGACTTGTCAACTTCATCAAATGCTTCTGAAATAACCAAAATTAATTGAAATTAGCATTTAACTTTCTTTTTCAAGAACTTAAATGGCTATGCACTATTGAATTGTTTTCAACCATAAACCTGTCCACTTGTGTTATTTTTTAAATGCCTATGGTTGTTAATTCAATTCTTTCTTTCCATAAATGATATACTGTGCACAAAGAGTTAAGGATACTGTTTTTTTTTTTAAAGATAAGCAGTTTACTTTGAAAAATCTATTGTATTTCATTAAGTACAATATTTGACAGGTTCATTAGTGTTCATTATCATATGATATCACAGTACCCAAAACATGGGGGGAGGGATGAAACGTGCAGAGTAGACAGTTAATTTAATAAAATGTCAGGCACCAGTTTGCACATAACACAGTGTCTCTCCAGACTTTGGGTGAGCCATCTTATTGTATCCTGGGAAATCCTACACCAGACATCCATGCGCGAGGTCTGCAGTGCATTTTGACAATTAAGGATGGCTTTTCCCAAGGATCTCCCCTCCCCCCACACACACACACACTCACAAACACAAATGTTCCATCAGGAAGAGATCTGGTGATGTAACAGGGCAAGCGTTGTCCTCTTGGCAATCATAACCTTGTGAAAATGACACTGTAATTAGTTAAAGTTGTGAATGGTTCCATGCAGTCTAAAGAGAAACAACGATGTCCTGAACCTGTCAAGGTTGCTGATCCATTGTAAATTGATTTCCTCTTGCTTCTATCCACAATAAAACATCCATTTTAACAATCTGCTGCTCTTGGTTAGGGTTTTGTTCAGTTGTCTCATATTACTGCCATAACTTGACTGAGACACACCCTGGTTTCTAGCAGCAGTTTCCTATGTAAACCCATCTCACACAACAGCTGCATGGTTGCATTCACTTTGTCAAGTTTCAGCAACCTGGCATAGCAACTATAAGAATGAAAAATGGTTCATAAAGTCTCTCTCTCATTAATCTGTATTCAAAACCATCAGAATATGCATCAAACCATCCTATCTAATATGGGAAGTGCACCTCAGGTCACTTTCATCAACAGAAGCATGAGCTTAACGTGCAAAAATCAGCCATTTGCAAATGATTTGATTGTGTGGAGCTTATAGCACATTAGCATGATTAATATATATATATTTTTTTTTTTAAATTTTGCACTCAGAAAGTCCAGTATCCTTAGCTTTTGATGTGCATTAATTATGCAGGTGATGATCTAAGGTGACATGTCATTTAGAAAATGATCCACTATTAAGATTTTTATCCAAAAATTTCTAACATTAAAAATGAGACCTTCCAGTAAATATTCAAAAAAGAAATAAAAGAAAATCCATTTATTAAACAAAGGATATTTGGTCATGGTGTCTTTTAGAATGAGACCATTAGAATTATACTGGAGAGATATAAGCAATAAACTCAGATTAAGCTGGATTTCACGAGTCTTTTTTTGTGACCGCTCTTTTCAGTTACCTGTTTATTTTTTTAAAATTATCTTTGTACAGTTATTTTGTAGTCTCCCTTTTATGGCAGATGGCGCTACTGTTTTAGAAAATTCTGGTGATTACTGGATTCAACTTTTAAGAAGGAAGGATGTAGAGTAAGAAGACAAGTGCATGTGGTCTGATTTGGAGCAAACTGTGATGTGTTGGTATGTATCTTGCGTTAAGCAAGCCTGGATTGTTGTAACTTCACAGTGACCCAATCCTTCACCTATAGAAAAAGGAGTATAGGTGGGATTTTTATGTTTAAAATGTGGTGGCTTGGTGAAGAAGTGAAAATTTTACAACAGTTTATTACATATCACCAACCATAGATAGAAAAAGGTGTAAAAGTTTGCTTAGTTGCTGATAGAGTCAGCTGACAAATAATTATTTATATCCAGTGTAGTATCCTTGTCACTAATTGGATCGGATTTTAGTTTAGCTTTTTTTTTTAATTTTCTATTTACAGGCTGATGACGCGATGAACATTACAAGTAGCGTGGATACAGAATCCATAAGCTATGGCACTGAGTTAAGTGAAAGTCAGACAACAGATTCCACAGCCAACCCGTTCCAACACGAAGCTCCTCAAAGCAGAAACTCAACAGCCAGCCTGAAAGTTAGCACATTAAGAGTGACTGCCACAGAGGACTTTTACAGTAGTTATGATCCCAATGTTGGACTTCACACAGCAGCTGCTCTGGGCAGCATCCTTGTGGTATTGATAATTTATTTGTTTTATAACATCAAGTGCAAGTATCTTTGTAGGCGTGCTTTTAAATATACCAAAGCAAGAGATATCAACGGCCCAGTGTTCAGAAAACAGTCTCCGTCCAGCATCTTAGACAACCAGGCAAACTGGATATTAGTGGAGTCGACTCTACCCCAGCTTGAGCAACTTCCTGTAGTAGAACACAACACTGCTGTAGCCACAGCCCAGTGGATAGAAAATCACCCAGCTGGCCCACTTAGTCCAGAAAGTACAGCTGGAATAATTCTGAAAATTGGCACAGATATCACTCATTCATGTGAGGATCACTGGATTTTAGATAACTCTTCTCCAATTACTCCATGCCCACTGGCAGAATCCGACACAATAACAGGTTCTTTGGAGTCACCGAGTGCAATGGATGCTTCAAACTTGCATTACGAAGACATGCAGGAGGAACTTTCATCGCAGGGCCAGAGCTCTAATTCAGAAGTGGATCTCAGTGTTCAAAGATTTTCGCGGTGTATGAATAATAAAGATTGCATTTACAGAAGGTTTCAGTTATCTCCTAATGTCACACGCACTCATCGAGTCATAGCTCAGGTGGAGAGAGTAGCCGCACTGAATCGGACGAACAGCGAAGATTCTATCGCTACGAACACTTCCGAGGACCCGTTACTTTTAAGCTGTTCCAAAGAGAAAGAAATGATCAGTTCCTATAAGTTTCAAGTACCCAGCCTTTTACACGACTCATCCCATAAAACCTTAAACAACTGCAAGACATCCATTCCAAGTGCTAACTTTCACATGAGTGGAGGTCAGGGAGACACCATCCATATTCGGACAGAGGAAACTAAATTATAGCCAAAAATGTTCTGTCCGTATGCTGCTCACTTGGTCATCTGAAGAAACGTTTTATAATTTGTGATATCTCAATGCCAAATCCAACGCTATTTTTAAAGCCCCCCCCCATTTACCATGTTGCATCTAAATAGAGAAAGAGAAGAAATTATACTTGAATTTTTACCATAAAAATCTGAAATTCCTGTAAATATCTGTGTAAAATCCATTATGCACAAATAGTATGCAAATTCATAACACCCCTCTATTTTATTTAAATTAGTTTTCTGTAAATTTTACATTATAAAGTTCATTCTTAAGCTTTCAGTAGGAGAAACTTGTATTCTCGACCACTGAAGCAGTAGCATGAAAATATGTATTACCATTTGCATTTTAACAATTTAGAATAACACTTGATACTTCCAAAAATACAGTAACCTTGTGAGCATAAGTTTAATTCACAAAAATATTCAGTTAGATTTTGAAATGATGTTTTTACCTGGTTTCTGTGGTTACCATTTGTGTGAAATGCTCTCTTTCCTAAACCACACACATCCAACCTGTAAAGCAAATATTACAAAACTGGCTGGTACTGGAGCCATGGGTTTGATCTGGTCCACCTTGTGCAAGAGTGCTTACTTAGTCATATATCTCCACCGACCAGGCTGTTTCTTTGGCCGTAAACATCCAGAGACATTGAACAACCTGTCTGCTAAGGTCCACTGTTGGGGCCACAATTGCTAAACTACCGGACTGCCAGGGCTAAGCACCCAAGTTTGAATCCTGGTCTCTTTCGGCATCCTGCTGTGGGGGTCCCTCCCAACTCTAAAAGTGTAGAGTTCCATGGGGGTGGGGTTCTAGCCGAAGTTGGAAGTGCCAAGGGTTGTCTCCCTGGTCAAGAAGACTGAACCTATCCGCTCTTCTGCTTCACACACCTTATTTCAGAACTTATTTTTGTAAAAAAGAAACCCACGTGGAAACCCTTTTTTAGTTTAAGGGAACAAGTGTTAGTTCTGGAATGTAAAAAGTTCAAACTCTGAGGCAGTATGGGAGTTCTTCCACTGAGATATGGTTAATAAATCAATGTAATTTCCAACATCCCTAAATTCTCTTCCAGGGGTGTATACATGCAATTTTATAACAAAAATCATTTGCAGTTGATACTTTGATTAATTCTAACTGAAAGATAGATAAATATATATATATTACATATTTTTAATGAAAATAAACAGAAAATAATTACACTAAATATTTAGCTATAATGTTTTTGCTAATAAGTCTATTATGATAATGGAAGCAAGAAATGAATGTAACTTTTATTGGTTTTTCAAAAGAATAAATCTATGTATGATAAAAATGTTAGCAATAAGGAAACACTCTGTGGCCATATCTTCATAATATTGTAAACATTGAGAAAAGGAGAACATATTTTCATACTATTACAGTTTTAGCTATCAAAAAGCTTATAGTAAAATCAGAAATATATTTTTTATGATAAATCTTGAATCAAGAACTGTGTACAAACAAGAAATATACTAATGAAAGTTCTTTGGTTTTTTTTTTTAATATACAGTTCAAACATTTGTGTGCATGTTTGGACAAGTGAACATTAAGCGTTCTATACCCTAGAAATGGTGCATTAAGCAAAGCTGAACTTCCTGAGACTTTGCAGAGTGATCTGCCTTTACAACATGTATATGTATATTTCATGTGCATTAAAGTCAACGAAAGACATCTGTCTACCTACCAACGGCTGGGTGTCAGCAGACACCCCCATAAAAAGAAGAAAGTTTATCTTAATGTTTTTTGTAATGCATGTATTATTTGAAGTGGCATAAGAATACCTATTTAAATAAAATTATTTTAACGAAATCTCTCTGATCGTGGACATGAGTAAATTGCATCCTTTGTTCACATCATCATCAACACTTGATGTGAGCTGACCATTTAGGTTTGTCATACAAAAAAAGGGTAAAAATGTTAGTGGTGCATGCACATTTACAAAGAAGATATAAAACTCTCTCATACTGGATTCTTGCTTTATAAAAAAAGCCACACTTTTGACAGTTTGTTTAAGACCCCTGCTAGAACTTCAGTATTCAGATATTTTGCACAAGCATACATGAACTTATGAGAGGATTACAGTAACTAGAGTGTGAACAATGTCAGTATTTAGAAATGTAATAATAATCAGAAAACTTAATCATATTGTCTTAAAAATATTAGAACTGTAGCTGCAGGTCTAAAAGGCTAGATATTTTATCCTCTTCAAACTTTATTTTAATTTATAATTTTTATTTTAATGAAAGTAATGTCTAATTTGTTTTTGACTTTTTAGTTGTTGTTTTTTTTTTGTTCCTTTTTTGTCGATTTGTGTGCTCACCATTTTACTAAAACATTAAGAATTATCAACAGTTGTTTTCTTGCTCTTCACCAGCTGGCCGTGTGGGCTTTCTCTAACATCTAAAAAACAAAGCTGTTCTAGTTGGGTTTCTCGGGTGCTTGTGGTAGGGGTTCCACAAGTGACTATGACTGGCTCCCACCTCAACCACTGCTCTAGAGCCCCCAACCATACCTAAGTAATTACTCAGTTGGTCTCCACCCGCACTCCCCCTTCTGGCTCTCTACTGTGAGATGTCCTTAGACTTTGAGGGCCAGGACGAGAAGAACAATTGTTAACTCTGTGCTGCAGCTTTGAAGTTTAGTTTTATGAACATGTAAAAAAAAAAAAACATTGAAGCAATAAATATGTTGCATTCTTTTGATGTACATTTTGTTTTCATGACGAGTATAGATCAGTTTTAGCTCTCATCCACTGTTGAAGTCCCAACAGGGTTATCTTTTCTTTGTTTTTTTTTTTTTTGAATAGTAAATTTTTCAAAAAAACTACCAAAACTACCATTTTAAAAATAAGTTTAACTTTGCAGCATTTATTTTCTAATTAACACTGATATTTCCCCTCTCACCTGAAGATTAAATAAATAGACAATTAGGGAATTCTAAAAAAAAATCTCCAAAGGTACATTTGTAGAGCTCTATCATAAGCTTGAATTCTCCAAATAAAGATATAATGTAATAATTCACGATGTCTGGTGTAAAACAAGAGGTTTTGAAATTTGTAATTCTGTTGTGGACTCTTAGTAAAGCACTGTGAGGTTAGTCTTCACCTGTGACACCCTGGTTAAAGTTGGAAACACAATATACCTTTTTTTTTTACTTCACAACAGTGAAAAAATTTTTGCTCTCTTATTTTAATTTTTCTTTGCTGTTTTGTTAGTTATGGATTATTAAGGAATATTCATTTTTCTAATCCTGCTGAAATTGAAAAAAAAAGAAGAAACTTTGGCAAAAGATTTCTATGCCAGCCAACAGTGGAAACTTTTGCATTATTTATTGTTACTGTGTTTCTGTTCCCATGCTTGCTATCAGGTACTCGTTTATATAAAAGGGGCATTTAAATGAAATCTCGGTGAAACAGACCTGCTACGATCGAAGAGATGTATTGTGTTTTACCTATGCAGTTCTCTAAATGACTTGGTCATCAGTTATTAAAGCAGCTACTGTATGTTAAGTAACTGCTAGCATTTTAGGTTGTAATTACTCAGATTTCTGATAATTTATAGTTCTGATTTTTAAAAAAAATTATTCAAGCATTGTCTGTTCACCATAGAAATGTTTTAATGCTTTAATTTCCTTTATTATACGATTTATATGACAAAACAATGCTGCGATGTTAAAATATTTTAGCGTAGAAACTATCTCAAAGTTTAGAGAAGTTAGATTAGTCATCCTACTGAGAAACTGCAGCATACTGGGAGGCTTCACCAGATAATTGCGCAGGTGCTCCCTGGGATTAGTCTCATAACACGCTGTCATAATCAATTACTATTTTTTCCTTAAATTTTCCCAAGATGCAAATAATAGAAATGTAGTTGCCCATACAAGTTTAGGAAGTATTATTAAAGATAAGAATTTATATTAGTTTTTGTCAGCAGGACTCTAATTTTCTTCCATCTGAAGAATGCTTCCGTGTCTTGGTCATGTTCCCTCTGAGTGCAGCAGTTTTTGACAATCACTGATAAAAAATGAAATTTCATTTATAATCACATGCTTATAGAACACTAACTACTTTATTTATATATACTTATCAAATCAAGCAAAAAAAAAAAAAACTTGTTTAAATTATTTTAGAACAAGTTTGTTAAGTAAATACACTTGGATAATCTGGGTTGACTGGTTTTGTTCAGGGAAATGTTACAGAACTTCACCTTTAGTCTCCTTATTTGCAAGGTGGGACCAACATCCTCCAAGACTCAAAACAACAGAGTTGAGAATGCCGTCATCAGCTTTAATTTGTTCTTCGCCATAAAATAGACGAGTTTAAAAATAAATAATTCACTAATCTTACATTCTTTTCTTCGTTTCATATCTTAAACAAAACTGGTGCTGGTTCTGAGATTTTTTTTGGAATTGAGTTGTTTAATAGGTGTTGGTTTTATTCATCTACTTTAATGCACACTTAGGATTTTGAAAATTATTGATTACCATGGAAAAGTCTGGATTAGATTAGTAAAATCCTTATTCCTTCTAAAATATTTCACATGTTTGATATTGGAGGAAATATTTCCTTAGCAACAGAATTACAAGCAAATGGAATAAATTGCCAATGATTGTCATGAACAGTATTGGCGTGAGCCAGTTTTTTCTTAAAAAAAAAAACACAAGAGCACATTAACAGATATTTGAAACTATGATAGCTTCCCCCCCCCCCTGCTTGCAGTTGTGATGACAGAATTTGAGAATTAATGATAATCAGTAATAATTATCTTTCTTTTTTTAACTTGAAGAAATAGCATTGCGATGAGCTTGTCTGTGTTTCAGGCCAGCAGGTGCATCATTTGAGTAATAAGGGAAGGAAGGAAGATTTGAAGTCTGTAGATAATTCTGGCCTAGCTCACATCAGAGTTTTACAGGGTGCTGGAAGTAGAACCCTAAACCTGTTACATGATGTACACATCATATGATGCAGTTGGTTTGCCATCAATCTTTCTTGCTTACAGGATAGTTGTATCCTTATTGCAGCAAAATTACTTCTTCATCCATGCTCTCTGGTTTCTTCCCACATCTGAGAATGAAGAGTTCTAGTAGGGACTTTTGGTGGGTTTGTGTTTGCTTGCTGACTTTATGTAATGGCTTCCCTGGAAGGGGCTGGCATCCCACTAAGTCCTACTTTGGCCAAGAGTGAAGAGGCTTAACCTTAATTACTCTCACCGAAACCTCTAGTAAGGAATTCTCCTTCTAACTTACCAGATCTGCTCTGGTAAAGACGAAAGAAATGTTTCCTCTTTTGCAAGTGTCCAGTGCAACAAATAAACATATTTACTTAGAATATATACATATGAATTATGTAAAATGTATGAGTTTAATAAAACTCCAAACTGAATGAAGTCTGCCAAGTTTTTGACATCTGTATCTCGTAGGCTAGATCTATAATGAACACATACTGTGTTATTACTGCACAATGCATTACTGTAATTAAGAAAATGTAAAGTGGACTATAATCAAAAAGGGCATTTATATGCATAAACTAGTGATAATTTTTCACTTCCTCACAAGTAGAAAACCAAATTTTATCAGCATCATCTCAGTTGTTCTACAATTTCAGTACTGGACTTGTAGACATCTTTACAACTCCAGATTTGGAAATGGCTTGTATTCATTATATCAATCAGTAGCACAGGTTTGTGTGCTAAAAAGCATGACTGATCCGCTCCTACTTTTGTATAAGCTTCAGGAAGAAAAAACAAGAAGTAACAGTCTGCTTTACACAACCCATTATTTGTAGCATTTTTATTATTTTGGGCTTGGGTTTGTACCCAGCTCTCGGATGTATCTGTTACACGGGAACACGAGGCACTGAAGAGTAAACTAAATGCTTTGTCGAGTTAAAAGCTGCAGGTTTACCGTAGAAAACAAAAATAAAATTTGTTTCCCTTAGCAGACCAAAGATCTTTGAGCATAGATCTGCAGAATATAGTTTAGAATGCAATTTTGCATTGTGGAAAAAAAAAAGAGAAAATATTAATTTAGAATATAAGCTATTAGTCACAAAACCCACACACACAAGTATGGATGACAGGATAATTTAGCCAAACTAGAGGATAGGAAAATCTTTTTTTTATTTGCAGCACCATTCATCATTTTGAAATGATTAAAAAGCTTCTATTACAGGAGGCGGTCGTAAATAAATGCTCGGTCCATCAGATGATTTATCTTCACCATCAGGGTTTTATGTTTTAAAGACTTAATGACCACATCTAATTAAATTATAAAATGGAAACAGTTGGAACTGTAAATTCGGAGGGCATTAAGTGCATTTCTGAAAGTTTTGTTTCATTTATTATATTTTTTTTTAGTGATGCAGTATCTTCTCTGAATCCAGATGATGGGCAGATATTAAAAAACAATAATAATAATAATAATAATAATAATAAATAATAAGAGAGTTGGCTGGTAACCTTGAGTGCTGTCTCACATAGCATTCAGGGTGAGGGTTTTAGGTCTGACCAAGTGTTAGAAGATACAGGGATTCAGAGGAAGTGGGCAACTTTAAGCAGATTCTATGCAGTGAATGAATCGGATTGTCAAACCACAGTTCCACAACTTTTTTTTTTTTTTTAACAGGAAAAAAAATCTTATATGCGGGATGTGATAGAGATGTAGGAGAACAAGCTTTAGTGTCTGTTTCCGGGCAGTTTTAAAACAGTAAATAAAAACAAAGGTAGTTCATAAAGTGCGACATCATTTCAGTATTGGTGAGCTAATGGCTATTCCAGATCAGTGAATTCAGAGTGTAGGGATGTATGGCTAACAAAACATCTAGCTGGTATTGTTAGGTAAGGGCACCTGATGAGGGGGTCATCAGTACTGGTTATCTACCAGCCATGGTTCTAGACAGACTAGATAGACATGGTGGGCTCCTGGAATCCTTCCATGCTAGGTGGAAAACAGAAACAAAGCTAGGGAAAGGTCCCCTACTGGAACTCTTTACCTCTTGAGACGTGGTGCACGTTGACTGGTGAAGGAGAGAAGAAGAAACCCTGCCAGGTTGGCACCTGCGCCACCCTGCCGGAATCAAACTTGGGCCCTTAGCAGTCTAACCGCCAGACTATTGTGCCACTCTATACCTAGCTATGTCTTAAACAGAGGTAGGTAGTCCTTTTTTTCTCTCTTTACACTAACTCCAATATGATGTGCAAATTATCAACTCCCCACCCAAGATGATGAGCCACAAGAATAAAAAAAAACAATTGGAAATAGTGTCCCAGGATATCGTTGTGTGTGTGTGTGAGATACAATTTGTTGTGTTTAGTGGTTATTAAAGAATCACAGTCACCACTGGTTATTAATTTCATTTACCTAATATTTTTTAATTATTACCATACACCTGGAATTAATTTCATGGCATTGGGTGACTTATAATTTATAATTTGGGTTAATTAATACCTCAAAATTGTGCCCCATTTTTTTTATTTGCATATTTACAAATATTTATTTTTTTTTTAAAAAAAAAAAATTTTTAAAACAAGCATGAAATAAAGCAATTTCATTTGCATTTTTAAATGTCGTTTATTCAGTCACATCTTTGATATTTCAGTTCTTTTTTTTAAATACCAAACCATGTGATTTTTGTCTGCTTGCTAAGTATCGCTTTAAACCTTCCATTTACCAGGCCAGGTTTTTTTAGCTCCCAAAAACACCACCTGGTGTCCCAGCCTAGAACTTCTCATTAACAGTGGTCTTGAAGTAGGCAGAACTGTGGGGTTGGACCAAATCTTTCTGGCAGAGGGTTATTTTAACGAGGAAGATCACAGCCCCAGTGGCCCAACCCCCCTCTCTGTGCTGAATGATGAAGATCTGGTGATGGTGAACAAAGAGCTATTAAAGATTATGTAGCTTCAGCTTCAGTGCTGTTTTCAATCCCCCTCCACCTTACTAACCTGTTCTTGGGTTAGCCAGTGTTACAATAGCAAAGCACTCTCTGTCATTCTGGGACTACATAATCCATGATTGGTCTCCGGGATTTCTGGAATGGCTCCACCAAGAATGATGTGATTGCCAACCTTACTTTGAAATAGCTCATTACCCAAGCATCAGCCTTCACAAACACAACCCTTGCCACCCCGCCATCGCTAGATTACTGGAAGTGGTAATTAAAGCCTATTATCCAGTCTTTTCTTTTCCACTCATGAATAATTTCTTGTTTTCCTTGATCATTTCAGCTTCCTTTGTTTAATCAATTCCCAAGCATTCTAACCAATTAATAAATAGTAATTTAATTTGCTAAATTAAAACATTAACCCAATTAATTAAATTTAATTAGCAGTTATTTCATCATGCAAATGTCTGGTATGTATCATTTCTTTCGTGTGATGTAATTGGCTATTTACTATGGTCGTTCAGATGTAATCCAGCTGGGTTATGTTTGAATGTCCCTATTATTAATATTATTGTTATTAAAATTCCAACTTGTGGTAGATACAAATTGTGCTGGGCCTCCACAGATGACCATAACCACTTTATGAGACCTGAACCAAAAATTTATTTTCTTTTATCATTAAACAAAGATCCATGAAACAGTAATAAAAAATTTGATTCGCAAAGTTAGCACCCTTTTTGCTCATTTCTAACTTAGTTTAGGTAATCTGAAAACAAAAAAAGGGGGGCAGGAGAGGGGGACATGATGATGAGTAACATAGAAAGGTCAAAAGTATTGCAAATGTTTCTTTTGAAGCTGCTGACTAAATCAAACCATGAATGATGAAACTCTGCAAGTTCTGCTCCTAGTATTTCCAGTTTTACTCCTTAATTCCAATCTTTCCCCCTAAATCTGCAGGAAGTTTCTGAGCAAAATCATGTCAGATCCACTTTCAGAGAAAGAATTTTCTAGTCTGTGCCCAGACATTAGAACTGATGACGAAAGTAAGACAATTTGTTCAGAGAGTAGTAAACTGACGGTGGCCATGTGACGGCTCTGCAGTCTAACTACTGGACTGCTAAGGTTGAGGGGGGATCTCTTTAATGGATGAACAATTTTCCCACCATTCCAAACTAAATGGTGTGGGGTTATTTTCATATATGGAAGATAAATTTCTACAAGGAAATACCTGGTTCCTTGTGATGTGAAACCCTGTTCTTGCAATAGGTTTCTTTCATTGGTTTGAACTTCAGAGTTCAGCACCAATCTCATTTTCCACGAGGAGACTGGCAGCAGAAAGTGACATTCATATTAAGGAAAACGAAAGGGAGGAAAGTGAATGAAGCATTAGAGATAATCAGTTACCAATCAGAAAACTAAAACTGAAAAGCAGGTAAAGTCAAACTGCTCTACTATTTTCCAGTTTAAGTCTTTGATATCAACAGAAAAAGGAGATGAGAAAAATGTTGTTGTTAATACATAGAAGGGAGACAACCCTGGTGAAGGAGCTTAGTGCTATGGTTGTCTGCTAGGTAGATGACTTCAGAAGAGAATGCCTTAATGGAACTCTCCACATTTTCAGATGTGGGAAGGAAAGTGGAGTATCCATTTTCAGAGGAATCCCACCTGGCCAACTGGTGAAGAAGAGAGAGCAGCAGCCATACTATAGAGGTATAGAAATCCTCGAACCAAGTCAAAACCAGGATTTGAACGCAGGCCCTCAACCTGGAACTAACCACTGGACTACTGTACCACTCTGGTGAGAAATTATCTGGAAACAACAGTCCAGAGGAGTGCTAAGCAAACAGGTATAAACTGAGGATGTGCAGTTCTGAGACAGGAAGATACATCTGTCTGCATGTTGGGACAGTTCCCATGGTACAGGATAAAGTCAAACTGCTCAGTGTGTAAAAAACCAGCTCCGCTGGATCATCTATGTCTAGAAACAATGTATCAGCCACTCAAACCCTCAAACTTATCTCATCAGTATCTTAAAAGCCATCGTCCAACTATTATCACCATCATCCACCCTTCAGTGTGAAAACAGAGTAAATGCCAAAGTGACTGGCAGGTGAGTGGAGTTCTTTCTTGACAGATGCATACCACAGACAGCCCACATCCAGAAGAATGTCTATTTTTAATACAGAAGGGAATATCCATGGCTGGACATTGCTTGGGATCCTAACAGTTGCTCATCTATATGAGAGAGAGAGATCTGAGAAAGTATTTTCTTTCCTATATAAATAGAGTTGATTTTAGAGGGAATATGGGAAGATAGATCTCCTGAGTTTAGTTCAAGAATGGTAAAATAAAACTTTTAAAAAAATCTCTCAGAGAAGTCAAAAGGAATTAAGATGCCAGAATCTTTAAAATATTAACATATTAACCATTACACAGATTTTCCTTTGTTTATCAGCAGAATTTCATTTGCTGATTGCTTTTTTCTGTTGATAAAAAATCAAAATACACAACCATGCTGTTAATTTGCCAGTTATAAAATCATGAATTATTTATACAAAACTAATTTACTGATTATAGGTTTATTATTATTTACTATGAGATGGCTGCTTTGTTACATTTTCAATGGTTTTATTTCTAGCAGGGAAAATCTTAGTCGATACCATCAGATTTTCAATAGTCTGCCATGAGAAGGGCTCACGCGTTAAGTATACTATCTTAGTGGGCACTGCAATTGCTTGCCGCAGTCAGCCATTCTCCTGAGAATATGTTCAGGCCACTTATTTACATGGGGCTGGGAATGTTTCTCTAGTGTTGTGATGATTATAGCTCTCTCTCGTGAAACTTAGGTTAACATAATAACATTACACGCATTAGACTTTCGTTTAGTAACATTAAAGGTTCACTGCAAGTCCAAGAAAGACTGGTGAGTGATGACTGTCAGCCATCTGAAACTTAGAAAGTCACAACACTGCAAGAACGCATGATGGTTTTGTGATTATCTCTTGTATTAGGGACTTCTTAAGGTAAAGGGCAGGCTACAGCAACATCCTAGATTCCCCATCGGACACACAAAAATAGGCTTTCATGGGGTAAGCAACAATCAAGTGGGACTCTGGCCACGGACAGAAACATTAAAGGGCTGCAGATGACAATGTGGAAGCTGTATGGATGATACAAAATAAAAATGAGATACAATTTTGTTTTACTTGTTATTTATACTCCAGTCATAAAGATTATACAGTAACTAGGTTCATATCATATGGTAAGGTGGTATACATAAAGGAAATGTTTAATACCATCATATTTTGTGTAACAGGAATTTCTTACATGATTTGTGGGAAAATGTCAAAGGTAAGTGATATTATTATACATTTTAACATCCTCTTCATCCTGTTGATATCCCGCCTCCTGATCAGCTATAGTCATGTTGTGAAATCTTATTTGCCTCTGTGGAAAGTTAGCAAGATACATCAGCTCTATCAAAAACCTGTGGAGATGACTTAGTCCACACACCCAACTGACTACAGTGCCATCAATGGGGGTTTGGCAAGCTTTAGGAGTTCACAGCCTAAAGGTAATCTGCTGCTAATCTTGTTCAGCGAATTGGCCCCTTTTTCTTCTGCTTGAAATAAACTGTTCGGTTTTGTTGTTTTTTTTTTGCACTTTTATAGAATAATGTAAACCTGAAAGAATTTGGCACGATAGTTTAAATCAATGATTTGCTCACGGCAAATGTAAAAATCTCCTTCTGCCAATAATGCCAACTACACACACGCAGCACTGCTAATGGGTCCTTATCCAAATGGAAATGACTGGTGGTTAAATTTGTTGATGAAACAACTGTACTATAAAGCAATAACTGCATTGACTGCAGTGGTAATGGTAGCTCAACAACTGCACGTCAGGGGAGAGGTGATCCCTAATTCTCAGTGACTATGGATCCCTTCTCAAATACCCTAACAACAAAAATATGCAGAGGTTTCCATGTGGGGGAGTCCCATTTAGGCTCTGACACCTCGCAGATTTAAGAGTTCTCCCAACTCATATTTCAGATCCATACATCGTTGTACGCCCAGAGCAAATGAATCTGCACAATTATTCTATGTTATTTTTACTTGCTGTACGACATGAGGCATTTGAAAATGGCCGCGAAGTGTGGTCGACTTTATTCCTTGCACACAGAAGATGGAGGGTCTAATGCATGTTGTTGCATTGTACACTGAGGTCTACAAGAGGAGACAACCCTGGGAAAATAAAAGCATAGTGTCATAGTTGTCTGTTAGATAACATTAACCAATCCTGCACCACAAGAGGCCCAACCACCCCTCCCCAAGCTCTTACGACTTCAGCAGCGAAAACCTTACTAGAACTACTCATTTTTGGGATGCAGGAGAAAAACAGAGAGAGACCAATATGGAGACCTACAAAACAGCTGGCAAAAGGAAGCAAAAACAAAACCACAAAGCATAATAGAATAATAGAGAGGTATGCCAAACTGAGCCAATACTGACACAGATTTGAACTCAGGCCCCCAACTTGGCAGTCCAGTAAACTACCATTATACCATTGTACCACCTACACCAACATAATATTCAATCACAGTAGCATCAAAATACAGTTTGTGTTATGCGTTCACATTGAGAAAATAAAGTTTTCCACACTATATATCTGCAGCTTTTCTGCTATAATTTTATGATACTATCTTGGTAATTGGTAATGAGTGTGCAATTAAATAAATTTGATATACAAGATTCATTATGATTTTCAATTTCCATGTAATAAAAGACTTAAAAAATTAGGAACAATTTGTATTTTATTAACTAAATATTTCATCGGGAATTGAATAATTTTTGAAAAATGCATTTAAACAATTATGAGTAGGAGAGGTCCCAGAAATCAGAAATTTGATTAGCCTATGAAATCTTAAAAAGCTATAAAAAAACTACAATTAGGCGGTTCCTTTATTTCCTTCAAGAACCCCGCACAGGGTGCAGCGTGACTGGTGAGGCTGCACTTTCACACACGTGCCATGGTGTAGCCAGTAGGTCAGTCAACTAATAGCAGGAAAAGTGAGTCAAATGGAAAGGAGCGGGGTGAAGGGTCGCAACAGTAGGTGCTCCGTCACATGAACAAAGTGTCAAATATCACTGCTAAGCAAAAAAAACAAAAACATCATCATCCTAAGGGAGAATTTCACAAAAGTGGTGGAATGTTTTTTGTTTTTTTTTTTTACACCTGTAATATTTCCTGTTCTACGAAACATCAGCTCTGACTTACAGAGGATCTCTTGTACTAGTGACATTCAACATCCCATCTTCTGCTATGAAAGGCTGTCTGTGAAACATTGCCGTTCAGATCGTGTGTGAAAGATTAACACGCCACATAAATAACCTGTAGCAGACAGAATGACGGATAATGGACCACAAACGAACGAGGCAGTTTGGAACTTTTTTACAGTCTCTTTTAACAGACTTTAAAGTGTACAGTCTCTAAAGAAATGCAGGCTAAAAGTCAGACAGGGATGGAAAAAGTTCCAAAATACAGAATTCCTTGGACAAAATCGCCGCTTTTTTTGGTGATGATGCTGCGAGTATGACCAAAACTTGGGTACAAAGTCTTAAGGTGCTTTTTCTGAATACGCGGTGCATGAGCTTCGCTTAACTTAGTCAGCAATACCTAGGGAGAAATGTTTGGAAAAGTGAAGAGATACTTGACATTGCCATAAAACGAGTATTCACCATCTGTACTGCCTGCAAGGCGCCTTTCCTTTGGCAACTGCTGGAAAAGGGGAAAGTGTCTGCTGTACTACCTTCAGTATTACAAGAGGTGGAACCGATTGTTTAGAGCTGTTGATTTTCATGGCAGCCACCTCCAGGATATGAGGAGGAGGAGGAGTGCAAGAAAAACTGTAGCTCACCAATTGAAGATGCAGTCATCTTAAGCAGGTCAGCAGGAAAAGAAAGGTATTGTTGCAATTAGGGATGATGTAATTTCTGGAGCAAAAACATTCCTACTGTTCACGAACGCAGGATAGCAAGTGATTTGACTGATCGTGCCAGATGGGTAAAATCTTTCAGTGATGCAAACAAGATGTGTTAGCCAGGAAAATCCCTTGCACAGACTCTAGAGATTTCTTTTCTCTTTTATAAAGATGTGTTGCAAGATGGCAGACATGGAATCAAGGATAACAAACTCAAGATGTACAAAATGCTGTTTCAGAAAGCTAAATACATCAAATGTTTTTCATCCTAAAATAACAGTTAGTCCTGTCAGTAGCTGAGTTTTTATATTAATCACTTTAGTGCACTCCAATTAAAAACTCTTGTGTGTGTCAACGCAGCAAGCACTGCATTATTTGGTGACCTTTCCATGAATTACCGTTCCTTTTTCTTCATTTCAGCCGTGAATCTTACTAGAAACTGCAGTGACACAATCGTACTATAAAAGATCTAGTTCAATTACCTGTGGAAAAATGGTACAAAAAAACTGCAATAGTTCTGTAAAACAAAAGTTTATATTTACTAACTATAATTAAAAAAATTACCACTTTACAACAATAAAAAAAAGGAAAAAACATCAGGTCATAATGATGGTGTTACCGAAACATTCACAAGTCACTTCTAACCTGAAATGTTGGCTTCCTAGGAATGTATCTATGCCAGGAAGTCAGTACAATTAACAGATGCTTCCCTCTCCTGAGTATGCAGAAAATCAATCAAAAGTCCTCTATTACCACAAAAAAAAATGATTTTTTAAAATTTTTTTTTTAAAATCACTCTGAAGTGGTTCATCTCAGTTCATACTAAGATCGACCAAAACATTTAAAACATGTCAATAATGCTCTGTGTTAGCTAGGAATTAAATAAGTATTTATTATGTTAAAGCCTTATGATATAGCCTTTTGAATTCCAATGCGCATCAGAGATTTAAATAATTTCGCTGTCCACAATCTAAAAGTTAATTTGTTGCAGTGACCATTCAGCAAGATCCAAGAGGTTGACTTTTCAGGTTCAGTCAACTCATTGCCGATGATCTGCCTTCTTTCATTTGGTCAGGAAAGTCCAGGATCTTCCATTTTGGCACTAAGAAGAGGCAGTCCACTCTTTCACAATCAGTGTGGGTGGTTTTCCCTTCCAACATTTGGCCAAAGAGGTGACAAGAATCTGCCCCTTTGGGCATGAAGATGTGGACTCTCTACTATCCTTTACTAATTGGTCACTAGGTATCCACTCCTTTGATCACCAAGGTGAACAATCTTCCCTTTCAACATTTAGTCACCAAGGTGTGGATCGTCTGTTCTTTCAACATTTGGTCAAAGAGACTTGGAGAATCCACCCCATTAATCACTATGGTGTGGAATGTCCACAGCCCTCTCACCTTTGGCCACTTAAGTACTTAGAGAGCAAAATATCTAGCATTAGAATACTGCGTAAATTGTGTGGGGGGAGAGGGTATTTTAGAATCTTGAAATTGGTTAATATGTAACACAACACACATCGTTTACACGTTTTTAAAATTCATTTCCACGATGAAAGAAATACTCTTTTGCGAAAAACTAAAAAGTATCGTTATTCTGAATATTTGTATTAAACTAGAGCCTTTGATGTTTGCTGCTGGCTCTGCACTTGTTAACATCCCATTCATCAAATCTATTTCTGACATTACATGTTAAATAGTAGTTATTTTTCAAATGAATGAAACCTGGCAGTCTCTTCTGCGCTCTCTGTGTAGCAAGTTCAAAGCAGATTAAAACTGTTCTTTCGTCTTTCACCAAATGTCATTCTATTCTTGACATGCATGCAAAAGAAAACCATGAAAGCAAATTCTTCATCGTTACATGGAAGTTTTGTTAAAAGAGAACTGAAATACAATTCCTTTGCTTTTAATTGGGCAGGAATCTGTAAATGGCATTAAACTAAAATAATTAATCAATGGTAGACAATAAGAACTCTACCCAAGAGTATTCAGCTCCTGGTGTGGAATCACAGTACTACTACTGGGCATGGTACTGAAAGTGTGTTACTATTATTATAAAATAAGCCTCCCTTTAGTATTTATGAAGTATTTCTCCCTTTTACTGTTTTTTCTTTGTTCATTCTACAGAAGACCCTTTCATACAATCCCTGTAGCAATTAAAATTAAGATTAAAGAAAGATGCACTAGCAGATGACAAAGACAGTATGATGCAGTTTCACTATCCATACAAATCTGAAAACAACAAATTCCACGTTTGTTTGTAAAATCTTGTCGTCATCATGTTTGCTGGTTTTTGAAGTGAGATCGCCATTAATGTCCAGAATTTTAAAGGAAAAAAGAAAGAGAGAAAGAAAAACATGTTTCCAATATTTTTTATTTTTTAATGTTCACCAGTCTAAACAATGGACACTACCCAAGCAAGGAAGCATAGTACTGAGAGTATCTGCTGGAGAGCATTATCCCGCACCACACAAGGGCACAACACTGCTGGCTTCTGGCTTTGGAAGAGAAATACTCATTAGAACTTTTCAGTTTTGGATGTAGGAATAATATTGGTCTCCAACGATTTATACATGCCACTTGTCCAGGTGACTCAACCATGATGATTAATATCATCAAGCCTAACCTCCCTTTGTTCAAATGATTTCCTCTGCCACTCATAAAACATCAAATGCATGTGCTATTCTTTGCCACTTCTCATGGAAGGCATGGACCAGATCAGCAATATTTTTATCAGAACGGCTACTCTTCCTACTATTCCAAATCTGATCTCAAAGATGCTCTAGGGTTCAAATCCAACTGATAGTAGGCTAAGAGAGAGACTCAATTGCATTCCTGGCCTGGAGATATTGTACCACCACAGCTACACTAGTTGTCATTAAATACTGGTCTAGTAGCAATTGGTAATTAGTTGTCAAGATAAAAGACTACAGGCTAAAAAGGCACCACTTGGCAATTACACAGTAACAAACCAGGCTTACAGTCGGTGATAAGATGGATCCAACAGTACAAGCAGCAATGTTTTCCTGATTGTAAGCTGCTTCTCTGCAAAGTTAAAACTTGTATTCAACTGTCAACACAGTGCAGAAGAAACTAACCTTCACTAGACCAATGTACCTTCCTCCATGTCCTCGAACTTTACCAGAGATGTTGACTGGCCCAATTAAGTGTAGATTCTTTTGTTAATCTAAGGATATAGTAACCAAGGCCATTCATTCTCTTATAAATCTGAACACCATGCTGCATGTTTGTTCTCCAGAGGTTCCTTGGTAGAGTAGCATTGGTAAGGGAATTGTGTCACAATTCATAAGTAACTACCTGTTGTTTTTTTTACAGAGATACCCGTTGTGTGCTCTTCAACAACTGTTTAGAAACAAGGTGACTGATGGCAGAGTGGTGTCTCCATGTGAAAACCCAGCAGTTTTCATTCTGATCATCTGCCATCTCTATACTTCTGTGTAGCATTTCCATGCTGTAATTGCATGCGGTGTCAGTTTTTCACCTGCAACATCCGTGATATCACAAGACCAACCATACTCAAATGTGTCAAATACACTATCAGAGCTTACCTACAATTTCATTTAACAAGGAAAATGCTTTATTGTTGAGTGAAAATATCAGCTGATTTCTCAACCTATGTTAAGGTGTACATTTCTAATTCAGATTTTAAAATTTCTATTTTATACAATTTTTGCATAAGTGGACTAGACCTACATCTTTTAAAACTTTTAAATGAAACTTCTAGGGACACTTAGTTGAAACTGGAGGAAGATATGATTACAGCAAATTTATTTCAGCAAAATTTCACCTGTCTGTCTGTCTGTCCCCTTATACTTCAGGAGCAGACTTGAACGTGACAAAAACTACTGCAAAAATACTAAAAGAAAGATTCAAAATATTTTTGTATTCAATAATTTTCATACTGTACAGACATCTAATGGCTGAAAATAAATATATCAACAAAATATAGTTTTACTAAAGAACATACAGAAACCATTCAACTGAATTAAAAGAATCTGAGTTCATGATTTTAACAATTAATCTTCACTTTTCTAGACCAAGAATTTATAAGATAGTGAGGGAATTTTTGTTTAAAGATCTGATGTAGTAGCTAAGGAAAAATGATCCATGGCCACAGGAAGGATTGCAAACTTGGCAGTTCAATATCAACAAAACAGAATGGTCACAGACCATAATCAAATTCATAATACTAAAAATATCAGAAGTACATAATCAAATTCATAATACTAAAAATATCAGAAGTACATAATCAAATTCATAATACTAAAAATATCAGAAGTACATAATCAAATTCATAATACTAAAAATATCAGAAGTACATAATCAAATTCATAATACTAAAAATATCAGAAGTAAAACATTTTATTTTGGGTAATACGATGAAAAATTTAGATTAAGTAGATGACAATAAAAGACAAAAACCAGGAAACATCAGGCTGTTAATGTAGAGCTACCCAACTGCGTGTCTGGAAAGATGATGAGATCTTGCACATAAAAGATCCATAAGAAGTGAGAGGCAAGCCAGAATAGATGGCTACTAGCTCCTATTTTAAAAGAAAGAAAGAAAGGAGGCAGATGTCATTCATGATTAAATGAGGACTGCAGTAACGTTTCTGTTGAGGTCATATTCATGAATTGAAAATTAATGTTGCATGTCAGCCATTGCAAATGTTATGGCTATAAAAAAAAGAAAGAAAGAAATGCTGGCACATCCATCTGAAAATAGTACCAATATTATACTTGCAATAAATTTTGCTCTTATTATATTCCTGTTTGGGTTGAATCCTAGGAGTTACTTGCCTTCTAAATCATGAATAAACAACAGACACCAAGGGATATTGGGAAGAGTGAGCTTGTTATTTTCTTCTGTTGTCTTCACTTTTAGACAAGTGATATATGAATAAAAATTAAAGATATGGCATAAAAACATTAATCAAAATTCTCATTCACATACTGCATCTGAAGCTACATTAACTTAATGTTTAAATTATGCTTTTCATCAGCAATTTTGCAGTCGGATAACATAATGGATCTCACCTCCAATTAGAACAGATTGGTGTGCAATCAATAACAACAAAATATGGAGAAACATTTGGTAAGACAAAGTTAACCAGTGTTTACAAGTACTTTAAGAATAAAGCTGTACATTGTTCACACCCCTTCATTTTAACTGGCAAAAAAGAGAAATAGCCACAACAATTTCCGTAAGCAAACACTTACTAGCAAAGTGAACAACACACTTATAACAAATTCAAGAAAAAACAACCTATGCATGCTACCAAAGGATAATAAGAAATATGCGACTAAACCAAAACTGTGATCCCAAGACTGATACCCCCTTGGTTTATCTGTATAAATACAGAACTTAGGAGAAAAAACTGATGGCATATGAAGAACAGTTCAGTATAAGGTAGTGTCCATGGATTCAGAGACAAAAATCACCTACCAGAATTTTTAAAAAATGGTCCCTCATAAACACACTAGTAATCAACAGTACAAGCCTTTGTGTAAAAGTAGCATTCTTTTTTTCCCTACAAAAGAAAATAAATATATAATAAGTACAGCACCATTATGCTGTTCTTTGCCATAATGGGAACAATTGAAATCACAGGATCTCTCAAGACAAAACAGTTAAAATTCTGCTGTTGATTTCTTTTGGCGTTGTCATCTGAAGGACCCAACGTTTATAATACAGATTGAAAGTGGAAAAGCTCAGAGGTACAAAGTAACTTGTACTGGATAAGCGGTCATCATACATTAGTATAAAACTTCCTCCACCTACTGTTTAGAATTATAGCCACTCAGCATGAGCTCTATGTAAAATGGACAAAATATTTAAAGGGACTGATGGTATGGCAGTCATTATTGATGATGCTATAGTTAGAGGAATGCAACCATACCTTAGGGTAATTTGCCAAGTTTCCGGAAACTATTAAAAAAACACTTAATCACTTCAGGAATTAATTCAGAGTCAGCCATATAAAATATATTAAATGTTGAACAAGTTTCATTGCAGATCATCTTTTGACCCAAAGAAACTTTCAGAATGGTCTGGATGCATCAGTTCTACAGAAAGATCATCTAATTACCCACATCATCAAAATCACTCAGTACAAATTTAAGAACTATGCACTATTCTTTTTGGCTGAAAACTATTTCACCATTAAATGTATGGGGCCCCAGCATCAAATCACAAGCCTCTAAAATTCACATTTGAGGATCCTTTGTAATTTGAACAACCAACAATATAGCATATGCATTACTAAGCATATAAGTACGACAATCATGCCATTCATCAAGTGAATAGGAGTGTTCTGAAAAGAAAGGCAAGCACTTGGAATCTGCCATGAAGCAAGCAGTGCAAAGAACCATTGACCCCACATTCTATGCCTGCAATACAGAAATGTCTTTTCCTTACAAGGTTAAACAAAGTTATTCTGAGAAACACCAGGATTGGTTATTGCACTTCTAAATCACTGACGACAACATGTTTGTACTCACATAGCAAAGAAATAGTTACCTCATGAGATTCAAACTATCAAAAACTGCAAAATACATAATCAAATAAGGTAACCATCATAACTGTTATTATTGAGCAGCTGCAGACTTCATTTTAATCTCTCTCTCTTTTTTGTAGTTACTAAACAGATTATCCAAGTAAGGAGAGCATCTGGGAAGATGCTCTGTACCAATAACTAGGTTATACTCTGGATACCAGTTGCAATCATGAATCCTTAAAAAAAAAAAAAAAAAAACACTCCTGAAAAATATCTAGCTGGTGGACCTCTCCTTCCTCTTAGTTGAAAGATATTTAAATAACAATTAAGCCATTTTGGCAGCACATGTGAAGATAAACGAGAGAACGTCCCAGTCCAAAAAAGGATCTTGAACTAACGTTTCAGTTCATTCAACATCAGAACAGACTGGTAACACTTGTAATATGAACCATGTACGCTTTAAATAAGTCAAAGTAAAGCAAGTAAAAGCTACAATTCTTCCCAAAACTTAATTTTCACATGAAGCTAGAGAAATGCTACAGCGGGTCAATAAATCCTATAACAATGTATTATGCTGATTAACTATTAATCCAAAATTATTGAAATGTGATCAGAGATATATCAAAATTTAAGGTATGCAGTAAGAATGTCATGAATTAAAGAGTTTAAAAGATAGCAAATATTAGGCGATGCAATTTAGTTTCATTCTGATAAGTGATTAGAAAAAATGGAGAGAAATATGATGATTACAAATCCTAGAAGCATCCCCCAAATCATAAATATATAGAGATAATAGAATAGAGCTAATAAATCTGTCTATGGAGAATACCTTAACAGGAACCAGTATGGTTAAAAATGGATTGACTTCAAAAGTTCACAGTAGGAAACGTTGGCCAGCTGGGACATTTTGGTGTTGAAGGAAGAATAATATTAAACGGTGAAGAGAAGCAGCTAAAAAAAAGGGGGGGGCTGGTGACTATAGAAAAAATCTCCAGAATTAAAAATGGCCACCATCATTATCAGAGTACTAAATTACCAGTAACAGAATATGCCAGATTCAAAAAGAAGTGCTGACTTCTTGGGCTCAACCACCTTTTATTATGAAGAGAGTCCGACTTGAGGTCAAATGGAGAAGTGAGCTACTCGCTGCTTGGTTTGATCAATTACAGAATGTTATGGCAAGGCTTCTTCTGGGAGCTCAGAAAACTCCCTGGTGATGACCTACTGAGATTAATTTTAATTTCCTCGGTGATGGTCAGTTGCCTTGTCATCTTTTTTTGTGCAGAAAATATTCAATGCTGATTGAAAACAAAAAAAACGTCTGGAGGGTGCGGAAACTTGGGACATTCTTGTGACAAAGACAGGAATAAAAGATGTGATAACACAACCAGGGAGGGAGTCATGACATCAGAAGTCTAGAGTTTTAATTCTCAAGAGACCAGTTCATGCCCAGGAAACAATTCTCTTGCATCCAATTCAGCTTCTCTTTCACTGACCAGGCCCCAGGTTGTTGGCATCTCTTGAAATAGACTATTGCTGCTATTCTCCATTATCTGCGTGTATCCTTAAATGGCACCCGGCTACATGATCATCTTTTGCCATTAAGTTTTGAACTATAGTTAAAAACTCAATTTAATGGATTCCTGTCCAATAGACACTGTCTGGTATCCTGACAAAAGTCCATATCGAGCTCTGCAAAAAATTCGGCACGTTTTGTGAATGCGTGTGTAAACGTCTGGATTTAATGGACTCCTGGCAATAACAGACACCCCTCTTCCCCTTATTAGTCTGTTAAATTGAGGTTTTACTGTGTTGTGATTAATCTCCATAAACTATTCTGCCATTTATCAGTTTGTATACTGTTTTATCAATACTAAGTTTAAGTTAAGTTAAACTATGTTCATTTTGGTCTAACTTGAGTCCACATTGGACTATACCTGCATTAAAAAATATCAGAGTGGATTGCAAGTGCCACAACACCTTAAGTCAAACTTTACTGAAATTATGCAGAACGAATTAGTTTTAGTGTAGCAGAAAACTTTTCATAGTGAAGGACATTAGCCAGTGGTCTAATGCCATATTTAACAAGATCCTAATGGAATTCATGAATTCATAATCAGTTCAGAAATATATTCTCTAAGATGATTTACACTGTATAACTTAACACCAATAAAAAAGAAAACATCTTCAGTAGTGCCCAAGTGTGGGTTGGAAAAGAATAAAGTATTGGGCTAGGAGCAGTTAGTGTGTGTGGTGAACCAAATTTAGCAGATCAAAATGCCTGGCCAGGCAAACTGACACTGAAAACAAAATTGGTGCTCCATAAAACTTTGACGTTTCATAGTTTATTTCCAAAAGCTGCAGAAGAAAACGTAGATCAGGACTGCGTGCATGATTCCAATTAGAGAAATTTTAAAAAAGCTTCGAATTTTAGAGTTTCTACAAAACTTGAGGATTCTGCTCATTGAAGCCCTTTTGGTTGGCTGGCTAATTTTTCAAGTCTTTCAGGGATCGTGCTTTCCTACGACTAAACAGCATTCATTCTGAACTAGGCCCACCTCCAGCGAGCATGAGATTTTGTATGGTTGAGTCTTTTCCATGATTGCCACGGGCAAAAAGTGCACACTCTGGTGTCAGTTTGTTTGCCACCCAGCTTGCAGGGTCAGGGTTTCTTGAAGCCATGGTGCAGATCTGATCATAGATCAATACTAAAAATTACAGCTGCGCTTGACTGGGTTAGTGGAAATATTTGTACATTTAAAAGGAATTACAATGCAATAAAGTCACAAAAGAATGCAAGACAACACACCAAGTTTCATAATGTTAGTTGCAACTCTTCAAGCCAACTTTATCTCTTTATGTTCCATATGAATAATTACTAGAGTCAATTGCCATGCCATGGTATGTGTACACATGTGCAAATATGGCTACATGTACTGATACAAAATGCTGTATGTAAGAGGATTTGATAGACTATCATGAGCAATACCATCCCTTCACCTTCAAATAACAATGTAGACTGTCTTGATCTTGTTCTTTCAAACAAACCAAATTTCCCCAATGTGAACACGTAGCAAGAAACACCACACAGTACAATGTTAGCCATCTCGAACACCTGGTGGTCAGTATGTCCATCTACTAAGCATAGACAATGTGGTCTGTCATTAAAAAAATATAGGATTAATTCCATCATAAATAGTGCACACCTAGATTACACACTGAGAATTTTCTCTCAACAAAGTGCTAACAGTACTTATAACCGATGTAGTTAGCTTGCATAAGAGTATCTGCTTCCTTTTCCTTCTTCACATCTTACAGAATTAAATTCTCCGTAGTTTCCTGGTGAATGAAAACATTTTTAAAACTTTCCTTTAGGAACCTTTCTCAGTTAAAACCCTTCTACCAACAAACAATTAAAACAAAAATTTTTTTCTTTTTTTTTTTAAATATATTTTACCAACAACTTAAGCTGTCTTAAATGTAGCCATTTTTTTCTTGTAATACAACAGCTGGATTATTAATATCATAATCTTGAAATATAATTATGATAAAATGTATGATACTGATTTCAAAAGAACATTAATCATTATAAAAATTTCCTGCTCACATGAAGGGTGGGAATACTAGGTGGTGCCATGAATGAAGCAGTTCCAGTTTGGCATTTGGCAATTACATCTAAATATTTAGCATTTCCTCTAACCATGCTTCTTGTGGATCTTCTGGTGGTAGTTCTTCAGGAAGTCAATTACTGCATGAGAGATGTGGCTGCTTTAATACTTCTCAAATCATTGCAGGTTTAGAAGTAAAGGATTAATGAATTGATGAACTACAATCAAAAGTAATTATTGTGGAAAGAAAACACACACAACTCATTTAGGATGAAACTGTTCATCATGATGGAAGCAATTTAGATAATCCAGCAGTAATATTTCACAAATATGAACTGTACCCTTTAATGCTGTGATATTTTCTTGATGGCTTACTTTAGTTAAATTATTGCATTTAATGTTTCAGTAATAACTGGTGATGCCTCATACCATTAGAACAGAAACACTACTGTGCAATATTTTCAAAGCAGAGAAAGCATTTTGAAATGTACGACTTGATCACTAACTAAATCAACAAACCATTCATCAGATCCAAAACTATTTAACACCCATCTGAAAGCTGTCGTCTCCCAGGAAAGTTTTCATTCAAGAAATCAGAAAGATGCAGAAAATAACAAACACTAAGATATATATATATTTTTTTTTTCCTTGACAACATTTAATAAAAAATACATTCAAGTTGCATTCCTTCAATTACCACACAGGACCTTGATCGTGGTAGAAAATTCAGATTATGCAAAATTTCAAAAGTGGGTTATTGTTGTCTCACAGGCGGAGGGAGAACAACAGGGAAGTAAGACTGGGGCTACCGACCAGATGGTGAATTTGAGTTTTGTAAAATTCATTCCATCCATTATGGAGAAAACGTATACACGTTTACAGGGACAGTAAGTGGCTTAGTATCCCTGGGTACTTTAGGAGAAAAACAAACACGATCTTCAGTAAAATCATAATTTATTCTTTACATAAATTTTTAAAATAGCGTTCTGAGTCATACATCAACAGCACAAATTATTACAGATGATTAGATTAAAGTGAAGGGCAGTGAAAGGTGTTGGAGATGTCTGCTACAAACGTGAGACCACCAAAGGTTATTGGTTACGAGTACTTTTTGTTGTCTTTTCTATATCAAACAAAGTTTTATAAAAAAATATCTGTACGCGGGTGTTTAATGTAAAACGTTTCCTCTCAGACGAGTATCAGTAAGAATTCTTCTGCAATTTATTCATTCCTTCTTTTAAAGTCAGGGGCAGACAAATCCTCTATGAAAAGAGAAGTAATCACACTCGTGTGTGCACGCCACGCAACTTTTTTGAAGGAAATATTTATTTTATAATGGATTTTCGTATATGAAAAAGAAATTTTAGTATTACATTGGTAAATACTATAACATTAAAGAAAAACAAATACGGTGTCATTAAAACAGAATTTGCAACAAACTTTATTTGAAGTAAATTTTAACTCTTTCAATACCAGCTGCCTGCTTATTTGATACGAGACTGACAGAAAGGGAGTGAGTACTTGTGCATCTAGGAACATAAGGAAGAGAGTACAAAGTACTGGAAGTTTTTTTTTTTCTTTTTCTTTAATAACTAGCTTGCCAAAAATGAAATATTCAAAGTTACAAAAAAATTTTTTTTTCTATAATTTCAAAGGAAAGGGTTATGTTAGGGCGAGTGTTGTCTGATAAGCCAGTTTTAATTACAATCTCTTGTCTGCTTTTTAGTCATACACCAGCTGTGACTTCAGGTGCTAGATCACCTGTGTTAGGTCAGGTGTGCTCAGTGCCCGACTGTCAGTTTGTTTCAGATATTCTCAAATGTGTCCAACAACTTATTTAATACCACCTCCATCACCATCAGGGGGGAATTGTAAACCCACCCCCTCTTCCTTAATGGAGTTATAAAAGTTCTCTGGTGAGTCTGTTAACTCTGTTGACTGATCGCATCTCTTTTATTGTAGGTAGATAAAACAGCCAGTCCAAGTGAAACCCTTCAGTTCTGGTCGCTGGTTAAAAGATGTAATGAGTCACTCAGATATCAGCAGGTGGCACGGTAAGTAGTCCTGTCGGTCTCATCACATCTATCCCCTTCTGGAGGACACAGACCCGGGGGTATCCTAACGCAACAAGGTTATTGGCAAACTATGAAAGATAAATAAAGGGAAAGAGAAAGATACACTAACCGTCTCCTCCTAGCTATTCTATCCATTGCTACAGTTGGTTCTTTGAACTACAATGATGAAACAGTAGATTTTAAAAAAATAACAACTCCTCTTTAGCTGGCCAAGAAAAATTGGCATATAAGAAAGCCTTCAGATTACACTGATATCGGAGCAAATATTGTTTTAAATAATAAACTGTTAAGTATAATTCCCTAAAAACCCAGTTTTTGAATGTTTAAGAATGTAAAATACAAAAAGCAACAGAATAATTTAGAGACTCGTTTTTGTTTTCCTTTCTTCACACTTACACAAAATAAACTAATTCCATATTCTTGATCAAACTGTCAATTTTAAATCATCAATATTTACACACAGTTAGACAGCCAAGATCTGCATATATTTTCCCCACATTTTAAACAAATTTGCTAAATAACCTAGAACAGATTCTTTCTGAAAGTGTAATGTGCTTCTTGGGTTGTTGTTATTCTTTTTAAGAACTATTATATGGATACTTTTAAATTTACCTTTCTCCTGACATATAAATTAAAAGAAAATGTAAGTCTTAATTATGTCCTTGTTTACTTTATATTTACACAAAATAATGCAAAATTCCCAAAAGATAAAGATCTCACAAACAGATGGGCTGCTAACCCTTAATTTTGTTGACCCTTTTTTTTTTTTAGTAAAAAAAAATCTGTTATGGCAGCAGTTAGTTTTATTACTTCCTCGTTTTTCTCCTTATTCCCACATTCCATTTATTCCTACGTTATCAACAAACCTGCTCTCTCTCTCCATCTCTCATGTGTCACATGTATACAAAGCTTCAATCAATTATCTTTACACAAATACTATCATGGCTCATAATAGGCCGTTTTATCACCATTATTCATGATTAGGGGAAACAGTTATGCCTGCTGTCAACTGACTGCGATAAAGTACACAACCGTGACTCCAATACTTCTAAGTTATAGCAGAGCACACAAACATTCTAAAAAAAAAAAAAGCAAAAACAAAAAATTAAGGAAATTTTGTACTGTTTTGTATATGTTCAAACAACTTACATTTCTTTTTTCTTTTCAAACAATAACGAGAAACACACAACTTACCAAATTAAAAAAATATACTGTATTTTTTGGCCTATAAGTCCATGCTCTCCCCTCCCCCCAGAAGTCTGAGCTTCGACTTATACTCCAACTCAACTCATCTATGGATAGAGTCATTAAAATTATTTTAATGAAAAATAAAAAAAAAAAAGGCAGTGTGTTATTTTCTATAATAAACTGTAAAAATGTTCCCTTGAATCAGAATACAGAAATTACTGCCAGGAATGTTTGCAGATTGGGTGAGCAAATCACAGTTAATGCAATCACTGAAGCATATGAAATTACCCAATCAATAACAAGTGCACACTCACCAATTATGTCCTATCTATCCAGTTCAATCATAATTATATATATAAATACCCCTGACAAATCCTCTAACTCATCTAAAAATGCCTCTCGTAAAGTAGCGCAAGTCGAACATGTCAGCTTTTGAGCTGGAAGTTTTTAAGTTCAATGAAAGAAATGGTGGTAATATGGCTGTGCACAGGAAATAAAATGTGTTGAGGACTATCGTAAAGCATTGGATACATTATGGATAAGTTGGAGGAATATGTGCTGGCCCAACACACCAAATGTCATGGGCATAGTACTATAGAGCTGAGACTAAAGGCCAAGCAAATCGTAACTGATGATTGCTGTCTTTACAATTGTCCCTCTTTCTCTTGCTGGTGTCCATGGCGGTTTCCTGGAAGTGTGAACCGTATTATCCAATCAGAGAACAGCTGAGCAGGTGGACCTCCATGTCGGCCCAGTGTGAACCCCAGATGTCAGACAACTTGAAAAATGAGAGTTGGATTTCTGAATTTGAGTGTGCTGTAGTATTTCAAAATCAAATAAAAGTGTTGACGATAGATAAAACTGAAACATTGGCTTTTTAAAGTGATTCAACATAGTGCAAATGACATGGGATCACCTGATGATTAACAATGTCATGCAGTGACTGAAAATAGACACTGGACTTCTGATACCAGAACTGATAATAACAGTTGCAGTTTGTTTCAGATATCTATGATTACAGACATGCTTAAAATCTATATCAAGACCCCATTTATCTGGAAGGTCATCCATACATAAAAAGTTCTTTAATATCCATGAGCCTAGAAGTACTGCAGATAGCAATGTAATGTGACAGTGCTATGACGAATCTGATGTACTGTTCTGACAGGTTGAAAGTTTGGCCAACTACTACAATTGACCTAGTCTCATCTTATACTCCAAATCAACTCATCTAAGAATAGAGGAAAGAAAAATGGGAAAATTAGCCAATTCGACTTATACTCCATATAAACTTATAGGCTGAAAAATACAGTACACACAAATATCTTGGTATAGTGTAGTGGTCATACAGAGAAAGAAAGCCATTGCACATAGCATACATAATCCTGAGTTTCAAAAGTGACAATCTATCTGGTTCCTTGGCTGATTGGATCTCTGGCTAAACACAACCCTGATGCCAATAGAAATGTTTGTAATATTTACTTTCTACATCTCTGAGCCAATGTGATGACTAAGGAAATACTTCCTAATATTGAATTTCATTCTTTGCATAAAAGTCATGACCTCATATCCCTGTGTGTCTTAAATATTTTTATGAAATTTTGACCAGAAATTCTTAAGCCAAAATAAGTGAATTTAATTGTTATAAATACTTTAATTATTCAGCATTCAAAAACATTCCAGAAAAATAGCATTGAATGTAATCTTGTTCCAAATAGTAATGCTAGACTGCACGCAATATTCTAAATGTGACCTAACAAAAACCATATTATAAGGATGCAATTTGTGAACCAAAAAATCCACTCTGAATTTTAAAATAAGTTGTTTTTCTTTTAAATTCAAAGTAGTTCAACATCAGGAAAAAGTCTGACCAAAGTTAATATAGTTAATTTATGGTTGCAGTTGATACCAAAGTAATACTAAAAGTTAACTTCTTAGTGATTATACCAAGTTCTTGAATATTATTTGTCGGTAATTATGTTTAGATAGATCCAGAAGACATAATCCAATTGGAGCCACAAACAGTAGTTAAGAATGGCTCCAGCCAGGAAGATGCTTTCAACGAAGTGTTTGTTCAAATTATTGGTTTTTAGCATGTTTCCTCACTAAAAATTAATCCTTTTCATGCTGTTCAATTTTTTTTCTTCTTTTCTTTGAAACACATGAACAAACATCAATAAAAGTCACTGGTGTTAAAATACAGTTTATTGTAAAAGGGAAGTTCTAAAGATTCATTAATGTTAAAAAGAAAAATCTCGCCGTTCGGTTATAAAGACGGCAGACTTGAAACTATACAGTCGGAGTCCAGCATTAGGGTGTTTATTTTACACAGCAACATTTGCATCTCGATAAACTGCTTTATAGAAAATACATTTAAAAACAGCCTGGTAAGAAATGTGCCCTAAAGAAGTAACTAACCGTCTGTAAAATCTGGTCTGATGTCTAAGTTTAGAAACTGCTTATTTCAATAACTTTTCTAAAAGGTTGTACACAGCTTTTGTTCTTGTATTCTCTGGGAATATAACTGCTTTTCTTGTAAGCACCTGTACACAGATTGCTTCTGTGCCCTCCTTACAGGTATTCAAATTAAATATTTTAATACAAATTTTGTTTTTACAGTTCAAAAAATGGCATGTCTATGTCCTTAGTTTACATTTTTTCTTTAAGAAAGCCAGCACATAACAGTGAATGTTTCAGTACCTGTTGCTCTGATTACAATGGTTTATCTCTACTTTGAGATATTAGAAATACAGGTAATTTTGGGGTTGTAACAAGAAAAAAAATATTTTTAAATTTTCAGATATTATTATTTCTAATAATTTTCTTTAACAAAAAAAAATATATATATATACACATATAATAAAAGTAGATATTAATTAACCTTAAATTTAGAACAGAAGTGGTACAGTTTATCAACAATTCATCTCCAACACAGAAATAGGAAACTACTATAAATTTTGGCAGAAAAAGAAGTGCATCCATGTAAATTTAAAATATACACTGGCAGCCATAATTACAGACAGACCAATTAAATATCTCATATATAATCAAATTATTAGTGCATTATATACAGGCATTAAAAAATTAGAAATTATATAAAAGACATGCTTCAGTGAGTTTCCTGTAACCTTTGATCATCATCATCAAAATAACCTTTTTATTTCCTTTGCAAATTTTCTAAATTCAAAATTACAGTTCCACAATGGACCCTGTAGCTACTATTTGAGGAATATTTCTTGAACGTAATATGGGAAAACAACCAAATTGCACTATAGATATTATAGTGCGCAAAGGATTCCTTTCTGTAAGGTTTTCATTGAGAAGAGGACCACAACATCAGATATCGCTAACCCTGCAACATTACATTAGATCCACAGTCACTTCAACAGTACAGTCAGTTAGTTAGTTGGACAAACTGTCTCCCACCATGAACTATATGGTTTTTCAAATAAATACTTTAACCAAATTAATTATGCAAAGGTGAACTGCTGTTTTCCTTACATATTACTGAAATGTAGCACATACAACATTTCTCTAATCATCTTTTCTTCTGTAAAATAAAAAGCCACCAAGCAGCCAGAAAGATAGCCTTAGTTAAAAAAAAATGAGACAGACAAAAAAAATGTTAATTTTGGAATGTTTTTTAGAAATTGCTACATTTTAAGACTAATCATTTTTGCTCACCTTGTTTATTACTTAGTTTATAGGTTAAATAATAACAGAATTAGCATTTGTTAGTGATGCACAGGTCAAGTTTGGAATCAAAACTAAGACAAATGACGCCTGAATATTATTCTTTTGATGATTCGTCATTTCTTGGCAAACCTGTGCACATACCTGGTAATCTTTAATAGAACTCCTCATATGCAGATGTGAGATGAAACTGGAGCACCCAGAGAAAATCCACACAGGGGGCTGAACAGGTCCCGACTGGGATTCAAACGAGCCCTCAAACATGACAGTCCAGTAGTCTACCACTTGACCACATCCATATAATTTAACAACACACTTTACACCAAATGATAGTGATAGTGTTTTCAGAGAAGTCGGCCCCTCATGTGTAGTTTAGGTAAGTCTAGTCATGTACAATCTGTGGTTTGTGTTTTGGTACGTTTATTCAAAGGAGTGGTGAGCTCAATGTTTAAAGTTTAGCTATTAAAAAACTGCAATTAAATTTCATATTTTAGTTAGCAGTATATTATAGCTATAAGTATCTATTTTACTATATTAAAGTAAATAATTGCTAACTCATTCAAGATCGGCAGCCTATTTTACATCAAGTAAATTTCATGTTTAGTTGTATCTACTAGTAAACTATAATTACCTCCCTTGTATGGAATACATCTTCCTGAAAAGTTTAGCCAAGAAGAATGATATTACAATTTTAGCATACTTTTCTCATGGTAAATGCATTATGTAGATTAGAGTGTCACAAGGACTCTTTCTTCTTCTCTACCTTTTGGGGAATATTTTCTGAAGAACAAAAACTTTGAGCTTCAAGTAACAACGGAAAGAAAGAGCACTCTGTTTCAAAGCATTAATTCCCCCCCCCCTCCACCTCTGAAGTTCTGCCATCTTATCACATCAATGTTGTTAGGTGCAAACACAAAAAATAAAACTGTATGCAGTGAGATACTCACTGCAGAGGCATGGTTCCCTCGGCTGCTGATCACCACTTTCACCTGGGTTTTGTGCAGATTCAGAGTTTGCACTGCTGGGCATGGATTTAATTCCTTTTCTGTGTTAAATGCTGACTGAAACGGAATGTTTATGCTACCAGGGATGGTGCCACGTTTAAACCTTCTCCAGTCAAGAAAAAAATTTGAAAGTTGATATTTTATGTTGCAAATGAGATGCAAATGATAGAATTAAATAAACAGCCTAAGTCCAATGCTGTAAAATAGTCATTAGGCTGTTCACTTGCAGATTGACTGACTCCTGTCCTTTTCAAAATACTCCCCGCTGAAGTCAGATACACTTCCTCCAACAGCGAACCTGCAGGCTGTTTGGATAGTGCATGAAGTTTTGTCATGACAATAACATTCAGCCTCCTTGGTGTAAGTAAAATGATATTCACTGAGTTTCAACTTCAGAATCAAAAACAACCAGAACATGCACAGAGCAAGATCAGAGGAATGGGGAGGGGGTGTGCTAAGACTTCTGCTTCAGCAACATGGATCACCTCCAGCAAAATATTTTGTTTCCAGAAGATGCCATTTGTTTTGTTCTACTACCTTTATGGTCACTTGTCACACATTAGTCGGTGAGGTGTTTTCTTGAGAACATCTGCCACCACTGACAGTAGAGTACAAAGTGTACGACAAGGACACTGCAGTCAAAAAGAACAAGTGCCATCACCATCCCAGGTGATTCTGCTGTACAGAATTTCTTGGGTTGTGGTGAAGAAAGTTACTTCCAAACAGAGGAGGACTGCAGTTTGGAGTGAGTCACAGTGAAACGCCTGAACGTTATCACCAGACATACACACTGAAGTCTGACCGTGCTCCTCAAAGGGTGATGGGTGACAGCATCTGCTGTGAGTGTTTCAATGCATCCCCATTTCTGTCCATCTGTCAACCGATCAGAAAGGACAGCATGGGCACTGCCCAGAGATAGACATGATGATGATACAAGGTACAATGATCCTAGTCTTGATGCCAGTTCTTCAGTCCATGCAACTTGCTCTACTGCTGACATCAATGCTGATGGTTGAACAGATCAGGAGTCACCTGCAACTGACTGACACCCTTACCTCGTGCCATCTAAACATCTTTTGTTGGGACAGTCACCTCTTTACAAGCCAGTTTCATTTTGGTAGGAGTAGCAGTAATACATATCTTGCACAATAACATATGGCACTACAATGTTCAGTATGTAGCAGAAGGTCCAGTTGACAGCTACAGCATATGTCTGCACTGCACAAGCTCTGCAATCAAGCTGAGATACTTACACAGCTTCTTCACAAAAGTATCCAAGACTGTGGCACCACCTCATGACTACCAGTCATCCCAGAATATTGCTCTTAGAATTAGACAAACAACTTTCATACTATAATTGCTAAAGTTCTATGCCTACTACAACTGAAAAAAATTGGTTTTACTTTAATTACTTTCAAAGATAGAAAATTATGGATTTTGTTAAGCAAAAAAAGATACTCCTCTGAGGATCTGATGTCAATTAGTAGTAGTTTTGGTTTACTACTCTGAGTTCTTTTGGTAGGACTTCTGGAGTTGGCTGGGCCAGAGAATTCTGCAAGTTCAATAAGATCTTCAGCAGATATCTGAGGGTATTTAGCTGCCTTTAAGTCTGCTATACTGACTGGTTCCATTGACTAGACAAAATTAAACAAAAGATTAATGAATAGAAATAATAACGCAGCACAAGCATGAACAACTAGTCTGCACATGATCTTCTCACAACTTCAAACATTTTCCAAATTATCACACACTGACCATTCTTAGAACAGAATTGCGTGCAACTATAAGTAAAAATGTGTGCGCATGCCAAGCATTCAAGCTGACAGCTTTTTAAACAACAATGCTATTTTATTAAAGGAAATCATCATCAAGCCTCACTTTTTTCTGCTGTATCCCACAGTGCCACACTTACCAGCTCATTCGGTGTCTGGTTGTTGTAATCCCTGGAATAGTATGAGACCTTTGGCCGACTTTCTTGGTGCCAGGCCTTTTTAGATGATCTTGCATGCTGCCTGTAGGTGGCGCTCTTCGGTGTACTGCAGAATATTCGTATGGAATCTTGGACGCATCGTTCTATGTCAATCTCTGCAAAAGGTGGATCAGAGTAACTACAAATACTAAATCCTAGAGGTACATTATTTACTGTTTCAATGTTGTTGCTTTACTTTGCACTCTCTCTGGACCACATTTAACAGCATTTGATCAAACTAGAGAATAAAGTATGAGTTTACTGATAAATAATGTACCATAAAAATTTTTTTTTTTAAATTGTTGTTATTACCTGTTGAAACTACCAGACAAACAGAAAAACTACAGAACAGGAAAACCAATTTTCTTAAAGAAAGAGGCAGCAGAAAGTTTTCAAAATTTCTCTCTTTTGATTTGATATGATATTTGATAGAAAGATGCAGAAGCAGAGGGGGAATGGTAACTTAGTGCCTTCAGATAACTTTTATTTCAAACCCCCAGTAAGTTTTTTTTAATCTTTTTTTTTTTAACTTTACAGTTAGGTTGCTTTGGACAGCAATAATTTTAGAACCATTTGCCATACAACTGCTTTTGAAATGTACTTTCATTTAAATAAAATATCACCTTTCGTCCCTGTTTATCTAATGTTTGCTTGACATGATCTTCACTCAAGTTCTTTAAAAAAAGTCAACACATTAATTTGTTCTGATAACAGAATGCTGCTTTGCATAGGTAAGAAAAAAATGGGAGGAATCCATGTCAGCTCCGCACTACAAGGGTTAATCTCTCAGTGTGACATCAGAGTTAGGGGTTAGATAAGTAGCTGATCGAAAGATGGCACCGATAAATGTGCTAGTGTTTGACCTTTTGATTATTCCACTGAGATTCCATGACTTGTACAACAGGAAACTGCATGAGAGATGAGATGAAAACAAAGACTTCAACACTCAAATTCTATAACACACACATTGTATTATATGAATCATATATATATAAGCACTATTTGCAGAAAATAAATAACTTGATGTTAAACAATTTAAAATATTCAGTTCCCTAAATACTCTTAGAAAATGTTTTAGATGTCAATGGTAATTTGTGAAACTATTATGGCGGCTAACACCACACTACTGGCATCAGACTTTCCTGTGAGCTGGTCCAGTGTCCATATCACAACAGCAAGCAATTACAATCTGTAACATTCTATGCTTTAATGATAACCTTTTTATCATAAAATCCTAGCTTGTTCTGTGATCCAGCAAATGCTGTTCAGTTTTAGTATTTTCCTGATACTAACAAGGTTAACTTAACCTTGGTATTTTAATATTTGTGCACATGCACTTAATAGACAACTTCATCGATTACTCGTAAAATTATGATTGCATTTTTGTGGACTTACACAATGTTAATAAACCTTTCAGTTATAGTAAAATCTCTGTGAAGATCTTTAATAAATCTCTGTTTCTTGTTTTATTTAAAATTTTCTTTGGTTAATGAGTCAGCAGTACTTCTATGACTGTAGACCAATAATTATTATGGATTAGTGATTGATAGAAGATATTCACTGACAAAAAATAATGACATCCTTTGTTACAATTTACTACCCAGCATAAAAACAACATTGTGGAAAGTGTAGATAGTTCATAAACCAATCTTAACAGTACCTGGCATATCAGAGAACAGCAGAATGCAGTCATTGAATACATATGAGAGGAGTTGATCCCTAAGCTGCTGCAAGATAGCAACTCCAATGCACAGCGGAAATGATGAGTTGCCAAGCAACAGTGTGTCCCACAAATGTACAATTTTATGTAAAGGAAAAACATCTTTAAGAAAAAATAGAAAAAATAATTAAAGCGTGTTAGCTGCATGACATTTGCAAAATTTGGTAGGCAGATCTAATTGTCTACAATTCTGGCTTTTAGGTATCGTTACTTTCTGCAGACTGAAGTGAAAAGCGGTGATTGTTCTGGTCTGGTAGATCAGGGCTGAGTGACTAAGTCTCTAATTCAGTCCTCCTGACCAACAAGGAAAATCCCACCAAACACTATCGCCCTGCAAGCTACATTCTTTTTTCTAAATTACAAATGTAGATAAATCAGATCACCTGAACTCAAACTCCACCTGTCCGATGTCTGAAATAAAATGATATACCTGAAGGGGGTAAACAAAAGTTGACACAAAAACAAATGTGTCAGGAGAAACAAATGACATCAGCTATTACAATGGTGAGCAGGTCCCTTAAACAGTTTTCTTCATGTAATCATATATAAAATAAAGACTGAACTGCCCAACTTTCAAATGTAAAGCATTTTAAGATGTTACAGATATCACAGGAAAAATTCTAACTAGGAGGGATCCTGTTTTAGCTTGCACCAAAAAGTAGCCCCAAATGGGTTTACACCATTGCTGCTCCTCTTGAACTTTGCTAGAACAATTTTTTTTTTAGCAATGGTACAGTTAAAATCTGTCACCAACACACCAAATCTGTCTAAAGAGTACTTTCACATTTTTATCACAGTTTACTTTTAGCATAAAACAAATGTAACCATGATAGAGCTGCAAACACCAGCAGGGCTAGAGCACTTTGTGAGTGCCTGAAATAAAACAACCTGCAAGTCTTAGACTAATATTCATTCAGGCAGAATATTCTTCACTCATCAATTGTAAAATCTAGGCTGCATTTGGTGCCTCTTGTTCTCCTGTACTGACTTCCAAACATGTCTGATTCAATTTTATCCTAAACAGAACAATTCTTGTAGGCTCTTTCATTACAGCCTCAAAGTTGGCATGCATCACATTTCCCATCCCCACCCACCTGGTTGATCCTCTGGATCCTGCCGGGAGCTAATGCCATGACAACCCACAATATTCATGTCATAAGTATCACTTATCTTTAATTAATAATATTAGTTATTCATCACCCCCCAAAACATTATATCTAAAAGGAAAAAAAAAAACTTCTAAAAATGCAATTTAAACAAACACATATAAGCATTCAGTACTGACAAATTAACGGAAACAGCATTCATATAAAAGGTCTACATTATTCAGACCGGTAGATGGCTGTGCAAGCAGCTTGACTCCTACGAGACACCCTTTCAGATATAAACAAATAGTAGTTTGCTTGCTTGATCTCTGCCTCTTTCTCAAAGTGAGAATTTCAGTTTTGCACCCTTTGAAATGTACATTTTCTTAGGACATCAATTATTCTGCATTTGTTACTACACACACACACACACACAAAAAAAATACAATTTTGAAGGAAACAGCTGCTGAGATCAGAGACTACAACCTTAGTAACCAATGACCCTGTTTGCAGTGTCAAGCAGTAGACAAATATCAGTGGAAATAAGGAAACGTACGTGCATACATGGTCAGAAACCAAGGAATGGCGTAGAGCTGAAATCAGAATGAAACCAGACTTGTTAGAATGCTATCAAGTACCAAATAACCCATAATAAAAAAAATAAGCAGCAAGGAAATGCAATGTAAAAAAATGTTGACTTACATTTACAGAATTCCAACTATTCTTAGATGAAGCAGTGAGTAATAAATAATCTACTTTTCTTGGCTGTTTATAGATGGTAAAAAAATTACTTCATTAAACAGATGATTATTTATGACTTGTGTTTCAAAGCTTTTCAAATATCTAATATGAATTAGAAGCTCCATTTCTACTTTAAATTAGATTTTTTCTTGAACAACTAAAAAAGATATTGAAATACAAAATTGAACAAATCATCTAGATTAAGCTTAAATAGATGCACCATACAGTAGTTAAATATCCAGAATAACAGTTTATATCTGTAGTCTGTTGCATGCTATGAACAGAAGGCTTGTACTCACATCAGGAATAAATCCAATTCTATCTAGATGGTTGCTCAGGTCTGGGTCATGATAGGCGATCAGATGGGAAAAGACTGACAGATATTCTGCAGATAAAGAAAAAAGAGTAAAGCACTAATATCACTGTTAGAAAAAAATGTGACTTGTCAAAAGTGGCAAGGACAAGGAGCAAGAAATCTTGTTTTTAAACTGGTCAAGACTGAGGCTAATCAAAAGAAAGAGTTACTCAGAAATCAATGGTGGCCTGATTGGCTTTAAAAAAAAACATCAAGAGATCTGCACAGATAAATACATCGCACATGTGTAGTGATTTCCTTAGTAGCACAGGAACAGACTGCAGGTGAGATGCGGAGCTCTATACATACCCTGTATGACTGATGAGTTGTCTTTAAGAAAAAATTTGTTCAAATATTTTGGAATAAATGCATCCAGACAAGCAAAGGCAAGAGCTGAAAATAAATATGAATAATTAAACATAGTGCTAATTAATTAATTAAATTATGGTATAATAAACTAATTTTCAATTACAGAACAGCAATAAATCTATCTATTTTTTCATCCAGAATTACTATTTTTTTAAAATTCTAGATGGAAACATTTTTTTTTTTATTTCATACAACGATATAAAATTTACAAAAGAAAATACGCCTGGCATACCATTTCTGTGTTAAAAAGCTGGCTTTGGGAGATAAGCATTTTTAAAACAGTCTTGAAATTGTCAATGACTGACTTGTTAAAAACTTCATATTTTATATATATTATCACATTAAAAAATTATTTCTGAATTTTTTCTTCTTTATTGTAACTTTTTCTGTTCACTAGCATAACAAAAAGATCATTTTATGTAACTTATTGTCTATATGCATTTGGAGATACCGAAACTGAAGCAATGAGCAAATTAAAGGGGTTTTTTTTAATTTCTCTTAGATTTCCTTCTTTCTATTCAGAAAGATCTGTGGGTGGAGTTCCCTTATTAAACTAGAAATCCTGGAAATTCATAAGTGTATCCCCCCTTAGACAAACAGCTTCTAATTCTCACTTTAAGCACAATTAATAAGATGTGTTAAATTATAGTTCTATTTTATGGAGCTTCTAGAAATTTAATTAAAATATATCTATTCATTTTATTAATACTAAAAGCAAAACGCAACAAAAAGATTAGGGTAATTTACTGTACCTTCATTATTAAAACTAAGGGCCAGGAAAGGAGCGCATAAGGAGTCCAGCCCTTGCCAATACACATATTCTGGATGGCTGATGACCCAGGCCTTCAAAATTCTCTTAAACTTGGCATGGGCATCAGGGGATGACAACAGCTCATGATACTGGTGACAGCGTGGAATATCAACTTCAATCTAAAACAAATGAGAAATAGTTATATGGCCATTTACTGGTACAGAATCATTTAATCAATTTCAAAATCAGCATCGAGCATAGTCTTTGATTTTCCTTAAATGATATAATTTGATTTCTTATGCAATTTATATTTTAAAATAACAGCAGCAACAGAGTATCATATTTTTCACTATTTTTGGACTTAACAGATTACCAGGGGTTATAATTAAAAAAATTCATAAAGGTCATGGCTGGCTGGCTGGCTGGCTGGAAAGATGGTTTTTGGTTGTTGCTTTTTTCTAGTAATAGAGTGGTAAATGCATGAACTAGTCTTTCTTAAATGTTCAGTCAGCCATTTAAAAATTATATTTGAAGTAGTCTGATGGGATGAGAACTTTATATAGGATCTCCTGCCCTTCTGTAACTATCAATATGGGTTGAGATGGGAGGGCAAGCAATTTTAAGGTCAAAACATATTTTATAAACACTTAATAGCTAAAACATTTATCATGCATAGCACATCATAAATATAGTTCATTTCTGCAAAAAAAATACTACCTGTCGATCAGTGGGAGTAGGTGTTTCTTTGTCTATGGCATCATATCTTCTCTGAATAATTCCCTAAAGTAGGAAAGAGAGAGAGAGGTACGTTCAAGCATATAAAAGATTCCAAGACTAAATGTCTTTATTGCTTAATTTATATAATTAAAAAAAAGATAATTTCCAGGCTTGGTAGGCAATGCAAAAAGTTAGCTGTATGAGATACTGTGCATAGTGGACAGAGTATATCCAAATAGAATAAGCAGATACTAGTTATAGCAGGGAAGCCTGTCAGTAGTGCGTTTGAGAAAGGACTTCTGTTCAATGGCCTTTAACGATAAAGCTACGGACAGAGCTAAACATTAGCTACTTTAATTATTATTATGTTTTTTTAATAAAAGGCTGCATGCAAAAGCCTCAAATGTGATAGAGTTAGAACTCATGATCTTATCAACAGAATAAGATAAATGATGGTCTTTCACTACTGATCTTAAAAAATTAATGACTCTGCTTTTACTTCAGATTTTCATTTTATAACTACTGGCCGCCATATAACCACCGGGGTCAGGGGTTAAAGTTTAAATGACTGTATTAGACAACTTCACCACACGGTAGAGATCTAAATACCGTTAATACTAAACAGAAAACTCTTTTCTCTGCATAACATTAATTAATGAGTTCTTCATTTCAAAAAAAAAAGACACTAATAACTTCATAAAACTAATCAAAAAGAAAAAAACCCAAAAAAAAAACAACTAAATAAGTCGGGCATAATTTTTCACTGGAAACCACAATCAACAACATTCAGAAAATTTTTTTAAAAAGTCGTTACGCCCAATTCTGACAAAATGCCAGACATGATTTTGTAATATAAAAATTACTGGAGAAGCTTGCTGCTACTACTACCTCCACTTCCAAAAGAGCTGCCCAGATTTGCGATCTGTATAAAGGTGGTATATCCACACGTGCCTCCCGCCATATATGAGCCTTCTTGTATGGGTAACCCTTTAGCAGCCTCTCGTACAAAATGATTCTGTGAAACTAAAAAAAGGTCAAGAACTGAGACAACACATGCACTGAATTCTCCACCCTTAGTCACATTTATGTATGCCCTACTATTTGTGTCTATCTTTTAGATGTTATCCTCATCAAAAGGACATCCTAGTGCTGTGTGCTCACTTTCATAATATAGTATTTCTGTAAAAAAAAAAAAAAAATTCCAATGATTTTTAAATATCTTGCACATGCCACTTCCTCTAGTCAATAACAGGAAAAAATAGTACAACAGACTTCAGAACAGGTCATACTACGTATATTATCAATTCATAAACCAAGCAAGTGATATAAAACATTTTTAAAAAGTACAAAATTGTGCTACTTTAAGATCCTTTAATTTAAGAGTTTAAGAATTGCAATTAATTCACTGGCAGCACAAACAAAATTCTGCTGACACTAATTTAGGAGAGAAAGAGAAAAAAAAGATGTAAACAAACCTGAAAGAAATGAGCTCAGAAGTATATTAAAAATCCTTATCTTAAAGATAAGATATAGTTTGTTAATGTTGGAAGCAGTCTAACTGAGATGGCTAGCTAAAGAAGAAACAAGGATGAGAAAAATCAGCTGTTTTGTATAGTAACAATCTATTATTTCACAGTCTAATATCATCTGCTATAAAAAATGATTCCTTAAACACATTTACAAGTTATCACCAACTCTTATAGTTTATCCTTATCAGTTCACCATATCTTCCATGAGAGAGAGAGAAAAAATATACATAAGATAATTTTAAATACTGTTAATCCATTTGTCGGTTTATCTCCATGTTCTCCTTTCGGTAACTCTCTCTTTTTTAAAAAAAAAATTATAAACATGTGCACATGAATACAAATCACAATACATGGAAACTGTTAACAGTAATTAGTCAAGATTCTTTTATTTCTTGGAGGAGGAAGTGGAGACATGAGCTGGTATCAATTTAAACTGGCCAAACTATTTTAATTAATGAACTGATTTTGATTTACTGACTGCTCAAAAACAAGCAGAGTCCACTTCTACGTGAACACCAATGATGACCAACTCGACATGATTAGCCCATTAGAGGTGGCATGTGTGAAATAACAGATCAGCATAAAACAGCTGTTCAGAAATAACCAGTCAGCTCTAACGTACTGCGTATTAAATCTGGAAACAATAATAATTACAACAGAGAGCGAGCAAGCTAGAAGCAGTAGTAACTCAGCTTTGAAAACAAACAAAAAAAAAAGTTTAATCTGTTCCAAAAATTATCTACATACACTTTCATTACCATCGTTTATTCTACTTTTTTTAAAATTTTGTCAAACTTAACTTGGTATTAAGCGTGTTCGAATGCAACCTGGAGAATGGATTCCACTGAGCAATGCTATTTCAGCTGAGATTCATTTAAATGTCTCTAATGTTACAATACTCATAATATTTATGTTCCCGCATGCATTCAAATCTTTTGTGGAGATTTTTAACTCAGATAACAGAATGCGCATTTTAAAAATGGACCTTTCCTTCTTTTATTTTTAGTAAATTTTCCTTTCAGTTTTAGTTATCATTTAATTCTTTCATCATGGGTTACTCTGTCATAAGCCCAGGGTACAAGTCCAGTTTTAACTTTCACCACACAGGGTGATTATCTGGCTAAAATCGTTAAAAAGCAAAAGTGAAAAGGTGCAAGAAGTAAGGTGTTGATACCTGATATTCCACATCCTTTTCTCGAATAACAAGAGGCAAAGTCGCAGTTTGTGACAGGTCACCACTACTTGGTGATGTAGGCAGGCCGGTGCTGCTTTCCTTCCTAACAACAACAAAACATTTCATCTTTTTTTAAAAAAGCAGGAAATATTTTTCACTGTCTTTCCTCTGCAAGATTCAAAATAGTATGTAACAATAAACATTCGTGAAGAGCCTTATGGATATAACTAGTACACCACATAGTTTTCCAGTGGATCGTAAGAGTCTGCTGTAAAGACCATCATCTTACGCTGTCTACAGTGAGCTTTCCTGTGTGTCGGTAATGTAGGCTGTGCATCAGTGATGGGTGACTTAGGCTAGTGGGTGGGCTGCATGATTGAAATCGGGTACATGCACTAACCATGACCCCGCAAATAAGTTTAAATATATTTAATACAGGTCAAATATGTCATAACTAGTTATAGAAAGTGCTTATTCATTCATAAATTAGCAAAGTTTGTCATCAATTTCAAATAGTAAAAAAAAACGCAAGAGAGGTATTTATTTACGCATCTAAAGCAACTTCAGCAGGGGCTGGGTTGTTTCATCATGTGTGAGGGCAGTGGTCAATAAAATGTCTCAAGGGCTGCAATGGCTGCACTCAAGAAACCTGATGGACCACAGGTTGCCCACCACTGCTGTACATCCTTGAAATATGCTGACAGAATCACTAGAAGCTGTCATCTTTCTAACCTACTGCATTTTCAATAAATTAAACAAACACATGAACACGTATAACAGGTTAGCTGGAGAAGTAGTGACTTGGAAATGATAGCAACAGTTACTTCAGCACCGTTCCAGCTCAAACAATGCCCAGCAGAGCTGGCAAGGTTTCGACAAGAAGTGCGCACCTGGACCGAGTACATAAGCAACACAAAACAAAATTGCACAGAGAAAATTATATCAAGAAAGCCTTCCAAAATATTTATGAGAGGAAGGTTGTGTTCTATAGCATTATATTAATACATTTTCTGACTAGAGAGAGCGTGTGCGTGCGCATGCTGTGTCTGTTAATTATGTTGGCATGAACATATCAGCACTTATTGCTACCATAACTGCATCTCAATCAAATAACAAGCATGTAGGTTCATGAAGATGTTACAAAGAGTATTGTACTTTATTTATTTATTTAAAAATACAAAAACTTGAGCTATGTAGTGACTGTTCGTCACGCCTATTCTGATTTAAAGGGCCAATGACTTAGAAGTCTCTTTCAGATGGTTGTCTGAAACAGTTGGCTAGTTCTTTTACTTACTCATCCTCTAAAAGTGGGTAATATGCTGCTTCATCAATGTCTCTCAACCTCTGAAATAAAACAAAATACAGTGGTAAGAGAAATTTTTTACAAATGTATTTTCTTTAATTAACAATATATTAATCTTAAGGAAAGATAATACTATAGATTGTGATTTTTCACATTAGTCATGAATATAAATTGATAATGCATGTTTGAATTAAATAATAATTATACACCGCTACAGGTAGTTCAGCCATCAAAGTTTTTGTTTTATTTATCATTTATTGGCTTTTAGACATTTTCTTAGATTTTGTTTTCTGACAAGTGAGTAAAGGTACAGCAGCCATGGCCAGTTTTGCATCACCCTAGGACTTTCTAATTTCGTTTGATGAAGCATAATTAAACCTGCTGAATTTGCATAATAATGTTACACCAGTTTTTCCACATACTTAAGGTACAATGACTAAAATTGAAAAACATGTCAATTCAAAATCTAGCATTCAGATACATTATTTCCAAGACCTCATAACTCATGATGCAAGTGTGACTCGAGAGTAATGGCAGACATTTAGAAGTAGTCATGGGTACACTATCGAGGTATGTGAGCCCGATTTTTATTGAAAATCTGGGGTTATGCTAAATTTTTGGCTATGGCTGTGCGTGACTACGGCAGTAAACAAACAAATTCTTTAATCTGTTTTATTCCACTCACCTGACGAAGTTGGTCTTGAGACAAATTGATGATGGTGTTATCCAGCAGTTCTGACTGATCTCTTTTCTGACCAAACCATTCTCCATTACTAATAAAAAAACTGCAAAGAGAGAGAAAAAGATTTCATACCTTGATCTCCAAACCTCTGCTAAGAGAAACGAAAGGGGCCAACCTACCTGAAATTTTCCCTACTTATTCTCATCTAAGTTGGAGACTTAACTGCTCCACCACTTCAGCCACTCAGGACTAAGTATTTATAAATTAATCTAATATAATATGAAAATCAGCAATTTTGTTAAGAACTGACAATTTTCTGTTCTTAATATAAAATGTGTGACTTAAAAAAAATACAAAAACCTATCTTTCTGGACTGAATAATAAACCTGATAAAATTATAAACACACAAACGTGTAGCTTTTCTTACTAAAACTTTCTTCTTCTAATCTTTCTTGAGATATTTAAAACAAAATGTAAATCACAACAGTTAAAGAATGCATTGTGTTGGATACAAGAGCTTAATAGCCCTGTCCCCTCGGCCCCAGATAATACAATATCTACGATGTTACCATGGGATCAGTGTAATAGGCGGCCTGGTCTTGATCATGCCCTCTCGCTTTAGAATGGCTTCCAAATCTCCCCCAGCCAGACGCCACAAATAATATACTTCTTCTTTGTGCCTCTCAGACAAGTGATCATCACCTGGAAGTAACCAAAAAAGGTTCTTTCAATTAGCTTGCTATATACACACAGTACAGACATAAGCAAGGTATTTTGGTTCAAATTTAATTACTGTCAACCAACTCCCAAATCTGTGAATAATACATCTTTAAATTACAATAGCTTTATATTTTGGGGGTAGGTGGGATAAATGAATACAGAAGATAGAGTGTGAGTTTGGGTATTTCCCATCAACTTAGTATTAGTAATTAAACTACCTAACAAATCTATGTTTCAGCAAACTTCTCTTGTTGCTGCCATCAGGATTTAGTCTTTGATATCTTTGGTAGAGAGCAGGTCTTGTGTCAAAGGACACAAGTAATTCCATCCCTTTTGTAGCTATAAGAATTACAATTGGGCTAAAGTGTTGATCAAAACCTACCCCAAAAATTTAGCAAATAAAGTTTGTTAGTTCAAGACCAGCTCAGATTACTTGTATAATTGAGAGAGAAAAGAGGAGAATGCCTACTATAGCTTAGCATCACTTAACCCTCCTCTTCCTTAGCCCTGGCAATGGTGATACAGCAGCCATGCTATATATACTAGACCTATGAAACTTTGCAGCAGAAAAGTACAATTACTTACTGACAGGTTGATATTTTTGTGAGCTTGCAGAATTTTAAATGAATGAAGCAGTCAAAAATACACTAGTCAAAATACTCTTATGATAATTAAATACTACTAAGCAATTATAATTAAGATGGGCCCCTATATAATAAGAACCCAGGTAGCTACACTTTCTGAGATGTACCATAAATTTTCCAAGTGTTGGGAAGTAAGTTTTATGATAGAATTCTATCTTAAGCATTCCAACGAAAAGTTCTAAATTCATGCTTCAGCTCTCATCCAATATGCTTACTAAATATATAACAAATTTTGTTATAATTTATTCCCTTGTCCTGAATAAAACACTAATAAAGGTACAGGAAGCTGAAATGAATTATATAAACTCTTCCAAATATTAATAAATAAGAAAATGTTTTTTTTTTTTGTAAATCTGCATTAGTGACTGAGCAGTAAAGTCAGTCAGAACCAACAAGCAAGACTTATGATTGTCTTTTACCTAACAATGGGTAATACTAAAACAAAAAATTTCATAATTACACAGTGTACAGAATTTACCTTGATTTTGCATGGACTCTTTACACAATGACAATTCCAAATATTTTAGCGTTTCACTGGTATCCAGAAACTTAAAGGCATTTCTGCAAATTACCTGAAATAATATTCCCTTAACAATCAGTGAATGTAGCAATGGTATAAATAATACAATTTAAAATTGTGCAGTGGTAGAGGGAGAAAATAGGAAAAACAAAAGAAAGAACAAGCAAATAAAAGGATAAGATTTTAAAAGGGAGAGGAAAAAAGACACAGTAGGAGAAAAGGGGAGGGAGGTAAGGAGAAAGAGAGAGAGGGAGAAGAATAAGCAAATAAAGGAAAGAATAAAATAAAAGGATGGGAGAGAGTAAAAAAGAGGAAGAGAAATAGAGAAGGCAGTAAAAGAAAAAGAAATGAAAATATCATTTCATTATAGTAAGCTCTGAATACACAAAAAACAATTATGGCAGTTAAAAAAGTATAATGCAACAAAACAAATTGGGATGAAAACTGATACCGTCTACATACAAAAGCATATAACACAGTTTCCAAGTAAATTTTGTTGCACAGTTTTGCAATAAATGGTATCAAATGACATCCCAAATGGTTATTATTATTTTCATTCTTTCCTAACTTTAATCCAGTAGTTGTATATTGAGAAATCAGTGTATACGATTTCCAGTCAATCTTATTAATTTTACATACCTTCTCTTTTGCTCTGTGTCTGAAAACCGAGTGTTTTATCAACTGTGATGGTAATGGGCTGTAATAGAGACCACCAGACATACATTCAGATACATCAAATATGTTAGAGAGTTGTTAATACAACTAAACCCCAGTAGAAATAATCACTTGATTCACAATGGCTGAGCAGCTTGCTTCAGTTTGACTGATCAACTTTTAGCCAACACATGGCTTGATTTAGTCTTAATTTCTTGGTTAAGCCCAGTGTGAAGAAAAGATGTTATTTTTTTAGTACTTTATGCCAAATTATAGCTAAAGTTTTGCAAAACCCACAACTTTCCTTTCGTGTGATATCCATTGTGAAAGACTTAGTGAATGCATAGATTTCACTAATCAATGTCATTGGTACTGAGCTAACACAATAATGAGTTCTGTACTTTTGGCATTGATCTAGGGCAGGCAGTTTGAGTGTTTTATGCTACTGCCTTATCTTGTTGCAGCCATCTGTTAACATAGGCCAGGGCCCATAACACTAGCCAGGTGAGAAAGTGGGATCAGAGAACTACGGCCAGCACAAAAGTGTTTGATGCACTCTGACTTTGGACAACCTAATTACTAGAGCTCTTCATTTTAGATGTAGGAGGAAACTGAAGTATCTGGAAAACCCCACCCACATGGCAGACTGGTAATGAAGAGTAAGAAGAAAGCATGCTTCCTAAGTCATTCCAAATGAGCATCAAATACAAACTCTCCATCTTAGCAGTCCAATAGCTTAATCACTAAACAACAACTACACCGCCACACACTATGTGTACATTCAGTAAATCAAATATAATTCCTTTTCCCTTAGTATGACAAATACTTCTATGAGAAAACAAGGTACAAAATATTACCAACCAATTTTGTGACCAACATTACATGCAAATATTTCTCTGACAAATGGTTCAGAGGTTTTGCAGAACATACCTGATCAGTTTTCAGATTACATTCAGACGCATACAACCAAAAGAATAATACATAAACCTCTGGGGCTGCATCATATCCAATTGGTATTCATTTTGTCAAAAGTTAGCTGTGGCAATCAGATATTAGTCTCTTTCCCTTTTGACAAGATGCACACAACCAAATGCAGCCAATCAGATTAGACAGAGCCTTCCTTGCCTGCTCTCATCTCCCACGATGGCACTCACTGAAATGGTTTGAATGCCTAAACATTTTTAAAGCAGAAGCTTCAATCTTTATAAAAAGTATGGTGCAATGTTTTACTTGCCGTTTCCTAGGTGACACTTCTAAACACTGCCTCAGAAAATCTTCTGCATCTTTTGACAATTCCTGAAAACACAAATATCATTTGTTTTGCATATTTTTCTATTTCAGTCTTCCAACAGTAATGTGGAAATTAAAAAAAAATAATAATAAAGTGTTTCAAAATAACTAATTCTTCTAGTACACACTACTCAGTTGGCAGTGTTGTTCAGAAAACTAGTTTTGAAAATACTGCAGCCATGTTCTAAGGGGCAGAGAGGAAAATTGCATACACTACAACAGTTTCCCTTACTGACATTGAGGTAAAAATCAAGCAACCTGTATCAATACAGCCCTTCAGCATGTTGGGTTGGTGGTTATTATCAGCACTTCTGCTGTTCTGGTTATTGTCTTGTTGTTCCTTTTTTTTTTTCTTTACTGTTTCCCACCAGGTGTCAGAGTTAGGCATGGGACCTTTCATCAGCTTTCTTTTAACTACCTGGTTAGAAAATGCCAATGTCCAAACAGCCACCATGGAGTGCACAGAGCACTTTCACCGAGAATGCTGCTGAAGTACCGCCCTTAGCTTCTTCACAAGATGCCCTGAGCAATAACTGAGCCCTCAAAGAAAGATTTAGGTAAAACTGGGGTCAAAGCAATCCTACCGGGGAAGGAAACTGCGAGACACACCTGTGGGGCAGTTTCGCTGGTCTGTCACAAACAGAACAGAGAGACGAGTACCATGCAGCAGACTCGCTGAGCACAAATACCATCACAAGAACCGCTGGCGCAGTGCACAATGTATGGGCCACGTACGAATGTTGTATTCCGATGTAAGAAATCTCAAAAAAAGCTTCTCCCCACCCCTCTTCCATTAGAACTGAAGACGGTAGAAACGTGGAAAGGCGATAAAACAGAACCAACCTTGGTAATGTGCTCCTGGCCGTGTTCTTGCAAAATTATATCAAGAGGATGAAAGTCTTCAAAAAAAAAAAAAGAGAGAGAGAGAGAGAAATAAGTAACGAGTAGTGTTTGAAAAAACAGAATAATTGCACACAAAGCTATTTACTTTTCCCAAATTTTTAAAACTGGGTTCCACAATCTCATTTTCTTTAACCAGCTCATGTATCAGTCGTATAGATGTGGCTGCTTTGTTTTTTGTTTTGAAGTCCAGAAAGAATGCACACCTCATCATCTCCAGTCTAGAAGTGCTTTTATACCTCCACTAGCCAGAAAGAAAGATATTTCTTTCTTTTCACTAGTAAATAAGCTTAACATGGATGGTACAATTTTTACTCAAAAAAAAAAAAAAACAGGTAAAATAAAAATCTTTTTAAAAAATGGTAGCCTGAAAACTTCAAAAGTTGATTAAGATTGGTTTATTCAATTAGATGCTAGTGAAGGATGAGTCAACACAGTCCAACGAACAACTCTGGCCTAGAACAGGTTGAAACCACTTTGCTTTTGTTATCGAGCAGAAAAGTCACAGAAATTTAAATAGAACTTTTACCTGAGATTACAAAATTTAAAATTTTCCTGAAAGTCTGCTGTAGTGAAAGACTGCTCCATAAAACCTGAACCTGCATTTGAAAAAAAAATTAATTCAGGAAATAGGCAGCAATAGCAAGTTTCTCTCTTTTTTTTGGGAGGAGGAAGAATAATTATTATCTGAATCAATTTAGTCACTCATACCTCAAAATGTATCTGAAAATTTTACAACTTATAAAATCTAATATCTTTAATTTTTTCCTAAAGTGGTTCAAATACCTAAAAATTATTTTAGAATATACAGGGTTATTCAAAAAGAATGAACCAATTTCATGATGCATTACTTCCGTTCTCAAGCATCGTCATGGAATGGGTCAGTGACCATTTGAAAGAGGAGTTTTCTAAGTTTTGATTGGCTGCCACAGGGGGCGCTGTAGTCACGTCGTTTCTCTGGCAACATTCAGTTGTTTGTTTACCCTCAGAATGGCGAGTCCTCAGCAAAAGGCGTTCTGCGTTCTCGAGTTTGCGAAAACAAAATCGGTTGTCACGGTGCAGCATGATTTTTCTTATGGGGATATGTAAAAGATCGCGTTTATGATCCACCACTACCCACTAACCTCGATAACCTTAAACATCAAATAACAACAGCAATCAACTCAGTGGATCATGATATGCTGATACGCGTCTGGGAGGAATTCTCTTATCACATTGATGTTGCCCATGCTGCAGGTGGTGGTCACATTGAACACTTGTAAGACAGGAAATAAAACTTGATTGTGAGTAGAATACTTGTGACTTAGCTGGAGTTTTCTATTGCTTTTCCTTATTAAAATATTGCGTAATGAAATCGGTTCATTCTTTTTGAATAACCCTGTATAACTTCTTCAATAAAGCTTTTCAGCAGTAAATAAAAGTTAATATATTTTGTTCAAGCTTCAACTATTTTTCCTCTTCTAACATATTTCAGTCATAAAAGCCATGTAAAAAAACACATCCAAAGCAAACTTCTCTCCAACCTATTCATACAAATTCATTACCAATTTTTTTTCTGCTTCAAATATATTCAGAAACATCAGGTTCTACTCTATGAATAAATGTACATGGCAAGCCCACAAACTTTAGCCAAGGCCAACAGTTTCATCATCATAGAAACAACAATAAGAAACTATCTTTAAGCCCTGCTCATATAGCTTGGCACTGTACCCATGATCTCCTCTAAATGTCTGTCTTTGAATACTACTGGCTGGATCACAGGTCCACCATGAATTAAAGGTCTTTTCGAAAATCACGTTAGATTTAAAGTTGCCACATTTCTCAGTTTTGGTAGTTTTTTTCTTACCATTAAGTGTGTGAAAACTACAGAATGGTAAAAACTTCAGTACTTTAACAAACCATTATTACACAAATCCAACAGGTTTAATTAGTCTTTATTAAAAAAAAAAATTAGAAAATTCTAGAATAATATGAACTGTTGACCATTGCTGTGCCATCAAGTTGCACAACCAATCAGCAACTCAACCAGACTTACAGTCAGAGCCTCCAGTAGTATCAGTCCCAGTGACCATGTGTCTTCTTTTGGACCCAGCTGTACCTGGCTAGCGATGTCGGTACACTCCTCAACCTTAACTGGATTTCTACACAACACTTCTGGAGCTGTGTATTTTGGCAAACTAGGAAGAAAAAACATCAATCTTTTACTTACTAAAGCACTTAAGAGTGCCTGGTATAAGTTAAAATAGAAATGGCTCCTCAGCACATCTTAAAAGAAACAAACCAACACCAATCATCATGATAGCAATCTTCATACATTTTCTTTTGTATTTTTCAGCATCATTGTAGTTGTCTGTACTTCACTATATATTGTTTTCTTTTAAAATACACTTGAACTAGCTAATCCACAGTGCAAGCAGTGTCTGCCATGCTAAATTAAATAGTAATAAATAGCACAGGGGAGTTTCTTCATACAGCTAAACCACATCTGGAACTGTACTCACTGTTTCATTATCTTTATTTTGGTCAACAAACTGGTTTTTTTTTAAAACCAGTTTATTACAAACAAATTTCAAAGCTCCTTCCACACATGCACACAAAAGAGAATGTCTGCCATAAAATGGGATGCAAGGGTAAGCAAATTCAGTTTGCTCAAGAGTGGAATACCAAAAGCATGTGGTACCAAGGCTTTTCCTGCCATGGTCAAATAGATAATTGGTTGATTTGAGGTTGGTTAGTTCATACACCGTACTGCTGCCAAAACTAGCTAATCCACAGTGCAAGCAGTGTCTGCCATGCTAAATTAAATAGTAATAAATAGCACAGGGGAGTTTCTTCATACAGCTAAACCACATCTGGAACTGTACTCACTGTTTCATTATCTTTATTTTGGTCAACAAACTGGTTTTTTTTTAAAACCAGTTTATTACAAACAAATTTCAAAGCTCCTTCCACACATGCACACAAAAGAGAATGTCTGCCATAAAATGGGATGCAAGGGTAAGCAAATTCAGTTTGCTCAAGAGTGGAATACCAAAAGCATGTGGTACCAAGGCTTTTCCTGCCATGGTCAAATAGATAATTGGTTGATTTGAGGTTGGTTAGTTCATACACCGTACTGCTGCCAAAACCTCTGCAGTACGTAGGAGTTGTGCATTAATCAGTTTGACTGTTTAGAGAGAAACAACCATACACAAATATCCTTGACATCCTGCCACTACCATCACATGCTCACAGACAAAACTAGCAGCTGTCCACCAAATTTACCATCTGTTGCAGCATCAAAAACACTAAGTCAATACAGTGCACAGTTGTTTCCATATAAACTTGGGTGGTATACTGGACAAGTTTCTCCATTGGTAACATGTAAATTAAGGTTATCACATTGTGACAGACATTCTGGTTAACCAGGGTTTTTGCAAATGTCTCTAACTTTTACCAATTCACATTTTTGGGATGCACACAAGTCTTGTGAGGCTTCTGAACCAGTGTGTTTTCAACCAGTTGTCAGGCATGATAGATTTCAGACAATGGCATTTGGAGTGGGAATAAAACAGATCGTGCATTCATTCATGGACATCTAAATTCCATCTTTTATATGCGTGTATCCATTCTCCAAGTTATCCTCACAGCTACAGATCTGTAACCATATACTAAACATAACAAACTGTCATAAATGTAATGAAGCAAAACTACAACAAATTCTTATTGTAAAGCCAAATGGTTTATAGCAATTTAACATATAAAGCAACCAAAAACACACAGGAGCTAAACAACTTTTAATTATTGCGAATCAATTAGAATTTAAACTGAATTTTTATAATTACAGAAACACTTAAATAAAAAGATTAAGAAAGATGCCAAAATTTCAATTCTTTTTTCCACTTGCTATGCTTCAAGAAATTGAGTACATGAGAAAATCTACCCGAGTAGGTAAAATTTTTGACCGCTTATAAATTCCCAACATGAAGATAGACTAACAGTCACAGTTCTCCCATCATACATGCTCCAAAACAGCTCTCAAGATGCCAGATCAGCAGACCATGAAAATGTCTGTGCACTACTACCCACAAAAATGTGTGCATGTTAGTTCTAATACATTTCTCTCAGCCTTCATCTTTCTTCTTACTGCATGTTCCTTTTCTTTCCAGTTATATATGTATATATGTGTTTACAGTTTGCATGCGCATCAAAAATGTGTCCAGCTTTATATGAAGATACACAAAATGACATATTGGTCACAATGCATCAGTTAAACACTCTTCAAGCTGTAAGCTGGAGGGGCAATAGGGGATTCATAAATAGGTCCCCTTACTTTCAATGCAAAGTTAAAAAAAAAAAAAGTTTTTAAAATGCAAGCTTACTAATTTAAAATATCAAATTTTGCTACTAAAAATTGTGAATTATAAATAAATCTTTTCATTACTAGGAAAAGGTCTCTCTATAGTATAGGCAGGGAGTAATATGAAATCCTTACCCAATGGGATATGCTACATCAATTCCAATGCCTGTCATGTAATTCATGCCAAAGTTGGCTATCTTCACTTTTCCCTAGCAGTGAATAAGAAATAAAAAAATATTTGCATGTGTAAGAGCATCTAAATGTGGAATTAATTTGCTTTGCAAGCATAAAAATACTAATAAACATCTGTTCTTAATGAATTCAATTTCCCCATCTCTATGTGAGGATGGAGCTGGCAAAGACTTTTCCAGAATTGGTCACATTGGTTTGATGTCATCAGACTTATCTACTGAGCTTTCAAATATAGAATTAAAACAGCCAGTACTAAACTTAACATTCATTCGATGAAAATGTCTGGGTTTGAAAAGATTAGTAAAAAAGAGGAGAAAAGAAAGGATGATGCTGCTGCTGATGCTTTGTACACACCACTCTTTTTAAAATTACATATCTACCTCGTTATCAAAAAGAATATTTTCTGGAGAAAGATTCCTGTGGCTGATGGAGTTCGAGTTCAGATAAACAAGGCCATCCAGAATCTGGTAAGCTAACTCCAACATTGAAGATTCACTGAAAAAAAAAAAAATTTATATATTAAAAATACTTTTCATTTGATTTTAGTTTTTTTAAAAATCTTTTCTATCTTTTATAGCAACTTGTTTATAGCACCGAGCTTCCTAACATCTAATTAAGTAAAATGGAAGTCTGACAAACAACCAGTGAGGGTGCGCACCCAACCAACATATCTGTTACATGGAAAGCTTGATTACTGATACCAATATTCAAATCCACGTGTCTTCTTATTTTCACCTAAGCCTGACATTTTCAGCATTTTGGGAAATTTTACACTTTGGATTATTGCTCCAGATATCAACATTTCATTTTGCATAAGTCTGAAATTTCTCAGAAAGCATTAACTGTTTGATTTAATTTTTTTTTCCTTCTTGGAAATGTTAAACAGACTCCACTTTAACACAGTTTTTAATATATTAAGGAGCCTTCTTTCATTAAATTTCTCTTACGCTATTGGACAATATTACATTAAAATTGTATGTAAACAATATCAAATATGCACTAACACTTAGAATTTTTCGCGATGTATATTACATCAATGTGATGACTATCTATTGATGCAAAAATAAACTCATAGAGATTCTTTGAACTTTACTGAAGTTGATTAGTACCAGTTCAAACAAAATCCCTGCCACCCATTTCAGATTTTCCTCATTTTTTCACTAGAGATACATAATATAAAAGGCATCAAATATTACTTTTATACTGTTATTCTTTCAACAGATAGCAGCTTATTTAAGAAAGGAATTAAAATTTTCTTGCACCTTGTCGAAAGTTCAAAGGTGCACATGCTAAAAATTAGTGTTTAAGCTTGTAACTTTACTAACCAAATTAATTTCAAATTTTCCATATTCACTCAAAAGTACTTTGGACATTTAATTTTTTAACAGACATTTTAATGAAAAGGCTTAATTAGTTAAAAAAATATAAAAAATGCATGTTCTTTCTCAAAACCCAATACTTTCTTAGATACAGAGCAGTTTGTGTCGCAGACATAAAGCTATGTTGACACCATAATTATTCCCATTATAATTATGCCTCAGCAAAGTTAGAATGGGATGAATGATATATCAGATATCATATTTTCATGTGGTTAATAACAACCAACCATTTTTAAACATTTAACATTTCTTACCTAATTATTGGTCCAGAACTATACTCTGTAAACTTTTCTACACACACTCTCTCTCTCAAAATTTGAAAAGATATTTTTATCATCTTTCTTACATTAATACTTATTTTAAAAAAATCACTTTTTGATAGAAATTTTACAGAAAACAATGTTTAACAAGCTCATTTTCAGAAAAATCACTTCAAATTAATTAACATAATAGAAATCCCTTTTTTAGCTGGCATATATGCCTCCAAAACTTGAGCCATGTAAGACATGCTTGACTAAATAATACTTTTCTCTCCCACTTCTCTTGACGGATAATCTCATTTTCTCAGTATCAACAAATTAAATTTGAAATTCTTCCATATGATACAACAGTATCAGTATCCAAATAAGGGGTAGAGATAAGAAAAATCCTGGTTAGTCAACTGTTTAAATAATCCATCTTAGATTACCTTTATCCAGCTTAATTTGGTGTTTGTTACATTTCAGTAACTTAAAAAAAAGCTAGCAAATGTGATGTTGAATCCTTTTTTTTAATTATAAATGAGTAACAGTACATACAAAATCTCAGAATACTGTCATATCATTTTAAAAAATAGTTTGTTTTTTTTTACAACTATTCTGCTGAATAGTTGAAAATCATCATCATCATAAAGTTTTGAGAAAATAGCTTCTTTTAGGAAGGGCCCAGTTTGACAAGACTGCAGTAATATGAAAACAAAACAGCAACAAAAAACTGGGTACAAATTGTTTTCCTTCTTGACTCTACCCACAGGAGCTGTTCTAGGAGATACCTAAAACTATTTTGTTGCTCTTGTTGTTTTAAAATCTTACATCAAGCACAGTATTGTAAAATTTATCTTTCACGGTGATTATTCCTTTGTATATAATAAAAAGTATAAATGATTTCCTAAAAAAAGAAAAATGGTAAGCCAAGCTTGAAAATATTATTTTTCTTTTTTTTTTTTAGGAAACATTAAAGTTGTCTATCTTTCCCAGACCAGGTGAACCATTTTTCTCAGATCAGCCTCCCTGTGTTTTCTTTTTGATTGTCTTCTTTTAGCATTTTCGCAATCTTGTGAAAAGACTGCTCTTAAATCACATAAGATTGTGTAATTAACTCTTCATTTTCAGCGACTCACATTGAAAGCCAGAAGCCACATATACCTTGTTGTATAACTGTAAATAAATGTACAGAAACCACATACCTGAAATACACACACATACATAAATAATTAATTTGTTCTTACGAGGCAAAATGCTTTGTCATCATCCTCTGTGCCAAGTTTTCCTCAAAGTGTTCTGATACAACTATGAGACGTTCTGTAAGAATTAGACAGATATTACAATACAAACTAATCTCTTTGCCAGACCCTGTTGTATATCAGCAAAATAATCAAACTGAAAAAATACAAATTCCCAAGGACCAGTCAGGTTAATTAAGAAATGTGTATATACACCAATGATACAACTTAGGTTCCCTGATGGAAACTATTATTTTGATTTATCCATGCCAGTCCAGTGCTATAATGAGTGCTTATTTGCTTTTGAAAACTAGGACTCATATTAACAAGAGAAAAAATTCTTCTTTTAGCTTTGTTTTTAACTGACAGCACATTAGCTTTCTTTTTAATAGAATTTTTTTGAAAACTTTGTAGCAACATTTTAGATAAGAATTTTTTATATAATATTTTACTCAAGTAGAGTAGCCCAGTGAAAAAACTTGGCACTACTAAAGTTGAAACAGTAGAATTTTTTAAGAAAAGAACCAAAAGATATCAACCCTGAGACTAAAGCATCAGGAGTGGAACAAGATGAAGCTATATATATCCATAAAACTACAGTTAAAAATATTTGTACAAAGCCACAGAAAATATAGAAACATTCAAACTCTCCATTGTTTTGCTTAAACATGGGAAAGAATGAAACAAATTTAATAAAAAACAATTTAAAAATTCAAAATTTACATCTAATAAGTTCTTGAAACTTTCTTGGTATTGCTTAATACTAGTAATGGGAATAAAATACTAAGTTAAGAAAAGTTATAATTTATGGTGTTTATTCTCATTTAAAGATTATACCAGTATTTACATCTTGGAACAAGACATTTATGATTACTTATATTTAAATGTTCTTCTTAATTTGGTTATGAAAGTTGATTTATTCTTCATGTTGCTCTTAGCTTCTTTTTTTCTCTCTCCAAAATATATAAATCACAAAATGTGGGAGAATCTGTTATTTAGCACTGCATTATACGAGCAATTAGTGTTTACAATTGAAAATTTTCACAAAACTAACTTTGATTTGTTTTTTTAAATATTAGTAGAAGAGATTCTTTTTGAAACTGTATCCTCCAGATTTACTACTATTAAAATCCAGACTTACCATGTTTTCCTCGAACGATGTCAATATAGGAACAAAGATGGGAATGCTGCAAAGTAGTCAAATGCTGAAACCTTCCCAATACTTTGATAGAATTCGGGGTCAGTGGTAACCCATTGGCGCCACATTTGTCATTTGGGTGGCAAGAAGCAAAAAATGTAGACACACCAAAATTAGCTGCACCAAGCGTAGACATCATCTAGTGACAACCAGTCCTTCTGTGAAGTTCCTACACCAGATAAAAGATACATTTTAATAAATCTTTTTTCTTTTTTCAATTGTAGCATTTCATAAAGACAGAAGACAAGATTGGAATAATTAAGCAACCACCATACATTCAGGCTAAACTTTAAAAATGGGTGATTCCATTGAAACAAATGTGACACTAGGGCACTTATTATATTATGAGAGAATAACAGAATACTATGCTGAATAAAACAGTGCCTACTACAAATAAGAACATGGCTAGTCCGCCCTCTCCAAGCTATATGGTTTAACATCAAACTACATTTGGTAACAACATAATACAGCCACATTTATACAGTAATAGACATGGCATCACATAGCTGGAAAACTAACTTTAAACTACATTTATTTGGAAAATTCTGCAAGCTGAAAGAATTTTTCTAAGATACCAAACCATAATCTTAGTATTTATTTTTGCTATGGAAAAGGATATACTACAGTAATAGATGTGACACTCTCCGAAATTAAACTGGGTGTCTACCATATGAAGGTTAGTATCACTAACATTGATTAAAGTAATATCCTCAGTCATTAAAGTATAACTAATTCATGTAATTCGTTGCCAGAAGTATGCTAAATAAATGGATCTTAATAGGTACTGCATGAGTAAACACAATCAAATTAGGTCATAATAATTTTAGTAAAATTTGCATAGTTTCCAGATTATGTGACCCAGAGTATTTAAACAAAATTGCCCAAACCAGGTCATAACCTTATTTCATTCAAAAAGTGATATGAAGTATAAGAAATGCAAAATTTGTTAAAATAAAAAACATGACAAAAAAAAAAACAGAACAGGTTATTTTCATAATGGAAAGTTCATCATGTAAGTTTCAAACCTTTAACACCATGAATACCTCTAGATTCAAATTATTAAATGCATGGATATGCTCTCTCTATATATATACACACACACAAACATCTCCAGACATGATATACAAGTTGCCAGTACAGTTAATCAGCAGCGAGCTGAAAAATAAAAAAAAAATCAACTTTCATATTGATACTTAAGACTATTCACAGTTAATTGGTTATAATTGTCCAGTTCATCATGTCTACTTTATTAAGTGTATGAATCTGATATTGATAATGTTATTCTGTATTGACAGGTTTATCAAAATGATATCTTTCATGCCTATCTAGCTTTGATGTAGGCAAATGATTAGTTATAATACTGATCAAGCCTAGTCCTCCTCTGCAACAGAAAGAAAACACTTCCAATGATATTTTCTGAAACACCCAACCCAGTGTCATCTGTATCTATAGTAAATTTTTAAAATAGCTTTATTTAGTTGTAAATTTTACCAAAAAAAATCTCCTTGAGTTATTGCAAAAGATGCAGGTGGACAGGCATTTAGCTTTGACAGGGAATATGCAGATCTTTCCTTTGCTTGATTATGTAACTCAACTGGAGCTTCCTGGTTCATTTTAATTATGATCTTGAGATCATTCATGCTGACATCATAAACAATGCTGGGTGTGTTAGCTCCTGCACTCATAAAATACGATACGTATGAGGGGAAAAGTGGACAATGTGTACCAGATAGAATTTTGGTGTCAGTGTGAAGCAGGTCATCTAAAGCTTTCTTGTGAGTCTCAATTTCCTTTACTTTTACATGGATCACCTACATGTCAATTGTGGCATCTTTTGCACAACTAATTTCATATCCCTAACGCTCTTCCAGGCAAAAACTCAGACACACACCAGATGCTTTATGAGGTGTCCCCTATATCATCAACAGCCCCTTTACCATGGCTGGAGGTGAAAGTCAGAGCTATAGCTTTGATGTTCCTCACCAACCCACGCCATGCGGGTGCACACTGTCTTGTGTAGTGTTCCAGTGTGCAGACTGAACCTCGTCGTGGCTCTGTGCCACAGTTTACTCTTCCTAAGCTCCAGTGAAAATCAGTACGAAGCATTTCCTACGTAGTACTAAATACACTTTATGTAGAGAAGGCGTAAAGTATATACATCATCGTTAGCAGCTTCTCCTGGTTTACTACTGTCAGACGGTGCTGTTCCTAATGGGGGGGTGCAATAAAATCCCGATATTCGTGGGGGATCCGTAACAAAGGACCTAAGGACGGCAGTTCCGACCCAGGAAAATCTCAACTTTAATCAACCGAAATAGCTGAGCATATTAAATACACGGCATATATATGTGTGGGGGGGAGGGGGGCTATTGGCACCACGGAGAGAGGGAGGGAGGGACCGCCGGCTAATCGGCAGGAGAGGCGAGAGGCTCGTCATCGCCCACCCTGCCTGGCCAACTCGTCAGCGAGCCCGGGCACGTTTTCCCCTCCCTCTCTATGGCTCAGGGCGAAGTTTTTAACAGGCTACGAGGAGGATCAATGGGACACATTACCGTCATTTTCGCTCTCTCGGACTTCGGGACAACACACCTCTCGGCCGGAGGAGAGCTTTCGTGGTTTCAGACATCGGAAACCCGGCCGCCCTGCAGTACGCACCCTCCTCGCCGAGGTGCTCCCGTCACGTGACGCGGCAATGGTGACAGTAACAACAACTACAGAGTAATTGCGGCATCATTCGTTCTCTTTTCTCCTAATTGACCCTCAAAAGTACTAATAAGTGGCGAATTTACCGATTACGTTGGTAATTCTATACACAATAAAAAATATTTAAAAAAAAAAAAACTTAACCAATTCGAATTCTCTTATACAATTTAAATAGAAACACGAAAACAATGGCCCTCTCATGTACCGTGTTAGAGGGAGAGACTTGTGCCTAGGAATTTTCCAGATTCAAGTTTGAAAATAAATGCATTCTGCTTTCATAAAGTTAAAAAGGTATGTATATCGTTAGTTGAGAAGGCTAATTACCTATCTGTTTACAATTAAACTAAAAGGAAGATTTTGTCGAAGACTACACTTTGACCTTAGTGGAAGTAAAGCAGGAATTTCGTTCATCTGTTTTTACCTAAGATTTTCTTTACCAGTTTTAAGCCCTCCTCCCTCCCTCTAATTTCTCTCTCTTTTCCTCCCTCCATTTCCCTCCTCTCCCTCCCTCCATCTCTCCCCTGATACTGTTAAACCCTCCTCCCTCCCTCTAATTCTCTCTCTCTTTTCCTCCCTCCATTTTTCCCTCCTCTCCCTGTCTCTCTCCCTCCCTCCATCTCCTCTCCATCTCTCCCTGTCTCTCTCCCTTCCTCAATTTCTCCGTCTCTCTCCCTCCCTCCATTCTCTCTCCATCCCTGTCTCTCCATCCCTTTCTCTCTATCTCTCTCCATCTCTCCCTCCCTCCATTTCTCTCCCTGTCTCTCTCCCTCCTTCATCTTTTCCATCTCTCCCTGTCTCTCTCCCTCCCTCCATTTTCTCTCCCTGTCTCTCTCCCTCCCTCCATCTCTTTCCATCTCTCCCTGTCTCTCTCCTTTTCTCCATCTCTCCCTGTCTCTCCCTCCATCTCCTCTCCGTCTCTCTCCCTCCCTCCCTTCTCTCCCCTCCTCTCTCTTTCCATCTCTCCCTGTCTCTCTCCCTCCTCCATCTCTCCCTTTTCTCTCCCTCCATCTCCTCTCCGTCTCTCTCCCTCCCTCCATCTCTCCCCCTCCCTCCGTCTCTCTCCCTCCCTCCATCTCTCCCCCTTCCCTCCGTTCTCTCTCCCTCCTCCATCTCTCCCCTCCCTCCATCTTTTCCATCTCTCCCTGTCTCTCTCCCTCCCTCCGTCTCTCTCCCTCCCTCCATTTCTTCCCCTCCCTCCATCTCCCTCACTCTCCCTGTCTCTCTCCCTCTCCTCTCCATCTCTCCCCTGATACTGTTAAGCTGTCCGCCCGACCGTCTCAGATGAGCTTCCTACAATAATCTTGTCGGTTTATGCTGCCGGTCCCTCCCCCCGTCATTACCGGGCGTGAGTCGGAAAGGGGTTAAAGATAAAAAAAAAAAACCCTCCCCCCGCAGGAAGCGCGCCACCGACACGAAGCGGAGTGGAAGGGAGGGGATACATCGGTGTCCGCCGGCCCTTTCGGGGACACCCAGGAAGCCATCTCCCAGAGAGACGGTAAGACTTTTCGCTTCGCTCGTCGCCGGGCACGCGCGCCTGCACCGAGAGGAAGTCAAGATGGCGGCTACGGTCTCGGCGGACGGGACGACAGGGGTCGGTGGGCTGGAGACCCGGCAGGGGGTTCGGCTGGGTTCGAGTGTCGGTGATTGGAACACGAGAGACGGGGCCGCGGGGTCTGGCATTCTACCAGAGTCAGGGTTAGGGTTTACGGACTGAATACCTCTCGCCACTGTCGGAGGCCGTAGTAACGTTAACCATAGATAGCATTATCATCATCATCATCCATCATCATTATTATTATTATTATTATTATTATTATTATTATTATTATATTGTTGTTGTTGTTGTGTGTTGTTTCTTAATAAATCGTACGTTCGAGATCCTGGATGCGGATACATCTGCCTACGCCAGCGATCCACGAACTCACGGCCTTTCTCTGCGCCCCTGGGCCGCCATTACGTACTTGAGCCATCCTTCTCCAGCCAGCTATTGTCAGATCCCGAGTGTAACTACCAAGCTCTTTCCTTTCTCCATCATCCACATCTGCTGTGTGGGGGGGGGGGAGAGGGAGAGAGGAGGAGGAGAAGGAGGTTGAATTTACGAACATCTGATCTCCTTTAAGATTTATATTGAATTGTATCATCCTTAACCCTTTGCCCCTGTGCGGTAGAGAGATGCGGGTCTAGTAGGACGTACGGGTGGTGGTGGCTGTTAGGTTGGATACCGACAGGCTCGGGCTGATGTGAAGCAATATGTCGTTCCTGACGGAACACGCACACAAAAAAGAGAGAGAATAAAAAAAAAAAAATTGCCAATGACTCGCCACATTACATCGTGTGTGATGCTACTGTACCTGCTTTCTTAGTGATGGTACTTTTGCTTTTCGGGTGGGTCAGTTATATTTCAGATATTCACCATTTCTGGCGAAACTACCAGATAGCCCCTTTCTTGATAGTGCTAAGTGGCATGCATATAATGGAGTATAGACTAGATGTTGACCCCTTTTTTTTCCCCATTTATTGGTTTTTCCAAATTTGTGAAAACTTACTTATAATAAATTATTTATTTTTAGGGATGTCGATTAACAGTGGTCTTGAAAAGCTGCACAAACGTGCTGCCCAGGCTGATGAAGTTCTGGGAATGCTGAAGTCTCAGCTGAACAACCTGAAACAAAGTGCAGGCAAGCTCTCGTCCATCTACATTTTCTATGCTGATATACGGTACAACCTGAAAATAAATTAGTTTCCTAGAAGAATACCGAGCGTGGAGTTCTGCTAATCATGCTGACAGCATTATCACGATAAAATGAAAAATGAAACAGTGAAACAAATCAGTGTAATATTGTGAAAACATGGAGCACTGTAAAAGTCTTTTCTTGACAGTCATTGACCAGTTTAGGATTGAAGAAGTTCAGCACTAACAATTCAGATTGCTTCTTACTTAAATAGTATTGGTTCCTTGCTCGTCTGCCATCCACAGTTGTGGCTATTTTTTTAAATCATGGAATGAATAAGCATTAATTTTGCAAAGCCATCAAACCTGACTACTTAAATATATTTTGGTAAAATAAAAATGACAATCTGTTTTTGCTTAATCTGAATGATGATGGTCCATACTGAAAATTCTGCCAACATCTTACCTAATAAAATTTATAAAAAATGATGATAAATATTTTTAAATTCAGTCCACTTCTTGTCGAAATCCTGCCTGGTGGTTGAGGTCTAATGGCATCTCAGAGCGATGAGCTGGTAGGGGGGGGGGTGTGCAGGGAATTAGCCTTGGTGACCAGTCAAGAGTTATCTGGAAAACTGCAATAAAGCTTTTTATCAGAGTGTCTGGAGGAAACATATGCCAGTGGCTGTGTTGAAGAGAGAAAAAAACCGTGCCAGGGTGGTGTGCCAAATCAATCCAGTCCTGACTATTATTCTAGCTTGGGTCCTCAACCACGGCAGTCCTGTAGTTTCCTGCTGAACCATTGCAACTTCATAAGAACGAGAATAAAGTTTCCTGAAAGACGTTTCATGTTTACCCACATAGAAAATGACAGATAAATGAATTACATGTATATATATGTTTGTTTGCATACTGTGTTCTTTGATCTTATAATATTGCTAAATTGCTTTAATGAACTGAACATGTTGCAGCTATGAATGCTGGGAAGAATGAGGCAGACAACCTGCAGAAGGAGAATGCAAACCTGCGTAAAGAAGTGGAGCAGCTAAAACTGCAGCTGATCTTGGCAGAAATTAAAAATGGAGGTTAGTTTGGTAATTTTTTGAGAGAGGACACCCACATAACAGGAATTGTAAAATTTCCCATAAAAAGCAAACTCGTCAAGAAATAACAAAAATGCGGTAGTTTGAATGTGATTTCATCTTCTCACTGTTCAGTTCACTGCCAGATGAAAGTTACATTAGTATTTTTTTTACATGTGGAATGTTAAGAGTTAACAGTGATATTTGTACAAGCCATCATACATTAAAGAACATTGGACTTTAATTATTTAAGATCTAAGTGATATTACCATGCTTGGAATAGAACATTCTATAATTTGTTTATCCTCTTGACAATTTTCAAATGCTTCTGCTAGAACATAACATCTTGTATTAAGAAATCATAATGAAGATTGTCAATGCATACAAATTTATTGATTGAATGATTAGTTTTAATAATTTATCAAATATGAAATAATTATCTTTTCTGTTTCAAACATTCCATATACAGCTAAATATATATTGTAGAGGGGCTATGTAAACCTATTGCAAAAGAATTTTCCTTGTATTCGATTTGAATTTTGGAAGTTGGCTGTTCAGATAAAGTATTGAGTTGTTAGGGTGAAGAGATGTCTTCAGAAATTAGATTTACAAAAAGGATTTCAGCCTCCAGAAATGGACAACCCTTGACTTTGTAACATTGATGACAAGGAATGCAGAGAGAGAGAGAGATCCAATATATACACAAGATCTGGTTTTAGATGACTTTGTTTACAGCTCGTTCTGAGAGATACCTCCATGTAAAACTTTGTCAAATAAGAAATACAAAAAATGAGATTGGCAAATGCTAAAGGAAAAAAGACAAAAAAATACCAAACTTTAAAATTGGTTGAAGAGTTTTGAGTGACAGTTTTTGTGAGAAAAGCAGTGATGAGACAGCAAAGGACTTGGGAGGCTGATGATCAAATCTTGAATGATGTGAAAATATCACTTAAAATATGAAGGTAAGAATTATTCTCTGGATATTAAATGTGATTATTTCATTTTGCAGGGTTAGCATTTATAATACGTCTTTCTGATAATCCAGGATTTTTCTCCACATACTAAACCTGTGAAAAATGTATGGGAGTTTCTTTGATACCAGAAAACACTTATCCTGCTTCATTACTGTGAAAGCTACCTCAGTTCTAACTCTAATCTGAAGTCTTATTTTTGAGAAAAATGCATCTGCTCTTTCTTTTTTGGGTTTGAAACATTTTAGTCATCTCTTTTTCTTTTTTTTTAAACTTTCCCACCATTTGTTTACAAGTATGACAAAGATGATTGCTGCATTTTGTGTTTTTTTACTTGTTAATCAGTCTGCCAAGTTTCTATGGACCACAAATCCATTCTATCTATGAATGTGAGTGCAAAACATTCTCAGTGCCATGCCCAAGATTTTAATCCTGGAACTAGTGGTTTTCCTAGAAAGGTACAATATTTGGAAACACCTTAGATCTATCTATCTCTCTTTGGATTTAGAAAAACGTTACTTTTTCTGGTTATAACCTTAGCTTTAAATCAAGGGAAACCAGATGGCAAGCATAGTGGGATAAACTTCTCTCTTTTTTCCTGTCTGTCAGCTTATAATACTAAAAAATCTCAGCAGTTTTTTATAGAATGGTATGGAGCACCTGGTATTTTTGTCTGTGTAATTCATTTTAATGGGTGTAATCATAAATGGGCTGCATTAAGAAAAATATCACACAAGTGAAAATATAATATGAACATATTTACTGTAAAACAAAGTTTGTATGTACAGTGTGTCGAAGTCTACTGTTTTTAATGATTTAGCATTTGATCTTTATTTCTACCATTACGTATTGTTTTCTTGCATGATCTGAATATAAAAAGAATTGCTTTGCTTAGCCAGCACCTTTATAAGATGGAAATAACAGAATTTTTAATTGTCAGCAAACCATTTAGTTTATTTTTGATGCTGCTTGTATATTAGGTCATTTGGTACATGCTTCCTGTTGTTGGAATGTAAGAGATTAGTTTGTTCTTGTACTGGATTAATCTGACGTTAATCTTCTAATATAAAGTTGATTGGATTATGTGTACTCAAATAATCAGTGTCTACACAAAATACTTGAACATAATGGAACAACACCCTCTTAAATTGGCAAAATTGCCATGCACTTGTGTAAATAAAGAGAACTCTTATACTAGTATTGCAACCAATAAAGCTCTGCATAACAGAACAGTTATCATGCATCTATTATAAAATTAATACACAAGTGGGAAACCTTTGGTTTTCAAATTATTTTGGCATGGATCTGAATTTAAAAACTTATTTTCTCATATTTACGCACAATTCTAATTTGAAATTTTCTTTTTACAAAACACTGCAAAATAATTTCTGATATGTTACTAAAGTTATTCAAATAAAACTCAGCCAGATGCAATAATATTTCAACTGGATTTCATTTGACTTTCCCTAGTAGATTTAGTTTTAAATGATTCTTGTCCTGTTTGATTGCAAATAACTTTTTGAAAATTTGATACTTTCTGAAAAAAATGTATGTGTAACAAAAATTAGTTCCTTTGTTACGTATTCTGCTCTTAATTTCAAAATAATATTAGCACTTGTGTATTATGTTTCAGTATGCTAGACTATTTTTAGTGTTTAATTTCTTTGTTGTTTAACTCTAGGAGCAGGCAGACAAGTGGTTCTTGATGATTGTGGCTCCTGCACCAGCTTTAGTGATACCCTTGCCTCACCACTTCTCATAAATCTTCATCGTGCTCACAAATATGGGCTTTCAACAGGAAAAAATTAAGAAAAAAGTCTTTATGACAGAAGTTCTGTATAAAGGTAACAGAAACCTAAAATGTGAGAACAAATGGTAAGCTCTCACAGCCCAGTAAAGGGGGCATGTGGATTATAATCTAAAAAATAACCAAAAATCATGCGTTTTCCTTAAAAAAAAACTGGTTGACAAGCCATCGATAAACTCATGGTTCTAAACTCATTGTGGATGAGCGCATGGGGCTGTCTAATAAGGAGAGTGGGGAATCTCACCTGTTTACTCTGGAAAAGAGAGAGAGAAGATCAAAGAGATCAAGAGATGAAATTATGCTACTGGCAAAACAAAGCAAAATGCAGGAACTGTTTCTTCGGCATATGAAGTGAATGCATAGGAAGTAAATTAGCCTAATGAAAAGTTTGGTTGCTGTTTCAGAAGATCCTTGCAGAAGACATTGTGAAATTATTTTGCTTTTTAAACTGTATCAGATCACCCATTTGTAAAGTTGAAAAATCCCCCTTTTTTGTTAGTTGTGCGCACTTTCTCTCAAAATATGGACACACACATTTACCTGTACAATGATATGTTACATGTCTAAGGATGAGCTTTGTCTTGGAAATGTGATGAAATCAATAATGCAACATGGAATTTTTTTTTATCAAAAGGCCTGTATGGCCAGACTTCTCAGGTACAGTGATTATTCCTCACATAAACAATACTGTGCATAGTCTTCTCTGTCACATGATCACATGGGCTTGTAGTAGATCATCAATCTCTCCACACAGTCGGTGAGTTTTTCTCTAAGTGTTCCAATTGCCCTGTCATGCAACATGACGGATAGCAGCATCCTGACAGTGGTAGTTTTGTCTAATGTTAACCCTTGGAGGAGCACACGATCCTGACAGAGTATGTAATACAGACCTCTGCAAAACCTTAGAAACAGATATTTATGGGTTTCTTTGTCAGGATCAATACCCACTCATAAATATACGGGTTAACTAGGAAAAGGTGGTTTTCTTCCATACAGCACTTTTTCGTGACAAATTGACATGCGAGAAACTCTACCACGAAACAGGCAGCCTACAAACAGAAATCCATTGTCCCCCCCCTTCCCACCTTCAAAACTGGAGAAAGTGTTTTCCTTCAAACTGGCCAGAAATTTTAAGAAGAAATAAATTAAAAGGTAGATTCAAACATTTAATAGATAGATTCTTTGTATGAAATTTGAACAAGAGATGTGGCCGGTACCTTTGGGGATGCAGTTGATGTTGCTGAACAACTAGTAGTCTGTCCAGTCAGAATTCTCCTCTTAGGCATTGATAAAAAAGGGGAGGAACCAATTTATTACTTAATGAAAATGAAGCTTTGAAAAGTGTTACAAAGAAGCAGATTCTTTATTGAAGCCATAGAAAGGAAACAGTTTGATAAATGATCTTTTTATTTATCCAAAAAATAACAATGGTACTACACTATAGAGGTGCACATAGTTTTGAAAGTACTTTACTTTTGTTTGGTCCATATGTTTGAAAATCAGAATGAAGGGTAAATTCAATTTTCTTTTTAGTATTCTCTCATTATGAGATGGCTGCATAAAACATTGAAGAATGCATATCTGTAGCTTTTTTTGGAGGGAGTGGGGTATGCAACTATGTCTGGAAAGAGAAACTTGTTCACAGAACAGTTTTAACCTAGCCTACTGCCTCTCATCTCCCTGCCCTTCCTTAGTTGTCACTCTCCCCACTCCTGAACGTTGGTCAGAGCTAGGCGGTATAGCGAGTCTCCTGGCTGCACACCATCGCACTGCAGAGAAGCAGAGCTGGGATGCAGGAAAGAGTATGTACTGTCATGCAAGACCTGTGAAAACTGATTCAATTTTTTTTTGTAATTAGATAGTCTTTGCAAAATTTTACTGATAATTTGTTTTTTTTTACATTTGCGAGTTGTAATCGTTTGTTAAGACAATTGAATAAATCATCATCAGTGTTTTTTTGTTGTTTTCATTGTCTCTAAAAACTTGTCGTCTTTGTAAATCTACAGAAACCTTGTTTGCTCACATTATCTGCCAGCTCAGTCCGACTTTAGGTCTTTGTTGTTGTTTTAACTGATCATTGGCCGGGGTGTGAAAGAGGATCTAGTTAGTAAGTGTCACAGCTTTCTTAATCGTGTTCACTGCACATGTTAAAATTTACAGCCACTGTCTTAGATTACTTAGTTCCATGTTTAGGAATTTTGTGGAAAGCTGTATGTTTTTCCAGTCTGTGTGATTAGGCTTGCACACTTGTATTGTTTAGTTTTACAGGGAAACTGGGCAAGGATGGATACTAAATCAGGTTATTGAGCTGATGAGGGACCAGGGAACACTACATGTCTTAGTGATTACTATGTTCAGAAGTAAAAATTCTCGACTAGGCAACAATCAGTGTTCAAAAAAGTAGCAAAGTCTTTAAATAAGATAAGTCCGCCTATAGCTGGTCATTTAACAAAACAGCAGCTAAGAAAGTATAGATGGCAAAATAAAAAATTGAATTATTTTAAAGTTCCATTGTAAGAATTATAACAATCTTGAATGACAAACAAAGTTTGTATCGTATTATTAAATGTCTGAAATGCATGCTAAAACTAAAATGTTTTTTTGTTTCCCATTATTTATAATTATTTTTTTATGCTTGACAAATTGGACTTTTCTCATTGACATTATCATACAGTAAAAACAGTTTATAAATGTCATGTTTGTATCCTTTGACTGCCATTCAGTTGTTCTGTTGCTGAGAAATGGAAAGGAAATTGTTTGTGAAATTAATAATCAAAATATAAAAGTTCATTCATTCAAGGCACCATTATTTTGTTTCGCGGTAAACAAATTGTTTTAATGCGACCTTTTCCTGCATTTCTGTTGTTTAGTGAAATACGTTGAAGTCCCAGCGAGACGAGGAGTTGGAGAACAGAAAAATGAAGAACAGATGAGCTCCAGTAACAAAGAACCTGTGGAGAAAAAAGTAAAGGAAGGTAAATGTTTTAAATGACTGTGCATTTTAATGGTGAGATGAAAAATACATTACCGAATGATCCAGACATACCTGAAAATTGAGTGAGATTTAAATAGCAAAGTAGCCTTAACTGTATATGCATTGATAAAAGCCAAAGGTACTTTTAATAATCTATTCCTAAAATAATAGATTTTCTGAACTACATTAATCAGCAGTATTCTTAGGTAAGAATTGGGACAAAGGCAGTGGATTTAAAAAGATAAATGAGATGCAGACTCCTGTCAGCAGTTAATCACCACCATCTGATTTTTTAAAACTCCTGGTTGTATTTGTAATCCTTTTTTTGTCTTGCAGCTGAAAAGAAAGCCAGACCATCTAATGAGAAAGCTGCTGTGTCAGGAAATATCGATGTGTCCAGGCTGGATCTCCGTGTGGGTTTGATTGTGAATGCCAAGAAACACCCAGATGCTGACAAACAGTACATAGAGGAAGTGGATGTTGGTGAAGAGAATCTTAAGACTGTGTGCTCAGGACTGGTTGGCTATATTCCTTTGGAGGAGGTACTGTATTTAGCAATGTTTTCTAATGTGTGAACCTTTTGTAGCATCAATTTGGCAGGTTTATCCTGTCCTATGCTTGACATGCTTTGCAATTAAGACAAAACGTTTTTCTTTTGAGAAACATAGCAGCACAAAGATGTTGACAACATTTTAATTTACACAGAAAAGTAGTTAGAGTTTGTACTTGAAAAGCCGGACAAATTCTTTCATAGGACAATACCACAATGTATTGGAGATGGTTTTTCCTGGCTGCTAGCTACATATGAAAGTGGTAGTTTATTGATGATATCTTGGGAATCCTGAAAGGTGGTAAAGTTTGCCATGGCATCATTTCCTGATGGTGAGAAAAACCTGAAAAGTGATATTCAGTACCTGACCTGACAGGCAAAAGTCATTCAGACAAGTTCAACCAAATTTATCTTTTAAACACAAACAAAACACTGAGAACCATCTCTGGTTTTTCCACAGTAGCTAGATAATTTGCTCATGAACCTGAGAGAATAGCTAAACAGAATTAGCTGATTAATACTGGACTGTCCATCTTGTTGTTTTGTTTTTTTACTTTCTATGCAGCTTTCTGGGAAAATGGCTGTCTTTCTGTGCAACCTGAAACCAGCAAGATTTCGTGGGGTACTGTCAGAGAGCATGTTGTTGTGTGCCTGCAGTGCAGACTCAATCGAGTTGGTTCTCCCCCCAGCTGGCAGTCAGCCCGGGGACAAGATCACTTGTGATGGTTATCCCAGTAAGTGGAACACTTGTCTAGATTCTGTGCTGATCTGAAATCATCCTAATTATTTTTATGGGAACCCTTGTTTTAAAAAAAAAAAGCCAACAGACAGACTTACGCACACAGAGACAGACAGACAGAGAATCAAGGCAGATGAGCAGAATGGGTTTAAGTTTGTTCTTTGACTCCAGCCATTTATTACTGTTGTGGAATGATCTTGTTTAAAAGTACTGGCATCTGCTCATTTTAATTGCTTTTAAATAAATATAATTATTTAGTTCAACAATCAAATGTTGTATGCTTTCCCTGTTAGGTGAGGGGAGTTGCAGATCAAAATCATGGTCCTAAGATTAGGGATCATGCGGAGGAAACTCTGCCAGGAAGGTACTCCAAACCAAGTTGGTCAGGACCAGGATTTACTCCATTAGTCAAACCACTGAACTACCATCCCTTGAAGGAAAATTGCTTGCCTTATTTTGGCTCATGCTATTATTATTCTTATTATTATTCCTTAACTGAACATTAAATAGATTTACAATTAGTAGTAAGAAAATTCCATTTGTATTTTCCAGGTTTTTATATAGCTATCTAGACAAATGTTACCTTTGCCAACAGCTTTCTACAAAAAAGTTGCTGGAAAGTCAAGGCACCCTGTCTTAGCTGGCTGGAATGAATGTCAGTTGGAATTTTAATTTAGGAGTAGATTTGTGAATTAATTTGCTACTAAAAGGATGATTGATGCAAAACACATTTCAGAATGATTCATAGATTGTTTTCGCAGATAACTTGTATAAATCAGGACCTTTTTCAACTACTACAGGTATCCCCTCATTTACACAGAGTAAGATTTCACTTGTTGATTTGCAAGGTGTTTCTTTTAATTTCATGAGTGCCACATCAGCCACAGCCCTCGTCAAAGAATGACGCCAGCTGAGGTCAGGTCAGAAGTGGTAGTCTACTGCATCACCATATACTAATTTTATTAGTGGCTATGGTTTTCCACAAGTGTCCTTCACATTTTTTGTTTAAGTCAACAAGCCCTTATGAAGAAGCGAGAGAGATGTGGAACATCACTTGCGAGGGCGTAGCAGGTGGACAAGTCAAGCATCTATGCCATTAGGAAAAACGCAGACAATACAGATTGACAGCGAAGCAGCTGTAAATTTACCTTAAGCATGTTGACTAGTTTATCCAGAGAATTGATATGGAGTGCAGGTAGATAGAATCGAGTGTTGCTGCTTAGGAAACTTTATGAGAGAGACATAACAATGCAAAGCAGTCAACCTTAGCGTGGTTTTTCGAGCAATGTGCCAGTCCCTACATTTGCTCCATGGCATCCAGTTCTAGTAAAGTGACCTTGTTGCTACCTGACACACCTACTCCACCCTCACATCACACTGCCCCATAACTTCTTTACTCACTCACCCAACACCAGTCTTTTGTGCAAATAACAGAATGTAATGGTGAGCATTATATGCTTATTTATTGATAATTCTCATCAAAAGTGGAACTTTGACTGTGGTCAGGAACACATCCCTCAGTATAAATGAAGGATACCTGTAAACTGAGCACAAACTACATATTTTTGTGTTTTTCATTCTATCTTCAAAACAGTTAATTATTTTTATAGCAGAGCTGTTTTTAATCTGTTCATTTGCAGGGAATCCTGATAATGTGATGAATCCAAAGAAGAAAATCTGGGAGACTGTGAAAATGGACATGAGATCTAACAGCGAGTGCATTGCGACTTACAAAGGTTCAGCACTCAAAGTAGAAGGCAAAGGGGAGCTGCGTGTCCCTAGTCTGGCAAACGTCCAGCTGTCTTAGTGTTGGCATATAGCGAGTGAAATCACACCAGGAACCAAATGTGCATTCATTACTAATTAAAGAAATCAATAACAAATGCTAAATTGAAGCATTCATGAAAATTACTGCAAAGAATTTTTTTTGGCAATAAAGTGGAACAAAAAATTGTCAGCATTCAAATAATGCAAATGAACATATAAATGTTAGTCTTGTGAGTTTAAAATTGGCTTATTCCACACCAAGCCTACTGTCTCAAACTGTTCTTTTAGACCCTAAAAACTTCCCTCCACTTCTGTGGAGGTGAAGGTTAACCCAGGTCACATGCATCAGAGAACGGATTCTGGCTTAGTATTCTTGAAATAAAAAGAACCGGATAACCCAGCTCAGCTTTCTTTTGAACTAAGGGCTAAACTCATTTACAATGATGCTAGGTGTGTTGAGTCTCCAGCAGTTTCTGGATTGTGGTTATTTAGTTAGTTCTACCTCCTCTGCAGCCTGAAGTGCTTTCAATAACCACAATATACATCAGCATACAAAAATTTGCTTTAATTTTTCTTTGTAAGTGTATATATATGTACAGGTGAACATAGTTTGATGTTTCAAACAGACTCAGTATGAAATCATACCTTATCAGAATACAGTATTGTAGTAAGTGAAAGATCAGATTAGCACTGACTAGTCCCCTGCCAGCCAGTGTTGAGCCAGCAACATCAAGCACTTAGGGACTTGAAGTTTCTTCCTAATTTATCACATAAACTACCCAACACGAAAGAACTGCAGAAAATGGTGCTTTTAATGGATTTAACTTTAAAAAAAAAAAAATTAATAATGATAAAGTGAATCCCTGGGAGAGGAGAAATGGTGGAAAAGGAAATTTAAAAAGTGTTTTATATTTTATTTAACAAAATTATTCAGTGAAGCATTACATTAAATATTAGTAGGTTGAAATCAAATTGCTAATTTGTGATTGCTTTAATAATCCAAAGAATGAAAAAAACAACCTTTTTTTCTCCTCTCCAAACCAGCCAACAGTGATTATCATCTCAGCTAGCAATGATTGTATTTGTGAAAACTACATAATTTAACTCCTTTTTAGGCACAATACTCATCATATAATACATAACTTGACCAGAAATGCCACAATGCCCTTCACTCTCACATGTTCAATGACTATTTGTATAATCTATATGGTTTCTCTCATAAAACAAGATTACCATTACATAACAAGAAATTATACAGCAATGTGAGAGAGCTGCAGTAATACTCTAGCAGTCTGTTGTACAAGTTAGTATCTGAAGGATGGTCTACATCCTCAGGCACAAGTTTTCTGAAACCAGATTTGTCAGTCCTCCATTCACGTCTCACTTTACCATAATGGCTCTTTTTTGTTTTGGCACTACTCACTATAGTATCTTTCTTATATTCCCATCTTTTTGTCATCAACATCAAAGTCTAAGACCAGAAGTTTAGTCTCCTCTGTTCCATTCCGACTGCCCACGGCACAGACTAGCTTCGTGTTGGTACAACGAACCCTCCACACTACTCCGCCACTACCTCCACTTTCCAATGCAACTAGGTTCCTTAGAAACTCTCCAGTCCGTAGATCCCATATCTTCACAGTACCGTCGTCAGATGAAGTAATTACAAATTTCTTGTTAAACTGTAGGCACGTGACAGCACTCTGATGTTTGTTGGGACCTGCAAGCAAAAATTAGTTTTAACTTTGTTTTTTTTTTTTGGAAATTAGAGAAACCTTTTTCCCATCTAATTAAATCAGAACCATATTTTAAAATAATAGAATATCTAACCATTTGACAACTGTGAAACAAAAGAATGACAATATTGAAATGAGGTCTCCAATTTATTCTGAAAAACAGGAAATGGTACCAAAATTAGAGGAATTTAGTTGCAATCTGCAGTCATTAAATAGAATCTGGTGCCATGCCCCGTGAAGTAAAAAAATGATTTTCTCCCCATATTTATAGTAAGTTCAAAATATTGTGGCAAAAACGTTTGCAGGCAGTCTAAAACGGGAAACCAGTTCACGCTAATTTACATATATTTCTCTCCAAAACAACATCTAACAAAATTTGTTTTTAGATGTGCATAATTTTGAAAACTACTAGAAGGCTGCTTGTATAATACATTCATTAGTTTTTTGCACCTGGTAATTCAAAGCTAGCAAAAACTTTTAGTATGAAACCCATGCACAGTGATACTTACTTACCTTAATACTGATATTGAAAAAAAAAAACAATAAGTGGAGGAATAAAGGTGCATGTTGCTATAACAATGGTTGTTTCCAATGTGGTTTGCGCAGGAGTAGGTAATCATATGTTTTTAGTTCATTTGGAATACTGATGCTCCGGAATATCATGGTTTTCCCATTGAGATGTATTCGTTAGATCCATTCTAGCTGTCTGCCACATTCAAAGAGTGATGGTAAACCTCCAGCTCCGTTATGCTGATGCTAAGTTAGAGTCAATCTAAAAACACTATTTATCCACCCCTAGAAGTTGCATTACACAGGCTATGACAAAATTGCCAAACCAAACTTAGCTCTTCAAATGCAACAGAAGATTTAGAAGTATAGTTAACACACCCTGTAAAGTCTGAAGACATCGACCGGTCCTGATATCCCAGACCTTCACTGTAGAATCAGCATTCCCTGAAACCAGAATGTTTTCCTTGAGTTCCATACCACTGGTCAGAGACTGGTGGCCAATTAGTGTGTGTAGACAAGTTCCAGTCTCAACATCCCACACCCGTATCGATGTATCTAGAGAACCACTGACTATATGAATACTGTCAAACTGGAAAATAACAATAGGTAGTTTTTTTACCATTAGTTTACAATCAATGCTGAAATGACAAAAATACTTGTTAAAGGCATATTAATGGATTTCTCTATATTTAGATTGCAGAACTTGGTGGTGGGACTTGGAATTACAATTTTGTATAAAAACTCACAACATTAGAAATGTTTCAGAAAATGAGGTGATCTCCAATCAACAACTTTTAGATTTCACTGTGACAGCAAATATTAATACCTTTTATTGAAGAGGGGATAAAAACAGTTCCATAGACTAATTTGCAGTTTTTTTTTTTTTTAGCAAAATTATAGACAAAATGTATATGATACGTGATTTATTATTATTGCCATACTAATTTCCTCAGGAACACTGATTCCCGACATTTTAGTTATGTGGGATTGTTAATTGATATTACCTCGACTAAATCTGATAATCAATAATTAAAAATGTTTTCTGACCATTTTAAAATAAAAAGATCACTTCCAGAACTTTCTGCAGCCTGGTGAATGCAAATTTAATTTTGAATTATTGCAAAGTTTCCAATGGAGTGCTACAAGGTTCAGTTTTTGGTATTCTTATTCTTGCATTACATAAATGATAGTGACAACAATTGAAAGTGCAAATATAAAAGAAGAATGCAGAAGTTACTGGTGCTTATTTTAAAATAAACATTTTTAAAAACAACAAAACGAGGAAAGGTTTTCAGAAAAAGGTTCATATGTTATGTTGCTCAGTTCATGCAGGCTACTTCATACAAAAACTATGTCCAGTCTATGACAATGCATACATAAACTACAATATGCATTTTATTAACAGTGGTGGCAGATAACCTGCCTGTAACTAACCTGTAGAGAATAAACTCTGTTGGTGTGACCCTGTAAAGAGTGAAGACAGGTCTCTGTCTCAGGGTCCCAGACTTTTACCATGTAATCATAGGCTCCACTGACTACACGGCGTCCATCATATTGTACACAGCGGACGGCAGCAACATGGCCCATCAACACGTGCAGGCACTGGCCCGTGTCAATGTCCCACACTCGCAATGTGGCATCTCGAGATCCACTCACAACCCTGATGGTAAAGACATTTTAAATATTTCATTAAAAAATTGTTGCTTCAATTTTTGTTTGTTTTAAAATAGATAGTGATTAGCTGACATAACTCATGTTTTTATCCTTAAAAAAAAAAATTCAGCAGTAAACAGGGAAAACAAAAACAATTTTACCACTCTGGGAAAAAAGTCCTTTTTTAAAGTTGTAACAACGTTGCAGAATCTTGTCCAGTTTCCACAAGGCAAAAGAATGTTTCCAATTATTGTTGAAGTTTTTGAACACAGTACATATTGTGATAAGTACTGTTCAACAAACTATAAGATAGACATATTTTCATGTACTCAACTGAAATTAGTGGCAATAAATGGGAGATGAGAATGTGTTGTTTTAGAGTTAAAATTAACACGATTTATTAATCAGCAGCAAAAAATTCAAATCAATTTCTAGTGTTAGTCTGCCACTTTATGGGAGTTGGGGATTGAGAGATGGTCATTATAAAAGTAGATGCCCTCTATAATTTCATTTACTTCAGCAATAATGAGGGACCATCCTGCAATATTGCTCTATTACCTCAGACTGGCTTTATAATATTATTAAGACAAAATTTTCTCATTTGCACTGCAAAGAAGAAAATTCAAACAAACTTTTTGCTCCAATTACTGGAAGCAATCAAGAAATTCCAAGTGGTAGACATGCTCAAGGCACAGGCTACCAGAATCAAATCTTCAAAATTGTCATCAAATATCCATACAACTGCCACCAATCAACACCACTGAGAGAATTCACTGTTCAAAATCCAAGGATAACCCAGTTCTACAAGCATTAGGTCTTGGTCTAGCCATCTTTAGAAACATGTCTTGGACCAATCTTAAAGCTTCACTCTTAATGATACCCAAGCAGTATCAGGTGAGCAGATAACATCTTCATCTTGAACCGCACTACTAGCTCCTGAGATTCATGACCAGAATATTTTCTCTTTGTTCCAGCATCTTAGACAATCCTTAGGACTATCAATCATCATGTGCACCTAGAAAAAAAAACTACTTATCTTCAGATATTTGCAAGTACTAGTGATAAATTCTAGCCCTGATCACTTTAAGCTGTTTGATCAGGTCTGACCACTAATCAGTTTCTACCTACTTGTTATCATGAAGATGCATGCACCGGACTGTTGAAGTATGACCATATAATGTGTGTGTGCAATGGCCTGTGTCTGCATTCCAGACCTTCAGGGTGCGGTCAGTAGAACCACTAATGATTATGTTTCCAGACATCTGTGATGCCCAGACACCACCAGTGTGGCCAACCAGTGTCCGCAGGCACTGAAAAAGATGGGAGGAAGAAAAAAGAAAGATTTATTTTTGCTAATGGAATAAAGATCATGCATAGAAATCTCCCAAGTCATCGTTGTTGTTCCTGGGAGCCCTTAATTAGTCCTGACTCATAAAACCTTTAAAAGGCAGTGTAGTAGTGAACACCAACAATGCTGCTTCAAATAAGTCGTCCTGGACTGACCATTCACTATTAATTAGCAATTCCGGTTTATTATTAGATATAACTAACTTTTCTTTTTTAACAGTTAATCCCCATCATTGAGAGTCCATGCAAAACCACCCGCCCTCTACGTGACTGCAAATTACTGCATTCATCCAGTGACAACTTAGCAGGTAGCCACCTTGTGCATAGATAAGTTCACTCACCTTTCCTGTTATAGCTGACCACACCTTCAGTGTGTTGTCATCTGAACCACTGACTATCCTGTTCCCGCAGAATTCTAAGCAAGTAATGACATGGTCATCGTGTCCCTTGAGCATCTGCGTAAACACAAAGATGTACCAGATTTAATGTGATGTGTGTGTACTAAAATCTGACAAGAATCATATCAATGCCATCTGAAATCAGGCACTGTAGGAATGGTGATGCTTTTGACCACAATAATACATGATTAAAACTGGAAAATGTTTCAAAAGTCTAACCTAAACAATGCATCAAAAGACAAGTTATCGACAATTCTAGATTAATGCATATTCAAGCCATCAGGCTGCACTGAGCTTAAAGAACTGATTGGCATAACTACCAGTAATGATATTTAATATCAAATTGTTTATTCAAACAGAACATTTTACATATCATACTGGAATCCTGTCCTATAAATAATTTCTAAGTTTAATAAAGATTTATGCAAACCGTTTCTATGTCACTGCATCGGCTAATGGGTCTAAACAGACACTAACCAGCAGAGGTTCCTACGTGACATCATGCGAACTGCTAACAAAAAAAAACCAACCACACTTTGTAAAAAAAGTGAATTGAAATGTAAATTTGTTTGTGGGTATAAAAATGCAAGTAAAATGTGGGTGACATCAATTGTGCAGTAAAATCCATAATGGTAGTCTTCAGACATTTCATTTAAGTAGATAAACTGACAAAGTGGCTCCAGCAAGTTTTGTTGCTGAGAATTCCAACATTGCACAGTCAGGTTGTAGGCATTACTGCTAAACTAGTGATGTCGATGACAGCCCCGGTAAAGGCCTTCCCACCAAACAGACGATCAGAAGAATGGCCCTGCAGAACAGAGCAGCCACTGATACCCAAATCCAACAACACTTACTGCTGGCAGTCTGAAGAACTTAGGGTCCATACAGTCTGTCTTCACCAAGCAGGATTACAAGCCAGATATCAATGTGTTGGTATCCCTTTGATCAATCAATCAATCATCATCACAATACTTGATTAACTTGGACAAAGGTCCTGTGGTAGCAACTGATGTTTTCTGATGAAAGTCATTTCAATTTGGATTTCTCTGAAAGCAGATTATACTTATGTTGGTATCAGAGGAGAGAGCTGTGAAGCTGCCAACATTGTGCAGCACTAATCCAATCAGCAGTACAATGATGCCAAAATCTAGTGATTTTTTAACCCATAGAATGCCAGAACTTCTTGCGATAAAATCCATAGGCTAATTTGACTTAAGGGATAAATTGCTTACTATAGTTTCTGACTACTTTGCATTTCTTCTTGAGGGAAATTAGTGTGAAATTCCAGCATCAGTATACAGTTAGTTACCTTGGGTGTTCGAATAGGACCAGACCTCCAATTTTGTTCAATCTGATGTTGTCTCATATACAGGGCTTTCCACGGGCTTCTTGGTGATCCCTGTGAAGAACGTCGACGGATTCTTCCAATCCCAAGTGATTCAATCCCTTCTTCTCGACATTTCTCCTTCCACAACAGCTTGTCCTCCGCAAGAATACGCCAGTAGCAACACGTCTGAGCTGCTCGAAGCAAATCTTTCGGTTCAAGGTAGGACAAGACATACAAAGCTAACTGGGTAATATTTAAAATAAAGAATAAAAAAATATAATTTTCTTGTTAAAAGAGTAACTAAATTCAAAAAGACAAAACTACGCACGAGAAAATGGTTGTTCATTACAACCAATAAATATTTTGTTACAGAAGGTAATTAAGAAAAAGTAACATTACCAGCTTCTGTTAGAAACTGTTTAAAAAAAAATAGTAGTTTTTAATAAAAAAAACCTTAATCTTTAACTTACCTCTTTGGGTAATAGAGAGATGAAGTCTCTCTGAAACTGTGGTTCTATCACTTGCATAATGTGCCGGACCTGGGTGGGTTCACACAGTGCTATCAGCTCATCTAATGCAAGGCGCCGTTCTGGATTACTCCAAGCCTTCACACACAAAAGGAACACACACAAATAAAAGCACACCCCAAATCTAAGAATGAGAACTGATTTTAAGCTTGAAATCACGGAGCCATCAAGGAACCATTCTTAACTAAACAAAAATGGAGAACCTTGTAATTGTAAAAATCTGGAATTTTTTTTTTTTACATATTTAAAAAAATAAAAACTATTTTCCCCATTTCTTATGTGGATTCTAAAGACAGATCTCAACAAACCACCTTTGATTTACGCATTCCTTGCCTAAATGGATCCCTGCTCACTTTTTATTGTAAAGTCCAGCATATGATTGCACAAAGCATTAAGAAGTTTACATTTTGGTGCAGCACAAGGTGGCGAAGACAGACTACACAACAGACACAAAAACCCTACATTCTAGCATTGTTAGGGTCGTAAGAAACTCAAGATATACACGCAAATTGGAATTTCCTCAAGAGCAGCAGCAGCTAAATATCCTTTGAATAAACACACAATATCTAAGTCAGTTTTGTCTAACCATAACAAAGCAGTCATTTCACCATATAACCTGTGAATGATTTTTTCAGCAAATGCTCTTTGAGAGACAGAAGAAACACTCTTTCAAATTTCTAGAGCTTCCATGGTATTTGCAGCCAGAATCATTGATTAAATGCAGAAATTTTCCAGATGTAACAATGACCAAAACCACTTTAAACATTGCATTCCTGTTTTTGGACCAAGAATAAATAAAATTACTCAATGAATTTGGAAATTATACAGTACTGAAGAATTGATGAGAAGCATATTTCAAAGCTACTGATGGGTCCGTGATGAGATGACGCTACACTGGTAAAGACAAAGCAATAGTTCATCACACTAGGGATGAGGCAATGAGGTCAGGATGGACAGTCAAGAACAATGACTTTGCCCTGCCTCACAAAACATTGTGTCAGTAAACATTCTCCTGCTGTGACATCCAGTCCATGTTACTGTAGTAAAGAAACCTAGCACAGAATATTGTCCACATGCCGCTGAGCCATCAGATTTTGGTTCAAAAACACTAACCGCCAGCAAAAATTAATGTTTACAGCAGCTTGTACCATCATACTGTCCATACTAACAAATCTATCATGCTAGCTGATGCATTTGTCAGGAAACCATGCTTGTGGGAGGGAACAAGCATAAACCTTACCATCAGCACATGACTGAATCTTCTCACTTGAGCAGATAATATCAGTCCAAAACCTGTAATGTTGGGTATACACTTGTGCAAATTGCTGATGTGAGTGATAATATTTATTTAATCAACAATGGCCTTCTACATCCTGTGTTGTCCAATCTCAACCTCCTGACATTGTTGATAGCATGCACTGATACACCTTGAAATCCTAGAATAACTGCCAATTCCATAGATGTAATAGTAAATGTCCCATGGTTCTGGTGTGGTTTCATGACTCAGTATTGGGTAGGATTGCGTTCTGGTACTGCTCGTAGCTTAATGATGGGATACAAGACGACTTATGGAGGACAAATCTTTGGAAAGGTACCTTCATCCAACATACCTAGGGCACAAACTTTATTTATTTTTCCCATTTGTGGCTTCTTGATGTTGTCTAGCAGCTTTGAAACAACATTCATTTACACAGACAAGCATTTGCACAATGCACATGCAGGAATTTAAGCTTTCCATAGCAACAAATGCTTATGTTGCACAAAACAAAGATGAATGAACAAAGAAACTTTGTACATGCCACTTTCTGCGATTAAAAGTCCTACTGAACTTGTATAACAGTTGCTTCTTGTACAGAAAATACACATAATTTCATTGTAATATTTTTTGAAAGTGTGGCTCTAAATTCTACTGATCATGTTGATGAGCAGCTAGGGCAGGGCGTCATCTCTACCTACATGACATCAAACACAGACGCACCAGCAGCTCACCACAGCCACAAGCGGCCACACCTGGTACTCCATTTCTAAACTAAATTTTCACAAGCATCCTTGGTTTCTGCAGGTGAAGTGCTCTTTAGTTTAATGTTTCTGTTCTGCGGCAAGTATCTGATTCTGTGAATTATCATTTTCTAAAAGGTGATGGATTCCATTTAATAAAAAGCACTAGATTATAGACTAGGAAGGATGCCATATAGCAATGAAGACAACAGTTAAAACTGCACAAAAACCAACCCACCTGAAAGGTTTTTAGCCAGTCCGCCATTTCAGGTGGAGGGTTTTCCTTGGATGGAATCCGCCGTCGCTGTAATGCATTACCTTTACTCGAAGACCACTGTAATTTTAGAGAACCCAGTGTTTGTGAACCCGAACTGAAATTTTTAGAAGTGACAATGGTTTTAAAAAAATAATGAAAGTTTCTATGTAATTACTAAATAGTAGTGAGCAGAATTATATTATAAATTGTCAAAAACCTACACATTCATTCATTCTATCTTCCCAGTGGTTTATTGCAGGAAAAAAGATGGAGTATTTCTATGATTAGTTGTAAATTCATGACAGCTGTTTGCATTCAGTAAAACAATGTGCAACCAACCTGATTTACTTCATTAAGATTCAAGCCTGCAAAACAAACACTTGTTTATTTAGATTTTTAAACCATGTTCACCTAAAGGGTTTTTAATCAAAGAAAAACCATGGGTACAAAACAAATTATGGAAGATTTACATTTTTTACATCTTTTAGATACAATGGTACAGCAATACTAGTTTAGTAGATATTATATTAAAGGAACTACTAGCTGTCTGTCTGTCTGTCTGTCTGTCTGAGAGAGAGAGAGAGAGAGATGACGTCGGTACAGAGAGAGAGTGAGAGAGAGAGAGAGAGAGATGACGTCGGCACAGAGAGAGAGAGATGACGTCGGCACAGAGAGAGAGTGAGAGAGAGAGAGAGAGAGAGAGAGATGACGTCGTCGGCACAGAGAGAGAGAGAGTGAGAGAGAGAAGAGAGAGAGATCGAGAGAGAGATGACTGACGTCGGTACTGAGAACAGGGGGGAGAGTTGAGAGAGAGAAGAGAGAAGAGAGCAGAGATGACGTCGGTAAGAGAGAGAGAGAGAGAGAGAGAGAGAGAGAGAGAGAGATCTCCGTCGGTAAGAGAGAGAGCGATAGGAGAGAGAGAGAGAGAGTGACGTCGGTACAGAGAGAGAGTGAGAGAGAGAGAGAGAGAGAGATGACGTTCGGTACCGAGAGAGAGAGAGAGAGAGAGAGAGAATAAACCTAATTTAATTATTTTTAAAAACCTTTTCAAATTTGTGATCTGAAATAAATACTCATATTTTAAAAAATGTAACTGCTTAATATCAATAACGGCAGAAATATTAGTTATAAATTTTTCGACTCTAGCACGTCAAATTGTGAAACCTATTTTATGATGAAAACTTATAAATTAGTTCAAGGGGAAAGCAACAACCAGATCCAGTTGGCAGAACCTTTATAGAGAACCACCACATGATGATATATTCTGGAGTGACGAGCTACAGTTCTGTCAAGATAGAGACAGACAAACACGGGACGTTTTGTTATTGATACACTTCTGTTTCACATTTACAGAATGTCAATTTAAACTAGAAATTTGTGGGTTGTTTTTTATTTTAAAATATATAGTATTAGAAAATGATATTTACACAAAGTTAATATAAATATACCATATTTTATTTAACACAGTTTTAAAAAAAAACATGCTAGGAAGAAAGACGTTCTTTTAAATAATATAAAGGGGAGATAAATCTAATCCTCCAAACACCTCAATAGAGCCACATCTGAATGATTAGGATTCATACAAACAAATTAACTGTACAACAATTTATTAATGTAATATTTAAGTTAATAAACTTTCTTTAAAATAAAAACACCAATACAATAATTTATGACAAAAAAACAATAAATAAAAGTTCAGTCTCTCATTTAAAAATGTATCAAAGTCAAACAAACATCAAACTGTGACTACAGAAATTAAGAAATCAGAGGCGAGGTTATCCAATTGTTAACCGATTATCTACTTCACAAGAAAAAGATAAACTGGATTTCACATGAATACTCTCCAAGACCCTTCTTCATGCAGACAGGAGAATCAACGCTAGTGTTCAGATCTTCAAATAAGTTGCAGATATAGGAACTGGACCCTTTTCCTCTATTACTGACATTTAGGTTGCGCAAACAAACTTCAGATATTTTGGCAATTGTGGTTGGTATTTTCTTCCCTAGGCAGCAATCTTTAGATGTGGGAAATGCAAATCTGACATAAGTAAACAGACATCACCTGAAACTCAAATAGGCATTCCAGTCACATGATAAGCACATTGTTGCAAGCTATAAGAACAAGTATTTGCAAGAGAGAAAACCTGTCTGCAGATAGCCATGCCACAAACAGAAGGTTCATAGTTAAGCAATGAATGAGATATTTAAGAGCTGGTGAGAAATCCTGTCAATCGTTAACAAGGCAATTGTTCAGTTTAAGAGAAGTCAAAAACAGCAATTCACTTGTCTTGTACACCCAAAGTCAACAGAAAAACTTTGTACTGTGAAGAGGAATATGAAAACTAAATCCTTACAATTGGCTGCAAATGAGGCAGAACAAGTGCAATGTCCATGGAAACACATCAGACATTGTTTCCACATCATGGGATACAAATGATGATCAGTGAGACAAACCATTCCTCACCCCAAACAAGTCAGTTGACGAATGCAATAAGAATGTAGATACTATCAAACCCTCCTGCCTTTTGGAACACTAATTTTTTTGTGATGATTTCAGGTTTTTGGAATTCTCAGACAGTGGTTGTATCAGTGTGGCAATGTCCAGCACAAGAATGAATTTTCATTGTTCACTCTGCAAGCCAAGGGAAAATATGACATTTGTCTGTCATGGTGTGGAGTGCAAAGCTACACCACAGAAGTATTAACCCCACTCATATTTTCCCAGTGCTATATATGGTTCTAGAATAAAAAGGTGTTCTTAAATGTTGGTGTCTGTTTACTTATGTCAAATCTTTGCACATCTGGTGTTAACATACTAAATAAACCCACAACTGGTTGTTGGATACTGTTAACTGACAGATTCTCTTGGTATTACTTTATACTGGATGATAATCATATACATTAGCTTCCTGCAGGTGTTTTTTTTTGTGGGATTAGCATCTCAGAACCATGATGAAATTCACCAATGCTTGTATACTCTGTCCAGGTATAATGCTTAGCAATATATCTAAGTGAACTGCCAACATTATCCAAAATCATGAACTCTAAAGACAAAACTGGCCAATCAAAAAAAACAAAACAAACTATTCATGTAACTTCAAACTATTTGATTGCAGTCACTGATCTTCAATTCACTTTTAGCATGTTTCTTTCCACCAAAGAACCATTACTGATTCTTTTCTTTAGTAATTAATAGGAAATATAATTTCCCTTACTATTCACAAAATCATTATATCTTCCACACAAAAATCTTTATCTCTACAAACTTTCAGTTGTTGATTTCTCTCTAATTTCAACATTTACAACTTAATACACCCATAAGCCACATGTTTTTTCCCAAATTCTAAGTTGGTATTTTTTAATAATTTAACAAAAATATATTCAATTAACAACATACATTGTATCTACCCCATTTTAGAAATAGTACAGCAGATACTTAAGACTGTTCGAATAAAATGTGGGTAGCTACAACAACGACAGTGATGCTACTTCAGCTGGGTTTCATTTGAACCCCCTAGTAACAGTACCACATAACAGAATTAGATGTGCAAAACGTTAGTCTAGAGGTAGTCTAATGAATAAATTCTTTATTCCACTACAAAACAGGTGAAAGTGCAAAGCAGTAAATAAACTGTTAATGACTGTGTGGTTTCAACCCATGCTGTAAACTTGAAATGGTATGCAATGATTTCAAATCTGGTTAAATAGCTATTTTATCAGAGTTCCAACTCAAGGGTTTTTAAAAATAATCCCCCCCACTTGAACTTTGGGCCATATATTTGCCAAGTTGTACACAAACTTTGTCAAGTTCAAGTCTAAGCCAGATTTCTTTTTTTTCTCCATGAAGTCAAATATGGCTGGTACTGAACCGCATAAGCCAGTGGTTCCCAACCTTTTTGGACTCGTGGACCTTTTTCTAACACTCAAAAAGACCTGCGACCCCCTGCTACAACTTCCGTAATTGGAAAAAAAAATCAAAGAATAAATTTAGCAAAAAAAAAAAAAAAATCATAAATAAGAGTTTTATTTGAATATATTGACAGCTTCGTTTATTTTTAGACTAAAAAGAAAGAATAAGAATAAACTTAATTTATACTAACTAAAGCTGAAACTTAAAGTACGGAGGACCATTAAAGCAAAATTAAAATTTAAAACTACAAAAAAAAAAGTTTAATCAATACAAATTCAAATGAATATTATTGGAGAAAAATCAATGTAAATATTCCCTGAACTAAACAATATATTGTATATTATATCAGAAAATGAATTTTTTAGTACGGTTCATCATTCATTTATTGAAAATTATTTTTGTGATTTTTCGGGGAACAACATCTGCACATACAGTAAAAAACTTGCTATCCAACATTTCCAACATAAGACAAAATCGGTTTATTTTTGGCTACCAAGAGTTGGTCACCAGGGGAGACTTGCTGTCTGCACATGTTCAGATTGCTTCTTGTCAAATGGTTAGCATCCTTTACACTTCTTGCTTGCTGATCAGTTGTACTCTCCCTTGCTAGTGACTTTTATCAGTGACAACTATAATTCTTACAATATGCTGTCTAATAATACTAATAACAGTTTGGAAAGTAATCCAAAAAGAAAAGAAAATGCCTATTTCTTAGTACTGACCAAAACTAAGAGGACAGGAAAGAAGCTGCTAGGTAAGTAGCAACACTTGTTTAAAAACAGTCTATCCAGGTACCCAACCATCTCCCAGTCCATTAGGGCTGTATAGCAGATTGTTTACTGCATCTTTAGTAGCATCTAGGCACTTAACTAGGTATAAAAATTGAGAGGTAAACAAGATAAAATTAACCTTTGATTGTAACTCCACCACTATCAGTATTTAAAAGTTTGGTACTAGACAAACAAAACACAATAACAGATTATCCGTAACTGTATCACAACTATGAACCCATAAATGATATTTATAAAAACTATTTTAAAAGAACATTGCATACCTTTTTAAATAGCTTGTTACATTTTCTTCACCAAGCTGATTTTAAGGAGTAATATTTTAATGACTCTATGTGGGGGACCTTGTTCCACTAAGACAGAAACTCTTACCTTTGTAACTCTTGCGCACGACAAAGCTTTTTTCCAGGAGAGATGCCAGATTCTTCCCTTAGAATATTAGATTTCCGCTTCATCTGAATTTGTCAATGACATTTTTAACAAATGTATCAGAAGCCATATTCAGAAACAGATTTGTAAATCTCAAAATTACAGAAAAGCCATCACTATACTCAAATACATAAAAGTAATCGTAAACGTAAAAATGTTTACTCTGCATTAAAGTTTGCAAAGAGAAAAAAAAGAGTGTGGTATTTGTATAAACTTTTCTGTATACTTTTTTTTATTAATTAATCTCTCTCATAAAGGCATTAATAATATTCTAAAAAATTAGATTTTCTTAAAACTGATTTTGCAAGTATTAAACTAATGATTACAGTAGATGCTGCCTAGAAACTAACATAGTGGCTAAGGTCTCCAGGCCCATCCAGGATTATCTTTCATGTGCTTTAAGAGGATTAACACTGACGTTCTTCATTGGATTTAACTACTAATGTCTAACAAATAAATTTTAAAAACTTTTGGTAGCACAGCAAACAGATTAGCTACATATACAACATAGAAACAGTAAAACACAAATGATTTTTAAATAACACCAGAGTATGCTTCAAAATGACCAAGCAATGGAAATGTTGTTGTAAACAGAGATGTTGTGATATGATGGAGCATATCTATTGGATATGTACAAGAAGCTGAGTGAGATCAGTAACTTGTTGCAAAATAACAAAATGAACCTTATCGAGGCAAAAGGAATCACCATGACTTTTGTCACCAAATTAACTTTGTTTAATAAGCTTGGCTGTTGGGAACTTTACTATTTTCCAAGTTTGCAGCAACTGAACAAGTATAAACTTTTGGAAATTTAATGTGCTCACCTTTATGCACTAAGGGAAGACATGATAAGATTCAAGGATCTGAATATACTTCCAGTACCTGACTAGATAATCAAACCACATTTTCTGCGCACAAACTGTTGCAGAAATTAACTGACCTTGCGAGCCAGGGTGCAGTTCAAACAAGCAGGTTATGAAACACTTTGAACCAACATACAATCATCAACTATATTTATATTATTTTTTTTTTTCAGCTATATATTATTGTTGGCTAAATCTGATGATTGGAAAGACCAAATTAACACAATTAATTTTATCTTAATAGCCTGCAGTGATTAGTCACTAAGATTCAATGTATATTCACAAAGAGTATGTTAGCAAATACATTTAGCTAAGGTAGGTTGGGAACCACTGAATTAGACTGTACAATGTAATCATAGTACATTTATAACTTTAACTTTCTTTTTTGGGTGGGTGGGGGGGTGTGCAGTTTATGTATTATTTAATTTTTGCAAATTGTTTCATTCTCAAATTTTTTTTGTTAGTTATGAACAAGAATGAAATTTCTCAAGTTTATTGAAAAAAACAACAAACAAATTCATTAAAGTTGTATAAAGGAAGGAAAGGAAATCAAGCTCACCATGTGTTTTCCAGTCATTGTTATAGGGACTGGAATCCGTGAACGATATGGATATAAATGTCCTGATGATCCGGAACTGGACAAATGACCAGATTCTGAAGAACTGTGTCTTTTTTTGTCTGTTTCGTAATTCTCCTCCTCCTCCTCCCTTCCGACGTTTACTTCAGACTTACACACTACTGTCGACTCCTGTTTGTCAGTAATGTCTTCTCCAAAGCCTGCAACATTGGAAGTGTCAGGCTTTGTCCTCGACAAAGACGTATTTGTTTCAAGTCTCTCTTCAGGACCGTCTTGACGTAGTGATCTAGGTAATAAAGTTGTTTTCCCCCGGTTAGTAGATGAATGACATCTTATTCGAGTCGGCGGCGTTGTTTCTGTTCCACCACCGTCTGTTTTATTTAAACTCCCTTTGCCATGTTCTCTGCGTTTAACCCTGAAAAGAAAAAAGTACAATATTTTTTTACATACTTAATACTTCAACAAGCATTTGTAGGAGACAGAGAATTAAAAGCCAAATATTGCTGACATGGTGGAGAGATGGCAGGGTGGTTACGTTATAATACAGGTTGTAGCCTAGACCACTACCAGGCACTTAGAATATCAAGCTGCGCTCTGACTTTCTTTTCATTAGACACCAACGTCAAACACTATGCTAAACTTTGGTGAATAGTGAACTGAAAAAAAAAACAGAACACTTTTAAATTTCTCTCTGATTACATTCAGTAGCTTAACAGTATATCTTCAGAAGAATGCATTTTTTAAGAAATATTCTTAAAGCACTTGTAAATGGCACAGCAAGTTGAAATCTTCCAAGTGCTAAGCTAGCATAAAACAAGCTTACAGGTTCTTCATTTGTGCAGCATGGCTGATGTCTCATTAATTTCCAACAGGCTACAATCTTCGTGCTATCACTGATGCTAGCTGAACATGAGATGGCATGCAAGTTCAGGGATGAGGTCAATGACAGACCTCTACAATTTAAGAGTCATTATGACAACATCAGAAAACATTAGATTAAATAAGGTGGCATTACTGAAAGTCCTAAAACCAAAGATCTCCCCCTTAGAATATGTAGCTGCTGCACCAAAAAAATTTCTAATAAAAAAAAAAAAAATGGATGTAGGGAGACCTATAAAGTTTTAACAGTAAAAATGGACAGACTGCTAATTTAGGAGTAACTATACAGCTGTGTATATAATACCATTCCTACACTGCCTAAGGTAGTTTTGCAGATTGACATAGTCATTGCATACTTGTCAATCATTTAATAATAAGCAAAGATGTTGTAAACATTTTAATTATTTTTAGGCCACATTAACACTTACATACAAAAATAAATGTTCGAGAACGGAGTTTATATCAAAAATACAAAACTTGGTAAAAGTAATTCCATCATCAAAGGAAACAGCAAGCGTCAATTCTCAAACCAGTCAATTTAATGTTTTAACTAACAACAAAAATAATGTTAACTTTTTTTGACATGAAAAATTAATCTATCACAGAGTCTTCATGTCCTACAACTGCCAAACACAGGACTTACATCAAAGCCTGCGCGCTGTCACAAGACGTCTCATGAGAACGGAGAAATGTGATTCTAGATAAAAAAAAAATAAATAAATTTTTTTTTTTTAAATTTGCTCATAACTCTTAAAATCAAACTTTATTGGAATAGAATCTATGGAGGAGTACAGTTTCGATGGATTAGCTGATAATCAAAATAAATTAGGAAGGTGTTTAGCTTGCTCAGCAAATTTTCAATTTCTTGATTTTGAATGTGTTTTCATTTAAATAGTTTCTGCCAAGACACATCAGTTCAGAATAACTGGTAAAAGTGGTGAAGAATTTTAAACCAAATCCTCACTGTTTTAACTTATCAGGTTTAACATACAAGCATCAGCAACCATTCCCACTGGTATGATATATTCTAAAACAAAGGTTGTGATTTCATCACTCTTTAATCAAATCTTCTAAAGAAGAAAAAGAATAAATGTGTGTACACACATACACATCTAATTCTTCTACAAATTAAGGTACAATTCAAGCTTCCATTTATTCAAGTAAAAAACAACAGCAGCAAACTTAATGATCAGGCATTTTTCTTTATTTCTTTTTGCTTTATTTAAGCATCTTCTTACCTGGAACATCTCCGTGATCCTTGGACTTGAGGTCTACAAAGCAACAACTGACGATTTTGCTCCACAACACTGTTGCCTAACCGGGGGACATTCTTCAAGTCATTAATGGAGGTGAAACCACCCAAAGACTGGAAAGACAGATGGATGTTTTTAGAAATTCATCTTAAAGATTTCCCATTTTATCTTCTCCTGAGACAAGTACCAGTGAGGTTCACGTAAAACCAGTCTGAAATAGCATCGCCGTAAAGATGTCCAGCTCTCACATCGCTTTTTTTCCAAAACAGTATCAACACAAATTATAAGAATTGCTAACAATTTATTTGCAGAACAGAAAAGATGCTTATATGCTAATTACATAAACAAGGGATGGGATCTATTGAATGCCAAATCACAACAATAAAAATTAGAAAATGAATATTTTATATGCAATCTTTTTTGCTTTGCAAAATTTCTAGTCAATGCAGCAAACACTCAAACAGATTTTTAATGACCAAAGACTTCCTAAGAACTTTGAACCTCTTTAAAAAAAAAAAAGTTAATTAGTTTTTGTCTGTTTACCCTATGTTATACCATCTTAACAACTTCTTCAATGATATCTTACAGTTAACACCCTAATTATTTGGAGCTTTTCTTCACCTAGTAAAATACTAACTTGTGCTTTTGTGCACTTCTTTTGCACATTCTTCGTAACTCTCATCTACAAGTATTTTTCTTCTCCTTCACATCATAGACATTTCTTTCTTCCACAGCCCTTAACTTTGATTTACCTTCATTCTAATATTATTCATAAGCTTCAAGATCTTACCCTTAAAAGCTTGGCATTTATTTTATCTATAGCCATGCAAAATATGTACTCCAGGATGCTCCAAAGAGTTGGTTCATTGGAATAAATTTAACTGGCTGTTGTTACATCAGGTATTTATTATCACTTGATAAGTATTATTCAGTACTTAAAAATAATGAAATGAGAGGATACAGTAGTATACCCTTTAACAGGTTACGTATCAGTATATACTTTTATTTCCATATTTCACCTCACATGCTGATCAGAACCTTGCAACACTAAAGAAATGTGTGCAAAACATTAATTTTATCATCTAATTCTTCTAACATTTAATGTTTCATCATTTAATAAATCACAGTTGTGTATATGCAATCAGCACTTACACATTACCATTTGTTATACAAGAAAGAAGCTGCTAGTAAATCTTATTTTTCTATAATTTGAGTTGATACTGTAGTTATATATATGGGCACAATGAGACAGTTTCCAAAAATGAATCCTACAAGGTTTCTCAGAAACCAGTTTATAGTACTGTTCATTAGTGCAATAAACTACTGCTCATGTATAGTTTTGTAATATTCTACAAAAAAGGCTGCAATTCTTTTATTATTTAGTAAAATTTCCAATGGAACTTAACAATTTTATTTTTAATTCTTGGTATGAAACAAATAAAAACTAAACTTTTACCTCATCAAAAGTGAACACTTAATTTACTCCAGAACTAAAGCCATCTACATTTTAACATACCTACATCATTAACTACAAGTTGACTTCAGAAAATTTTAACTCTTTTGTGTATCTTAAGTGTGTACAGACAATACTAAATGCCATTCGATTGCCCTCTGCTGAATGGCATTGACATAGAAGTACAAGATTGCATTCTACATATGCCATTCATATGGATTCTAACATTACTACCTTTACTCTCTCCCTCTATATACACACTTATTATTAAACACACACAGAGGCCAGCTGGTGAATTTATTAGGGACCTTCTAATAACATGGAATCCATAAGCTGCTGGAAGGCGTTCTCTGAGATATATTTCCTCATTTAGTTATTAATACTGCATGCAATGTATGAAGCAAGGTAGGCAAAGGATCGAGATGGTGAATGTATCTTTCAAGTTCATCCTAAAGATGCTTAACTGGATTGAGATCCAGGGATTATGCTGGTCAGGAAAGATGCCGGAAATCTTCACATTCCTCAGACCACGAATGCACAATGCAGGCATGGTGGATGAAAGCATCATCGTCTCGGGAGTAACCATCTCCATCAAGGTAGCAGCATCGCTGGATACAATTGGTCAAAAATAATACTGGGGTTAGCTTTGGAAGTCATTTTGCTTTTTAAAAAGACTAACAAGCCCAGGATATGCCAGCAATACATGTGCCAAACCAAAAACTCCATCATCAAAGGTGTGGACATTTGGGACAGCACAAAAGAAGTTGAGTAATTTGTGCAACCTTCTTCAGACCTTCCTTCTCCCATCTGCACAAGAGGAGGAGTGAAGAGTGACTTGTCAGACCACATCACCTTTCACCAAACCTGCTTAGTACAATGTTCGCTCTCCTCACATGACACTTAGTAACCATGATCAGTAGTTTATGTAATGGTCTCCTACTGCCATAGTCCATTTGTTGCAACATTCTTCACAAAGTCTGGCTGAGGATGGGTGTTGATAGCTCTGCAGGTTAGGCCCATGTCTGAAAGGGTACATAGGTCCTAATAAAGGGGCCATTCAGTGTATATAAACAAGATGGCAGTCTGCAAAGTATCACAAATAAGAATATGTATAACTCCTATTTTTTATGTAAATCTGGTAGTGTGCGATCAGTAATTTAAGCCTGGAACCAAATGATAAAGAGCAGTAATGTGATTCAGCAATTTTTGTTTGTTTTCCTTCACAAAGAATTCGAACAAAAGCCTTTAAATACTAGTTATCTGACAACCCCTGGAGTGATGAGGCTTCACAGAGTTATTTAAATTATGCACTTACCCTCCTCTGGCTAACAATGGCCTCTGCCTTCCATCGTCCAACACCAACCAACTGTTCTAACTCATCCAAAGATGCTGAGTTAATGTCGATTTTCTTTCCAGCCATCTTTCTAATCAGTGGCCAGCATGCTCAGCTGCCTACAATTAAATTAATAAATAATTTTTTTAAAAAAACAAAAAAAAAACAACAAAAACAGAAACTACTTTCCATTTTTCAGTAATAATTCTTTAATCTTTATCCTGTAAGTCAAACTTAAATAAATCAATGTTTACATTAGCATGAGAAACTATATATTTATCTAGGAAGTTAAATTAGAAATATTTATTCATACTACTTTTTTTTTTCAATTAAATTTAGAGGCAAAGTTTCATTTTGGCCAGAACACAATCCCTGACCCTGCATTGACTTAGTTTTAGAATAAATATAAATTGCTTCCAATTCAGAAATTTTCAATAGATACAACTGATATGAATGCTCCAACAAGGTTTGCTGGCTGTGTTTCCAGTACTAGTAGTTGATCCCTCATTAATCTTAGGATTACAGTTCCATAACACTGTTGTGTGAATTAAACTTCCCAAACCCTAGTATTCTTAACATTCCTGCAATTATGACCATACTTTTTCCTAATATCTCATTATTTACAATGTTTAGCAAAGCTTAAGGTGGTGTAACCATCAGTACACAATCTGAAAAAAAAAATATACAACTCATGCAATCTGATTCAATTTGTAAATCCTTTGCCTCATTATCGGGTAACATGGGCTTGAGTCCCAGATAATGGCATTTAAAGGGAGCCAAAAAATCAAAGTTATAAAAACTTATTAAATGAATGTAAGCAAACGGCCCATCACTTGGCTTCAGAAATAATACCAATTAGGAATATTTATTCATTGCCTATTGTGTCTTTTAAGACATTTCATAAGCTTGTTCACAGTTAAGTATTTTAAAATATCAGTGATTATTTAATGTACTGGTACTTTGTTACACTTAATAGAGAGAAAAGCTGCTACTTTTCTGACTTACTCACTCAAAGATTAACTTTATAATTAAATAATAAAGTATAACTCGCACTCTCCATCACCATCACAAAGTGACTCATACCCAAACTAAACCAACATTTCTTATTACAATGGATTAAAGCCACTAGTTGTCATTCATTTCATTCAAAACAGGACGATAATACAGTGTGGTAAGAAGTAATCGTTGCAAAAAGTTGAGTTGCATTTACTTTATTTCTGTATTATAAATGGAGATTAGTGTGTACAATACTTAGTCTTTGTTATTTGTAATGATAGCAATTTTATTACTAATAAAAGTTACGTGTGTCTGTGTGTAGGTAACCTATACAGAAGATGTTCCTAAGTTTACTCTTGATAGTAGCTATTAAAAATGACTAAGAGAGCACTACCTATTGCTGTGTGCTTTTAGACCAACTTGGTGTCAATAAGAACAATACTGTTCTTGAAAACGACTGTTGAGATTGTACTGATCAGATGCAAATGACTGGTTAAAAATCAAGCTTTCTATTGATAAACAGAGGAGCCATATTTTTGTACAACATTTGCATTTCAATAATAAATGTTGATGTAACTTAAATGAGTTTATGTAAACATGCAATGTAAGTTCAGTGTCCACAGTAATAAATCCAAAATAACATATTATATAAGCAAGCCTGAGCATGCTAAGGATCCATTGACTCACAAAAACTGCTCAATTAGCCATTCATCATGCCCCACTAGACAGGATGAAAAAATTTTGTAAATAAAAAAAAAAAAACAAACCAACAGCTGGAGTAGCCATTCATATTTTTTTCATGATGTCTGCACAAACACAACAAAAAAGCAAGATTAATCCAACACAACTCTGAAGCAACGACATCACTGTCACATCAGTATACATTGGGACCGCTACACCATCCAAATGTAATTAATGTTTAAGCAAAATCCAAAGACCGAAACCTGATGTCAAGACTGCTGCATATAACATCAATATTATATTTTCCATTCCTTGTATGTGATTCCTATTCCTTGGTTAGAATAGCAAGACAATTTTGATGTGCGTCTAGAGGAATCAACCGTGGAGTTCTCGCAAATTGTCAACAGATTCGATTAGCACAACAATCAATGCAACCCTCAACATCTCGCCAGGAAAATGATAATTCTCCATACTTTCGGAAAGGCAGTTAACAGGGTGTGAACTCAAGTATTCCTGCAGCTCTCTCACCGGCTTTAACCCTCTGGAATGCCTGTGTACCCCACCACCACCACCACCACTACCCTGCAAATCCGCACAGACTGAGCCATGGGGCGGCATCACCACACGCACAGCCCTCCTGATTAATTAACAGAACCTTTTGTAACGACAGATCCGTGTATCGCCCCACGTCTCGCGTTACAGGCACACAGCCAGCCGAGCACAGGTAATGGCTGGTGCTTGTAGGCTGGCCAACGTGGTATGGGGTGGGTAGGTAGGTATAAAAACAAACAAACAAGACCATACAGGAAGAGGGTGAGGGGAGGGGGGGGTCCCAGTAAACCAATAAATCGTATCCTTCAAACAGAGGGAGCCACACGACGGACTGGGGATGGCGTATTTGGTGAAGTATACAACTGAAAGGGAAAAGGAAACAAGATTAATAGATGATAATTCAAAGCGATGGAATCGTTAACCTAGGTGAGCCTTGGTCGGAAATTAGACAGAGAGCTGAAGGAGAGGAGGAAGCGGAAACAATAAACCCCCCCCCCCTTGGATTGTTTTCTCTCTTGCTGCTGCTCCTCCTCTTCTTATTCTGATGGCTGGTTTAGGAAACAGCAAGGCGGGTGTGTGACAGGTTTCCCCGCGGGGTAGGCAGGGGGCCCAGAGCTCGCTTACCGCCAGCCCCACCCTGGGGGTCCGTCGACCCGACCCGACCCCCGCCACCGAGCATCTAACGAAAACAACACACAGCAGGATACACGTTTCCAATGCCCTGCCGTCTTCTCGCAATCCCAAAGAAAACGGTTCCCTCCCCAACCCCGATCGTGGTCAGAAGGGGTGTGTGTGTGTGTGTGTGTGTGTGACCGCCCAACAGAAGGGGGACCGCCGCGGGGGTGGACAAAAATAACGCGGCCTCCGCCATCCCCCTCGCGCAGCCCCCTCAATGCGCCGGCCGGGCCCCCGCCAAAACCGCCTGCCCAGAACCGAGAACGGGCGGGCGGGGCGGCAGATGCGCGGCGAGCGACTTACCCCCGGGAGTAGTAGAGCGTATTCCTCGATATTCCCGATCAGCATTCCAATTTCAGACGTCCGCCATTACGATCGGCGGCTCCTGCGCTGACGAGACCGCGTCCGGTAGTCAACGGAAATCGACGAAACTCCCTGGCAAAAAAAAAAAAAAAAAAAAAAAAAAAGGGGGAGGTAATCGGGGCGGACAGAGAGACAAAAACACCACCCACCGCGTCCACCAGCGGTGTACAGGGAGACAAGAAAAACCACCACACACACACACATACATACACACATATTCTTTATATTATTTAAATTCTAAAAAAAAAAAATAATTCGAGACAGTTTTGTAAATTTGTCTTCCCTCATGATCTGGTGTTCAAGGTTTTGCGACATGACAAAGGGGAGTGAACTCTATATATTTTTTGTTTACTGATATACGGTATCGCACGAAAATGTTTCAGTCCTTTTCTCTCCTTGAACGTTTACTATTTGTTTTTCGGTTACTACCGCGGGGGCCAAAGAAGAAAAGGGGAGGTGTCTAACGACGACAAAAATACCCTAAATCCGCCCCCCCTAAAAAAAAACTTTATCCTTAGCTCGGATATTTTACATCTTTATGCTGTACTTACAATAGATAATTCAATACTGATTATCAAATCAAAGCAAGATACACGTTGTATGTTAACTTCAGACATGAGACTTTCTGCTCTAAACTTTTCAATTAATCATCGCAGTCTCATTATAATTAAAAAAAAACAAAAAAAAACTGTGGATCCTTGCACAGAATTTAAGTTGTTTTTCCGAATTATTTCCCCTTAGACCAGTTACTGCTTTTTTTTTTTCCTTTTTGAAGTTTTTAAAGTAGCCCCTTTTCGAGGCGACTGGTCCTTAAAGAGGTGGAATAATAGTATGCGGTTCCCATGCCCCTTCAATTCGGTGTTTGACTTTTTTATTAAAATTTTAAAAAAATGGAATTCAATTAACTGTGTCGCTACTGCCTCAGCTTCACCAACACAATCGCTCCAATTCCGGACAATACGGACATCCTCACTTCTGGCAACTTTGCTTTTAAATAGATCAGTTAGAAACTGAAATATCATACGGAAGTTTCGAATCCTATGGATAATGTAATGACGACTCGTCGTTGTTGTCATCGTCTCCGCTGTTATTTGAATTAGCTGCGAGTGTCTGTTTTGTGTTTGCTTTTGCTGCTTTATAAATAAAGTTTTTCTCACACATATCTGCGCTATCTGATTGTTGTTGACTTACTCTGAGAATAACGAAGCTTTCACCCCAAGTAGATATATATACAGGTGCATCTCAAAAAATTAGAATATCGTGGAAGAGTTCATTTTTTCCCGTAATTTAATTCAAACAGTGAAACTTTCATATATTCTAGATTCATTACACACAAAGTGAAATATTTCAAGCCTTTTTTTGTTTTAATTTTGATGATCACGGCTTACAGCTCATGAAAATCAGAAATCCACTATCACAAAATATTAGAATATTTCATAAGATCAATAAAAAACATGATTTATAATATAGAAATGCTGAACTTCTGAAAAGTATGTTCATTTATGCTCTCAGTACTTTGTCAGGGCTCCTTTTGCACGAATCACTGCATCAATGCGGCGTGGCATGGAGGCGATCAGTCTGTGGCACTGCTGTGGTGTTATGGAAGCCCAGGTTGCTTTGACAGCGGCCTTCAGCTCATCTGTATTGTTGGGTCTGGTGTCTCTCATCTTCCTCTTGACAATACCCATAGATTCTGTGGGGTTCAGGTCAGGCGAGTTGGCTGGCCAATCAAGCACAATAATACCATGGTCAGCAAACCAGTTACTAGTAGTTTTGGCACTGTGGGCAGGTGCCAAGTCCTGCTGGAAAAGGAAATCAGCATCTCCATAAAGCTAGTCAGCAGACGGAAGCATGAAGTGCTCTAAAATCTCCTGGTAGAAGGCTACGTTGACTTTGGACTTGGTAAAACACAGTGGACCAACACCAGAAGATGACATGGCTCCCAAAATCATCACTGACTGTGGAAACTTCACAGTGGACTTCAAGCAACTTGGATTCTGTGCCTCTCCACTCTTTCTCCAGACTGTGGGACCTTGATTTCCAAATGAAATGCAAAATTTACTTTCATCTGAAAAGAGGACTTTGGACCACTGAGCAACGGTCCAGTTCTTTTTCTCCTTAGCCCAGGTAAGATGCTTCTGATATTGTCTCTGATTCAGGAGTGGCTTGACACTAGGAATACGACACTTGTAGCCCATTTCCTGGACACCTCTGTACGTGGTGGCTCTTGATGCACTGACTCCAGCCTCAGTCCACTCCTTGTGAAGCTCCCCTAAGTTTTTGAATCGGTTTTGCTTGACAATCCTCTCAAGGCTGCGGTCATCCCTCTTGCTTGTGCACCTTTTCCTACCACACTTTCCCCTTCCAGTCAACTTTCCATGAATATGCTTTGATACAGCACTCTACGAACAACCAGCTCTTTCAGCAATGACCTTCTGTGGCTTACCCTCCTTGTGGAGGGTGTCAATGAGTGTCTCCTGGACAACTGTCAAGTCAGCAGTCTTCCCCATGATTGTGGTTGTGTGTACTGAACCAGACCGAGAGATTCGTGGTATTTATACTGCATAAATAGTGATTTACTCGAACTCGAAATGGAATGTTCTAATATTTTGAGATACCTTTTTTCTATTTTTTTTTTTAGCTGTAGGCCGTAATTATCAAAATTAAATTAAAAAAATGCTTGAAACATTTTAGTTTACATGTAATGAGTCTAGAATATATACAGTTTGCACTTTCTGAAATAACTGACAAAAATATTGAACTCTTCCACGGTATTCTAATTTTTTTAGATGCAGCTGTATATATAGATGTGACGTCATTACAGAGAGATATGACGTCATTACAGAGGGAGGGGAGAGAGAGAGAGAGAGAGAGAGGGAGGAAAATTGCAAGATGCATCTGAAAGATTCTTCTACGAGAGTCTGACGGGGCAGGGCAATAAGAGAAGCACAACAACGGATAGTTTACCGTACAAGGCGGTGCCAATTCCTTCCTCGTTTTTCCAACCTCTCCATAAGATCGGAAAAGTTCCCTGCCGTCCAAATTCCGTCCAAGAAAACTGGATAAACGAATAGAACTTCTCCCCTCAACCCTGACCCACCCTGACCCGGTTGCTATGGAAACCGCGAGGCGAAAGCAGCAGATTGAGCGTACTGAAAAGAGTAGCGAATGGCTGCTGTATTATCTTAAATAAAACATACCGGGAAATTTATTCCAGTTGTGTGACAGCTGATGTTTTGAAACTCTGGGAGGAGAAAGAAGTTTTAGCGTAACTTAATTTATCGACGAAATGAACTATTGATACGATTGTGAGTGGTATTTTTAGTATTGGTCTTTTTTCTTTCTTTACCTATACGTGTAATATAAAGGGACCTTTTTTCCATTTTAAGATGCTGCACTAATCAATTCTTGTTTTTATCAGAATAATACTGTCCGATAAATGATATTATATATTATAAACAGTTTACCTTATTTCCGCAGATAATAACCGATCTACACAGCGATTTTAAAACAGAAAAGGGGAGGTGTGTGTGGGAGAAGAACAACGCAGTACTAGAAAGAGTGTGAATGAAATTTGACACGCGGTTGCCATTTAAGAAGTTGGGAGTGACATCGGTTTCTTCCTCCGCACGCCATGCGGTGAGAGCAGGTGCCCGTGAGTTCGGCCAGCGCCCGGTAAGTTTCCTATAGTTTCAGCAATTTTTCTTCTTTTTTTTCTGGATCCGATTGAAAGCTGGACCATTTTACGCGTCAATTAGCCACTGGAAGTTCCTCCCCGCACGTTTGTTCCTCCCCGCCCTTTCTCTTACTGGTGCCTTGTTCGTCTATCCAAGTTACTAACTTTCTGGTTGTTTCGGAATCTCCATTTCCATCCATTTATTCTATTTGTTTAACTTTGAGACTATGTGTGTGTGTGTGTGTGTATCAGCCACGCTGATAACTATTTTCAGTCGCTGTACGGATGGGTAATGTATGCACACTCTACTTGTGTTTCTAAAAATATATTCTATCTACAGTCAGTTTTTCCCTTCCTTGTGTGCGTCGCGTGTCAAAGGTTTTTGCTTTTTAGTGAATAGTTTTTTGTTAACTGTATAGCATCGTTTTGTTGTTGTTGTTGTTGTTTCCTTTTCCGACGGAAGAGGAACAATGAGATCCACTTATCGCCGCGTTACCGGTTATCTTTCCGAGCCGGATGTACATCTCCTTTCCTTTTTCTTTCTTCCTTATTTGCATACGAATGACTGCGCCAGCTCTCGTTTTGGAAGGGTTCTCCAGAAATACCTCCGATAAGTCCGGCGCTCAGCCGGAGCCTCACGGAAACTGCCGTAATCTAAACACACACAGGGTTAAAGAAAGTTCTCTGGCGACCCGGTCCGGCAGCGGAGGCCGGGACACCACCGCTGTCGTCGGCTCGGCTAATGTCCTCCCGAATTATTGACCATCGACAGCCGCCGCCGGGCCGGCTAAACGTAGTAATTCCTCTACCAAAGCTGTTGTTGTTGTTTTAGAATTCTTCTGTGTATGGCCCCCGGCCGAGGAAAACCGGTGTTCTCGGTGTGCTGTATATTACCTGCTCGTCACGCGGAACACGTGGTGTACGAAGACAGGTGTGTGTGTGTAGGAGAGGGAGCAATTGTCCAGGGTCGGAGTTAGGGTTAGATTTCCGTAGTGATACCGGTGGCTTGCGTCTAAAGTCCGTCCACCGTCTGTTACCACGGGACTTTCCGGAAATGGACCGGAGGGGGGGGTGCGCTGACAGCTTTGCCCCGGTGTTATAGCGGCGGGCAGTTCAGGGCCCGAGTTCGAATCCCGGTCGGCACGGCCTCGATATAGCGTAACCTCCCTGGCATGGTTTCCCCCTCCCCGCACTCATTCACCGGCCGGTCACGTGGGTTCTAGTCTAGTCGCACGTCCGAAATTGAAAAGTTTTAGTAAGAATTTACCTGCCCAAGTGGATATATGTCGGCCATTAAAAAAGACGACAACACATATACGTGCACACAAAGTTATCCTAAACGAACTAAAGTAATGCAGCCCCGTGTCTTTTACCTTTGCTAAGCTTTCTTGGCCATATTGTTAGGTGAGACCCCTCCTAATTGTTACGGCACCTGTAATTCCAAATTAAACGCACTGACGAGGCTGTAATCGTCTTTCGAACGACCCCTGTAGTAATTGCATGTTGGTGTACGTCGCCGGTTTGGTGATAAACAGCAATCGGGACATCGTCTGAAGTAGGACCAGCTTAATTCCCGCTGAGACCCCGGAAGTTGCTCCATCCATGAGTTTAGAGAAAATAATACTCTGAGAATACCGAATGTTCTTTTATTTTCTGAGACTACTTTCATTCTCAAAAGAAAAAAGGGGACGGGAAGCCATTAGAGATGAGGAAGCTGGGGGGGGGGATATTTTAATGAGCTCTCGAAACCACAGCGGAGGCGAGTAACAAGTAGCTCCAGACACGCTCCGCGGAAGTTCCATCCTCCACTTCCCTCCCGTCCATCCTGTCGGGCGGGGGCCTCGAGTTAGGCAGAGAAACTTCAGGTTGCGTTCCTCGTCCACTTGTACGTCTTTGACGAAAACCCCTCAGATACCGAGCAGAATGAACAGCATTGCCGGTTATGAAAGTTCGAAGTGGTCGTCGACTCAGGAGTATCCGCAACCGGTGTACACACCTGTATTCATTCCTGTTTGTTGTGAATAAATTAACAAACTTTACGATCGCTCCTCCCAGTTGGGGCCCAGTTCCACTTTTAGGCTACTGAGACGCGGTAATTAACCAGACTGGTGTCCATGCTGTCATTTACTAACCGAATATTAATCGTACATCTCGAATGTGGGCTGTTTTAGGCTCCGTTTGCGTTAATATCGCTGCGCTGTCTGCCGTTATTCTCCCAGGAACAAAGAAAAAGTGCCCTTTGTTTGTTTTTTTTAGGGGTGGGGTTAAAAACGTTTTAACAGACATTATCTAAAAAGAAAAGAAACTAGAGGTTATTTTAACATTTGGCCCCACGAAAACAACGCGGCATTTCTGTTTACTTCCTCACTAGCGCCACAGGTGCGCAACGCGTGAACTAGGAGGCGCGTTCGGGTTCTCGTACACACCTCTGCTCGGGGATACGGCGTCTACCGTGCATAGAAAACGCTGTCATTTATCGCCTTTATTTCCTGAAACATTCTGGTACACGCCCATTTCATACACACCATGTGACTCGCCCTCCAGTGACCAGTTCTAGAGGAAAACACTACAGGGGGAGGAAAATAGCGGCACCTGTTTTGGTCTGTCCCGACTTTGGGGGTTGAGGTCATCATCTCACCAAAGCAGTGTACTAGAAGGGAAGGCTAGGTAGATGTCAGCTTTGGTGGCCGAGCAAATTGTCTGGCACGGTTAGGGAGTGGAGCCAGTGGTCAAGGTCCCAGCCCCGGTCAGGGGAGTTGTTGCCCGTCGAACCCGTCGTCACCGCAAGTACCCGGAAGATCGGGAGAATTCCTACCAGAACTCTTTTTTTACACGTGAGAACTCCCCCCCCCACCCTTCCCCCACGGATGACCTGATGAAGAAGAGCGAGACGAGACCGCGGCGTGGAGGTGCGAGTCACCAAGGCTGTCCCGGCCGGGATTCGAACTCAGGATGTAAAAATATCTGCATCGTTAAGCGAAAGAAAGAAAATCTGATTTATAAATAATTAAAGTTGAAACACCGGCAGAAGAAAACTTCGCCTAGTCTTGCGTGGAATAATTAGGGGTTTGCTGTTTTTGGAGGGGTGGTTCTTAAGAAAAATGATAACTATGCGACACCTACAGCTCTCTGATATGTTCGAAAAGAACCTGGACACTAAAAAACGTCGGCGGTGTCGTTCGAACGCTCGAAGCTACCGTGTACTCTGAAGAGCCAGTTCTGAAATTGTCTTTTAAAACCTGGAGTGCGTCGTTTGTCTCCCCGGTCTTTTACCAATCAAGGAACCTTAAATTATTAGATATACCGCGTTTGTAAGATCTCTGTTAATAAAGAAATGGAGAAACGTGTGGTTTTAGACGATTATAATGTAGTGGTTTTCTGTAAATCTGGCAAGAGCTCTTAGGAAAGTCCTGGAGAAAGTTGATGATATTTCTGATGTATCAACAACTTACCAGAACCTTCTGTTTTGTCCTTTATGTTGATACTGACTGCGATGGGAATGGCTGATTATTTCAGGCTCCGCTAAAGGGACAGACCGAGCCAGTTCTACGATGGACAGGGTGTTTAGTAAATCACTGATGGTACTGCTTCCAAACAGTTGACACAAACCAGGAATTCCTGCGCTGTAAGTATCGTTTCATTGGCGAGCGAAGAGATTTTAAATTTTGAACACACTGAAACGAGATGGCGCCAGCAGAGAGACCGGCTGGTCGGCATTTACTAACTGATTAAGTGCAGAAGATAGATCAGAAAAGTAAACTATATTTAAAAATATATATATATATATCTAAGTTTAAAGTTTCTGTTTTGTTGTTCGACACAGACTGGGGGATTGAGAGGGCTAGTTGCATCTTTTGACTTGCTGAATTGAAGCCGGCTACTGCAGTGAAAACGAATGCCACTCTACAACAGAAATTCAAGACATTAAGCTTTTCTGTGCCTTAATGAAAAATAGATTTATGTACATAATAGGGATGTTCAGAGGCCCCCACGTACCATTATGGCGATGCTATTTCAGCCGGGTTTCATTTGAACAACGTCTCCACCAGCGGTTGTGTTCAATAATCTCGCCGTTCATCGGATTAAGTTTACTGATGTCGTCCTGTTGATCCTTTACTGAAAACAGCATTAACCAAAATCTGTCGGCACCTGTTGACTCTTGTTCAATAGAAGAGGTTGGTGTAGTGTGTGTGTATAACCTCTTTAACCGAAGTACCTGTTCACTAGAATGACCTGTACACTATTTCAGGCTTTAAGTTAGAGATCTGCAATATTCATACAGATGGTGTCTTCCAAGCGTAAAGGTGAAACGTTTGAAGGAAATGAATCGACAGGAAATTAGAGAGAGAGAGAGAGAGATGACGTCAGTACAAAGAGAGAGAGATGTGACGTCAGCACAGAGCGAGATAGAGGGATGTAACGTCAGTACAAAGATAGAGAGAGAGATGACGTCAGTACAAAGATAGAGAGATGTGACGTCAGCACACAGAGCGAGAGAGACAGATATGACGTCAGTACAAAGATAGAGATGTGACGTCAGCACACAGAGCGAGAGAGACAGATATGACGTCAGTACAAAGATAGAGAGAGAGATGACGTCAGCACACAGAGCGAGAGAGACAGATATGACGTCAGTACAAAGATAGAGAGAGATGACGTCAGCACAAACGAGAGAGACGAAGAGACAGATATTACGTCAGTACAAAGATAGAGAGTGACGTCAGCACAGAGAGAGACAGATATTACGTCAGTACAAAGATAGAGAGATGTGACGTCAGCACACAGAGCGAGAGAGACAGATATGGACGTCAGTACAAAGATAGAGATGTGACGTCAGCACACAGAGCGAGAGACAGATATGACGTCAGTACAAAGATAGAGAGAGAGATGACGTCAGCACACAGAGCGCGAGAGAGACAGATATGACGTCAGTACAAGATAGAGAGAGAGATGACGTCAGCACACAGAGCGAGAGAGACAGATATGACGTCAGTACAAAGATAGAGAGAGATGACGTCAGCACAGAACGAGAGAGACAGATATTACGTCAGTACAAAGATAGAGATGTGACGTCAGCACAGAGAGAGACAGATATTACGTCAGTACAAAGATAGAGAGATGTGACGTCAGCACAGAGAGAGACAGATATTACGTCAGTAAAAAGATAGAGATGTGACGTCAGCACAGAGAGAGACAGATATTACGTCAGTACAAAGATAGAGAGATGTGACGTCAGCACACAGAGCGAGAGAGACAGATATGACGTCAGTACAAAGATATAGTACAGAGATGTGGACGTCAGCACACAGAGCGAGAGAGACAGATATGACGTCAGTACAAAGATAGAGAGAGAGATGACGTCAGCACACAGAGCGAGAGAGACAGATATGACGTCAGTACAAAGATAGAGAGAGATGACGTCAGCACAGAACGAGAGAGACAGATATTACGTCAGTACAAAGATAGAGATGTGACGTCAGCACAGAGAGAGACAGATATTACGTCAGTACAAAGATAGAGAGATGTGACGTCAGCACACAGAGCGAGAGAGACAGATATGACGTCAGTACAAAGATAGAGATGTGACGTCAGCACACAGAGCGAGAGAGACAGATATGACGTCAGTACAAAGATAGAGAGAGAGATGACGTCAGCACACAGAGCGAGAGAGACAGATATGACGTCAGTACAAAGATAGAGAGAGATGACGTCAGCACAGAGAGAGAGGTGGGAAATGTGACGTCACTGGGCAGTCTGGATCTTTTGTTTCTTTGCCGATAATTTAGAAGGAAAAAAAAACGATTAACATTACAACGTTATGAAAACTAACGATGGATTCCGAACGTTCTACTGATTGATACTCGTGGAAAAGTTATTTTGCGCTGCCGCTTCTTTAAATGCAAAATAATAATAATAATATAATAATAATGTAAAATTACTTATTTAATCAGTAAATTCATTAACAGGTTCTTACATGTTGCCCAAGTTTTAAACTGTCAAATAAGTGATATAAACAGACGGTACCTTCTGTGTCATCCACTGTTGCTGTTGTTGTTATGCGGTCTCGACCGAGCAGCTACGTAAGGTGCTGTTGTAGGAGTCTATGAGAAAGAGAACGGAAACACGATTTCTTCCTGTCATACCTGTGATACTCTTTCCTTGGCTAAGAGAGGCCCTTACCTCTCAGTCACCGATGCTGTGCGAAGACCAGGGACCGATTGAAGGTTTTCGGACGATCGCTCAATCCGTCACCCCCTCTGATTTGTCCCGGACAAAGAGTAGACTAACCCATCACCAAACCGTGACGATCTTTTTGTCTTACACTGCTTCATATGCTTTAAGTATCGCTCTTTCTTTCAGATCTGTACGTTTTGCCTCAGAATAGCAACCGGCTGGAGAAACAATGAAAATCATGTAAGTAATTTATGAGGGGATAATTAGTTTTAAAAGCAGTTTCATTTATAACAAATGAAAGAGAAAAAAAAAGCTTTCTTTCAAATTTGACTTTTTTATGACACAGCCAATCCTGTTTTCTTCTCAGGAAACTAACATTTAGGTTACGTAGCATTCCACTGTGGTCCACTCAACCAAAGCAGACAGCCTCAACTTCCCTACGATTGTTCACTTGAAAAAAGGGGGGAGCGAGGGAGGGGAAAGAAAAGGATGGAGGGGGTGGGGCGAGAGCGAGAGAGAGCGCGAGCGCGAGAAAGAGAAGGAGACATCGAGCGCGCATCTGAAAGCGAAAGATCGCGAAGCGACGATCGCAAGCAAGAAGCTAGAGGAGTCGAGCGAGCGAGCGCTAAAGAGAAATCTCCAGATTCAAGAAGAGAGAGAGCAGAGCAAGCAGAATGTATCTAGACATGAGCGAGAGCGAGCGATCCAGAGACACTGAAAGAGAAAGGCGCGAGATCGTGAGAGCAGAGAGAAAGCCGAAAGAGAAAGCGCCAGAGCGGCGAGAGCGAGGAAAGATGCCAGGAGAGAGAGAGAGCGATCGCGCTCGAAGAGCGCAGAGACAGCTCTCGCTCTCTCTCTCCTCGACCCAGCGCCAAGCTCCAAGAGACACGATCTCGCTCGCTCCATCTCCATCCCACCGCCATCTCTCTCTCGAGAGAGAGAGAGAAATGAGAAAGAGCCATCCTCATCTCTCTCTCTCTCTCTCTCCATGAAATCTCAAGATCACATCTCTCTCTCTCTCTCCATCTCCATCTCTCCAGCCACTCTCTCTCTTCTCTCTCTCTCAATCTCCAAGACCATCTCCTCTCCTTTCTCTCTCTCCTCCATCGCAGATCTCTCTCTCTCTCTCGCTCTATCTCTCCAACTCTATCTCTCTCTCTCTTCTCTCTCTCCTCTCTCTCTCTCTCTCTCTCACCCCGCCGTGTCGCTTCCATCCTGGAGCAAGCATTTCCGTAGTAGACGATGGTATCGCTAGATCGCTCAGGATTACACAATAGTTTTACACGTCTGATAATTTGTTAAATACATCTTATTAATATTCCGTGAAAACTATCCGTAAACATCTATCTTACCTGTCTGAAGTATATAGAGACAAAGCTTTTTTTTTTAGGTACGGTAGAGTCTCAATTATCCGACATAAACGGGACCGACAGGTGGTCGGATGAACGGAAATGGCGGATGCGGGGTGAAAAAAACGCAAATTGAATGGAAGTCCAGTATAATTTTGAAATCTTGTTTATTAATACTGTCCAGTAACCGTTATACAACTACTTGTACTGTAATAGATTCATTTAGTTAACTGAACAACACATTTTAAATTACATGTAATTACAGCAAATGCATGAGAGTATACAATATGGTCAACGAAAAAGTTATTATTTAAAAAATTAGGTGATTAAAGTTTGTTTTCCTGTTTTATTTCTCTTGTGACGAGGTCGCGCCAGCGGCTCAATAATATAACATCAGTAGCAGTCACTTCCTCTTGTTGTTCTACGTAAGCCAGTGCCGCCTCAAAGGCCTTGACCCATTCACTATGACTCATTTTCTCTGTTTTTGTCTAGTTCCAGCGCATCCTCAGCGCCATTCTCTTCATCATCTCCATTCTCATTCCCATTCACCATAGCAATTACGTCATTGTCAGTCAGTTTTCCTTGCTCGTCTTTCTGCATCCACTCCCGTGTGTCGTCGCTATTTGCTTTCTCACAGCCTGGAATTTCTTGTGACAAAGGAATAAGACGATCGCCATCTTCTTGAGCCATTTCTTGTTCAATTTCATCCCATGATTGTGCGATCCGGTAAATGGACATCTTTAAGGTTCACCTCTTTTAGCATATCTAGCATGCCATCTCCATCGTCCGTCCCATAAATAGGCGTAGTTAAAAGCTTACGGCGACCTTCCTGAAAGGATGGCGGCAATGATGAGAACCTCCCTGTACCTGCTGGCAGGCAGTACACACGGAGATCTAGTTTTCTTTCTCTTTCGATCTCTTTCTCTCTTCGCTTCTCCTCTCTCTCTCTCTCTCTCTCTCTCGCTCTCTCTCTCTCCTCAAACAAGAAACGTTGACTACATTATTCAGTGATCGGAATGAAGTCTACAGAAAGGTAAATAATTTAGACCATCACCGACCTTCGTGTTTAGAAGGGTTGTCCACCGTCATTTAAAGGGGTAGATGGGTCAGGTGGCCTAATTACCACCTGGAGGCGCGCAACGTCTCAATACTGCGAGAGAGAGAAAAAAAGGTGTACTCACTTTGAACTTGATAATTTTCCCATCATTTGTCTTTGAACTTCATTGCATTTCATCACAGTCCGAGAATCTGGAAATTTAAATTAGATAGCATAAAGTACATTTAATATCGATATTATATAATAGGTTATTGATCTTTCCTTTCCTGGACGAGCGCCAGCTCTACTCTTTATATTCAAGACCTTATTAAGCAAGCTTAACTTTTAAAGGGGGCAGGCAGTATTACGCAGCTTTACAAATTTTATTTACAATAATTTTATTAGTATCCAACTATAATTTAATCCGGTCTCATCGACGCAGTTGTACATCCGCTCCCTTGATACTCCTCCATTTTCGATAAGACGACGAAATTTTGTTCTAAATTCAAGAGATTCCTCAGAACTCGCCGATGATTTCCCCGGCGACCAAGCCAACCCGCACCCGCCAGCCGTGAGACCAGGGCTCTCGCTTTCAGCAGGGCCTTTGCCCCTTTGCTGTGTGAACCACAGGGATAGAGCTTCGCCCACCTCTTTCGCAGGCTCGGCCGGAGCTCCACTTCCTCTCCTCTCCCGGTCGCTAACGAACGGTAACTCTCCTCACGCGGAGTTCGCTCTTGCGATTCTCTGCGTGGACTCGCCTTTGTCTGGTCTTTTAAACGCCTCGAGTTTTTTACCCGATTAAAAGAACCACTTTTTTTTCTCCCCTCTTTTCACTCGCCATTTTTTTTTTTTTTTCATCACCAGAGACGGAAAAAAATAAAATGCGCGCTCGCATCTCAGCGCTGTAAATAAAAATGGCGAAACTCAGCCTCGAAATGGCTCACGTCACGTGGGTACGTTCGGATAAACCGGAATGTCGGATAACAGAAATCCCTACTGCATGTGTTAATTGATGTGAATCGATACGGCTGTTAAAATAATTAAAATGAAGGAGTGTCTTCGATTAAATCAAATAAATCTGACAAGACTGAGTCGCTGTACAGGTAGAAGTATCTGAGCTTCTCTTCCCCTTTCCTGAAAGGTGCTCAGTGTAATCTGTTTCAAATGTTGCATATCGTTTTAGTCCACCTGGCTCTTCTCTGTTCTCGTCGCACTAGACGAACCTTGGACCTACGTATTGCGCTTGTTTAGCCTGGAACTGAGAATCGAATATATCGATGCAGTCGCTTTCTCGAGATTGTGCTCGGTTAGGGGGGTTCTAACGGTATTCATGTCTTTTCTACCGCAGTTACTACCTGCTATTGGCGATAATCCGGCGGTGCTTACTCTACCGTTACTGGACGGCCGTCTGTCTGGGGACTTTTGTCGTTCTGGGCGCCTTCTATTGCAAGTTGCACGGCCGGGACTTCTCCGACCAGCAGCGGCGGGGCCGCTACCTGAGGAGGCGCGACAACTACACGGGATACCTGGTGGAGACGGACGTGTGCAAGATTCCCAACATCGACCCCTTCGACGAATCGGTGCGGAAATACTACAAGAAGGCCGGTCTTCTCAGGTGCGCCGGCAGGTCGTCGCTGACGTATCAGGACGGCAGGATGCTGCGCCTGAACAGGACGGCCCTGAAGGTGGACTACAGGGACGACGTGAATAGCTGCGAGTACCAGCCGATCGTGCGATCGGACCCCAACTCCGACTTCCGGTTTGAATACCAGCACGACGGCAGCTGGTTCACCACCGACATCTTCGTTCAGCACGAGTTCGTTCGAGTGTTCTGTTACAGCCGAAACGGCGGGATCGTCTACATCAATTTCCACGCTTTTGTTTTGCCAAAGCCCGACATATTAAGAAAGAAAGAGGTGCAATTCCGGAGACGCCGGCTCTCCGGCGACCTCACGGAGCATTTCAACGTGCTGATGGTCGGGGTCGACTCCGCGTCTCGGCTGAACTTCATGCGCCACATGCAGAAGACGAGGAAGTTTCTGCTGGACGAGTTACGCGCGATCGAAATGACCGGGTACAACAAGGTAGCGGACAACACCTTCGTGAACATCGTTCCCATGACGACGGGGAAGTACGTCGAAGAGCTACCGTGGAACGAGTCGCTCAGTCACTTGCCCTTCGACCGGTACAATTTCATATGGAAGAATTTCTCCGACAACGGCTACATGACTATGTACGCCGAAGACGCTCCCAGCATCTCCATCTTTAATTACCTCAAATCCGGTTTCCATGTCCCGCCGGCCGACCATTACAACAGACCGTTCGCGATGGCGATGGAAGGGCACGAGTCTGTCTGGAATTCGAACCATCACTGCGTAAACGACCGCCTAGAGACAGAGATCTACCTGGACTACCTGAGAGACTTCGCGGAGGTCTACAAAAGCTCACCGCTCTTCTCGTTCATATTCTTGACAAGACTTTCTCACGATTCGATAAACAGTTTAGGGAACGCCGACAGGTTATACCTGGGTTTCCTGAAGGAGATGAAAGCCTCGGGAAACCTGAACAACACCCTGCTGTTCTACTTCAGCGATCACGGCATGCGCTTCGGTTCCTATCGCGGTACGTATGTCGGCAAGCTGGAAGAACGTCTTCCCTTCATGTTCTTGGTCCTCCCGACCTGGTTCCGCAGTCGCTATCCAGCGCTGGCCAGCAATCTGGCGGCCAACGGTCGCCGCCTTACCACCCCTTTCGACGTCTACGCGACTTTGGTCGACGTCTTACGCTTCGACGGCCGGGAAAGGGAGGCGGACGTCAACGACAGGGGAATCAGTTTGTTCCGGAAAATTCCGCCGTCGCGCTCGTGCAAGACCGCGACCGTGATGCCTCACTGGTGCACCTGTCTTCTTCAGGAAAGGATGGACGCCGGCAGCGCATTCGTCATCAGTCTGGCGAACTTTCTGGTCGAGGCGATCAACAACATGACTCAGGAAAACCGGAAGTCGTGCGCTTCTCTAAAGATCGGCAGGGTTTTAGGCGCCATTAAGCTGGTCGAGAGCGACAGGGTTCTTCGGTTCAAGGACAGCTTTAATGATGTTATAGACAGGAAGGTGATCTTCGGCGAGAGAGCTGAAGCGATCGTCGACTACCAGATAGACTTGGAAACTGTTCCGGGTAGCGGTCGCTTTGAATCGACCATCAGGCGCAATGAGAAAGACCGGTCGTTCGCAATTCAGGGATCGATTAGTCGCATCAACAAATACGGTGACCAATCAAAATGTATCAACATCTCAATGCTAAAGAAATACTGTTACTGCCGCGGATAAGAACCAGAATGTAAATGTTTTCGTTGAATATTTATTATCTTGTATTTAATCTCTAAATTAAAATAATTAATTTTTTTAGACTGTATTTTTTAATTTGAAATTTTTTTTAGAGAGAGAGAATGTCGGTATAGGCAGAGAGAGGGGTGACATCAGTAAGCAGAGAGAGAGAGAGATGTTGGTATACGCAGAGAGATGTCGGTATAGGCAGAGAGAGAGGTGACGTCAGTACAGAGTGAGATATATGACGGTATACGCAGAGAGGTGACATCAGTAAGCAGAGAGAGATGTCGGTATACGCAGAGAGAGAGAGAGATGTCAGTATACGCAGAGAGGTGACATCTGTAAGCAGAGAGATGTCGGTATACGCAGAGAGAGAGAGAGATGTCAGTATACGCAGAGAGAGGTGACATCTGTAAGCAGAGAGATGTCGGTATACGCAGAGAGAGAGGTGACATCTGTAAGCAGAGAGATGTCGGTATACGCAGAGAGGTGACATCTGTAAGCAGAGAGATGTCGGTATACGCAGAGAGAGAGGTGACGTCAGTACAGAGTGAGATATATGACGTCAGTACGCAGAGAGAGAGAGAGATGTCAGTATACGCAGAGAGAGAGGTGACGTCAGTACGCAGAGAGATGTCGGTATACGCAGAGAGAGATGACAGTAAGCAGAGAGAGATGACAGTAAGCAGAGAGATGTCGGCACAGGCAAAGAGAGAGAGAATGTCGGTATAGGCAGAGAGAGAGGTGACGTCAGTACAGAGTGAGATATATGACGGTATACGCAGAGAGAGAGAGAGATGTCGGTATACGCAGAGAGAGGTGACATCAGTAAGCAGAGAGAGAGGTGATGTCAGTATGTAGAGAGAGAGATTACGTAAAAACTTGCGGGAGCGTTTATTTTATGTTGTTATGGTCTTTAAATGAATTCTTAAGAGGTTGTTAGGGAGCTGAATGGCGAACTCTGGAGGGACGGCCTACCCTTCCACGTGTGAAAGTGAGGCTTTGACTTTGTGTACGAAATCTGGAGGCTGGCCGGTGGCCTTCATTCAAGGAGAAAACTGGAAGCTGATCTCTACTACCCTGCACAGAAACCAATAGGAAAACCTTCAACATTTGCAGCAAATTTCTTGCTACATCTGTGTGTGGGTGTGTCATTTTTGGACTTGTCCTACTGTAAGCTTGTCCATTAGCTGCGGAGGTGAGACGGCATCCGACACGTTATCCCCTTGATTTGCTATGGATCACTATGGCGTGTTCAGTTTACTTAGTACACGTGGTATTTCTCCTAATTACAGTGTTCCATGCGGTTCCCCTGTGTCCTTGCTAGAGCAGGGCTGTTACCGCTCATTAACCCTTGGGCTTTCAACTGGTTTCCAGCCGTGAATCTCTGCCAGTTTCGAACAAACGTTCTTGCTGCAGCCTTGAAATCTAAGCTGAAGAGCTGTCGCCACACTGCCGAGGTGAACTGGTAACCGACGGACCAGGAAAACTACCAACATTTCACTCGCCAATTTTTTGGTTCAGAGGTTGCTGGGCCTGCAGTTAACGTTTGTATTTTTTCTTAGAATAGTAAAGAGCCGCTTTTATGGAGACACCGAGTAATAGCGCCTCTTTTCGGTGTACAGAATGTGGCCTATACACGGCATAGCTGTACACAGAAGATATTTTCAAAAACGTTATCCGTTCCAAGCAGTCGATACGTATTAAAAAATTAAATAAAATATCTGTATCTACGTACATCTCAATATACATCAATGTCTGTGGAATTATTAGTGAGAAATATTATAGCAGGAACAACGAAGTAATTATGGTTAATTACCCCTTTTCGCTGCCACAGAATAGTGTACATAACTTGAAAAAAAAAGAAGATAATTTTGGCTATATCGTAAGCTCCATTTATTTGCCATGTAAATATATAATTGAAATCAAATATATATATATATATATATATATATATAATAGTATTGGAAAAATTGGAATCAAAATATCACATGTGAAAATCAAAAGGAAACTTAGAAGATGCTCCTTATCATCATTTTAGTGAATGACCTCCCATAATACAGCTGGGTTGTTAGGGTCAGCTTTAACCTTCTCCGTGCTGGCACAAGCCCAACCCAGCCACCAACTCATTTTTTTTTATCCCTATAAGTATAGTTCGATTACGTTTACTGTTTGTGTGCTTTGGGTTATTGTTTTGTTGGAAAGTAAACCAATTTCGAGTTAACCGAGTTCCTGCTGGAATCTGATCACGTGTAAAGATTTCCATGTCTAGCAGCAGTTAAAGTGCCGTCGGTCTTGTAGATCGCAGACTTCGTGTTTCACAGAAGATGTCAGCATTAACGTTTGTACTCTTCGCCTTTGAGCCGTCGACCGTTTTAAAATAACTCTCATTTTAATCCATCTGTGGGCAGGACTCGTTTCCAGTGCCCTCCGTCCGATCGTTCCCGCTCCGCCATCCTCGTGGCTGATCTCCCCCCAACTCTTCAGAAACCGTTTGTTAAACCGCGACTGCTCATCTACTTCTCGCTGTTCTCGGCGTACCGATCTCGCCTGTGTTCCCTGCAAGGCCGCTTAAGATCTTTACTTGTGTCAGGCGAGAAACATAACCTTAGGTGTGTAGCGACACATCCGGCCTGTTCCAGACTTTTTACGGCCCCGTCTTTCCTACTGTCAGCTGTTCAGGCTTTTAAACGACCCCTTCGAATTACAGCACGTGGCACAATTTTGAGTTTGGCTGCAACATCCCTCGCGACTAAGACCCTCCCTCTCTATACCTTTATCTCGAGGTATTTGTCTCTTTTGGGAGCCATGTCCGCATTCAACACACTAACAAAAAAGAACAGTTACAGCTGTGATATCATGTGGTTGTGAAGAGTTTTTTTTTTTTTTTAATTGGCCACCATCACATGATGCACGAGATCTGCATACAATTTAGGTAGTTAATTTCTTATTAATCCTGTTTCCATAGTTATTTCCAATACTGTACAACACACACACACCACACACTATATATATGTATATATGAGACAGAGATACATAGGTAAAGATGTATTATCTTCAATAAAAATTACAATATATTAAAATATAAATGTTATCTTTCATAAAAATTACAATAGGAAGGAATCCCACACGGACTTTGAAGTTGGATTGATTCTTCCACCAAGTCCTTTCCCACTCACAGCCAAATTTGATTGTTCTGTGTTGTCAATTATCTCAGAAGTAATCGCCTTATTTACAGCCTTAGAGATAAGCCTTGTTTTAAATTTAATTAATTGGAAATTCGGTAACCGAAATAAACATGGTATATACAGGAAACAGTATCTTCTAGATGATGAACCGATTGATGGATGAATAATATTTTTCTCATCTTGCCAGGCTGGAGTGGGAGCAAAAGTAAACAAAGCAGTTTTTATGCTTCTCGTTTTCGTGAGAAAATATTTCTAAAAGTAAACTTAATACTACCCTTCTTTATGGAGCAATTGTTCAGAAATACCGTTACCTCGAGGCAGCATGTAAGAGTAAAACAGGGAAGATGCTATCATCTGTTTTCATAATCATTGGCATCATCAGTACTGCCCGTTTCTCTTTCATCAGCTACTCAATGAGTAGTTTTAATTTTAAAAAAAATTTAATTTAAATCCAGATTTAGCATATATATCTAATACTACTAACCTTGAGTTAAGCCATATTCTACACCGTTCATTTGTCTCCGCGTAGTCTTCACGAGTACCAAATATAGACAGGTATTAATATCAAAAAATAATAACAGAGATGGAGTCTAAGCTTGCAGGTGAGAGAGGTGAGGTATATAAATGGTCTGCTTGAAAGAAGCTATATAAATATACAAGATCGTACAGAAATTTTCCAAACACGTGTAGGAGAACGTTGTTCGATTTGAAAGAACACCCGAACTCTTCGATATATCAGCCATCAGATATCGTGAAACGTCGGGTTAGCGTGGGCGCTGCTGCGCGATACCCATCTTTTGTCATCTCGAAACATAGCAAAGCCTGGCTCGGAGCTCGCAGTGACATCGCTGGATTTCGGGCCTCCAGTTGTTCGAGCTCGTCTTCTGTGAAGAAAGGAACGACCTGAGCATCATACGACTGGTCAAACAAACACAAATCACAAGGATTACATTTTAAAATCACAATCAAAGGATAGAAAAGAAAACAAGCATGAAACTATATATATTTATAAGTGAAATTGAAAATCCTGTCGAAAGAATTCCTTCGTAATGCCTCTGCTGGAGTACTGCAGGAGTCCGTTTTAGGTCCCGTGTTGTTCTACAGTTGTATACAAGATGCGAAAAAGATTTGCAGATGCCGATGAAAATTTACATTAAAGCTAATACTGGTAACGACAGAGATTGCTCTTGGATACTTCCAAGGGAAATATTAAAATAATGAGACGTGGGAAATAGCATTAGATTCTGAAAGAAAGAAAAATGTCAAAACATTCGCGTTTAGGTTGCTAATAATATTCTAGAAAAGACTGATAGGACTATAAAGATGTTAAAACTAAGGAAATGTGGGTACCTACGTATAACATTTTTATTGGAACATATCTTGCAGCTATGGGGTTTTTAAGAATTATAAAATATCAAAGATTTCAGCATAGATTCTTTAGAATACATCACTTTAAAGCCTCATTTTCGAATATTCAGAGAAATTCAAAATATTATGCTCGTCAGCTTCAGTTTATACATATAAGTCCTTTAAAAGAAAATGCGTTTGGAAAGCATTAAGAAGTCTAGCTGTTAGCGGTTAGGTGGATGCCTGTCCATTGTAGATCCTGGTCTTTAAAATATCTGTCACCCGTCCAAGACCAAACTACCGGAGTTCAGGCACTGGTTTTGTTGTAGGTTTCTCTGATAGAGTTATATAGTGATCTATACATGAGGTTGAAGGATCGCTCATAGAAATGAAAAACAAACTGACCGTTTCATTAACACGTACGACACCAATGTCATGGCAGCGATTATCACGGCTATGACGGCCAAGACAATTCCTATGGCAACAGGCACTGCACTGGAAACTGCAAAATAGGTAGAATTACATGGAATTAGAATACCGATGACGGACCGGAGAGGGGATATGGGGCTTGTTTGTTCTTTTTAATCCAAAAAAGGAGGGGGACTCTGTTTGTTTGGACAGCTTCGCTTAATCTCGTCAAAAAGAAGAATCGTACATAAAGCTTAGGAATCTTTTTTTTTATGTAAAGTGTCACCTGAACAGGTAAAGATCGGCTGTTTCCATTTACAGGTAGAGAGACCTGAAGAATGTAAATGGAGAAGATTAGCGAGGCCCCTGCGTTCGGTTGCCCTTTTAGTATTTTGGTAGCCAGGCGGGCGGCCCCTTGTCGCCTCTGTGGGGTGTTCCATCGGCCTCTCTATGTTCCAGGTAGTTTTTCGCTTGGGCTAACTGTTATGCGGGAAGATGAATCCCCCCTCCAATGGGGCGACTTCCTGAAAGGATGGCTGCAATGATGAGAACCTCCCTGTACCTGCTGGCAGTCAGTACCTGCTTTTTTTTTCTTTCCTCACTCGATTTTCTCGCTTCTTTCTATCTCCTCTCTTCTCTCTCTCGCTCTCTCTCTCTCTCTCTCTCTCTCTCTCTCTCTCTCTCTTTCTTCAAACAAGAAACGTTGACTACATATTCAGTGATCGGAATGAAGTCTACAGAAAGGTAAATAATTTAGACCATCACCGACCTTCGTGGTTAGAAGGGTTGTCCACCGTCATTTAAAGGGGTAGATGGGTCAGGTGGCCTAATTACCACCTGGAGGCGCGCAACGTCTCAATACTGCGAGAGAGAGAGAGAGAGAAGAGAGAGGAGACTCACTTTTGTACTTGAACTTGATAATTTCCCAACATTTGTCTTTGAACTTCATTGCATTTCATCACAGTCCGAGAATCTGGAAATTTAAATTAGATAGCATAAAGTACATTTAATATCGATATTATATAATAGGTTATTGATCTTTCCTTTCCTGGACGAGCGCCAGCTCTACTCTTTATATTCAAGACCTTATTAAGCAAGCTTAACTTTTAAAGGGGGCAGACAGTATTACGCAGCTTTACAAATTTTATTTACAATTTTTAAAATAATTTTATTAGTATCCAACTATCAAATTTAAAAAAAATTCAAATTAATAATTTGAATAAATGCTGTACTTTATCAAGAAAAACAGAGCAATGACAGATATCCATCCTGTTAATGTCCTGGCTCTGGTGAAAGGCTGGGAAAAAAGAAAGGAGTTTATCCATTTTTTGTAAACTTTTCTCATCGAAATCAAACAGTTTTGGCTACAATCTGTCTCACTAATTATAACCAAGCTTCCTTTTTAGAAAACAAAAAATTTTAAAGTTTCTCGTCATTGTAGTGAATCGTTTTGAAAGGTAATGTTAAACTTTAGATGTAATTATTGACAAAAATAAATAGAGATGAGAGAGAGTGAGATATGACGTCGGTACATAGAGAGGTGAGAGAGAGAGAGATGACGTCGGTACAGCGACAGAGAGAGAGAGGAGAGAGAAAGAGAGGAGAGAGATGACGTCGGTACAGAGAGAGAGAGAGAGTGAGAGATGACGTCGGTACAGAGAGAGAGCGAGAGCGTGAGATGACGTCGGTACAGCGACAGAGAGAGAGAGAGAGGAGAAAGGAGAGAGAGAGATGACGTCTTACAGCGACAGAGAGAGAGAGAGAGAGAAGAGAGAGAGAGACGACGTCGGTACCGAGAGAGACGAGAGAGAGTGAGAGATGACGTCGGTACAGAGAGAGAGAGAGAGGAGAGTGAGATGACGTCGGTACAGCGACAGAGAGAGAGGAGAGAGAGAGGAGAAGAGAGATGAGTCGAGATGACGTTCGGTTACAGCGACAGAGAGAGGAGAGAGAGAGAAAGAGAGAAGAGAGATGACGTCGGTACAGAGAGAGGAGAGAGAGTGAGAGATGACGTCGTACAGAGAGGAGAGGAGAGTGAGATGACGTCGGACAGCGAGAGGAGAGAGGAGAGAGAGAAAGAGAGAGATGAGAAGAGATGACGTCGGTACCGCGACAGAGAGAGAGAGAGAGAAAAGAGAGAAGAGAGATGAAGTCGGTACAGCGACAGAGAGAGCGAGAGGAGAAGTGAGAGATGACGTCGACACGACGAGAGAGAGAGAGAGAGAGAGAGAGATGACGTTCGGTACGTCGGACAGAGAGAGAGAGAGAGAGAGAGGAGAGAGATGACGTCGGGAAGGGAGAGAGAGAGAGAGAGGGAGAGAGAGATGACGGTACGACGACAGAGGAGAGAGAGAGAGAGAGAGAGAGAGTGGACCGTCGGTACAGAGAGAGAGAGAGAGTGAGAGAGACGTCGGTACAGCGACAGAGAGAGAGGAGGAGTGAGAGAGGAGAGAGAGAGACAGAGAGAGAGATGAGGAGAGATGAGTCGGTAGAGAGAGAAGAGGAGAGAGAGAGGACAGAGAGAGAGAGAGAGGAGGAGAGAGAGAGACGAGAGGGAGAGAGAGGAGGGAGGGCGAGGAGGAGAGAGGAGAGCGACAGAGAGAGAGAGATGAGGTCGAGATGATAGTCGGTACAGCGACAGAGAGAGAGAGAGAGAAAGAGAGAGAGAGATGACGTCGGTACAGAGAGAGAGAGAGGAGAGAGAGAGAGAGAGTGAGAGAGTGAGTGTGTGTGTTGTGAGTGTGTACCGTTCGGTTTGGCCACAGGCCGGCACTGGTTTTGGCTGTAATACTGATCGATGAATTCGTAGGAGCTGGCCGGCCGCAGACCATGATTGCAGACACACAACCCACCGACGCACGTCTGCTCTGAGGTCGCCAGACAAATTGCTTTTCGGTTGTCACAGTTACCGCCTAGAAGGGAGAATTTCACACTGCTCTGGTCGACGGTCGTGCAGAAGTCACCCGATCGTTTATGGCTGTCTTTGCAGGTACATCTTCCGGACGCATCGCACCTCGTGAATGCTCCCCGGCAGATCTTTTTCCCCGAACAAACTTCGCCCAGTTTTACCACTGAAATTGGAAAGAAGAAATACAGAACCCCCCCCCCCATATTAATAACCCGGCTACGAAAATGTCACAGCGGGAAGGACGCTGGCTCTGCCGTAGTAAAGCCCGTCCCTGCCGAAATAACAATTTAACTAACTTTTGTTGTTTTTTTTTTGTAAATTATAAAATACACTTAAAAAAAATTATTATTTATTTTTAATAAATATAAAACTTATTTCGTAAATTGAGTACCTGTATTCGTCATTACAAAAAATATGATGTCACCAATTTTGCATGCGCACGTCAAACGAGTTTTACGTACAACAATGGAAACAATGATCAAATACAGGCGGTTTTCTCCTAGGCTGGCGGGAAACTTAACCCATTCTGGGCCTGACCTTAAAGCTAGCGCTGAGAGACCTGTGTCAGCGGGTTACCTGTCTGTAACGACTGCTTTATGCCGGTCCCTTTGATTTTCGTCATGGATCTCGTCCACCCAGGCCGGCCCCGTAATTAACATAAGTGACTCGTTTCGAAGACATTCTGATGACTCGGGGAAAATAAGCTCTACTTTTCTCTTTATTGTCGCCGAAACTCTACTCAGTTTGACTCCGCGGTTGGTTAGCTTTCTCGTCCCTTTAAGACAAAACTGTTTCGTTCCTCGCCCGATGACGCATTTTTAAGGGGTCCGAGCTAATACCAGTGCTGTAGCGGCGGCAAGTCCGTGTTCTCCTCGTCAAATAAAAGACATAACTGCCGCCGTTAGTTACTTTACAAAACACCACCGCATGCGCCGACCACCATTCAAAAACCCTCCTTCCCATCATACCTATATCCTTTTTTGAAAGAACGAAAAAGCGGGTCTATGCAAAAGTCGAGTCTACGCCGGTACACTGCTTGCCTATAGTTGGGAGGTAGGGTTGCGCGTTGCGTGCTCGCTACTCATGGTGGAGGCCCGCCCATGGGCGTTGTCCTCTGGTCCTTCCCCTCCTTTAACCAGGAGGACTGCAGTAGATTCGTTCTATCGTCCGGGTTGCCGCCGGACGAGCGGCCATCTTGAATGATGGACAATAAGGACAAGAGGAAGGCCTTTTAACTGGAGTACTGACTTACCTGCAAAGGTTACCCCGCCTCTTAAGACCTTATTTAGCACATACAGTGATTAAGGACCGGGATTATCGGAGAAGAAAATTTTAGTTTAAAAATTTTTCTCCACCCACCGAAAAAAAAAAAAAATATATATAATATATATATACTTATTTACTCACATTTCCAACATTCAGTGTAATCGGGACTGTGACCGTATCCATGGTTACAGCGGCAAAGATTTAACCCGCAGTCCGCAAGGTCACAGGATGCAAACTCGGGACAGACAAACAGTTTTGAACATTTCTGTGATGCTTTAACTAAATTAAAGAATAAATAAATAAATCAATAACTAATAATAATAATTTATTATTATTATTGGACATCAGTTTTTATTTTGCACGCACAGACACACTTATACGGACTCTGGGATTGTTCGTCCTAATAAGTTTAAAACTACAAATGGATTTTAAAGACTTGTCAGAATTCCCCCAAACATACTCCGGAAACAATTGTGAAGGGGCTGTGTTTTAATCTGTAAATATCCTTTTCTAAATAAGAACTACAGGCTCCTTCTGTGTGTTCTGGGTGACCCCTATTCTTCACGGCACGCTAGATAACTCTAGAGCAGTGGTTCCCAACCAGTGGGTCGAGACCCCTGTAAGTTTCAATTTCTGTCGTATGACTGAGTCAAGGAACTGTTCACCAGTATGTATCTGTCTTGTTTATATGAACCGTATTTGCCGGCTTATAAGACGCACCTTTTTCCAGAAAAAAGTATACGAAAATTACCCTGCGTCCAATACAACGGTAGCACCGACGGAAAGCCCAGAGCCGAAGGTGTAAGGCTTGTCTCCCACGGCAGGCACTTCCGGTTGCTTCACAGACCTCTGCGGTAACACCAAAGGCCGGAACTCGCCCTGTTACCGCAGTAGGAGTCACGCGATCGAGCCGCACTCCCATTGGGGCCTGCAGCTAAAAGACTCGGACCACGACGCCTGTGGCAGAGCCAGCTACAAGGGCTGGACTGTGACTTCGGCCGGGCAGACACTAGCCAGCTCGATTTTAGGCAGACTTGGCCACCACCACGACACACCACACAGCTGCTCTGATCAGAGGGAGAGTTCACTGATTGATACCAGTAGATTTCTGTTTAGCTGCCGTGAACTTACTAAAAATTTTTTCTGATATAATATGCAATATATTGTTTCTGTTGCTTTTTTAGTTCAGGGAACATTTACATTGATTTTTCTCTCAAAACTGTCAATATATTCAAATAAAGTGTAGCGTGGGGTCGCAGGTCTTTTGAGTGTTAGAAAAAGGTCCACAAGTCCAAAAAGGTTGGGAAACACTGATCTAGAGGAACAAGTACAAACTGGACGAACACCTGATATACGACGTTTTGTTCTATATTGACGCTGCAGAAGACAGCTAATGTTCTGTGTATCCATGGGAACCACGCGGAGAACCCGGAAGCGCTAATTGGTATTTGTGATGAATTTTCTATATATTTAGTCAACAATCATAAGGCAAAACACGCGAGGTTGAAGCGATACACGAATTCGTTGTCACTAAGAATTGTATCAACGAATAAGAGTGGTAATGTGCGTCACCTGGGTAATGCTGTGGTCCTAGGTGATGTACAAGTTCTTAGAAGTAATTAATCTTCCTGTGGAAACCGCTTGCTAAATGAACAGACTAAAAAAAGAAGTTTTGAACTCTGTTATCACTTACATAAAGCCTGTACAAACAGACTTTATCAGTAAGCTCAATATAATACGACCAGAATTGTTGGAAATCCTTTTATGCGCACAATTAAGGCTGCAGCCAAACTCTGGCACTTGGCCTGTGAATGACCAGACTTTTAAAGTTGGTAGACCCATCTATACCATTTTATTATTTGATTTAACGGCTATTGCTTGCTAATCAGCAACCCAAAATGGAAAGATCCCTCACACCTTGCATGCTCTGAAAGCTGATTTCTTACACAAATACCAGCGATGATTCGAAGGGTCCTTGTACACAACCCGATTTTTGCTTATCTGTGAAATTTCGGCGACGAGTGACCGATCAGCAGCGATACATGGCCGTAGCCGATAGACTGCAGGCCGTAAGTATATACATGTGGATGCTGAAGTTGATGGAACGCGGCATCAGCAGCGGAAATTGGCAAGAGGTACAGAGACGAAGGTTCAGCAGGAGGCGCTACAACAGTGCTGACGGTCACGTCCTATCCAGAACAAACTGCAACAGGGGTGTGGAGCCTGTATATATCTCCCACCAGACTGTACGAAATCGGCTAGACCCTGCCAATCTTCACGCTAGGCTAGACGTCCAGTATTCCACCACCGTAGGTAGAGGAGATTGCGCTGGGCTTCAGCAGACTGGAGCCAGGTTCTCTTCCTCTGACGACTAAATCTAACCTTCACTTTTGCTGATGGTTGTTTACCTGTTTGGTGAGGAGAACCAGGTTAACATTGTGCTGACCGTAACGTGTCAGAGAGAGAGAGAGAGAGGGGGGGCGGAGTGCTGTCACGTGATCACAAAGTGAACCAATGAAACTGTTCAGTGCAACCTGGCTGAGGTCGTTAAACCTGTCATACGTTTTCACAAAGGTCACGGAAATCGGTTCATCTCTTTATGAATGAAACATTTCAAGGGCCTGTCATGCAAGAACAGTCGTAAATCATCTCCAAGAAGAAAATATCCAACCCTTTTCCATGGTCACCCCGTTCTTCCCACCCAGACTCCGTCGACATGTCTTTGGTGAGTTATCTAGGTGCATCAGACACGTGAGTCAGTCGTAGGTGCAATGTTGTACCACGTGCGCCAACTCAAGGTCACACATTTCTGAATTTACGTTTTCCTCACGAATGGCCGCAGACAGAATGCCATAAAAAAAAACAAGTTATACTATTATAATCTATATTCGGAAACAAAAGCCGTCTCAGAAATCTCTGCCTGGTTTTTTTATACCGAGCAGATGAAGCGGAAGCACTAGGAATTCCGGCCTCGCACTTGCACTCCACAATTATCTGGTTCTTCAACAAATACTGTGCCGTGCCAGACAATGGACCTTGTAACGGTAACTTCCACTAGCAGCGACCTCAAGTCTAGGGAAACGCAAAGTAGCAGATCTACCATTATAAAAGAGGAGGAAATAACCCAAAACAACTACGGCTTTTACAAATTATGATATACAGGAAGTCGACGGTGAGTTTCCGACTGGTAGTGATCAATTTACTTTAATGGGTATATATATATATATTTAATAATAATGCAAAATATTCAAAAATGTATTGATGAAGTTTGTCTGCTGTCTCCGGTTTGAACTTCTTCACCGATGTGTAATCCACTGCACTCTATATCTGATGCAGGCTACAATTAGCTTAGGCAGCATCCACGGTTATCCACTAGGGATATATCGGAAGTGATTAAAAAACTAATTATTTTATCGTACGTGTCAGCCGTTAGATGTCGCTGTTCCCAGTGACTAATGTATGTGTCAGAAAGAGGAAAAGCACATATGGCGACCTGCCAATCGAATGCGGAAGATGAAGACGGGTGTGAATCCCATTGTGACCGGGACTACTGCGGGAGAAGTGACTAAAAATATCGCTAAAGATTCTAGGCGCCCACGATGTTCATCATCTCCTCTTGCGTTATTGGTAACCGCGAAGATTTTGCGGAAAGTCAACATCAGAGATTAACAGGAAGTGAAATTTAATCTGTTTTACCAATCGCTGGAAAACTACTGACATCTCGTCTCGCCTCTTTCTGAGCGAGTTGAAAAGAGAATGAATGCATAAATTAATTAATTAATTAACGTGGCGCCATCTCTGGGCAAGACTGTGTGTATAAATGTCCGTTTGTCTAGACATAGAGCGCATCCGGGACTTGATTTATCTAAGTTCAACAAACTAAAGCAAAAATATTAGATTTTTTTCCAACTAAAAAAATACCTAACCCTGTCTTCTGACGACCAAGTAGTGAAATTTTAATTTTCCACTAATTAGCCTCATCTGCTAAAGCTTTGGCTGTTTGTAATACTTCTTTAATCAAATGGATTTGGCGGATTTTGTTCAGCATCGAAAGACTTTCATTGAAATATTTTTTAATTTTTTTTTTAGAAACTAATTTTACATTTGAAGCATTACTGAAACTGATTTGAATAGGCATAAGCCCGGGTTGCTTGTGTGTGTGTTTTCTCATTATTTACTTATTTATCTTCGATTGCTTCCCACTCGCCATATATTCAGAAAGCAGATGATCAGACACAAGGTTAGTGGGTTGCGCAGACATCTGCCCATCTATCACCCTCCTCTGATAAAGGGAATTGAGTCCAAAAGCTCACCTGTTTTTATGGTAGGACAGTCGGAACGGAGAACATCTGAGAAATAAAAAATAAAGATAATAATGACATTATGCAGTTTATGTGTTAGATAGGCTTACAGGGAATAGGCCGTTTATAAATATTATGGTATTGAAGTATTTAGCTCTTAAAATGATTACTTAAATTATTTTAACAAGATGTGACAACTCTATAGCACTCTAGGTAGACACCGAATAGTTCTGTGCAAACAGATGCCGATGTGTGCATCAAATTGAATTAGGCATATTCGATTGATGTTAAGCGATCATAGTGGATTGATGTTAAGCGATCATAGTGGATTGATGTTAAGCGATCATATTCGATTGATGTTAAGCGATCATAGTGGATTGATGTTAAGCGATCATAGTGGATTGATGTTAAGCGATCATAGTGGATTGATGTTAAGCGATCATAGTGGATTGATGTTAAGCGATCATATTCGATTGATGTTAAGCGATCATAGTGGATTGATGTTAAGCGATCATATTCGATTTATGTTAAGCGATCATAGTGGATTGATGTTAAGCGATCATAGTGGATTGATGTTAAGCGATCATATTCGATTGATGTTAGGCGATCATATTCGATTGATGTTAGGCGATCATATTCGATTGATGTTAGGCGATCATACTCGATTGATGTTAAGCGATCATAGTGGATTGATGTTAAGCGATCATATTCGATTGATGTTAAGCGATCATAGTGGATTAATGTTAAGCGATCATATTCGATTTATGTTAAACGATCAACAGGATTTCGGAATAGATTGATATTTTAATTAATTAGTCGATTAATATTTCTTCATCAATCAATAGCATCGCTGAACGCTTTGAACGGCAACAAGATTTCCGGTCGGCTGCGGTCCGGACACAAGAACCGACCGAGTGCGGCCGGCTGGCTTCTCTACTTACCCAGGGTGTCGTTCACGTGTCGACACTCCAACATGTGGAATGGCTGATAGATTATTTCGTTTTCTGTCGGCTTCCGAAAACCCGCCGTCTTGTTGCATTGGCACTTTCCGTCGATGCAGTCCTTCTCAAAGTTGCTGTTACAGAATTCGCCCGGTCTGTTACACGACTCTCCCAGCAGCCTCAACCCTATCACGTTCTCTCTACACCGACCGTCGTCGGTTCTATTGTAGCCCCAGTTGCACACGCACCGAGCATGCAAACCGCACTTTGTATGTGCGCCGATGCACCTGATGTTATCGCTGCAGGTCTCTCCCAGCGACGCCCCTGAGAATAGAAACAGAAGTGGCAGACACTTAAAGACACGCCTAGACGCACTGGATTAAATACGACGCACCTATTGCGCACCCTTAGACAATAATATTTCTTTAGACGGGCCAAGATCAGGTCGAGCCATCTGGGGAATTTTGTCCACCGCTCCACTTGGGCACGACAAAGAGTTAACACGGGCACGCAGGCAAGCTTGGCTCCATTAATAATGCTGACACCACAGGGCGTCACTACTGACCACTGCCAACCTGGCCATCTCGTTCCTCGCACCTGAGTCCCATCGAATGCGCTTCGGGCGCCAGGCTATGATCACCTGTCACGGAGTGCCGGAGACTGAGAGGCATAAAGGAAAGCTACACAAGTTGCATTAGAAGTAATAGACTGACGGTTTCTTGTTGTTTCTTCCATGCTCCGGGAAAAGGTTGCAGTTGATAGGGGGGGGTTGTTTTCCCCCCACCACGTATATTACAAAATATAGATCTACACAGGTGGACGCTACTCACGACCGACGCACTCCGTTCTGTTCTCGCTCGACACCAGCGACTTCTCGCACATGCAGATATGCCCCTTGCAGCCCATGACCCGGCAGGAGGCGTTTTTCGGACATTCACTACTCTTTTGGCAGAAATCGAAAAGCAGCACTTTCTGAACTGAAAAAAAAAAAAAATAGAAAAATTCCAAAACAAATTACAGAGTTTTTCCGTTTCCGTGTATACCGCTAGCGGCTCCGCACGCTCGTCTCTGTGGATTCTTCTGGGCTCGTCTCGGCCGCGTGAAATGGTCTACCAGAACCTCAGACAAGTTTGGACGATTCCTTCCCGATCTGCCATACTTTAAACTGCGGTTAATAAATGACGTTAGACAGAGGAGGAAAACCCGTTAATACAGCCCGCCCCAAACTGGGGCTGCTGCTGTTGCTGTTGAGCGAGTTGGACTTCCGAACGAGGCTCTGCCAATGGCATGGCATCCCGTAAAGACAAGTGGCCTGTTCTCTGTCGAGTCCTCGTAACTGAGAGATGTTCGTCGAGCCGACAAACGGCCCGGTCCACCCGACACCGGGGGCCCCAAGAACCCGGGAGGTCTCTCTCACGTCGGACACCAAGGAGATGCCGTACAGCTGTTTCACGCTATGGCGATCAACAGCGACAAGTCTCCTCCGACCCCAACCTGGGATCGAACCCGGTACAGGAGCAACAGTCCCCTTACGGAGCCAACCCGCTACCACCTGCCCCACCGGCCCGGTGGGGCGGCTGCGACACTAACCGCCCCCCCGCGATTGCTACAGATGTAGAGGTTAACCCGTCCTTTTTCCCCGACTCACCCGCCGGCTCCGGTGTATATCCCGCACTAAACAACGCCGACGAAGCATCCGTGACGGAGGCTCTGATAACGGCTGGAGTGGTGGCGACGATGTCCGCAGTCTCGGTTGTTTCCGAATAATTTCCGGCTGTGAACGCAGAGGGCAAATCGCCTGATGGAAAAACCGAAACTGGTGTTGCCCAAGACGAAGGGCTGGCGTAAGATGGAGTGTTTCCAAGCGATTCAGGCACCGACGGGCCAGGGCCGGTGGAAAGTCCAGTAGCCGGTACAGAAGCGCTGTCTCCTGTACTCTCTGTCTGTAGCGAACGGCTCTCGGCCGGAAACAACTGGGAAAGCCGTACTGTCGTCCACCGTAGATACGTCTGAAGATGTCTGCATTTCTGTAGCAGATGACATGGACGCCGATACAAACGGTAGCATCTCTGAAAGCGAACCAGAAGCAGCATCTGGCGACAGGCGCGAGTGTTGGCTGGACACCGTTGATTCTTGTACGGTGTCAGTCCATGAGATTTCTGTGTAATTGGCCTCGCCGCTAGAGTACGAAGAACCGCTCGGCACGGAATCAGATGTAGATGACTTATCCAGAAATTGATCACTTGTGAGTAAAGAATCCACATCAGAGGACGATACATGGTCTACATAAGCCGTTCGGATAGACGAGGCAGATGACAGCCCTATGCTATCAATGATGGAAAACTGAAGCTCCACTGAACTGAAGTCAGCAGATGTCGAGCCGCTAACAGCGAAAGTGAAAGACGAAACTAGAGAACTGACCAGGTCTAGAACGGGGGACGAACTAGCCTGAAGGTGTGAAATAAATAACCCCGGCGCTGAAGCGAAAGTAGAGAATGATGCTACTGACGAGCTGGAAGACGGAACCTCTTGCGACAGCGTCATAGAAATACCTGCCACGTTTGTAATTGTTATTTCTGAACTGGAACTAGTGACTTCCACTGAAGACTGCGGGTTCATGTAGTCTGATGAAGGCTGAGGGTTAATGTGGTCTGATGAAGGCTGAGGGTTAATGTAGTCTGATGAAGGTTGAGGTTTTATGTAATCTGATGAAGGCTGAGGGTTAATGTAGTCTGATGAAGGCTGAGGGTTAATGTGGTCTGATGAAGGCTGAGGGTTAATGTAGTCTGATGAAGGATGAGGGTTAATGTAGTCTGATGAAGGCTGAGGGTTAATGTGGTCTGATGAAGGCTGAGGGTTAATGTAGTCTGATGAAGGATGAGGGTTAATGTGGTCTGATGAAGGCTGAGGGTTAATGTAGTCTGATGAAGGATGAGGGTTAATGTAGTCTGATGAAGGTTGAGGTTTTATGTAATCTGATGAAGGCTGAGGGTTAATGTAGTCTGATGAAGGATGAGGGTTAATGTGGTCTGATGAAGGCTGAGGGTTAATGTAGTCTGATGAAGGATGAGGGTTAATGTAGTCTGATGAAGGTTGAGGTTTTATGTAATCTGATGAAGGCTGAGGTTAATGTAGTCGATGAAGGATGAGGGTTAATGTGGTCTGATGAGGCTGAGGTTAATGTAGTCTGATGAAGGCTGAGGGTTAATGTGGTCTGATGAAGGCTGAGGGTTAATGTAGTCTGATGAAGGCTGAGGGTTAATGTGGTCTGATGAAGGCTGAGGGTTAATGTAGTCTGATGAAGGTTGAGGTTTTATGTAATCTGATGAAGGCTGAGGGTTAATGTAGTCTGATGAAGGATGAGGGTTAATGTGGTCTGATGAAGGCTGAGGGTTAATGTAGTCTGATGAAGGATGAGGGTTAATGTAGTCTGATGAAGGTTGAGGTTTTATGTAATCTGATGAAGGCTGAGGGTTAATGTAGTCTGATGAAGGATGAGGGTTAATGTGGTCTGATGAAGGCTGAGGGTTATGTAGTCTGAGAAGGCTGAGGGTTAATGTGTCTGATGAAGGCTGAGGGTTAATGTAGTCTGATGTAGTCTGATGAAGGCTGAGGGTTAATGTGGTCTGATGAAGGTGAGGGTTAATGTAGTCTGATGAAGTTGAGTTTATGTAATCTGATGAAGCTGAGGGTTAATGTAGTCTGATGAAGGATGAGGGTTAATGTAGTCTGATGAAGGCTGAGGGTTAATGTGGTCTGATGAAGGCTGAGGGTTAATGTGGTCTGATGAAGGATGAGGGTTAATGTGGTCTGATGAAGGCTGAGGGTTAATGTAGTCTGATGAAGGCTGAGGGTTAATGTAGTCTGATGAAGGATGAGGGTTAATGTAGTCTGATGAAGGTTGAGGTTTTATGTAATCTGATGAAGGCTGAGGGTTAATGTAGTCTGATGAAGGATGAGGGTTAATGTGGTCTGATGAAGGCTGAGGGTTAATGTAGTCTGATGAAGGCTGAGGGTTAATGTGGTCTGATGAAGGCTGAGGGTTAATGTAGTCTGATGAAGGCTGAGGGTTAATGTGGTCTGATGAAGGCTGAGGGTTAATGTGGTCTGATGAAGGTTGAGGTTTTATGTAATCTGATGAAGGCTGAGGTTTTATGTAGTCTGATGAAGACTGAGGTTTTATGTAATCTGATGAAGGCTGAGGGTTAATGTAGTCGGATGAAGGCTGAGGGTTAATGTGGTCTGATGAAGGCTGAGGGTTAATGTAGTCGGATGAAGGCTGAGGGTTTGTGACCTCAATCAAACTGGACGCGGTCACCGACATTGTCGCTGGTGTTACAGGTTTTGGTGGAACACAGTACTTCTCATATTCTTCTTTCGTAAATTCTGCAAATAAAATAAAAGAAAAAAGTATTTAAGATATAGCTTTTGAATAAAACGACAATATATAGGAATTTGCTGGAAAGTAGTTTCTTCGTGTGATAGGCCCGTTTAATATGGGGCTGCCATAGACGGCCTCGCGCGATCATTAGACGATTCCATCATTTGAAGAAACTCGTTTGCTCGTGGGGCTAAAAGGGTCAAATCTTCAATTATTATTAAAATCGACGGCATCAGTAAAGACTCACTGTTTAAGCTGGTAACATTCTCCGGATAACACAGCACAGGCGTTAATGGAAACGCAAGTCTTTCTTCCATAGTCATCGGACGGAATCCTTTGGCGCATTCACAGATGCTGCTCGCTCCACAGATGTATCCATAGCAAATTAAAGGTCCGGCCTGCTGGCACGGTTCTCCGAGAGCTGCGAATCGAAACATCCCACCGTATATCTTTGGAATGCACTGCTCATTCTTCGCTTCCACCCAGTTGCCGGGACACGAACACGTGCCCCTTAAGCACAGAGAGTTCGACCCCATACACACGGTGTCGTTCGTGTCGCACTTTTTGTGTAATCGAGCCACTGCAATAAAGAAACAGCAAACAATGCAGCAGGAGGTCTCCGTGTTTGAAGAAGTGTTGGCGAAGAACACAGAAACGTATTGTGCCTTCAAAACAAGTCGTACTACATTAGATCTCAAAAGATCGAGAAGCCATCCAAATGCTGGGACGTTACCAAAATTAGCACATTATCGGAAACATTATTTAGATGTGACAAAACAATACGTACGCCCTTTATTTATTTATTGCTGTTTAAAAACTTAGGCTTTTAAATTACAGTACGTGCGGGAATACATGTAGATAAGATGTACATAATAAAATGCAGGTTGAGGAGCTGCACGTGTATGGAAAGCAATAATTTCTAAAACTGAAACCAACACAAGTTCATCAATGACATAGATGGAAATAACACGAGATGCTACATTATGTTGATATCATAGTCAATCTCTTGTTTACGTCAGATTTATACAAATTTAACAGTAGGCTAAACTTGATCCCAGAATCGTCCAGCCTCTTTATATAATGATATCAAAATAATAGGCGATGGATGTTATATACAACTACTTTAAAATGCAGCCCTAATAATGTTGTCTATGCCATTATGCACGTAACACACACAGGTGAAAATTAGTGGTAGAGTTTTAACGTAATCCAGCATCACAATTCATGATGTAATACCATTTTCTGGTATGGCTCAGGTATAAAAAGCCTATAGCTCGTGGACTGGCGAATGCACCGTGTTCCAGGGGCAGGAACGGTGCCGTGTGATCTCAGCTTCCGGATAATTGTGCTCGCTTGTCAGTGCCGTCTTACCCGATGTAAGCGAAGCCTGGGATTTATCTCTGCTGCTGTGTGCAGCTTCATGACAAGGTGCAATATGATTTATAGCGAAAACGTGGATACCTAGCTAAGTTAAAGACATCCGTCCAACTTGCCTAAAAGGTTATCAACCACAGACTAAATTTTGATCATTTGGAATCATTCAGGGTGGAGAAAAATTCTTATTGCATCTTTTGGAAAGCCAAACACTTTTAGTTTATTTAAAAAAAAAAAAAAGTACGATAAACCTCGGGATTTGGAAACTTTATATAGTTAAACATTGATTTTTCAGCCATCCGAGTGTGAAATTATTCATATTTTTACAGAGATGATGTCATATAATTATTATGACAGCATAAAAATAATCTTGTTTTTTGTATCTATCATGGTGCTGCAAAGTCAATGTCTGATGTACAGTATGCCAATCAGCAGTAACAGTTAGCGACAGTTCAATACATTTATCGAAATATGTTCCGTATTTCCTGAACAGTACCACCAAGACTGCATAAAATATGAAATCTGCATTTCTACTTTCAGATTCTAGCAAATAACTAAGTGGCTAGAACAGGTAGGTCTTAAATTGATCACGGATATGGAAAAGCGTTGTATTGTACATTGTCAAGATAAACATCAAGCCACATCACTGGTAGTATCCAAGAACGTATCCTCTTGGAAGCCACGAATGTCTGTTGTCGATTGCACAGAGTGCGAATTTTACTGTGAGCGATGTAAAAATAGATTCACCGTGAAGAGTGATTTGGATTTGGATTCTAAAAAAGTCAGGAAACGCAGTAGATGATCATTCTCAAGATGACATAATGGCACCTGCAAAGTTTACACGTCAGGACACTAGGCGGTCCATCGACATCAAAAGGATATGATAATCTCTGAATTTCCTGTTTGAAGAAAATCAATAGAAGGAAAGAGAATTCCAGAAAGACTCTAATTCATTGTTCAGATTTACGCTTTGATGCAAAGATGCGGGACAAAGCTTTACAGAAGAGGACAACAGAATATTAGCCATTACATCTTGTGAGATTGTAGCAGCTGAGACACATTATCAGAGGTCCTGTTACACAGAGTACACGCGGCCTGAACAGATCAAGGAAATTGTAGCATCAGTGGGCCGAAGATACTTCATGATATACAGCAAAATTCGAAGCCTACCGCTCACTGTTTAAGTTTATAAAAAATCGACCCGCTCAAATTCCTACTGGTCATCAAGAGAACATCCCGCTCAAATTAGTTCCATGCATGGTCTCTGCAGGGATCATATACATCAGGAACTCCACCTGGATACGCATCAGAAGCTGTTTGGAAAATGAGTTTGAAGTGCTCCACATCTTAGCTGTTTATGATTTTTCAAAAGAAAACATGAAACTTGCTAAAGAAATTGAGTCCCTGCGGATTAATTAATCTGGTCATAATGATACCGCTGCTTTGCCTATCGGAACGTCTAGTAAACAGGAAACAGCTGCAGTCACAGACTCGTTTACTTGATGCTTTCAACAAAGCATCTCGGTCCTTATCTGTGCGACTGAAACGTTTCTTAACTTGGCCTTTGACTGGAGAAGCAATTCCGAAGAACGCACCAGCAACTTGTTGAAGCATTCGCTCAAGACATAACCTATGCTGTTAGCTGCGGAAAACAAACCGTCACAGCATATATATACTCTTACCACCGACCGTGAGTGAGGACTCGTGTAAGTTCTGAACTAATTGGAACGTGCAGCTTCGTGTTCGCAGACAAAAGAAAAACAGAACTGCGCTCTGTCTTCGAAAATCAGCTGGTTCTTTAAAGAGCTTTTTCTGTCCTGGAAACGCGCTACCTCAACTGTTCACAACACAGATATTCTAGAAACAAACATCTTGGTGGTCAACGGGAGAAAAGGCGAAGAAGTATTACTGTACAACAACAACAAACCCCCCCACTAACTAGCCATTCTTAAACGCTGGACAGAGATCTGTACTCGGTCATTTCCGCAGTTACCGGGATATAGAGCGACGAGAATCTATAGAATAAGTTCTTTGGCTTCTCGCAAGACAAGAGGATCTGTCCAACCAGTCGGGCTGAACGCTACAAAAGCAGTGCTACTGTTCGAACAGACACTTTTTGCAAATGCTGAAATTCCTTGAAAACATCTAATCTTGTATCAAAGCATTGTCATCAAACATGGAGCTTTTCATACCATCTCAATCCCTTCAATATACCAGGAAAACGATTCCAAGACTGTGGTTTCAGACTTATGTGAGAACCAGATACTATAGCCGGGGGCTTATTGCATTTGCCATAAATATGCATGTGAAACCCTAATACCTCTTTACTTGGCTTGAGAATAGCTATCCGGATAGGGAGGTTGCTTGAACAAAAAACATCGATGATGCCTAAAATTTCCATGACGACATGAACAACACGACTTTTAGGAGACTTTGAGTCTTTCCAGACTTCTTGCCGTTGTTCAGCCATTTGACTACATTTACAATGTCGTACACAGACAGAGGGATTACTACTTGGCCCCTAACAGGAGCGTCACGGGATGGAAACTGGTTGCTTTATATGTGATGTTTATTACACATGATCCCATGGTTCTTTGCCTAGAGTAAGGTAAACTTCACGCGTTACATATCGGTGTGTTAGGCAGCCATGTCTAGTTGCATCCTGTGATGTATTTTAATGGTTTACGTAGGATAGTTTCACAGTTGAAGACATGCCACAACCGGCCACACAAAATCATGAAAAGAAAGAAGACATTCGTGAAAAAAGAACGTTCCCGCACGCGAGAGTACATGTAAAAATTTATATCTTTACGGAAAGCTTAAAAAATTCAGGGGCCTATCCTATCCCCCCTCTTTTTATTTTTGAAAATTAAAGATATTAGACTTTCAGAAAATCACCTTGGCAATCTCCCCTTCTATCTGGTGCCACGGGGGTGTGCCTGGCTGCCGCAGCCGCGGTACCTTGACACCTTGTGGTTGAGCCTTGAAACATCGTCGCTCTTGATATTACAATTCTTTTTGCACAAAACGTGCATGTGGCGCCCTCTACAAATGATCTAACGACGTTGTCATCATGCATCATGGCGTACTCCTCAGGAAAGGTACGTGCTTCAATACTCCAAATAAACCGAACTGATCGCTATTTCAGCATATTTTTTATGCAGTATGAGTTTTATAGTGTACATATTATAAATTCAATTTGTATGCATTAGAAAAATTATCCCATTTGCTATATTATAATTTGTAATCCCTAATTTATGCTCATTATTACACTGAAGCCTGATGGGGAGACATGCCTCGTGAAGGAGCGTAGTTGCCAGGGTTATCCGCTAAGATGCGCTGTCAGTCTTGTGCCGTGTGGGGCCCAACCCTTCCGCCTTCAGCGGGTTAATCCCTACACTACAACTCGGAAAACCCACAGGACTGGTGAAGAAGACTGAGCAGAAACCAAGCCAGAGAAATACGACCGACCGAGAAGACTCCGATCGGAAATCGAACCCGGGTTTTTCACCGTAATAGGCATAGGACCTCTGCACCGCCCACTTTTATCACTCGTTTACCTGCATGCTGACTTTTGTAGCAACTGGTTTCCTTCCGTGCACCTTTTATGGATGACAGTAATAGCAGATTTTTCAAAACTTCCCTCCACGCCTCCCTCACCCATACATACACACGCGCGCGCGCCTTCCCTCTTTCAGCACTGTCGAGATGTCGATTTTCAGAAGTAAACTTTAGACGATCAACATCCCCCGCCAACTTACCTGTCTTGCACATCCTTCTGTCGGATGTGGGAGCCATACCGATGGGGCAGCTACAAATACTCTCTGAACAGCCCTGGGCAATGCATTGGGCCCCTTCAACACAGTTGTTGTCGCTGAAGCACTTTTCCCCCAGAATAGCGATGCCTACAGTAAAAGACAGGGATAATACGGATAAACTCCTATATCTTCATTTAGGAAAACTACGGAACTTCCTGGAAATAGCTGCCCTCTACAGGTGATTCTTACGCACGCACACAACACACACACACACACACACACACACACACACACACACACACACACACACACACACACTAAACCGGGTCCAATCAGAGCACTTTTTCCTTGGTCACATTTACGGTGAAAAGCGGTTTTCAAAGCTTGGCTTCAGATTTCTTGCTTGTTGTTCTTTTATTAATTAACATTGGAACAAAATTATCACGATGATGGTACAGCAGAAAGATGAAAGATACACTTACCATTTGCTACAACTTTTTCGCACTTTCCAGAAAAATTCGCTGAAATGATAAAAATAATCAATTAATTCTCTCTCTCTCTCTCTCTCTCTCTCTCTCTCTCTCTCTCTCTCTCTCTCTCTCACCATTTCTCTCTCTCTCTGTACTGACGTCATATCTCTGATGTCATATATATCGGTACTGATGTAATCTCTAGATAATAAAGAAGCTTATTTGTTCCATATGTTCCGGTTACTCTGCATCGTTAATGTTAGATGCGACTTTGAAGAAATAATGGAAAATGGTGGTCCGTTCAAAGTAATACAACGAGATAGGTTAAGTGAAGAAACACTTCATTTAGTTACACGAATTCATTTATTCTCCTTCCCCTCCCCCGGGGGATGCCGGCGACGAGAGCCGCCCACCACCATCCGTTGTACTTACACAGGGTGTAGTTAATGGGCCGACATTCGAAGAAGCTCTCAGGCGTGGCCAGCAGCTCCTCCTGCGTGGCAGGCCGCAGATTGGAATTGCACCGGCACACCTTGTCGACCGGGTGGCAGTGCTGCTGGATTCTGTCCTGGCACACGATGTTCTTGGCGCTGTCGCACGGTTCTCCCAGCAGGGCGAACGTCATCCCGTACAGGGGAGCGCTCTTACACCGGATAAGGTCTCTGGCCGGCATGTTTCGGTCGGTGCACTGGCAGACTTTCTTTTCCTCGTCGCATTCCGTGTGCAGGAGCCGACAGGTCGTCGTATTGCTGGCACACGATCGGCGCAGTTCCACCACTGGAAATAGAAAGAAAAGCGAAAAAAACCGAGTTCTGTTGTTAGCTTTCTAAATGCGTCATTGGTTCGGCGCGATTGATTTGCCCCTCCTTTTTTAGAGAGGAGCAGATAACTCGAAATAAAAGCGGCGTATCCGAGTTAAGGCATTCCGCTTTAGTGTAAACCCAGCTACAGTTGTTTGTTTTTTTTTCTAATTTGTACTTAAGAGAAAAATATGGTCACAAAATAGGAGGGGGGGAGGAGACGGATCTCCGCCCCATATAGTATATTCTATTTATTTAGTACAACAAACGTGACGGGTTTCTCTGTGGGTAAATTGCTAGTCATCGACCAATGTACCATCCCGGTCGTCCAGTCGGAGATAACTGCTGTTGACGTCTTCACAGCTTGAGCGTGGGAGTACCCGCGGGCTGGAGCGGTGGACGACCGCTGACCCCTTTATTAGGACTTCTGTGCCCTTTTCAGAATTGAGTCTGACTTTTTTGGTCAAGTGTATCCAGCGATGCTTCGTGTACCCTGATAGGGATGGTTACTTCCGAGACGACGATGGTTTCATCTTGCACGCCCGCATTGTGCATTCGTGGTCTGAGGAACGTGAAGATTACTAGCATCTCCCATGGCCAGCGCAATTCTCCGGATCTCAATATAATTGAGCATTTTTAGGGCGAACTTGAAAAAAAAAAGACGCATTTTCCATCACTTATTCTCTCCTTACCCTTTCCGACACATTGTAGACAATGCTAGTGACTGAGTGTGGAAACGCTTTACCTTCTCGCTGCCTGACTGATATTCGGAGCTGAAGTGGCGCCCAACTTATTATGAAGTATGGGTCCTGTAGAGTAGCAGCCGGTGTGTAAACTGAGGCTTATCCACTGATTTCCGCTATACCGAAACTACTATGTGAGTTGTTTCCACTCACTCAGTAGTGAAGGCAAACATTAACTCTCCAGGTACCAGCTGCCTAAAAGCACTATCTGTACCGGCTATAATCAAGCAGATACAGTCGCAGTCGCAATGCAAACTCGTGTGGTTGGAGCGATACGCGGGTGTTTCCTTATAGAAGCTTATTACGTTAATGTCGCAGCTACGGTGGCTCCACCTGCGCTGAGTAATACAGATTCCAACCGGTTGATCGGGGAGCGAGCGCTCTGTATTTTTTTATGAACAAGGTCGAGAGTTAAAAGTCGAAAGTTCACTGGACCCTGTTTTAATCTGTTTAGACAGGATTTTCTTCAGGTGAGTTGTTAAAGAGTCTCACACACACACACACACACACACACACACACACACGCAAAAATCCTCTGGGTTTAGTAGTAAAAATAAACAGGACCGATTCCAGCCGCTGCGCGAGACTTGAACTCGGTCCGTCGTCGTAGGTCACGGATTCCTTAGTCTCAATCGGGAGGAAGATGGTTGCCATGCCGACAGACACGATACGTCTAAGATAAGGAAGCGGCCGTCCGTCCGTCTCCTGCTAGTCTACGGTGCAGGAAGAAGTTGGGCCCCGCCGAAAAGAGTCAAAGGCCGGTAACGGTGAAGAAAAATAAAACAGACGGATATTCTGGAGGAACCGAAGATAAACCTGCTGCCGGATGTTTTTTTTTTTTATTATTATTATTCCGGGTTTGACTAAATCTCCGCCAAAATTCTCTCCGACAGAATGGTGGGGGGGTCGGAACGAATTTTTGGGGGGTACTCGAATGACCGAGACACCGCGTGAGCTCAGTAACTTTGCCATTTCTGTTTTTGCGATGCGAGAATATTCCGGAGTGTAAATTGCCGGGGCCAGAACCGGCCCTGACTACAATGATAACTGAAAAGGAAAAGAAAAAAAAAAAAAAACAATTGCAGAGATTTTCCCTGGTTCACACATCCCCCCCAAACCAAAAAAGGGTAAAAGCCTTGTAAAACAACAACAACAACAAAAACTAGACGCTTTTAGAAATAAATGGGCGCGTGTCCGGAATCCTGATAGCGGAATTGGTCTGCGACGTTCTGTAGACAGAGAGAGCCGGCAGAAATTATCTCCATTCTCTGTGGAATGGCTTTACGGCCATGAAGAGCACCGAGCTCTCGGTGCAGATGACCGACGTTTCGTCTATTGGATTTTAGACGCCGACATTCCAAAATTTCTCATGAAAGCCCCCAATTATCATTGGATCTAAATGCCACTCTTAATAATAGGAGTTAACACGTTCACTCTTTTCCCTTTTGCTTTTGTTAGTGTCAGGTTTAAGGTTGTGGGGGAGGAATCGGGAAAGGTGAGAAACTGCATTGTATGAGCAAGGCTTGTGTAATGTTTCTGTTTTTACAAACACGCGAGTATCTGCAAAATCTTCGTGACGATGCGTTGGAAAACGAACGGTGGAAAGGACCACTCCAGGCCTATATCGTGACCCCAGTTCAGTGGAACAACTATGCGAGATTACAGGTCTGCTTACTCCAGTCGGTACTGCTTGCCACTTCTGTGTCAAGGCCATGTCCTCCTCCGCCCACAAAAAGAATGGGAGTTCTTCGGAGAGGGATTCCTCGGCTTTGCGTGGCTACCGAGGGTGTCCTAGAGACGTTCATTTGGTAAAGATCTTGGAACATACAAGCTCCCCGGCGGCAGCTGTCGATGAGGAGACGGGACTATCAATGTCGGGTAGCCTTGAGCCGAACAGAAAAGTCTTTCTGTCAGCTCTGATTCCTCGCTACTTCGTTACAAATGATCGCAGGGTAGCGTCGACACCCCTGTCACGCGCACGCGTCCAAACCGGTCAGACTTCCGCCGGAAAACATTCACACCCTGCCATTGCATTCTTGTCCAACGACGTCGGCGCTCGCACCTGACACCTCAAACGCAGGCTCGTTTATGGCTGTAAAAATGCAGGTATGATAACATCACTGCAGGTTTATACCGCGGTCCAGAGACTGGTGCGAATTAGGCCAGTTTTCCTTGTGTAACCACAGAAACGTAGAGTACAGAGTGGTCAAGCCGTCATGACAACCGTTACCAGTTATACTAGTTCTCTCTCATCCCGCCTCATTAACCCCCTAACTCCTCACCTTCTTTCAGTGGTTTCCCCACCAAATACCTGTAGTTTGTTCTCAGCACCCCTACCCCTGCCATGGCGACTGTCAGACGTTTCCAGTCGACCGGCCTCGAAACAAAATTCCCTCCACTCCACGCCGCTTTCTGTCTGTCTCCTACCTCAGACTAATTTTACACCTGAACTAGTTTAACGCTCACATCTTGCTATCCACAAGATTACAGACCTCTAAGAAAACTCGAAATTTCAAAGATATTTAACAATTCGTCTTAGCAAATAAGCTTAAACATCATCTTAAAAATTACGTACTGTAATACTTTATTTCAAGCGTAAAGAATATTTGTGTGTGTATGTGATCTACGTCGAGTGACGCACTGAAGACCTTCCTTCAAGTGCCAAAAGAACGCCGCCATATTTGTGGTCTGAAGAACACGGGATATCTTTGCTATTTTGTAAACATACGCGAAAATAATTAAACTCTGGTTAGGTTTTCGGATCCGTTTTAACAAAGCAGATTTGCCACTTACACCTTAAGCAGGTTCGCTTGTTCTTGCTCGGAAGATAGTCGCTGTTGCACAAGCACACGTTGCCATCACAGTCTCTTGGAGTACAGGAAGAATTCTCTGGACACTCTTCCTGCTTTTTGCACGCTTCTGTTATTTTCTTCCCTGCTAAAATATTATCGTGAAGTCATTAAAACAACGTTATGGTGGAGAAATACCAAATAGTAACCAAACGGGGGGGGTTGTAGGTAGGCCGTTTCTGTCTTTCCCCCCTTAGACATCTCCGAGCCCAGTAGCCTAACAGGTGGCTTTATACGCTTCAAGAACAGCCTTTTCTTTACGAAGTTGCCTGACCCTTCTGGCAACCAAATAGTAATTCCACTAATCAGACTGTTAAGACGTCGGAACGCCAGCACACTTTAAAAAATATTTTACAATTTAAATTTTAGCTATTTTTTCTTAAATGTTTTCATCGCATCGTTTTACACACTCGTCGTTCGGGTCTCTCTTGCTGACAGTGGCGACACCAAGAGCTCTAAGCGGGACCAGAATCAAACTGCCTATCTAAGGGGAGTCAATGGCATCGCTTTACACACCCATCGTTCGGCTCTGTCTTGCTGACGGTGGCGACACCAAGAGCTCTGAGCGGGACCAGAATCAAATTGCCCATTTAAGGGGAGACAACAGCGATGGATTACAATTATGTTTTTTACATGATAAGTTTACCTGTAAAGAAAAAAGGAGTCTTCAATCTTTAAGTTTGTTTCGTGTACCTTATTTTCAGTAGACGAAACCTTCTAAAACATTTCGCTATAAGCTTCCGGTGCTTGGTTTTGTCGACATGGAATTAAACAGTCGACACAGAACTTTTACATGATCCTAAAAATCTCTTTTCTCTGTCAGCAAATAAGTCGTAAATTTACTCCATTTAAAAAAAAAAAAAAATTATTTGCGTTCCATATCAAGCAGTTCCGTCTCAAATACTCGCTAGACGGATTAGAAACTATTCAAGCCAGGCCAACTACTCAGACTAAAAGAAGAACAGTCTTTGGTAATTATAAAAAATATAATAACGCGTGTACATTGAAACTCTTTATCAAAAATTGTTGCCTTTTTTACCTTAAGGTAATTTTCTAATATTTTCTTTAAAAGTGATAGTTTTTTTTTTTGTTTGTTTATTTTAGCCAAGAAAATCTTTTGAGAAATATTTCTTTAATTGGACATCAATTGGTTTGTTTCGCTTTTAAGCAAAGGTTGGGTTTTTCGAAGAAACCGGGGCGAGAGCAACAACAGCAAACAGTCTTACCCACCTTCTGTGACTCCGGCACACAAGATCAGGAAAAGGACGAACTTTGTAGTCGAAGCTAAATTCATGTCTATAAAATAAAAAAAACAACAGCTAAAACAAAAGGAAAGAAAGGAAACACAATCGATAATCACTTACTTCTCACATCAAAACGAATAATGAAGCGCTTTATGTTGTTCATATTCCGGTCGAGGAGAACGTGCATATTGACGGAAACTTGGAAGCTGTTGCAGTGTTGGGTCGAAACAAAATGGCTGCGTGAAACGTGTGCTGAATAAATGGAAAATGGCACCAGTCTAAAAATGGCCGCAGAAAGGGCTTCAGTAAGGTGTGTAACCACCCCAACGCAAGCCTGTACTCATCCTGGTATCGATCCTGTCCGATGTCGCGCCATCCTCCGACCAGGATCACCTCAAGAGACTGTGGGTAGACTTGGCCTCTCCAAGATGTCCCCACACTCGTTCAGTTGGACTTAGGTCGGAATATCGTACAGGCCATACTGATGTTGTGGACCTGAAGTTGGAGCATGCTGCGGACGGGTGTTGTCGTCCTTAAAGATAAAGTTGGGGCCCTGCAGTCTGGCTGGAGGGAGATCATTATTCATTCATCCCTGTGGTGCATCTGGTCCATCCTGACGGCCTGAGCCAACTGGTGATGTGTTAAATGACGCCTGGGAATATCCAAGAGGAAATGGCAGTCGGTCAGTGTCAGCTGGAGAAATGACCGAGTCTCCAAGGCCGCTCAGTCCAGAAGAAGATTACTGGCATTCCTTGTATGGGGACATGGCTTGCTTTCTTTTGTCAATATGCAGGTTCTCTTAAACCGGAGCATGAACACGTCCGCGGGCTTTCGTAATAACTATGTGTGTCGTCGTCCGAAGATGACGCCGCTGGCGATTTCCTCCAGTCGTACTGATTTTGGTACCATGATGGCAGAGGGAGGGAGGGGTGATACTCCGTCGAACCGTTCAGTTCTCGAAGCTCGGCTCTCTTCAGGAGTTTGCATCTATAGAAGATTTTCGAGCATCGTATAACGATGGCTCCCCCCACGAGGTTCTGGCTCCCTTCCCCCCCCCCAACACACACACAACCTTTTTTGTTTCTCTTAAATGTCTGTATTATCGCGAGTGGTCGGACGCGCCAAACCCTCGAGGCTCGAGCGCAGACCGTTGACTGGACCGAAATATTGCCAGGATCGCGGCCGGTTGAAAACGGAACAAGCGGTGTTCTGAACCCCCTCTGGGGGGGTCCGCGGTGACTACAGTACCAAGGGGGAGACAATACCAAAACGTTTACCAAAGCGTGCAAGCTAAGGGCTCCGACTCTCTCCACTGTATGCCGCTTGAACTCGCACCCGCAGTAATCATTCTCATATATAAAATATTTCATTTAAATGTGTCGAATAATTTCGCTTAATATACATAACTGTTGAATACGTGGCTCAAATTATTGTTTGCTGAGTGTCATTTGACATTTCGTATCTTTGCAATTCTTGAATATACAGTTGTCCCTCGGTATTCGCGGGGGTTACGTCCCTTGAGCACCTGCGAAGAGTGAAAAACCGCGAATATTGGACGTGGTCCATAAAAATGCTTATAAACATCAAAATATAACGTAAAATATAAGTAAATATATAATAATAATTTAATAAAAAATACAACAATCAAGATAGCTACACGCGGTAAACTGGGATGATGCGGGGCTGCTGGGCTGCATCTGCCTGAGACAGCGCCTCGTGGGCAGCAGCCAATCAGCAGCGAGGAGAAATGTATAACACTCTCGGATTGGCTACTTTCAAACCTCCAGCCAATAGCGTTTGTTTTATATTGATATTTTGCTGAATTTACGTTAGTATTTATATTACAAAATTAGTAAATTATATTGTTATTAATAATTTAGCGTTAAAAAGCGTGAAAAAATATATATTGCCACGAAAAAAGCCATAAAAAAATCGCGGGAGATATTTGAGATTCCGCGAATATGCGGGGGTTTCCACGAACAATTATTAGTTAGGTTCTAAGGGAAATTCCGCGAATAACCGGGGCCGTGAATGCCGAACCGCGATTACGCGGGGGTCGACTGTATATATTTAAATCAGTGAATTATCCAACATCCGGAACGTTTGCCATCCGCTTCAGTGGGAAATATAGAGGCCAAAACCCAAGAAACACCGTACCCTTCGATCATATCACGTGAGTCTTTTAAGTTTTTAAGTTAAAGTTTACAATTGGATGGCGATGCCATTTCAGGAAAAAAAACAGCAGAAATAATTGTGATATCCATTCGCGGATTGATACGATCTCGTACATGTCAGAAAGTTAAATCAGGGTTATGATGCACAACATAGACATACCGTCGTCATCATTCAGCCATTTCCGCATCTTTGTTTGCGTTGACCTTTCGTTGTTGTTGGTTATCTATTGTTTAAATTTAGTTTAATTTACTTATTTATTTTGTTTGAATACTGAAACGAATGAGAACGAAACAATTTTTTTGGGGTTTTCAATTACCGTGTCTAGCCCGTTAGTGAGAGGCTACTGTACTCACATTTTTTAACATTTATTTTGAAGAGAGAGAAAGAGAGATCAATAGATCAATAAATTAATAGATTAGTTGAGTGCATATATTTTTAATTAGATGCTGACAATTGTTTGATAGAATTTATTCTTTAACTGTGTTCTGTTCTGATTGTTTGTTTGTTTTTTTTTGTTGTTGTTAGCTTTCTTAAATGATATAAAACATCAAGCGTTTTCGAGTTCGTTTTTAAATCTGTCCGGGCCGTTACAGCTGTTACCACACCCTCTCTCTCCTCTCTCGCCTCTCTCCTCCTCCTCTCTCTCTCTCTCTCTCTCTCTCTCTCTCTCTGTACTGACGTCATCTCTCTCTCTCTCTTCATTGACGTCACTCCTCTCTCTCATCTCTCTCTCTCTCTCTCTCTCTCTCTGTACTGACGTCATCTCTCTCTCATTGACGTCACATCCTCTCTCTCTGTACTGACGGACGTCATCTCTCTCTTCATTGACGTCACATCCTCTCCTCTCTCCTCTCTCTCTCTCCTCTCTCTCTACTCCGATATACCATTCGTCAGGTAATCTCCCAAAAACAAAAAAATGAGTCATCTTCAAAGATATACCTACCTAACCATGCGTCACCTCATCCGACTTTTTGAAAAAAATTCAAACACTCAAATAAAATTAATATTATCATCACATATATTTTCAATCTTTGGGTTGGATAAACGTAAAAAAAATATATAAACCATCAAAATTGCGACTGAACAGCTGTGGAGAATCTTTCAATGAGATACAGTATTTTTTTGATTTTGATGTGATGACAGAAAAACATCAAAGGCAGGTAAGTGTTTGAGAAAGTCTACTATCGAGCATAGAAACCACGCGAAGATTCGCTCTAAAATGAGAAAATACTGTAGTAAATAAATGCATATTTTTTATCGTGCCCAACAGCTCCCGATCTAAGTCCAGCATCAGTTTCATTGTGGGGGATGGGTGGAATGTAGAAAAGTTGATTCGTGAACGAGATCAGAGAAATCATTTGCAGGAACTCGATGTTTGAGTCTCAATGAGCTGCCTAATTCTTGAAAATGTTGTTGCTCACGGCTCCTTCCCGCACCTTTAAAAGCACGGCCGCATGCAACCAAACGGCGGAAATTGTTGTATTGTGAACAGATGAAATCTGTGGCAACGTTTGGCTGATTAGCTGAGCTCTATTTTACGAAATACAAGAGGGCAGAATGAACGCTGTTTCACGAGTTACTGCTAGTCACAGGCCATGAGGAACCTCGTTTCAAAAGATAGGTATTAGAGACCAGGGTGAACTATCACATAGGGTAGAGATAGTGAAAGTGAAAGACGAGTGGTTTTACACAGGGTACAGCTATTTAGAGGACGGGATGACTTATCTGACGGAGTACAGCTAGTTAGAAAAAAGAACCAACTTTTCTACGGGCTGCAACTAGTCAAACTTCAGGGTGAGCTATCTCACGAGATAAACCCTAAGTAAAGTACAAAAAACTAACAATTTTACAAGATACAGCTACTTAGAGGACAGGGTGAACTATGTCACTAGATAAACGTAGCTAAAGTATAGAATTAACAGTTTTACTGTGTACAGATAGTTAGAAGAGAGGATGAACTATCTCGTGAGACAAACGTAGCTAAAGAACAGAATTAACAGTTCTCTCTCAGGTACAGCTAGTTGGAGGACAGGATGAACTATCTCACGAGGCACAGGTAACTAGAAAACAGGACAATCGATGTTTGTGTGGCTGCTGCTAGACAGAGTCAAAGCAGAAACACTGTTTCACAAGATTCAATTATCTTACTGAGCACAGGTAGTTAGAGCCCTGGATTAACTATCTCGCGGGGTACAGATTAGTTAAAGGTCAAGATGAAGTGTTCCAGGGGGGGGGCTAAAACTAGTCTACTGATAAGTTCAGGCGTCAGAATCTCCCCTTTTTTTTAACCTTGCTGCCGTGTGTTATTTTTTGACAGGTCACTGTATAAGGGTGAACGTGGATGTGCTCTAAATCCTGAACCACATCACAGATCCTCACTAACTTCTGGATACTTACTCAGAATGAGTATTCAAAAAATGTTTGTTAGTATAATTACTCCATTCATATTTGCCAGCAGGTGACTTGGTTTTACGATTATCACCTTAAAATACCACATCATCATCAGCTTAGATTTTTTCCGAAGGCATCTTCGTATTTCATTCTTTTCCACAGACTTACGTGTTTCGTTCCAAAGAGGAAACACTAGTAATCACCTTTGAAGAAAAACAACTGCAACTGATACTAAATAGGATTCAAGTCCTGCTCTTAGGTATTCTAAATGACCTCATTTACTCAGAATTACTGGAGATGCTTTTAGCTACGATTAAATATTGCATGAAGGTTGCTGTTGCCATTGATTGTCGCCAATCTGTTACACCGTAGGAAAAACCTAAATTTCGTTTATAAAAATTTGTAATAAATTCACTCTATATTACACATCTTGACTGGAAAGTGATCGCAATTAAATTTACCTGGAATCTTCGCATCTACAAACCGACCTCTTGTGTTTCAGCTTCTCTGGGCATCGCTGCAAAGGTCTGGTTTATACACGTATTCAGTGAGCTGGCCAATATTAATTTTAAGGAGCGCAACAGATTCATATAGGACAAACACGTAAGTAATCAATAATGTGACCGCACCCATTAAATATAATACATGTTTTTCACTTATGTGTTTACCAGGTAAAAACACTAAAAATCAGAGAATGTGGTCTAACTTAGTAGATTAGTTTTACATGATGCTTTAATGAGGTAGCATATTGTATAGTGTAATACTAACTGGAAAATTCAACAGGTAAACATCAAATATGTCCAGTCGTTGTCGGCATGTTTATTGTATTGATATACCTGGAAAATAGAAACTCCGTTGTGCACACCGCAATCTAGTTTACATACATTACCTATCATCACAAATGGCATGGACGGTTACGACATCGCGCCCACTCCAATAGAACGACGACAAACAAAGCATGTGGCGCATACGGTGGCAGAGTACCAACCTTTTAAGATAACCGTGAGTTTAGAGGGTAGAATGCCAGAGACAGAGAAACTGGCGGTCAGTGGCTGCCGATGGAGTCTGGGAGGCGAGCGAAATAACGCCGAGTGAAGCTCAGCCTCGCGTTGATCTCGAGCATGGTCGTTCAGTCAGGGACGGTTCCGAGACCTTTATTCCCCTTCTCTGCCGCCGGAACAGAGCCAGATCGCAAACGGAAAGCGGCGCTTTCGGTACTGGGATTTTGTTTGGCGAGTTTCCGGGTGGTTTCCGCAGAACGGAAAAGGCCTGGGTTTGGGGTTAGTGATACGTAGAAAAAACGTGACGCGATAGGTCTGGCGGCAGGCAGGAATCGAGAGAGAGAGAGAGAGAGAGTTCATCAAGATGGCTGCGTGATGCAAAATTACCATGGTAACTAGAGAGAGAGAGAGAGAGAGAGAGAGAGCGTTCATCAAGATGGCTGCGTGATGCAAAATTACCATGGTGACTCGAGAGAGAGAGAGAGAGTTCATCAAGATGGCTGCGTGATGCAAAATTACCATGGTGACTCGAGAGAGAGAGAGAGAGAGAGAGAGAGAGAAGAGAGAAGCGTTTCATCAAGATGGCTGCGTGATGCCAAATTACCATGGTGACTCGAGAGAGAGAGAGAGAGTTCATCAAGATGGCTGCGTGATGCAAAATTACCATGGTGACTCGAGAGAGAGAGAGAGAGAGAGAGAGTTCATCAAGATGGCTGCGTGATGCCAAATTACCATGGTGACGAGAGAGAGAGAGAGAGAGAGAGAGCGTTCATCAAGATGGCTGCGTGATGCAAAATTACCATGGTGGTGACTCGAGAGAGAGAGAGAGAGAGAGAGAGAGAGAGAGAGAGAGAGAGAGAGAGAGAGCGTTCATCAAGATGGCTGCGTGATGCCAAATTACCATGGTGACTCGAGAAGAGAGAGAGAGTTCATCAAGATGGCTGCGTGATGCAAAATTACCATGGTGACTCGAGAGAGAGAGAGAGAGAGAGAAGAGAGAGTTCATCAAGATGGCTGCGTGATGCCAAATTACCATGGTGACGAGAGAGAGAGAGAGAGAGCGTTCATCAGATGGCTGTGTGATGCCAAATTACCATGGTGACTCGAGAGAGAGAGAGAGAGAGAGAGAGAGGAGTTCATCAAGATGGCTGTGTGATGCCAAATTACCATGGTGACTCGGAGCCTGTAATAGACGTTCTGACGCCTGGAATTTCTGAAACAGCAACAGGGCGTGTCTGCCTTACCTGCCATCTTTGTTTTTCTTTTTTTTAAATCAAATTACCTGTGAGCTGAGCTACGTCCTCACAGTTCTTGTAGCAGAAGCCCCACTAATCTAAGAATGCCCCAGAAACCAGGGTGGGTGTTGGAGAGGTACAGACATGACGGCCATTCGTCCTTATTGAACTGACCCCGTTGTGTGTGCTCTGGAAAGGCCAAAGGGGCAGCGCTACTCTCCTCCCTACTTCCCTCTTTCTTCACTTTTTCTTTTGCATTGAATAAAGATTCAGAAAATGTTGGGGTCGACATTAATTATTCTCTTCTAATGAAACCGTAAGCTAATGGCACATCCCCTCCTTTCCGCATTATAGCAGACAGGGAGAAATCCGGCTGCCAAACGAAAGCTGTAAAAATATAGTTGAATAATGGAGGCGGTAATTTAGGGAATTGTGGAGAGGGAGGAATTACTGGTGAACCAACAACACCATCACATGCATCAAAAAAAGAGAAAGAACCAGCGAGTGGGAAAGACGATTACTGTAGCGCTACGGTCGAAGGCTGGAGTTCGAATTTCGGTCAGGGTTTCCTCTTTCGCCAGCCGTCCGCCCACCACATCTAGTAATGGGCAGTTCTTCTGGGCCTTTCGATGCGGGCGCTAATGGCCATCCACTGCGTCTTTCCCCCAGCCCTGGACCGTTATTCATAATCCACCGTCCCGCCTCTCTGATAAATACTCAGGACTTGTATACATGTTATCTGTTTAACGAGTTACAAGGTTTCAGTCCGGTGACTTCCTGTCCCCGTGTAATATCTCAGCCGATTCATACCATTCACTGGATTTAGGGACGGATACTGCGATTCCATACTGATAACGCAGGCCTGCAAAATCTGGGTCATTGAGAACTGTCTGCCATGTTATTATAACTGATTCCTATGTTGTTTGGTGCGCTGATTTAGAATACGACCACCAATTTTCTCTATCACATGAGGATTTTTCACAAAGTGAATCCGAAAATATGGGGAGAGAGATCATCAATACGTATTCTTGTTGAAACATTTATTTGCAAAAAAAAAAATTAAAAATAGTTTCATTTACAATATTATTGATAGAAAACCGTTCTCAACACTTACTCACCTTTACAAGTCTTTATACTGCCTTTTCTATTCTCCCTCCAAGCTCCTTTTGGTACCCTTTTCTCTTGTAGGCAGCTTGCGGCTCTTCTCTGTGCAGCATCCAACAGTAGTCCGCAAACATGTTGACATTCCACCTACCCTGGTATCTGCGTTCCATCTCCTTGATATCTTGATGAAATCCTTCCCCCTGCTCTTCACTAACAGCACCAAGATTTTCGGGGAAGTAGTCTAAATGAGAAATCAAGAAGTGTGCCTTCAAGCTCATCGAACAACCAAAGTCTTTGAATTTCATCAGCATGTTTTCAACAATACTCTTAAAGTTGGGGTCCTTATAGTTCCCAAGAAATTTATGTACAACTTCTTTGAAAATTTTCCAGGCCTCTTCTGCTCCTGTTTCCATTTTTGTTTCAAACACATCATCATCATCTTTCAGAAGTTTCCGAATATCTGGACCGACAAAAACACCTTTCTCTTTTGCTTCTCACAGCCCAGGAAACTTGTTGCGCAGGTATATAAATCACCCTCCTTCTTTTGACAGAGCCTTTACAAATTATTTCATCAGTCCAAGCTTGATATGAAGTGGAGGCAGGAGGACTTTCCTTGGATCAACCAAACTTTCCTGCACTACATTTTTACTTCCAGGTTCTAATTCTACCCTACACGGCCACTCCTTTTTGATCCAGTGTTGGCCCCTATCCCGGCTGTCCATTCACACAAGAAGCAGGGGTACTTGGTGTATCCTCCCTGCTGTCTAAGAAGCATGGAAATTACTTTTAGATCGCCGCATATCGTCCATCCATGATCCTTGTATTTTAGTTCGGTGAGAATTACGGCCAAATTCTCGTAGCGTTCTTTTAGATACACAGAATGCCCAACTGGTACTGAAGCGTACTCGCTACCATTGTGGAGAAACACTGCCCTGAGGCTTCTTTTTGACGAGTCAATAAAGAGCCTCCACTCATTCACGTCATACTGTATGTTAAACCTCTCCATCAGTCCAGGGACATCGCTACAGTAAACCAGGTCACCTTCTTTTGAAAAGTATGGAATGAAATATTTTTTATTTCTAAACCACGAGAAAGAGGTACCAGGGGCCAACAAGTTCTTTCCCTTTAACTTAGAGCCTAATAGTTCTGCTGCATCTCTAGGAAGACTCAAGTCTCTGACTAAGTCATTCAATTCAAACTGTAAAAAGTTGGGGCTCGCTGGTGCCTGAAACATCGTGAAAGTCCTCTCAAATCCTGGTCTTCTTTTTCAGAGTCTTCAGGTGTGTCTTCTAGTTTTTCTGGAGGTAAAGGTACTGGTATACCTGGACCATGAGGTACAGGGCGTTTGTCGACGAGAGGTTCGGATAGAAAATTTCTTTCTTATTTCTTAGATTGAACCCCTGTACGTTACATGAAAAGTAACAGTCATCACTGTGATTTCGGGTTCCCTCCAGATCATAGGGATCCCAAAACGGAAAGACTTTTCTTACCATGAGACCACTGTCCGAGTTCTTCCACATAAATAGAGCACACTCTATGTAGGGCCCAGGACTTATCCTGGTCACCAAGTTTCACACCAAATTACGCATAATACACTTTGTTAACAAAGTCTGTAATGTTTCTTTGCTGTTTCTTCACTACAAAGTTCCCACAAATGTAACAAAAGTTATCAAGTGCATTAAGACAACCCCTTGCAGCCATTTGGTACACTTATAAACAGAAGTAAACCACTAAGGGAGAAAACAGGTAAACTTCTGCAGAAATGACAGGTCTGGAAAAGTACACTGGTTATCACGGAACCTTCTCACACAAAGATCTAACTGCAACTGAGTCCAAGTGGGGAATGTGGAGAGGGGGAAGCAAAAAGAGTAGAAAAAAGAAACATTAATTTTTTGTTTAGAAGCTTAATACAGTGATTCTTGACAAATTGAAATCGAGAATTTGAGTTTGTAGGAAAATGGTACGTGATGGAATTTTTAAACTATTTTTACTGAAAACAGCGCCCCAAAATCTCTAAGAATCAGCTATTAGTTTTCGGACAATTTTTCCATTGCAGGCCTGTGTAATTTCCCGGTATTCAAGAAATACCAAGTCACGAGACCTTCCTTTCACACTTCTACCACCACAAAAATTGCTTCGCACCGTCTCCTGCTTAACTTGCGTCTTGCCGCCCCTAAATTAAATAGTGGAAGTCCTTAGTCTAGTTCCGGATCACTATAGGCGATAAACCAAATATGTGTCCTTTAATACGAGATGATCACAGCTTTGTTCAATTACTACACTGGGGTAATTTTAAAAAAAGACAACAACAAACGTTTGTGGTTAATCAACAGGATATATATATATATATATATTGGCACGAGGCCAGTCTGCATTCACGTACACAAAGGGCACTCAGGGTGGCGGGCGATCGACCTCCCCAGATTATTGGGACACCCTCCCTGGTGCTCGTGTGGAGAACTAATGGACTACTGTCATCCATCTATACAGCTGCTGCTTAGTCTGTGTAAATAATACCGGTAAACGTGCACACCTGAACAAGTGAGATAGTTTGAGATGCAAATTACTCTCTGAATAGTGAGGTAGATTAATTACAGAAATTACACTCGATATTTCGATACCATACGTCTGGCACCAGTATTCCCTTCGAAATGGTGCACTTTTCCTTCCTTTACTCTGGCGAGACAGACCGGCGCCCACTAACGGTCTAGACTCTGGAACAATCAGAGGCGCACCTGAGACTTCAGTCGGAGCATTCTTGGACGTGTCTTCGAGTGACGTAACGTCCACGTGACTCGAGGTTGGACCGGTTTCCGGGTGTCTGTCAGAAATATCTGTATGCGCTTTCGGTTGCCACCTTATTTCCGGCCGTTGATCGGAAGCGTTCACCATATTCGCCAACAAGGAATTGGCGTAAAGCACAAGCTGCGATTAATGATCTTTCGTGTCTGCTACGCCCTCCAGGCTCCGTGCGGGAAGAGGAGAAGTTGGTTCTCTCGTGAACAAAGGCTCCAAACTCCGTCATTGCCGAACGGCCCTGCCTCAAGTGAAAGGGTCAAGCAGAGTCACTGATAGGATGGCGGAAGTGGAGACCGTTATTAACACCGGCAAACCGGACGAGGATGTAGGCAAGAAGTCACAAAACGGGAGCGTCAAAGCGGAAATGTTTAAGAACGAGTCGGGATTGGAACAGCTCTGGACGCGCTGTGTCTGAAGACGGGTAGGTTAGCGGCACCGTGAGACCACGCAATTAATGGCGGGGGTACAAGTCTGGACGGTTATTCCTAAGTGGAGTTGGAAAACTGGATAAAACTGACGGCCGCTAAGCAATAAGCACCTTTGTATCCAAGGAGACGACATGCTGCAATCTAATTGGTGTGGGCTTCATATTCAATCAACACAACAAACATATAAGTAAACTTGTTATTGCTTGCTTTAGAGTCTAAGGGATCCCTAAATGGCTTCCTGGGCCGTTTAAAGTTCTGATATAAATATTATAGAACATATGTGGGGGTGGGGTGCTAACTATGGAAAGCCCCATATCTCTTGACGTTAGCAAAGAGTTTGGCACACAGTTCCCTATTTATACACCTGACTGCCGGTCTCACCAAGGAGGCGAACTTCCCACAAAATATCCATTTTTCTTCCAATGTCGCCGTGTTTCATGGCAGTTAACGTGACAGATTCTTCAGTGTGCAATTAGCGTTTTCTCGTTATTTTTCTCCGACACCAAAAATGTAACTGTTGTCAATTGGTCTTTTAATTTGTTAATTCAAGAAGGATGCGAAACGAAAATAGTTGTTGAAGGTACCGTAAACCGGTGTGGGGAGGAGAGGGTTCCAAAACCAGAACTGTACCTGAGTGGAGGTAAAATCTAATAGCGCCGAACCTGTTAAGGACATGGCCGGTTCACGGCTTGGCTTCTTGTTTGGAAGTCATTTTAACTTAATCGAAGACTCCGACCTTTAGACGGATAACAGATCTAATTCTTGACGATTTGCGTCATAGTGTTCTTGTGTTAGCGCTGATAATTTCAGCAAGGAAGAGTCGCTGGCGGCGTTCGCCAGTCCATCAAAGAGTAGATGGAAGGCAGCTTCTTTCCTTTCTCTCTCTCTCTCTCTCCTCTCTCTCTCTCTTTTTTCAGGAATGACTACGCGACAACGCTCGGATCGCTCTGTTTTGGATATTAACACCGGTTTGTGGAACTGATGAGACTGCAGCAGCACGCACCATTAGCTCTGAGCGAAATCGGAGAGAGACCCACACGCCCCCCCCACCATTCCGAGAACATGCTTCTTGGACTACTTAACGTCGTGATATATCAGCGCGAAGGAAACATACAGGATCACAAAAGATGACAATGCAAGCAGGGTAAAGTGTCCAACGTTCGAATGATGATGATGATGATGATGATGATGATGATGATGATGATGATGATGATGAAATGATGATGATGAGCAGAAAGCGAGAGAAATTCTTGACACTGACGAGGAAATATTTAATGTTGATTCAGAAGGGAAAGGTTGGTCACGAAGAGACGGACTCAAGAAGCGAGAAGCGTGGACTGGAACATGCCGCACTGACTGAACTTGGCACTGGTGCTGCAGTAACGGAGGTTGATGACGCACTTAAAAGATCAAAGTATCCTCGTACAGCTGATGAAGCTCGTTCCGGCTGCAAACCCCCCCTCAGAACTCCAAACTTGTACGATTATTCATAAGAAATTGAAACTTAAGAGACCCGTCTTAGACCGGCCCTCGACATGAAACTCGTCTTTCGATATGCCTGAGCGCTTGCTGGGGTTGAGCGAGTTCTGCCAAGACGTGGCGGCTTCATATAACAGATGCTTAGCGGGACACATTACACTTCCCTCGAACCAGTCAGAACAGCTGACCCCTTCCCGGAGGGGGTGGGGCCCGACTTGTTCGGTCTGTGGCTGAAATTTCAGCTTGAAACCTCATGAGTGTCAACACATTCCTCGGAGACGCTGCTGAACTCAAAGATTGGGAGTGTATGAATTCTGCTTGGAAATAATACTTTCGCTGCTGGAATCTTTCTTGGTCCAAGGAGATACCGGCTATTGTCATCCGAGAGAAAATAAATTATACCAAGGATCACTTTAACAGCGTTGAAATGTCGTCTGCTACGCGAGCAGCCACCGCGGGAAGAGTGATAAACGCCAGAAAGGAAGATGACGAACCCGAGCTTCTTTTTTGCTGGAAGGAGAATCCAGCGAAATAAGGGATCCGTCCTTCCACGAACTCCAGGTTTTATCTTACTCGAAAACCCTTATGGTAATGCCCAGGGTTCCGCCCGAGCGGTAGAGACCGGCCGGCTGACGTCCATGAACGGGACTTTTCCGGTCTCAGGTTTGCGGTCACGAGGACGACACGAGACGGAGGAGATTCTGGACGACACTTCGGGGGGGGTCGTGGTCCAGGAAAACGGTATTTTCAAAGACAGAATGTGATTCTGTTTCCGTAGTTTACCGTCTTTGTAATTTTAAAAAAAAAAAAAAAAAAGGGTGAGAATTACCCATTCTATTGTTAACCTGTCGGGTCACGGGGCTGGGTTCGAGAGTAGATCGATCAACGTTCTGTCGGAGCGAATGGTTTCAAGATTCGATTCGACCTCCTGCTTAGATACGTTATCGGAGCAGCAGCTTGGGGGAGGTTGGTTATTTATAAGAACAGGGGAGAAGTGAGGGTCTGGCAGCTGTTTCCAGAGACCGCGACGATAACTGGCAGGTATCGAGCTCTGCTAGGACCAACTCGTTAGTGCTGTCCACTTTGGAGACATGACCCCGTCGCGGCGGCCAGGACGGACACCGCAGCTCTCGGGGAGCGATGACCGAACCTCGCTAATTCCACAGCCGGACTTAAGCTAAACCTGTGAGCCCAGAATTCTCTCTCTCTCTCCCCCTCCCTCCCCACTGTTCCCTCCTCTCCCCCCTCCCCCTGTCCCCCTCTCTCTCTCTCCCCCTCCCCCTGTCCCCCTCTCTCCCCCCCTCCCCCTGTCCCCCTCTCTCTCTCCCCTCCCCTCCCCCCTCTTGTCCTCTCTCCCCCTCCCCCTGTCCCCCTCCCCCTGTCTCCCCTCTGTCTCTCCCCCCCTCCCCACTGTCCCCCCTCTCTCTCTCTCTCCCTCCCCCTCCCTGTCCCCCCCTCTCTCTCCCCTCCCTCCCCACTGTTCCCCCCCTCCCTCCCTCCCACTGTCCCCCCTCTCTCTCTCCCCCTCCCCCTCCCCCCTCCCCCTGTCCCCCTTGTCTCTCTCCCCCCTCCCCCTGTCCCCCCTCTGTCTCTCCCCCTCCCCCTGTCCCCCTCCCCCCTGTCCTCCCCTCTGTCTCTCCTCCCCCCTCCCCACTTCCCCCCTCTCTCTCTCTCCCTCCTCCTCTCCCCCCCTCCCCCTCTCTCTCTCTCCCTCCCCCTCCCCCTGTCCCCCCCCCTCTCTCTCTCCCACCCTCTCTCCCCCTCTCTCCCTCCTCCCCCACTGTTCCCCCTCCCTCCCTCCCCACTGTCCCCCTCTCTCTCTCTCTCTCTCCTCCCCCCTCCCCCTGTCCCTCCCCCTCTCTCTCTCTCCTCCCTCCCCACTGTTCCCCTCCCTCCCTCCCCACTGTCCCCCCCTCTCTCTCTCCCCCCTCCCCCTGTCTCCCCCTCTTTCCTCTCCTCCCTCCCCACTGTTCCCCCTCTTTCTCTCTCTCTCCCCCTCCCTCCCCCCTGTCCCCTCTCTCTCTCTCTCTCTCTCCCTCCCTCCCCACTGTTCCCCCTCCTTCCCCCCTCTTTCTCTCTCTCTCCCTCCCCCTCCCCCCCCCCCCCCCCCTGTCCCCTCTCTCTCTCTCTCTCTCCTCTCTCCCTCCCTCCCCACTTTCCCCCCCCTCCCTCCTCCCCACTGTCCCCCCCCTCTCTCTCTCCCCCTCTCCACTGTCCCTCCCCCTCTTTCTCTCTCTCCATCTCCCCTCCCCCCTGTCCCCCTCTCTCTCCTCTCCTCTCTCCCCCTCCCCCCCCCCCCTGTCCCCCCCCCTCTTCTCTCTCCGCTCTCTCTCTCTCCCCCCCCCCCTCCCCTCTCCCCACCCCTCCCCCTGTCCCCTCTCTCTCTCTCTCTCCACCTGTCCCCACCCCTCCCCCCTCTCTCTCTCTCTCCACCTGTCCCCCCCCCTCTCTCTCTCTCTCATAGATCAGAAAAAAACATCACTGCATCTTTTCCTGGGTCTCTGAGCTTAATTAGCTTGATGTACTGTTGAAATGTGAATAAAGATAAGCGCATATAAATTGCCCCCCCCCCCCCCCCGTCCCGGAATCGGTCGCGATTTACGTGTTTTTAAGTCGCGCGGCCATCTCTTAGCGTACCACGTGACTGTCCAACCATCGGCCATGTTTCAGCGTCTGACTGGTGTGCAAACACGTCGGAGAAAGTCCGAACTTCCCGAAAGCTGCGGATACACTACACTGCGAAAGTCGTTAGCTCTTGTGGTGTTGCCACTATCCTTACCGTCGTTAGTCACAGGGGTGGGGAGCATCTTATTTAAAATAACATTAGCAGCTTTCATTTAATATTCAGAGTTATCGCAATTAACTCTTTTAATACCAAACAAGGTACAGTTCATGGTCTGCTGCAGTAGTTCATCCTAAGTAGTTAAAGAAATCAAAGATGTTTTTTTTTTCTGTTGCCCCATTGTCAGAATTCCATGTTGTAGCCTCCGCCGACCCGATATCTAAGTGTTACCTTCGGGTGAAAAAACACGCAGGGTCTTGGCCATTTTCCGGATCCTGGGAATCTCGCCATTTTTTAAATTACCGCAGAGTCTTGTGGTTTTGCTTCTACTTCACGCCGTTTAAAGGGAAACTTGCGCGGCCATGTTGTTTAACCCTGGTGCTGCCAGTCAGTGCATTTAAAAAAAGAGAGAGACACCTTTAATATAGGATTGGTCAGGCATGGCAGAAAAAGAGAAAGAACATTCTCGGGTGAGCAGAGAGATGATGACTAGCGACACCTCAATAAGAGAGTTCATGGACCAGTGTCACGAATGTATAAATCTCAAATACAATAATGGAACAAACTGAGTAAAAAAAATTGTCTTGATTTTTCAATGAAGGAACCATGCAGAAAAAAAAAAAACAAAAGAAAAAACGCTCTGAATGTCAAGGTCAGAGGGCTGCAAGTCAGGGCACACAGAAACATCAGTAGAAAATGCGACCCATGACGCACCGGTGATAGACGCCGACCAAAACCTCGAGTCACGTGGACGTTACGTCACTCGAAGACACGTCCAAGAATGTTCCGACTGAAGTCTCAGGTGCGCCTCTGATTGTTCCAGAGTCTAGACCGTTAGTGGGCGCCGGTCTGTCCCGCCAGAGTAAAGGAAGGAAAAGTGCACCATTTCGAAGGGAATACTGGTGCCAGACGTATGGTATCGAAATATTGAGTGTAATTTCTGTAATTAATCTACCTCAATATTCAGAGAGTAATTTGCATCTCAAACTATCTCAATTGTTCAGGTGTGCACGTTTACCGGTATTATTTACACAGACAAACAAAAAAAGCAGCAGCTGTATAGATGGAAGACAGGAGTCCATTAGTTCTCCACACGAGCACCAGGAAGGGTGCGTCCCAATAATCTGGGGAGGTCGATCGCCCGCCACCCTGAGTGCCCTTTGTGTATGTGAATGCAGACTGGCCTCGTGCCAATATATATATCCTGTTGATTAACCACAAACGTTTGTTGTTGTCTTTTTTTTAAATTACCCCAGTGTAGTAATTGAACAAAGCTGTGAACATCTCGTATTAAAGGACACATATTTGGTTTATCGCCTATAGTGATCCGGAACTAGACTAAGGACTTCCACTATTTAGTTTTAGGGGCGGCAAGACGCAAGTTAAGCAGGAGACGGTGCGAAGCAATCTTTGTGGTAGAAGTGTGAAAGGAAGGTCTCGTGACTTGGTATTTCTTGAATACCGGGAAATTACACAGGCCTGCAATGGAAAAATTGTCCGAAAACTAATAGCTGATTCTTAGAGATTTTGGGGCGCTGTTTTCAGTAAAAATAGTTTAAAAATTCCATCACGTACCATTTTCCTACAAACTCAAATTCTCGATTTCAATTTGTCAAGAATCACTGTATTAAGCTTCTAAACAAAAAATTAATTTTTCTTTTTTCTACTCTTTTTTACTCCTTTTTGCTTCCCCCTCTCCACATTCCCCACTTGGACTCAGTTGCAGTTAGATCTTTGTGTGAGAAGGTTCCGTGATAACCAGTGTACTTTTCCAGACCTGTCATTTCTGCAGAAGTTTACCTGTTTTCTCCCTTAGTGGTTTTCTTCTGTTTATAAGTGTACTAAATGGCTGCAAGGGGTTGTCTTAATGCACTTGATAACTTTTGTTACATTTGTGGGAACTTTGTAGTGAAGAAACAGCAAAGAAACATTACAGACTTTGTTAACAAAGTGTATTATGCGTAATTTGGTGTGAAACTTGGTGACCAGGATAAGTCCTGGGCCCTACATAGAGTGTGCTCTATTTATGTGGAAGAACTCGGACAGTGGTCTCATGGTAAGAAAAAGTCTTTCCGTTTTGGGATTCCTATGATCTGGAGGGAACCCAGAAATCACAGTGATGACTGTTACTTTTCATGTAACGTACAGGGGTTCAATCTAAGAAATAAGAAAGAAATTTTCTATCCGAACCTCTCGTCGACAAACGCCCTGTACCTCATGGTCCAGGTATACCAGTACCTTTACCTCCAGAAAAACTAGAAGACACACCTGAAGACTCTGAAAAAGAAGACCAGGATTCTGATGAGGACTTTCACGATGTTTCAGGCACCAGCGAGCCCCAACCTTTTTTACAGTTTGAATTGAATGACTTAGTCAGAGACTTGAGTCTTCCTAGTGATGCAGCAGAACTGTTAGGCTCTAAGTTAAAGGAAAAGAACTTGTTGGCCCCTGGTACCTCTTTCTCATGGTTTAGAAATAGAGAAAAATATTTCATTCCATACTTTTCAAAAGAAGGTGACCTGGTTTACTGTAGCGATGTCCCTGGACTGATGGAGAGGTTTAACATACAGTATGACGTGAATGAGTGTAGGCTCTTTATTGACTCGTCAAAAAGAAGCCTCAGGGCAGTGTTTCTCCACAATGGTAGCGAGTACGCTTCAGTACCAGATGGGCATTCTGTGTATCTAAAAGAATGCTACGAGAATTTGGCCGTAATTCTCACCGAACTAAAATACAAGGATCATGGATGGACGATATGCGGCGATCTAAAAGTAATTTCCATGCTTCTTGGACAGCAGGGAGGATACACCAAGTACCCCTGCTTCTTGTGTGAATGAGACAGCCGGGATAGGGGGCCAACACTGGATCAAAAAAGAGTGGCCGTGTAGGGTAGAATTATAACCTGGAAGTAAAAATGTAGTACAGGAAAGTTTGGTTGATCCAAGGAAAGTCCTCCTGCCTCCACTGCATATCAAGCTTGGACTGATGAAACAATTTGTAAAGGCTCTGTCAAAAGAAGGAGAGTGTTTTAAATACCTGCGCAACAAGTTTTCTGGGCTGTGAGAAGCAAAAGAGAAAGGTGTTTTTGTCGGTCCAGATATTCGGAAACTTCTGAAAGATGATGATGATGTGTTTGAAACAAAAATGGAAACAGGAGCAGAAGAGGCCTGGAAAATTTTCAAAGAAGTTGTACATAAATTTCTTGGGAACTATAAGGACCCCAACTTTAAGAGTATTGTTGAAAACATGCTGATGAAATTCAAAGACTTTGGTTGTTCGATGAGCTTGAAGGCGCACTTCCTGAATTCTCATTTAGACTACTTCCTCGAAAATCTTGGTGCTGTTAGTGAAGAGCAGGGGGAAGGATTTCATCAAGATATCAAGGAGATGGAACGCAGATACCAGGGTAGGTGGAATGTCAACATGTTTGCGGACTACTGTTGGATGCTGCACAGAGAAGAGCCGCAAGCTGCCTACAAGAGAAAAGGGTACCAAAAGGAGCTTGGAGGGAGAACAGAAAAGGCAGTATAAAGACTTGTAAAGGTGAGTAAGTGTTGAGAACGGTTTTCTATCAATAATATTGTAAATGAAACTATTTTTAATTTTTTTTGCAAATAAATGTTTCAACCAGAATACGTATTGATGATCTCTCTCCCCATATTTTCGGATTCACTTTGTGAAAAATCCTCATGTGATAGAGAAAAATGGTGGTCGTATTCTAAATCAGCGCACCAGACAACATAGGAATCAGTTATAATAACATGGCAGACAGTTCTCAATGACCCAGATTTTGCAGGCCTGCGTTATCAGTATGGAATCGCAGTATCCGTCCCTAAATCCAGTGAATGGTATGAATCGGCTGAGATATTACACGGGGACAGGAAGTCACCGGACTGAAACCTTGTAACTCGTTAAACAGATAACATGTATACAAGTCCTGAGTATTTATCAGAGAGGCGGGACGGTGGATTATGAATAACGGTCCAGGGCTGGGGGAAAGACGCAGTGGATGGCCATTAGCGCCCGCATCGAAAGGCCCATAAGAACTGCCCATTACTAGATGTGGTGGGCGGACGGCTGGCGAAAGAGGAAGCAGTCAGGCCCTCAACCTTACAGGTCTCCTAGTCTACCGATGGAGTGCCCTATAATAATTAAGGGATTAGATTTCGATGTAAATACATTTTCTTTCCTCGAGTATTCATTGTTGGTCAGCAGATTCGCGGCGGCAGTCTACGTAATGACTGCCCGCGGTGCCCTAATATATGTATCATTCTGAAACTTTTTCCCTAAAGTGGATGCTTTAAAATCCATAAGCCCTTCCAGAGAAAGCTCGCGGGTGAGATGAGTATGGACGTCAAGAACCAACAATACACAGAGTGGGAAGAAAGATTATTCTCGCCGGTTATTCACTCTCTGCGCTTGTCTGGAATTTCAAACACACGATGCGAGTCGTCCCAGTAAAATATAGCGTCTGAGCCGAACTGATAATTCACAGCCAATAATCTAAATCGCATTTATGCTACTAATTTCGGCATAAATTACAGTAATAATAAAACCCAAAGTTTTCGTTCCACTAATTACAGTGGCAGACAAAAGTCCAAGGACGATGGCAGAACAGACATATTCCAGCCTGGACATTAGGCTGATAGAAGAGCAAGTCCTCGCTTTTTCGATTGACTTATACATCGTCATGAATCGGTGGTCGATATTTTGCTTACACTCGCTATTTCCTACGTTATGACAGAATTCCACGGCAACAAAATTTTCAAAACAAATCAAACATCCAGATCTTTTTTGACCCAAACCCAATTTTTAGAGATTACGCGAGATCAGGGAATTATTAGTATTCGGTCGCGTAGATATAAGCATCGATTACAGTCTGACAGCGCCTACAGACGGAGTCCACAAGAGGAGGACACCGATCTGTGTGAATATGGGCCCAAGTCGGCTGAATAGTTGAGAACGGTTGGCCCGCAGTTCTGAGCTTTCTCATCTCTGTCTGTATCAGTCCATGGATTGATTCTCCGCTGGGTTTGAGCCGGCCACTTTAAAATTGGAATATTCTGATCTGAGAGATACTGGTCGACGAGGGCGGCGAATCCGTAGAGCTTGATCCTAGTAAATCGGTCAGGAAGTCCAAGTAAACAAACCGATTCATTATTCTCTGGGCACGATGTATAGGACCCTGCCCCCTTTTCGGGAGAAACAGCCCCACACTAGGATGGAGCCGCCTCCTCCTTTGGTCGACGGTTCTCGGACGGAAAGTTCCGTTAATTCTCTGCCGCACATAAATTCGACCGTTTGACCCAATCCTCCGGAACCGAAATTCGTCGGACCATAGACTCCGAGCCCACATTTCCGAGGTTGAGCCCTTAGATTTTTCAACTAAACAAATAGTTTCTTCCTGACAACACGTCTCTCCACCCCACGTCAATTCGAAACCACAGATCCGCCTCTGGACGGATCTCGCAAATCCCTTAAAATCTCAGCGGACGTCCTGTGCCGGTCCATTTCGGACAGGTGCTCGGTTTTCCGATCGGCCCGAGCATCAGCTTTTCGGGGTTTGCGACTTCTGTGGCGTTCGATGCGCAGTCAGTCTCCCGTTTGTTTCTCCAGCTTCCGGGCCCCGATAAGAAGCCGTATTAGGGCACCGGGCACCGCCCCACCAAAACAACAACAACAAAAAAAAAAAACGCAGATATAAGCGGTCGACGTTCTTAAACTTTTGTCCGCCACTGTAATTTATCGAACTCCAGCACGTGCACTTCGGTTACCTATTGATCGTTGATAGAATGCCTGGCGCGGTCTCCAGCTGTCGTCCCGAAGGCCGCTCTGCGCACAGGTAACAAACACATTACGAGTGACCGGCTTCGCCTTCATAGGTGCGCGTGCCTCGCACTTTATTCTCGTAAGCGGCCGATAATAAAATACAGAAAATCCATACATTCACTTTCTCCCTAATTCCTCTCCCCCCCCCAACAACTCCGGCTATGTCTTTCGTGTTAAGCGCCGCGAAGATCGTCTCCCCCCCCCCCTAACGCGTCATATAGATACGGATACAGGTAAACCTCCCCTCCCCGGGCTGCCCTCACCATCAACCTACTGACCCGAGTCGTGGGCCCCACATACGCATCTGCCAAAAGAGAGTGTGTTTACTCTCGAGCACTCGTCGGGACAACCATTCCCTTCGAGCCCGATCAATGTTCCGGCGGACAGCTGACGATCTCCAATGAACTAAGCCGCCCCACAATTAGGCAGCTTCTGTAAATCACCGGACTTCTGCTAAGCGGATCGCCGATGATCCGATGAAAATTAGGTCGACAAACAGTAGGAAGGGGCTTCTGTCCCGTTTAGAAAACTGCTTACACGCAGGTATATTATTCCCGCGGCTAGGTGATTCATATCTGTATTAGTGATCCTTTGTAGTTTTTATTTAATTGCTTTCACCGATAAAGTTTGCGAGTTTTCTGCCCGCGGGGTGCAAGAGCCGTCATATCTCCCGTTCTCGACAGCAGTGTTCCGTCTATCAAAATCTCCCGCCCCCCCACCCTCACATTTAGGGAAGTCTTTTTCGCCATCAAATCAAACTGCTCTCTTTCGAGTCGGACTTTACCTTTAAAAAAAAGGGGGGGCAATACAACTTTTCAGCAACTGAATCAGGATAGATATTTCCACGAATTGATAACCGGAAATGGGAATGAAGGTCAGTGTTAGGCGTTGATTGGTATTGGTGCGCAATTTAGTCAGCCACTGGAGTCAAGGTGGCACAGTGGGAACAGGCGGCTTTATTGTCTAGGCTCCAGAAGCAACCTGAATACAAATGCAAGTTCAATTAGGGAATTCTAATTCAGAATGAAGCCATCAAGGGGGCGATAATTACGCTTTCTTCAAATGGTGAGAACAACTTTGGCACGGCCTGTGGAAGACTAAATGACGCATTCGGTCGAAATTGCCCCAAAAAGCTGCCAAAATTAGTAACTATTTCATCTCCCTCTTTGAAAGCTATGAAACGCATACAAGTGGGGCGTTTACCCATTTGACCTAGAATGATAGTGCAAGCAAGCCCTCAAGAACATGCCACTAAGAACTGTTCCATGTGCCCAATCATTCAAGAAATCCCCTAGATTCCCCAGAATTTCTGATTGATAAAGGAAGCTGGTATGCACAGCAGCAATCCGTGTGGGTTAGGACAGTAGTGAAACAACATTAAGCTGTATCACTGGCCAACCCTCCTTGTTGCTCAAATGTAAATAGATTCTAAGATCTCCATGCTGTTCTCAGAACGCCATACAATAATTGATCGCTGAGTGTCCCCATCAGTTTTAATGCCATCAGTATTTTCATACCATCAGAATATTTGGATGTGGGCTTCTGTTTCAAAGAGACAGAGAATGACAGCTTTGTGAGACTCTGTAATTTTCTTGCTTAAAACTGTAAGGCGGCAGTAAGTGGCAAACTCCTCAATCTCGAGACTTAGAGAAACTTTCCAGCTAAGCTACAGACACCCACATTGTTTGGAGTCTCAGGTGCCACATTTCGAATCTGACTAAATACCTCAAAGGGGGGGGTTTATTTCTGTCAACAACAATAAAAGAAAATTCTTACGTTTCTTTGCAGCAGGCAACAACAACAGAAACAACTTGTGAGGAGGAAAAAAACTTTAATAAAACTTGAGAGACGCTGTTATACATTCTGCAGATATGACGACGATTAAATGAAATGGGGCCACATAGAACAACAAAGCTGCTTGCCAAAACAAAAAAAGATAACAAAAACAAGTTTCAAGTGGATGATTTTGAAAAAAAAGTAAACAATCAGATGACAGAAGCGGAATGTAATGACAGCATAATTTCACGATTTTGTGGAAGAACAAGCTTGATCCACTCAATGGCCAATAACAATTATGGTAAAACAAATTTTTTTTTTGTTTTTAAGTTTTCATTTTTAAAAAAAGCATGTAGTAGTAAAAAAAAGAGTTTAGAAATAAGAATGTGTGTATATATAAAAATATATAAAGGCTGATTCTGCTAGATTTTAATACAACAAGCGCTTTAGATTCACAAATTTTCCAACAGTCGGTTAACAAGCCAACCCAACCTCTGTGCAGAATGACGCGAATGGAGCAGGCAGATTTCAACATCGTTTCTGAGTGACACGAGATTTAGTTTTGGATGCCGTAAGAAAACCCGTCTACATACTGCGGTGAGGCTTCGCTGATGGAATGTTTGACAATAAATAATAATAAAAAAAAAAAAAAAATGCGGAAGGGAATGAAATTTAAAACAAGAATTTCTCTGATGCAAAACTGAATAGAAGATTGCCTTAGCTGCAAAAGTTATTTAAAGTTTACTTACCGCACCAATCTGCTGCTGCTGCTGCTCAGACAGAAAACAACAGCATCTACCTACCAAAAGCAGTGTTGTCAACAGATTTAAACTTGGATGTTTTTAAAAATTTGAAGGTGCAATATATATATATACACATTTATATATAAGCTCAATTTTTGGCCAAAGGAACGGAAATAAAGAGATTCCCAGTTCTTTCTAACTCTACGCAAGCCACATCCCACAGTAGTGGGATGTTGTTGTTGTCCATACAAGGAAGACAACCCTGGCGAAGGGACTGCAGTTATCCACTAGGAAGCATGTAGAGAGATGAGATGGGCCGCCGTCATCTATGGTTAGATGAGATTTTCCCCACCCTCTCACAACCAAGCAGCTAACATTTTTTTTTTTTTTGATTTAAAAAAAAGAAGAAACAAACCATCATCAAATCAGTAATGTGCGCCACAAGATGGGAACCAACCCGCTTCTTCAGATCAGGGCAGAGAATTAAAACCAGACTTCTCCCGTTATTAATACCAGATCATTCCACTCCAAATCTCGGACAGTACGCAGCAGTGGTCCGGCAAACCACACAGTGTACCGATTTGTATGAACCATTTTTTTTTTCTTTCAAAAACCAAAAAAAAGAAGTTTTAAAAGCTGCACCTTCACATCTTTTACCAAGGTAGCGAACAATAATCGTATATAATATAAAAAAGAGAGTAGCAAAAGCAATGATATTGAAAAGGGGAACCAGGAACAAGAAACGCCAGAGAAACAAACACAAAAGAAAGCATCGAACAAGATTCATAAAGAAACAAGAGAAGACCCAGCTGGAGAGAAAATTGAAAAAAATAGAGTTTTGATTTTATTTTTTGCGTACATCAGCATCTATAAGGGGCACAGTGGGATCAATGACTGACTGACTGCTGCCATTCTGTGACTTGCGAGGGCCCCACCCCTCACTGGAAATCTTGTTTTTTTTTTTTTTTTTTTTTTTTTAATGTGGGAGGAAAATGGAAAACCCAGCAGAAAAACCCTGGCTGGTGGTGGTGGATGGTAAGGCAAGAAGAAACCACATCAAGCAGATTCATCAAACTTAGCTGCTTGCCCTCAACCATTGATGTTTTTTTTTTAATTCACTGCTCTGTTTCAATGTTAGTGACCTGATGATTTGCTAAGTTACCAGAGTACAAATATACTTACTGTCGGTACTTTATAACAGAAAGCCGTTACCCAAAAATAGATGTTCATATCAAAAAGCTTAACTTTAGTCAGTCTCATTTAGCTCTGTAAACGATAAATATTTAGTGAGATGTATTCCATTTTTGTCTTCTTTTGTTTCCTTACAATTTTTTTTTTTTTTTTTGAAACACGGTTTTGTTTCTCTTGTTTCTACTTTGGAATGGAAAGGAGTCCCACCTCCCCCTGCCTAGTCTAGAATGCACAACAGTGACTTAGCATATGCAGACGCCACCAGGGCAGCATAGGGCTGCCAGCCTTTCTTCTGCGTCCCGTCACAATAATCAGCCATGCCCCGAATTATCAAAAAGCTCTTATTCCCATTACCTTCCAAGGAATTCAAAACTGCCTCAAACTCAGAATCAAATGCCTTGATGCCGTTAAGATGCGAGAATTCTTTCTTCATATCTTGAGTGTGCGTGACAAGTTTGCCAGATCCGATGGTCCCGTAGCGAATGGTCACCTGCCCATCTATGTATCCCCTTACGGCAAATCTGCTGGGAGTTGGGTGCTTGTATTCTACAACAGTACCATCAGGTTTGGTACCAAACAATTTATCTCTCGTAATTAATGGTCGGTGAAAGTCAGACTCTTCTGATTCAAGCAGCTCCTTCCCTTCTTCAATGTACTGATCCCAGGGAAAGGACGTGGAGAGCACATTTTGTTCTACCTCCCTCTTTAACTCCTGTACAGCATCCTGAAGTTTCTTTGACTGGCTGCTCCAGGCTCGTGTCACATAACTGTAACCATAGGCACCAGGTATTTTCTCCACATTTTGGCAGTGAACGTAGAGAGCCCCACTTTTGTCGACAGGAGTGGATACAACCACATCTCCTAAACGCACGTGCTTGTTGAAGTCAGAGTAGTGAGGTACTGCCCCACCTACACCTACCAAAAGCACATGTTCGACAGCACTGAAAATACCTAAAAAAAAACAGAGAGAGAGAGAAAAGAACCTAAGTTAACACTGTTGCTGCCTCAGCCATTGCCAGGCACTATATCATGTTTATCCCAAATTGGAAAGTGTCCAATTTATTTATTACTTATACATACAGTGAGCAATTTCTTTAAATTCAAAAAAAAAAAAAATTAAAGGAAATATACCTAACTTTAGTTTTAATTAACTGAATATGTTCACTGACCAAAAGGGTTGCACATCAATCATTTCAGTTAAGAGAGGGTTCACACATCAATGTGAGTACAATTGTATTAACTAAAATTTAAATGTTGCAGCAATAAAGCATTTTCACAGGTGTCAAATAAAACCTTTCATCGAGGCTTTGATTAATTTACCCTTACTCTCCTACAGGTTTTGGAGATTTGGCACATTTTGATTATACATGCACTTGAAATTGGCTCAACATCACATTACAGTCTATAGATACATGTAAATAAAGTGGTATAAATTCAGGGTGTTGCATACGTAATACATATAAGTGTCACTGTGCTCAAGTGTGGCACAATCCCATAGATAGCAGACAACTGGAATGAAAACTGCTGGGCTTTCCTCACAGAAACATAGAGAGGCCAACTTATTACATGCCAGTGTCATCAGTCATCCTTTTGCTACACATTATTCTATCAAAAAAATGGTGTTGTGAACTTAGTAGTTCAAAGAAAATAGAGGCTCATAGCCATGAAAATGTGCCACAGCCCCTTCACCAGTGCCAATGACCTGAGAAACCTGTTGACAACAAAGTGTCCACAAAGGCAGTTTCAAGGAGACTCAATCTCCTACGTTGTTGACAATCGAATGAGCTTGATGACAGGCCCACAATCAAAGAAACACCGCTAGAACAGTAGACCTATCATGGTGTGAAGATGGAGCCTTATGACTTTAAGCTTCACCTTGTCATCATGCTCTGGAACCTTAAATTTCAACAGCTATAGATTGCAATGATTTCTTAATGTCGATGCACCCACTTTGGTGACTAGGCCAATATTATAAGCCAGACTTCATCATGCAGCAGCAGTGTCTGTAGCCAGAGCAGCCCAAGTTAATCCCTCACTTGGCCCTGTTATGGGCAAAGCTTCAAAACCGATAAAGCATATCTGAGATCAAATGAGGCAGAGTGAAAATGAAAAATCACCCTGCTCGGAATTCAACATCTTGTGAAAAGCATGAACTGGTGGGCACAAGGGGAAGGTACACCTGATATTGGCACCAAACAATCAATCTTCTTGGGACAATAAGTTGACATTTCCATTGTAAACAATGATGATGCATCTAACATGTTAAAAACATACATACAAGTCATATAGCTTGTTCACTGACAAATAATGTTTATTTCATTTCATCAAATTACCTGAAGTACCAAATAATGTTCCTGAACATTTGAAAAAAAAAAAAGGATAGATAGATAACTAAAAATTAGAATTTTAATCAGAAATATATCATCATTATTTTAATATTTTAAGATGTATAGTATTCAAACAGATATTTCTTATAACAAATCTCTCTGACATATCATTTACAATATATTTCTCCCGGGAAGACTAGAATTTCAAAAATCTGGTGCTCTAATATATCCTGGAAATATCCTAAAAATTTCTATTAAATTTAAAGTGATATTAATTAATTAATTAATTAAACTAACACTTGCTAAACATGAGTGATATAAAACCTAGAGAGTCTGTCTAAAAGAAAATGAAATACTAGCAAAGCTAAAATTTCAAGCATCTTTTTTTAAAATCAAATAAATTTAAAAGTAAATATTATTTAAACCATCTGATAACAAACCCATTAAGTGGGATACCATCTAGGGTACACTTTCATTTTACTCTAACAGTGGCAATACAGTCTGCACTGTATGAAATTTTAAAGAAAATTTTTAGTTAATATGAGACTTTATTAGAGTGGAAAGAGATATTCCAGAAGGGGATGTCTAATGACAACAAAATTGGTTTAGTGATAAATAATTAACTACATACCTTACACAGAACCACTTAACCTATGTGGAAAAAAAAAATCTTGTCTATCCTTTATAATGGAGAGAGAGAGAGAATGGTGTCGGTGCAGAGATATGACGTCAGTACAGAGAGATGATGTCGGTACAGAGAGATAACGTCAGTATATATATATATAGAGAGAGAGAGAGATATGTATATATTACCTAAAATCCTGGTAACTGTGTTTTCTGCAGCAATCATTGACTGTTGATGTAGTCCAGCTTTAGAAAGCTTTGTAGATACCACCTTGTGTTTACCTATTTGTCCCAGTGTATACACCTGAGACTCACCTGGAAAAAAGAAAGAAAGAGTCAGTGCCCCACCCTGGTGTTAATTTTTTACAACACTTTTTTTTGCAGAACTGCAAGTAAACAAAGTTGCCTATCTCATCCCAGCTGCTGCTGCTGCCTGCACAAAAAAAATTGGTCAGGTTATCTACTGCCCAATGGATGATTCCTGGTCTAAAATTAAGCACAAGGATTTTAATAATCCAGTGGTTACATATTTCTATGCAATAGCTCCTACATATTCAATATGGATATTGGAAAGCAATTTTGTCAGTGATCTACTTATAAAACTGTGGTCTTCAATTATACCAAACCAATATTCTACTTAAAAGTTTTCTCCTTCCTATTTGCTCAATTTAAGAACTTAATCTTTTTAAATTAAACAGCATTTAATTACTTTTTGCTAATCAATTACTTTATTTCAATGTTATTATGGTTCTTGATATTTTTATTTCACTTACATACAAATTATTAACATTTATTATACAGACTTATAAACACGGTAGTCTGTTCATTTATGATGCTTAAAGGTATGTCTTGTAATAATCTGAAAGGAAACAGAGCAAACATTTTGACAAAAATACTTAAGTTATGCTAAGGTTCTAATTTCAAAGTGTACACCTGGATGGCACTTAGCCCAATTAGACAGTCAATTTTGTCCTACCAAAAGGCCTTGCATCAAAGGTTTCTAAGAAATGAAGAGATGAGCTAGAACATGGCCCTCATAATCTCATTAGACTGTCAACTAAAATTAAAGAATGGATAATGTTGCTCTCATTTTATGCTCTGTGGCAGCAGAGCACAGTTACTGACCAAAAAAAGACAAAGCCACCTGAACAGGCCAACAAAAAGTGCTTGTGAAGATCTTTCGTAAAACAATGGATTTACTGAAGATGGGGAATTGTGCAACAACAAATATTAGAAATGTGACAAGACCACCATTATAAACAGTAAATATCAAATCTTGTAACAAACAAGGCATGCTGTTATACAATCTCAAATCTTAATCTTTCATGTACCAAGATAATAGTTCTTCCATTAAAAACAAATTGGTAAATTAACAACAAAAATCTTTAGCAATATCAAGATGCTCCCACCTGCTACACACAGTCAGTGGTATAAAACTTGTTGCACCAGCTTCACCCTGGCCTAATGATTAGTAAAACACTCAAAGAATTGCAAGACGACTTGTATGATCTCCAATGTTAACAGTTCATTGGCACAGCATCATAAAGACTGTTTGAGAAGTCCAGGCAATTATAAAAATAACAGCTTCAAATTTGTTCAACAAATAACACAGTCAGATATAGTCTTTGAGTATTCTGACAATGGCGAACTGTTGCTAATCCATGAGGTTGGTTATGAGATTTTGCTGCAATGTACCAGGGTATGCAGTATGAATGACTGTGACCAGCTGTCTTCCAGTTGTCAAATGGTAACCGATGGTCTTGTTGATATATCAAACAGTTTAATTGTCTGCAAGAAATCATCAAGCCTGGCCTTCAATACAAACCAATCTCATGAGATTTACCAAATTGTCAGTAACTGCATTTTCATTGGAATCCTCAAAACTGAGGGAAATCAATAACCTAAAAACTTCAAGAGAAAACAAAACTCAGAGACCTTTAAAAAGAATTTTATAGTTAGAATGATCAATTACTGAACTTTGAAAATCATGATTTTCCTAAAAACCAAATATAGAAAAAAAACGTCTTTGAGTGTGTGTGCGTGTGTGATAATGACAAATTATGAAAACAAATCAGAAAGCTCTAACATTTTTCATAATAGAAAAGGTAACATATAAAGGCTAACTAACTACATCACAAATAATATGTTAAATGATGAAACAAAACAACAATGGAATAATTAGAAGACAGGTTACTTCCTCTTCTCAACATTGTTCATAACTTATGGAAGTAATGGTGATGTTGTCCATCTTGGAAGGATTTGGCCACCCAAGTTCCAACTATTCTTAGCTCAGGATGTGATACTAAGACCAGTTCTATCTCTTTGTTGTATGTGACAGCTCATAATGAGCTATGCAACTTTACTTACCGAGTGATATTTCACTTGTTAAAAGGCATCTTCGCATAAGTTCCTTTTGTATTATGTTATTTACAAGAACTAAATAACAATAGTCACTTCATTCAACAATAGTTAATGTAATTTGAGTATCCAATGAACCAATACAAAGCATTAATTGTAATTATCATTCTTGGACATACTTCAACTTCTATATCACCATGGCTCCATCAAAATAATTATCCAGTCAGAAGAGAGCTCCAAAGATGACTATTTTACAAAGAAATACCAACTTTCCAAGGTTAATATTCCAAAACTCGTTAAAAGATTTTATGAGAGGCGTGATTTAAGACAAAATCATGGAAGCAGCAGTTAAAAACTTGCAAATGAATAAGGAAAGGTGCTCTGCTAGTTAAAAAAGATGCTGAAAAATTAGTCTTACTGAGAAGCCAAGAAATGACATCAAAGATTGAGAAAGTGTTTGAAGATGAATCTAAATTTTAACTGTTTAGGTCCAAAAGGTGGCAATTAGCTTAAAGATAGTTTGGTGAAAGATGCAAAGATCACTAAGACTGCAAAACATGAAGGTGGTGCAGTTCAAGTTTAGGTTGTATATCCTTAGTGGAGCTGGAAAATTATCCATTCATCTATCAGTTTTAGATAAGCTACGAGCAAATTCAAATAGTCATACCAATCTAACTGATGCAGGATTCATATTCTAGCAAGACAAAGATCCCAAACACAAATAAACTTTAATTGCTTCCATATAGGAATATCATGGGGCAGGTGTGGAACTCCACAAATAATAAAGAAACTAAAAGGGCTTCAGAATTCTTTGGCAATGTTTACAAGACACTTGTACTCAATTCCTCATCAAGCTGCTCAAGAGTACGCTATGCTTAGAGAAACTTGAAAACCAAAAAGATGATTTCTTCCAATTCTGTTATTTTGGCATTTAATGTATCACATCCTTTGTATACATAATTAGAATATACACATTATCCTTCCTGACACCAAAAAAAAAAATTATTGTTAGTGAGCCTACTAATTTCTTTCCATAATTTGTTGACATTGTATATTATATCATACAGTATATTAATTGATAACACCACAATAATAGGCTACAATTTAAAATACTATAAAGTGTTTTTAATTCTGTTGTTCAGGTTAGTCCAGAAAGTGAATTGGTGAAAGTAATAGAAATACGCCAGTGAAAAGTGGATGAGGCAAACGCCAGGTATTCCTTTATTATTTCATCACTTTCACATGATTCTCAAATCAGGAAGAGGATTTACTTTGCTGCAGAAAAAAACTATAACTAACAGAAAGGTCAAAACATGCTTATATAAAATAAATAAATAGTCATGCAGTGAGGCTTTTTTCTAATCTACAGGTATGCAACAGAACTCAAAAAACTAAACAAAAAAAAACACTACACACTAAGCATGAAGTTTGACAGATGAAGAATATAATAGTAATGCACTAATGACTAATGTAAATTAAAGTAACTTGAGAAATACTGCAAGGAGACACGAATAGCTTATGCAAACGTATAACAAAATGTAGCCATTATATTAGTACAGAATATCCTGTAATGACGGTTTTCACAGTACGAGAGGATAGGGGAATAAAAGAATGAGGACTAAAAACTTAGAACAAAGCCAGTCAAGGTGAGAGAAGTTACAAAGTGGATTATGAAGTAACAGCCATCTAGGAAGTTTAGTCCTCCATAAGAAAAGGCACTCTATACAACTGTCAGTCACTACGTCAAACATTATTCTTCAGCTCCCCCGAGAGTTTAGTGATTCCCTCAAATGTCCAGTATGTCGACCATTCAAAACTCTGCTCATCAGGAGAACTATTTGACTATACAGTACGTCCAATCAGCTAGCAACTCGCTTGTTCCTTTATGAAGGAATAACTCCATCCCCACGGCATAGCAATAACTGAGCATTCGCAGCCAAATGCAAAATGGACATATGCAGGATTGTCACTGATAGGGAATAAACCTACTATATTAAAACTTACAGCATGTGTTCGTGCAAAAGTGAAATCGTCTCTCCCACCCACTACAGTTCTCACCAAAAAGAAAGAAAGAAAGAAAGAATGCATTTCAAGACATTAAAAATACTTAAATAATTTTGTTTAACTAGGGATGTTCAAATGAGGCCTGGCCAGGTACGATTACTGCAACACTATATCATCTGAACATCCCTAGTATTAACAGGTAAAAAAAAGCAAGTCTCAAATACACATTGCACGTGCGATCCATTGCTTCTCTTTTGTCACACTGACCAGAAGTACAAAATCACACGGGACAGTTTAGCTATTTTCTCCCTGGGAATTTCCTTTGCTGCCGTCTACAAATAAGCTAGCTTTAAAAGGGTTACCACAGATCCTTGACAGAGTAGTTTAAATGCCTAGTGAAATAAAAAGCAGTGGCCAGCCAAACTCCCCTAGTCTAGCAGTGTTAACCCCCCCCCCAGGCGATTAAAGAAAAACAACCCCACAATACTTTCCCTTTCGCGTGTGGCGTGATGAAGGTTAGAGGTAAACTTAAGATCCTCAGCTGTACATGTTGCATCATTATACAATTTTACAGAGTTTGTGTAACTGCTATGCAGCATCAAACAGGACACACACACAAATTTGCTGATGCTATAATGAAACACACCACGAAAAATTCTTTTGTAAAGTCAGCAACTTGAAGAATTTGCCCCCGCCCCCAACCCAACCACTATCTATCTTTAGAACTAACAGTGAAATGTGGCTACTTTGGTCTGACAGTTTGGTGCTACAGCAAGACAGAGATCATCATTATCAAAGACTCAATGTGGCACGATATGCTGGTGTTCTCTGAAACAGGCCTCCTATCACTGTCTCACCAGGATCTGCTTCAGTTTACAAGATGTGTTCTTAGAGAAGATATGGTGCTAACTGGAAGAGCAAGCCTGTGACAAAGCCTTCATTTCATTCCTGCACTCAACAGAGTCTGAACTCCAAACTGTGAGAGGACACTGCAATGAATCAGAACATGTGCGCTCGCAAGCAAGCGCACACACACACACAATGTGTACCTTCAAAGTCCACAATCAATCATCTATAATAAAATCTTGATTGATAGGCAATACAAAGCCTCACCAATTCCTAGTGGTGTTAGATAATGCTCACAATAATTCTACTATGTACAAGTAATTGTAGTTGTTTTGTGCTGTCTCATCGAAAAAAGGGCAAAGCTTGAATTATTTTGGCCTGGATCTGTATAAAACAACTCATTTCAAATATCTCTCTCACTCTCTCTCTCTCTTTTTTTTTAAATTACTAACTTTTCCTACAAACTAGTTTAGTCAGTAACATTGTGATAATGGCATGCAGCATTCACCATAAGATCTTACTTACCCTGTTTTGGTGACCTTTCTGCAGAGAGCATAAGAAGTAGTCAACATTAACAACCATTTTGTAGAAGTAGTAACTTAATGTTACACTATTCCACAGAGAAAGTACACAGCCAGTCAGTACCTCCTGTAATTACTAATGTAGCACTTTCAGAAACTGTACAAGTTATTTAGAGTAACACAAAAAAAATTGCAATGTTTAATAGGCATGCAAATGGTGACAGGTATATTGGAACTACTGGAAAATATTAAATGAAATCTGTAATATACAAGTTGATTGAGTTTTTTTTTTTAAATGCTGCAGACAGTATCTAGACAAAAGTAAATATATCTTGTTACAATCACTGTAGTTCCTAGCGCATTAATTCCAGTGAAAGTGGCAGGATTTTATCATTGAATCTCAACCAGTAGATTGTCTGTATTCTCTGAAGAAATCGATGTGATGAGTGGGTCAGAAACAGTAAGCCCTCTGTTACAGGAAAAGCAGGTGAGATCGGATGGTAGATGGAAATAAGCAGATAGTAGATATCATGATCCACTAAGCAAAATGTCACATGATAAGCATATGACTGCTGGCTTTAAGAACAGTTACAGGCCAGAGGAAGCATCAGTCTGCAGACAGTCATGCCCAAAAACAAGTTCACAGAAGCTAGGGCACACAAATGGGCAATGGGACATTGGCAGGTGTTAGCTGGAAATCTCCAAGCAAATTCATCCCATCCTGAATGTAGCATAATGGCTATTATGGATCAAAAGATCCTGCTGATTGGATAAGATGCCATAAGATGTGACAGAAAATAGTAGAAAGAGTAACCCCAGATACTAGACAAGGAAATACAAAAAACAGAAAAGAAAAATATTCAACCAATCGCAAGCTACCAAATAACTGGATTAGCTATATGGTGACAGGCAAAGCGAGAGGCATAGGAAATCCCAAAATCTCAAGAAAGAAGCAACGCCAAAGCATAAACCTCAGTTATGAAAGGGAAAGCAAACAAATGCTTAATCCTTTCCTGTTTGTGATGGCCAAAATTGGTTGGCACACACCAGCCAAAGAGTTGGGCATTGATGAATCATTTAATAACCACTTCCATCTATGCTATGAATAGTACATGTAGAATGATGCTGGTTCACATTATCACTTCCTCTGGCAGCACAGGGAGACCAGAAACAAACAGGTAGTCAGTCATGCTCATGAATCTCAATAAGTAAATACTACAAATGGCTGCACCTTGGAGCAATGTCATCGCAGGATTCAAATTTAATGCAAAACTAGATGGAGAAAAATATCCCAAACTTAGCAGCATATCGAGAACAGAAATTGAGGCTGATCCAACTGCAGAAGTATTCAAAGATAATGCTGGAGGCACTAGAATAGTGAGACTTACTAAAATGGTAGATATCTCAATTGAAATAGAGAGAGAGAGATAGGCCAGCTTCTTTTTAATGAGATGGAAGAAGAAAAAAAGACAAGGTTTTTCCAATCTTTCATTAAGTAAACAATAAAAGTGAGAGCTTTAAAAAAAAAATACTGAAATTGAATATTCATTTACCCCCCCAAAAATTAAATAAATAAAGTAGAATTGATGTACTACCAGTCATCAGACCACCGACACTATAGCCAACAAAACAATTCATTAGCCTATAAATAAGAACTTACAAAGCAAATCCACCAGCCTTAGATACTCGAATGTCAATAACCAAAGCCCATAACTAGGTGAAAAATGTCATTTTTATAAACTAAATAAAACTTTTGCAAGAGCAATTCCTGGTGCTCCGTGTCATTTTCTAACTCCAAACAGTCGGAAAACCTTGCAAACTTTTAAAGTTAAAGCAATTACCAGGAAACTCTTCACTTGCTATCCTGGTGTCATTTAACTCATCTATAGTGACAGCAACAGCACAGGTAAAACAAAAAAAAAAAAAACACTCACACATTAAAACCACAATATTAAGACTTTTAATAAATAAATTTCTGCATAACATGACTGTTAACTATCTGTCCATCATTTGTGTAACAACTTGTCAAAAAAAAAGAGGGGGAAATGGGGGAGGGTCATGTGATTAATGAATCATGTGATTATGTGACCTAGCAGTATAAGAAAAATCTGCGCAAGCTGAAATTACTCTTCGCAAATGAAAGCAATTATTTGACATTTTGCAAACAAGATAAAGAATTTTAAAACAACAACAACAAAAAAAAGAGAAAATAAATAACTGCACAAGGTGTGCCAAGCATGGCTAGCCAGTAATTTTAATGTCCCTTGTTTTAGCCTTACCGTCAAGCCTGTACTTCATGAACGTGAACTTTTCCTCAATCATGGCGTCTACTGCCAGTTTCTCACAATACAAATTGGTGATGATAGCAACTGATGGCTGCTGGGATTGAGGAATATGTGGAATCTCTTCGACCATTTTTATTGCTGAAAAATAACAACAACAAAGAAACACGCGTTTAGCTATAGAAAAAAAACCTTTAAAAAAAGGAAAAAGGTTAAATATTTTTCACAAATGCTCAACTATTTAGAAGTAGTATAACCCAAGTATGTATACATAAGGAAGAGTTCATTCAGCCAATGGCTTCAGTAGTTCTCACCCCAAACAGTTTACAGCAAAGTCTCAGTCACACCTTCTTCTGATCTCTACATATGCTTATATCTACAGCCTTATTCAATCCGAGGTTATTCGAACCCTTACTCACAATTCTTGTTGTTTTTCTGCCCGGCCGGTATTCTCATCCAGATCCCTCCATCCACTTCCCTGATCAACTTTCTGTTCTGCAGATCTTTCAGCATCACAGCCGCCATTACTATGTCAGATTGCTTCACTTTGCAGGTGCTGGGTAGCAGAAAAGAAAACAGGCAGTGAACCAGCTTTTCTCTTTTTTTCACATGTGATGCAGGTCAATACAACTTTTTTTTTTTTTTGGTGTTGTGCGGTGTTTAGGGGTGTGTATGTGAAGTTGCATATGTATTAGGGGTTTCAAAGAACTTATTGTGTTTCAAAAAAAAAAAAATGATGATGGAATAATGAGAGAGCGGTCTCTCTTCTGTTGGTCTTTGGAGGCAGAGGTAATGGTTGAGAGGGAGGGATAGCCACGAGCACTAGCATTGTGATGCTAGAAGCGAAATTCTTGGACCATTTGCAAAACCAGCCACAGAAAGTGTTTGCCAAGAACCTTTTCTTTGATCAACCTGGGGAGAAACCATTCATGTGGAACACTGTTGCTAAGATGGGGGGGGTCTGCAAAAGGTGAGGAGAATTTCGTGAGCCTATCAATCTGAAATTATGGGAGACAAAAAGTAGAATGGCAGCTACTGAATAGGAGAAATACCAAAACAATATACCAGATATGAGGTGCATAAGTATCCACGGAAAACCGTACACATCCTGGTAAATGGATCTGCATCTCTAAAAGAGAGAACGTTTGGTGTAAGATCATTGGGTTTCTATCGACATCGTGATTTAAAATATTAGTGGACCAGTGTAACATCTGAAAATGAGGATTTTTTGGATGCGAAAATGACAAAGAATAAACAGATGTTCTAGAAAGGGTAACTTTATTGTAGATCAACAAGACATTTAAGGGTTTTAAATGAGCAGTTGTAATCAAAAGCAACACAATGCTAATACTAAAAACTGTCACAACTACATAATCAACAAGAAAGCAGCTGAAAGTATATATGGTTGAAAAAGTCAAGGAAAACAACAATTCCATTGACAGGGCCAAAGGAAGACTCATTTTCCAATGGCTCACCTGCAGTGGAGAAAGAGATGTTTGTTTTTTTTAAATTAGAAATGAAGAACAGACAACAGACAGATCAACTACAATGTGATAGGATAGAGCTGAAACAGTAAATTTATTCTGTTTTTCTGCTGACTCGACCAGGCTTCAAAGATATCACAGGGATTGATAGACAACTGTACACCCAAAACATCCAGAATACTGTTCTAAGTTTTAAAAAAAAATAACAAAGCAACAGAAGGCATATAATAGCAGGATAATTTTTTTCATTTAAATAAGTGAAGTCAAAAAGGCAGTAGAATATTATTGCTACAAAAAGGTTAAAACCCATTGAATTTTTATAAATGGATGATAATGCAAAATTTTAAATAAACATTAAGCTACTCTTAAATAATAATAATAATAATAATAATAATAATAATAATAATAATAATAATAATAATAATAGGTTGTTTTGAAGATTCTCCTCTCTTAACCGGTCTAAAATACAACTACACTTCCTCACCGGAGTTGTCTCCCATGTGGAGACTGACTTCATGCCTCTGAGACAATTAAAGTTGATAGAAGGGGCCATCATTGATCCTACATCATTTATGTTATCTTGATACCGAACTACAAAATTCTCACCATCTAAGAACATGAGAAAGTATAGTCAAAAAACTTGTACACATTGCACAAGGCACAGTAGGTTGTATCAGAGAGTAGCCAATGACAGTAGATACTCTAGTGTAAGAAGTAAACGGAGTCACTCACGCTAAAATGTCTTTGGTGGCTATGCTATTAGGATAGGCGTCCTCCAGACACTGCAGCATCTTCTGCTTCTTTGCCAGCCAGATCAGGGAGTTCCGCAGACGCATTTTTCTGGCAACTTTGTTGAAGTCAATCACTTTATGATCTGAAAGTGCAACCAGAAAACCTCTGAATCTAATTTTTAATGTATTAAAACCGAAATTTTAAAAAATGTGAAAAGAAGAACTGAGGGAAAAATTACCAACTCACTGAGTGAGTGAGTGCATTACAAATTGACATTGGTGTGGTGCTGCTTCAAACAAGAAAATATCAAAGCTATTTGAAAAGTTTTAGGTAATATACTGGAAATGATTACCACAAATTTAATATGACGTTACTTTTGAATCCTTAGTGATTAGAGAATTAACTTAGTTGTTTTGCATTACCTGATGACGATAGCATCATACATAATAGTGTATGTGTGTTACTCTCGTGTGAAATCAGATTAAATTTATATACCAAACTATTCAACAATACGTGCAATTTAATCTTTTTCTTTGAATATAACAAAAATATTTTTACGCACTGAAATTTCCAGGAGGATTTGATCTTAATAATTAGAGAAACTTCACCAAAACAAAGATAATACAGTATCTCTGCCTACAGCCTCTACAAGGGTGAACACACACACACACACATATCTGGATAATCAGCAGAGTCTTCTGGCAGCAGGGCTTCGTAGTGATAACTACTACTCATGCTTTAAAATAGTGGTTCTCAACAGAGGGGGAGAGAGGTCAGTCTATGTTGCAGAGAGAAAAAAGTGACAAAGGCATCTGAGTGGACACATTGGAGAGAGATAATTCAGTCTGTGCATGTCTGTATTTATGCTTGTGTAGTAAAGAGCAGAGTTGACCTCACCTTTTTTCACTCCTCCAGCCACTGCAGTGAGGAAATGCTGTCTCTGTATTGTGTCTGGTGCACATCGCTGATCACCATACTTTATTTCACACCAAAGTTTGCTGGTTATCTTGCAACAAACAAGCTGTTAGGGCTGCTCGAACTCAAGAGCGAGGCTCGTGCATTCCTTGCTGCACAGAACAGTGAAAGGTCTGAAGACAAACCCTGGCTAGTGTACCTGGTCCGTACAAAGGAAAGACAAAACGTCTCCAATGCGACCTTCAATAAAAGCCACCAGGCCACCACAGAATTCTGACTCTGGGCTTGATGCAATCAACGGAAGCGCTGGGGGTTGTTCTCATCTCATCTACTGGTCCCTAAAGCAGTTTTCTCCGCTCTCAACACCACCAAAATAGTGATTTGCAACTATCCACAACAGACATTCATCCCTGAATCACAGCAAGCTCAATGAGTGATTTACTTATTTTAGTGAGTAGATACGTGCTAGGTAAAAGTAATTAGTTACTAAACATACTTTGTCCTTAATTTTTTGGGAATTTGTATGGTATCGGGCAGAGAGAGAGAGAGAGAGATGGATGGAGAGTGAGAGAGAGATAGAGAGAGATAGAGAGAGAGAGAGAGATAGAGAGAGAGAGAGTGGATGGAGAGTGAGAGAGAGATAGAGAGAGAGAGGGAGATGGATGGAGAGTGAGAGAGAGATAGAGATGGATGGAGAGTGAGAGAGAGAGAGAGATGGATGGAGAGTGAGAGAGAGAGAGTGAGAGAGAGAGATGGATGGAGAGAGAGAGAGAGAGAGTGTGAGAGAGAGATGGATGGAGAGAGAGAGAGAGATGGATGGAGAGTGAGAGAGAGAGAGAGAGATGGATGGAGAGTGAGAGAGGAGAGATGGGATGGAGAGAGAGAGAGAGAGAGAAGATGGATGGAGAGAGAGAGAGAGAGAAGATGGATGCGAGGAGCGAGAGCGAGAGAGAGATGGATGGAGAGTGGAGAGAGAGAGAGAGATGGATGGAGAGTGCGAGAGAGATCGATGGATGGCGAGTGCGAGAGCGCGAGCGCGATGCTGGAGAGTGCGAGAGAGCGAGCCGAGATGGAGAGTGAGAGAGATCGCGAGAGCTGGCTGGAGCTTTCGCGAGCGCTCGAGAGCTGGATGAGCGTGCGCGCGCGAGAGAGACGCGCGCGCGCTTGCTGGCGCGTAGCGAGCGCAGCTAGCGAGCGCGCCGCTCATGGCTCGCGTGCGCGAGAGAGCGCGCGACGCTCCGCTCGCTGGCTGTAGCGTGCGCGAGAGAGCGAGCTGAGAGAGCTGGATGGAGAGAGCGCGCGAGCGCGCGAGATGGATGGAGCGTGTGAGCGCGAGCGCGCGCGCGCGCGCGCGATGGCTGGCTGGCGCGCTCGCGATTCGCGCGCGCCGAGCTGGATTCGCGTGCGCGCGCGCGCGCGCTCGCGCGACTGGCTGGCGAGTGATCTCGCGCGCGCGCGCGATCGAGTCGATGGATGGCGAGTGCTCGAGCTCGCGAGCGCGCTCGCGCGCTCTGGCTGGAGCGTGGTGAGAGAGAGAGAGAAGAGATGGATGGAGAGTGCGAGAGAGAGAGAGATGGATGGAGAGTGCGAGAGAGAGAGAGAGAGAGCGCTGGATGGAGAGTGCGAGAGAGAGAGAGAGAGAGAGAGAAGCGATGATGGAGAGTGAGAGAGAGAGAGCGAGATGGATGGAGAGTGAGAGAGAGAGAGCGCGAGAGAGAGAGAGAGCTGGGGGAGGGAGAGTGAGAGAGAAGAGAGATGGATGGATGAGAGCGAGAGCGAGAGAGAGAGAGAGAGAGCTGGATGGCGAGTGAGAGAGCGAGCGCGAGCGAGAGAGAGATGGATGGAGAGTGAGAGAGAGAGAGAGAGAGAGAGAGAGATGGATGGCGAGTGAGAGAGCGAGAGAGAGAGGAGAGAGATGGATGGAGCGTCGACGAGGAGAGAGAGAGAGAGATTGATGGAGAGTTGAGCGAGAGCGAGAGAGAGGCGAGAGAGAGAGAGAGCGAGAGCCGGTGGGATCGCATGGTTTCTAGCCTAAACCCCCCAAAAGGTTGAAAAACCACTGTTGAAAACCACTGGTTTAAAAACATTGCTCAGGCCACAATGCAAGACAGGAAAACAACAAACAGGTGTAGCTTTCATGACAGCAGGTACAAAACTAAGCTTATCATCAGCAAAGGTGATTAACTCATTGGAGACATGCAGCAGTCAGTGTCAGCTCAACAGTTTTCTTTCTAAAACCTAATCCGAGTCTGGTAAGCGGCTGGGCCGCATACTATTTAGTCTATAATCCAAATTCACTACTGGACACAAAGAATTTGGACTCTAACAATCTTTTAATCTTAATCTTTTAAAACAAATTTAACCAAAAGGCCAAAAAAAACAGAAAGGAACCAAACCTCTGTCAATATTTTTCTGTTGGTTTATGAGGAAATACTGAAAAGACTCAAAATGTGAGAAGGGAGAACACCCATGCTTACTGGTCAGGGAGTGGCTTACAATATGCAGAGAAGAATTTAAAAAAAAAAAAAAACAATTCAAAAGAAGCTATGGGTTCAAACTTAAAATTATAAAAAGAACCAAAAATAAAGCAACCCCCCCCCCCTGGGCTAAGATAACAAGCAAATCAAGAAAGTACACAAAGTCTGTAACTGTTAGTATTGTGTCCAAATCTAAACAGGTGTATGTGCATGTCAGCAGTCACTGGATACAGGACATATTCCATTTTAATGTGAGAGAGAGAGCCAACATTAGTACAGTTTCTAAGTAAGATGATGATCCTAGGAATTAAATTAGCCAAAGGGAAGATCCATTGGCTCTTAAAAAGCAATACAATAAGATGAGATAGTCAGCATGGTTTTCAGTCCACTTGTTCTTGCCTCGCAAATCTTTAAGGAAGTTACAAGGAAAGACTTTAAAAAAAATTTATTTACTTTGATTTCAATAAGGCTTTTGATGCTGTATCCTCCAGCAGGACAGATCGGATATGGTTAATTTTACAAAGTGTTGATCACGTGAGGCTGCTAAGACCGTCAAGTGCATCCATGAAAGATTCACTACGTATTTGCCTCTAACAGAGAAAATATGGCCCTTTTCAATCATACATTTAACTTAAATAAAATCAAGATACTGGAAACAGTGACATCAATTTAATACATACATATTTTGAAGTTGGATATCTCCTGCCAACTAGATTTTAAAATAACAGATCCTTTTCTCCATCATTTACAACATTACATTACTTGTTTTGGAACCCAGCTAGTTTAGTTCAATTGAAAATAAATTTGGGCTGAGTTAAAAATGTTTTATACATATTTTTTTTAAGTTTATTGTCACCATCTCTTTCTACAAATAAAAAACGGTACTGATGTTGGACACGTTCTGTCTAAGGTTTGCTGATGATACCAAATTAAGTGGCGATGTGAACTTACACGATGAACTTAATATATTATACAACTGGCCTCTTACATGGAATATGAAATATGTTAATTTTCCTCTCTATTATTGACAATAGAAAAATAGTGCGCACGTGTGGATGATGGCGAATTCACTGAAAACTCAAAAATGTGATAGTATAATGTGAACTGCCAAGATCTTAGACATGATCAACCAGGATGCACAACATCAGATATCAAGGTACCTGTTTATGGGCTACAGTTGTGAGACCTTCAAACAAAACCCGGCCCACTTAGATTACGGCAATACCATTTTCAGCTGGGTTTCAATGGAATGCCCCAAGTATTCAATATCTTGAAGTTGTTTTGTTCAGATAATAAACGCGCCCTGAACAAATACAGTTATGACAAGAGTCCTAGACTAATAGATGACCTAGTTCGGTGTACCACTGTTTTTGGAGATGCCTGACAGCAATTTTGTCAGGAAGAGAGCACATCGATATTTCCTTTTTACTTCAGATCAATGACCCACCCAAACGTCAATGGCTAAACTGCATCATTATTAGAATAGATTGCATTTTATGAAGTAATTAACTTTTGTTTTTAACCTGCGCAATGTAAATCTGTTGACTGGTATACTACTGGACTGCTGAAAGTTTTTAAAGATTTTATACAGTCACTGTTTCGATACTGTGTCGTTAATTTCTTGCTACTCGGATTTTCCCTAGAACCTAGAAATAGATGGTCGACATCTGCTTGCTAGCCAAGAAACCAACCCATTACAAAGGCAAAACAAGCTTTGAAATGTAGGTTTCTAGGAAAAGGTGTGGTTCTTTTTTCATTGGTAAATAAAGTAAAAACCGCTATTTAACCTTAGTATTGATTTTGACCTTTTCTTATTTTACACTGGAGAGCAAGTAACATTTTATACAACCAATTGTAAGAACAGGTTATTCTTTAGCTGCTGGCTAAATTACCTTTATAAAACTTGTCTAGAGTTTTTTTTTTTAAAAATAAAAGATTAAATTCTAATGATGAATTGTGCTATGTATTTAAAACTGATGTTACTTGTTCCTCCACTCAGCCTGGCATGTTAGCCTGGCACGTTACCATGGCAGCAATTTCTGCGAGGCTTTTTGAATGTCCCTAGTCATTAATAATTCCGTTTTTAGATTTAAAAAAAAAACACAAACAAACGGTAAATAAAATGAAACATTTTGGTCATGAATTACATTTCTATCGGTGGTTGAAAGCCATTTCCATCATCACAAGTTTCACTCGTTGCGAATTCGTATTAAAATTTTTTCTTTTTTTTTTTTGCGGTAATAATCTTCAATATTTATCGTATTTCCAAACAAAAAAAAAAACAATTCTCCCCTCTCTCACCCCTTTCACCAGCCCTCTACAAGGGAGACAACTCTGGTGAGGCTAAAACATTTCCATTTAAAAACGCTTGATACTGACTCTGCAAAGATATTTAGCTGTGAGCGCAGCCTTAAGGTTTCTGGTCCTTAGTTCACCAGTGACTGACCTGATGAACGCTGTTGAACTAACACCACTTCTGCCTGCCTTGAGTATAGGAAGAAGTTTAAACAGCAGCAACACAAGAACATTATTTCTCCACTTACCTGGTTCAGGAAATGTATCTACAGATCAAAAAGTACAAATATCTTTTTATGAGTTTTGGTGTCACACTGCTGCAGGTGAATACAAGGAACGTGATATTATACTAAGTGTTCAAAAGATGGACCAAACAAAACAAAAATCTTAATCTTTTTTGCTTAATCAAAAAATCTGCCAAGGTAAAATAATGTCACTGCACGTTTAATAGGCTTTCAAAATTCCAATTTCCTTTGTAACCTTTTCCTCAAACAAGGAAGCGTGTTTTTCATCCTTTTCTCTATTTTATCCTCCAGGTAAAATAAAAAAACCTTTGCAAAAATATACCGTTATTTTGTTAGTAAAATATCAATTCTGGTATTATTAATACCGAAATGTTACTTGATCTCAAAGCAATCATCGGTCCTTTTAGTAAACCAGACAAGATAACAAAATTACTTGGCAAGTTTGATCTGAACTAGTGACACCTTTTGTGCGGACATGATGGATTTTTCCAAAATCCGGTAACCAAACGGGCAGCTTGTTAAAAAACGCATTTCGTAAGTTGAAAAGAGAAAGTCGACAGAGTTGTCAGAACAGAAGAGAATGGAAATCAACACAGAAGGACAAATGCTGGGGAAAAAAAAAAAAAAAAAAAACATTGCTAAGATGAAAAGGCCCCTTCTAAAACCAAAACAAAACAGAAGGATAAGTAAAGAAAAGCATCAGAAAATTTTGGGCAGGTGTATGTATGCCCAACATCAAGGAGTTTAGACTAAATGCCGTTATCAAATGGATAGCAAGATTAAGGTTTATCCCCATGTGCATTAACAATTTGTCAACTACATAAAAGATTTGGTTGCCGCATCACTATGACATAATTGACTGCTGTAAATACTAGTTTTGGTTCTCTTTTTTGTTGTTTTTTTTTACAGCAACATACACTGCACACCTGACATTCCAAGCAAAAGAATATCTTTTGTTGGTTTCTTAAAAATTATTCTCATTTGGATCTTTCTTTGTTTTTCAGATAAACATGTTTATGCAAAATATTTATATTAATTTCTGTTTGATATATTAGATTTTTTTAATCCAGTTGTCCTCTGTATGGACTGTAGTTGGTACAAGGTTCTTTAACGGCTTAACAATGTTCCAACCCCACGTGTCACTAGAGCTCATTTTGAGAATGCCAGCATAACCATAATAAGTTGGTAGAAGGTTCCTTAACGGCTTAACAATGTTCCAGCCCCACGTGTCACTAGAGTTCATTTTGAGAATGTCAGCATAACCATAGTCGGTTGGTACAAGGTTCCTTAACGGCTTAACAATGTTCCAACCCCATGTGTCACTAGAGCTCATTTTGGGAATGTCAGCATAACCATAGCCAGTTGGTACAAGGTTCCTTAACGGCTTAACAATGTTCCAACCCCACGTGTCACTAGAGCTCATTTTGGGAATGTCAGCATAACCATAGCCAGTTGGTACAAGGTTCCTTAACGGCTTAACAATGTTCCAACCCCACGTGTCACTAGAGCTCATTTTGAGAATGCCAGCATAACCATAGTCGGTTGGTAGAAGGTTCCTTAACAGCTTAACAATGTTCCAGCCCCATGTGTCACTAGAGCTCATTTTGAGAATGCCAGCATAACCAGATTTTGCATTTTTTAAAAGTGTTTGTGTACACGTTTTTATTTTTTAATTTTCTTTCCGGATTGAAAAATCTGTCTATTAGTGAATCAATCATTATGACAAAAATATTTGCACCAAAATGTAAATCACTTCTATGGTTATTTCCCTTTCTTACAAAATTAAATGACTGAGCATACCGTATACCTAAATGTAATTATAACAACAGATCCAGGTATTATGACAATTTTTTTTAAAATAACAATTCAGAAATTAATTTAAAAATTCAGTTTTCCAATTACAAATATTAGATTAGACAAAGAGAATGTATATGGAACAGATAAAAATCACAAAGAAACCTTCAGCTTCAAAACAGATTAAAGCAGCATTGTTGGCAATCATCAATTCTTAATAGTAAAACTTACCCAGCAGCTCTACAAACTCCCAACGTCCGGTTGACGTCTTTCCGGTGGAAACAGCCAAACAATTCACGTTAAATTGTTTGTTAGGAGGCACGTGCCAGTGCAGAAAGCGTCCAACCCCAAGCTGTGTGCCGGTACCAACCTCCAGGTGATGTTTGGCCCAGCTGATCCAGAAGTACTGGAAATCCTTTTCGCTTAAGATATTCATCGTCATGGCTTCTGCCCTGATGGGTCCGAGTGAACCTTCCCTGATGAGGGATCTTCGATTGTCTTCTCCAAGCACGATCTCGTGGGTCTTCCATCCAAGGTCACTGTACACGGCGGACAGGGCGATGTAAGCATCCTTGGCTGCTTTTATTTGGAATGTGAGGAAAGTCTTGTTAGTGACTGGCACCTCAGGAACAAGCAGGTAGCTGTATCGGTCTGGGGTCATCACCGTTATGAAGCTCTCTACAAACGGAGGAGTTTAAAATGAGCTTACTTCTGAAACATTAACGCTGTTAATTATGCTTAAAGTGGGAATAATATTTGGAAATTACTAATAGACAACTGCAACAACTTGTGTTTAAATTCTTCTTGCTGCTTTCACAAAACCACTTGATTTCCATTTCTGTCATTTCTCATTTCTTATTATTCAAAAAAAAGTTTTAAATCAAAGTATGGAAAGTTATTTCATAAGGTTCACAACATTTAATAACAATTATTTAAAATAAAAAACAGAAACCTGATAGTAACAGCTGACAAAATGTCTAGCAAACCCTCTTTTTTTAATTTAAAAAAATGACAGTTTATCACTATTAGTATTCAGTCTAATTATCATTTAAAAGGGTATAACTTATCTTTTCAGTGCATTGATTAATTATAAAAAAAATTATTATTATTATTATTTTAGTATCACAACTGCTTAATCCAATTAATGTGCCATCACTTATACATAAATATCGAGAGGGTAACAGTATTCAAGTTGTCTCCCTTAGGCCAGGTCAACCATACCATACCATACTTCCTGTGAGAACTAACTTTTAGCTAAATCTGCTCTCGTTTACTTACTTATAGGCGGCAAAGATTCTTTATCTGTTGGTTTCTCAGTCTTTTCCACAAAAAGTTCTACTCTTTTTATCAAGGAATACTTCTTCAATAGAATCAAAGCTCTTTTCACAAACCCGATGTAATCTAAGAAAATAAGAGAGAGAATTTCAAATGGTTCAGAATTTACAGCAAAGTTCAATTGCATTAACAATAAATTCTAAAAATACAAAACGGAGATTAAACAAACCTAAATAATAGAGCGAGTAAACAAGCATTTCCATTTTGCAAGTCAATATCAGCCTTATCTAAACAGACATCCATTATGGAGAAACTACAGCACTCAAGTGTAGCACACAAATCAGATAATAGATAAAGAAATCCGATCTCTCTCCAGTGAGATCTTTTTGCAGATCAAACTTCTCTCAAAACCACTGCATCAGCAGCTGGGCTCAAATAACACGTTTTTCCATACCCTAGAAAATGTACCAAAGTGGTGGTCTGAAAAATTAGTCAAAATCTCTCCTCTAAACACACGCACACATTTCTTAAACGGGGTTATCCTCTACACATCTAACACAGGGAGGAAGGAACAGATCGGGATCATGTTACATGGCGTTGTTCTTGTTACACACTTCATTTTTCCAAACTCTTCACACGAAACTCTGGATTGTAAGCATCTACCAATTCCCATTATTTTTTATTTTAATTTTTTTTTGCTTTAACCAAATGAAATAACAAAAAGTTGGATATTGACTAAAAAACACCTATTTTCTCTCGTCTGGAAAGTGACAGGTATGTACTTAGTACAAACAAGCAACATGAACTGGAACAAACGTTTTTTTTTTTGTTTGTTTGTTTGTTTTTAAAGTACATTACATATTTATAATTCAGACAAATTTCAGGTGCTTATTCATACACACACACACACACACAAACGAATTCCATGTGTAGATTTGCATGCTTATTTAGCTGTAATTATTTTTCGTGGAATCTGCTTTCAAGCTATTTATCAACTAGTGGCAGATCTGTTATCCTGCCCCCCCCCCATCCGAAACACTGGCCAGGTGAGGGAGGAGACATGACACCAGAAACCATGCCAAGCTCAAAAGTGACCCCCTCACCACCACAACTTAAAAATCCATGCTAGTCATTTCTGGAGGTGAGAAGAACCACTCCCACATGGCCAGCTGGTGAAAAGGCATGGAAACAAACTATGCCAGGAAAGTGTGTAGAACCAAGTCGACTCCGACCAGGAATTGATCTTAGGCCTTTAGCCTCCTTGGCAGTCTACCAGTGGACCAGCGCACTAACCTAGTGGAAGATTTATTAAACAAATAATACTGTATCTTAATTTTAAAGTTTGTTTTTAAGTTTAATTAAAAATTATTCAAATTTCTTTTCCTTCACTATGCCATTGTTGACCACCTCGTTTGTTTTTCTTTCTTTTTCTTTTTAAAATTTTATTTATTACACTATGTTTGTGTGGAAAACGTGAAACACACTAGGGATGTTCATATGAAACCCAGAATAGGGGGGGTAGCATCACAGAGATGCTATCTTCAGCCAGATAATATTTTACCGAACTTATGGGTACACTCAGAAATATAACAAAAAAAAACAAAAAAAAAAACAGAAGAACTGTAGGAAAACAAGAGATACTGGAATTTTGAGCCTTCTTCCAGAAAAACGGTTTTCAAGCAAAAAATAATATAATGAGTTGGCACAGATCTTCCAGCATATCGCCGTCTACTGGATTAGACTTTTCCATAGGGATATTAAGTTCCCATTTCCTTTGCTGAAGTGGTTAAGCTGTATTGGTATTCTTGGTCTTTCCCCACCCGTTGACTATTAAATGGTACAAAGCAGGCAGGCATCCATCATGGCCTAGAGGCCGGGCAAACTCAACCTAAATGCGCTGTATGATGTCATCATCATCCAGAGGAAGTTTTGCTTGATGCTAGCATCTGGAGCACTTTGCCAGGTGAGCAGAAAGGGATACACAGAGGTTTTTCAAGCACAGAAATAAATCAGATTCAAGTTGAGTTCATCCTTGTCGTCGTCTTCACGTGCCCAAGGGCATTCCTAATAAATCCAGTAGTGGTGATAGCAATGACAATCGCAGTCACCGATCAAAAAGGTGGATAGAAAATTCCAAGCGGAGCAGTTTGCTAAATCACCCTCCCCAACCTTTTGGGCGGAGGGGCAAAATAAACATCAAGGTGGGACGTGCGCATGACATTTGCACAAGAACAAAAGTTTCCGATCCACTTATGACTGAGGAAGGCTACACTAACCTTCAGAACTCTAGCTTGATCGAGCATGGGGAAAAGAAAAACTTTACACCAGTGGCGTCTCCAAGCTTCAGTCAATGCCGTCAAAAACTCAAGGTGGTCATGCGAAACACTGCACGCAGGAATAAAGAGAAGGGGAAAGTTTAATTTAGGAATAATGTGAAACAATTGCACTCCGTTTATTTAATGGCCAAAAGAGAGATAGCTGCACGTGTGTTTCCAGATCTTATGCATTTTTACAAGTTCTGGGTGGTGATGGAAGATGATGAATATTACAACATTAGTGCTGCAGGTGGTCATTACTTACGAAACCTTCTGATTTCTTTGTTTCGATAGGAGACCTTGCAGTTTTCTGCTTGGGGCCCCCTCAACTGAACAGAAACCCTGGTAAAACCTTGAGCCGGGTTTCATTTGAGCATACCCAAATACAGCTTAGCTTTAATTACAAAATAATAGGACAAGAACTTACTTTTTGGAAAATCATCTTGATTCATTAGCTCCTGGAAATAATCAGTGAATGCTCTCTTCTTAGTAACTCCATCAGCTTGACCAAGAAACCAAAATCGTAATGTCCAATAATCCTAAAAATACATTTTGAAAAGTCTTTTCTTTTTTCTTTTAAAATTTTCTTTTTTCTTTTTCAAAATTTCTAAGTAGATACCAAATATTAAAAAATGCTTTACTTTCAAGCCAAAAGGTCATGCATGATCTTGCTGGTATTTTTAACCAGCAAGTTCCTTCCTACTGTTTGTACATCTTTGATTAACCAAGCTTGGAAGCTAAGATCTAATAATCCTAATATTTAAAAAAAAAACTATCATTAGTAAATGTAGAGTATCACCCAATAAGCCACGCACTTCTCTTCAAGTATTAGGATAAATCCCACAAATCTAACATTTTTAATGACAGCAATTTCAACCTTTTGTCATCCCCTCCAAAAATGGACCTTTTACATTTTTCAGCATATGTTCAAGGTGCCGACACAAGCAGTTGTAACTTCAGTTCATGTACAACTTTCTTTAACTAGCTCTATAACATTCATATCTCACAAATAATCAATTAGAACACGTACAGAATCAATAAATAAATAGTTGTTTGTTTTTTTTTTTAAAATAACCCTTTACACAACAAGCATGACATAGCTGATTTGTGCAGCTTCTTCTTTTCAAACAGTTATTGTGTATACTACACATCTCCAAACATTGGATAAATCACTCTAGCTTCTGCATCAGTTCAGACATCTCCAGAAAATGGCTCCATGAATCTGCTTCATCTACAACCTTATAACCAGCAGTAAAGTTAGCCTAAAAGACATAACAGACTAGTTGTTTTCAAAGAAATATTCAGTTTTATAAAAAATACACCCCCCACCTCTAATTTTTTTTTTTTTTTTGGTCCCATTCTCTCTGTACCTGACAGTCCCAGAATCAGGATTTTAGTATCTAAGTAAAGAAATATAGATAAATCATTATCATGTATAATACTGATGATGACAAAAAGGTGTAGAGATTAATAATGACTGGGACAGTAGTCTTCACTTCATCCAGTGCATACATCTGTTTTCAAAGCCTAACATATAAAACTTTATACCTGTACTGATTCATTATCTTTTTCTTGGTCACTCAGGTATGCCATGAACTCTAGCCGTCCCTCTGGAGGTTCAACATTCTCCAAATCTGAATAAACAAACTCAAAAAGCTGACACAGACAAACAGAAGGATGCATCCATTGTAATTTCAATTAAGAAATGATGTTCAAAAACAACAAGTTCTTCTTTTCAATTTTACTGGGATGAGTATTTACCAATTACAATTGCTATGCATTATCAAGGTGGTGTGGTAGTTTGGTTAAAATCTTGGTTGGGTCAGCTTGTTACAACAGTTTGGTATATCTCATCCAAGCTCTCCAGTTACCTACAGTGAAGGAGGGGGGGGTAGTTTCCCTAATTACTCACCAGGTGCTACTTTGTTCACAAGAATCCCTTTGTATGGCCCACCACCAATGAAATGGATGTACTCATGATCAATCTCACTTTGATGTTTTCGTTCCAGTCTGATCATTGCACAGTTATTTCTTCGGCTAGACGTCATTACAATCTCTAAATAAATAGGTTTAAAAAAAAACAACAACAAAAAATGATATAATTAGGAAAAGGTTGAATCTGGTAAAAAAAAGATGGCAAAATAGTAATCTCAAAGAGAGGACCCAAACTAGAAAAGATAGGAATCCAAGCTCACCCCTACCCAAATGACAGGAAGGAACACATTTTTGATGACAAAGAAATGTGTAAGCAATTTGAATAGATAAATCAAAACGTTTTTCAATAAAAATGAAGGCATTTTTCTGATTGAAAGCACAAGCCATGAAATATCCAGCAATCCTGTTCTCCTCCAAGCCACGGTAGACTATTTCTGGCATAAACCTAAACACCTGCTTCAGTCTTGCATAGAGTTTTCTCAATATTTTCATTAATGCTCACTGAGAAAATGCAATGTCAAAGTGAATTTCTAGTGCAACAGGTTTTTTAAATCTGTTGTCTTCCAGCATGAAAGAAACACAGCTCCTTGCCAGTTTATTTCAGTTTTACATTGGCGTTAGAAAAGTAAAGAACACCAAGATGATAATTACCCATCAGGTCAGCATAACCAAGGGTATGCTGATAGCTTGCTTCTTATCCAGAACTATTCACTGTCATGCTGTCTTCCAAACACCTCTAACACTGAAGACCTTTCCTGGCATTTTTATCTATCATGATTTATTTGACAACACATTCGTGTGTTATCTCTGACACTATCTCAAAATCGAGGCGGTGCTTTGCTACTCTTTTGTGGTCACGAACGCGAATGGAATTTCTAGATTAAATCGCCTGGTGCTTTGGTTTGCTTCTTGCAGCTTGCCCCAGGTGAGTGCGGTGAAACTAACTAACCCAGAATACACGGAAACAAAAGGGGAGCCATTTTTAAAACTCACTCCCTTCCTCATTTGATGGAAATCCCAATGAATAGGATATCTGTAGGTGGTTTGTAAATTCCAAGAGCCTACCATGCAAAAATCAGCGTTTCGGTTCCAAGAAAACTCTTCGAACACACACACACGACACATATCCTCGTTGTTAATGAGTAAAGATCGGTTTGTTGGCTGCAATGTGAGTTAGTAAAAACTAAGTGTTGTGCTTGCCTTTGCATAACTTGGCATTCATTTTATAGAGGGTAAACTTTAGCGTTTCGAAGTTCGAACAACTATCAGACTGCTGCAGAAAGATCTATTCACAAACAGATGATAAAAGCTTAGACTGACAGCCTGACCCAAGTTGGAAGAAGAAAAAAAAAGTAAGTAAATATATAATGTTGGTACAGATCAGCAGATATTTGGTAACCCAGATTGTTTTCCTAGCTTCAATGCTTCCTTAGGGTCAGCAGCCTTGAACAGGTCATATAAGCCACACAATATTAGAGTCCCAGACATGATAAACAAATTCCTATTCTTGATAATTTGCCTATTTTAATACAAAGATCTTGGAATAAGTTAAAATAGAGAGGTTTTTAGATGACAAAGTCCACAAAGACAGTCAGCTGTATTGACCACTCATAGACTGATTAAATAAAGAAAGTTCCTGCTATGTCCACAAGAATCCTCAGAAACTGTTCAGTGTATCTATAAATCTGATTAACAAGAAAATTAAACCTACAATTTTTTTTTTTTTTTTTAAATCTGTTTTTTTTTTTTCTGAAATCAGACAACACCTACAACAACCATCATTGCTTTTTAAAAATATTTAGCATCACTGACCATCTAACTACCACAGAATTCTATAGTAGATACAAAATTGTACCATTCCTGCTGAGAGAGGTATCCGGCACTGCAGTCTGAGCTAAAACGTTTTCTTCCTTGTATTTCTGTCACACAGCCTTGTGCACTGTCAAGTGAAGCCAATAACTGTGGCAGGATGCCAATCTCCTGGATACATTCTTGAAATCTGGTATTAGATAATGGACACTATATTAACTTGCCATTTCCATCCCATCACACAGTGATGTAGTTAGTGTTCACAAATACACAAATAACATGACCACAGTGTTGGTCTCCTCTTATTCGTCTCTCAAACATGCACGCATCTTTTCTTTCAACACGGATCATTAGCCATTTTCAGTTCCTAGCTTGCTTTGTTTGTTCTTAGAACATTATCAGAAAACTAACACCAACTCAGCTGAGCAATGTAAAATTTGTTTTATCTATTTTAATTTACTTCATTACGTGCAAAAGTCCAGTTGGTTTCTCCCATTAAGCTTCTTATTTTTCTTTTAACAAACTGTGCAGTCCTATATGTCTGCAGCATTAGATAATTCAGCATAATAACTGAACTCCCTGTTACCTATCACTAGCAGAACAAAACCACACCAAATTTGCCTCTTTCTGCATGGAAATCAATGGAAACACGTCATTGTCGGGAAACGCGTTGCAAAAATTTGCATCATTACCACAAGCTAGATAAATGTGTTATTGTTAATACTTTCCTCTTTTTTTTTAATTTGGAGGCAGATATATAAAGGAATACTAGTAGGGACATTCAAATGAAACCCAGGAGCTAGAGACCATTACAATGATCTGGATTTCATTTAAATGTCTCCTAGTATCTGAGGAAGATGGGAATACTGAATTTAGAATTAAAATGTGCAAAGAGACAAGTAATTTTGCCTATCTGTTTGAAAAAAAAAAAAAAAAAATCTTAGAAACATTATTTTTTGAGGACTAGAAATCAAAAGGCTAAAGAGGGCACAAACCTTGAAACTGATGACAAAGCACAAGCCAAAAGATTTGCAGGGTTGGAGTTCCATACCCGTGATGAATGCACAACTAGTGATCTAGAAAAGGTGAAATATTGGTTGGTAAGACAAAACTGATCTCCATCAGGGTTAAGTGACCCTCTGACAATGTGGAGATATTGGTAAATTATCAGTGTGTGTGGTGTGTACACGGTAGAATATATTCAAGCAATAAATTTATTTTCAACAAAAATATGGTAGCATCAGAACATTATAATTTGGTCTCGCATATAATTATATATATATATGCACAGGGTGTCCCAAAAAGATGTATGCACACATCCGTGTGCTACCATTTATTCAATTTGTCTCTCAACATTGAGATGTTTGATGGCAAAAATTGTATGGACATTTGTGGATGCTCTTCCTGGAACGATCCGGCGGACCTATTAGATGCCCGCCTCGCTTTCCGGATCTCAGACGACCAGATTTCTCTTCCCGTGGGGTGAGTCAGCACAAGGTGCGTGCCGCCGCAAACCCAAGAGGAGAACTGACTGCTGATCCCTGTGAATGCGTGTCAGTGCGAAGCTGCTGGGTGGGCATTTGTCGTAGTGTGTCACGCTTGAGGTGTCTGATACATAGATCCTGTCTGGGAGTGTCTTTGTCTGGGGGGGGGGAGGGGTGATCCCCGTATATTTTATACCGGTTTTCGCCGACTTGTCGCCACTGACCGTAGCCGACTGACGACGACGATTCAGACCTAACAAATCACCCACCCACCCACTCATGTATGTGTGTATATACCGGTCCTGCAAGTCTGGAAGTGTGTCGCGCCTCCGCGTATACCTGATGCCTCCCTAAAAACGAAAACCGTAGGTGCAGGTAGAGCGTGGCCAGGTGAACCGGCGGCCAGGTGTAACCATCTCGGTGCCTCGTAACTGTCCGCGGGGTTCACCTGCTGCTTTATTTTATAAATTAAGTTTTAGACAGGTAAACCGACCAGTAAAACAACAACAACTTAATTAACATATCACGGAATGGTTGTCGGCGGTGGGGGTAGGGAGGGATTGAGCCTACCTGCATGTGAGAGCCCCCCCCACCCCACTGGGAAAGAACAGGCAGATGCGGGGGACGAGAAACTTGTGACCTACCTTCTTTGTCGAACTTCCTGTCGCTTCCCGTCTTCATGCTGCCGATGAACGAGTACCTCCCGATCTCGATGGCTTTCTGCATGTTGGTCGGTCTCGCGAGCCCCCTTCGCCCCTTTCACACCCCGTCCGTCCTTCGGCAACAGCTACGATCGGGCCTAATCCGACGCGACCTGGGTAGGCTGTGACCCCCCTCCCTCCCTCCTCCAACGCAGCAAATGCGGTCACGTGAGCACTCCCACCCGTCAGTCCGCTGCAGGGTTAATTCATGGACTATAATAGCCGCGTGTACACTACTCTAGGGCCCCTCCTACGATACCGGTCTTTCCAGTCTGGGACACCGCCGGAAGTTTGTTTGTGTGGTGACGATGACGTCATCACCAGGTGGAGGTGTGCGTCTTATGGTTATTGTTCTCGTTCAGAGATCTGATCGGAATCATCCGCGCGTTTGAATGCCCTCGCGATGCAAACCGTTTTGTCCCCCTTTCATGTCAGTAATCCAGGGCGGGAGGAAGGGATGGGCCCCCCTTCAGACCAATTCTACTAGAAGGGGGGGTGTGTGTTCAAACAAGCCTGGCCCAAATAGCATCGTCGTTAACGGTGCATGGCCGGGTCTGGTTTGAACGCCCGCTGTTTCGGAGACGACCTTCCAGATTTTGATGGCGTTTAACTCGATTCGTCTCCCTCTTCTCCTTTAACGCCCGAGACGAGAAAAGGTTAATGGCTGCATCTTGCAAAAGCTTCATAAACCTGAATATCCACGAACCTGATTCTCGCCACAACACAACAACAAAAGCGAGTGGATATAAAACGCGAGGGGGCGAAGTGGACTTTCACAAGAAGCCGGAGTCCCAGCGCGGTGGAAGTCCGGTAAATGGGTTTATTTTAGGGATCGATTGTTCCAGATAGATATTGATATTAAAAACTGTTCGTTTTGTTTGTTTTTTTTTTTAGTGACCGCCGGGGAATTTGTTCAGCGGGGGGGTGGGCCATCCTCCACCAGGGTTAGGGAGCGTTCATTGCGTCTCCCCCGCCGCCATGACTGGTGGCATGGTGACTAATGGCGGTGTATGAAGAAGCCCGTCTTTGTCGTGCCACCATCAGGCAAGAGCTTGGCGGAGGCTGTTGTTTTATTTTTTTTGAAACTGTGGATTCGTTACTTCTGGACGGACAGCATTTATACCAGCAAAGAAAAAACAAAAACAAAAAAAAAAATGTTCAAGGTCACCTTCCCCCCCCTTTTTTTTTTTTTCCTTGTGCTATTGATGTAAAAATTCAGACCTTTTTAGGTAATTGATAACTTTATTCCCAAAGAGCCAGAGGTATTTTTCATAAAGATTATATGACCGAAAATTAGCAGTTTGTTTTGATGTTTAACACAGTCGGCCTAGCAAGAAAAGGTCTAATTGAAACTACATGTAAAGATTAAACTGGATTAAAACATGATAAATTCTAATGACAGACAAAATTGGACAAAAGTGAAATAGTCTAAACCCAGGAGAGCTCAATAAGGTGTTCTGCTGAGAATATTATGAACTGGCTGTAGTCCGTATGGCAAGTGAATCAAACAGTGTACAAACATGATCGAGTTGTAGCTGGAAGTTATTCAGGTCAGCATTGATCAACACATTTAATACCCCTTTCAGAAGACAGATTTTTCACATGTCTCAATGCATCAACTCAACACCATACATATTTCAGTGCCACATACAGGAAATTGTCAGGTGTGGACAATGACACCTGGATTAAGTTTTGTTACAAAGCAACACATCCAGCAGCTGCATGCAACATCAAGAAGATATCAAAACCACAAACAAGCCAAGTAGCAGGAATGTACAAAAGCAAGATACTGTTCCTTTTAAGATTCTGACTGCTATTTGCAGGCAGTCTATTATGTGATAGTCTATATTGCTGTATGTAGCTTCTCAATGTAGATCAAATTGAGTTCCTCCATATCAGTAATTGCAAATGCTACATGGACTAAGAGAGTATTAATAACAGTTCTGGCGATCATTTAAATTCTTTTATCATTTTATGTACCAGTCACATTCATAGGGCAGATTGGGCCAGTCAGTCTGTGTGCCGGTGCCACCTAGTCAGTAGGCTGATAACCTGATTGGTCTCTCTAGTTTCAATACTATTATGTGCTACTGAGCAACCTACTGCACTCCACATTAGTTGTAGGTGTCTGTATATGTAATTTTATGTCGGAAGTTATCAACCGTATAATCAAATTATTGTCGTCCTGGCCTCCTGGCCCTGTAGGTGAAAGACAAAATAAGTTCCAGCAAATATACTCGAAATTTGGCATTCTGTACAGTCCGTACTGTACTGTACACCCAGCATTCTCCTCTGCGGCTTGCATCTAAGCCTCCATTATATTTTTCTTCATTGTAAAGAACAAACTCTTTCAAGGGCTGAGGCAGTGATTAATGAATTACAGTCATGCACCGACATTTCGGTCAACGACGGACCGCATGTGTGACAGTTGACAGTGTTCCCATAAGATTAAAATGGAGCTGAAGAATTCCTGTCACCTGGTGACATCATAGTCACTTGTTTGTGGTGATGCATGTGTAAACAAACCTGCGCTGCCAGTAACATAAAAGTATAGCGCACACAATTATCAGGCCTTTTCATAAAGGAACACTATTATTTACATTGTATTGTTACACACTGTATCAGCAGCTGATATTTGTTTAATACTGAGAAAAAATGTGTTTAATTTATTTCATTTATTTGAATAACTGCATATTATATATAACATTCTCCTTCAATAAAGATTATCATGTCATATACTTATATGTATATCATCTTCTATCGAGTAATTGAGTTATTATTGCTTAATAATTTCAGTTTCATGGAAAATCAGGCAATCATTTTATTTTCATATGTATTCAAGTAAATTTAATAAGGTCACAATTATAAGATTTCAACTTTATTCTGTGTATTCATAATCATTGAATGTCTATCTGTCTATATATATAATTATATGTGTGTGTAACTTGAGTATTTTTTACCTTGTGTACAGGGCTTTTTTAATGTGCAGTTCTAATTGAAAAAGTGCAGTTCTGAAGGCAAATGTGAGCATTTCAAATACCGAGATGTAACAGTGATTCTTAAAATAACGTCAAATAAAAATTTAAATAATGTTTTCTTTTTATTTTTGAATAAAGTATTATATTCCTCATAGCTACAGAGACTGACAAAAATAAGTTCTAAAACCCAATGCATTCTTGAATAAAGTGGATGCACTCATTGTTGTCTCAAAACATAAAAAATTTTTTAACTTTTATCCTCAACTCGCTCTTCGAGGACCGTTCATCAGCTTTGTCTGTTTCTCCATCTGAGTTATCTAACATTAAATATATGTTGGATGTGTTTTTTCTTATTTTCTTTTTAAATGTTTGTTATTAAAATAAGGCTATTTTAGTGATCAAATCATAAGCCAATGGGATGAAGTACTTAATATTGACCTTAGAATATGTTCTAATACCCATGGCTTCAAAATGTCCCTGTAATTGGTCGAATTTCAAAATTTTCTCAGCGGCTTACAGCACCCCGAACCCCAGCTGTACAGGCTCGCTGCAGTCGCCAGAATCATAGCCTACATTAATGGGCCGATTTTAGGTGTTTGCCCAGGCTATTTTTGGCTCCAATCCGCCCCCATTCATAGACAACACAAAACAAGAAAACGTCTGGTATTTTATTACTAAAAGAATTACATTTTCACATGGAAAAGTTTTTTTTCTTGGTTTCTTAATACTGTGAGAAGCATTTTCTCAGGTGATTTGAAAGTAATAAATCATAAACTAGTTTGTCTGCAAAGAATTCCCAGAGAATTAACATTCTTTGTGTGTGTGCATGTATGCGTGATGTGATATTCATAGTAGATCATTTCAAGCATTTTAGTAAACCAATTCATAATTATTTGTTTAATAAAATAGTTCGCAGAAAGAATGCCATTACACAGGGATACTTCCCTTTTACATAGCTCTTTAGAACTCATTTCAAGAGATGGAAATATATATGTATATATAAGCAAAATTTCCCCTGGCTTGGAAAAATAAGGCTATGCACCCCACCAAAAGATTGCTTTTCTTTTCCATAGAAATTTCCCTTTCCTCTTATATATATATATAACTGAAGGGAAAAAGGGTGTTTAATAAAAAAATTATTTATTAATTTTTAAAAAGTTTTCTTTGCTATTTAAAATTTATTATTGTTTGGTGACCCTGCGAGTCATTTTGCACATTCCTGCTACTGGAACATAGGGTGCAATGCAAACCATCACCACTATAATTTAGTTGCAGAGAATGGCTACGAAAAAAATAATTCAATATATTGTCTGCTGCTATGTCTCTCCTTTCCCTCTGATAGTGGGTAAAAGGGTTTTCTGGATAGACAAAGTCTTTCTGATTACATGCTGTTCCAAATAGCCCCATCTTTTATATTTATACTATGTATCTTTTCTGAGACTTTATCCAGATTTTTGTGTGTTTTTTTGTGATTAATCCAAGTGCGCTGATCACTTTTGGGATATGTACTACAGTTAATTTCCCACATTCTGGTTATCACTTATCTATTGCTAGGAGGTTGTAGTGTTTACACGCTTTCCAATGACTGTACTCTATTCTGTCTGCAGATATTCACTTTTGGTTAATTCTGGGCATCCTGTACCTATATGTTCTATGTTTTCACCAACTGCTCATATTCTACATCTATGTTCTATTTTATAATGATCTTTTGATATTATCTGGTGGCCAGGTTTTGGTCTTGTGCTGTTATTATCAGTCTCTGGGTTTCTGCTTTTAATCCAGAGGTTACCTAACAACCGGTTGGTTCTTCTGTACATCTTCTGGTTTGATCAATCCAGTTGGGTACTAAACATATATTTCTTCTTTCTTCTGTTTAAGCATCTTCTATTTTGTTAGTTTTCTTTACTTTGGTTTTTATTTCCTGTTTTATAGTTCTCTTGCTAAGGTGTCATAATTCTTTTCAATCAGCTCTCCATTGTCTGTCTGCTTTATATACAGAGTAGATTATCTGGCCTCTCATGTTGGTATACTAACTTGAGGAAGATGATCATCTTTCTCAGATAGAGATCTAGATATTGTTGTTACCTTTCTCCTTCACATTTGGTTGCTACAACTGTTGAACACTTGATTTTGGATGGTCCATTCTATGAATTGTTAACAGCTTTCTGGTTTTAGTGTCAAGTTTCTTTAATTCACTGATTATCAATTTTATGATATTGAAACTTTATGTTTCAACTAGTATGACAGCCTGGCTTGAATGCCATCATCTTCATTTAAGTCCAAATATCTGTTTGTTCCTTAGTGCTTTCACTCTTGGATGGCTGTATTTCTAATGAGTTCTGTATCACATTTTTTGTCAGTTTTCTTCCTTTGAAGCACATTTATCTAATCCAAACTGCATTTTAAAATCTTCATTCAATTGTTTCACTCACACCATTGTCATCTACATGTAAGAGTTGACTGACATTTTTAACCTTTTCAACAATTACTGTTGTTTAGTTGGGCCAAGACCAAACAAAAGAGAAATGGCAATAACGAATCTTCTTCATATATTTTACTTTTGATGTAGATGGTTGGGGTGGCTAGTTGTCCATCCCCTTTAGAGTGACTAAGTAACATTTTGGTTTTTCAGGAAGTTTATTAGTGGGAAATAGCCAATACGTATCCAATGCTTTCAATGTTGGCATATATAGCTTTCTGTAATCTATGTATCTTTTTGTTCTGCTGGTAGTAGATTGTTCTCTTCCAAATATTTTAAAGTTTTGTCTTTGATTAATGAGTGTCAGGTGACTGCTGGGAAAACAGAGACTAATCTTCCAAATGAAGCCTCTATTATTCTTATTATATATGCTTGTTTTGATGCCAGATGAGGTCTTTCCAACTTCTACAGATTATGATCCTTATGACAACTGTTTTGGTGCTCAGAGACCAGACTATGACCCTAATTTCTGCTGCGGGTCTGTGTGATCTCTGGTGAATGAGACGGCAGTTTCAATTTAACCTAATTTTCAGTGCTAAGCAGGGGCTGGAACGAGCTGCTGCTGCCGCTCCATAGATATTATTTCCCAGGTGTGCTTATGTAGAAGGGGAGATCACCCGGGTTACAGGTAGCTAAGTCGTTACAGCGACAATAATTCTCGATTAAATGCAAATAAGCGATAACCCCCCCCCACCCCACACCCACACACCGACTTGAGGTCAAAGGTCAATTACAGCCTCGTCCACACGTATAATTGGACGTTACTAGTACTGTTACAACTGGCCCCGGTTTTACCCCCTATGTGGCTGTAACGAGATTAACGCGTTTACTTGGGAAAATAGGGAGGCAGTTCTGATAAAAGAGTAACTATAAAGATTAGGTTATCTTCTCTCCCGACCTCCTATATAAGGGGAGGGGAGGGGGGAGTATGATGCAACAAAATATCCGGTGCGTTTCGGTTTCCGAACGATCCCGAGAATCGCCTCCAGTCACGTGACACGAGAGGGGCTCTGTGTGTGTGTGTGTGTGTGGTGGATTTAGCTTTTAATCGGTATCGAGAGTTCCGAAGTATTTCCTCCTGGATGGTGACGGGAGCCGAGATGATCCTCTCTCGCCGTTAGTCGGGCTTCCCTGACATGTGGCGCTTGTTTAACGGGATATCGAGGGGTAGGTAGGTGTGTGTGTGGTGTGTGCGCGTGTGTGTGTGTGTGTGTGGGGGGGGGGGGTTCTTTAAGGTGACGAAATTCCGGTGATGATGAGATGATGATGATGATGATAGTAGTGGTGCTGTGGTAGTGGGAATCGTCGCGGGGCTGAGCCGTCAGTTCGAAATCTCTCTCTTATCCGAGCGATATAGTGTGTAATTGGTCCATATCCAAGGAGACGGATGGTCTATAAAGGAGGAAGTTATACTTGGAGGCGCGCAGTATAAAGGGGGGGGATCATAAGGTCTTCTGTGACCGATGTAGAAGTATTAGAAATGGTATATACATAGTTTCTGTATTTATTCTGTCTGTTTTGTAAATTTGCACGCATCGTACCGAATTACAATTGTGTTATCCCAAATAAACGTTTAAGTAAAATAAATAAATAAATTTAGAAGAAGAGAGAGAGAGAGAGAGAAGGGATGACAGTTAATTTTGTCAGTACTGTAGAGCGTAAATAATGCTACTGTGTGTTTACGGAAACAGGGTTATTATTATTATTATTATTATTATTATTATTATTGATTATCATTCATATCAAAGTCTTGGGATACCCAGGAAAGAAAATGAGCTTTGAGGAAAGACAGAATTGCTGTTTGTTGAAGCTTGTCTCAACTCTGCTGGTTACTTTGCCATTTTAAAGAAATACATCTTGCCATTGTTCCAGTAAAACATACTGACATCCATTGCCAATATTTTTTGGGAGGATAATGCTACATGCCTCATCTTGTGTGAATGCAGTTTGGAGAAGAATCATTTTTCTTTCCTGGGTATCCCAAGACTTTGATATGAACCATAACCATTATTATTATTATTATTATTATTATTATTATTTATTATTATTATTATTATTATTATTATTATTGTTTTGTTGTTGTTGTTGTTGTTGTTATTGTTATTGTTATTGTTATTATTGTTATTGTTATTTTATTATTATTCGTAGTAGTAGTAGTAATAATAATAATATTTTATTCTAGTACACAACTTAGCATGTATTGGTTTAAGATGTTTATGAAGGTAGTATACTTGTGTCATAATTTGTATAGAATCCCCCTCCCATAACTTGTGCCATGTATTTTCTCTTATTGGGCAATGTTTTACTTTATACTATCTTTCAACATGCTTTTGTTGTAGTTCTGCGGCAGCAGCTGTATGGATCGTTACGTTCATCTGCAATTGAAACGCATGTAGATGAAGAGAAAGCATAAAGGAGGGAGGTCCCAGATCCCACGGCATCCATCTCTGGTCTACAAGTAATGTCTCTCATTAAAATTTATAGCTGGCTGTAGGCACCTGAATGAAATAATATTAGTCAATAAATGGAACTGCTTATTAGTGGGGAAAACAGTGAAGTACCAAAAGGAAGGGAGCTGTCAAATTATTGGATTCTGCATTATGGGAAAATACATTTAAAAAAAGAAAATAAAAGATTGCACTGGAGGCAGATTCTTTTTATTTAACAACATTTAAAATTAACTTCATGGCATTTTTAGTGAATGGGGATAAAATTCGTGTTTTATTGTTTGGTTTTTAATTGTGTAATGTCCATGCTAATCTTCAAAATATAATAATAAGTGTTAATGTTTAATCGAAATTGTTAAGAATTGTTTTGTTAGTTTTTTTGTAATTTTTACTGGTTTTGAAAGCAAATTATGAATATTTATGAAGAACAAAAAATGTGACATTTAGTGTTTTTGGACTTGTTTATTTTAAATATCACCGCTTTACTATTGTGCTCAGTCTGTTAGCTTTTCCAATCTGTCAGTGTAACAAATCAATCAGGAGTCTTCTAGAAGGTTGCAGGTTTTGTGTGCTATCACCAAAACATTTTATAATCGGATTCATGCACAATACCATTGAACCTTGACAGACTTAGAAGGATTAGACTTACAAGAAGATACCATAAATTCTGACAAAGTTCAAAATACACACATTTGATTATTCATCACCTATTCTTTTGTTTTCAAGGTACCACGAAAGCTTTTTCCCCAAGCAGTATAGACCGGCAGGTGAAAATAGCAGATCTGGGCAAAATGCTAAGAAATACAATTTTGAGTCACTGTTCACTGATCTGCCAACTACCCTGGAAATCTTGGGATGGGTAAGAGAATAAGTAATTAGTGTTTTTGATTTTGCAGTTTAGGTTTGTCTTTGATTACCTGACCAGCTGGGAACATCTATAAACAGAACTGATGGGATGCAGGAGAGCAGCCCACATGGCCAGGGGTGAGGGTGTGTATGTGTGTTATGTGTAAAAATTCTGTAGGGCCAGAAAGCTTTAGCATGTATCAGAGAAAAACTGCCTTTTGAGAAGATATAGGAGGAAAACAACTGTGCCCATGGAAAACCTACAAGCTCATCAATCAGAAGAAGCTGATGTTGTGGACCCGAAGAATTCACCAATTTAAAAATTTTTAACTATTTCTTTAAAATTCAAAATAAACAGTGCCTTTCCAATGACAGTTTGGTAGCTTTCCTAATTTGAGAAAGAACCCCTCCCTGGTTTTTATAGGTTATATTTAGGAAATAAGGGGTGGTGTATTGAAATGTTGTTTTTTATATTATTATTATTATTATTATTAGTATTATTATTATTATTATTATTATTATTATTATTATTAGGATATTTGTTTTCAGTTTCAGTTGTCCAAGTGATTCAAATTTTGTGCAAACAGCAAATTATTTTAGTGTTTTATTTCTGTTTTAAATTTTAGAGAGGATGATATTAAAGTTTCTGCCCAATATTTTAATTTTTATTATTATTTACTGTGTGGTTGAAATTTTATCCACAAGTTCATTTAGGAATGGTAGTGATCCCATTTTTAACAAGTTTTGGTTGTATGGTAAATTTTCGTGGAGGGAAACTATTCCTTCTGACACCAACGTCACCTGGGTAGACCTTTCCAGAGACTAAGGTTACAGTACTGCCCATTGGAGATATTCTCTCCAGTCTTGGTTGGGAGAGACAAACTGCATGGCTTCCGAGCATGAGAACACTGTTATCATCAGCTCGATCACCCTGCTATCAACAACTTTTGGGGCCCAAAGAAGAAACTTTACTTGCACTCGGGGGAACTCTTCCAACCAGCCATGATCAGCACATCTGTATACACATTAAACAAAAACAGAATTGGTGAGGGTGGTGCCAACATCAAAGAAGTGGAATCGGAAGATTTTAAATTCAGCAAGAATCACAATGAAAGACTGTTCAAATCTCATGTTGCATTTTAAGTTGAACTCTGTCAAACTTTCTGTTCATCCTCCTTTGAACTTTTATATTTATAAACATTTTGTCAGTTCACAGACTTGTTTTCGCTCAGGAGACAGATTAGTCCAGAATTTAAATACATTGTATTTTTTTTTTTTTTTTGGCGGTTAGTTAGTAAGGATATTTGTTAGATCTATTGATGTGGTATTTTTGCTTATTAATTAAAAGATTGTTTGTAAATTAATTTTAGTGGAAAAAAAAGTCTCTCTTTTTTTTTTTGGAAAGAAAGAAGGAAGTTGAAATTGCAGAAGTTGCTTCTGGTGGTTTGTGCAAGAGTTACTTTCTACAGACTTGAAGGAAGTTTGTGTTCACTCACTGTGAAGCTTCCTTGTGTTGAGGAGACCATGGCTTTCCCCCTGATTGGTTTAACTTATATTAAAGCTAATCAGACAACAAAAAAACGAATTGACAACAGATTTTAAAATACTTAAATTTGACCAATTATTAATTATTTGGTTTTCAACTATCTTGAAAATGTTTTCTAAGGAACTTATAATACAAAAAAATCAGTTGTTTTTTTTTTCCTAAGTTTCTCATTAAGTAAAATTATACATGGGTCTAGAAGAATAAATCAAATAACCTTTTACACTGAAGCTTTACCTTTTGGTGCTGTTTACATTTTATAAATTACTAGGGATGTTCAGATGAAGCATGACAAATATAGCGATGCTGTAATGAGTATTTTAATGAAAGCATTGAGTAAACATACATTTTACATAATTATTTAAAGTGTTTGTTATTGCAGCATGGCTGGTAAGAAATGACTTAGTTCTTTGGTGATGGTTTTGTTTTAAGGATGGATCTTTACTGTCTTTCAGTTTCTTTATAAACACCTAATTTGTGTGTGTGTGTGTGCGGAAAACTGAAAGTAATGTGGAGGAAAAAACCTGAGGCAAAATAAATTTTTAAAAAGGGGGAGATAACTCTAGCTTTTCTGGTAACTCCCCACCATTAGATGTCTTCATTAAAATATAAAATAACAGTAGCTTATAATAGAAGCAAAAACCGTCCGTCCGTAGGTGTGCGTGTGTGTGTGGTGTGGTGCGTGCATGCGTGTGTGTGTGTGACCCCAATAAAGTGAAAACCCTATCGGTTGCATGAGGACTTTAGTTTGACTGTATTTCTTGAATACTTTCAATATTTTGATAGTCATTATAAAATAAAATTCCAATTATGTATTTCTGGAGTCTTTTTATAAATCAAAACCATTACGCAGAAGGACGTCATCTTAAAAGCAGTCTGTCACAGCAGCGGTTACCTCTTGGGTGAGTGATTTTACACTCGGCTAAAACTGGCTGTTGCAATCATTGGATGTGGGTCAGGATGGCAATACTTGACTGCACATTTAACAATGGCCACACATTTAATATACAATGAAGACTCTTGACAACTTCTTACTACCATAAAAAAAAAAAATTCTAGTAGGAAGGAATTATTGATGAGTTAGATCAAAATTTAATTATATCCTATATCTTGCTTGTTACTTGGGGGATTTTGTTAATCCACTGTTTTAGAATGTGTTATGGTGGAACAGTTTAAGTTTAATTCAGCACCTTAGCAAATTTCAGGTTTAACTAGATCAGTGGATTTTTTGTTATTAGAAAAAATAAAATCCATTAGCTCCTAAGTTGAGTCAGTGGTGCAGACTGTTTATAACAAAAGGTATTTCCTTTATTACAGAATAATTGCTGGCAAAGCATTTCTTAGATATTTTATTTTTTGTTCTTTTATACAATGTCTTACTATAATGATTTGGCTGCTTGCATAAATAAATGTATCAGACCAGAATGTACATATTTAAGATGTGATTGTGATTATGTTGGAAGTCTAGATAGTGTACAGTAATCTTTCCATCACCGTACCAGAAACAGGCAAATTTTGCAATATTTCTTTACTTACCCAAGGTCATGTTAAACAGTAAACAACCTGTTATCCAATCTCCAGGTAACCGACTTGTCCAAGATGAACCAAGATAGGTTCATCTTTTAGCTATCTAACCTTTATAGTTTGAGTCAGTTACCAGAGGAGCAGTATCTGCTATCCATGAATGCTCATATTGCTGCTTGTCATGTGGTTATCATCCTTTACACTTCTTGCTGATCAGTTGTTCTCCCTTGCTAGTGACTCTTATCAGATAGTACTTGTAATCTTTGCAATATGTTGCCTAATAATAATAATAATAATAATAGTTCAGCTAGTGCTTTGGAAAGGAATCCAAAGAAAAGAAATTGTGTAGTTCTTGTTGGTATTGAGCAAAACTGAAGAAAGAAGCTGATAGATAAGCAGTGCCACCATCCAAGTGTCCAACATTTTCCTATATCCAACTATCTCCTGGTTTCATTAGAGCCAGATAATAGGTTGTTTACTGTAGGCCATTTAAAGTGTAGCCAGGGTCATTAACAGACTGCCAAAGATCTCGGCATTTCTTGCGCACCTGCAACTGTTATCACAAAGTTCACTGAGATGATGTCACCGCTGTGGAAAAATTACCTGTTAGGTCACCATGACAACAAGATGCCATTAGTCACTATGTCCAAACTCATCATCCAGATCCGGTCACAGGACACATTTGGCAAGGTCCTAGAAGATTTGTGGTGTGTATGTACTCTTCTCGGTGATCTAGGTTTCAGCAGCTCAGTCTTTGATTCCAGAGTTTATCCCACAGTCAGGTACAGAGGTGAGAGTGCCATGGTAGAAACTGTAGTTTTTGTTTGTTTCATAAATGTATTAAAAATATTTTTATCATGTGTCCTTTATAGACTTTATTTCACCCTGATCCTTTTTTTTTCTCACAAATCTAGCCATAGGCTTTCATTGGTCAGTTGGAATTTCTCTTGGCAGCAAATCTGCTTTCATTAATACTGGAAATTGTGCAGCCTTGTGAAAATGTGATCAGAAAGTTTGCATTAACGTCTGAAATGTCAACACATTACAGATAAAACAACTCTTCTCTTTGCATAAGGTTTAAGAAAAATTGAATTCATTCTTATTTAATGGGATTTTAATGGATTGTATCCCCCAGTCATAAGGGTGGGAGGATGTTTTGTTTTGAAAATGTATTATTTGAATCTTAACTAATTTGCATAAAAGTTTAATGTCATGTCATTCTTTCAGCAAAATGAGCATTAACATGCATTAGGGAAAACGTGTTGGATACAGTTTATAAGGATTGTGATTTTTGGCTTTTTAGGGTGCTATGGTGGTGCTTGGAATTCATTTTTCTAAACGCCGATGGAAGTTGGAAAGCGGTGATCAAGACCCTAAATACAATCTTCTCTACCACACTGCCTACGCATTACCTGGGACTAGGCATTCTGGTGCGAAGAAGGACAATAAGGAAACTGGAAAGGAACCCCATGCAGATCCCAGTGGTGACATTCCTGAGGTCAGACAGTATTCCTATTAGTCACTGAAAATACTATGGTAGTATGTTGAGTGAGTTTTTGCAGTGTGTAATATTTTTTTGAAAAGGCATTGTGTTATGTATGTTCCATCATTGCATAGCCTTGCTGATGTTCGATGTTTCTTTGTAAGTACAGCATGCTCTAAGGACCTCCCAAAATACTTTGAATTATCCAAGGTCTGACTTAGCAGAAGTTGACCTTTTTTTTATCAAAGTTATTGGTTTCTATTCCATGCATTTCTGCTGTCCAGCTAGGCATCATTGGTCTTGTTGGCGTTTTTAAGCTGTGCGGAGAGATTACTTGGCAGAACATCAAACTGCTTTGTTATCCGTCTTACTTTCAAGTCCCTTTTCAACTCTGAGAATTTCCTGATATTACCACTTAGTTTTGTGAATCTGCAGTTTGTGGTTTTGTGATGCTACATAGATGTGTGAATTGTTGCTACAGTGTCTGGTAAAGACAAGTGATACAAGGAGGGAGTTGTGCATCTTCTTATAGATAGGAGAATAAACTGTTTTTTAATTTCTTTTTAATCATATATCAAATGTCCACAACTTGCAAAATGTCAACAAATGCCCTTTCGTTATCTGACAGTAAATTAGTAAAGTAATTAACATCGTTGACGATCAGTGACTTGTTAAAAGAAATTTCTGGCTTCCTAAGAAACAGGTGGAAAATTGCAATCAGAATCAATCATCCAAAGTCAGCTGACAAACTTTGAGTTATAAAGAAAAATTAGCGTGTAGTTGTATGTTAAGGACTAAAGAAATGCCTCAACCTATTGGACTTTTCAACTTAGAGAAAAATTTGAGTCAGTTTTTGTTATTGGAGAGAGAGAGAGAGAGAGAGGCATTTTTCCTTCAAGTTGGACATTGTATTAGTTATCAGCTGTCAAGTTTTATTGAGTTTGCTGTAGTTTGTGATTTGTTTCAAGACAAATACCTTTGATATTAGAGTATGGCTGATGTAAGGATGACTGGGCACATTTTCATTGAAAATGTGATTTCTTTAATTTAGATTTGAGCAAACTTAGCAGCTTAAAACAGCAGATATAAGCCATGATGAAAATTAAAATTGTATCATTTTCTAGATTTTTATTTTTTGAATTCATGTGTTTCTTTCTTCTTTTTTTTTTCTATTTTGTAGGAAGAAATTGGAAACAACCCGCTGGAGGATGCTGTTGATGAGTTCCACGGCATCTGTCAAAAGTACGTGGCGATGAAGAAAGGGCTGGATGGGTTTTTCTGCGCTGACCAAGGAAATTACAGTTCTGCTGTTTCTCACTGGAAGCAGGCAGCTGAATTGGGGCACTCCAAGTCAAACTTCAACCTGGCTCTATGCTACGAACTTGGAATCGGGGTTAACAAAAACCTGGCTGAGGTAAATTTAGTACCGACTCCCTAGTGTGGTGTTGATAGGGTTGATTGATTTTTGGTCTAGAGCACAATCTACATCCGCAAGCACGCGGGGAGTTTGTTTTTTTTTTTTTTTTTGAAAATTATGTTACATCTTTAACGCTTGTTTTCGTTTTATTTAGCACATTTTAGTATTAAAAAAAAAAAAGTTGCCAGAAATTCTTTCAAAAGCGTCTGATTAATTGCCACCCAGTGATTCTGATGCCGCAGAATTTCCTCTGCTCCTCCTCCTCAGGCTGTGAAGTACTACCAGCTGGCGGCTAAAGACAACCACGCTCAGGCACTCTACAATTTGGCCTTACTTTATCTAAGAGGGGTTTCCAAGAACCCAGAACAAGCCATCGGTTTACTGGAACGGGCTGCTCACCTGGGACTCAGACAGGCAAGTGTGCAATCCCTCACAAGCTCCAAGCTCGCTTCCATCATCCAGAAACCCTAACACCCAACTCATTTTTCCAATTGTTCTCACTAAAATCTGTAAATACCGAGCAAGTTTTCAGTGTGGTGTTTTGCCCTCGTTTCTGCTTAACCCTTTGTGTAGGCCATCAGTTTTTACCTTACCCCTACCACCAGCCGCACCCCAGAAGCACTGGCTGCATATTTAGCCACCCACACTTGCAAAGCAAACACATGGGGGCCAAAAGGGTCATTACAAAAAGGATTATGTTAATAAGGAAGGTGTCGTGTTGTGAAGACCCCTAAAGCTCAACAACCTCTGCAGACTAATAGTCTGGAAGGGTAGTATGAGGTGGCACACAGAGGGTTAATTTCTGTGATTGGGACACTAAGAATCCATGAAAATAGTAATTTTGTACTTTTTTAGAAAAATGAAACAAAAAAAAAATTAAAAACGTTGTTGTTGTTGTTGTTTTTTTTTAAGGCCCAGACTTACCTTGGAGTATACTACACAGATGAAGAACAGCAAGATATGGCAAAAGCAGTTGCTATGTTTGAAGCTGCTGCAAAACAAAAGGTAGATTGTGGAGCTGGATTTTGGAAATTATCTTCATTTTGCACACACTTTTTGATTTTCAGGGCAAAAAAATAATTTTTTTTTATTATAGATTAATATGTACTGAACCTTTTTTGCATGCTTCTTTTCCCGATTACAGCTCTAGCTTATCGTAGAAGGCCAATGAAAAACAAGATATGTAACATCTGTTACAAAATAAATCTTTCTGTGGACTAATGTCGGTGATGATATTTGTGGAGTGCAGGCAGTAAGTTGTCTGGTCTTCTTGAATGTTCCTTGACACCACGTTACAACATTACACACCGCAGTGCGGGCACCAGCTCCTACGTTATGGCCAAACTCATTTGCCCAGGTGCACTCATCTGAGACACAAACCATGGTGTTGGTTATGAGGGGTGACTTATCAGAGTCCACACCACCACTAGGAGCAAGTTTTGGGATGGCAAATTTTAGGGGTTTGACTTAACTGTATAAGATGATTAAATGCAATGTTGTGTGATGAATCCATTATTCTAAAAAATAAAATTGGTTACAAACACAATTCTGTGGATTTCCCATTAGCATCTAACCCAGGGGCAGCAGTAACAGTTAGCTAGTTACACTTACCTTAGATTGAAACAAAATGATAATCACCACAGATTAGCAGGTGGCATTTCCAGTTTCAGTCCGTGATCTTCTGAGTTCATTCAATGAAAAAGATGTCTCTCTCTCTCAAAGACTTCTGGTTTGTTTCAGTTTGTCGTTTCTTGTAGGAACTTTCGCGCATCTTATTATAGGGTGCACATGAGCATTAAATATTGAGTAAAGATGCCAACACAGTTTATGTCATCGATACTAATCAGCATTAACAACGCTGGGATGAAAATGGCTATCAGGTGTTGAATATTGAAGGCAGACAAGCCGAGTAAACGACAGCGGAAAGTGTGAATGGGGACCTCTTATGTGGCTGGAGAAGAGCTTTGCAAACCAACCTAATTAGCTGGGGCAGCCTAACATCTGGCTACCACTATTATTAATGATGGTGAAATAACAGATTTTTGGAATGTGGGTTTAGTTCAATAAGCCTAGTATGAAAAACTCTCTGTCTGTCTGTCTGTCTGTGTGTGTGTATGTGTGTGTATGTGTGTGTGTGTGTGTGTGTGTGTGTGTGTGTGTGTTGTTCCACACAGCATTCGAAATAATTATGGAAACAGGAAAAACTGAGTATAAAATATAAATAACACACAATAGAATCAAGTCCCTTGAGTAAAAACAAAATGAAATACTATATAAAACAGTCATGTGCTGAGGTAGTACGCTGTGATTGGTTGTCATGCAGGCAATCAGAAAGTGCCACACCTGCAGAAGCGCTATAGATAAATAGGCAGTGATATCATTGTAGTGAGGTGAATACTACGGCTGCTGGGAAGGAAATATCAAAGATCAACTGTATACAAGTTAAAGTCTTAGCTGGTGAAGGTTGCTTCATGTTCCAGAAGTTGTTGTGCTGAAGACACTGAGGATGCATGAAACTGGTTTTGTTGACCGTAAATGCAGATGAGGAAGAAAGAAGATAACTACCTTGGGATATATTCTCCACGTGATAGACGATGGGCCAGTAGATATCTTGTGAATGACCTTGCTGCTAAGATACACATTAGCACAGAGTGGTCTCAATGGATGTGTGTATCTGCCCAAAACCTTTGCGGAGGAGAGGCAATCAAACAGCAAGGCTGAACTTGGCAGCAGAAATGAAAGCAAGGGATGAGCAAACCTGGTGGAACTCGCTCTTCACAGATGAGTCTTGGTTTGAACTCCGTGGCAATAATTGACAAGTTAGTTTGTTGTGTTTAAAGCGGGTTGGAGGGTACAACATTCAGTGTATACAACAGATACAGTAAAGTGTGGAGTATTTCAATACAAGTGTGAGGCTGCATGTCAGCCAAGGGTGTTGGAAATTTGCATAAAATTAAAGACATGCTGACAGGTACAGGCAGGTTCTTATTCATCATGTTGTTCCCTTAGGAAGACATCTCATCAGATGAGGCTTCATCTTCTAACATGACAGTGACTCCAAGCAATGGGATGAAAAAATACCTTCTAGAATGTAAAGAGGCTGATGGAGCACTCTCAAAGATGCCTTGGTCTCTGCAAAGTCCTTAGATGGACGTAATTGAGGTTATTTGGGTACTGAGAAAGGAAAATGTACATTGAAACCCATTAGATGAATTGTTGAAATTGCTACAGAAAATTTTTGGAACGACATTCCAGTCTTACAGTGACAACCAGTGTGGCAGCGCGGCAACAAGGTGTGTCGTGCTCTGTATCAGGGTTTCTCATCCGGAGGAATTTGAGAGATTCATTGAGGGCACTGAGGAATATTTTAAGTGTAAACGTACAATGTTCCATGTGCTCTGTGCCCAAGTTGCCTGTAAATAAAAGGGTCAGGCTCACACTATCCATGTACCCAACTGATTAGCAGGGAGTGAGTGAGTGAAAAGAGTATGTGTTGTCTCCCAATGGGCTGCTTAATAGTCTGTTGAATCTGGTGTAGTAGGGAGCACAACATCACAGGATTTAGTGGCCAATGAGAATGTGCCAGATTTTTACAGAGGCGTGAAACGTGTTAGTGCCAAAATAGCAAGTGATCCCTATTGGCGGCTAATTTATTAGTGGGGAAACTACAAATGTTCACTTCACAGGAAGCCCTAATACATGATGCAGGCACATCTAGGATAACCATTATTTTCTCCGTTTCCACAGAAGTACCAACACTTCATTACATTCTTTTTGGTAAGTTATTATAAGCTTACATTTTTTTATCATCTGTTTGCTCTTCTTTTCTTAGTATTGTTTAAATCGTAGTGTATAAGTGTAAGTGTGAAGTTAGCGTGTTTTGTATGTTGCTGAATGTGCATATTTTCTTATAGTTGTTGTAATCGGCAGTTTCATAAGCGTTGTACTGTGGAAAATAGCAGAGAGAATGTTAGGATGGAAAGGTGCTAGCAATTTTATTGTGGGATATAGATGGAATCTGCATGTTATGACACTGTGTGTACAGTACAGACTTTTAAATATGCTATATGAACCACTTCCTTACATCCTCCTCCTCCTTTCAATATCATTTCAGAATTAAAATAATTATCATAATAAGCTAATCTTTATGACATGGAAATTTATACATAAAACTAATAATAATTCAAATTTTGTACTAATAAATTATAAAATTAATTTTCTTTTATTTTTTTTTTTTTTACTTTACCCGCAATTTTATTGTGTCACAAGCGTTGTCACGGTGATGCGTTGTGCACGTGCAGTATGGCTTCATGTTTGTGCTTGACAAAGATGGTTTTCGAAAGCCGCAGTGCTTCCTTTGCTCAAAGATACTCAGCCATGGATGCGCGAAACCATCCAAGCCTGAAGATCACCACTGGAATTCTGACAACACAAAAGCTTCGTTCAAAACTAACTGGGCTCAGTTTGAAGCGAGAACTGCACTCTCTGATCGTGGATTTGTTTTTCCAAAAAAAAAAAAATAAAAGTGCTGGCGGTAGAGGCCAGTTATCGCGTGGCATTAAGGATTGCTAAAGAAAAGCCATGGAGAATCTGGCAAAAATCATGCACTACGGAAATGGCAGAGCTGATGCGTGGTACAGATGCAAAACAAAACATTTGCAGAGATCCTTCTGACAAATGATGTTCTTCACAAACAAATCAAGGAAATGTCAGAAGACATCTGAGATCCGCGTTGTGGAGCAGATCAGGGCGAGTCCAGCAAAAACCAGCAGTTGGATGAAACTGATATCTTGAATTATGCTCAACTTCTCAGTTTTTTTATTTTTACTTGATATGTACATGAGAATGATGTCAGAGAAGAATTTCTCTTTTGTGGACTGCTGAAATAAACAATGAAAGCAGTAGACATTATGAAAATGATGAATACATTACATTTTTTTTTGATTATAATGGCCTTTCCTGAGAGCTTGCGAGTCCCATCTGTACTGATGGTGCGCCTGCTGTGTTAGGGAAAAATTCAGGCTTTGCAACTCTCGTTAAAAATATAAATACAGATGTGATCTCGAGTCACTGCATTCTTCGTTGATCTGCGCTGGCACTGAGGACTTCCTGCTCATTTGAAAGAAGTATTAAACAGTGTCATCCAGATTGTCAACCCGATCCAATGAAGAGCAGCGAGTCGCCACATGTTTAAAGCTTTATGCGAAGTGGTTGGGTTTGAATGCACTGTCCTTTCATTTCACATGGGAAGTATGCTGACTTTCAAGAGGAAACATTTTGAAAAGGGTTTTCGAACTGCAGAATTCACTTAAGATTTTCCTGCATGAAAAAGGATCTAATCTGCCTTGAGCAATTCACGGTGGCTCCAAACTTCACAGTTTCACTGGCATACCTTATAGGTGTGTTTGAAATGTTGAACTATTTTAACCTTTCACTCCAAGGTAGAGGAGTAATGATCTTGAAAGCTGATGAAAAATTAAAACTATTTAAAGATAAGTTGGCACTTTGGGAAAGAAGAGTAAATTCTGGTAACTTTGCCAGTTTTCCTCTCTTTGATGGAACTATTTCTAATCCAGCACATCTAGCAGGACCAGGAATTTGTGAGAGAGTTGTTACACACCTGGAAACTTTAAAAGTCACCCTTGAAGGATGTTTCGAGACTAGCCTGATAGCTGAGGTTTGGGTAATGAGTCCTTTCACCATCTTTCTCAAACAAATTAGTGATGACAACCAGGCAAAAGACAAGCTTCTTGATTTCTGCAATAATCAGAAACTTTGTGTTGATTTTGAATCATGGAGCTGAATTGGTTCTGGTGCAATCTTGGGACTGCATATCCCATTCTGATCAAATGAGCCTACCGAGTTCTGGTCCCATTGTGTGTGTGTGTGTGAGAGAGAGTCAGTCAGTCTGTATCTCAAGGATATCACCTAGAATCGATAACTTGCTTGCTAACAAGCAACAGCAGCAGTTCTCACACTTGACCAAGATTAAGTTCTAGCATTGTGTTGAGCAATGTACTCAGTGGATGAAATAGTCTGATTTAAATAAAATCTGTTGATTCTTAATAAATGTTTGTGCTGTTATATCTTGTCTTTTTAACAATACATGTATTAGAAAAGAAAAAGATTTTATCTAAGGGACTAAAATGTGAATTAGTTTCTTTAAATTTTCTGTTAAAGCAGAGACCTACTCCACGGGGATAAATATGGCTGTCTCTCAGCTAGTCTTCTTGCAAAATTTCTCGGCCACATAAAAACAAAGATTACTGAGTCTCCATCGAGATGGGGTATGTGGACCGAAAAAGATTAAGAACTACTGCTTTATATAAACCAAAGAAAGGGCTCAAGCACTAATGCACTGTACAAAGTGTATTTACTTTTTTTTTTGTATATTTTCTGTAATAATACACTGTCTGTATTATATACACCTCTCATTTGAAACAGTTATTCACCATTTGTACATATCCTGTTTCCATAATTATTTCCAATACTGTTTTTCCTTTTTATAATGCTCAAATTGTTTGCTTGCTAAGCCTCTACTTCGTGTCTTTTGGCAAAAGTTTTCTGTATTTAATCAAGTATAATTTGTGTATTGTCCTGCTAACATTAAAAGAGACGGGGAACTTTTGCCATTGATGTGCGGCTAGGTATTAGTCAGTCCATGCTTCAAATTTGATTTCACTGACTAATGCAATTTTTCAGTTACTTTTAAATTCACATCCAACTATTTACTTTTTTTTTAAAAAATTTCCTTATTTTGTTTGCAGGACCCAGAGGCGCAGTTTTTCCTCGCCATGTGTTACGAACAAGGCTGGGGGGTGGAGTCGAACACCTGTAACGCTGCCCAACTCTATGCGCAGGCGGCCCACTCTGGCCACGATGGCGCTCTTTACAACCTGGCAGCCTTCTACGAATATGGTTTGGGTGGTAAGATCTTTTGATTTCGCTAACCAAATGTTTTCTCCGTCCAAGAGCCACCAAGTTTGACTCAAAATGACCTCACTCGACTACTATCTCTTTCCTTCCTCCTCGCCGGCTGCCAATCAGATTCCTCTGTTGTTTCCCCCCCCCCCACCACCACCACCCTTGTCTTAGCTAGGGAATTTGCTCCAGATTCCTTACATTACAGTATTCCCTATTGTTTGTAATAGTAGTGCATTATTCTACATGCATGACCGACCGCCCTTTCACGATTTCTTTTGCTCAATGGCAGTGTTCATTACTGTGTGTCACGTTACTTTGTAAGCCATACATACTTCCAAGCTTTCTAACAAGAGACAGTATTTTTAGTGCTTTCTAATGTCTTGTATATTTTTTCAGTCGTCCTGTTTTTGAAAAGATGTCACCGACCCCTCTCCCCTCACCCCCACCACCAAAAAAAAGCATATTTATTGTTTAATACAGGTGAGATTCTGCTGTGACTGGGCAAAAAATAACACCTTTTTGTTTTTTTTTTCCCTACGCGTTTGTTTGAGTCTGATCTTAACTCCCTTTTTTTTCCTCCTATCGAATCAGTGTAAATATGTTGTTGTTACCGATAGTAGAAGCGTGAGGGGTAGTTTGTGCCAATTAAGGGATCTCACAGGGGAATTCTCAAGTGTGTTGGGGTTTTTTTTTTGTCCCCCACCCCTCAGCTATACATCATTGTAATTTTAAAAGAAATTTTTGTTCGCTTTCTTTTCCAGGTCTACCAGTGGACAGGGGCTATGCCAGAGAACTGTATCAGAGATCAGCAGTTGCTGGGAATGAAAACGCAAAAATAAGCTTGCAAAGAATCGTAGCTGAAGAAGCAGTGGCGGAATGGAAAGGTGTCCTGGTTTCCTTTAAAGTCTCTTTGGTTTTCATGGTCAGCAAGTGTGGAATATGGACGGCATTCAAACGAAAGCGGGGCCCACCACAGCCGCGTGCAGCGGGGGGACTTCATTTGTGCTTGCCGTGGTATCGGGGTGTGGAATGTGGACGTTTAAATTTTAAAGTGGAGATAGAATGTTGCCTTTTGAAACGAAACACTTTTTCACAAAAGTTATACTGCGCTTCATCCCCGTTGAAGAATGGAAAAGACTTAATTTGTATACCGGGGGCGGGGAGATAAAACAAACAAACTTGGTTATTCTTAAAGAGCAAGTAAAAAAAAAAGGAAAACAAGTAGGAATGTCCATGAACCTGTGCATATTTGTTAAGCAAACATTAGGTAAGAAAAGATAGATTAAAAAAAATTTTAAAAAAGATTTTAGTGAAGGAAAAATTGGTTCGTATGACAACAAACTTGAGAGAGAATGATGCCCCCCTCGCTCTCTGTGGTTCTTAGTAGTCTTTGAGGTCTGACATTTTTTGCGTATTTTATGACTTTGTGTTGCTTTTCTTCCCCTGCTGTCGTTGGTCACATTAAAGTCGTCCTTTCTCTTTATTACCTGGAACCTGCCTTCTAACGAGAATACTAGAAAAGTAATGTTTGGTTGTGGAAGACCTTTGTGGTCTCTTGTTTGGTGTTTTTTAAACATAGCGTTGTGTAAAATCCTCTTTTTTTTTACTTATCCAATCTTTAAAATATTATTAGAATTTTCCAGTGTAGTTAATGTTACAGTTTTCTAACAAGTTTAATTAATATATACAGTATTTTGAAAGAGGGGGTGCTTGGCAGTGAGGTGATTGACAGCACTGTAGTGCAGGGCCAGCTCAGTTTGGGTTACCTCCCTGCCACAGTTTGTCTCTTTCCCTCTTCACCAGGTACTTGTTTTCTCCCACATCTAAAAATAAAGGCTTCTGACAGGGACTTTGGTAGCAGGGTGACATCTTCGCCTAGATGTTTTAGCCTAGGGTCATCCTAGGTATGACAAGAAAAGCTACATGCCTTTTGGGGGGGGGTCTTGCCAGAGCAAAGGTGAATCTGCTTCACTGCACTGCAAAAGTATTCTGAATGGAAGTGAGCAAGAAATAGCCTCTAAGATTAGCCGTTATCCCACTGAGGGTTAATACCAGCCATCTTCTTTGATTTCAGTGAAATATGGACCCGGCTCAGGGAAGAAAGCAGCAGATCAGCCTTTTTCTAAGAGAAAAATCTCTTCTCAAAACTTTTCGGAGTATATTCAGCAACATTTGGCAGAACTTGGAGTTTCCTTTTCCAACCACATAACTGACGAGTGGGACAAGCCAAAACATCAGGTATCACAGTCTGGAGAGAGTTACGTTGACAAGCTCAAGGTTGCATTTTGCATTGGCGTAGACTCTGTTTCGGAGCAGTCTGTCGAGGACCGTTTGGACGATTACATTCGACAAGCTCCGCGTTGTTCCCAGCCAGATCTCCACAGATTGTCATCCACCGTGGACTTTGTGGTTTGCTCCTGAAATGTACTGATGTCTGTTACACGTATCTTTTACATATTTCTATCATTAAATTGTAATAGTAAATTTCACTTGTTTTTCCATTTACTTAGTTACTCAATGTTTGTCAACAGATTGTATCTACTCACACTGAAATGCCCAGTATTTCAAGTTGCAAGTAGTCTTTTTTACATGTTCATATTCTTAAAAAAGGGAACTGCAAGCTTTTTGTTGTTTGTTTGCTATCAAGAATTGTTCCTCAGATACTAGTTTGATTGCACTAAATTTCTTGTATATACATACCTACTGCTGGTACACAAAATAACCAATGAAATAAATCAACCGTGTGTTCCGATTCCATGACCAATGAGCAAATAATTTTTTTAAGTTTATAAACTATGGACCAAAATAATACATACATTTTTACTGTTATAAAGTTGTTTTTTTTTTTTTGAATTAACGAAAGTGTCTAATTTTATTAAGTCATCAATCATGAAAGCCTGGCTTTAATTTAGCAAAATTAAATGCTCAGCTATCGTATCAAGGTATGGAAAGGAATATTGCAATTTAAAAAAAAAACCCAACCTAAAATGTTAGGAAAATCTGAGTTGAGCCTACACTTTATATGTACAAGTTTATTCTTGGTGTTGGTGATAAATCAGTGGTATCACATTATTTCAAAAAGTTGTGTAGGTGCTCGTCCTTATGGAAACTGGTTACATTTTCTGTTGGGAGAATCCATAGTCACTGCCTATAAAAGGCAATGGGTAACAACAACATTAATTATAGTTGGGAAGTGGAATACTGTTTAGTAGTAGTAAGGACTGTAGATCATAAAATTAGGGGTGGGAATCTGTAGTGAAATTTTAGCTCAGAAAAGGTGAGCTCCATACTGATGAGAGTGGAAGACCAAACTGGAAAAAATGATTATGGTGCAGGAACGGCGAGATGTAATAGATGAATAGGATCTGGCTGCCAAGGAAGAGACGCTACTCAAGCTGGTAGAGTGGTGAAACGTGGTGGGTAAATGGATTCATGGTCACAGGGAAAATAAACGAGGCTCCAGCATAAAAACCATGTCCACAAAATGGAAGGCTATGGACAACTGTGAACTCGTTTCTTCCACCATGTGATAAAACAGAACAGGTTTACATTGCAAGATGTAGATAAATGTGCTATAGAAGGAAACTATCTTTGGAATTAAAGCCCATTATAAGGATTTGTTTATTACAGTAACTACAACTTTAGTAGTTCAATGTTCCTCCGAAACTAGGATCGTCAAATGATCATTTATTTTTACTTAAAGAATTGCCTCAACATACATTAAAGGAAATTATTACAATGAATAGAATGTATCTGAATTAGCAGCTATTTCTGTGTTCAGCAGTCCTTGATGAGCTCAAAAGGTTTAGGGTTGACTTGCCATAGTGGTAATTGGACTGTGAGATCTTTTTTCTCATAATTCAGTGCGGTACAGAGGATGCCGGAGTGGCTACAGCATTCATAATGCCATCTGTGTATCAAAGTTCACATCTTTACCCAATGCGCATCTCAAGAGACTTCCAATCTTGGGTTTTGAGTGGATACCAAACAATTACTTTATACAGTGTACTGGTAAAGCCAATTTATGCAATACGTGTTTCAAAAGAAACAAAATGAAATTTCATCTACAGTTATCCCTAATACAGCAAGCATTTTATATGAATGACAAACAAAAAATCAATAATGCTAACAATATGCACATATAGATCCCGATGCCAGACGGGAAACCAGTCAATCAAAACATCACTTGACTTAGTAAAAGCGTTTTTACCATTCTTCCCTCCACTGCTGGTTTATTACCAAAGAGCCAATTCTCATGGAGTAAAACAGAAGGAAAATTGCGTCAAAACCTCACAACTACAAGCGGACAAAATTGGGTCTACCGAAGTTTAAAGAGAATTTTTTTTTTTTTTTTTTAATCAAAATTATTATGAATGTCACTTAGTGCTCGCAGAATACCCAGTTAACTTTTAAGGGGGGGATTATGCACAGGTAACCGATTTGATTAGCAGAGTCAACCAGTCCCATCGATTTGCATGTTTTTAGGGTTGTCAATTTCTGCGCTGACGCAAATGACGCATTGAACCAGGTCTTTATCCCTCCCATAAACCAGTAATAATAGTAATGATGAAACATTCATTTTCTAGTTCGACTTTTACAAAAGTTCTAAAATAGAGAAGTAAAACAAATCCATGAAAAAATTGAAGATCATTTATTCAAGTTTCTGCTGAGAAATTCAGATGGATGCCACAAGGAAAGAAAATAGTTTTTATGCATATATAAAGTAGAACAACAATACAAAATATGTAAAATCGACACAGCAGCACACCTGCTTTTGTAACATCTTCCTTTGACCCTGACCATTATGAAGGAAGGGGAGAAACAAACAATGATCGAATATACTTCAAAGCATTTTGGCAACTTGTTTTGGAATGATAAATTAAAATAAATATCAAAAAGAGAAGTTTCAGCTGAAGTGAACAACGGGACAGGTTGCATAGAAGGGAAGGAAAGAAAAAGTATTTTTTCTTTTGTTGTTCGTTTCCCAACAATGAGAGAGAGAGAGATCTAGAGTCTGCCTACAGGGAAATGGCTTGTTATTTTTTTTTTACAGGTAACCTCTGATACAAGCAAATAACAAAATGCAATTACATTTTTCTTTATCAGTAGTCTGAAGTAAATGGAGGGGAGGAGATTCTGGAGAAAACTGCTGCTCAAAAGAGTAGAGGGATCGGGTGGACAGCACCTCTGCCTCCAAAGATTTCACCTGCAGTTTGAATACCAACATTTACATCTGTGAGCATGCAAATCAGTATAACAATGGTTACACAATACACATCCACGTGGGAAAGTTTACTATTTTTAAAAACACAAATAAATACACCACTGGTTACCATTTTTTGTAGCTTCACACAGATATTTAATTTCTCTTTGTCAGATCCTGCTACTAGGGACGCTAAAACGAAACCTGGGTTGGTGGCTGGAACCTAGATACCGTTATGGCGACGATATCTCCGCCAGGCTTCGTTTGAATGTTCATAGTATGAAACTCGGTGTTACAGCAAACTTTGTGGAAACTAATATAAACAAATACTTGAAAAAAAATAATAAATAACTTGTAGTTTCTAAAAATGATTATCACAAGTAAAAATATGGATATTTATGCCTTTTTTTTTATAGGTATGAAGGATATATTCAAATTTAACTGTCTGTAATTATGGTTGCTATAGTTTCCAATCTTGCAAATGGAATAAAAAGTTGTTTTTTTTTAAAAAAAACAAAAAAAAGACCTATGACAAGTTCCAAGGTTATTTACTTTAAAGTAGTACCTTATAAACAAAAAAAAAGAGTATAGGTTATAAAAAATACATTGTAACTGTTGCTCACACGTCTTAAGAATTACCTCTGATACGGTAACACAAGTACTAACGCAAGAGGTAAGATTAATTTCACAGACTACACGCTTTTCTTCTTCAGTAAGTAGCATCATGCATTTTTTTTTTTAAAAAAAAAAAACAATATTTTCCTCAAAATCTGGATTTGTCAATAAAGTTGAAAGCTCCCACCCTGAAGAATTCTTATCTATCACCATAGAGGTAACAGGTAGTCAGTCCTCCCAGCTCTTTCGTTTCAACCAACGAACAGACTGCCTTCGATCTTTTTTTAAAGAAAGGTATTTAATTTGAAAATTAAAAGCGATGTGTGTAAGTATCAAGAGGCATTCTGTATGCAGGTGAAAAAGGTAATAGTATCCCACACCCCCCCTGCACACTTTTTTTTTATATTTGAATTGCTGCTATTGTTCTTTACGCCCTTCATCTTAGCGCAACTAAGGAAACACCAAACCGTAGGTTGAAATGTTTTGTTTCTTTTTCCTTTTAACGCATTTACACCTGTAGATGTTCAGCGACAGAATGTAATTTTTAACAGCTAAAAGTTGCACAGATGAGTTGTCTTGCCCAACATTACAATAAAATGGAAGTTTTTAGAAACTAACCCTGTACCAAAAATAAAAGTACCTGCCCCCCCCCAACTTTTTTTTTTTTTTAATTTATCAAGAATCAAGCAATATTATTTTGGGGCATTGTATAAAGCTGGGAAGCATGTTCATTTTGTTTGGTATTTAAAAAAAAAATAATAATCTAAAACTACTTTCATCATCTGGATTTAAACAAAGTCGTGTTCCAGCCAGCCTTGCTTCTCGGGATCAACCCAGAATCGCCAGGAAAAAAATCTCTAAGCTGCTGCACTAATCTTCACCAATAAACTATTGGTCCCCCTGCCACCTCCCTGATGAAGTCAGAAATTCTGGCACCCACCATTTGAGAGACGTTTTAAAAGTCCTAGATAGCACATTGCATACACTTTTACAGTCACCTAACCAAGTACATTATTTTAACATCAACAAAAACCTTTCTACATTTTATCTGATTAACACAATATTTAGTATGACAAGAACTTGTTTATCAATGATGAAAAGATGTATTAAGTCGATATCTTAGTCTCAGTTCAGAAAGTCATAAAGGCCCCATAAATACAATACAAGGAACATGCTGAGTAACATATCCTTTTGTCCTAGGAAATGAATGTAGTGCACAGAGAGCAACAGTTGACAGAAAGATTAAAGCTGAGTTTATGTGAAGACTAAGTGTAGTTTTAGTCAGTAAAGAACAGCACACAAGCTCCCTGGTCCTCTCAATGACAACATTGTCAAGCAAACTACCAAGGATGGTCAAGTGAAATCTGGCTGAAATAGCATTGCTATAACAGCACCTGGCAGCTTTTCATTCAAACATCCCTAGTACTTACTTTACTGGGTGACTTATTAGCATAGTGACACACAACAGGCAATGATACTAAGAATACAAAAAAACTCAGATAAGCTAAATGATTTTTAAAGCAAAGATCAGAAAATTTTTCAGTCATGTTTCCTACTTGTCCAGGCTTATTTTCTAGTTCACCATGTGAGAGAGAGAATAACAGTGTCTGTGTGGGTAAAACTCGCTCTTCTTGAAAGCAGGACAATTTTCTGGCTTAAGGAGAAATCTAATCTTCAATAAAATGGTCGAACAAGCAAGATTCATTAGTTGTAAAGTCAAGTAAACAAATGCAAAGCAGAGATGCCTTTGTAGACAGTTTGTCCATTTCCTGTTAAACTAAGATAATTTTCTAAATTTTTTTGAAATTTCCTTCTCTTTACATCGCGATCAAAAACCTTTCTTACCATAGTTCAGTAAACATACTCAGTACACTAGGGTTTTGTTTTGGGTCCCCCCCCCCGAACCAAAGTTTCCTGTCTTCAACATATTGGGGTGCATCTACTGACCAATCCTTGCATCCATAACAGAGATTGCAGCTGTAGTCAGTTATCTTTTTTCAATGTGTAATGGCATCATTTTTAGCTGGGAATGTTGTTTTCAATTTCTGCTAGTCAGTGCATACAGGCATGGGATTTGGTGTGCTAATGCGCCACCAATGCATGTCTGCAGTCAAGGTCAACCCTTCAATGAAAACCTCACATACCAAAAATTGGAGAGAGCCTCAGTAGCTAAAACTGATGTTCAATCCACAGGTTCATAATAGGGACAGAGGATGGGAGGGGGACAACGCAGTGATATCGTCAGTAGAAAGTGCTGAAGACAGTTTAGGAGAAAGTTTTAGACGAGGACAGATTAAACTAGACACAAAGATGGTGCAGTGAAGTCTTTAGGAAAACTGCATTTTAAAAAATAACACATCAACCATGGTTCCAGGTAATACATTTTTTTTTTAAATAAAAAAACAAATTATTTAAAATCAAAAATTAGAATTTAAAGTTACTGATTCAAATATTTAGTTAATGTACAGCAGTGATACAATTTTTTAAACATAAGTGTACAAGCTAAATAAAGATATTACCAAGCCAATGATCTGTAGTCATTCAATTTATCTAATGATCAATTTATTAGGGTAAATGCCTGACCAGACATTTAAGGAACTGCTGCTTTTTAACAAAAAAAAGTTCTCTTGATTCTAAAAACTTCATTTAAAACAAAAAGGGATGATAAACGTCCTAGCGTAGAGACTGACACAGCTCGCAGTCACATTCCACAACAGTAATACAATCAAGCAGACAGCTAAGGATTACATTAGGTTCTGTTGATGTCTCCCGACACACCACCCCATCCCCCTCGTTTCAGTTCTTGTTAGATATTTCTACTTTATACACAGTTTTTCTGCCAAATGATGGCTCATCAAAACTGTCAAATTAAATTTCAGATGTTGGATAATAAATGATTCCAAAAGTGATGACATATTGTTGGCACAAACTCCTGTAGCTTATAATCCCAGAGTTAAAGCCAGGATGCCAACAAGATCTATTGTGATTTACTATCAGAAAAAAAGACTTGTTCATAGAATCAGCAAAGAACACATTAGTTATTTGTCCAGAGAAAAGGGCTGCTGCTATGCACATCTGTGTATGGTGATTATGTTACTCCTATTTTGAATGGAAAAGGCTGATGAATGAGATCAATGTGCTGAGAGTTTTTGAAATACAAAAATAAATAAAATAATTTTAGAGGTGTAGAAGCTGTTGCAACGATAGTTGTAAAAATCATTTTTTTCTTTCTTTTTTCAAACCCAGTGGTTTCATGCTGATGTAAAACAGAAAGGTGTCGATCGACTGCCCTTACTTTCATTGTTTGTTGTTTTTTTTTTTTGAATGCTAATGCCTGCTTTTGCCTCCCCCACCTTCTATTAGAAAGATGTTGCAAAGAAACAAGAAATCAAGGTACAACTGTACTGGAATTATACTATAGAGATTCACCTCTTGCATCCAAGGGAGTATAAAGAATTAAAAATAGCTGAAAACACATCGCAAAATACCAATGTTTTATTCTTCCACCTGATATTACCTTAAGTATTTTTGTTTTTATTTTCTTCAATCTTGCATCATTAATCTGTCAAGCTTAGTATAATGTAGCTAAATGTTGCATGATTTTTGTAACAAAAAAAAAAAACCACAACTTTAAGCATTTTTCAAGTACTGCATCATTTTATCCAAGGCTGTACTTGCGCTCCTAACTTGATTCGCATCAGGAACAAAAGCAACAACAACGGCTGAAAAGTAATAAATACAAAATGTTTAAAAATGGCAAACAAACATCATAGGCAGCTAAGAGAGGGGGGAGGAAAGGGGGGGGTATTAGGTAGGTACTTGGAGAGTACCAACTACTGTGTTAAAAAGAAGAAAATACTAATCTTCCATCAAATTATGCCTTTAGTATAAAAACCTTAAAAAGCAGCTTTCATTAGCAATATTTAAAGTACCTGGCTCTACAGTCTACATCGTCATTGGTCCCCCCCCCCAAGCCATCCCACCAAGTTCCTGTCAGTGGCTGCTTAGGTAAACCATAGACAGTTTCTTCAAAGGGTCCCAACAAAAGCTATTAAAACAAACAAACAAACACACAAACACGCACACTAGATAGATTTTGGTTACAGCTAATATGTTTTGGAGCATACTTATATACAAAACCAATACTAGAAAAACTAAACGTGTCAAAGCTGTTTACATTAGAAAACATTGTAGGATTTTAAAAAAATAAAATAAAATCTCGCAACTTCCAAACTTGGTGGGAACCGATGTCATGCTAAATAGACCCAAACCGTAATATGGGAGCTAATGTCCCATTGTCTGAACGCGGTTAAATATTACTTTTATTCAACTGTAACTGGGCTTGTAAACAGAAAATAACATTCAGGTAAGTATATAACTTTGTTGTAACAGCTCAAAAGCTGACTGATTATAAATTAGTTAATGTTGTGTACACGGAAAAAGACGATCAAAGCTATTTAACAAATCTATTAAAAAGTCAAGTTGTTGTTAGTTGCATTGTGGAACATTGGCTTTAGATAAATGACAGATTCACATGAGTAAATAGAAGTGAAGTTCTTCATACACTGACTATGTATAAAGTATAGCTGAGATTTCAGGGTGCACACCATATGAAGAAATAAAATGCCATCTTTTTTCTACTCGAGAAATCCATCCATCCATCCATTTACATTATGAGTGTTCATAGTGAATTATTATTTTGTTGTACAATGAACTTAACAAGGGAGATGACGTCTTTACATTGGACGCAACCCTGGAAGACCCAGCACTTTTTGACTTCAATCCCTAATAGAATTCTTCATTTGTAGATGTGGGACAGAATAGGGTGCCTAGAATAAACCTGCTTGACCAACTGGAGGGAGGGACATGATCGAGTTGTGCTTTGCAAACTAGAGACAATTTTGACCATAAGAATGTCTGAAAGTTCTCTGGGAAGATAATGCCCCTGATAAGAGTGCTCTAAGGTTTGCTTTTAATGCATATGTGGATACACAACCATCTGTCCGTCAGCAAAGAAGTATTTAGTACAATTTTAAGTTGATTCCTTCCTGGTCTGGACTGCATAACGATGAGAAAGAAAGAATGGTGATAAGTTTCCAATGTTGTCTAAAGTTATGATATACACTGACCGGGAATTCTGCTAAAAGGAGGTCCACTACCACTTTTTTTTTTGTTTTTTTTTTTTGAGAATCCCTTTCAGGGATACACCCATGTATTTACAGAGAGCAGGTAGTGATCTGTCAGCCAGTATGTTTCCAAGGTTTGGCAGTATTTAGGAAGCCTGTACAGCATCTGTCCCCTACAACACATGAAACCTTGCAAACATATTTATGGGATTGTTGATGGGATCAGTGCCCCAACCCCCTATAAACATATGGGTGTACTCCTCAAAGACTTAGTGTGTCAGTTTCTAAGGTTGTACCAAAATTCTACAATTTTCTGGAGACAGCCCCTTTATGAAATATAAAACCAGGATGTTCCATGATGGTATGAAAACAACGCTAGAGAAATCCACAAAACAAGAGCAGAAAGAGACTCAGAAACGTATTCTCATTTTCTTGTGTTTTTATGGAATTTCTTTGAAATCATAACTTGCTGTTTTTGAATGTTATAATAACCTGAATACGCAGAAGTTACAAAAATTGTCAATTTTAAGATGGATGGATAAGAATTTGTAACCTTAGCTGTCATTCCCCCCTTAACAATACATTGTCTATTTCCACATTGTACAGATGGACTGATTTATTTCACAGGGATTACAGGATGGAAAGGGTCATCAAAATATCTCTCTTCTTCACCTGTCAGCCATGTGGGTTTCCTCCCACATCTAAAAATAGAGATCTAGTGAGGGGGGCCTTTGGTAGGTAAGTCAGAAAGCATCAGGCATTCTCTCTTGCCTGCTTGGCTAATGTTTTTGGGTCCAAGCAGCGTCAGGTGCTACAGGGTATGATATAAAACATTTTTTTTTATTTTGACTGACAAATGTGAAATGCTAATTTTAAAGTTAGGTAAAATTTTTAGTCTCACACTGATTAGAATAAGGATTACAGATTTCTGCAAATAAGCTTTTTGGACTATTTAAAAAAAAAAAAAAACATTTATATAATAAAGAAATAATAACTTTAAAAATTGAAGAGATAGAAAACATTTAAAAATAGAATGTTGAAACAGATGGCTGTGAATAAACTTTAAAAAGCACAATAATATATCCACTAACATCTGAAATTAAAGTCATGCATGCTGTCTTAGCGATTGTCTGTATATCACAGTTTGTCTTTTGCAGAAATTTAACATTAATTATATCAAAACTAGAACTTTCCCTTTAATTAATAATTTAAATACTTTAAAATGTCTGATGGTCTTTTCTACTACTAAGGGAAACTTCAAACATTGCAGTACCCAAGCATATTTAGTTTCAATGACTTAAGGAATATCCACTCTCTCTCTTTTCTTTCAAGTAGGATTGTTGAGCAATAGCTTGGCACCTTTAGGGAGAACTCTGAAGTTACAGCGATTGGCTGTCAGAGTGATGACATCTCTGCTAGATGAGTGACAGAATCAGAGCATTCTTATGATTACAGTCTACATAGGAAGTTAGTTAGTTTCCACTGACAATTCAACTCCCTGCAGAATACACAATTTAGAAGGTATGCAATTTCATATTCAATTTTAAAGTTTCACCTCCAGTTAGATCTTTGGGGTCTGTAAGAGCACTTCCCTAAATACTTGTCAAGCTTCAAATCCAAACTTAGCAATCACGTAAAAAAATTACAAAAAGCAAAACAGACTGATCAGAACTAGATCACAAAATCCAGTAACCATAGCACCTCTTGCATAGCTTACCCTTCTTTTCTTCGCACAGCTCCCCTGTAATGGCTCCATGGTTTTTCAACGAAGCTATAAAATAGTTTCCCTCATTACGAATGTAATTAAATTTAACATTATTCAGATGAACTCCGGCAGTCTGGAATTCACTATAATCTTTAGACGTCAGAGCTCCAGCAATTTTTGTCGCTTCAGCATGGCTCATTTTTAGTACCTAAAAATAGATGATTTACAAAACTATTCAACAAACTCACTACTTCATTTTATAATTCAATTTATATGCATAGCCATCTATTTCTCAACTCCTTGAGTATAAATGTACATTTATGGAGAATCAATGTATGCCTTCCTATTACCCATGAAACCTTGGAAACACAAAGTAGTGGAAATAATCATGGAAACACAAAGGATATGCACAAATGAGTAATTGCAACTGAGAGACATATATAACACACACACTGCAAGCAGAAAAATACTAAAACAAAATGAATACATTGTACAGTGCGTTAGTATTTGGTGTTAGCTCTCTGCTTTACATAGAGGACGACACCTTGTTTTCATGCTCCCATACAGGTTATCAATGTATGACTGTATCATGTTGTTCTGAATATGTTGTAGCACTTTCCACAATTCATCCAAGGTGTTCGGTTGCCATCTGACTCTCTCAATAGCCATATAACCCTACATAGCCTCACTGCTATTCATATCAGAACTTTGTGCAGACCAAAGCATCTTGGTGAGTGATGCTAGAAGGCATTGTGATGTTTGAAGATGAATTCCTGCCAACACAGTCAGTATACCTTTGATTTTATGCAATCTCTGATACCCTTTGCTGATATGAAATCCAACACTTGTACTGATCCACCCCCATGCTTCACTTTAGCTGTCGTACACTGTCAGTCTGCCTTTGAAAAAATTTCAAACTTGGAGTCATCTGTAGAGAGTACCTCCTTCCAGGTTTGGTCATCCAAGTGTTCTACTTCTGCCCATTTTGCCCTTGCAGTTTGTTGCCTCTCCTCAGCAAATCAGGCAGCTACATATCCACTGACACTACTTTGCACTAATGTGCATTTTACTGCTCTTGAAGAAACATTAACACCTGTACTCACAGCTAGGTCATTTCCAAAATCTCCACTAGCTTGTCATCTATTAAGTAGAAAGCATATACATACCCAGAGACATTTAACATCAGTTTTGAAGAGTCGTCGTTTTTCCTTGACAGCATTTATTTTTAACACTACCAGGATTTGCATGTCCTCCTCAAAGTCTTGCATTCAGCTCCTTCTAAAACATGAAGTTGAGCTGCAATCTGCCACATGGAGTAGCCTTCATTTGCTAAGACAGATTTCTAAATGGTTTATGCTTGTCATCTGATTTTTCCTTTCCAGATATTTACCACACATTCACCCCAGTACAAAGTTATCTCTCACCGTCTCTACTTTTAGAGTCCTTCTGCAGTGTGGCACTTTCTGAATGCTTGCATGACAACCAATCACAGTGTATTATATTGACACCTAGGTGTACTATGAAGCATTTCAATTGTACATAAGATGTAATTCTATCCCATTATTTGCATTTTATACTCAGTTTTCCCACTGTTTCCATAACTATTTCCAATGCTGTACTTATGCAATTACTCTGTCGAGATCAAAATCCACTCCACATAACAACATCAATATCATCCAACAAAGGATTAATATTTTTTAAAAAAACTACAAGTGGACTTATTATGTAACTTTGTCACAATGAAAGAATGCAATCGGCATTATCAATTTCTACATATTACAAATTCCAGAAAACAACTTGAAGGGTAAAAATAAAACTAAAACAATACTGATCTGCGTTTAAGTGGTTCCACCAGCTGAATGCCCTTCCCAATAATTATTGAAAGTGCATATCATTTCATTCTAAAAAACCATCCATACATAATGTGTGTTTAAGCTGTTGTGGTGAAAACAGCTTGAATAGATTATTAATATGAAAAAATGCAGTCATAATTTAAAAGGTTGGCCAAAATTTTATATTTAACGTCTCCAAAGTGATAAAATGAATGCTCAATTTTTTTTAGTTTTAAAATAAACATTTGTGCATTATACATTAAAAGTAACTTTCAAAGCCTAGTTCTTTTGCACACTGTCGTTCGTGACATGAAAAATCAGCGCTTACTGCTCAAACAGCAGATAACTTTGGATTATGTAAGCTTTCTGTACAACCGCTTTAACCATTTCACTCATTAGCAGAGTATCAGAATTCATTATCAGCATTTTATTTGTCCCAAGTTCTCACAGTGCATTATTCAAGTCATTAAATATCTAGTAAAGTGTGGTTGTCACTTTTTGTCATCTGTGCGTAACGGCCCACTCAGAACCTTTCAGTGATGCAGCGTGTAGCGCATTGTGATTGATGCTACTAGTAACCGATCCCATGCCTGCAACAACTGGCCCCCACTGTCATCTTAAAAAGAAAAATTCTACAAGTCTTTCTGATTATGGGGAGCCCAGCAAAAATCCATATCAATAGAGAAACTGTGCCTGGCCACCATGACAAACACGATGCACTACTACTTCATTAATGCTACAAACTTCTCAACGCAAAATCATAGCAATTTTTTCGCTCACACTCACACAGCCATCTTCTTCTCAGTATACATGTTAGCATAAAATCAGCATTTATGGAAATTTCAAACCTTCCCAATTTTCATGACCAAGAACATTGTCCTGAATGAAAGGACGGTATCATAAAATAAAATGTTGCTTCTAGAGATGTAGGACACACACACACACATACACACAGCTACTTTATTTATATCAAACCCATAAATGTTGGATATCTACAAACAGACAAAGAAGCGGCAATGGAACAGTGTTCCACCATTATGTCATTCAATTTATAACTAAATGTAATTTCATTAAAAATCTGGATGATTAGCAAATTTTCTTTTTTATCTGAAAATCTGCAGGTGTTTACTGTGCAACTTGTAAACACTTACATTAACCACAAGATGTAATACAAGTTGACCATCTCATCTGATATCTCATGCAGTTTAAAGCAGTCAAGTATCCATTAAAATAAACTCTTTTTTTGCTAACCTTGTCTTTTAAATTTTCGTCATTGGCATCAGTCCATTGCATTCCATTTTCCCCTATTATAGCAAGCTTGGTAATATGCTGTGTGCCATCTGCTGATTTGGTATGATTCAACAGAGGCTCGATAAGACAATTCCAAGACATTGTTCCTGAAAAACAATCTAATGATAAAAGAAAACAAGTTTTAAACAAAAATAGCATCAACTACTCTTTCATTATCTGTGATGCATTAAAAATAAAACTGAATCAAAACATTTTAGCATCATCATCTTACAAACAAAACAAAAGAAGATACAACCATCCCACTACCTTGGACCCTCACCATGTAAACTCCAATCTGCCCTCACCTTGAACAATACCAGAAAATATACTCTCTTTAGGTGAAACAAAAGATACTGTCCAGGATAAGTACTAGACCTTTAAATTATGAGTTCTGACAATTCTTAAATAAGCATTCTAACATAAAACTTTCAATAGTAGACTCTACATACCATGACAACATTAGGACTTTACATTCTCAATCAGTTGTAAATCCTTAAGTCAGTCAACTAAGAGACCATGGATACCATGTGCAGTTACTTCCTTCATCAATTAACTCAGATGCTTATTAATAGCACCAAAACAACTAGCCACAAGGCAATACACATACATGTGCATTATCATTTCAGATTTATTTCACATATTATCATCAGATTTTGCTCAAAACCTGACAACATTCAGCATAGAGTTATTCATTTATTTTTTTACTATTTTGCAATTTAATTGGAAAAATAAATAAGATGATGAGGAGATTTTTAAAAATCATTTTTTCTTCTTAGATTCTCAGAGCACCAGTTATGACTGGGTCTGATAATGCGACTTTACCTAGCCTACCTGAGGCTATGAAAACTGAAAGCTCTTTTAGAAATTCTTTCCCATACAACATATCTCATGTTTTAAATTTGTTTAAAATAATTTATTAAGCTGACTTAAAAAAACAACTGACAAAAGAATCCACCAAGGAAACATTGTGACGAATTATTGAATTAAATATATGAAGACTCAAACACAGGGGTTATCATCGCACATAAGTCTAACTCATTCTTTAATGTCATAATTAATTCTTATTTACAGATCACTTTCAAGACAAACTCTTGACATCCACAGACCATGGATGCCAACAAGTATAAACCTGCCTGAACAAAATGGTATTGAAGTCCACAAGATAAGCAAAAAAACATTAGTGGTAAAATTGGAGGTTTTTCACTACAGATTCACTTTCGTGATACACGGACAAGCTGATTGGAAGATGAGTTTGAAATATGAGAACGCTTTTATCATCCGAGCTTTCGTCTTCTAGATATTCTAATATCAAAAACTTGCAAAATACAAAGCTGCAGTTTCTGGGCTGGACAAAAGGACGATCAACAACACCAAGGTACTCACCCTTACCACCTGCAATAATGGTAGCAGCAGCTGCTCATCTACATAACAACATAAATGCTAAACACAGGTTCAGCTACCTCGTTTTTATTTTAACCACCATTCATAAAGAAAACATGTTAATTTATCGAGTTCTGCTAGAGACTAACTTCTGTTTTCAATGTGTAGGGTGAGATTTGAAATAGGTTCCCTAAAGCAAATGGGGAACAAGTTCTGATGGCTAAAGTGCACCCCATGAATGATGAGGAGACACATTTCTCTCAATTCTTCTCACGCAATTCTTACATATTCTATTATTTCTGTTGCTTTTCTAGTTCATAACCAGTTGGAGTTCAAGGCCACAGTCCGCTCAGAAACTGGATTACAAAGAGAAACATCCTGCTCACACAGGAAGATATCCAGGTCGTCCCTACTTGACAAACATTTTGTTTTGATCTTTATCTATCTTCATTTATTGTTTTCACCGTGCTCATGGATACGTCAAACAGTCTATCTTTTTTCCAACAAAAAACCTTCCTTGGTACCTTTCATCTGCTCAAGTCACCACAATAATTTTACGAAGGACCTGTACGCTAGCACTCCACGTTACAAGGCAGAAGATATAAAGGCTAAAAACAGTGGTGTTTGTTATAATGCTACCAGTAGTCTACCAGTTACAGAGACTGTTCACCATAAGAGCGCACATATATAATGCGCCCGCACTAAATGTACATCCAGACGACTCGGGCATTTTTCAGCAAATCGGGACTAGAAAAATTACCTGTCCAAGAGGGAGATTACTTTCAATCATGGCTGGGTACCGAGTCCGTCACAATTTCCACCAAAGATGAACACAACCTGACGAGAGGAAGGCATTGGAGGGGGACACAAGAGAGAGAGAGAGTCGGTTTTCTACGACCACCGGTTGCTTTAGAAACTGTTCATGAAGAGACAATCTTCTACGCAGTTACCCGCTCAGTCCAACTCCTGTAATTAACAGCTATTTCAGCCAAGACATTCAGCCAGCACCCGCTTCGCTCCTTCAACTCGGCTAAATGGCAGATATCTTGACGCCAGGGTTGTACTTCCTGAACCGCTCCCCTAACACAAGGACATATTAATTTTATCTAGTCGCTCTACATTTGTGTGTCTCTACTGGATCAGGTTCTACTTCAAAATCCTGAACTATCTTATTATATTCAATCGTTTTAAAAAAAAAAAAAAAGCCGATTGTGGGGCGATGCCTGATTGCCCCCTATTTTCACTTTAGAAATCAAGGGTTTTACATCCGCATCTCAAGTTATTTCTTAACGAAACCATGCCGTGAGAGGCCCTGCTCGTTTTTATTCGCTTCAGTAAAGGAGAGAGAGAGAGAGAGAGAGGGGGGGGTAGGGGACCGTTATCTGGACCGTTCCACGGCTGTTATTTCACCCCCCAGATAGGGAAGACGAATGCTAGCCGGAAGCGTCGACAGAGGGCGGGTTTGAGAGGTCGTGAGGGCTCTCCAAGAGCGATTTGGCCGAGTGGTGACAGGGCTGACAAGCTCCTGCGAACACGGGAAACCCCTCCCAAACGCCACCGGCTCGTAGCACTTCCGGCTGGCGGCCTCCCAACCTCGTTCTCTCTCCTTTCCGCTGTAGAGTACACTCGGGGCCCCCCCCCACCAAACTTGTCCGTCTGATTTTCCCCGCTCCCGGCGGCCTGGATCATCACCTGTCGGGGGGGGGAGGGACGGCCTCCACCCCCTCTCTGAACGCGTTTCTCGAGCCTCCCCGCCCCTAAGAGAGAGAGAGAGAGGAAGGGGGGGCCCGGCTTTCGTTTCTTCGAGGCTTCCACCTCATCAGAGCCCAGCCCTCGTCTTCTTACCTGACCGCCTACTGGCGAGGTCAACCCGGCCAGTCTGGCCGAACACACACACGTTTCCAGGCCGTAAGTCTTTGGAATTCGCTGAACGAACAAGCTTATTAGATCTGCCGAGTTTGAAATGTTCACTTTAAGAGAATACATATATATATATAATAGAGATTTTAAAACTAATTTTGGGATTATGGAGAGTGGACAGACCTTTTCGAAATATTTACTTAATGATTTTAGTAAATAGTGATAATAACTAATCAATTATTGTATGAATCACATTGACGGCTATTTCTCCTCTTACCTCTCTCCGTGTGTGTGTGTGTGTGTGTGTGTGTGTGTGGTGTGTGTGTGTGTGTGTAATGCCATCTGACTTCTCTGTAACTAGTAGAGTAAAAGTAAACTTCTCAAACTTTGGAACTGACTACGGTCAACAGTGACAGCAGCTCGGAAAGCTCGCTTCGAGAGAGATTTGAAGCAGGTGGTCGATCCTTATTGCGTCTTCTGCGAACCTACCCTCGTTCTGATGGCTGGAATTGATTTAAAGATCTGTCCACAAAACAGAACGTTCCACTAGGCGGGGGAGAAAAAAATCAAATACTACAATTTTCCTAAAATGACGCTTCTAATACATTTTACAAAAGCTGAAATACATTTTAAGCAACGCAACACATCAGAATGTCTTTTACTTAGAATTAATTAATTCACAGAAATATCTGAAGACGACTCCACTCCGCCTCTCTCTCTGTACTGGCGTCATATCTCTCTGTGCTGACGTCATATCTCTTTGTACTGACGTCATATCTCTTTGTAGTGACATCATATCTCTCACACACTGTACTGACGTCATATCTCTCTCATTCTGTATGGACGTCATATCTCTCTGTACTTACGTCGTATCTCTTTGTAGTGACATCATATCTCTCACACTGTATCGACGTCATATCTCTTTGTAGTGACATCATATCTCTCACACACTGTACTGACGTCATATCTCTCTCATTCTGTATCGACGTCATATCTCTCTGTACTGACGTCATATCTCTTTGTAGTGACATCATATCTCTCACACTCTGTAACTGACGTCATCTCCATCTCTCTCTCTCTTCACATTTCCACCAACAATTTCGAACTGATTTATCTGGTGGTTGTTTTTTTTTTAAACTTTAACCCAATCGTGTCGGAATTGTTCCTTCTTTCTGAGGTTCTTCCAAGCGGAACCAAGCTAAGTGATGGGAAGTTTCTGCCCCCCCCCCAAATATCAAAGGCTCACGCTACCCGAAATTCTCAATCATCCGAACGGTTAAGTCTCTGATTAAACACTTAACAAAAAAAACACACATGCTTGGTCGTGACGATGGCCCAAAGCAGGCTGACAGGCCAGAAACAAGGACCTAACACGGTTTTTATCGAGTAAACATGGGCCCTAGGTAAGGGGGGGATACAGAGCGTTAAAGGGGGCTAAAGAATATCGGTGTGCGAGACGCGTGGAGGAGGGAATATTCCGCAAGAGTTGCATTCAAGAACCCTATGGTGAACAAACGAGATTTTAGACCTATTACCGAGTAGAGGCTACACCCGGATTGTCGGCGTTTGTCCCCGTAAATGCTGTTAAGACTCCCTTTTCTTATGAGGTTCTTGCCATCACGGGTGAAAAGGGGACGTACGTGTGTTCCGTATCCCGACGATTCTTAAGTAAACATTAACCGACGTTAGGCGTGTGTTTTTCGAGTGCTGCTTGGGGCGTGGCCCCCTCACCCCGTATCCGCCTTCTACGACTGTCGTCTGCCTACATCTACCGGCCTCTTTAGAAATACCGAAATCTCCGGTGAAAAGATTCTGTAGTCACTAAAAGCCTACAGTAATAAAGACAATGTCGGAACGGCAGCCAAATTTCTACAAGTTTATTACTAATTATGACTGTAATTAACGAAATATCTCACAAACCCGGGACCGCGAAGAATACGTTCATCGACGGTCTCCGATGACGCCATCTCTTCTTTTGGCCACGGGTTAAATCCATTCTATTTAATTGCATATCGTGTTTAAAACATTATCAATTATGTCTTCTATTGTTGGTATTATTTATTATTTGATCTATTTTTTTTTTATTTTTACTCGTCACTAATTTCTTTCTGAGTTCTTTGAACTGGTTAGGAAGGAAAAAGAAGATTAACTATCGTAGTTGCAGGTACATTCACATAACAAAGCACAATATCCGTTCGCGGTCTATATTAAAGAGTCAGCCTCGAACTGGATCTTCGCGCTGCCACGTGATATGCGGGGGAAAACGGTTCAGCGGTGGAAGGGTTAAAGCGAGACATCGGGAGGACGCATGGCCAAGATGAATATCGAGGACAGCAGTGTGACGAGCAGATAGATGATAAACATGAGTCGGTCGAGGACGTAAGCGACATCCCGCCATTCCCGGTAGATCTCGCTCTCCACCACTTCCTCCGTGTGTCTTCGTTGTAGGAACAGTATAAGGTCTCGCAGCTCCGCCATTCGGTCATTGCTGTTGGACTTTCTGTCTACGATGTTCGCCGTTTCCTCCATGGCCTCGGACTTTTTCGTTTCCAGTTTGATGACGTCGATTTCCTCGGTGGCGACGCGTCTCCTGCGGACAGTTTTCTTTTCCCTGGAGTCGCGCTTTTTGGTCACGTGACGCGGCCGGTTCAGTTTCATGCAGAGGAGGGGCGCGAGGCAGAAGAAGACAACTCTGCGGATCCACACCGGAACCCGCTGCGGTCGCCCCCTCTGGTGGTGGATGCTGAGCACAAACACGGCGGAAATGACAGAGAGACAGCTTGTCGACAGAACCACGAGCAGATAGATTCCTGGAACGACAAAGGTGGAAATTAAAGGCGTGGAAAAGAAACGGAAAGCAAGTCAAAACATGGGGCATGCCCGCAAGTAGACAAAGACACAAAATAGAGGCTACAGTAACATTAAGAGGCGAAATAGAGGCTACAGTAACATTAAGATGCGAAATAGAGGCTACAGTAACATTAAGATGCGAAATAGAGGCTACAGTAACATTAAGATGCGAAATAGAGGCTACAGTAACATTAAGAGGCGAAATAGAGGCTACAGTAACATCAAGAGGCGAAATAGAGGCTACAGTAACATTAAGAGGCGAAATAGAGGCTACAGTAACATTAAGAGGCGAAATAGAGGCTACAGTAACATTAAGAGGCGAAATAGAGGCTACAGTAACATTAAGAGGCGAAATAGAGGCTACAGTAACATTAAGAGGCGAAATAGAGGCTACAGTAACATTAAGATGCGAAATAGAGGCTACAGTAACATCAAGAGGCGAAATAGAGGCTACAGTAACATTAAGATGCGAAATAGAGGCTACAGTAACATTAAGATGCGAAATAGAGGCTACAGTAACATTAAGATGCGAAATAGAGGCTACAGTAACATCAAGATGCGAAATAGAGGCTACAGTAACATTAAGATGCGAAATAGAGGCTACAGTAACATTAAGAGGCGAAATAGAGGCTACAGTAACATTAAGAGGCGAAATAGAGGCTACAGTAACATTAAGAGGCGAAATAGAGGCTACAGTAACATCAAGAGGCGAAATAGAGGCTACAGTAACATTAAGAGGCGAAATAGAGGCTACAGTAACATTAAGAGGCGAAATAGAGGCTACAGTAACATTAAGAGGCGAAATAGAGGCTACAGTAACATTAAGAGGCGAAATAGAGGCTACAGTAACATTAAGAGGCGAAATAGAGGCTACAGTAACATTAAGATGCGAAATAGAGGCTACAGTAACATTAAGATGCGAAGCAGAGGCAAGTAAAGAATAATTCTCAAGCAGATGTCGTCTGCATTTAGAGAAATGTATTTCTTAACCCGCGTACGCCTACGTTATGGGAGATGATTCTCAACCAGGTGTCGTCTGCTTTTAGGGAAATATTTCTAAACTCGGAGTACGCCTGCATTTAAAGAATTCATTTACAAGCTGGAGTCGTCTGCTTTTATGGAAATATTTCTCAAGCTGGAGTCGTTTGCTTTTATTGAAATATTTCTCAAGCTGGAGTCGTCTGCTTTTATGGAAATATTTCGTATTTACGAGTAAGGAAAGCCTTCTAAACTTAGTTTCCGCCCGCACCTAAACCATTCGCAAAACGTGAACAGCAGTGGCTGATGGGAGACCAAGGAAAGGTGATGAACATAAATAAAGATAAAGCCAAACCGAGTCAGCAACAACAGCGAGATCCGTCGACGACAAACGAAGCCCCCCTTCAGAATCTACTTTTCTGTATTAAAAAAACAACAACAAACAAACAAAACCTTTTAGTTCTTTTATTTTAATCGATTGGAATTAAACCGGTTTATTAGCTGCGCGTGCGAGTGTTTGATTAGCGGCTCCAGCTCAGCCGCTTTGATCGTGCGGACCGCGTATCTCAGCCGCTTTCTTCGAAGTTTTCCTAGCGATGAAATGCCACTTGTGCTGCCGTTGTGTTTAACGAGAACCCGACTCATCCACGTTAAGTGGGAACCGAAAAAAGCTTTGTACGGCTTTGTTTGGGAAATCTCCCTTCTTCCCCCTCCATCATCATCATCATCATCAACAACCAATTTTACCTTTGTAATTTCCTGGGCTTTTACTTTCCGCAAACGAAAATTAACTGATTTCGTTATGCCTCCCCATTCAGCGGTTGCGGGGGGATTAGAAGTAATCGGAGAGCGATTTGATCTTTCTGTGCGCTTGTGTGTATGTGAGAGAGAGAGAGAAGATGGAAGATCAAGAGATGGAGAGAGAGAGAGAGAGATGATGTCAGTACAGAAAGAGACATGACATCAGTACATAAATAGAGACATGACGTCAGTACAGAAAGAGAGGAACATACATGATATCAGTACAGAGAGAGAGACCTGACGTCAGTACAGGGAGAAAGGAACACAGATGACGTCAGTACAGAGAGAGACCTGACGTCAGTACAGAAAGAGAGGAACACACATGAAATCAGTACAGCGAAAGAGGAACACACATGACGTCAGTACAGAGAGAAAGGAACACAAATGACGTCAGTACAGAGAGAGACCTGACGTCAGTACAGAAAGAGAGGAACACACATGAAATCAGTACAGCGAGAGAGGAACACACATGACGTCAGTACAGAGAGAAAGGAACACAAATGACGTCAGTACAGAAAGAGAGAAACACACATGACGTCAGTACAGAAAGAGAGAAACACATGACGTCAGTACAGAAAGAGAGACCTGACGTCAGTACAGAAAGAGAGGAACACACATGAAATCAGTACAGCGAGAGAGGAACACACATGACGTCAGTACAGAGAGAAAGGAACACAAATGACGCCAGTACAGAGAGAGACCTGACGTCAGTACAGAAAGAGAGGAACACACATGAAATCAGTACAGCGAGAGAGGAACACAAATGACGTCAGTACAGAAAGAGAGGAACACACATGAAATCAGTACAGCGAGAGAGGAACACACATGACGTCAGTACAGAGAGTGAGGAGAAGAGAGAGAGAGAGAAGCTATTGTATACCCTTGAAGCAGGGATTTATCTCTTTGTCAAAGGAAAGGAAAATTCTGCTTGGACAATAAGCACTCTGTCAGCGCAGCGAGTAGATGTAACGAGATTTAAAGAGAGAACGAACCGCTGATCATTTCTCAAGCGCAGACGATCGGTTAGCTGCTGAAGGACAACGCACTATGGCGCAGTATCGTTGCAGTCATCGGGGCCCGAAATATGAAAGAGATCCGAGAAAATTGTCGAGTGGGGGGAGGGGATGACAACAACAAGCCAGAACACCCCTTCCCCGGAGAATATGTGAACAAGGCTGAATCGTGACGTCTTCTTCAAGATTCATTCTCCGAACGGGGGGAGTGATGTCGTGGAATCAGTAGATGGATGTTGGTCCAAAGGCGCGCGAACCTCCTGCCTTTCTGGTTTAGATCTGGAGGGGAGAGCGACAACGAAACTCCCACAATTTTCGTTTGGTTTAAAAATAATTCGGTGTCGTCTGCATGCAGGCATTGTATCAATTATCGGCCATATTCCCGCTCACAGCCTACCATAAAGTGAATGAAGTTATCTCCGAATGACATCTTCAGACAGATCCAGCCTCGTATGCAATCAGATGCGACGAAGATTCCGAATGACTGGACATTATCTTTGTGGAAAGAACGTCGTAAGTATTAGTCATTCAATTCGATTGCTCGATCAATATAATAAATCAATAAATCAGTGTTAATAGGTAAACAGTCAAATACTTTTTATTCATCGTTCGATTGGAAGAAATCTTATCTGACAGTTAGTGAATATCAAGGTTAAGTATTCATCTAAATGATATACTAGACAATCGATTGATTGATGAACCTGAAACTAGAAGAATCGGTTAAGTTATTAATCAATGTTAATCGGGCTATAGATAATTATTAATTGATGGATTTACTAATAAATCAGTCGGTTGAGTAACACAAGTACAAATCAGTTGATTTACCAATGTGAATTAGTTAACGATACACTTAATTATGAATCGTTTAATCATAAATCGGTCAAAGGATAGGGTTATCTTCCAGTCAGTCATTTGATTGGCTACTGCGAACTAGTCAGCTGACTGATCGGTGCGCACGGCTTAATAGACCCTGTAGCAGCCCGGGCCAGTCAGCGAGTGGCGGAAGGCAGACTTACCGATGACGGAGATGGATTCGGACGTCTGCGGCATCTTGTCTGCCACCATCAACATGAAGACGGTGAGAGTAAGCAGGACGGAGAGGCCCAAGGTCACCTTTTCGCCGCTCTCGGGGGGCAGCAGGAAGCCGGCCAGGCAGAGAATGGACAGGATGAAGCAAGGGATGATGAGGTTCATCAGGTAGTACTTGACCCTCCTGCGCAGGTGCACGTAGAACGTCACGTCCGGGAACGGCTCAGGGCAGCAGGCGTAGAAGACGACGTTCCGGCGCACGCGAGCGTTCACCAGCTCCCACTCTCCGTTGTCCACGAAGTTGGAGAGGTCGATGGTGTCCGACCGGTTGATGACGTCCACCTGGAAGCCGTTGTAGGCCCAGGAGCCCAGTTTCAGCCGGCACACCTGGTCGTCGAACGGGAAGTAGGTGATGTCGATCTTGCACGAACTCCGGAACCGCACAACAGGTCCCCAGAAAACCCGACCGTCGTCGTACACCATGGCGAGGCTGGGCATGTAGCCGGAAGTGTAGTCGTCAGCGCTGTGAGAAAAAGACGGCAGTCATTAGAGTTGGTCTGCTGACCGGATGATGAGCTCTTACCGATCGTGGAGCAGCCAGTTTTTCCGATGGGCCTATAGTCCCGGTGTCAGAGTTTAAAATGGCTTTTAAAAGTTCACCTCTACTTCATCCCGAAAAACCATCTTTACTCGCCATGTACTATCTTCCATATTTAAGATACGAACGAAGATTTGTTTTCCTTTACACGAAGTAGGGGTTAGTTTCCCCGTCACTTTATTGGTGTTTAACAGGTCTGCGATCTCTCTCTCTCTCTGTACTGACGTCATATCTGTCTATCTGTACTGACGTCATATCTCTCTCTGCACCGATGTTATATCTGTCTCTCTGTACTGACGTCATATCTCTCTCTGCACTGATGTCATATCTATCTATCTGTACTGACGTCATATCTCTCTGCACTGACGTCATATCTGTCTCTCTGTTCTGACGTCATGTCTCTGTACTGAGGTCATATCTATCTCTTTGTACTGACGTCATATCTTTCTCTCTCTCTTTCTCTCTCTTGGGGATTTTGTGTGCAGGTGAGAGACTCCAACTGGCGACCTCTTGGTGGCTAGGTTTCCATCAACGCTCCACTCGAAAAAGTAGATTTAAGGATGCTTAACGCTTCTGAAATAAACTTAACCCTCTGCATACCATTTAAAGTGCAATTTTCACTTCGTTACCCTTCGAAATTTCTATTACTCGATCACAAGTTAAACCATTTGGGGCCCTGACCTTCGTCGTTAGCATATTAACCCTCTGCGACGACAAATCCCTGTATCGGTCCGACTTCCACGAGTCTTGCATTACAACCGTGTTGGCTGAATATACAGCCAGTTCAGCACAAATACCAACCAGCGATTCTAATTAGACTCTGATTAGGGGTCCAAGGCCTAAAGCTGACACGAAAACTAATGATGACCCGATTTTTAGCCATTACAGTTCCCGAGGCCGTGTTTTGCCAATTCACCGTGTGAAGGAACATGCGGAAAAAACGTTTGAATATTAATGAAGAAAAAGAAAAAAAATATCCTTTTTGCGGCGAGTAAAGTCTGTTTATTACGCCCCTACATTAAAAAATAAATAAATAAATAAATAAATTGACCCATTATTCTGAGATCCCACAACTGTGCTGTCTTTTTTTTTAAATGCCATGGAGATCCACCGCCGAGGGCATCTTTGAAATCCATTTGCAAACCCCCCCCACAAATCGAAGGTTTTCATTAAAGTAATTGCGCCCTTATTATCTGGGATAGACCCCACAAAAAGCACAGAGAGAGAGAGTGAGAGAGAGATCTGAGAGTTTGTCAAAACCCTTCAAGCAAAAACAAAATTATATATATAACAACAAAGAAAAATCCCTGGTTCCTTTGGGTCAAATGGCCACCGTCCATCCTCACCGGAAACTTTACCTTCTCTTCCTCCTCCCAGTCGTTTCGTCTTCACGGGGATGTTTTTCCTTTTAAATTCTTTTTAAGTTAAAGAGGCATATATATATATATATATATATATATATAGAGAGAGAGATGGAGAGAGAGATGGAGAGAGAGAGAGATGACGTCAGTTACAGAGAGTGAGAGAGAGAGAGAGATGATGTCAGTTACAGAGATTGAGAGAGAGAGAGAGAGAGAGATGACGTCAGTACAGAGATTGAGAGAGAGAGAGAGAGAGAGATGACGTCAGTTACAGAGATTTAGAGAGTGAGAGAGAGATGACATCAGTTACAGAGATTGAGATAGAAAGAGATGATGTCAGTTACAGAGATTGAGAGAGAGAGAGAGATGACGTCAGTTACAGAGATTTAGAGAGTGAGAGAGAGAAAGAGATGACATTAGTTACAGAGATTGAGAGAGAGAGATGACGTCAGTTACAGAGATTTAGAGAGTGAGAGAGAGAGAGAGATGACGTCAGATACAGAGATTTAGAGAGAGAGAGATGAAGAGAGAGATTGAGAGAGAGAGAGAGATGGAGAGAGAGAGAGAGAGAGAGGAGAGAGAGATGGAGAGAAAACCTACTTAAAGAAATTAACAAGATTAAAATACATATGGTATTGAACACAGCTTTAATAAACAGACCGAACGAACGAATCGGGGTGGTAAGCGACCGCCGGGCGTCAGCGACTCATATAAGTGATAAGCTAAGGGTTGGCTGTTGTCGACTCCCAATCTAATCCGCTAGTGATTCAGAAAAAAGGCTGCCACCACATGCAACACTCCGGACTCTCGTCGATGTACATCCTCGACGATATATATATATATATATATGATATAAGGAAGCGCAAAAATGGTATTACAACCAAATTAATGTTTGTTTTTTCTATATAGCTTGTATCAGATTCTGTCCGCCCTGTTTTAACGAGCTGGCGAGCGGCCTGTTTAAATTAAAGGCTAGTTTGGTCAGAATGGTGTAATTTAACCATCAGTGGCTCTGTGAATGTTCTTTACCATAAACAACGGAAACAACCTGCAATTTATCCATCAGAGACGTTGAAAAACAAGGGCGGTAACCGTGTAAGTTATGCAACAAGAACTGTAAAATAAACAAGGGGCGGTAGCCGTGTAAATTATGCAACAAGAACTGTAAAATAAACAAGGGGCGGTAACCGTGTAAAATGGTCTATCAAGTATTTTGATAACCAGGAAAACAAATCCATTAATTAAGAAATATGATTCATCAAAACGGCTGACGTTGCAGCTCGCAGAAGCAATAATCGCAACTGACGACACGGTCTATACATATTTCCCCTAGCGGTAGAAAATCTCAATAGAAACCGTCTCGATTTGAAAGCGAGGCTTACTGGCTCACCTGTTGTACAAGACGACGTCCGGAAGCCACAGGAGGTCGCACGGAATCCGGGTGTTATTCATTTGACCGTAATCCTCCGGTCTCCACATAAGCTTTTCGTCAAACCATTCCTGGAAGCAGAACGGACAGACACGACTCAGGTGCGTAATCTGCGGTTCAAGAAACGCAATTCCATTGTCTCCCGCTGCGAGAGGACCATCGCACTCGCCCAGGAAGGTGAAACGCCATTTTCTTTTCTGAAAACGTATTTTCCGGATAAAAGTGTGCGCTTGGAAACATAGTAGAAACGCCTCCACGACACCCCGAACTAGCGTTCTAATTAATTCTCTAATTAACCCCTCACAGAGGGGTGGCCCAATGGTAAAATTTCTGGACTGGAGGTGGAACTCCGGAAGGAACCGAGTCGGTCCGGACGTACCTCTCTGCCGCCATGGCTTCTTCTTCACCAGCCCCCCCCCCCTCGGGGGGCCGCTATAAATAAAATTTCTACTAGAGATTTTCGGCCTCGCCCCTCCACCCCCCCCACCCACCTACCGTCCGCTCCCACGCTGGGAAACAGTCCTGCAACTCACTCTAATATATCTCTCAACCAAGACAGGGATTCCGCGCCCTCCTTAATAATCGAAGAACAACTGTTCTCCATTAGAGCCGTACGTTCTTCCTTATCGCTTTGGCTCTCCCTCTACTGTTTGATTCCGCAGTGAATTTTAACACTGCGGTGTCCGGATAATTTTTTGCAGCACTGTATTTCTTCTACATTTTCAGAAAAGCCATTCGTAGATAAGCGAGATGTTTGCAAAGGGAGTTTTACACCATAGAATACAATTAATCGTTTACAAAATATTATAAAATAACACGCCAATAATTGTTTCTTTATTATTATTAATAATAATAATAATATAATAATAATAATAATAATATAATAATAATAATAATAATAATAATAATAATAATAATAATAATAATAATAATAAAATAATAATAATATAATAATAATAATATCAATATTGTTATCAAAATTGTTATCAATATTATTATCAATATTGTTATCAAAATTGTTATCAATATTATTATCAATATTGTTATCAATATTATTATCAATATTATTATCAATATTGTTATCAATATTGTTATCAATATTATTATCAATATTATTATCAATATTGTTATCAATATTATTATCAATATTATTATCAATATTGTTATCAATATTGTTATAAAAAGCTTGCTTTCTTCTTTTCTTTATTTCGAAACAAGCAACAACTTACTTCAGCTTCGTTAGCTTCGATAAGGAGGCAAGAAGCCATCTTGATTCATTCAAAGCCTCCACGAGGAATAGGTACCCATCAATGCGATTCATAAACAAATTTGCCTGGGGAGAAACTCGAAGTCCTCGATTACTTTTTAGTCAACCTCCCTCCCTGTTTCTTTAAAACCTAAAAGAACATCCGAGAGAATCTCTGCCTGATTCTCTGATAATTGATTCTCTACTCTTCTTTTTTTTTGGCCTAAAGGAATAAGTCGGGCTCGTAACACAGCATGTCTCAGGATGTACAGGAACCGGGGCCTTGAGAAATGGGGACTGCGCCGTCTTTGTTTTCTATATCTGTTGCCCTCCATCACTCCTGGCGAGCCATTAGCTTCGTCAACGCCTCGCTGCACTCATTTCCAACATTTGAATTCTCGCCGTCGATTATCCCCCCTTCCCCGGTATCCGTCCTTTCCCGTGAGTGGCTTTCCCGATTTTCTGCCCCCCCAAACGATAATGATTTCAATTTATTTCATTTCCTCTTCGAACAATTTGCATAAGTATCAAAGCTTCTCCTGTCGGGGTTCTTTTCTGTCCCATTTCACCGAACGAATTGCGTTCATCACTAATCGTTCATGGTCGCTGCGTCCTGTTCGGCGACAGCAGCAGCAGCGCCATCTTCTTAACGAACTGGTTTAAGTAAGGATGGACCCGGACAATTTATCCGCCCGCTGCGCGGTCAGACGGGAACGCTCTCCCCCCCCTCCAAGAACGTTCGAAGATTCATTAGCAGCAGCACCATCAGCATCTCCTCTCGGGAGGGTGGGAGACCTTTCGTCAGCGAAGATGCTGGATCCTCATCCAAGGCTTACAGGAGAGGGAAAGGGGCGAAATACCCTTCCTCAGAAACGGTTCGTCGCCTCTGTTTATCTGTCGGCCGTTGGAGCGAAGATTTACGGTGAAATGTCGGTTTATCATGGCCACCAGATGGCGATAAGATCTCATTTCCATTTCCGGAAATACTACGGATTTCGTAAGGAAGCCGTCGGTACGTGCGTCCGACAGTTTGCTTAAAGATAAGAAAGCCCAGGACTTAAATAAAGCTGACCATCGTCGAGATGGAATCTGCGTCCATAAATGAAAATCCGGTTGGTATAACGGAATAGAGGCGGTGAACAAGAGGACGGCGGGAGAGGGGGGAGAGAGAGAGGATAGATCTGTTAAGCAGAAATTTTAAACCCGCGCGCATGCGCGTGGAATCTCCCACCCTCACCCCCGATCATTCCCACAATCCAACAGAATATCCTTTTTTAAAAAAAAAGGAACGGAAAATTAGACGATGGCATTTGCTGAAGGCTTTTTTTTTTGCCTGTCTGTTTTGTTTTCTTTTCCATCACTTTGCTAAGTGGCCTGATGCAAGTAGAAGCTAGCTATTATTTAAACCAAAGAAAAGAGACATCGTTGTAAAGCTCATGGTGCTAAATGCATTGTGGGTAATTCACATCGTTTGATTTTCCCCGGAAGCTTGATCGGATCGTCGTGACGTTCGCGAGTAACCTCCCCCTTTGCGCCGACTGGCATCCTCACAGCCGGGTTATTTCCGTAAAATAATTGAACGGCAAAATAAATTTAAAAAAAAAAAAAAACAGAAGAAGAAGAAGAAGAAGAAGAAGAGCAAACTACGGATTAAGGCAGTTTCTACGTTCCCTCCCCTCTTTCTGTTCTGGAACGTTTAGCAGTCTATACCACGCCCGATAGATTTACACACCGGGTTATATCGGAACGAGGGGGAAGGGTCGGAGAACGGCTCTCACAAAAAACCGCGAGATTTACCGCGGCTGCTGCTGCTGCTGCTGCCGTTGTTGTTGTTGTTGTTGTTGTTATTGAGCGAGTTGGACTTCCGAACGAGGCTCTTTCAAAGGCATTGCATCCCGTAAAGACGAGTGGCCCCTTTCTCTGTCGTATCGTGGCTGCTGGCAGGAAACCGACGCCTTTATAATCTCCATTTATGTCCGTCTGGCCGGTCGATAGAAACCCCCCCCCCCAGATCACTTGTTTCTCCCCGTCCTTTGCTGCCAATTCTTAAGGACACCTGCGACCCCTGCGATGACAATCCGGCATTTGATTTACCGTTTTCAGCTGATCGCTTCGGATGCGAACGTATGTTGTTGCCATGGATACTTCAGAGACCCGGACGAACAGGGTTCCAAACAACAATAATAATAGCAATAATAATAATAATAATAATAATAATAAAATAATAATAATAATAATAATAATAATAATAATAATAATAATGATCAACAAAACGAACGCTGAAGTGATACAAAGGACAAACGGTATTTGGGTTGATGTAAGCGGACCTTCTGAGTTCGTCTTCGTCTATTCAATGAAACGGACACTCACCACTTCCAGCCATACGTTCGTAGTCAGAACCTGGTTCTTTTCATCCTTCAATAAAGAAAATTTGAAATAGTTATAGAATTTATTTTTTTTAAAAAAAGAAAATAAATAATTGCTGGTTAAATTTCGGATATAATTATTTCTGGCTTTTGTAGCTGGTGGGAAGGATGCACAGTGTGTGTGTGTGTGTGTGTGTATATTTTGCTCCCCAACCGCCGGGGCAGGGTTAAGGTTCGAAACAACGGCAGTGTCACGGAAAACGTCAGAAAAACATACTAAATAAAATAAAACAGCGTCTGGAAAATGGTAATTATTCTAAAAGGAAGTCCTGCCCTCGGGCGGGGCGTTCGGTGTGGAGCTAAGGTAAACTGATCGAATATAAGGTGGGGGGGGAAACCGCGGAGTCTTTACCACGTCCAGGATCTGGGTCAGAGTCAGACCGAGGCCAACAACGACGGACTTGGTCGAGTTGTAGACGGGCCGGACCGACTTGTCGTAGCCCCTCATCAGATCGTGCAGCAGCAGCTGCTCGCTGGACACGTTCCTCCGCCTCCCGCAGTCGGCACCTGATCGAAAAACAAGCAAACAGACAGACACGTTAATATAAGGCGCGCGCGCGCGCAATACCGGGGAAACGAAAGAACAAAAAGAGGACCGAGTAGCGCGACTCCCTCCCCAACGCCCCCCCCCACGAGAAAACAGATCGGTCCCTGCCACGCGTCGGGGAGGGGTCACGGAAACGGAACTCGATTCCGGCTCGTAGCGCCGGGAGACTAAGAATATAGAACTAGGGAATATTATTTTTTTAAAAAAAAAAATAGGGGGACGAGTCTACCGCGTGCTGCCAGCAGGCGGTATGGCGAGTGAGCTTCTCTTAAAGCCGACTATGGGACAGCAGAGTTTTGGATCCTCTACCCTTCCCGGTGTATCAACCCCGGTCCGTAGTCTCCAAGGTGCTCGATTGTGGATGATGATCAAGTCCGACCTAGCTCCACCCGTCTTTCCCAAAAGCTCCCCCCCCACTGATGTCTTGTGTCGGTGTCAATGTAGCCGTATTTGACGAGAGGACATTTAACCCTGCTCCCCTCACTACCGACCAGCCTTCCGCCATCAGTGTCAGAAACTGAACACCTGTAAATGTCTCGTCTTCAAATCCACAAGCTTCTGAACTACTAAGCATCCCCCGCTGGAGCAGATTCTCCTGAAAGATGCAGCTGTGGAGTGAAAAGGTGGTAAACTGCGATACCGAATCGACTAAAAAAAAAATACGATTTCAACATAAGAAATATCTAGAAAAACACAAAGCACCTGCTAGCCAAGTCGCTCTTCTCTTTGTTCGCCTCACCCCCATCAGTCTGGCCGTCCAGACAACTAATAAACACTGCACAACTTATAATCTCGACTACCGATGACAAATGTCTGCTTCACATAACCGTAATGTTATAAAGTTAATTCCTCCCCCTCTATATGATCTCAATTACAGAATTAACTGAAAAACTGATACAGATTTTAAAGCTGTCACCATATTTTCCCCAGTACTATGTCTACATGAGTGAGTTATACTTCATTCATGCATCAGACCTCTCATTCTCAGTTCTGACGTCATATCTCCCATTCTCAGTACACCCTTTCATATCTCTCATTCTCAGTACTGACGTCATATCTCCCATTCTCAGTACACCCTTTCATATCTCTCATTCTCAGTTCTGACGTCATATCTCTCATTCTCAGTAACCCTTTCATATCTCTCATTCTCAGTTCTGACGTCATATCTCCCATTCTCAGTACACCCTTTCATATCTCTCATTCTCAGTAACCCTTTCATATCTCTCTTTCTCAGTTCTGACGTCATCTCTCTCTCTCCTCTTTCAAAATATGCCCCGGATCCTCCCCCTTCCTATTCTTCTTTTCTGATTTATTTTGTATTTAACCCTCTGACGTCGGTTGTGCACCAGACATTTACCGTTCTACCTCCCCTTTTATGAGACCAGGCGACAGAGTGCGCATCGAACGCAACGCCATCGTCACAGAGAAAACCGGGATCGGCGACATTTTGTTTTTGTCGAACACCTTTAATCGGAATTACCTCCCTTAAATGAGTGCGTTGTCGAGAGGTAGAGGAAGAAAGAATCGGTATCTAAATCGCATGGGAGGTGATTTTTAGAGACTCAGCATAAATGAATAGACACCCAAGTTTGAGAGAGCACCTGTCAGCGCCACCCATCGGGCTCGGCTGCTACCTGGCTTGCGTGCCGTCGCGGAGATAACGACTCATGGTTCTCGTGGATTCCTGCGCATGTTCCGCCATATCTGGAAATTTGGCTTCCGTACTTTTTTTTTTTTTTTAACAGAATGAATTTTCCACTCTCCCCTGTCAACCGAGGACAAAGAAATACCAAGCACGTTGGAAATTCGCCAGTAAAATATAAATAAATGAACTTTGTACATATATCCGGGACAGGAACAGCTTCCGGTGAGACAATTATGAAAATCGCGCTACTTTCGATTTTCAACGTGACACTGAGAGAGTCGCGGTACACTTACATGTTTGAGACTCATAAGCATTATACACGATAACATCAGCATTTTAAAGAAAGACATTTACGGCAAATAACAACACCCCTATTAGCCACAATGTCCACAAGCAAACAATAGCAGCGTACGTCACTGTCCACAGCAATCATGGCATCGACATCAGCAATGCCACCAATTCCTCATCCACAGCCAGAAAGTAATGTATGGCGGAGTCACAATGCTGTCATCTTACGTGTTTATTATTGCTGTTTTGTTTTTTTTTAAAATATTATTGAATCGTGTACTGTTGTCAACAGCAACATTCTTTTGAAATGCCTTCTTACTTTACATCTCACCTAATTCTAGGAGAGAAGTGCGGAACCGGACGGGTTTCTACAGGAATTATTAACAAACATTCTAACCTAGACCAGAGCCGAATCGATGCAAGCTGTCTTACGCACAAGGATTTAGATATTTATTATCATTATATTTTAAAGAAACTCCAACATTAAATAAGAAGCAGCCATTCTAGTCACTACTGCGTTAATGATAAACGAAGCTGTTCATTGCACTTGTTCTTAATGTAGCCGAGTCTGCATAAGGAGACCGAAAGCTCCTCCGGGGTACACAGCACTTGTGAAGAAGCGTAGTGTCGTAGTTCTTTTCTAGGAAGCGTTGCCAGTCCTGCGCTAAGTTGGGAGGGGGGTCTGCCATTTACATTTAGGAAAGGAAATACACAATAGAGCTCTTCAATTTCTACATGTGGACGTAAACCGAAGCGTCCGATGCCTGGACGATCCGCCCAGGGGAAAACGAACTCAAGCCTTTCACCTTAACAGGCCAGTAAACTACCCACTGGAACATCGCGCCGCATAGTCTAGTTTTTTAGTGAAGCATCAATTTGAAACCTTTTGGCTCTTGAATATGATATTCTGGACGCAAATTTGCTACCTATCTCTCTTCTGAATGAGCGCTCTGAAAATACCATGTGATACAATATAGCATTTGTCCTTCCATTTTACTGTCAGTCGGCTGGATGAACTACGGGGTCGAATCGCGGTGACGAGAATTTTCTGCCTTTGCGGGAAGTGTTGCGTCCGTATTAACGACAGGAGACATCATTAAGGCTGCTGAAATCGGTCATTTACCTAACAGGAGCGCGCAAGTCGTCTGGCTTCGCAAAACACAGAAACACTATCGAGATTTCAGATATCTCGGCCAAGTGTTCGCAGCCTCAACGACCGGCGCAGACAAACGAGATTCGAATGCAGAAGACGCCAGCTGACATGAATAAAATCCATACGAAATCACCGGCGATAGGTGGGAGATCGATCCACTTATATCGCAATCAGACTCTCGCCTTTCTGGCTTCTGCTGGTTCACCATCTCTCACTCTCTCTTTTTCTCATTCTCTGTAACTGGCGTCATCTCTCTCTCTCTCATTCTCTGTAACTGGCGTCATCTCTCTCTCTCATTCTCTGTAACTGACGTCATCTCTCTCTCATTCTCTGTAACTGGCGCCATCTCTCTCTCTCATTCTCTGTAACTGACGTCATCTCTCATTCTCTGTAACTGGCGACATCTCTCTCTCATTCTCTGTAACTGGCGTCATCTCTCTCTCTCATTCTCTGTAACTGACGTCATCTCTCTCTCATTCTCTGTAACTGACGTCATCTCTCTCTCATTCTCTGTAACTGGCGTCATCTCTCTCTCTCATTCTCTGTAACTGACGTCATCTCTCTCTCATTCTCTGTAACTGACGTCATCCTCTCTCTCATTCTCTGTAACTGACGTCATCTCTCTCATTCTCTGTAATTGACGTCATCTCTCTCTTTATTAACGTCATTTCTCTCTACTGACGTCATCTCTCTCTCATTCTCTGTAACTGGCGTCATCTCTCTCTCTCATTCTTTGTAACTGACGTCATCTCTCTCTCATTCTCTGTAACTGACGTCATCTCTCTCTCTCTCATCTCTGTAACTGAACGTCATCTCTCTCTCATTCTTTGTAACTGACGTCATCTCTCTCTTTCATTCTCTGTAACTGACGTCATCTCTCTCTCATTCTCTGTAACTGCGTCATCTCTCTCTCTCTCTCTCTCGTCTCTCTCTCGCTCTTCCTCTCTCTCTCTCTCTCTCTCTCTCTCTCTCATTCTCTTAACTGACGCCGCCGTATCTCTCCCCCTTCATCTCTCTCTCTCCCTCTCTCCATCTCTCTCTGGCGGCAAACGAGAAACTACAAGTGATTTATGGAGAGGGAGAACGGAATTCGCCTCGATTGTCCCTGACAAACTGCTCGCTGACCTAATCTGGCGATGCTTTTTTCAAAAAAATTATTCCACTAATTAATTTTGTTGTTTATTATGACGGACAGCTTTCGTCATTGCCAAACTAACACCAGATTTATTGCCCGCCCCCTCCGAGAAACAGTTTTTCCCAATTTTACTTCTTCACGCAGTAGACGCCGACCGTCCGCGCCAGACAGCAACGGTCCACATTTTTCTCGTAATAGCGATAGTATCTACACTGCTGGTCCTTCGTCCGTATAGCGGAAACAGAGATGTACCACGTACTTACCGATAACTTCCCTGGCTAGAAAAAAAAACAACTGATCATCAATACGCTTGCTTAATTAATTTTTCTTCAAATATTCACAAAATAGATTGTTTGCTAACGTGGAGCATTCTAGAAAAGCCGCAAAGTAGATAACAGGAAGCTAAATTTCACTCTTTTGTTACAGAGATTAAAAAAATAATATCATCGCGTCATACTGAGTTTTGAGGCATCATTTAAGAAAAGTGATTCATGAGAGAGAGAGAGAGAGAGAGAGGAGAGAGAGAGAGAGAGAGAGAGAGAGAGAGAGATGACGTCAATTACAGAGATGAGAGAGATATGACGTCAGTACGAGAGAGAGAATGACGTCAGTACAGAGAGAGAGAGAGATGACGTCAGTACAGAGACAGAGAGAGATGACGTGAGTACAAGAGAGAGAGAGAGAGATAAGAGAGAGAGAAAGAGATGACGTCAATTACAGAGAATGAGAGAGAGAGATATGACGTCACTACGAGAGAGAGAATGACGTCAGTACAGAGACAGAGAGAGATGACGTGAGTACAGAGAGAGAGAGAGATGAAGAGAGAGAAAGAGATGACGTCAATTACAGAGAATGAGAGAGAGAGATATGACGTCACTACGAGAGAGAGAATGACGTCAGTACAGAGACAGAGAGAGATGACGTGAGTACAGAGAGAGAGAGAGATGAAGAGAGAGAAAGAGATGACGTCAATTACAGAGAATGAGAGAGAGAGATATGACGTCACTACGAGAGAGAGAATGACGTCAGTACAGAGACAGAGATGACGTGAGTACAGAGAGAGAGAGTGATACATCAGTACAGAGAGAGAGAAGAGAGAGATGACTCAATTACAGAGAATGAGAGAGATATGACGTCAGTACGAGAGAGAGAATGACGTCATACAGAGATAGAGAGAGATGACGTCAGTACAGAGACAGAGAGAGATGACGTGAGTACAGAGAGAGAGAGAGAATGAAAGAGAGAGAGATGGAGAAAGAGATGACGTCAATTACAGAGAATGAGAGAGAGAGATATGACGTCACTACGAGAGAGAGAATGACGTCAGTACAGAGACAGAGAGAGATGACGTGAGTACAGAGAGAGAGAGAGATGAAGAGAGAGAAAGAGATGACGTCAATTAAAGAGAATGAGAGAGAGAGATATGACGTCACTACGAGAGAGAGAAGACGTCAGTACAGAGACAGAGAGAGATGACGTGAGTACAGAGAGAGAGAGATGAAGAGAGAGAGAGAGATGACGTCAATTACAGAGATGAGAGAGAGAAGATGACGTCACTACGAGAGAGAGAATGACGTCAGTACAGAGACAGAGATGACGTGAGTACAGAGAGAGAGAGTGATGACATCAGTACAGAGAGAGAGAGAGAAAGAGATGACGTCAGTTACAGAGAATGAGAGAGAGATATGACGTCAGTACGAGAGAGAATGACATCAGTACAGAGACAGAGAGATGACGTGAGTACAGAGAGAGAGAAAGAGATGACGTCAGTTACAGAGAATGAAAGAGAGAGAGAGAGAGATATGGCGGCATCAGTTACAGACAGTGAGAAAGAAAGATGACGTCAGTTACAGAGAATGAGAGATAGAGAGAGATATGTTAAGGGTAGATTTACTAAAGTGCTTCCAGATCTCAATTCTTTGGAATAAGTTGAAGGGTAAAAAATATTATGTCTACCGAATTTGAATTTTAGTTTAGGAAGAGAGATAAGAGAGAATTTCAAAATAATTAGAGGTGCTGAGCCAACAGACAGGAGCATGTTTTAAGCATCTTAGATATTGCAACTGATGGGTCAAAAAATTAGGAATAACATCGAAAAAGTCCGGTCTGAAAGTTGTCGACTGAGTTCTTCTTACGGTTTCTCAATATATATATTTTTTCTCCTGTCTTCGTGAGATGTGTGCGAAAGCTCGGAAACAGATACAAAAAAGGTCATTATTGCGTACATGAGAGTGGTGGGTAACCGGGTAACCGGCCGTCACCTAGGACCGGCGAGATGTTTCCGAAAACTGCGCCCGTAAGTCGAAGGCTAGAGCTGTTGTCGATTGATTGAAGAAAAACCTAACCCCCGCTGTTTTCAAGAAACTTTATAGTATTGTCAATTCTTTTCCCAGCTTGTGTCGCACGTTTTACTTTATGAAACAAAACACCGCAGCCATACCAATTTGCGACGGAATAGTACTTTTCCGGTACGAGGCTTCGTGATCACGTGACCGACGTTTGCGTATTAGGGCACAGATACATTCAAAACACCCAGTATCCTGCTGCCAACAACTCCCCACCCCTACAGCGGGTTTCAGTAAATCGCCAAATTTCTCCTCCACTCTTCGATCGAAGTGGGCTCCCCCCCCCTAATTGCGGGTGATGAGCCTTAATGATAGAAACTATAGACAAGACGTAATAATAAAATGGCGGTGGCGGATTACCCATAGCGTGGCATGCCGGTCTACTCTGGCTAAAGGGTCCGTCCCGTCCGTCTGTCTGTTCCTCCGTCCGATTATTTTTTTATTGTCGATTTGTCGAATCTCCCGAACTTTCTTCTCTGTGTTCTGTTTTATTCTGTCGGCTTCGGGTTTTTCCGGCTACTCTGGTTTCCCCTCCCACGGCCACACAGGAGAATGCTGGGACGGAGTGGTTGATACGACTTCCTCTCTGTTTCGGAGGAGGTGTTCCGGGTCCCCGGGCCTGTGTGTCAGTATAGTCGAGTGGGGCACAGCGCCGTGGATAGTCGACTTCCGCCGTATCTGAGACACACGCAGGGTTTATGGCCCGTTCTTAATATTCTGGCGCTAATCAGAACGTTACGTGTTAAGAACGGGAAATCCGCTGTCAGACTCACAAAGGAATTCTTAAAACAAGACGAGGCGAACATTCTTAGCTTTTCACCACCCAACGCCACCTCAATTCCTGCCTTTACTAAGCTCCATTCCTGATAATTGATTTTCTGTGTTAGCACGCACGGTGGGGCAAGGGTTGAGGAAAGGGAGAGACGAGAGAAAGCATTAAGGCTGCATCATTTATCAAGCTTGTTGTACAAGCTTTGGAACTTAGGTCGTAATTGGATAAAGAGGGGGAGAGAGAGGATGGAGAGAGAGAGAGAGAGAGAGAGAGAGAGAGAGAGAGAGAGAGAGAAGAGATGACATCAGACATCATTACAGAGAGATGGAGAGAGGAAGAGGAGGAGGAGGAGAGAGAGAGAGGATAGAGAGAGAGATCTATAGAGAGAGGATGAGAGAGAGAGAGAGAGAGAAGAGAGAGAGAGGATGGATAGAGTATATATATATAGAGAGAGAGGGGGAGATTGAGAGAGAGATGACATCAGACATCATTACAGAGAGATGGAGAGGAGGAAGAGAGGAGGAGGAGGAGGGAAGGAGAGAGAGAGAGAGAGGAGAGAGAGCGAAGAGAGATGACATCAGACATCATTACAGAGAGATGGAGAGGAGGAAGAGGAGGAGGAGGAGAGAGAGAGAGAGAGAGAGAGAGAGAGAGAGAGATGACATTATTCCAAGAGATGATGGAGAGAGGAGAGAGAGAGGGGAGTAAAGAGAGGCGGAGAGAGAGAGAGGGGGGCGAGCAAATCTAATCAGCGCTCTATCGCCGCTCAGAGACCGATCCAGAAATCTAAAATCCTGGCCGAGTTAGCGATGCCTGAACAAGATTTATGGCCGCACTTTGGCTGGTTCTCCACGCGTGGATAAGATCGCTAGTATCGATTCGCTGAAAGTTACTTTTGGTAATTGTGTTATGGGATCGCGATCTCTTGATGCTTGCGAAAAGGCAGACGGGGGATGCTACACGACACCGTCAAGTCTGCACCTTGTACCGTTGACCTCCCATCCCCCTCGGGCGGGGAGGGAGGTGGCTGCGAAATATACCGAAAAAAGAAATTGTTAATGGAATTATGTATAGTAATACCAAAGAGAAAAGATACGGTAAATGCTGGTGTAACTTAATTGTGTAATAAGCGTCTTAGTAGTGGAAAGTTTGCAATGCATCATGGTAACGATTCAGAGTAAATACTGAGATTGGGGAAAGCTCTAGCATGAACATTACTCAGGAAACATGACAGTGTTTGTACTGAAAAGAACAAAGGTCACGTGGGCACCAACCGTGTCAGAAACTGAGAACACCGTTCCCACCTATGTGAATGTTTTTATTGAGACATTACGCACAATCATCATCATCATCTTCATTATCATGCGCATCCCCGATCCGGGGTTCAGAGTCTTGGATCACCGAAGGTTTCACTCGAGGTGAGCTCCCGGAATCCTTCCAAGCCGGGACGTTGTTGAAGGGAACAAACACCGTTCCCCTCTGCAAGAACGGGTCTGACGCTTCGTACAGTGGCACCAGATTCTGGTAAAACATCTTCACAGCGGTATTCACATGATATTGAACATGTAGTAAATGTCAAGTAAACGCCAGTAAAGATCGTACCATCATCCAGATGAAGGTATGTGTGCTGGGGACGCGTTAGAGAAATGAATTTTTTTGAATATTCATCTTACCTTCTAATTACCAATATTTAAATGAGAACAGCTGTTTAGTTTAATCTAGTTTATGGAAGTCAGAGGACTGGTTCAGTCTCTTCCTATTATCTTAACAGTATTAATGAAACCAGCTAATCATTCTGAAGTCTTTTCGATCTTTTCCTGTCAGCGCCTTTAGAGTTAAGGTATCAGCATCATTGTTCTTCTCCAAAAAACATTCACCACTCTCTCTCTCTCTCTCTCCTCTCTCTCTCCTCTCTTCATCTCACTCTCTTCATCACTCTCTCTCTCTCTCTCCATCTCTCTCTCTTCATCTCTCTCTCTCTTCATCTCTCTCTCTCTCTCTTCATCTCTTCATCTCTCTCTCTCCATCCTCTCTCTCTCCCCCCCCTCTCTCCTCTCTCTCTCTCTCTCTCTCTCTCTCTCTCTCTCTCTCTCTCTCTCTCCTCTCTCTCTCTCTCGCTCTCTCTCTCTCCATCGCTCTCTCTCATTGTCTCAAAACCATACTGGTATGACGAATGACGACGACAAGGAAAAGGTTCGCCAAAACGTTAGACTGTTAGGCATTTCATCTACTACAAAGAAAGTGGCGATCAACTCCATACTTTCTGCCAATAACGTCCCGTTCCTGTCTTGATCCTGTTTATCCAAGGAGCGTTTCGTTACTCGTAATCAGAAATCCCTTTTAGATTTACGGCCGTCTCCCCTTTAAAACGACAGCTGTAATCTCTTTTAATAAGGGAGATGTTTCCAGAGAAGCGTCGTTAGGAAACAAGCAGCTTAGTTCGATCCCACCAGCGCTGTGGTTTTTTTTTTGAACACCGTCGAGGGCTATAATGAAGCGAACCTAGATCAATCCGCAGCTTCCGGTAATGTGGCATGATGGTGCCAGCTGATCGTCTTCCCCTCATCCTGGGGTCCAGCTAGGCCACCTTACACTAAACCCCTTGCAGGAACGCGGACGCACGACTGCACGAAAAGCGTTAACCGGAGGCCACCTTTCAGCACCGACGTCTGTCAACCGGAAAAACCAGATACCAAATTGGGTGCTCGACTCCGAGTCTCAATCAGCGCGACCGCGACTAATTTCAGTTTCGTTTGGAGACATAGCGCCGATGTAAACTCTCCAAAGACATTACTTAGTTACAGGGTAATTCCGGACCAAAGCAACCGGGCTAATAAGCCCCGTCCTATCTTGTTTAAAGCCGTGCTCGTTGCTTCTTCGGCTTAAGACCTCTGGACGGGAGGGGGAGATAACCCATCCGTCTCCTAATCAATCGCGCTCAAGCAACGGGAGAAAACCGTAATTACACATGGACTACAAGATTCTGGCGAGGATTTTTTTTTATTCTTTACTAATAAAAGATGTGGTTTGCAGTGACGGTATTAATCGGTCTTAGAAGATCGCTGTAAGGGTCTCCTGCCTCGGAAATGTTAAGCTAAAGGGTTTGCTGATACAATGCCGTAGAATGTCTGCTCCTGTAGCCTGCTGGGGTGTGTGGGAAGGTTCCGGAGGGGGGAAGTGGGTCCTATGCACGTGTTTGTATTTTTTTTGGCTACATTTATGCCACTCTACGAATAAAAGAAAAAAAAAACTAAGGAATTTAACTACAGCAGATGCCAGCGCTCCTGGCGGCGGAGACGTATGACTGCGTTTAACGTTCTCGATCGGTTATCAAGCAGGGGCGGCAATCCTTGACGGTCTTCTCTCGACAACTTGTGCCGGCTTTAACGGCCGACATACAAACAACGGGAACTCAGCATCGCGTCTGCGTGACGTCAAACGCGAAACTTCATCTCCGGCCGCCGTCACCGCCTTCCGGTCACGTGTTGTCTGGCCGACGCGAGAGCGGATAACGAGAGGTGGGAGCAGTCCCGGTGACTGCTGGAAGAACTCACCGTCGGCTGACGTGTGCCCCGGTTACAATAGAAGGCCGACGGGGCGAGATGCAAATCGGAGACGGGATGAAAGCGAGGGAGTGGAGAGTTGGGTAATCGCGAATCGCCTTCCGGCGCAAGCAGATCTCGCGTGGATTATCTTCCCAGGGGACATGTGTGTAATAGCAGCGATCAGCACTCCCCATATCCCTTGTTTCTGGAAGGCCATGCTTCCTTGGACGTGGTCGCCGATACGAAGCGAGAGGGGGCTGGAAAACGGTTCAGCATTTTTTCCTACGGAAATTCCTTTCGAACGACTACCAACAGCCCCCCCCCCCTCTCCACCCATCCTGTGTTCTGGAGAAAATCAATGTAAAGCTGAAGTAATCTCCCTTAAAATACAAATCTAAAAAGGGAGGGGTACCAACTGCTGGAACAAATCATAAATCATTTTCTCGTTAAGACCATGGACTAAAGAGAAAATCAAAGTGCTTTTCTCGGAGTTGCCAGAGCGCTCGATATCAGCCACACAACCTACCTTTAAACACACGAAATGGCAGTCACGCTTCACGTACCTGGCTGGCGAGATATGAACCCCGGCGGAATCCGTGCGGCTGGCGAAACTGGGAAAGGGGGGTGAAAGAAACCAACAACTATGGAGCTGTACCGCGGAGGCTAGCTGGCAAATGACACACCCTGCTGTAGCCTCGCTCTGGCGTTTTTTAACCGCGGTCATGTGATCCCCGGCGGAGGAAGGGATAGGCTTACGGGCGCGCGTGCGGCTCGGCGATAACGACGCCGTCTAGAATGGAGTCGTCTAGATGGAAGGAGTTGCGCACCGGGGCTCGTGGGGAGGAACGGGTCGAGCCGGAATGCCGCGGGACCCAGAGCAGGAAGTAAAACCTCTCGTTCGCGAGTTCTGGAGAGAATGCCCGAGGTCCCCCCCCCACCCGATAGAAACTCTTTTTCCTGTTGGTGATAAATTGTAGTTTTCGAATTAAAAGTTTAAACTGAAAGTAGACGGTCTTCTGGTGATTTCCATGCGTCCGGACGACGCTGAAGTACTTACTCGGCTGAGTGGTGGTGGTGGGGGGGGGGCACTCCAAGTTGAGTAAGGGCGGAACTTAGTTGAGTCGGATGCTGAATTTGGCGTGATGGCTGAACTGGAAGCGAAAAGTTCTCTTCAGATGGAAGATGTTTTCGTTCCCTCTCGTTAGTTCTGAACACCGCGTTAGATTCCAGCCGAGAGACGGCCGTAAATAGGGGCCAGGAGAGAGAGAGAGAGAGAGAGAGGGGTGGGTGGGCCGCGAAAATTGGGGATAGTTAGGTGATGTCGGGTCGGAGGAGCGGTTGTTTGCTCGTCCTCCCGCATGGCGCACGACGAAACATAATACAGAGGTCTAAAGTTCTGACTCCGGCTGGATGGACCTCTGGTAGTCAGCCTCGTGCGGCTGAAGTATCTCCGCGCGTTGTAGGTCAGGGTTAGCTAGAACCCGGCGACGAGAAGAGGAAGCCCGTTTCACGAATGTTCGAGAAACTAAGAGCAGAAAGCGCCGTGTGAATTAGCCTAGCAACAGCAGCTTCATTCCCCCCTTCCCGCTGTCTTCTGCGACCTCCCTCCCTGCTGGCCTTGAAAGATATCTATACGGGAGGTCAGCAATAACATTGATGACAGGCTGCAAGATTGCCAGAAGCAGTTCGTAGAACATTCATCCCCGCTATCAAATTTACCGTGGAGATGAGAAGCTAATACTCAACTTTCTATTCCTGATGTTTTTGGTTTTTCCAAAAAAAAAAAAAGAGAGGGCAAACTGACTACCTATGCGTGTGGAAAATGGTTCATCACTACCCACTCCTTGTAGTTGTACAAGAAGAAAAAATAAAGAGACAGAACAAAACTCTACTATATTATTATTATTATTATTATTATTATTATTATTATTATTATTATTATTATTTTATTATTATTATTATTATTGTTAAAGTTAACATTTATGAGGCTGTGATTTATTTGCCTCGACAGAAAAACAGCGTGATGCAATTCCCAAATACAGAAAGATGGTTCGGGTGATGTGGGGGGGGGGGTATCTACACCTGCAAGATAACCCGGGGGGGGTATACGCGTTTTGTGCCATTTGTTGTTGCTTGTCCTCTGGTAAAATGCAAGTTTCAGATATGTCCTTGTGTTAGGGGAGCGGTTCAGGAAGTACAATCCTGGCGTCAAGATATCTGCCATTTAGCTGAGTTGATGGAGCGAAGCGGGTGCTGGCTGAATGTCTTGGCTGAAATAGCTGTTAATTACAGGAGTTGGACTGAGCGGGTAACTGCGTAGAAGATTGTCTCTTCATGAACAGTTTCTAAAGCAACCGGTGGTCGTAGAAAACCGACTCTCTCCATCTCTTGTGTCCCCCTCCAATGCTTTCCTCTCGTCAGGTTGTGTTCATCTTTGGTGGAAATTGTGACGGACTCGGTACCCAGCCATGATTGAAAGTAATCTCCCTCTTGGACAGGTAATTTTTCTAGTCCCGATTTGCTGAAAAATGCCCGAGTCGTCTGGATGTACATTTAGTGCGGGCGCATTATATATGTGCGCTCTTATGGTGAACAGTCTCTGGAACTGGTAGACTACTGGTAGCATTATAACAAACACCACTGTTTTTAGCCTTTATATCTTCTGCCTTGTAACGTGGAGTGCTAGCGTACAGGTCCTTCGTAAAATTACTGTGGTGACTTGAGCAGATGAAAGGTACCAAGGAAGGGTTTTTTGTTGGAAAAAAGATAAACTGTTTGACGTATCCATGAGCACGGTGAAAACAATAAATGAAGATAGATAAAGATCAAAACAAAATGTTTGTCAAGTAGGGACGACCTGGATATCTTCCTGTGTGAGCAGGATGTTTCTCTTTGTAATCCAGTTTCTGAGGGGACTGTGGCCTTGAACTCCAACTGGTTATGAACTAGAAAAGCAACAGAAATAATAGAATATGTAAGAATTGCGTGAGAAGAATTGAGAGAAATGTGTCTCCTCATCATTCATGGGGTGCACTTTAGCCATCAGAACTTGTTCCCCATTTGCTTTAGGGAACCTATTTCAAATCTCACCCTACACATTGAAAACAGAAGTTAGTCTCTATCAGAACTCGATAACTTAACATGTTTTCTTTATGGATGGTGGTTAAAATAAAAACGAGGTAGCTGAACCTGTCTTTAGCATTTATGTTGTTATGTAGACGAGCAGCTGCTGCTTCCACTATTGGAGGTGGTAAGGGTGAGTACCTGGGTGTTGTTGATCGTCCTTTTGTCCAGCCCAGAAACTGCAGCTTTGTATTTTGCAAGTTTTTGATATTAGAATATCTAGAAGACGAAAGCTCAGATGATAAAAGCGTTCTCATATTTCAAACTCATCTTCCAATCAGCTTGTCCGTGTATCACGAAAGTGAATCTGTAGTGATAACCTCCAATTTTACCACTAATTTTTTTTGCTTATCTTGTGGACTTCAATACCATTTTGTTCAGGCAGGTTTATACTTGTTGGCATCCATGGTCCTTGGATGTCAAGAGTTTGTCTTGAAAGTGATCTGTAAATAAGAATTAATTATGACATTAAAGAATGAGTTAGACTTATGTGCGATGATAACCCCTGTGTTTGAGTCTTCATATATTTAATTCAATAATTCGTCACAATGTTTCCTTGGTGGATTCTTTTGTCAGTTGTTTTTTTAAGTCAGCTTAATAAATTATTTTAAACAAATTTAAAACATGAGATATGTTGTATGGGAAAGAATTTCTAAAAGAGCTTTCAGTTTTCATAGCCTCAGGTAGGCTAGGTAAAGTCGCATTATCAGACCCAGTCATAACTGGTGCTCTGAGAATCTAAGAAGAAAAAATGATTTTTAAAAATCTCCTCATCATCTTATTTATTTTTCCAATTAAATTGCAAAATAGTAAAAAAATAAATGAATAACTCTATGCTGAATGTTGTCAGGTTTTGAGCAAAATCTGATGATAATATGTGAAATAAATCTGAAATGATAATGCACATGTATGTGTATTGCCTTGTGGCTAGTTGTTTTGGTGCTATTAATAAGCATCTGAGTTAATTGATGAAGGAAGTAACTGCACATGGTATCCATGGTCTCTTAGTTGACTGACTTAAGGATTTACAACTGATTGAGAATGTAAAGTCCTAATGTTGTCATGGTATGTAGAGTCTACTATTGAAAGTTTTATGTTAGAATGCTTATTTAAGAATTGTCAGAACTCATAATTTAAAGGTCTAGTACTTATCCTGGACAGTATCTTTTGTTTCACCTAAAGAGAGTATATTTTCTGGTATTGTTCAAGGTGAGGGCAGATTGGAGTTTACATGGTGAGGGTCCAAGGTAGTGGGATGGTTGTATCTTCTTTTGTTTTGTTTGTAAGATGATGATGCTAAAATGTTTTGATTCAGTTTTATTTTTAATGCATCACAGATAATGAAAGAGTAGTTGATGCTATTTTTGTTTAAAACTTGTTTTCTTTTATCATTAGATTGTTTTTCAGGAACAATGTCTTGGAATTGTCTTATTGAGCCTCTGTTGAATCATACCAAATCAGCAGATGGCACACAGCATATTACCAAGCTTGCTATAATAGGGGAAAATGGAATGCAATGGACTGATGCCAATGACGAAAATTTAAAAGACAAGGTTAGAAAAAAAGTTTATTTTAATGGATACTTGACTGCTTTAAACTGCATGAGATATCAGATGAGATGGTCAACTTGTACTACATCTTGTGGTTAATGTAAGTGCTTACAAGTTGCACAGTAAACACCTGCAGATTTTCAAATAAAAAAGGAAATTTGCTAATCATCCAGATTTTTAAAATTTGAAATTACATTTAGTTATAAATTGAATGACATAATGGTGGAACACTGTTCCATTGCCGCTTCTTTGTCTGTTTGTAGATATCCAACATTTATGGGTTTGATATAAATAAAGTAGCTGTGTGTATGTGTGTGTGTGTCCTACATCTCTAGAAGTAACATTCGTTAATTTACATTTATTTTCTTTCTTTACTATTTGCTTTTTAATATTTTTAAAATCATCTCTATGTTTTAATATCCTAAGCTGAATTTTAGCTCATATTTTGTTGGAGTATAGAGAATTTCCACTCTTTGAGGTAAAAAGCTGATGCATCTGCGGAACCTTATGTACAAATAAGTTTAGTCATTTGAAAATCTAATGAATGTTTTTATATTTTCCATGACCATAGGAAATACATAGGTCTCTTTACTAAATTCTAGGTGAACCAATCTTATGGTATTTTAAATGTAATGGCTTGTTTTATTATTATTTTTTTTACACTCAAACTTTTCTTTTCCTCTTAAATTGAAATATCAGAATTTCAATTTCTATTATTTAGTATCATCTTTAAAAATATAAAACATTTATTTATTTTATGGTATTATTTTCTAGACTTAAATATATGTTCATATTTGAGATGGAATTACTTTGGAATTTTGAAGCAGCTTTTACACCTTCATCTGATATAAATAACCAGGTACTTTGACAAAAATCAAATCAATAGCTACATTGCCTGCCAAATTAAAGTGACACAATCTGCAATTTATGAATTACACTGTTTTTTACCATTGTTAATTAAATCTGTTAAGTCTAATCAGAGCTTATCAGAGATCAGTGTCATATACAGTACGCTGAGGACATATGTTGTGTTGAATATTTTTCCAAATTATATGAGCAGGTATACAGACTGGTTGAAGTGAAAGTGACATTGTTGGAGACTTAGGAATTTTAAATGGTTATGTGCATAACTTCGTGCAAGTTCATTAGGCACATGTCTACACAAAACCATGGGTAAGCAATTTAAATTCAAAGTAGTCATTTCTCTGGTTAAAACTCTCTTTGGCAGGGTAGATGGTAGATGGCTGAGTTCCTAAAAGACCTGGAATGGAGTGGCACAGCAGTTGCCGACTGTCAAGATAATTGTTACATTACCAGCGTGGCTCAGTGTAACCACACTGTCTTGACATTCCTTCCAGGATGAATTACAGCAGCCTATGGGACTTTTGTCTCTGACCAGACTGCACAAAATTGGCTGCACTATGCTAATCTACACGCTAGCTATCCATTATTTCACACATACTTAACACCAGCACATAGCATGAGACTGCAGTGGGTTAGAGACTCGTTTGTACTGGACTTTGGCAGGCAGGAGCTAGGTTTTCTTTTCTGATGAGAGTAAATCCAATCTTCACTTTGCTGATGGTAATTTGTGTTCTGTGCATTGGATAGAAACTGCATGATACTAGGACTATTCTGGAACTGTAACAGAGGAGTAGAAAACACATTGCCACAAGACTATCTGACAACTTGTGAACAGTATGAGATGCAGATGCAGCACTGCACATATTATCAAAAGTAATGTGACTTTAGTGCATATGGAGAGTTGGTAATTTTGAAGTTTGAGCAAGTGTTTTATACCCTAAAAATCAGCATGTTTATTGCACAATATTCATACATTCTTTTGATCGGCATGGTTAACATAAAGAGTAATTTAGTTCTCTGCAAGTAAATCAATTTGTAATGATATGAAGGCCACTGTTGGTTAGTACAAGTGATCTATCATCTTAAACTGGTAACGATGTTAAAAGTTACTTAAGAATGCTTTGTACCAAGAAGATAGGGGCAGTATAAGTTTAGCACTAAATTTATATTTTAATCCTCTGGATTGGTTCCAGATTTTTGATGGATATGGAAATTTATATAGTTAAGAGAATAAATATGTAGTTACGTGGGACAATAAGGAATGCTCCTAGGACAAAGAAATTAATCTTTAATTTTTTTAAAACTGCAGCTGATTAGTTTCCGACTTTGAAAATTAGGTTTTTGTTTAGTTATTTTTGTAACCTGTATAACCGCTTTTTTTGTTTTGTTTTTTTTTTAGATACGGATTGGGGGGGGGGGGCAAGCGGCGAGTTTCAGACTTCGTCTGCCAGAGTAGATTTCTGCAGTATTTCGTGAGTCACACCATGCGCTTCTGACCATGTGACGTCGTACGTAGTAGTGAGGACCCCACTTCGAGGCTGTGGCGAGTGAGCGAGTTCCCAACAGCTACGGTGTATCATTTACCTTATTAAATAACCCCCCCCGGGTTTTGAATTTCTTCATACTTGAGCTGATCTGTTAAGGTAAGCAGTAGGTTCTTTTAAAAGAGGGATGAGAAAATGTTTTTGTGTCGTGTTTACGGTGACGGTGGCGGAGAGGATGAGGATGAGGGAGGAGGAGTCAGCCTTGTTACTTCTCGTTTAAACGGAATCAGCCATTTAAACGGTGGCTCCCCTCTCCTCTCCATTTGTTTGTGGGCTCTTCTGCAAACGTGGGGCCCCGGTTTTCGAGTTCCAGAAGCTTCTTTTAGTTTTTCGGTCCACCCCCCCCCCTCCTCCTCCCATTTCCCGTGGATACCCGACTGCGGGCGGAGGATCTGGAGCAAATGTTCTAGAAACCGGTCTGCCTACAACCATGGTGATCTTTCTTCTATACATAGCGATATCCATCCATCCATCCATCCATCCATCATCTTCCTCGCTCACAGAAAGAAAATGCCTCTTTCCACAGTCACGAACTAAAATGCCGGCCGTACTGGTTTCTTGATAACCGGCTATAAATACGCGATTATGGATTCCGGGTTCGTTCCTCGCCGACTTAATATTGCTGTTTAAGGAAGTGCCATTTTGTTATTTATATCTGTGCCGTCGACCGACGATGATGAAGAAAGTCTGGAGCAGCAGCAGCAGCATGCCCCCCCCCCCCTCCCCGTTAGTCGCCCTCTCTCCCCCTCCTGGCTTTTGGCATTCATCTCGTCTCGGTCTTAAGGAAAGCGATTCCAAGATATTTGAGAGAAAAAAAGAGGAGGAGGAGGAGGAGTCTTCAGCCTGGTTCTTGGTTGACTAATAACCCCTCTGGTGGAATTACATCTTGGTAAGAAAGCTGTCTCGGTCTCGAGAGCCGAAATTATGTAATTGAATGAAATGACATTCACTGTATTTTAAAAAATAAATAAACCTTTAAAGAAAGAAGCAGCAGCAGCAGCCTCCCTGTTATCTAATCGAGAACGAAATTCTGTGTCTTGGGGTTGTCATTAATTAGTCTGTCACCATTAAATTTCATCTTTTTAAATATTTTTGAAATTTGAATGAAAAAAAAGAAAATCATCTACTCCAGTATTTGGTGTCTGCTGTTAATGGGAATTCATATTGCCCTTGACCTCAGCTATGAAGAATATTCTTGAGGCCAGACTTGGGGTGGGAAAAATATAAATTTCTTCCTTCCTTCCTTCCTTTTTTTTTTTCAATTTAGAAAAGTTTGTAGCATAAAAGCAGCAGCAACAAAAAATGTCCTTCCCCGATTCCTGCTTGCTCACAGTGAGATTCATCTCGTATTACTCATATTTATGGCTGTAAATGGTTAGATTTCTTTTTTTTCATCTAAATGGAAAATGTTACTCTCTGTATCCTATATACAGAACTTGTGAAGACTACAAATCCACCATAGACACCCTCCCTAGCATTAATTGGAAATCGGCCGTTAAAGATCGATTGCTCTGAAATTTCTTGGGCAGTCACGAAGATCTGGTCCAATGACTTTGGAGCTTTGTAAGGCATTACCTTACTGATAGGTGTATTAAGGTGCATTCCTGGACTGGATACCATAGGACTTTAAAAATCAATAGTGCCACATACACACACAAAAAAAAAATTAGTGTACAAGTTGAAAAATGTAAAGGAATGTAGACATCTTTAAGGTTTTTAAAGGACTGATATTCATAAAGTAGGCAGTATCATTTTAACTCACTTTTTTGTTTCTTATTATGACTTTGCTGGCAAAATAGATCATTAGTCTGATTTCTAAATAAATGTCCTACTGTCCTAGGATTTGTACTTGCCCTGTACCAGACCAACAACTTTTTTTTAACTCTGTCAGGAAAGGTTAAGTATGAGTAACAAAACTGTCAAAATATTACTAGTTAGTGTACATGGGGAAATACTTATGCTACATTAAACTCGCATGCTTGGGGGAAGTGACCATGTTAATTTGCGAAAATAAAAAGAAAACATCAAGAAATTTTGTTTTATATTTTCTAAACTATTTGATTAATAGAAATTAAATGTTTTTTGCAAGCATCTTAAATACTTGTAAAAAAAAAATATTTTGGTTTTTTGTTGGTCAGTTTTTAACTTTGTACCTTATTTTCTTCTGGGAGTATGGATGATGGTGGCTGTGTTTATACATACAGATAACTGGGAAAGAAGCTGATTGCTGAGGATATACATTTTAGATAGCCTCTAAGATAAATGTTATGTTTGCATACTCATTTTCAGCTATCAATTTAAAGCATGATTTGTGCAACTGCCAGTGCATTTTAGTCTCTTATAAGTGGGCAGTTTTGAAACCCCAAATTACTTAAGTGCTTGCATGTATTGTAGCATAAGTCATCTTTGAAATGCTGCTGATCCTGTCAGATGCAATTTCACTGTTAAATTCTTGTATTCTAGGGAATTGTTTACTATATTCCCTAACCACCTGCCCACCATTATGTACACATGCTATGTGCTGGTCAGGCTAACTAACTATCATCATATCCTGATGGAACAAACCACCTGTTTGATAGTGGCATACTCCTGAAGCACTGTTTCCTATTCCTGGTACTGCATTTTGCTGGGTTCAGTAGCATTATCTGCCTTGAAGATGGAGTAAAAAAAAAAAAAAAGTTTGGATGTTTTCTGTGTACTAAGCGTTTGGCAGGTGAGTGTTAAAGATCATCTCACCTCTGGCATTGGATCACACCAATTCATCTGAGGTCAAGGAAAATAAATTTCCATTTAGACTACAAATGACTTGAGTGGTGCCTAGATCAGCAAAGCTTTAGTTTTTTCCACAATTTATCTTAAAACAGAACCTTTGCTGAACTATATAAACTTTCTAAGATGCTGGAGGATCTCATTCAGATGTTACAGAAAAAAATGGTTTGGAAGGCATATTGGTGTTAACTTCCAAATCTGTCGTTTTAATATTTATAATTTCTTAATTATTTAATAAATGCAATGGAAGAAAATGGGTTTACAACATGTAAAAAGCTTTGTACATATTTCAGTTTCTTAATTAGATTATATTTTGTTCTGAACCTAGGCCTTTGAAATATGTTTGGAAATATTCTATTCGAAGGGGAATTCAGTCAGCGGTGAAAAAAAATTCCCAATGTTTTAAAATTAATAATAATTTAACTGTGTTGCCTAACAATTATGTTTGATTTCAGATAAAAGAACAAATTTAAAGCTTTAAATGAAATGGTCAGAAAAACCAAAAGCTTAATGGGGTTATTCATTCAGTGTAAATACCATTTCCTTAGAATCTGATAATGCTTGAGGCAAACTGATTATATGATGCAAGTCACCTACATCTGTCTCTGATGTTGTTCAGATCCATAGCTTCAGCTAGCTAAGAAACATGCTAAGGTGGCATTCAATATAGTTAGCATTAAAAACTAGGAAAGGAAATGCATGCAAAGCACAAAGAATGGGCACCGACACAACACAAGGTATGCACTAAGTGCAGACATCATTCCTCTAGCATAGAAAATAAAATGAAACAGTGGTTTATTTGCTGTTGTAATTACCTAGGCTAAATCATCATGCTGTCTGTCTGATGTGGAGGGCCATGTGGTGGTGACCTATGACCACCAGGTGTTCTGTATTGTCAGGATTTTCTGATTCTTTTAATTGCTATCATTGTGCACATTGTCCTTGGAGCTTTAGGCTATTTGATTTTAAGTCATATGATGGCATTAATCCCCTAATCCGATGCTGTATGCCTAAGACCTTATGGTCACACATCTTGTCTCTGTATCTGCAGCTGCATTAGATAAGGTTCCACTGACCTAGGATCTTTTGGCAACTGAAGGTTGTATTATCTGTCATTGGCTCTGCTGGAGTGAGTTTATTGGTTGTATTTGCCGCATACCTGAACCCTGGTTATGTCTGTTTAGATTGTGGTGACCACATCTGACTAAGGCCCTGTGGGTGTCTTTGCTTCAAACCGTGCAGAGGTATTTGCCTTGGAGTTTTGTACTGCAGTTTATGATCACAACTTCCTATAGTTATTGATAACTTTTCAGCTTTTACTATGATCATTTTTCTTTGTATTTTAAGAATAAAACCATCTTTATAAATAATTAATGTAGTTCATATATTTGGCATGGATCATTTTATACATGCACACACGCACTCGCACGTGCGCGCACACTTCTATAGCCCTATATTTTGCATTGACCTACAATTTGCTGGAGCTTTATGGGTAAATTAGTGACACTGATGTCATACCAGAAGGTCAGGACTGAATGAGTTAATTATCTAGAAATAACTATCATTAGAGTTGAAGTGTTGTTTATAGATTTTAAAATAAGAATTGGATTGCTCTCTTCTTATAGCATGCATAATCTTTTGCTAAATAATTCTAAAGATGAACAGAAATATGATATAAACAGCCCAAAACTACAATAATTATGCAGAGTCAGGGCTTAAAATAATTTTAATGAACTGGTTGGACCAAGTGCCTGGACAGATAAGATTTGGGTTGGACATATCTGATAGCAAAAAAATATAAACTGGGTTGGACATTTTGCCCATACTTTTATTAAGGTGCCTTTTATTATAGTGGTCCTAAATTGGGGGTAAATTATTGAACTGTATTAGGTTTTCTTGCAACTGTCAAAATAGCTAGGTAAAAATGTTATTGTCCATCTTTTAGATAGCCTCTCAGTTCTAGGCTATCACATGGAATGCTACTATTCTGTTTTTAGTTATTTTAGACTACCATGTATCATTCTGTGATTTGTTAGATTAACTTATTCCTCCACTCTAAGGCTTTGGTTTTTGCTTTGTTGGCCTATAGACTGATATTTCAGGTCTTTCTAGTTTGTTTTTGTACATTGCTATCTTTTTATAGCTGATAAAGAGTAATTTTTAAAACAATGTGAGTGAGAATTCAGCTCTTGTGAGACATCTTTACTTCCCAGGTTTTTGTAAATGAAAGCTCATCAAAATGTCATTCTTAGGAAGGTTAAGACCACCTAAGCCTGATGCGTTTCTGAGATGAAGTTTGTTGTAAGGCTGTGAAATACATGTATGAAGTGTCAAATTCAGTATGGCATCCTCCCTTCATTGACAAGTTATGAAGTGGGAAAGTTTTACAAAGTAAAAATAGATTTCTGAGAGGATAAGTTATGCATTGAGAGAGTTTATTGAGCAGTATGTCCATTGCTTCAAAGTAAGGGAAGATGGAAAAGGGTTGTGTGGTGAATTTTTTCCCCTATTTTCATTGTTGCTTGCAGTGATAGTTGGTGAGACAAATTTTCAGAGTCCTCCAAACTTTGGGGGTCAGATGTCTGGTGTCTAACTGTTATTTTAAGCCCTGCAGAATTCCAGTTCACAGAACATTACTTTCTAGCTACAAAATCAACTGTTTTCCCTAGCAAACATGGGAGCAATTACTGCTGCAGCTCCACTGTTAGATATTTTGATGACAGATCAGTTGTACAAATTCGCGCACAGCAGAGAACCTGCACGGCTAGAAGAAGCATTCTTTGTAAAGCTTGGTTTATAAATGGGCAATATCTTTATAGTGTTGGAGAAGTACAAGGGGTCTGATGCATTTATCTGCTGTAAATATGACCCACAGATTTACTCTATATGTGAACTTACTAGAGATTGTGTAGAATGCAAACGGGAACATTGAGAATTCCAAGTGACGTCTGACGTCAAGACGTGACATACTGAAACTCGTCAGACCCCCTCCAGGTATGTTTTTGTCTATTGTTACAACGTGTTCCCTACAGAAGTATTTTTGACAGAGAAATCTCTGTAAAATACAAAGAAAATGTCAGCTGAAACTCTGGCAAAGAAACAAAATACTTGTCCTTGGAGAAAATTATGCTTCAATATGCATCTGCTACTTTCATATTAATAGTCAAGCAGTCTGAGTAGATTGTCTTATTCCAGTTAATGGTAATTAAGTGGCATGAAACCGAGATCTGTGGCAACCTGGTAGTTTGTCCCCTGTTGATGATAATATGCTAATATTTGATAGCGTAAACCAGTTGATTTTGCTTTAATGAGATGAATCTTGGATTTATAACGGCTCTGGTATTTCAGTTTAATATCTACATTTGATTTATAACTGGTGCAACTGCTCTATTTTAAAGGGGAATACGGAGAGTTAGAGATAGCTAAAAGAAAAAAAATTGCTACAATAATGGGTAGTAGTTCTAGGGACATTCTGTGACAGAATATTTTTCATCTGTTTGTAATTACAAGATCCTCAGATAAAGTTGAGGTTGCTGAGGTAAGGATCCAAATTTTTTTTTGGCAACAGCAGCATCTTGCTCTTCTGTAACATTCTGCGTGTATGGGTTTCTTCTCACAGCTAAACAGGGGAGTTCTTGTAGGGATTTTTTGAGTACATGTTGTGGAGCTTCTGTGGCCAACTCCTGACTGGCTTGCACCTCAACCACTGCTCAAGAGCCCTCACCAAGGCTGATGTCTTCAAGACCATGGTATCAGGACAGGTGTCGTTTGCTAAGAAAGAAGGAAAAATGAGATTGCATAAAAGAAATGTTTGAGTGTTACCTTCTGATACATGTCATTTGCAATACTCAAAACAGATAGTTTAAGTTGGAAAACTCAAGATAATTTTGTATTGTTTTTTTTTTTCTGTTTTTAGGAAAAACTATGACTTGGGAGAATTATATTGAGCATATGATTTTATACTCACGAGACAAACATGAAGCTGCACACATAGACAAGGGCTGTATATTAGGTATGGAAGATTGTCAGCTCTGGACTACAAAAGAATCTCCTGATGTAAGTATAAGTGAAATACATTTTCTAAGATTTTGGTTGTTAGATTGGTGACTAAAATATTTATTTTTAGTTGTTTATTTAACTTTGGTCTTTCTTTTTGTGTGCGTGTCATACATTAGTCTTTACAATAGAGAGAACCTCTACATTTGGAGATGGCCCAATGTGCTGCAGTTATCCGCTAGAAACCATTGTAGAACTTTTTTTTTTATGCTAGAAGAAATGCAGATGATGGCTGATGAAGAAGAGCAAGAAACTATGCTAGGGAAGTGTGCCAAACTAGTTGGTCCCCAGTGTGAATTGAATTTGGGTGCTCAACTTCAGCATTCTGGTATTCTAACCACTGGGCCATCGGCCACCCAGTTTTGTTTCTTTTTTTCTTTTATGTGAAAAGACATTCAAAATGGTATTGCACATCACAGGTGCCAATAGCTATACTTATCAATGAAGATAAACAGATGTCTTTTAAGGCACGGCATTGTTTTTTATATACTTATAATTTGAGATTGGTTTCTCAGAGAAGCTGGAGAGGCTAGAGTTCTTTCTTTGCTTGAGGAGACCTCTTTTTGCCGTACCCCTCTTGACATTATTTCTTGGTGCTTTTCTTCACCAGCTGGTCACCTGGATTTTCCTCTTGCATCTAAAAATGATTATCTCTAGTCGGGATTTCTGTGCATGTGCACACATTCCGCACTCATGACTTTAGCCATTTGTCACCAGGATACAAACTCCTCTATTGAGGCATTGTGCTGGGAACCAGCATCTGATGTGCAGTATTACGTGAACTACACTAACAAGTTACTTAGGGATTACTAAAGTTTGGGATAAATTAAGTTCAGTCTTTCTTAAAAACTATTAAGCATAAAAAATTTTAAAAATGTATATACAGTATATATAAAATAAGAAAGATCAGATTGATTGTATACCTGATCTGATTCAGTTCTGCTTCTCTCCCTTAATACTAGTGTCCTTTTTATATTGGAGAGCCTGTCCAGGAGACGTGGACTAAATTAGTTTGTGTTGAGGTGGAAAAAGTGGAAGTTGAAACAATGTTAGTGTTGAGACCAGAGAATGATGAGGCTCTAGAAGGGTTTTCTGAAAACCTGATCAAAATAAAGTGACATGGAGTTTTAAAAAATGTTATCTTTTAGTTATGGTGCAGTGGCTAGATAGACACTGGACAATAACTCAGCCGATAGAGATGGTACTTCATAACTTTCTTCATGCTTACCTGATAAGTGTTTGGTGGATCTGTGTGGGCAGCGGCATTGCCAGGATATAAGATTATGGCACCAGGTTCTCTTTCTAAGCTGTGCTGATCTCTCTTGTTGTACTGCATTGTCATCCCAGTCTGTTATGTACCACCCACACTGAATTGTTACAAGTGGTTCTGGACTACGTGATAGCCATTTTAGCAGTGAGCACTGGTTATGTCAGATCCTAGACCTATCTGTTTTTTTGAAGAAGTGGGCTACAAGGGCATAACATGTTGGTGCCTGGCTTAAACCTTCACTGACTGTGTAATCTCCATTCTTCCAGTTGTGGAACAAACCACTCTGTCAATGTGCATGGATAACTTTCCTGATAGATAGGGGCATCAAAAAAATATGGCCCAATGATGTATCGGTTCACTGCAGCCCTCTTAAATATGGGCAACCCATAAGTCCTTTTACCCCATGTAATAGGAAAATGAATGTGGTAGAGCAGGGGTTGTTGACAACCTGTGACATGCGAGTTTCCTGGTCAGTTGAAATCACTTTTTGAAATGCACTTTAAATTTTTTTACCTTTTGTGCATCTGAAAAATGTGTTGAATAGAAACTTTTTAAAAGTATGTATTTGCATGTTCTTATCCACAAGGCGTTATTCAAATACTGGGGTGGATGTTGGTGGAAGGGAAATGAGTCTATGGAGCAGCAGCTGTAATTGCTTAGCCACAAAGCATGTTTTCATATTGTATTGCAAGGGCGACCCAAGAACTTCTAAAATGCATGTTAGCATTCTTAAAGAAGTTTTCTTTAATTTGCATGTTAGTGTTGTTCCTGTTTTACCCTAACTCGATGAAATTCACAGCAAGCAAAAGATCGATGATTGTGCATTGCTCAAATTTTAATAAAGTTAGCAGGGTTAGGGTTAGCTTAATTATACATGGACTTCCCTTTTGATTTCTGGCAGAGAAACAGTCGATCAGTGGAGTGATATTAAAGGGTTCTAGGTTGTGAAGTTTTTGTGTGGAGTCTTAAAATGTCAGCTGCTCAGCTGCTTGGACAACCCAGTTTGAATTTGCATCCAAGAAAGATTGTGCTGTTTGTGTGCTTTTGCTATGAAAGTGTTGTCCGTGCAGTGTATCAAGCATACAAAGATGTATTCAAACCAAGCATGATGATAACATTTTCTGACTAATCTGACAAGACACGTTTTAAAAAATAGTAGCGGCATGTGAAAAACCAAAACAGTAGTTTCCTAGACATAATGACTGATGATCATCGAGTTACAGAACAAAATTACAGCGTTGCAAACATGGCAAACCTTTTACGGATGATGGAAAGTATCTCCAGGAAGAATTTCTCAATGGCTGTTGGCACTGAATGAAAGCACTAATGTTGTTAGATTTCTTGTTTTGCCATTGTTGAGATACTATACTTCGGAATCAGGTGGAATAAGAGAGAAACTTTTTTGCTTGGAACTGCTTCATAGAATAACAAAAAGCTGAAGACACGAAAGCCTTTATCAAACATTTTGAACACTGGAGTTGACCAAAAAAAAAAAAAAAAAAAAGGATTTTGCGTAAACAGATGGTGGTGCACTTGCTATGATGGGGAAGGATAGGAGATATGTGCAGCTCCTGGATCAGTATATTTACACTGTATTGTTCATCAAGATATAGCCTTTGTTAAAAAATTTCAAATTCCCAACAGTGTTGTGATGACTACTGTGATGAGGATTGTGAATTTTCTTATTTCTCGTTCAGCTCTAATTCAGTTTAGAACCCTACTGGAAGAAATATTTCTATGTATACAAACATTCCTCTTTGCAATGATGTCAATTGGCTTAGCTGTGGTAAGCTGTTAGATTGCTTTGCAAAATGTTTCAGTGCCATCAAGGAACATTAATCCAAAAAGGGGAGGCAGTACAACCTTGGAGTGGATGATGACATTGTCTGGGAAAGCTCATGTTTCTGACTGTCGTTGCATCTTTTTTAAATGAACTTAGCTTTTAGGGTCCACGACAAACAGTTTGGCACCTGTATCACTGCTGATGTCATTGAGGTTGCCCTGTTATGTGAAAGCTGGATTCTGAATTTTCTGGAAAATTTCAAAGTCTCTGACATTATGAACTAATGTTTTCATTCATCATTAAGCCTGACCATTTCAACAAGAATGACCTGGACACATCTTATTTTCAGTGGATGAGGCGGGAAATTTGAAATGCAGCTCGTAGATTTAAAAAACTTAGACTCGTGGTCGTCGAAATAGAAATACTGCAGACTGAACTTCAATCTAATGAAAAAAGATTATGGAGCCACTGTTTTGAAATGCTGGGCTGCTTCCTGAGAAATTGAATTGTTTGAGAAAAGTTGCTTTTGCTATGCTTTCAGCCTTAAGGTCCACATACCTTTGTGAGCAGATACTTTTCCACATGAAATTTGTTGTCTGCCCTTTATGCAGCAGACTGACAACTAATTACTTGGAAGCCAGTGTGCGCCTGAAAGTATCTACGTACACTCCCAACACTGGAAGCCTGGCTCAGGAAAGGTTTGAAGTGGTATGTATAAAAACATTAGTTTAATGTATAGAATTACTAAAATGAAAGCATCTTGTTTCAATTGCTCGAAACTTAATGAGCATTCAACAAGTAAAGCACCTGTATCTATTATCTGCTTGAAAAGGGTAGTCATTGTAGTAAACTCCATCTGCATACTTAACCTTTAAATTGGTGGAACAAAATGCACTCCGGCATCCCACCAATGAAAGATGATTGACCACTGTTATGGTGTCTAATTTCTGGGAGTTTTGGAATATAATGCAGCAAAAACAAAACTGTTAGCACTTAGAGTGCACAGGTAATATTCTGATTCCATCTTCATAATAATGCAGGTGAATTTGCTAAGCATTTGAAGCTATAAAGCTTTTCAGATGTTAAAAACTGCTATATTGTATCAGTTTTTATTCCAGCTTCACTGGAGAAGTACAAGCTTTTGACAGCTTTCAGTGATTCATTGTAAAGCACGTACAAAGGCCTGGTTTTATCATTGTGTGCGTGTCAATAATGTAAAACAGATTAGGCGGTGGGACAGGTATAGGAAACAACAGAGTGGTATGTATGACTACCATCAAAAGCTAGATGGCTATTAGACATTTGAAACAACAAAATCAAATATAATAACTGGATTCAAAATACCAAGAATTATAATCTGTAATAAAAAAAGAAAAAAAAAGCTGCATATATATATAAACAAACAACTGATTAAACCCAACTGGTACTTAGCGTGCACTTGTTATTTACTGTTATGTTCCTGACTAAATGTGTACTATGTTATGTGATTAATAGATCACAAAAATATCCAGTTGTCAAAATCTATTCATAAAGAAAGTTTTGATAAGATGTAGTATTAAATTGATGTTTTGTATTTCAAACTGTTCAACATTATTGTCATTGAGTAATAGTAATAAATGCTGTGATATTACTATATGTCCTTTAATATTGTGGATTTCATCTTCATATAAGTTTGAAATAATAAATGCGACAGAGGCTGAGTTCAAAATTACTAGATATTTTGAATGGTGAATTTATTGGTTTTATAGAAAATAAACAAGTTATTGAATACAGGTGGCCTCCATCATATCAGTGATTTAAAGTAAAATGATCCAAAATCTATTATGAAAGTGTAAATTTGTTAAATTTTATTTAACCTTTTATTGCTTTATATATTTTTTAAATAACTGGTTTGATTGCACTATTCTGATCTTACTCTTAGTCAAGCATTATAGTAAAGATTTTATAAGTACATAAAACTTTTAAAATGAAGTTACATTTTATCCTGAATGGTAACAAAAAATACATGTACTGTGCATGAAAATATAGGTATATATAGGATAAAAAAGAAATGCTAAGTAGTTTGCTTTGAAATCTATTGTATCTCATACATTTGGTTTGTTTATTAGTGAAAAACTGATAGTCACCTAAGGTTTTTTGTTCATCATGCCAGTTCCTTAACCTTAACCTCTCCTGGGGAGAAGAGTGCTAAGCAGGCCATGGAAAAGTGATAATTCCATTGGTCTGATGAAGATGTGTTTTTCTGCCTTGGAAAGCGGATACCCACAGGCCCTACTATTTTGAAGATGGGAGTGTATCTACCTGGATATAGTGCTTTAAAATGCACTTGTTAAGCATTTCCCCAACGGTGACTAACTTGGTTCTTTCTACACCATACCAATCATAAACCTCTTGTGTTGCAGGCAGATAGCGTTCTCCAGTTCGTACCACACATTCTGTGGTCCTTAAAGCCAAGAGTGAACCTTACTTGAAGATCACTGGCCCCATCTGGTCATATTGACCTTTTTTCATGTGTTGTCAAACTGGCATGTTTAAAAAAGATGCAGAATGGTTCATGGTCTAAGCATCTTTTATACCTAATTTTGTTGGCGCACAGTAAGTTCTATTCACTTATTTTAGCAAGAATCTCAAGAGAGTCTCTGGAAATGCCCCTATGAATGCTGCAGGGGTTGGAATGGCACAGAATTTAAGGGCATCTCCCCCCCTCCCACACACACCAACAAACTTTTTTAGAAATCAGATTGCAAATGGTGCATTTTGTTAACATTTAATATAATTAAGAATGACTCTGGGTATTATGATACCATTTGGCAGTTTATTTCTGTTAGACTTTTTTTTTTTTTTTTGCCAAAGTATTCCAAAATAAAGCATGGCTGGTCATTAAATATAAAAAGCATTACAGTAATAACCTTAGCTGCAATAATTGTCCTGAAATTGCCAGAACACTTGTTTTATTCTTCACAAAAACAGACTGTCGGTCTCCATCTTTCTGTCCTGCCTTCCTTGGCTTTATACAAAGCTGGCATCTAGTCCCTATGTTTGTGTATGTGAAGTATTGCAAGAGTGAATAATACCCTTAGCTTAAACATCATTTCTCAAATGGATTTTTATACTGAAACTGGTTTTAGCTGAACAGTTTGGTGCAATCTGTCATAAAGGTCTGTGTTGGATATCTCCACTTCTGTTCCACCTAACAACCTTATCAGTGAACTGTTGACTAGTGCCCATATCCTTGACGTAATGTTGCTTTGGTAAGGCCAAAAAAAAACCTTATAAAAATTATTATTAAAGAACTATGCCTTAAAGTCTGGCATTGTCTGAACCAATGTATTATCTCTCTTCTGTGATCAGGTGACTCAAATGGTGGATACAGCATGCATTTCCAATACTAGAAAGCAGTGTTTGTTTTTACATTGTCCATCTGCTGCTGCCTGAACAGCAAATGATGTGGCTGTATCTCTTATTCCAGATTGCTGGAGTATTCCAATCCCTTCTAAGCTGTCAGCGCAAGCTTTTGCTTCTTTGGACGAATCAACAAGATCACTTCTGAAATTTTAGATACCGAGGAAATTTTTGTGAACTTGAAGATGTGTTGAAAGGTTACAACTGCTACGATTCAGTCTCATGTGATGATTGAAACATGGTATCCCGACTTTGCTATCACAGTCTGCTAATTTCTGCTAGGCATTCACAAATGCTGGAAATGCTACAAAGAAGCTTTGTCCAGCATGCCTTTCACATCTGTTCATTTCTTCCAGTACTTCTCAATGGTTTTCAAACATGTCTTGAGACTTCACATACTATAAATGCAAGTAAGATGTTTTCCAAAGCATCCATGTTTCCAACCAAGCAAACCTAGGAAGAATGGAAAATGCATAGATGAAGAACACGTGCATAGCAGTGGAAGTATTGAGTCTTTGGGTTAACTTGTTGTAATTTTGGTTTGTACACCACTGAATGCATGCCTACAGAGAGGCAGCTAGTACTGATACAAAAAGGGGGGGGGCAAGAGTAAAGGAAAAGCTAGTTAACTACAAATTGGATTATATCTACAACTTTGATATGACTCAACTCATCTTTTATTGTCTTGGAACGAACCCCACCCTAACTACTAAATCAGTGCATGGTGTACAACTATTTTTTTTTTAAAAAAGAGGGGATTACTGCTATTTCTTCTATTGGACTCCAATCAAAATAAGTCTATTATTTCAGAGGTGTGGTGGCCTTTTCTTTTGTGTGTGGAAAGAACTTTAATCTTGATGTCAGCTGTATATGAATTCAACAAGAGATCATGAACGCTCTGAAATATTCTCTGTTTCTGTTTTCTCTTTTCAGATATTGAAATTATTACCTAATGAAATTTCAGCGATCGCTGATTGTTTCAGAAGGAAAGATTTCGCAAATTTCAGTATGAGCGGAGTGTACATAGGTGGGGTGAAATACCATTTTTTGAAAGTAGATGATAATAAAGTTGTGTATGCTAAAAAGAAAGGCTTTGGTGGAGTGACACTGCAAGCTACAAAAAAAAGTAAGTTTGGTTATTGTCGTTTTTGTTTGTTTGTTTGTGTGTGTGTGTGTGTGTGTGTAACGTTTGTGCTGGTGTTTGCTGGTTCCTTGTGGGGGGTGTGGGGGTGCATGGATGCTCCCTGCAATAAACCCAATGACTGCATGGGTGGTGAAATGGTGAATTGACCAACTTTAAAAATGGTTGCAGTGGAACACTTTTAGTTAAGAGAGAGAGAGAGAGAGGTTGGTATGGAAAAGAGCCATCTAGTTAAAACAACAACATTGCCAGTAAGCTAGTAAATCTGGACGATGTGTTATTTTCGAAGACTTACTATGTTAATCCCCTCATCTAGGACCTGGATACCAGCTAACTATGTGCCCAATGCTGTTTTTGGCCTTATCCCCTGCTGCACCTGATTGTTAATGTAAGGTAGGCTGAAACCTGGAACTCTAGTCGGGCTGGGCAATTGAGAAGGGGCTCATGACACCAGTAACTATGGCCAGCGTGAATGGTTCCTGGTGAGCTACAGTCGGGATCTTCATTCTTAGATGTGGGAGAAAACTAGTAGCCAATGACTGGCTGGAGAAAAACAACAAGAAGAAACCATGCTAGGGAGGGTATGCCAAGTTTACCTGATTCCTGGTGAGGGATTCAAACTTTGACCTTTGACTTTAGTAGTCCAGTAGTCTAACCACCACATCAGCAAACTTTCTATTCAATACAATATTGAATAGAAGAAAACGTATCTTAATTAATTTTTAATGCATTGCTTAATTTATGTAGATACTTTTGTTTTCTTTAACCAAAATTATAAATTTTAGTGTTTTCACTTATCCTCTGCATTTAGTTTCTCACTGACATTTACTGGTGTTTTCATAGTTTCATAGTTTATCTTAATTTGAAAATTTGAGACACTAAATCAGAATACTAGCCAGTCCCATTCTGTTGCCATAATTAGAAGGATAGTAGATATGAGTTGGGTGGGAGGATGCTCTTTATATCTAAACACTTTAAAGCTTGAAAGTTTTCAAAAAGTAAACGTTTTAAATGGAATGGAATTATATTTTTTCTTAATGTCTCCTCTCCCCAAAATGATTGTTTTGGCATTTGATGTTTTGGCAGATTGTCTCCCTTGTTTGGGCATTTCTGTAATTTTACACTGAAATGTTTTGCTGATGATAGGCACTGAGGCATCAAGAGGTTGATTATTTTGCCATGGGAAGTGTTAAAATATTCCATTTAGTGTGATGGAAGGAAAAATTAAATGTTATAAAAAGTATGTATTATCAAATTTTTAGCTATACCCAAAAATCTATTCATCCTGAAACTTTTCAACAAGTATTAGACTATAATTTTATCAATTGTTTCATTTTTTTTTTAGACCGGAAAGTAACACTGTGGCTGTATTATCCTCTCAGTAGTAAATAGAAAATTTGCATTCTTAATTATAAACAGAATAGACTCGAAACTTCTTAAGATTGTTTAGCCAATTATCTTGTTTAATCTCTTTATGTAAATAAAGCCAACAATATGATAATACAATAAGTGAGTTTTGTTGCCTTTGTATGATGGAAATGAGTTATAAAAAAAGAAGCTAGGTCATGCGTACTCTTGCTGCTTTCCTGATCACTTAGCTCTTGTGCATTCTGATTGGTTGAAGATTAGGATTTCCCATTTAACTGAAATTATTTCCGCATGGCCATGCTTTTCCTAAGTGGCAGATTTACAGATGTAGAAAAACAAATGTATATAATTTGCATGTAAAGGTTTTGTATGATTATTTGTGGCAATAACCTTTTGTGGAGTTTGCTTGTATATTTACAGGGCATGGGTATTGATTCTGACAGAATATTCCCTTAAATATGTTGTTTGTTTCCAAAGTTTTGCAATAGTAAGAAGCTCAAAATCTTGGAAGATCAGTACTAACTTCCTGTAAATATATGGGTGTACTTCTCAAAGGGTTAATACATTGCATTATGGGAATCCTTGGTCATTTATTCAATGTAAAAGGGGTTAGGGATCATCTCTCTGTTTCTATCTTTAAAGGATAGAAACAATGTATTCAGATTTTTGGGAATATTAGTACTCCTTTTCTCTCTCCTATCAAAGATTTTTTTCCCTATCTCTACGACTTAGTGTTTGTTTTCAGTTCTCAGTCTGATTATAATGTAAAGCTTTACACTAAAAGTACATTTTTTTTCCATCTATTATTATAAATTACGATAATTCGAAAAGATTTCTCCTCAATATTTTTTGTTAGCTAAATGACAACGTTCTCAATGTGGTGGTCTTGGTGCCAAGTTACCGTGAATTAAAACAACAACAACAACAAAAATTTTGAAGAGATGAACAGCTATAAAATTTCTGTAGAATTGTTTTAAAAAATTGCTTGACCCTCTCTTTAGCCATATATTCTAAGGTTACTGGAAAGGCTATTTTGCAGATAAGACTTTATTGACCAGTCTCAGAATTTCTTATCTGTGGCTGTTTCTGGACAACCAAATTCAACAAGCTGCCTGCCAGCCAGCTATTGCTCTCTGATGCACAGATAGTCTTATTTACATCCATTTTTAATGGTCCATCTAGTTCAGCAATTTAGAGACTTATTCTTCTCTTGTGAGCCAGCTGTTCCAGTACAACTTTTGATATTCCAATGGTCTGGTCATCTGTATCATAACTCCAGCATTTGGTGATAATCTTCTGCTTTCTCCTCTGTTTTGGACTCTGGTGCCTTTTGTGGCATATGGTAACATCATTTTAAACTCACCTGGTATGTCACTTATGGCCAGGCCCTTGGTTGAAAGTATCTGATGTGTCTTCATGGGCAGTTCTTAAATGTTTATTTCCTGAAATGCCTTAATTCCAATAAATGACATTTTTCTTTCTTCAATTGACCCACCTGGTGCCTATGTTTATTTAAAAAAAAGTAAAAATAGCTTTGTGTTAATGATTGTACCAGTCCTCACTTCCATCCTTAACTTTACTGCTTAAGAACTGGTGAACTAACTGTTCCATTGCTGATTTTTCTGCACAATTTGTCAGTGGCATTACTGGATTGATTTTTTTTTCTTTCTTTTACACCAACACCCACAGTGTTCATTGCCAACTTAAGAAAACAGTAGTTCTTAAGTTGGAATCATTAGCATGTTTTAGTAAGGCTGAATTCTCCACAGTCCCTGGCAGATGGAATTGGAATCACTTGAAATACTGGATAAGTTGTCCATGATATTTGACAGAATTAATAAACTTCTAGCTGCATTTTTTTTGTTGTATAAAGGTTAAAAATAAGTTTTTTCTCTCTTTTTTTTTAAATTGAAAATGTTATATTTAGCAAAAGTAAATTTGCATTAAAGAATTTTAAGTAAAATGGTTTTGCATGATTATAACTATTAATTATATTCTGAACAGATTTTTGTTAAAATGGAAAGACCAACTTGTTTTTCAGATTTAATTTTTGAAGGTTCTGTTTTTCTTGTATTGACTGCACTAATTCAGCTTTACGTTATTGTTTCATGTAGGCTGTATTTGCAGAATATTTACCTAAAATTTGCATATAATTTTTAAACAGCTTTTTTTTTTTTTTTTGGTCTGTCTGAGAATTAATTTGCAAATTTTTTGTTAATTTACTTTATTATTAAGAAGGAAAAAAGGTTTATCATCATTCAGGGTCTCCCCAGAAATTTCTCAAAAATGCTATCAAACTTACATAAGTATGATGTCATTAACATAGATTTCTCCAAGGATCTTGAGTAATCATGTTTGTGCTATTGATGCTGGACCAACAGTGGAAGATTAGCTTCCTCCTTTACTTGGTATTTTCCTTGCAGAGTCAAGTATCAATAGCAGATTTACGTTTTAAAGGCATTGTGAACTATTGCATGTGAATGTTGTAAATAGCTGAATAAGTGTGAAGTGTCTCACCCACGACTGCTATACAAATCAGTCATTCTGATTGGATAAAACTTAGGAATTTGATGCGGTGAGGGTTACATTGTATTATGGGGCAATTCAAAATGGTGGAACCTTATTTGCAATTCAAGTTTAAATGGTTCATTCCTAATTAGGCTGCATTTTGGGACCAAAAGGAAAGGTTACCTGGTATATAAATTGCTTTCACTAAATCCCAATGTAATGCAATGTCAGAGCAGCTTTGTGTAGACACTTTATGTAACATTCACTGTAGATGTAGACAAGCAAGTTCTTGAAAACTAGAACTCTCACTATTTTTTATTTGATACAGGTGTTTTGGTTGGCCATTGTCCAGAAGGAAGTCAGCAAGGAAACTGCAACAATGCGGTAGCACATATAGCCGATTATCTAGAAAACCTTGAATATTAAGAGGGTGTGCTGTCATTGTACATAGCCCAAAAAAAAAAAAAATTACATTCACATTGCCTCTGGTGGAAATACGCAGACACCTTGCAAAGCAACCATTACTGTCTGTCCTGTATAAATCTTGTATACCGCCAACAGTAACTAATTCGTCCATGAATTTCTCTGGCTTTTAATCTGCTAATTATTACATTTGATGGTAAGCTTTGCATGTCTTTTGAAAGCTTAGAAATTGTTTTTGATAGCTTATTTATTTAATTATTTCCTTTTTTTTTTTTAAATATAATTTGTAAATGACAGACTGCTGGTGATTAGCCAGAAGAATTTAAAATAATTCTCTGTATAAATATTAGTTTTAAAAACTTCTTATCCCCCCCTTTTTTTTATTTTTGTAATTGGCCTTGTCACTTGCCAAGCAAAGGCATTATTGTTAAGTCTAAAATCATGAAAAAATACAGCTAAAATTAGGGAGAGCAATCTCAATACATTTTTCTTTTTTCAAATCTTTTGTTTGAAAGACATAGAGGATCTGTATCACTACCAATGAATTAAAGTTTACAAATATGCTCAGTCTTTTTATATATTTCATACATATTAAATCCTAAATAAACTTGATCAATGTATTATCAGTCCTGAACCTTTCTGAATTTATCTGATTTTCTGTTGTATTTTTTAACTTTCCAGATTTCTTCAATTAAAAAAAAAAGTTAAGATTTCAGAAGAATGCTGCTGTTTTTGTTGGTTCTTTTCCTTATATTTAGTTTACTTGGCATATTCTTGCTTGCTCAAATGAAGTTATGCATAGCTAACCAATATTTCTAAGAGTTAACTCCCTTTTGTGATTCTAAATTACATAAATTCTGATTTCTGAAAAAAAAAAAAACACACTAAATTTTAATTTTAATTCCAGAAGGTAGGCAGGTGTGATATTGATGTATATGTATGCATGCAGATTATGTATAGGCAATCTGTATCAGTCACAAAAATTTAGGGATATTGGAATTTAACATTTAAATAAAATCAGTCATAAAAGAAGAAAATGATTGGAAGCTATGACAACAATTTGTTTCTTTGTTAAATTAGCCTATGGATTTTAATTTTAAAAAAAAGTTAATTGAAGAATGACATCTTGATTTCTACAGGTACCTTCTAGTGAAAAAAAAAAATGAACATTAGCTTGGGCAATATTGGGTATGGCCATCTCAGCTGCACATACTTAGGATGAGTTGTCTGATCATACCATTTCTGGTCAAGGCTACACCCAAATCGTTGAGAGACTTGGAGCTGCTTCATGGATTTAAAATTTGGGAACTTAGCGAGCCAGTCTGTGGTAATATTTGCTGTAAGGAGTGGAGGTGATAGTCCTGGAGTCGGTTAATGTAGAGGTAGGATTTGGGTATCTTATTAGTCAGATGATCTTGAACTCTGATCAGGGACAAAGTCCTGCCAACGCATTTACTGCAACACACCTTTATATTTTTTCCATCACTCTGGAGAATGCCGGCAGTGGAATGACAACATGAGATCAGCATGCTCAATTGCCATCATGGAAGTCAAGACTTTTACCAGAAAATGCCTTGCTGGCTTGTCTGTTGATGACCAAACAGGCTAGCCGAGTATAGCGATGATAGCTTCTCAAAAGGAAACCAAGAAATGGATGTAGAGTACCAATTTCTGATTGTTTCTTTGAATACCTTGGTTTCTGCTGATAGGCTCTGTGGAAGGCTTATTGGTTGATGTTATGATTGGAAGCAGCATGCAAACAGGGTTATAAAATTTGTAGCAACTTTAAAACTGATTGTTGTCATTTAACTAGGAGACTGATCATGTGACAGACATGCAGATTGCCATTGAGGATTTTAGTGCACAATTTTTTTTTTTTTTTGCACATCTGTATTTTCTATCAGATTTCATTGGCATGGCATTTCTCAGCAGGGGCTGTCGATACATCTTTTGTTTTGGTCCTTTATAATAATTTTCATAAAAAATATCCTGAACTCCAGTATCCCTAGATTTATTGTGTTAACATATAACTTGGAGTGATTGATTGTTGTTTTCTTTCTGATGTCTAGCAGCTTGAAATTATTTGAAAGATGTTATGTACTGTAGGGCTTGACCTTAAACTTGCATCAAGAAAGAATAGAATAATTAGTTATACCTAAAATTTGTAAAATTCAACAATCTTATTAAATTTCTGAAGGAAGTTCAGCTTAGTGAGCTTTGTTCTATTCTTTCCATCTTTGGATTAATTTAAGAGTTTTGATACTCGAGCATTTTATGTAAATAAATATTTCCTATTATTGCCAAGTGCTTCCATTAACTTGAGTTTTTCACGTGTCTCATCTTGATGAATTCCTATATGGTCCTAATTGGACCACTTCTCACTGGATTTTTTTTCACTTCTGCTCTGACTAATAGCGTGGTATCCTTTCCAGTTGCCTACTTACTGTAAAGGAGCCATTAATGAAACACGTTTCCCTCCTATCTCATGCTGCATGTTGTAGACTGATAATTTTCATGCCTTTTTTTTTTTTTTTTTGTCTTGCTGTGACTAGATGCTCTGGCTTCTACAATCTTAATCCACTGGTAAATCTAGCCTTTCCCAAACCACTGTCTTTTAGGCTTTTGGTCTTCTGTAGCCAAGGTTTAAGTTTTTCGGATCTCTTTCAGACAGCAGGTTCCCTGTTACCACATTACTCGTTTCTTTTTGAACAACTCACCATCCTCCCTGGCCATTCTGGATGCTGAGTAGTCGGTCCCTGCTCTGAACAAACAGGCCCAATACTAGTACTTTGGCCAGGAGCCCTTTAAGGACTAAGTTAAGTAACCTGCCACCTGAACTCACTCATTAGAGTCTAGTAAAACGCAGAAGGAGCTTAGAGGAAACATCGAGCTTGTTTAAAAATGTTGGGTAATTAAAAAAAAAAAAAAACAGTAATGAGCAGTTTATGTGAAAATGGGGATATGGAAGCTATCTGTACGTCCTGAAATTGTGTTCTTTGTAGGACATTTTAAAAAGTAAACCAGTCACTTTTGTGACAAATTTTATTTAATTGCAAAGTATAACTCTGCTGTCAAGCAGATGCAGAGATGTGCAAATATGTTTGTTTATTGTGAACAATAAAATTTGTCTAGCAAAGGATTTCTTAGTGTTTTTACCACCATTAACATTTTACAGTACCAACAGGAAGTTTAGGGATAGGACCAAAACTCATAATTATATCTACAATGTTGAGTAGAATAAACTGCTAACCGCATATAGTGATATTAAAGTGATGAAAAATATACATTCAAATCCTTGGTCTATAACTATTTACAATGGCTCACCAGTTGCAGGATTTGGTAGTTCCAGAGGGTGCGTTGCCACTAACTTAGCCTCTTTCAATGGGCAGATAGGTGAAAGTCTGGAAACTTGGTTAGAGTCACATGCTTGATACAACACTACGAATTCCAAGATTATTGACTTGGATAGCCATGTGGAAAACACGATGCTTTTGCCAGCAATTGGTAATGCTTTTAATTTTTTCTTCTAACGAGGCGTGCTGGTACATTCGATTTGAGTTTGAAAGAACTTCTCTCTTGCAAACCATTACAAAAAAAAAATTTTACATCCTCCTTGTTGCTACTTTGCTCCGTTTGGGAAGGAACTTAACATGCATTTGCCTTGGCAAACTCGAGTGTGCGCTGCATTGCTCCAATTGCTGGTATCAACTTAAACAAACAAAAAATGGTTTTTTGTCAGGTTTCTTAGATGAGGTCTTTTATGTGCAGCAACTGTTTTCTGACGATGTGCTAGACTTGAACATCTTTGCCCATCTCTGATTTAGCTTTTATCACAGACAACAGTGAGAGGTAATTGATGTGTTACTAAGAGAAAGTGGGTAGGTAGGGTGGGGTATTTCCCACAATCAGACGCTTGGTGACTGGGTAAAAGCATCGGTCTGAAAAATACATTAGAAGACTCAGCCGATAGTTTGTGGGATTTGAAGGCCAACTCTAGCCACTCGTACTATTTTAAAAAAGGGGGAGGGCAACAAAAAAAAATAAATGTCCACTGCAAATTAACATCTGTGGATGCCAAAATTGTCTTCTAGGCTACACTGATGGTGATGACAAAGATTGCTGAAGTGTAGTTTCTTCATTTCTGCTAACAAGATGGTGAGAAATGTTTGAATTAAGTGTTTAGTTTCTGTGATTCGACGCTTGTCTTTACATCTTGCAGTTTGCTCACATACAGACTTGCCACATTGTAAACATTACTTATTTTGTTCAACATCACTTCCCTTTGTAGTTTCAATGACCAAACTAAATGATGACAAGGATATCCTGCTTGCTGCAATCCATAAAAGATTCCACCTTTCTTTAAATGTAAACCCACTATTGCTTTGCTTACCTTTAATTCTTTCTATAAAACAAAATATTCTATTCATAAAATTGCAAAATAATTAGATATCTATTATGTGTTTTCATTTGAATCCTCATATTTTATAGCATTATATACTAGGAATGTTCAAATGAAACCTGGCTGAAGTAGCATCATAATAGTATTTGGCTCTTGAGGTTCATCTGAATATTGCCAGTATAATCTAAAATATATTTAATTTTTGGAATCAATCTCTCTTTCTAAATACTTGTACTATTTACTTACTTTCTGTAAATTATAAAAACAAAAGAAAGTTGCATTTACTCAGTATTGTAATTTTTTTCCAGAGTATTAAGAAAGGCATTCTATCAGCTGATAGCACATCACAGACTGGAAGATCTTGCTTATTCACACGAGAGAAATATGCTTCTTGCATGATTGCCTTACACTTATCAACATTAACATCGCAGCATCTTGTGATATTGATGATGTCAGTCTCATCCTAGTATGGTGGCTTTGAAAATACATGCAATACATCCTACCCAAATCTTTGTGGTATAAAAGAAAATGAGAGTGTCCCTTTGCTCATCCAATGTGTAATTTAAAAGATTTGTCAAATTTATTGTAGGATGTTACAAAAAAAAGGGGGGGATGTTTCCTCTTTTTTTCTGTCATTATTGTTATTGATGAAAGGAAGTTTGTTATGATATTTTGCAAGTTAGATGAAAAATCCAACATGGTTATAGGACACTTTGGCTAAAAAAAATAAATATAGCTATAACATTTTAAATCAATTAACATTGTGCTTTACATTTTATACAATAGATAGATTAGGCCTAGGTTAGTTTTATAACTATCAGTAAATGGAAAATAAGTTTTAAAGGAAATATTTTATAATATTATTTTAAACTGTGAAAGTAAATATGATTTTCTTTTTGAAATCCTGGTCTGAACTGGATAAGATGTTATAAATGTATTATTATTATTATTATTATTAGAAAATGTCAAATGGAAAATTTCTGTTGATTAATAACAAATATCAATAATTATTAAAATAAATATCACAAATTTTAAATAAAAACGGATAAAACAATAAAAATAAATGCAGCAAAATATTTATAAAACCCCAGTTGATACATAAGCCAGTTTTTCTTAAAATATTGGTGGACACAAACTTGGGTGTTTTGGATGATGCACTTTCTCATATTCATTATCTAATTTATGAGAATAAGGAACACTAAGTTGGTAGAAATTAAAACATCTGATTATAGTCAAACAGTTGAAAATGTAATTTTTTTTTTTTGCAAATTAAAAAGTAAAAAAGAAACTGGTATTTTTTATTTTATAGTTTAGTTGAAATAATAAACTAATTATCTAGCAGAATTGCTGTAATAATGATACAGAACCTTTGCTTATACAGTAAATTCTTACGATTGAGAACATGGGAAGACAACAGTATTACAACTTAACCAATATCAAGCATCATCTTCTCTAATATATTGAGCACTTTCAGATGAGAGAAAGTTCCTAAAATGTATTTTCTTTCCAACAGATGCAACGCTACCGTTGCATGGTGAAAAATAGCACAGCAGAATCAAAAAGAAAAACCACCATGTTTTACGTGGAAGTGTCTCAGGGGGTTGGTTAACACTTTCAAAAGGTTCTTTAGGGGGACAAAACATCTAGTGTTTGATTTTGTTCTGATCAAGTCAGAGAATCTAAACACCATATACATTTTAAGTATAATAATTTCAATAATGGCTGCTTTTCCTGGCAAAGATGGCTATTCGCCTATTATCTGAGTGCGTGAATTTGTTTATAGTGTAGGAACTGCTTTTTAAATATACAGTTTAGTGGAATCACCTCAAGCATTCAGCATTAAAGAGTTTAATTTAAAAAAAAAAACACAGAACTCGAAGTTATCTACTCCTGGTGGATTGTCTCCCTTATGGTGTACGAACTCTGGTGGCTACACTGGTTTGTGTGTGTGTGTGTGTGTTCCCGCTCAAACCTGCTGTTTTCGATTTTCCCCTGACCCCTTATACCAAAATGAGCATGTGGGTAGACAAGTACCGTCCGACATCGTTGGCCAAGCTGGACTATCATAAGGACCAAGCTTGCATGCTGAAAAAACTCGTAAGTGGGAGCGCGCGCGCGCGGCACTGTTTCTGCGCCATTGTGATTAAGGCGAAAGGGGACCGACTACGGTCTGTTTACTCGATCAAATCTCCCGTATAAATTACTATATATATATATGTGTCTGTGTGTGTGTGTGTGTGTGTGTGCGTGCGTAATGGGAGACCCATAAGGGAGCTGGCTGGTCAGGGAGAAAGGCACGACGCTACCGTGTCTTGAACCTTCGGACCGGGATTCGAACGCCGGCCTTCAACTATGGCCACTGTCATCCGGGTGTGCGAGCTCGCTACGCTCATCCACTACAGTACATCTACACTCATGGGATTTGCTGGAATTTTAAAACGCATACATTTATTTAACTGTTTTATTTGTGGATAAAGAGTTAATCTGCGTATGATACACATCCAGTTACCCCACCTCGCCACAGCGCGGGTGTCATTGGTACAGACTGAACATCAAGACGCGCGCTCTGCTTCACCACTCGGCATCTGAATCGTCGGGTTCTTCAGCCGCACCACTGATGTGAACCCCTCCCCCTCCCCCCCCCACAGGTGTCAAACAACAACTCGGCAGTTTCCGAGGGACCTTGAAATGAACTTTCCAGTCTTTCCGATGTTCACAGCATTCCACGACACCGGGTGACTCCGGAAGTCTGCACGATGGTCTTGTGCAGCGAGTCTCATCAGTACACACTGGTGAGACTGCGGATGACGCTCATATCCGTAGGCTTAGGTGATGTTAGGAGGCAGAAAAGCAGCTTGAATTTTCCCATCACCTGTCTGCATCTTTGTACGAGGATGCGCAAGAAATTATCCATCATCAGCAGAAGATTTTTTAAAGGAAGTTTTTATTATCTTCCATAGGTTGATTTGTCATCCATGGACCAAAGTGTACTTTTCAAGCTCTGTATTTAAAAATTCAAATTAATTTGAGCACAAAAAAGTAGAATATAACAGACTGGTGAGAGTTTAAAATATCATAGTGAAAAAAAACACTGAATGTTGCTTTCAGCCAGGTGTATTGGGGTACATGGTCACAGTTTTAGTATTTTTATTTTTAAATCTAAAATTACCCGCTCTTTCATATATAATTAATTAACTCAGTACTGGAGCACTTGTAAACAGGGAATTTATTTTAATTTCTTGCAGTTTTAAGTGCATTGATATACCTTTTCAAAATAGTGCTGATTTTCTTCCTGACTGGATTGATCTGCTTTTGACTGGGTTTTCATGGTTAACCAAATTTGATGTAATGTGCATAGGAAAAAATTTGAATAAGTTGTTTTTACATAAATGGCTGGTGTCAAACAAGTAAGTTAGAAAACCTGCAATAAGCATTAAAATCTATCACTTATTTAAAAAATTGAACATTTAACTTCCCCCATCCAAAGAGGATTAACCAACTACAAAAGGATTACTTTAAGAAATATAGCATTTTAAAACATAGAAGCTGGTTATGTTTAATAGCTTGTACATTTTATAGATGCTTATTACTCTGGCCAAGTGTCAATCATCACCCTAGGTACCATACTTTTCAGATTGTATTGGCTACAAAACCAGGACTGTGTATTGAGTTTTAAAAAGTGGATTGAGTGAGAGCCCTGCATGTTTATGATTATAAGATCTTTTATACATTTTAAGGTATTGATGATGATCTGAATGGTCCAGACCAGAAGATTACATATCTTTGGTTTTGTAGCCTTTACAATATTTGAACAGTAGGAGTGCTTCAAGTAACACCTGACACTTGGCTGTGAACTTTACACACAAGGTGCTTCTCTAATGCATCACAAAGAAGTGATTTTCTCAGCTAATTTGGATATGTTAAGGACAAAAGGCACTTTAATATAGGAAAAAATGCTATTTATTAATAGCAAAAAACCACTGTTAGGGGTTTGAGGCATACATCAGAAATGATTCAGCAAAAACGAAGCTGGAATCAATGAAGTTCCTCAATCTCAACTTTCATAGGCTTGGGCCACATGCAATCATGTAGACAATGATTTCAGTTTTAGCCATTCTTTTTCCACCATAGTATCTATGTCAGTTTTGTCAATACATTTATCTACATAGAACACATTTACCTTCAATTCCTCTTATATTTGGGTAAAATACTGCAGAAAACTTGTCTGTGTGTATCTGTCAGGATAGTCAAGACTGACATCACCTCCATGTACAGACTCATCATCAAATGACAATCTCTTTGTCTGGCATTATCATTGATATGGTAACTGAATAATTATTTTTGTCTCTATGCTAGTAGGCTACATTTGTACCAGGCTATCTGGTTCTGCCAGAGCAACATGAGCATGCCTCAAGGCTGATCAGCATTAATGAGTGCGTATACTTCATCTTCCATCACCAGATGTGTAGAAACAGTTGGCATCAAGTTAGTTGACGACTGTAAAATCATAAGCTGATTGTACAGGGTGCGGCAAAATGATCTGACACGTTTTTATTTTCAAAATGTACATAGAATGCCATTTTGTTTCATTTGGTTTTAAAAATTAAATCACTCAAGTGGGTACCGTTATTGTTCAAACAGTGTCTGAGGTGTTCACGAAAGTTGTCCATAACCCGGCGGGTCATTTCATGTGGAATGGCAGCACTTTCTTGGCGAATGACATCTTTTAATCGCTCAATGGATCGAGGGCGATGAGTGTATAGCTTTGATTTCAGATATCCCCACAGAAAAAAGTCGCACGGGCGGGCCAACCGATGTCACCACGCAATGAAATCAAATGACTGGGGAACATCTCCCTCAAAATTCCCATCGCATGTCAAGAAGTGTGGGCTGTTGCCCCATCCTGTTGAAACCAAACATTGTCCTTATCGTCAAGTTCATTCAATTTGGGTTTCAGAAAAGTCTCTAGCATCACACAATATCGATCAGAATTCACAGTCACTGTAACATTGTCTTCTTCGAAGAAGTAAGGACCCCAAATGTCAAATTCTGCTACCACACACCATACGGTTACCAGACAATGCAAAGGTCGTTGGTGCAATTCACGAGGGTTGTTCTCGGCCCAGTATCGTCTTATTCACGCTGCCACACAGGTGAAAATGCGCTTCATCACTGAACAACACAACAGCTGCACGGGGGACGTTGTTGAATTTCCAAACACAATGCTCTGCGAGTTTTAAAGTCTCTTTCGCTGAGTTGTTGTGCCAACATCATTTTGCACGGATGCATTTGCAGTTCCATGTGAAGAATTCTTCGCAAACTTCTATCGGAAAGGCTAAGAGCAGCGGCGTGTTTCCGTGCCGAACATCGTGGAGACTGTTGAACTGAACCTCTTACCGCTGCCACATTTTCCGGAGTTCTGGCAGTCCGAGGTCGGCCGGTTGATTTTCGTTTCAATGCTGATCCACTAGCTCTAAAGTTGGTAACCCATAACAAAATCGTGTTTCGAGTAGGTACGGGATCATGTCTACCAAGCCTGAAGTGTACACGGAATGCTCTTTGTGTTGCAATTATGGATTCGTTGTTTTTGATAAAGGTTTCCACGATGAAAGCGCGATGTTCGCCTGTCCAATTCATGTCGGCAACTGAAAACGAAATGAAACAAAATGGCATCCTATGTACATTTCGAAAATAAAAACATTTTTCGTTCTTTACTCTCTTTGGCTTTTATTAAAAATACAAATGTGTCAGATCATTTTGCCGCACCCTGTACTATGAAAAGCTGCTTTTCATCCTTGCTTGAGGTTTTCTGATGAACCTGTGACTTTGCAAATCCCCTGGTATGCTTTTACCATGTGAGGTAGCAGAGAACTTCTACTATACTGGAGCATTCAATTTATGAAATAGAATACTGAAAATTGCATGATGTATTTGTTCTTGAATTGAGATGAGTGTCTTTCTGACCAAATAATCAGCTGTGTGTCATTGGGCAAAGGAGTTATTCTCTAGATCTTTTTTCCTTTATATTTGAGAAATGATTTCTTTTTTGCAGCATTCTGATCATATGTAGCTGAGGTAAGCAGATTGAGACTTGCCCTGGTCCATGATGCATTTGGAATTTCTTCTCAGTACTCACATGGGAATGCCATTGCAAAATTCACTTGGAGGATTATCCTCTTTGAATCAGCCTTATCATTTTCAAATTGCTGACTTACATGCTTCTGGTATTCTGTTGCATTGTTGATGATTTGTTCTTTTAACTGAGCACCTGTTCTGTTTTTTGTTGTTCTTGAGATACAATCCCCCAACCCCTCATACCAATGCACTTGCTACCCAATCTGCATTCTGGACAAATATCATTCCAGCAAGCATTGTTGTTGTCATCAGCATGACATAGAGGTGTAGGCCAAAATGTCTGTCTATAAATATGTTAACAACAAGCAGCATGAGTCTTATGTATTCTCATTCACTGTACACTTACATTGTTCCATGGGCTGATTCTTCAGCAGAAGTACATTGATCTTAAATTGAAAAAATTGACAGACTAATCTTTATGTCTGGATGATTCTTTGAATAGGATGTAGGCTTCATGCATTTACATTGTAAGATAGTATTTTCTTGTTTGATCTTTCCACCAGAAACTGACCAAATTATCATAACATCTTTTGTCCCAGGGGCAGTGTTTACAATATCTGTTCTGAAATAGAAGACAAGGTATGTAGGTAGTTGCAGGATCTGATTGATTGCTTTTGTCTCATTTGTCATTCTTCTTACTAAAGTTATCCATCAATCCATCACTCGCCTTAAATTTACTTTTCATTTCATCCTCCTCTGCCAGCTTCACTGCTTGGGATTCTGCTTTCTCCACCAGAGCACCCTGAGTGCGTTGCTATTTAAATTATGCATATGTTGCATTATTGATTACTAATTCTAATGCCAAACATATTTTCTTCTTCTCCAGTTCTTTATCATTGCTCACTTTGTCTGCAAACTTACACAATTTTAACTCCCCTTTCATTTAGCCTTGCAAAGTTCCACCATGAACACCAAGCTCTCAATACCTTTAATTTGAAATTCACATACTTTCAACTTTCTACAGATTTTCCTGAACATTGTATGCCTTCCACTCTGATGCCATATTTTAAAAATTTCACTAGTAAATATTGTTAGGTATGTAGCAATCTCTCAAGGTTACATCACTCATCTATCCCACAAATGCCTACATTTGAAATTTGGGGACATGCTATAAGTACATTATTACTGAGAGTGCTATAGAGAGGGAGTACTGTATGTGTATGTACAATTCTAATACAGGAAACAAAAGTTGAATAAAAAATAGTATTAACTAAATATAAGGAAAATTTATTAGATTGAATTTTCTCATATTTTTTTTTTTTTACATTTCCAAAATTTGTGTGATAAATAGGGAAGTGGTGGGGGGTAACTGGGGTAATATGGGCCTCCTGTATAAAAATAGAACAACTATGTTTACAACACCCATGCCTTAGTCACATGACAGGATATAACATCACCTAGCTGCCATGTTCAAGCTTACCACATTGCTGTGATCTTATTGGAATGTTGAGTAGAATTTTCTTCTAATTTTTCCTGTATTGAAATGTTCCATGATTTATTTAATTAATGATTAACTGTTGAGAGTCTTCAAAAAATTTTGGTGTAGTAATAAAAACCATGTCAGCAGAGTTTTTTGTACCAGTCAGATTCTGAACAGTGAAATGCTTCCTTGCAGAATATAGTCAGAAATGGTTGACCATGCTGTGGGTAATATGGACCACCACATGCGGGGTGATGTGGACTGTGGCCCATATTACCTTTATGAATGTGAACTATTGAAAATACAGTTTCAAAGCTTAATTACTAAGTTACAAAGATTTTTTTTTATTTTTAGACCTGTATAAGCCATATATAAATGAGTGTGAAACATGTAAATTTGAAATATAAGAATAACTTTAAGTGAAACAAGCCATCATATTTGTAGAACTGATGATGCCATGAAATTACCAAAGAAAAACAAAACAAAACCAAACGAGTTTGCTAAGTGCAATAACTACATATCCAAACTCATGGGAAAAGAACCAGACAGCAGGTGTTGATTGGATGGATGGCTTTATGTGCAGACATACAAGAGTGACAATCTGAAAAACAAGCAACTAGCCTCAGCAGGGCAACCAGTTTTAACAAGTACGATCTGAATCAGTTCTATGATAACTTAGAAACTGCATTCAATAAACAAGTTTGGGCCAAATGCTGTGTGGAATATGGATGAAACATCAATTTTCACAGCCCATCAACCACCCAAAGTTATAGCAGATAAGCAAGTGAAATAGGTTGGCCAGATAATCTCTGCAGAGAGAGGCATTATGTGCACCATGGTTGGTGCAATCAATGCACAAGGAACATCCCACCTATGATAATTTTTCCTCAGGTAAACTTCAAAGACTACATGCTGATTGGGGCTCTTTTTGGTACCATTGGTGCTGCAAATCAGTCAGGTTGGATGTTTTGAGAAATCTTCATTAAATGGTTGCATCATTTTATCCATCACAAGATCTTCCAAAGAAAATCCCAGCCTTCTACTTGACAATCAGGATAGTCATGTCAGTATCGAGGCTATTGAATCAGCATAGGAACATGGGGTTGTTCTGCTAACGTTTCCTCCACACATTACCCATCGCCTACAGCCACTTGATGTTGCTATATATTCCCCGTTCAAGGCCGCCTTTGAAGCCTGCAATGACAATTTACAACATGGCTAGCCTAACAAGTATTGCATTTCCAGCAGCATTGACACCACGAAACATCATATCAGGCTTCAGAGCTCCGGGAATATACCCCTTTAATCGAAGTGAATTTGCTGATGAAGATCTAGCCTCAAGTTTTATAACAGATTGACCTAGTCATCCTGTAACACCAGGTGTTTCATCTGCTCAGACAAGCCCACACCCATGCACTGAAGAAACATCTATTACTCTTGAGCAGATTCTCCCACATCCTAAAGCAGGACCAAGGAAAACAACTTCAAAAGGTCGATTTCGAAAAACAGATTCTCACCCTCATATCTGAAAGCAGCAGTGACTCTGATGATGAATCACTTGAGCAACTGAGCAGACCAACCCATGATTTGCAGCAAGATGACTGTGATGTTGTTATACAGACTGGTGATTATGTGGTAGTTAAATTTACAAGCAAAAGGTCCATCAAACATTTTTTAGGATTGGTCTTAAGTAAAGATAAAGATGAAGTTCAAGTAACTTTTTTTCAAACATAATGGTCAGCATTTTCAGTCGCCTGAACAACCAGACAAGTTTTGTAGAATTGAATGATATCGTTTTAAAACTGCCTCAGCCGACATTCATAGGTGCTGCTTCAAGGACTGGTTGCAGGTTGTCATTTGGCATTGATCTTTTGAGTTACACCAATATCTAGAATTCTCAGATGCCCTATAGATGTTCTCAGGTGTTTTACTTTAATTTGTAGTACAGTTAGTCTACTTGATATAGTAGCCTACTTATGTCTGGTTGTTCAGGAGACTGAAAATACTGACCATTACCTAATTGATAACTGTAGCCTAGGATGACAAATTCTTGAGTACTGCACTGTGACTGGCCTTACGTGTTCTGATTCACTGCATATTTGATGTTTTTTTTCATGTATGACTGATTGAATAGGATGACTGATGTTTTTATTATTGTGTCATGCCATTTTGAAAACTAGAATAAATATCTCTTGTCATTTCTGGTTTGCTTTACAATGGACTAAGCAATTTTTTTCAGTAATTTTATTAAATGTTTCATTGAATTACTTTTTGTTGTAAATCCATACTGGCTTCTTGATTAATTACAATAAAGTGAAAGAAGGCCCATATTACCCAGTGGCTGGGGCATTATGAGCCATTCTGACTTGCATTACATAACAGCAGCATAATTTATTTTCCTAATTCGTGCAACTTTGTGACTCTCACATCTTTTATAGAACTCCCAAACCTAACACCTAGCAAAATTTCATCAAAATTTGTGTTCATAAGTGAGATTGTCAAAGTGCAAGTGGCTCATATTACCCCAGTTACCCCCATCTGTATGCTTTTGTGCTTTCTAACATTTTTTTATGTTTAAGTTAAAAATCTTAACAGGTACAAGGGGGAGACTTTCCTCATCTGCTTGTGTATGGTCCGTCAGGAGCTGGAAAACAAACTCGCATCATGTGTGTGTTGAAGGAGCTGTATGGTCCAGGTGTGGAGAAACTCAGCAATAGGCATCATGTGTTTACAACTTCATCTAAGAAAAAAGTGGAAATTTCCAGTATTTCTAGTAATTTCCACATAGAAGTTAACCCTAGGTACTGTGCTTTTCATGTTTTGGCAGTGCATGATCAAAGTTTATGTAGAGAAAATTTGAAAATAAATTCTAGCTGACAGTATTGTTTATTTTATTGCTAAATAGAAAGGATGCTAAAATTGAAATTTGTAACAAAGCTTGGTAGCGCAATTTCCTAAACAAGAATACAAAAATGTCAAAACTATTGCAATGTTTAGGGCCTTTAAAATTTTAAAATCTGTTCCACTTAAACTCAATTTAATGAAATTGTTAAATGTATTACTTACTAACTGAGAATGTTTTTCACATTTCTGTTATTCATGCATGCATATATATATGTATGTATATATAGTATTTTTGCCAAGCCTGCAGTCTCAAAAGAGCTTATGTTGTTATCAGGTTTTCTTACTGTTTACAGTAGATGAAAAAACAAAACTTAAGTTATAACATATCCATTTTTAGACTTAAAATTTTGTTTTCAATGTAAATGCAGAATTGTATCTCTATTCTAATGTAAAGATCAGGTTCCATTTTCCAATAGATCATACCTTTATTAATTATTGATCCTGCTTGACTGCAAATATTGGTAACATGACAAGGTGTGTAAGATAATGTTATAGTGCATACCTGTTTGGGAGGGAACACTCGCCCTTAAATATACTGCCATGGATTCTGGGCATAAATTTTGTTTGACATATGAGGATACCGACAAGTTATTAGTCTTATTTAGCCATTAATTAAATCCATTAAATGAACAAAATGCATTTGCTCCATTAATTCTTTCTTAAGCAAATATATTTATGTATCTTTGGTATGTATATTTGTAATTATATCTTTCTCCAACATATTTGCCTTGTGATTGCTTTTGTATTATGTTAGAAGTTTGTTTTCTTTTGTGTTTTATTATGCTGCCTTTGTTTCACCATTTTTGGATTCCTGTTTACTTTGAAAACTGGAATTTAGAAATTCACAATTATAGCTAGCATTCTAGAGACTTCTGAAAAAAAAAAAGTTCCTCCCTCCAAAACCCATAAACTGATTTTGTTTTTATTAATACAGTAGAAAGGTTTTGATGTTATGCCATACACTCAGTTTAATAGTGAGATGAACAATTTGCAGAGTGTATGATTACAGTATGGCATGACCCTTTAAAAAGATCAGATCGTCAGCATGTTTTTCTACCATGGAATTCTCTACCACCAAGCATTGTCATTGCATAGAGTGAATAGACCTTCAGATAGGATTCTGAAGTAGTTCTGTACCTGGATAAGTACTTGTGCCCACTAATCAGGTGTCAAGCCAAACAGGCTGGCTGGCTGTATGGAATTAGTATTATGATGTTGGGAGGTCCTGAGTGACATTAGCTGTGTAGGGGGATGTTCTGAAATATTGACTCCCAAATCCAAGTTGCTGCTGCTGAAAATGCGAAGAGCCTCAGGATGTTGTTAACATTGCTTGTGTCCTTAAATTACTCTCTACACAAAAAAATAGCAGGTCTGCATTTTTCTCAGATGCCATATTACATTAATGCATCTTCTACTAAATGCATTGGAGACTTGGATGCAGTTATTGACAATTTCTCTCTCGTAAACTACAGGGACTATGTCCTTTTGTAGCAAGAAACATCAACTCAGAGAGCCTGGTGGATGACTGGGTTGACTATCTTGTACTGGAAGCTTTTTAATGTTTATGCCCCAGACATTCACAAATTGCCCATGGTGTTTGCATTTCTTATATACTTTTTCTGTGACCCTGGCAATTGATGGCACAATGTGTATAAGTGATTATGCAAATATGTTAATACTGTTAATTAAATACTATAGTTTTAATGTAGCAAAATTTTTGTTTTTCAGGAGAGTATGTACATCCATTTTTAAAATAATTTGTAAATTAAAGATATGACTTGTAATAATATTTCTGGCAACATGCAAAGTACAATGTTGATGAAACTGATTCTCATCCATTATGGGAGGGTGATTTAATTCTGATGTATTAGGTTACAAAAAATTTGTTATTTCTTAATCCTGCTTGTGGACAACAGTGCTGTTCACCTAGTCGGGATTTTAATTGGGTTCATTTCTGAGTTAAGAATTATAGAATATCTTTTGCTTTAAGTATTCCTATTCAATCTTTTATATACTGGGCTGAATAAATGACTACTAGTTTCCAAAATGGTAATGATGAAAAGCCAACAAACTAGCATGGTTACACAAAGATGCTAGAAGAATGAAAACATTAATGTTTGGCAATAATTGCATACAGTCAAAGAAAAGAAGAACAGTCATTGAAGCATCTCTGCACCCTGCTGATCTGTACTGAAGCCACAACTTGACTGACATTTGTTTTATTTATACGTTTTTAATTGACAATGAAAATGATCAAGACTATAACTTTTAAAATATTCTCTTTCAGTGATGTGGGAATAAGTGATCGCATAGTGATTCAAGAACTGATTAAGTCAGTAGCAGAAGTAAACCAGCTAGATTTATCAACTCAGAGAGATTTTAAAGGTAGAGAGAGTGTGTGTATGTGCGTATAAATTGCATTAAAAATTTTTGTGAATATGAAAATCATTTTCAGATTTCATGCGTTCTAGGCATTTGTTGACTCATTTGCAATTATTTATACATACGTTGTTTTGTATTCTTAATCTTTTTCTAAATTTTAAAAGCAGAACCTTTACTTTGGATATTTTTCTTTGAGCATGCATGCTGACATTCATTAATTAAAAAAAAAAACTGATAATATTCTAATATTGATGATTTTAAAAAGAGGGGGAAAGTCACACATTGGGGAGTGCAAAATGTAAAGTGAATAGACTTGTTTTCTTAGTGAATATTTTAAAAGTGATCTGAGTAGAGTAGGCGATAGCAACTCATAATTTTGTTGAATCACCTGTCATTGCATTACCATCATTCAAGTATGTCAGAGAGGAAATGCATTAAATTACTAACTAGCAAAAATGATCGCACAAGCCTTTCACTTGATTTAAATAATAATTCAATAAATGATAAACTAAAGCCACTTGAACATTTATTAGAATTTGAGAAAAAAGCGAGTTGTTGCGATGAGCAAGTCTTTAAGAGGTTTCTCTCATGGCATATATGGTGATGATAGGGTGGGGAGGCATACAATTAGTAACATGTAAAAGATCAGTGCATGTGGGGCTTCTAAAATCAACCAAATACAGCCTTTCTGAGTAAACACTTTTAGCTAAGAACTATTTGCTTGTTTCAGTGGTGGTGCTTACAGAGGTGGACAGACTCTCCAAGGAAGCTCAGCATGGACTCAGGCGCACCATGGAAAAATATGTAGCAACATGCCGTATCATTCTGTGCTGCAACTCCACCAGCAAAGTCATCCCTGCTATCAAAAGTAGATGTCTTGGAATTCGTGTACCAGCACCATCTATTCAAGAGGTATGTTTTCTGAAACCTTCGTTTGTTGTGATCAAATAGAAAATTTAATTAAATCAGGTTTTGTCAATGATGATGTTTGAAGGTGTCAAAAAAGGTAGTCACCATAGATACATGACCCACTAATTTATTCATTGGCTGCCACTTAAATGCCTCTTCATCCTCTCAGAACAAAACATCTACACCCATTGAAGATAAAACAAAGCATTTACCCTTAGCTATACTAGCATTCTCTGATGAGTATTCATAATTAAAATAGCAGAGCTCAAGATGTCAGTAAAAAGAAGGGGTAGTTAACAGAATTTTACTAAGTGTGCACAATATTAATTCAGTGGAGACAGGTAAAGAATAAGTCAGCTTCCAATAAAGTCATTTGGGTCAAATTGCAGTAAAGTTCAGGATAGGATCCTAGTGAATTAATAGAGAGCTGCATGGCAGTCTGGTGTAGCATGTTGGACTGCTACAGGCATGATTTGATGTTTGCAGGTGCCCTGCTTAGTCTGGCCTCATACCTCTCTGGCATGTTTTCCCTCACTCCTTCACCAATTGGCCATGTGGGTCTCCCCTGGGCAGTCCAGTTTCCTCCCACATCTAAAATAATGAGTTCTAGTAGGGATTTCCCTGCTAATGTCAGAAGTGCTGGTTGTCTTGTGTTGCAAAGAGAAAAAAGTTTTAAGTATGCAACCGAGCAGCAGTGCCCTAGGAAAAGTTTACTGGCATTTTGGTAAATTCTTGAAACCAGCCACCTTAGTGTAAGACTGTCATATTCCATAATGGAATCCTACCTCATATGCTAAAGCTGAAATGTTTTTGTCAGCTGAAATCATTTAAAATGTTGGTCATATGCTGTGCTCCATCTTCATTTAGGATGGTAAAATAAGTATTCTATTTGTTTGCAGGTCTTTCCTAAAAAGTGAGCTTTTCTGTGGTTTAAATGATGTTAACATCAAGCATCTTTGGCAGGACATGGCTGGAAAAGAGAACTAAAATAAAATTCAGCTTTAGTGACGGGCAACCCCCCCAAAAAAAAACACAAAATAAGCTAACCACATCACTTAATTATTATTTTTAAAATTGGAATAGATTGACCTAAACCATATCAGTTTTTACTGGAAAAAGAATTTAAGAAAATACCCAGCAAAACTTTATTTTGTCTTGACTCAGTTGTACTTTATAATTAGATTAGCCATCAACTCGAAGCCCCATTTTTTTTTTTTTTTGAAGAGAGATAGAACAAGTTGTAGATCTTCCTTAATGCACATGGTTTTGCCTCAACATCTCTTTATGATGCCTCTCTGTGCATAATAAAATCAGTGTATTATTGTGCATATTATTATTTTGACAAATGCATGTTAAATTAATTTTCCTTTAATGGAAATTTTTGGTTCAGCAGGGAAATCCCTACTAGAGCTTTTCATTTTTAGATGTGGAAGGGAACTGGAGGTAATCCATACAGTTGGTTGTGGAAGACGAGCAAGAAGAAATTGCCATGCTGTTCCCAACTGAGATTTGAACTTGTGCCCTTGACTTTAGCAGTCCATCCTTCAGACTACTGTACTACCTGATACATATAGCAATACCAGAAGCAAGTTAAAGACGAATGAAACACTACATACCAGCTACTTTTCTTAAAAAGTGTAGTGAATTCAGTTGTCTCTAATTAGTAATTTATATCTTGCTGAAGATAGAAGATTGAAAAGACAGAAGGCTCATCTCATTTATCTTTGATCCTTCTTTCTCTAGTCTAAAAGCAAAATGCTCCAGTCCAAATATTTCAGTCTCTTACTGTTTTAAAAATAAAGAAAATATTTTGTAACAGCCTTAAGTCTCCAATCCAATATCCACTGCAACAAACTAATGGAAATTAATTACAAATACAATAACTTTTTTAATCACTCACTGAGAAATCTATTATTACATCTCATTACAATAATAGTGATCCCCTTCCATTATAACAACATCTTTGAACAAGCATGTATTTCACCTTATAAACTTTCAGAGAAGAGAATAAATACTGAGTTGGGTTTTTTTAAACTAATTTCATTTCATATTTTACCACACTTATTTGGAATGATTTAAACATTCTCTGTATAGAAAAAATTAAGTAAAAATGTTTGTATTGGAGGAAGAGAAATTGCTTGTGTGACGGTTCGTGCTGACGATTATTTTTCCTGTCCAGATGTGTCAGGTGCTGCAGATGGTGTGTAAGAAGGAGGGGCTTTCTTTGCCCCTGGAGATGGCTACAAAATTAGCTGAAAAAAGCAACCGGAATATGAGACAAGCGCTACTTATGTGTGAGGCTTGTAAAGTGCAACAGTAAGTAGAATTCAAATGAAAAGTTAATGGACTTGCTAAACGACCATGCATGGTTGGTTACCTTATGCACATGTTGAAGTGAAATGCCTTAAGAACTGGCATTACCATGTCTGTCTTAGACAGTGGAATAACATGGAGTAATGGTAAATAGATACTTAAAAATCTTTATTTTGTGCAATTAAAAAAGGCACATTAAATTGGAAGAACTTTCCTGAAATTTCTTTGCAACTGTTGTTTATCTTAGGAAATCTGAGAGACTTTGCAAACATGAAATAATTGTGGAAAGAATTTTAAGAAATAAGTACTCTACCATAATAATTTGGGCAACCCACAAATGAATGTATCTAACTGAAATTTGTGTTTCTTGTGATAGCCATGTCCAAACTCCCAATTCAAATTATCTCGTTCACATCACCCTGCAACATAAATAAGACCTTTCAGCTCATGATCAAGCATTGATATCATAGAATTTTTGTCCAGGAACCCATTAGGGACCCTCCCACTTCTCTGCTAGATTTTGATGCTTACACTGGTTAGTATATGTAAGACCATGAAAAGACGACAAGGTGTTTAAAAGTTGTAAGCATGACTATTCTCTAATTAGCCTCATCAGGATTTAGGTTTGCCTGGTTATTTGGTTTTCCCTTGTGTTAGTAAATCTCTCCTAGTATTAGAAAATTTTTAAAGCTGAGTCTGATGCTCAGCCTAATGGGTATGGTTTCATTAGCTGCATATCTCCTTGATGGTCAAGTTGTAGCCAATTTGACAATGGTATTATGAGCTGTTCACAAATGTAAGGTATTTTCTCTACTGACTGATTGCTTATTTTGTCATTAAGGAACAAATTCACAGATGAGTACTGGTCTGTATACGATCCAGCAGAAAATATTACATCTTGTCTAAGCTGATAACTGCTGTTACTAGGAACATTCAAATGAAACTCAGTCGAAATTGTGTTTGGCCAAATTTCATTTGAACGTCCCTAGTACATCCATTTCCAGTTTGGAATTGTAATTGTAGCCTTCCAGCACCAGTAATCTGTATTAATGTCTGTTTCTCAGAACCTAATGACTAACTTCACCTTCTGTCTCTGCCAGAGCCTTTTTGAGTCCAGTTGCATGTGAGTAATTTTTGAATAAGCACTGCAGAAGGAACTACTGGGGTTAGCTAAAATATCACTGTTGCAAGAAAATTTGCTTTTGCTGTAAGAGGTTAAAGTACTGTAGAGATCTTTGGTTTACATTGTTTCCAAATGAAGAATTTGTTTTATTGTCCTGAACAACTTACATAAAGGCTGATGCTTTCAGATGGAAATTTTTAATTCTTTGTGGTTTTTTTTTTTCCTTTCCTTTCCTTGCGGGTCACCAGCAAACAAGCATATGCCAGTAGATAATACATAGAGATATGGTCCTTGTTGACTGTATTAGGTACCTCATTAGTCAGGACATTAGTGAATAGTCTCAGTTTATCAATACTCACTACCCTGTTTTTGAATTCCTAATGATTACCACATAGTTAGTTAAATTTTGGACATGGGTCTTTCCTGCCCAAGGATTCATTATGTGCTATGAAATCCCAATGCCACTAACAAAGGACCCTTTTCTGTGAAGTTTTAGAATTCTATATTTTTAGTGACTAGTGCATACTAATCATTTCCCCCTTTTTTAATTTGGTCATTGCTGTATCAGGGTGCAGATTGCTTGTCTAATGGAATTTTGTTGATATTAAAAGTTAAATTCAGCAACTGTAAAAGTGAAGTGAAAAATCTCCAGTATGGCATTACATTTGAATGGAAGGGAGTGTTCAGTTCTTATTCTTTATTTAAACTGTCAGGATAGCAGCAGGTGAAACAGTGGAAGAAACCAAATGACTTTGCTACATTTAAGAAGAGAATTAGATTTTTATGTAAATTATTCCACCACCACTCCCAAATCCTTTCCTTATGGGAATTAAACATGCCACTACTGTTATTTTTTTTGTTTTTAGGTATTTTAACAAACAACTGAGAAAAACCTTTTTTTTTTTTTTCAATTTTACATCTAGATATCCTTTTAATGTCACCCAAGAATTGATGGAACCGGATTGGAAATTATATCTTAGAGAAACTGCAGCCATGATTGTTAATCAGCAAAGTCCACACTGGTAAATAAGTTAATGTCTGTCTGTAATTTACACATCTTTGATAAGTTGTGTTTTTAAACAAACTAAGGGCTGAAATAATGCAGTTCATGTTCAATATTGCAACTGATTAGTCCTAACAATCTCTTAGCTTTGTTAGGCAGCTAAAATGCAGTGCTTTTTGTATTCAAGATTTTTGTTAATAATAATCCCCAGATTCTTCTGCATTTTCCAATTTAACATCTTCCAAATTGAAATACTTATTGTAAATAACCTTATGCCTTATTTGCAAGTGCAAGACCTAAGACCTTGCAAAATTTAGAATTAACTCTCCTCTTCCCTCCCCAACATGTATAGTATTTTTGATAACTTCCTATCTGTAACTATGGACAAGTTATCACTACTTGGTATTGCTAAGATTTTCAAAGTCTGTTTCTTTTGATAGGGATGATAAAAAAAATACTATAACCTTAGTGCAGTTCAGTGTAATTGGTCACTTAGGTGTTCCAACCAATTGTTGAATTTCAAAGCTCAAAAATCTGTTGCTAGTCAACATGATTTTTTTTCAATTACAAAAAATTATTAGATTATTAAAATTTAAAAATAGTTTTCTGGAAAGAGCTGCAGTACTATACATTTGTCAGACCTGGTGAAAAAATGGGTTTGGTTTGCCAGTTTCAGTCCCCAGTGCTTGCTTGATGGCCATGGGATTGTATAGGGTTTCTTGTCCTTCATAGTGGTTTGTAAGTTCTTTGTCATTATGGCATATTTAAAAGAAAGTGCTCCATTGCTTAGTTTGGATATTGGCTGGTAGCACTACCAACTTTGCCCCTGCTGACTAAAAAAGTCTGCTGAAGGAATTTAGCATTGGCAAAATTTTCTTTTATTGCAATTGTTGAATTTCTGAAAATGGATTCTTTGCTGCATTTCATGTCTTCATCATTTTCAAACCTGCATGCCAACTTACAGCACCAACCAGAAGAGACACCTGGTGTCAGTTTCCTAAACCAAGTGGAGGAGAACAGTGTAGCAGTTAGCTGCATGCCTGCCACAGACAGTCTAGAACCCTTTTTTTTTTAGATGTGGGAGGAAACCCACATGGTAGCTGACTGGAAGAAACCACCAGGTAGTGCACCAAACCAAGCCAGTCCTGACCGAGACGAGGTTCTAACTTGGACCCTTAATAGTCAAGCAGTTTACCACTGGACTACTGCACTTCCATATTCTTCTGGTGCAATATGTAGATAGCTACCCTGTTAAAAATGGACACTGCTTCTAAAAAGATAGAATCATCACATTTTTTAGAAACTCTCTGTATGTACATCAACTTTTTTTTCTTAAATTAGAGTATTATCACTTGATTTACTAGGATACATTGTATCATTAAACAATTATCTCATGGAAACACGAAAAACATTCTGATTCTACATCTTTAATTTAAAAAATAATCTATATATATTACATTAATGAAATAAACAACATATACATTGGTGCTTGTCGACTCTTATCTAGAATGTATAATTTTTCTTATTATTTTTAATGATGAGTATGTATTAAATAAATACATTTTAAAATACAATTTTTAATATCTGATTATCTATTTAGTGAGTAATTTGTTCAATATACTATCTGTTTAAAGAAAAACACTGCTAATAAATGATAACCATGTTATAGTTTTAAAACTGTATATACAAAATATTTTTCTTAACAGTTTTGCTCTCTCTCCTTTTTATAAATCTTATAATTCATTTTCATTATTTGTTTTACAGTCTACTTGAAGTTAGGAACAGACTGTATGAGTTGCTGTCTCACTGTATTTCACCAGACATAATCATGAAGGTAAATTACCCTCATCAATTTATCAAAGTACAATTTTTTGTTTGCACTTGCTAGCATTCTTAGATAAGTAATAGATATATGAAAAGATTGGTGATCAAATTGCAAAAAATATTTTTGATTAATGTAATCTAAACCAAACGTTACTATTATTACTATTATTATCTCTGATTTATTAACTTATTGTTAATTCTTGAAATATTACATTAATGTTTCAGTTTATCTAATAAAGTATATAAAAATAGTGAATTTATTAAATATGATACAATATAATAAATGGAATATTTAATATTACATAGCAGAGAATTTAGCAATTTGAGTAAAATTGCATTTATTTTAACTGCGCACACATTTAAATTCTTCTTCTTTAAATGTTTTGCCACTGGATCCATGCAAAGAATTTTTTAGCAAGGAGAGTGAAAATAGTTTTTCTAATACATTAAGGCTCTTATGGATAAGTTGGCAATAAATGCCAAATCTTCAAGGATACAATCTCAGGCATGCAGAAATGCTGGCTAGAAGCCATGATTCTCTAAAAATGAAGTGTGTATTACTTACTGATGAGTCAGTGTTTGAAGATGACTTGTTGAAAGGTGTAACTAAGACAGTAAAGCATGGAGGTGCCATTCAAGTTTGAAAGTATGTATATCCCATGAGTGGGATTGACAAATTTGGTAAAATTGATGGGGAGATGCATTTTAAGAATTAAAACTAAATTCTTACTCATCCTGCCTTACCCAATGGATATAATCTAATTGATACAGGTTCCATGTATCAGCAATATGACCCCCAAAAATACAACTAAGCCATATACAGCTGTCATGGCCATTGCAGTCTAGATATAAATTATCATGGGGCAGTGTAGAACCATGCTACACTTACGATCATAAAAAATCAGTCTGACCTCTGCAATAATTAGACTAAAATACACCTTTCAAATATAAAAATTAACATATATAGACATTGCAAAAGAATGTGCTACACAAAAAGGGTTAATTAAAATTAAAATAAACAACAGGAACATAGAAAGTTCTGAAGTCAGGTAAAAATCCAAAGTAAGAATTCAGGTAAATCTAGGTAAAAATGATTTTTAGCAGAAAGAGATCCAAAAAGATAGAGAATAACTCAAACCTAAAATGCAACCAATAGAGGTTTACCAAAGAATATGGATTCCAAAACACATTTTACCACAATAATAAGTATATCCAGTGTGCAAAATCCTGATTCTCTATTGCTATAAATAACTCCATGTAACAGGATTTGTGGTGGTTAATCCAAAAAAAAAAAATTTATGAATTGGCATTAGTTTGAAAAAAATAAAAAAGGTGGGGGGTTGCAAATGTAAATAATACAAAGTTACATAATCCTAGCTGAGGTAAGGAAACAAGTAAAAGAAAAAAAAAACCTTAAGATAGCCTAAGGAATCAGTACAAGTGTAGGCTCTTCTAGAATGCCATATTTCTAGTGCTTAAATACAATTTAAGGATGCAGTGTAGTTAGTACCTAATTCAGAATATGCCAATAAATTACTATACCATTGTCTGCCTTTCTTTTGTCCTGACATTTCAAAGTAGGAGGGAAAGAGGTGAGGGGTATTAAGAACCTCTTTCACAAATACCAAGAAAATCCATACTAGAACTCCTGCACAGGCTCCACCACACCATGTAGGAATAACTATTATGCATGCATGAAAGTGCGCTCAATTCAAATGAGGTTTATGGCTATTACTACTTGATAATATCAGACACTAGTCTGATGTGATAGTGCAACAAAAAATTTTTCTGACTTATTTGGAACACATTTTCTCCTTATTCCATTGTAATTCATACTGGTACCTCAACATAGGTATTTGCATAAACAGAATCCATCATGCATGGCTATGGATAGGCCATGAAAACCACTGTTGTAACACTTTGACACGATAGACAGTCAAGTGTTTGGTTATCGAGCAGTACAGCGCTAAGTCTGCGATGATTCAAAAATGTCTAAAAATTTGACACCACCAAACCTTTCCCAAAAAGCTAACAACTATTTTCATTCTTGATTTTAAAATGTCATTAATTTTCCTTCCAGGGTCTGCTTACAGAGTTGGTTGCAAATTGTGATGGGAAGTTAAAAGCAGAGGTAGTGTCAACTGCTGCATACTATGAACACAGATTACAGCTTGGACAGAAAGCCATCTATCATCTAGAAGCTTTTGTAGCAAGATTTATGGCCACTTACAAGCGATTTCTGGATGAGGGTATTGCAGAATTATTTTAAGTTAGCTAATCATTTATTCAAACATAAAAGAAACTTATAAAATCATTTCCATGTTACTCTATTTCTTGCTGTTTAACATTCAGCTTTAGAACTCTCAATAGACTGAAAACGTAGCTTGCAATGCAATAAAGAAAATTGTCCTAATATAAATATGAAGGCTTTTATTGGTCATCATTAATCCTTGGGTGTTGTGATAGATTTTGTTGTACTACTTAATATCATGCATTTTCTGGCTCCTTGCAGCTGAGCTGCTGTTTAAATAATTTAATGGTAAAACATATGATTCTTTCATCTCTTAATACATGGTCTTTAGAAGACTAGAAAATATTTCTTGCTTTTACTGCATTCTTTGCTTTACTAAATGAATAATTGAAATATGGTTATCCCATAGCTGAATCTACTGGATTTTGATCAATGTGTGAAGTAACATGCATTAGGGATTTGGGGGATTATTAATGAAGCAAGGTTTGTCCCTATTTTCTGCAGAAAATGAAGGTGAGAAAAGCAAAAATGGAATTGTGCAGATCTGTAGAGAAGACCAATCTGATGATAGGAATGTCCTTTGTGTTTATTTTTTATGAGGTAGGTGAAAATGATATGATAAAAAAGTATGGCCTTGAGAGAAGAGTAACAACTGTCAGTATGAAGTTAAGCTGTAGTATTAATTAAATTAATACTGTTGAAAACAAGCAGCAGCACAGATTAATAGTAGAATCAATAAAATTACTTCAAAGAAAAAGATTTAAAATAGAGATCTACATAATAGATAAATATTTAATGTAATAATGGTCAGCATGTTTGGAGATAAAATATAAAAGCTATTGAAAATAGGAAAAGAAAAGGTTGAATCATTAGACCACCCACCCATAGATGATCTTTAATGTTTCATACAATTCCCTATTAGCTGAAGATGCAGTAGAAATAGGTCCATGCCTTCTCTTCAACTAAAGGAAAAGTCAACAAATATTAATTATCATTCATGTGCATACACACCTTTTCTTTTACTTAAGCTGTAATTTTCACTTATGCCTGTATACAAAATATCTAATCAAACTTAAGAGGCCAGAATTTAAAAAAATTTAATATTTTATCTTCCCTTTTAACTTTTTTGTTTTATATTCTTAAACTACAAAAATACCTAAAAAAACAATAATACATCAGGTGATAATGTGTAAAATCCCCACAATGTTGTATTTAAATGTTATGTTCAATTTTAAAAAAAATATTCAATTCTGATGAACAGTTGAGAAAACTACCAATTAAAAATATTTTTGTACCTTCAGTGAGCTTGTATGGTTAGAGTTAGGAACCCAGAACCTTCCTTACATGCTGCCTACAGACTAGTAGTAGTAGTATAGAAGTACTGGATATGTTGCTGAGATTAATGTCAAAAATACTTTCCCTGGTTTGTTTCTGGTTTAGCATCTGCACTCAGGGGACTAAAAAGTATCTCATAGGCTAGGGACTGTTCTAGGTTAGCGAAATACTAAATTATTGCTTTCATCTGAACTGGAGAGTTGGAGTTTCAAGCTAACAAGTCCCCTATGTTTTTATTGCTTCTAGTTTATTGGCAGAGATGTTTGCATTGCAAATTACAGTATTGTTTGAAACCTTTCTGATCAAACTTGTTTTGCAAAATATATATTTCTACATTGATTTATTATGGGTCTTGTCAAATTCCACTGTATTTCCAACTTGAAAACAAACAGGTATCGTTCATTGTTCATTTGCTCTAAACAGGTAGATTATCAAATGCCTTAGATTGATCTGGTGCTAGAAAGGCTGCAAGGAAGTTATCAGTCTATTTGGTGCAGGATTTCTCTGGAGTCCTGTATAGATTCCTCTAAAACTGACCATGTCTTGTCTGCCTGTTATTTTTTTACCCATTACCTTCTCTGGTTAATTACTAGTATTAGCCTCAAATTATCCAGATGATCCCTATCTTCTTCCTCGTAGATAAGCATGCTTGCTAGTGGCACTATGCTAGGTAGGAGAGGTTGGGGGAATCTGTTTCCAATATCAGATCATCTGCTACTATATATCCAAATTGTTTATAGAATTTTAATGTAGGGCTATCACTTCCTGGGGTCTTCCGGTTATTATTAGTTCCCTGAAAAAATATTTTATTTCATGGATGTTTGGGTGGTCTTTGCAGAACTCAGCTGGACTAGTTTATTTTCTCAATTCCTGAGCAACAGGATGTCTTCGTAATACTGAACTTCTGCCAAAAGTATATATCTCCCTCTCTCATCAGTCTTTTTATTTTTAAACTCTACATCATTTGAGAACTAGCCTTTAATTTAATTCAGTTTTAATGGCATATTTGGGGACCCTAACAATAGTTGGAATTCTGCTTTTAGGTCCCTGAGTAAAGATTCCTTTCTGGCTTGTCTATTGAACCTGATAGGTAAAAGAAATCAGCATAAAATATTGCCTCACCATATAAGGGAGAACCTTGAATCTAAATTTTTGCATTCTCTTATAATAGCATCTAATTAACACATTCTGACTTAATTCCAACTAGCTGATCTAACCTAAGCATTATTTATTTTGACTCTAGTGGCTACTTCATACCTATCTAAAACATCTGTGAGGCTGAGTACTGAACACTGTACGGGGTCTGTCCAAAAAGAAACCAAACTTTTAAAACAGCACACCAACAGCCAGCGTAGAGTGTGCTCGCAACTGCAGTGCCGTGTATCGGTGACCTTGACCTTCAGTCTAATAATAGATGCATCACGCCACGTCGGTTAGTCATTGATCTACACACACTAGAGTGAACGTACGCTTAGTGACTTGGCAATTTGTTGCAAGTTGAACAATGAAGGATCTTGAAGAGCAACATGTTTGTGTGAAATTCTGTTTCAAATTGGGAAAAACATTTACGAAGACCTTTCTAATGTTGCAACAGGCCTATGAGGAGGATTGTCTGAGCTGTACGCAATGTCATGAGTGGTACCAACATTTAAAATCGGGAAGAACATCCACCGAAGACAATCCCAAATCTGGACGACCTTCCATGACAGCAGACAGTGATCACATTAAGAAAGTGTGTGTTGTGATCGGTGGAAATCGTCGTCTGACTGTCTGTGGAGTTTCTGAAGGAGTAGGCATCTGTTAAAGTTTGTGCCACATGATTTTAAAAGAAAAATTGAACATGCATCTTGTAGCCGCAAAATTTGTGCCGCATCTGCTGACAGATGAACAAAAAGAGAACCGAGTCACAGTCAGTCAGGAGTTATTTGATTGTTCGAATGCTGACGAAAGCTTTCTGAGAAGTGTCATAACAGGTGATGAAACATGGATGTATGGCTACGATGTCGAAACAAAAAGGCAGTTGCCGCAGTGGGTTGGATTATCGTCGCTCAAATGTGAAGGTGATGTTGATCGTCTTTTTTGATTGGAAGGGCGTTGTTCATCATGAGTTTGTTCCACGTGGTCAGATGATCAATAAAGAGTTTTACTTGGATGTCCTGAGGTGGTTGAGAGAGACAATGTGAAGGAGGCCTGAGGCGTGCGTGGGAAAACAAAACCTGGATGCTGCACCATGACAACGCACCTGCTCACGCGTCACTCCTTATCCGTGACTTTTTGGCAAAGCACAAGACGACTCTCATCCCACAGCCACCCTCCAGATTTGGCCCCTGCTGACATCCACCCTGTAAGGTCACCAATTTCAGATGATAAAAGAGATTGAAGAAAATTCACTAAGAGAACTGCACACTATCCCTGAAAATGCATTCCAAAACTGGAAAAAACATTGGGAGCAGTGTATCAACAGTGGAGGGAACTATTTTGAAGGAGACTGTAAGTAAAGCAATAAATTTGTTTTTTTAAAAAGACCTTGTACATGCACAGCTGCATGGGGGTATAGTTAAAATCTCCTAATATGACATTATCTAGAGTATAACTCTAGCTCTTCCTGTTGGGCATGCAAATTGAGCCTATGAACACCCATCTTCCAATTTTAACTTCCTTCATTACCACTTAGCATGAATTTTACAGTAATGGTCCTACACCACATTAACCAGTAGGCTACACACATGAGCTTCTGGCCTTTCCACTGATTGAATTCAGTTGCTAGCTCATTTGTATTCTTTAGGTGGAGTGCCTTTATGTGGATGATCTAAGGAATCAGATTTCAATGGACCTGTGTTTTGCACCTCTGTTAAATATTCTTTTTTTTCGAGGCATTTCTTTCATCTTATCAATATTCCTATCTAAATTGTACTTTTGTTGTCGCTTCATTTGGTGGTTTGCTTCCAGACTCACTCAGAGATTTGGCAAGGGTTTGAATTTACACTTTTCATGTCCATCCTCATGTGTCTCACAAGATTCTCTGGTGTTGACTCTTATCTTGCAGCCTGACCAAGTTAGTTTTGATACAGGACCTGGATCTTATATTCCATTCTGTCCACCTTTCTGCATAGGTAGATCTGGTAGCTTAAATCTAAAGGTATCAGAGTTCACCTGGAGCAGTAGATCCTGCACCTTTTCCCAGGTAATAGGGTTTGGACCACAAAGATCACAGGGGAAACTCTTGGAGAGCATCTTTACAGATCTCCTGTGGTTTAGCAGGTACAGCATCCATGCGATCTGAGTGCCCTGAATGAACCAATGCACCATATTGTGACACAATTCTTCCCTGGACCTGATGGGTGAGCAATCATGACAACAGCTCATCTCTGGTACCAAATATGTGCTGCTCTACTTTCACCTAATCCAAGGACTCAAATGGAACAGGATTTTTGTCTTGGCTAGCCTCTATGATTCAAGTTGGATTCCAGTAGCTGCTCTCAAACTGAGGTGTAAATGAATATAACCTCTCACAACTGCCCTATAAGAACTTTGGTACTCAAATCACTGTTCTGACTGGAAAGGATTTTATCCTCATAAAAGACAAAACTTCATTGTAATAAAACTTTTGTTAAGTATTCCAACCTGTCTAATGAAACAGGGTCACTCTTTACACATGCAAGAAAATGCTGATTTTTCCTTAAATATTTACAAAATTAGCACTTTTTTTTCCTGTTATATAAACTTTTCTAATAAGATATCTTAACATCACAGATTTTGGACTAATGTAGTTTTCAGGCATCTGAAGGAAAAACATCAACATCAGCGTGCTGATTGAATATCTGGATACCCTACTGAGCAAGGCGGTGTGGCATTATCATGTGATGTAAGTATTTTTGAAATATGAACCTGTAACCCTTGATATAGCATGTCAGCCTACTAACACCATTTAGTCGTTATAAAGGATTATAACCGTGTTAAAGCTCAAACACGCTTCAATATGTCACCAATACTAGTTTGGTAGGCTATAATATAATTAGGCATTTAAAGTTTTAGAGCATTAAGCTCTGTCAATACTAAAAAAATATAATTTGAAAAACTTTATTAAAATTTAGTTAATATTATATGGCTCAGAATCAATTCATGGTACACATTTAGTAAAGTAAAAAACAAAACAAAAACTTAGTGGCTGGTTGACAACAACAATTAAAATGAGGTTACAAAAACAAATCTGTAATTCACAATCTCCATATGAATGCAGCTGTCATACTTCAGCAAATCTTAACTGGTGGAGTTGATAAGTAAACAATAATAATAAAGATAACAGAAGAAAAACAATCAATTGTGCAAAAATTCCCCATTTGGTTGTGTACTAAGGCTGGATATGATTAGTGATTCTATTTTCAGCCTAGTTTTTAGTATGTCATTAAAAAACCTCCCAATAAAAAGTGAATGCAACAATAAATACAAATGTAATCGTATGCAGTTTATAAAATATTTTGTATTATGATGTTACTGAGTTAGACTAAATGCTACATTTTTTTTCCAAATATTGACAATGTTCAAAAGAGAAATATATATTCTTTTATTGATGGAATACTCTGCTGGGCAAAGTAAAATTGAAATATGGCAGCAGCTGAGACACTTACCAAATAATGATTTTCTACTAGGGAAAAGGGATGCCATAAAGGAGACCAGTGTCACTTGGGTACTTCCTATACTAGAAGCTATTTTTTTTTCTCCAAGATAAAAGTTCTTCCCAACTTCTCGTAAAAGCTCATTTTTGCAGTTCTAAAATGTATAATCTGTATGCAATAGTAAATTCTTTAGCATTAAAAATACCCACAGATGGACAAGATGGTAAACAAATAAAGAAGTTGATCTTACTTTCAAAATAATTTTGCATGAGCTTCGCACTGTAGGTTTTTTCTAGCTGGATTTACCAACTTGCGTTGATGCAAGTATACATTCATCAGAGACAGTGGTGGGTGTTTTATCCTGAGATGACGACAATACATACCACACTTATGTACTCAAGATTTCATCATTGAATCAAGAATGAATGAAAAGCTCACTTGTTGATATGAAAAAAGAGAAGAATACTCCTGAAACATTTACAAGCAAACTAATGTTCACAATATTGCATTTAATGTAAAATTCTGCAAAATAAAACAAAAGTTGTGCTCAAAATGTACAAACTTGGCAGCACTCTGTTTTCCCAATGAATGGGGGTAAGTTCCTTGGATTAAAACTCATCACATTTGCTTCTTTACATAACTGTACAGTTTAATTTTTTTCTACTAGGCTTTAACCTTCGACTGCTACATGGCCAACTAGGTAAATGTTATCGTACAAATGTCCTGCAAGATCATCATTTACACCTGTTGCTGCTTGCCGAGTGTTGCGGATAAATTCTCGCTTAGACATCTTGTTTTTGACATGTGGGCTGCATAAATCCACAGACAACATGATGAGTGAAAAACACAAGATAAACACTGTATCTGAAAGAAAGTTGACAAAAGTCATGAATGTTGTGGTCGGGTACATTTTCTCACAGGAGCTTAGACAGCTGGCCAGCCAGCATCTGACCATATTGCTATCGAGCAGTTCTTTCATAATATGGATTTGTATGAAGAACAGTTTGTTCTGTAGAAATCCATTTTCCAAAAGATTCTTGAACCAGCTTCAGGAGGAGGAGTGTTTTATATCTTCCCTTTTCCCCTCTGAGGAAGAGGTTGGCTACCTAATAACTCCATATCACTAACAAAAATATCTCGCCTAGATGCTTCTTAGAAATACGGGATTGCACACTTGAAGCAGACTTTAAAAAAACATTAGTCATCCTTTGTAGAAATAAAGACTAACAAATGCCATAATATGTTCATTTGTTCTGGACATCTTGTTTTTACCAATACTCGAGAAAATTTTACCAAATTCATGATGAATCCAAGGACAATGAAAATCTTGTGGAGGGGAGGGGTCTTGAAAATTTTACAATAATTTAAAATACATTTTAGTTTGTCATGAAATACGTCTTTCCACACTGGTCTTGTTTTTTCAAGGATACTTTTAACAATTCATTTCTTAAAACAAAATCTACAACTGGATGTCGGTAGGCTTCAATGCCACCCCTCCCACTTCAACTCAAATTTCTCATATCTACATTTCTAATTCACTCTTTAAGACATACAATCTAAAATCCCATAAGTCCTTTTTTTTTTTTTTCTGGAGGTGTAGAGGAGCCTGAAGAAGAATTATATATTTACCTTTTGTCAACTGAAGGTGAGGGTTGCAAGCGCAAAATCTCTCTGAGAACTTTTCCATCATCTCAGTCAGGTAGCCACCACGTTCATCTGGTGCCGAAACTTCCCCGAAAAACTGTCTTAAGGCATTGGGTAAAAAAAGATTTTCATAGTTTTGAAGTTCTACTAGTCTGTCAAGTACATCTCGCCTGTTAAATAAACATGACATATATATATATATATATTATATACACAGTTGAAGAGAACAGGATCATGGTTATATTCTTTACATTGCAATGTAAAAGCTTTTCCATGCTTCCAAATAAATATGCTAATGTTTAAATGTTTGGCATTGGTTGCTGGAATTTCACCTACACGGTGAAGCATGCAATCCTCAAATATTTCAGCAGCAACTTGACAATCTGGCCAAGAGTGCTGCTACGCTGCATCACACAGCTCAGCTGCGATGTTTGCATATTTGGGATTGTTTCACTATGGTATCCACTTTTTTTTTTTTTACTAACCAAATGTGAATGAAATGCCTATCAAAAGTAGCAAGCTGCAGACTCATTTATATTGTTTTTTATGTAACTTAATCGCTCAGTTGTCAAACAAATCACAATGTTAGCATTTGAACACACTGCCTGTTTATCTTTTGTATTGTGCAGTTTGTTGCATCACTTTCCTGTTGAGTAAAAAAAATATTACTGCTGCAATCAGTGACAGAAACAGCAAACCCAGCCCATGTGATAAGAGGAGGAAACTAACGAATTAATCCACCCTGACAACTAAATCTCTTCAGTCTGCACACCCCACATGCAAGTATTTGATCAGACTGGCGGCTAAATTCCTGTACCTGTGCTTGGAAAAATTGCGAGACTCATTTTACCCTGTAAATATTCGGCATGTATACAAACAATTTTAGTTACAAAAAAAGGGATTTTTTTTTGTATCCAAAAATATGCATGTATTTTGAAATTCATATTTTAATACCATGCAAAGCAAAGCTCTCCTAAGAAGTTATCATCATCTGATGATCGTCTACAGTATGGTCACTCATTTTGATATAATGAACCCTAGACCTGTGCCCAGTATAATTTACATATACTAAGAAGTTATCATCATCTGATGATCGTCTACAGTATGGTCACTCATTTTGATATAATGAACCCTAGACCTCGATATCCATAGATCTGTGCCCAGTATAATTTACATATACTAAGAAGTTATCATCATCTGATGATCAATCATCTACAGTATGGTCACTCATTTTGATATAATGAACCCTAGACCTCGATATCCATAGATCTGTGCCCAGTATAATTTACATATACTAAGAAGTTATCATCATCTGATGATCGTCTACAGTATGGTCACTCATTTTGATATAATGATCCCTAGACCTGTGCCCAGTATAATTTACATATACACACACACAAGTTTTCGTCGATTTGTCATTTATTAGATAAATGCAATTACATTTAGCTATTCAGGTATCTCAATTCTACAATGTGATTAAAATTTTGTGGAGTACCCTTTTTAAATTATACATGCATGCCAACATCATGTTTTGCAGTTACCCATATCGTATCAATGTTGACAAACTGAGCTCTATCATTGTTTCATCTTGTAAGAACTATAAAATCATTACAAACAGATAAGCCGGCCTGTTGCAGTGGTCTAAATGCATGGTATCTGATAAAATGGAGGAGACAAGAAGTTTAAATCCTACTGTAAAATCTAGTTTTAATTAATACCTATTCCACCAGAATAACTATTATTCTCTTTCAGTAGTATTTGTCGGAATACTCAGTACCACTAGTTCAAGGTTGATACATCGTACCTCTATACTTTCTCGAGAAATCCAGTAGGTTTTACAGTTCAACTTTCTCTCCATAACTGTGTTACTAGGAATGGTGGCAGTGTGCAAAGTAAAAGGGAATGTGCACTGGACTGCTAAGGTTGAGAACCCGAGGTGAATCCTGTGGAAACTAACTTGGTTCAAAATAAAAATGAGGTAAGTTATTAACTGATGTAAGAGAAGAAACCATGCCATGGAGGTACAAGCCAATTCTCATAGGAATCAAATGGGGCCCTCTTATTTGTTCTGGTCTTTCTTTTAAAGATAAATTTAAGTGATTTTTATATAAAACCAATGTTTTTCAGCAGTTATTAGAGTTAATCTGTTGTTGTTGTTGTTGCATATTTTGTACACACAACAAAAAAAGGGCAGTGATTCTTTAGAATGACAAGTATATATGGATTTAACTTATACCATTACTATTTATGATTTGGTTTCAATTTTAAAATTACTAATTATTAATTAGCAGATGCATATAATTCACGAGTGTATCATCAATATTTTGGAGATCGTCATCATTGTGTTTCAACCTCCCATGAATTGAAATGCAAACACTGTGCACAAATGTGACAGATTTTTGTGTGGTTTCCTCAACAGAAGAGTTACAACATCACCTACATGTTTGAAGAGACTCCTTAATTAACGCTACAGCTAAATCACTATAAAGGGTATTGTACATATGAAGGCAAAATACTACTGACAAAAGAGGAGAAAGAAACTTCCAGAACAAAACTGAAACTACCATCTCCACAAGTAAATAGCTTATAGTATCTCACCTCACCAGTCATTTATTTTTACAGCCATTTTTGAAGAAAAAAAACAAAATATATGGCTAATATAAGATTAGATCAACTACACAAAAGAATCATTTTGTAATATCTTCACAATTTATGAAAATATAATTTCTATTTCTTTTTGGTAACCTCCACCTCTTTACATTTAAATGGCCAATCTCCCAAAAACCAGCTTTTCAATATTCAGCAACCACAACATAACAAAGCTATGAAAATTGCATATCATTAAGTATATTTCTTTACAACTTACCTAAACAGTGGTGGCAGAATGTCACAGTTTAAAGTTTCTCAATAATACATGAATTAATGTTGAGGAACAAATCAATGGTATTAGACCTTGAGATCTCAACACCGTTCTCCTTTTTCAAATCCACAATGTACTTTGTAACAGCAGCTAGCTATACTACATATTATCTAGCTGCACATTATCAACTTGCATGCCATTTATGATGATGGACAGTCTATTCCATTAATTTTTCTTAATTCAGACACAGATTACCTCTATTCATAAAGATATTATGAGTCTAATTACATTCTGAAAAGTTTATGGAATGATTACTTAGCCTCCTTTAAAAAATGAAGCTTTCTGATAACCATACTGAAAACTAATCTCAATGATGCTAGAAACAATGCGAACAAATGCTCATACATAACATTACACGATAAATGAACACAAAGTTAAGTAGACTATAAAGCAGTGTGACAGGGATGTTAGATGCTAAATATCTAGAATGACCCATCAACTGGGAACAACTTCAGAAAACATTTCACCCCTTTTACCACTACTTCCTGCAGTACAAAATTTAAAGGAATATTTTTTTTATAGAAAGAATCAAACTATTTGTGTCAGGATACACCAAACTTCATTTGACAGACTAACATGAACACAGAATTTGCCTCAGAAGCACAAAATTGAGTCCATTCAAATATTTGTAATCTAACTAGCTTGACAGAAGTAATGCTGAAAGGTCTACTACTACTATTGGCAAATATTTGTCTGCTTAGCAACTTAAAATGTACCCATGTGTATGAAAAAGAGTCTGTGAGAGTTATGTTTTACCTATAGAAACCAGGAGAGTTTCCCCTCTGCCTTGTTTGTAGAATCAACCAGAGAACCTACGTTTCTGTGATCTCTCTGTCACTAACATCTGATCGGGGCTGCATGGTGTACAACGATGCTAATTTGCAGTAGTATCTACGAATGATATTTTTATTTTTGGATGGCACAAATGGCTGGAGTTGGTCTTGAATCTGTAACCTGTTGATTGCCAAGTCATGGCCATTCCACCACCAGAATACTGTGCATTCTTAAGCTCCAATGCCACGAGGATTGTTACTTTCTTTTTATTTGTAGCTGCACTGTTTACGCATCTGATTTGGTGGTCACATGACCCCTGCAACATCTGCTAATGACAATACCTGTAGCTGACCCGTGCTCTTATTCTGCTTTTGGCAAGCCCTTTTCTCTTGCTGATGTATTTCCTAGCACAGCACAGGAGCCACTGTTGTTCCCCTTGGCAGACAGTTGTGTTAGCTGCTTTCTTAGTGTCAGGGTCCTTGCAGTCAGTCTAGCTGACACTATAGACTTATCACCCTCCCCACCATCCTGCACTTTTTCAGAGACAAATAATGTGTTAATTTATTTCTGTTAAAAAATAAAAATAAAGTCATAGTATTTAGCTAAGATGAAAACGACAGACACTAACCTCATATCAAGGTATTCTCTCCTCCTCACTGCTTTTAATCTCTTGGTCGTATGCAAGAACTTTGCAATTTCCAATGGTGAATTTTCCACTAAGCCATTCCTCGTCAGGTAATCAATACCCTGCAATAGTAGAATAGTTGTCTATTTAAAAAATGTCTATGAAGTACTGTATCACACAAAACCTAAGAAATGTTTTGCATTATCATTCGTAACTTCACATCAACATTTTGGAATTTTCAAGTGTGGTGCAGTGGAGCGCTGGACTGCTGAGGTGAATTGATAGATACGATAGAAGTTTTAAATAAATACATTTTCCTTTGCAGCTGTTTCTTTACACTCAGATGTCACGGCCCAAGAATTTGGAAATGTCTCCTTTTGTCTTATTGATGATGACTCAGTAGTAAATTATAGCAGAACCTTATCTGGACTGCAGGTTAAAGAGAGCTTTACTTCTCTTTATCAACCAATCAAGGTTAGTAGTAGATTCTTATGTCCAGTAACTATTACAACAGTCTGCACTAATAGTTCTTTCTGTTGAAGAAAAAAAAAAAGAGAAGTAATAAATAATAAAATGATTATAGAACTAATAAAGAAAGAAGCTGGCTGAAGAATTTTGTAGGAAGCACTCCAGTTATCAATATGAAAAATCAGGAAGACAGGCTTTCAGGCTTCAAAACAAAAACAGAGTTCTGACAGATTGATCAAAAGGTGCTGACGTCAGTAACCAATAACAGGTGAAGAAGCTGTTCATACAAATGCCTAGTCAAGTAGCCAATGAATCTGGACCAATTTCCTAAACAAAAGAATAAATGATGTTTCAATATTCAAGTCTGGCTGTCATTTTCAGTATTCTCAAGGTATAGGTGGCTAGCATTCATGCAGTTAGATCTATTTGTCAAAGGGTTACTGCAAGAGATCATCAGAAGTGTGGGTCAAACCAAAAATGAAACAGCTATTTACTGCACATGGTTTCTGTTGGCATAAAGACGACAATAGCAGGATCAAAGATAAAACAGAATTACTCCACTGGTCAATGCAGCTTTTACCCACTGACTTTTGCTGAGAGTTAGAAATAGCTTAATCCTGCTGTTTGCTTTGATGACCTTTCCAGTTTCCCTGCGTGGAACGAGTATCAAAGAAATGCTTGGATGGTCACCTTTCCAGTTTCCCTGCGTGGAACGAGTATCAAAGAAACGCTTGGATGGTCACCTTTCCAGTCTCCCTGCGTGGAACGAGTATCAAAGAAACGCTTGGATGGTCAGTCAGATTTTCTTCAGTTCGTTTGTGCAGAACCAAAGCAATAATTTTCAGATGCCAATTATCAATATCGAGAAGTGCGCTTCCACACCCAGACATGTGTGCATGCAAGCTTATCCACACTCTTCCAGCCAAGTACAATACAACTTTTGGAAGCTATGGAGCCATTTCAGTTGTTTTTACTACTGCTATTTTTTTTTTTAATGTAAACACTCTTAGCAAATATTACAAAACGTAATTTCCAAAATGCATTTTTTTTCCCCAATCCATTAAGAGCATGAAATAAAATTAAAGTCTGTAAAGGGGAAATGGCCGAGCGTTTGAAACTGAGCTTGATGCTGCAGGCAATGGAGAATCCTGGAATATCGTATATCTAGCAGAATTCTCAGTAACAAGTACAGACTGGCGCAATCACGTGGTGGGTGCACCGACAAATCGTGAATTTACCATACTGGTTCTGGTCATACATATCCTTTAAAAGATTCCAATGACAATAGTACAATCTAGCCACTTGTATTACACTTCCCACTAAACCACCCACCTGGAAGTAGAAAGAAACTAAGTGATACTGTATGCACTAACCCTAAGTTTCCTTTGTTAAACAGTGCCTAAGTTGGCGCTTCATCAGTTCCTCCATACTGACTTGTGCTGCCTTCTGTCGTGCAGATTTTCGCAGTATCAACAACTTGGGCATGTGACTGTAGCTGAAACCCTAGTACTAATTTTTGAGATTTCCCCTCCCTCCAACAAACAGAAAGAAAAGTTGTGATTCACCAGTTTAGTTAACTCTGTCATTATACACACTTATTTGATATTCCAGTAACTTATAAATATAGTGCGCTATACGAAGAAAAAAAAAATTGTAAATAACCAACCAAGCAATGGCACTGTTACTATTCTCTCACAAAAGAAACAATGACCAAATAGAAGTACTGACTTGTGGATGCCTGGGTTTAGCAAAGTTTGAAACTATTACAGTTTTTCATGCTTTGAATTTATTATTTTTTAAAAAAGAATGAAGATTAGATTATTTTAAAATTTATTTAAAAATAAAGACAACTCAGATGCTTAACTAATAAGAAATAAAAGCTTTCACATTGTCAGCATAAACAAACCCAGACAGATGCCAGCGTAGAGTGAATGATAAGTCATTAGCAATCCATCATTATCAGAAACAGGATAGCGAAAGGTTTCTGAATGTGATTTCTATTTTTTACATAGTGGTGGTGGCTACACTGAGTTAAATATAACACATTTCATTATAGAAAAAATTAATAAATATAATATAATATATACTGATATTATTTACAATAATTAAAAATAACAAGACTGGTCCCAAAAGAGTGTCTTGGGGGGTACTCTACTCGGAAAGTCTTTTAGCAAAGATGCAGCTACATCTAAAAAATTATGCACTGCCCTTTGTTTAATAAATAGGGAGGCAAAGCAATAAATTCCACTAATCTCAGTAACTTTAATTTTTTTAAACACTGATGGGGAAATGCACATAACATCAACAACACAAAACCTCATCAAGATCATGTTACATTATTCATCCTTTCAAGGTGATTGGCTAGGCTTAGTAAACTCTCTCCTTTCAGTCAGACTGACTGCAGCATTATTTTTCACTTGTAAGCTTTTACACCATCTGATCGTCTCCACTTCCTAATTACCCTCAAGCATCTGCTTTTATGTGAGTATTCAAGACTAAATTTAATAACAAATTGTCCCTGGTTAATTCATAGATTTGGGTCAGTAGACCATCATGGATACTGTCAAACAAATTCTGAACATTTCTGAAACACAAGCATAGTTCAACCATCTTACGAAACATTACAACAGCATTCTCTTTAATGTTTTAGCTCTCCCACTACTTGGAAGAGAGACTACAATTCTAAGCTGGATTCTCTCTATTACACTTACAATTAAAAATACTATAAAGGAGTTTAAATCTTGAAACACCCTCATATAGACCTTACACAATCGTTCATCATTCGTGGGACCGATCCAGCTACACCCACATACATATGCAACTTCACAAACACACCCCTAAACACCGCACAACACAAAAAAAAAGAAAGAAGATACGCAAAAGTTAAACTACAGTTTGCCATGATTAGCCATGAAAGCAGTTTCCTCCAGTCAGACAACTGTCTAAACATTTCTAAGATGCTGCTGTGAGCCAATATGGAATGTGGGAGATGATCTAGATATTGTGAGCATAATTACAATGATGTTTATTTGTTAGCCAAAGAAAAACTAAACATTAATTATACTCCATACTTTGCTATTATTTTCTGTCATTTTTTGGTTTATTTTTAAACTAGTAAATTTTGTGCAATGACTGATAACATATCAAAACCTTTTTTTTAATGCATAGAAGTAAATTACTTTGATATTTGTCTTTTTTTCACAAGGTTTGTTTTCTAAAACCAGGTGTTTCTAGTTATTCTACACAACTGTTTTTAGTGTAACACCACTTCATTTCTCACATCTATAATCCTCCACCAAAACAGGAAGATATGGTCGGCAATACACTACTCATTTTGTATTAAATTTACTCTATTGTAAATATATCCCCACATTTTATTCTCGTAACTTCCACACAAATATATGATGCAATGTTATTTTCATAAACATTGCAAAATTATGAAAATTAATTTTCTCATGTAGAATTTGTGGAACACCTGGAGTTGTGACTACAATGCTTGTGGTTGCTGTGTAGTCAATCTCACAAGATCTACATAAGTTTAGTTTCAATCTAAAACTTAATGTTAAAATGAAATAATCCATACAGCTTTGGCATAAAATACTGAATTTATACAAGTTTTAAAAACTTTATGCTGTGAATTTCATTATAACTTTAATACTTTACATTGCATTGTTTAGCTGCAATGAGTCTTCCTTTAATGAATACCAAGTGTGCCTTGTTGCTATACAAAACTGTGCCCAATACCATCACAATTTAACTATCAGTGAGAGACCAAAGAGCTTTCCAGATTTCCTCAACTCCCAGTCCCATGTCAGTCCATCTGATGTGAATTTGCTCGAATTTCAACTAGTCAGAGAAAACAAAACAAAACGGCCAATATTGCAAAAACTTCTTCACTGACCGATGTGGCAACTTACTAACAACTTTTCTCGGGAGTTTTTGTCCATCATCCTACTCCAGTCTGTGGAGAGCTTCACTGTCCTGACATCCCATCAGAGGACAATACGTCTCTCTCTCTCTCTCTCTCTAAGACTGCATGATCGTGAAAGTTCAAAACAGTAAAATTATTTCCAAGAAATGAAATGAAATGTTCATTTGGTACTTACACAATGTGGATCACCATTGAAAGTCAGAGAAGCTTCATCAAGCAACAGGTATAATCTTTTGTATGAGTACTCTGGCTGATCGTCCAAGTGGCCGTAGATAGTCACGTTGCCCCAAGATGCTTTGCATAAACTTAAAAAAAAAAAAGTAAACAAACTAACTATCCATTTCTGGAGGATCATAATATAACCAGCCAGACATTTGGTACAAGTGTTTAAATAAAATCCTACATTTGCCTGTAATAAATCATGTGTGTGTAAGTTCTTGATCTGCCTTGTGTGAAGGAACTGTTGTCCCTTTTTTGAGAGAGCTGGGCTTATAAAACCCTGCAACAATGTTCAAGCCACAGTAAACCACAACAAACAAGGTTTCCATTCAGTAACCAGCCTATGCATTGATGAAACATGGTTATCAAAATGTCGAGGAAAGATGAAAGTAAATAATTTAATAAGAAAATGTCAGGGGGGGGTGGCGGCTGGTGGTCCAACGGTAGAAGGTAACTTGGTTTTTTGCGTACCTCCTTGGCATTCTCTCTCTCATACTTCTTCAGCAGTGGGCACCCCAGTTTCCCCAAACATCTAAAAAAAAAAAATAAAAATGAAGAGTACTAATAGGATTTTCCAGGTACAAGGTGAAAGTTCCAAGAGTAACTCTTGGCTGGCTGGCTGGCGCTCTGACCGCAGCTCGAGTTTCCAATCACACCCAGCTAACTCATCTGGTCACCAAGGCTGACACCCCCTTCTTTTAACTCATAGGGTTCAACAAGGGGGGGAGTAAATGCATCAACTTAAGCTACATAACTTATTGCTCCATTATGCATAAGACTCATATTCCTGCATGTTTAATCATTCTGGCCTTGTACTCAGCAAAAAAAAACCTACCTCCCTTTTCCTCACTATTTATTTTTGTTTTTTTGCAGATTGGTTAATTATCTATGGCTTCTTTAATTAATCTGGCATATATAAAACAGGCAGTAGCTATATACCATGCACGAGAATGTGTCACACCTGTACTTAAAGCAGTAGGTGTACACACACCATTCCCACAATGCCAGGTGGGCATGAAAGTCATGGATGGCAGAGAAAGTGAATTAGTTTTCAGATTTTGTTTACCACAAGTCCACGTCTCTATTTCACTGGCTTCATGCACCATAGACCATCATTCAAGTAATGTAGGTCTGAGTTTGGGCTTCCTATTACAAAACTCCCTCCCCACACCCAGGAAAGAAAAATATACTTATCACTGATTTTAAAAGTCAACCATCACTTTGCCAACAATTCACACCATTCATTTACAGATTTACAACGAAATTTTAATTTTACTAATATCAAGCTTTGCTGAACCTTTAGCCGGCCTACTATCATGATACACCATGCTGATACCTGAAGAAGATAACCAGGTAAAACTGAATGTCGCATGCTCAGAACCCCAGATTATCTTATTTTTAAAGCATCTATCAAATCTCCTAACATTCAGACTATTTAAAACTGGTGCTTAAAACCATTTTTCTGACAACAGAAGTTTTTCAAATTCACAATAGAAAATTATAACCTTGTGCGGAAGATATGTAAACTGAAAAAAAATCCAGAAACCTGTTTGCAATCCATGTGGTCTGTATAACATGGATTGGACAGGTATTCAACTTGTCTGAGACACTACTGGCATAACCAGCTTTTGTTTATCCAGAGGCAGTGGTAGAATCTGATGTCTAATCCCAGAAAGCCTTAAAGACAGTTCTTAAATTTTTTCGACCAGAATTCTTTGGTGCTATTCCACAACAATGTACTCGTCCGCACAAATAAATATTTTGAACTCTACCTCTGTTCATTGTCATCATTAAAAAAAAACAAAACAACAAACATTATCACGGGCATGTACAAAGTGCCACAAGCAGAGAAAAATTATGGCTCTTTTACATTAGACTTGGAAAAATGTAGATCTAAGGAAAGACTGAAACCTTAAAAAAGAAAACTGTTAATAACCTGTTAGTCTTATATATATGCCTTGTTGGTACAATGGTAGGTAGGTCTTCAAAATGGCAATATTTCTAACAGAAGTGGGATATCCTTCAACAAACACCAATGCTGTCTTTCTACCAAGTCACATCGTAGCCTTTACCCTGACACTCTGGCTCCATACTTGACCAGAGGCTGAAAAACATTAGGGGTTAAAGGTCTTCTCCAAACCTTGGGAACATCAACTGCCAAAAGCTGACTCCTTAGAAGAGTATACATTGTCAATACTAGAGGGTCTTGTCAGACTATCCTGTGAACAGATATTTCAAAACTATTTTTATTCCCATTGTAGACAAATCAGTGGAGATAATGATGGATTATTCTTTTGTTTATTTCTGTTGTGTGAAGGATGTCAGCAAGAAAATCAGTTTGGCCAGTAATGGCAAATTTTTGCAGAATCATTGTTGGAGACCTTCCAGGTTGCTTTGGTGCAGTAATGACATTCTCTTCAGTAAAATTTACAATAATATTGCCATAGATACACAAGAAACATTGAGGTGGTCTATATAGAAACATGGGATCCTTTTCAGCATGGTGATAGTGTGCATTAGTTATCTGCCCAATTAAACATCCAACATGAACACAATTGCACCTGAAATGTTTAAATTTCAATATCAGATACATTCATTTATGGAGTCAGTCAACTTAATATGGCAGGGCACCGTAGTTACAGAGAAGTGGGCTATTTATCAACTTATCTAAAGAATTCAAACTTTCAATCGGTCTATCCAATTCTTTCCTTGACTGTTTCAACCATTTACAGATGTCCAGTTTACTAGGCATGGCCCTTATAGCATCTTAAGTCATCCTTTTCTTCTTGTATGTAGTCTGAGGGACTGAAATAACAAAAATTAAGTCTACTTCTTCCTTACCTTGGAAATGTAAGAGAAATATTCTGAAAGCATAATAGGTGAGTGTAAATTATTTTAAAAGAGCACAAATGAAGACCATTTTGAGTTTTATTTATTAAAATTGTTTAATTTTATGTAACTGCAAAATTTATTCACTTGAATTGTATATTCATGCATGTATTAAATATTATATACAATATAATCTTATATTTACTTAATAAAGGCAAATTATTTTGATTAAAACAGTATGTATGGGTTAGAAGGCAATTAATGTTCCTTCTTCACAGATAAATGAATATTAATGGATAATTAATAGATATTCTGGGATGTAGTGGTTCAATGGTGAACTGATAGACTACTAAGGCTGAGGGTCAGAGTTCAAATTCCAGTTGAGACCCCTAAGTTTGGTGTACCTTCCTAGCAGTTTCTTCTTGCTTTTTTCACCAACTGACTGGCTACATGGCTTTCCTTCCACATCCAAAAGATGAAAGGTTCTAGCAGAGATTTCTGCTTGGTTTGAAACTAAGAGTTTCCTCTGGTGAGCGCTACCATATGTGCAGACACCAGCACAGGTTTTATCTTATTCCGGCATGATGAAAATATATCTTGGAATCCTGCATAATAAAGACTTAAAACGTAGAATTTTTGGCACACTGCAACTGACTTTAAGTTTCTAAAATCTCAAAGTTTATGAGTGTGAAACATTCTTACTATTCTAAAAAAAACAAACTTAAATATGAAATAACATCTAGCAAACCATTTGTAGGAAATCTGCCCACTTTCTGATGCGTTTTCAAAAAAAGGTCCAAAACAAGATAAAAAATAAACTCATTTTCTAATTTCAAAATATTTATATTAAATTAGACTTCTAACAGTCAAAAACTATCCAACGTTTTAATAACCTCTAAGTGTCAGGACTCGGGTACTATTATAAGTATTTCAAGCAATGCTCATTTACCTTGGTAAAAGCCATTCATTGCTTGCTTGCACATCTGTATTAGAATACATTCTTTCATAAGTTTAATACTGGAAAAAGCAAGACAGGGTAACCTCTTGGTCTGGGTAGTGGTAACTGAAAGTGAATTCTTAATCCTTTGAGGAATAAGTTTGTCTTTTCTTCAAATGCCCACCTGGCCCACAGGTGAAACGAGCTTTTTCTGCCTGGGGTGATTTTTGGAAAGAAAAAAAAAAATTCAGACATCACTTGTGACATTTGTTCATTTTTTAATCTTATATTTGGTAAAAGAGAAAACTCTCACCACCCACACCAACCATTCTCGCCTTCCAGGAGCATAAATGGTTCAAGAGGGAAAACTTTGTTAGGATTAATACCATTAGGTTCAGAAAAATAATATTTAACCTGAAAAAAAAAAAAATCCCAAAACATACAAAAGCCAAGAGTTTCTCCCCTTATTGTAATAATACCGAGATGAATAAACTAAATTTATCTCCTTCGGTCTTTGTGCAAACTTTCCAAGCAATTACCCACCTCTGCCAAAGAACTTCATCATTTCCCAACGTCTCCCAGACACATGCAGCCAGACAGAGGTCAGTGGCGTTCAGGTAGGACAAAACCGACAAGCTCAACTCGGGTGGAAGCTCCCTCAGATCTGGGAAGCGGGAAGCCAGCGTTTTTGGATTATTGCCACCTTGTTCCTTTTCTAATTCATGAAGTTTACGAAAAATCTGTCCCATAACCACCACTGTTACATCACAGCAGATGTTAATGGCCATGGAATATATGCTAAATGAAAAATTAAAAAGAAACAAAAAAAAAAACAATTTAAGTATTTCAATTTCTGGAAAATCCTAGCAAGGTGCATTAAATTTGCTACTATTGATTCACTTCCCAAACATATATCACTACAAGTTATCTGAAACACTGGAATTTTAGAAAATCTAATCATCTCTTATCTAAACATACGGAAAAAGATTGTCACTCCATCTGTAAAATATGTGGATGGTTATGAAAAGATATTAGGCTGAGTAAAATAAATATACTCCAGACGCTATACATGTGTGTGCGTGTGTATATGTGTAAATAATTCTAAAAATTGTTTCAAGATAGGGATATTTTAATCTATATGTATGATAAATGACTGGATGGTAAATAGGGAACATCTAAAATTTGGCAAAATGATTACATAAAAGCCAGCAAATTCCATGCTACGGTACTCCCAAATTTAATTTTGAATGTAATCTTTTAAAAAATAATGAAAGCAATAAAAAGAAAGTTTATTATTTCATTTGAAAGTAATACTTTCCTAAATAACACACACACATATATATGTCTTATGTCATAAAAATAAACCATCCACTGACTTATGAGTTAAAAAACAAGTTATATTTAAGATTCAACTTTCCATCTTGTCTGTACACTACACGCTTGCTGCGCATTACACATCTGCTGTACACTACACACCTGCGGTACACCACACTTGTTGGACATTGCAGGTGTTCGTACACTACACGCTTGCTGTACCATACACGCCTGCTGCACACCACACACCTGTTGCAGGCGTTCATACCCTACACACCTGCTGTATACCACACACTTGTTGGACGCTGCAGGCGTTCATACCCTACACACCTGCTGTATACCACACACTTGTTGGACGTTGCAGGCGTTCGTACACTACACGCCTGCTGCACACCTGTTGTATGTTGCAGGCATTCGTGCCCTACACGCCTGCTGCACACTCACTACACACTTGTTGCATGTTGCAGGCGTTCGTGCCCTACACACCTGCTGTATACCACACACTTGTTGGACGTTGCAGGCGTTCGTGCCCTACACACCTGCTGCACACTCACTACACACTTGTTGCATGTTGCAGGCGTTCGTGCCCTACACACCTGCTGTATACCACACACTTGTTTGACGCTGCAGGCGTTCGTACACTACACGCCTGCTGCACACTCACTACACACCTGTTGCATGTTGCAGGCGTTCGTGCCCTACACGCCTGCTGCACACTCACTACACACTTGTTGCATGTTGCAGGCGTTCGTGCCCTACACACCTGCTGTACCCTACACACCTACCTGCCTGCCGTGCCCGTACTATTAATATCACTGATATAACACATCTGATACTAGTAGCACCTGCAGATCGCCAGCTAAAGAATGCTATGGACGCTCGGTGAAAGCTAATACCAGCGGAACATGACGAACCTCTCACGTCTGTAGCAGTCCGCCAGCATCCTCACGAGTTCGAAATACAACACGAACAGGAAACAGACCCATTTCTACAACCTTCACCTCAACTGAACCTAGGCCGGCGTTTCGTATAACCGACACACTACAAGACTTCACGCTTCACGAAGACTTCCACTTAATTTCCAATTTTTTTTTTAAAAAAAAAAATAAAATTTAAAAACAAAATTAATTTAATATAAATCTTTTACGTTAGAATTACCGCTATAGAATGTGAAAGGTTAGTATTTTAGAGAACCTCAGAACGAGGCTGGTTTGTCATTTGCAATAGATAATAGATTTCGAAGAGCAGCCAGTCCCATCAACGACAACAGAGCACAATATTCGCACGCACCTTCTTTTTTTTTCCTCAGATGATCACCCATTGTTCGATATCATTACCCCCCCCCCACACACGGTCGAGAATTATTTTATAAATCTGTACCCTTTCTCAGTTGATGTAGCGATATGCTGTCGCCAAACCTATCACGTTTTTACAGGAGAGAGACTGAATTACTGTAGGAGACAACAGCAGTGCAGGACCCAAAATAACTCCATTAGTGATGCACAACCGGCCAAGAAACAAATCGCATTATACATAAGCTCATCCCCACCCCAACCACTTATAAACCAATCAGCACAAGCTGTGACTGTATAAACATGATTGAAAGAGAGTCTCTTAAGTTAAAACGACAGAGGGGAAACTTATAATATTCTTCAGAATGACAAGAGGAGGAAAAACATCTTAATATCATTAACCGTATTTACTAAACTAAACAGAGTTTGGTTTTTAAAAAAGGAATAAATCAAAGCAATGCAAGTAACAACGATATTATTTTAAAGTTTAAACTTCAAAGCAACTGGTTAGTGTAAATTTTTAAGATGTATTGTTAGAATAATGTTTGCTTTAAATCATAACTAACGAAAGTAAGTGTATGCAGTCTTATAAATTGAAACATTGCATTTAATAAGAATCAAAGTGAAATCTGACTGTCAAATATTGTGCTTAATTTTCCACATTTGGATCATAGGAGTGAAATACTTGGTTTTTAGGAGAGAAAAAAATCTAAAATGGATGATGCAAACAGTTGCACAGAATGCAGTTGGTAATCACTCCACATTCCCAGGTAAAACAAAGGTAGAAAATTTAAAACTAGTTTCTACACTTTATATTACAAAACATATTTAAATAGTATTACATTTTTAAAACATAACTTAGCTCATTGAAGTATGCATTTAAAAAAAAAAGAATTTTCAGCTTGAATTTTCACATCTGCAAACAAAAGTTGAAGTTTGAAATTACAGTAGATCCTTGATTTACCAAGTACCTCTAAAAATTCCAGGACATGTGCTGCTCATTTTGTATCGTACCATAATTTAGTGTAGTAACAGAAGATAACTATTGTGGTCCAGATGATGGCTGTCCACTAAATGAGGAAACGAGTTAGACTTCTTACATTTTCATGCTTCTGTGGTCTCACATGTCCTGCACACACACACATGCAGCAGTTTATCTGCCATTCCTTTGTTTACACAACCAACAATATTGTTAAATCCAGATACAGAACTCATTCAGCTCTGACACTTGCCATCTGACTACCTGTATGCAGCCTATGAATGAAAGTAACCCGAAGAGCCTGATGGGGCTGCTAGAGAAATTGAGTTTTGCTGAGCATGATTCAGGAGAGTTTGTAAGTGCCTAACCATCACTGATGAATTGTATGGGGCCAATGAAGTATGGGATGACAATGAACAAGCAGCCTGTTGATGCAAATGATAAGGATGATGCAACAGAACTTGTCCAGGTTTTGAAACAGATTCTTGGATGCAGGACCATGAAGCATGCAATCAAAATGAATGGCTTGATGATGGTCCAAGTCAGTAAATTCAGACAGAAGAAGAAATTGTGGCAGACATAACAGGTGACAAACAGATAAATGATGATGATGATACAGCCAGTGATGAAGAGAGTACAATCCTAGTGATCCCAATGTTTCAAATGCATGAACAGCTGGAAGGAAGCTGAGGTAATGCAATTATTTTTGCTCAAGAACATGCATAATCCTGTAGATCATCAACAGAAACTCAAGTGATAAGTAGTCAGAATTTTTTTTAGAATTACTACAGGCATTGTTTATTCAACTGATCATTAAAATATGCTTCTAAATACTATTTTTTCCCTGTTTCTAACAACAATTTAATATAACTTCACATAAAATAGTAGCAGGAATACAGCAGAACAGTCATTAACACTTTTTTTTTTTAAAAGAAAATAAATCTCAATTACCCAAACATTTGATTTTCAGAGCAACCCTGGTCAAGTGAGTTCATATAAATTGAGATTTTATTATAATAGAAAATTAAATTAAGACTAAAATCTTAATTTGTTTTTTTATTAGCTAAATTTTTTTTTTTTTTTAAAACGTGTTTTCATTAACTGTGCAATGCACTTGACTATCCAGACTGCTATTTGATGCATAGCTCCTGTCATTGGACAAAAGATTAACAGGAATATATTGTAGATAGTCTAGTCAGTAAATTTGACTGTTCTCAAAATATTACCCAAATAGACTGAATTCCTTGATTCTGAAGATTAAAGATCACTATACCAAATCACTATTTATTCTTAATTTTACTTTGAAAAAAATTATGAGTATAGAATTTCCATGATAGCAATAACTTGTCTGAACATGCCAACTTAATGCATATGCATAGATCAAAGAGCAGTTTGTATGTGTAGAGAAGCTATATTAGTAGTTTAGAACTAATCTGTAATTATGTAGTCCTTCCAGGCTATTTAAATATTCTGCTATAAAACAGCAAATCACAAATACATAATTTTAAAAAAGCACTTACAGCTAAGTTTAATTAACCTTGATTTAAAAGGAAGGGAAAAAAATGTCAAAGATTGTTATAAAAAATTAATTTCCATTTCAGAAAGGTCCTGAGTTTAAGGGGACATTAAAAAAAACTAACTTGGTCTAAATAAATCAATGCCATCCATATTTCATTTGAGTGTCCTTGGTACTTTATTTAAAAAACTGCCAGAATTAGGAATTGTTTGACAACTTGGAAAATCATCAGCTAAATCCTAAAAGTTGTTCCATGCAGTCAGCCTTTTAACAGAGAAAGGGGACAAACCAAAAATAGATAATTTTCCCAAGTAGAGCTGTGCAAGTGTTCTATTAATGATTTTCCTTGATCTGTAATTAGGTTTAGTAAATTTCAAATTGGTTTCAAAATTATTGAGAACTGTTATCAGTAGTATTCTGACTTGTTAAATGTTATGTTCAAGCTTATGAGTGGTTTGTAATGTTAAGTAGCTCAAGGAATATTTTCAGATTATCATCATTATCGTAAATTTTAATTTGTTTTGAAGATAGTGATGATGATGATGATGATAGAGTAATTACATCTTTTGTTAAATTATTGAATAGTTTCTTTTGAGGAGTCTGAATAAACCTAATGAATGTAATGTAATTGCTTTTCTCTCTCAAAAGGAATAACACCTTAGGAAGTAAACAAATCTCTAATTTTAAGCTGGTTGGAGGTCAGTTTTCAGTAGATTTTTTAAAACTTCAGTCAACTATGCACAGAGGACTAATGTATATGTTGTACTGTACTTAAGCATAAATAGAGAAGTATATGCTGCACTCCACTTACACAGACTTAACATCTGGTTCTCTCTTCAAATCTCATGCACATATTGTAACAGGAAATTTTGAAAATAAATAACATGACATTTTAAATAAGATACTTTATTAAAACAAACTTGCATGGGTTTACCTATATATATTTACAGTAGATGAAATACAAACCAGAAAACAGCTTACAATAAATAGAAATTACAGGCTACAGTTAATTAATGTAACTCTAAGAAACTGTACAATGGGCTTAAACATTTAATCTTATCATCAATAAATATGAGTAATATGCTAAAGTAAATTTCTCAAATTTTTATTTTCATCTGAAAAATAAAAAAAAAAAGATTTTTTAATTAAAGTCTTGACATTTTACTGACAAAAGTAAAAAACAAACAAACAAACATCCTTAAGGCAGACTTTCTATTTCAGGTTTAGAAGATGCTGCAGAACTCATCTACAGTGATAAAAATAAACCGATAGCTCAGTAATCCATTCTTGAACAGACTATGCACCCAAAAGTAAAAAAAAAAAAATCAAAACATTTGTGGCTGCAATTGTTGTTTGTTAATTTGAATCTCTAGCATTTTGATTTTGCTCAAACACAGTCAGACACTGTCATGCTAGTAATTAACTTTTCATGCTAAAACTTGTGCAAGTCAACGTTTTATTGAGAGTTTTTCAAGAAAGTGCTTGCTGATAGATGACACAATCTTTTGATATAAAAAGAGAAGGGGGGCTCAGGCTGATAACCTGGAGTAAGCTTTAATAGAACAAGTGTATTAATATCAAGCTGCTTAGACAAGAGGGACAAAGAGAACATGTTTGTTTATAAGACCTTTAATTACATACTTCACTCCATGTTATTTACACATTTTAGAACAAATGCTCTTTACAATACATTCCAAAAGCTTTGGCAACTACAGCGAGACTTTGGACTAAGTTATTGGCTTTGCAAATTATAACTGTTAGACACACTGCTTCCTCACTGACTGGATCTATTTTTTCAGGTTTAAAAGAATATTTCAAGTATACCATTAATATTTGCTTTAAAAAACTAGAGTACAAATACAGGCTTCTCGAAACAGCCTACTTATTAACAATCCAAACTGATTGGCCAAAACCAAAATGATGAAAATTAATTTTTACGGAAATAATGAATTCTTTAGATGAAGTTTGCTTTCAAGAACAAGAAGTAAGAAAGAAATAATTTCTTCAGATGAAGACACACATGTAATCAGTTTAAAATTGTGACTATGCATCTGACATCTAGCAAATGAAGCAGCAAAGGTGATATACTCTTTCAAAAAATCCTCAAAGCCCTAAAAACTTTGTTTCAAGACCAGAGTTATGGAGGGTATGTGCAGAATACAGCAAGCTTCAATTTATCTGTAAATTTACCAGTGTTGAAAAATTTATTGATTTAAGTAAACATGAGATGAATTCTTTTTGGTTTGAACTCATACAGCATCTTATTCACCACTTAGCAACTACTAAAGCAGGAATAATGTATCTTCCTGTTTAAAGTTGTGACAATCATTTCCCTAAATTTCATGGCTGTGATTAACTGTAGCACCAAAGATGGTTCTCTTTGGACAGAAAAGAGAACAAGTGCCTGTTTTTAACCTAGCATTCTTTTGTTTAGTAGTTTTCATTTCATATTAACTAGTACTTCATGTTTAGAAAGGAGCACAGGAACCTTCAATCCTGACATTCCAGGAAGTTGATAATTGAAGAATTTTGAAAAAAAAAAACAACAACAAAAAAGTGACCTACTTCCCTTTGGGTTACCGAATCAAACTGCTGTGTAAATTATGTTTCTAGAACAAAGTGTTCTAATGTAAGGTAACAATATATATATACTTACAATTCTAAGTTACCAGTATTTCAGAAATGTAAATCAGCAGCTGGCACATTGCATGTGCACTCATTAGCATAGGGTAAATAGTGTATAGGACAATGGTTCATTGTAAAATTTATCTAAAAGATAAAAGTAATAAAGAATAAATTATCATTTAAAAAAAATGGGTAAAAACAATACATAGCCCACATTTATGGCAACCTCAACAATAAAACAATTGATCAAACAAAGGATATTTTCAATGATTAAAGATGTGACAAAAGCTTCCCTTTTATTTTTACATGCAAAAATTTTCTATCAGTCATATGGTGATATACATTTAGTTAACTATACGTATAAATAAGTTTGTGTGTGTTTTGAAACATGAGATAGTACAATGAAATCCACTAGTTACCAATGTATTTTAACAGCTTTTGGTTTGCACAATACCAAAGCGCAGATTGAAAAACTTTATGACCCCAACTTAACTCTAATATTAACTCTTAATCTCTCATCTAAAAGAGAGAGAACAATACTGTTAGGATCCAAGAGTTGGTTGAAAATTTATGAATTTAATACTAATTACTACTAACAACCATCTTGAGATTTTGGCCATAAACTAAACATCATAGTTGTATATAACTATGGTGTACATTCAAATACCAGAAATGTTACTGGCATATATAATATAATATACACAAATCTGCTGCTGTACAGGACCTCCCCACATCACCATGACGTTATATTGCATCTGATGCATGCTTTTGTAGAGAGCAAGAAGATTGTGATGGGATGCAATCACAGGTTTATTCTTTTAATGCATGCATTTGCTACACGTGGCTTCCATATTAAGTAGATCTCATGGATTTTTTTAGATCTTATTAACTTGAATGATAAACTGCTCAGAAATGCAAGCGCTCTTACTAGTCAAAAATGGGAAATGTAAGGGACACAACTCTAATATTCTTACCCTTATATTAATGGTAAAATGTATTTTCTCTCAGTGTAGTGTAGGTGCTGCTTAACAAACAGTAGTTCAACAGCACTTCATATATCGTGCATGTAATATACTGTTCAATCTAAAATTCTGTTAACAAATAAAGATAGAAATTCTTTATTTATAGCTTATTTTACGATTGTTTTTTCCTCGTACACGCCAAAGCCTGCAAGGGAGACAACCTCGGTGAGAAAACAGCATTCCTTCCTCGCGGACAACTGTGGCACTGACTTCAGCAGGGAAGTCTGTATACAGGAATTCATTTTCTAGGCGTGGGAGAAAACCCATGCTATCAGCTGGTTTACTTACGTCTTAATGTTCAGTGTGACCATTAAAATTTATGTAGATTACAAAAACTCTTCAGTTAGTTTTCCTTTCTGGCAAAAAGCAAGTTCAATAATATTTCAATATATGCAAGGAGTACATAGACTAATGGAAATACCGGTGAATTAAAATGACAATATTAGCAACAGTAAAATTAAAGAAAAAATAATAATTGAATAAGTCAACGAGTTCTGAGCTAATAGGTTACTAGCAATCTGTGCCTTGAACATACTGACTTATGAAACCCTTACCTTATTATCCAAATCTTTGATGTTTAATCCCATCAGATTAATTTGTGCTACACAAAGTTCGATTTTTTTTTGTTGATTTTCATACTTCTCATTTAAAAAGTTTAAATATTTCATCATCACTTGGTTGTGGCTTTCCACCTTTTGTAAGTGTTCCACAACAATCTGAAAGGAAAAAATAATGTGAGTATGTGGGTGTGCAAAAGTACATTCGAAGCCTAATAAGTTGCTGATGTTTACTTGGTGCAATGAGTACCTGATGATTTATTTCTAAATCAGTTTCTGCAACTCTTCTCTCTTTCTTTTCAGGTGCATTGGTTTTAACTTGCAGATGTAAATCTGAAAATAAAATAAGAAATAAAATAAAATACTTTGATGATTGCAGCCGTAGCAACAAAAATACAACTTCTTGTTCAAATAGCCACCATTCATATAGCAGTATAAGCACATGAGGTTTTGTATACAAAAATACAAAATGTATCAATAGAAAAGTGACCAAAATTTACATTGATTCAGTCTGCATATGTAAAATTTTATAAAATCAGATAAAGAAAACAAAAGTAGAAATACCATGCACAAAAGGTTAGATTTGTGCAAAATGTTTTTAAACACCAAAAGTTAAAAATTTTATCAAGTTAATATTCAACATTCCATTTAGGATCATGTGCATTTCACAATTTTGTTGAAAGAGGTCTGAGATACACTTCTCATGTTAGTTGGAAAGATTTTGATGTGCTGTGTATGAAAAGGGTGAGACAGACTTTATGACACATTCTGCACTTTATTTCTACCATGCCAGGTCAAGGCTCCTGACAAAAAGTGAGCACGATCATACTGTACAGTTGGTAGGCTTGAGATAGGGGTAATATAGCCAACAGGCATGTCTCTTTTTCAGTGTGTGAGCTGTTAGCTATGGCAGCAGCACCAGGAAAGTTATATAGCATATCTAACCACAACGTTGGCCTCTGATGTTTTTAACCCTTTCTACACTAAAGTGAACCACCCTTAAAATTGATATCCTGTCTTCATTCTTTTCATTTTTCCAATTACTGTCTCAAATTTAAATGTTTATTTTCCACAAATTTCTATTTCTATTTTTTTTTTTGTGATTTTTATAATTCTGTCAGTAACATGAGAATGAAAGAGTTGAATATAGTTTACTGCACAGATGTGCTAACAACTGTTCTCGTGAAGGAAGCATAGTCTATTTTGTTGACGAGACAATATCATTACTATTTATTTAGATAAAAGTAGATAAAGGAAAACCTACATACCAGTCTTACAGTTAGGAATTAACAGCACATTTTCTTCATTTATGATATCTATTTTTTCAGACTTCTGAATGGCAGTAGTTGAGGCTGACTTAATTTTTGAAGGCTCTGATGCAACAGCAGTTTCTGAAAAACCAAACACACAACACATACCTGTTCGTTATTTACAATTAGACAATTCTTTCAGTTACATGAGAATGAAAGAATTAAATATAATTTGCATCAGATGTGCTTAACATTTATGTTCTTCTAAAGGGAGCATAGTCTATCTTGTTGAAGGAAGAATATCATTACTGTTTATTCAGATAAAAGTAGATAAAGGAAAGCCTACATACCAGTCTTACAGTTAGGAATTAACAGCACATTTTCTTCATTTATGATATCTATTTTTTTGGACTTCTGAATGGCAGTAGTTGAGGCCGACTTAATTTTTGAAGGCTTTGATGCAACAGCAGTTTCTGAAAAATAAAACACACAATGCATACCTGTTCACTATTTACAAATCTGTTAGTAACTCAGTGAACATACTGGAAAGTACAGTGTCTGGAGGAAATCTATGGGTGAACATGGAAACAACAAGAAACCATGCCAGACAAGAGGTACTCTAACCTCTACTGGACTACAACGCCACCCAAAAAGGTTTAACAGTTCTTGTGGTAGATTATAAAAATAATTGATAACATGCAGTTGATAAAGAATAGAGCAAGATGGAACAGCAAATTAATTCCAGAAAATTATAAACCATAAAAAACATGAATAACTCTTTTAGTAATGAATTTTTAATGCATTTTTGTTGTTGACAAAAAGTTATACTTAACCAAAATCTGATGTATAAATTTATACATTTTTTTCAATAAAATAACCACAAAATTCCATTAGAATAAAACAAAATTTGAGGATGACTGATGGAATAGACCAAGAAAGTTGTGCCTTTTTGTAAACATTTACGTAACTCAATTTCCAGTACTGAATGTCATATTTTCTAATTTAGAGTCTAGACTTAACCAGTTTTCAGTACAGTCAAAACCAGTTGTGCTTTTGTCTGCTAACAAATATTCAGAGCATTTCGCAATTAAATGGCTCGAGATGCTCCTTCAGACATCTACTGGCTGATTCTAACTCTCCAAACAAAAAAAGGGCAGAAAAATTAGTTTTGGGCTCAAGTTAGAAAACAAACAAACTGTTCGAGTCACAGTAAATAGATATATATATATATAGGCTAAAAATATAATTCATTTTAGTAAAACCATAAATCCAACTCACCTTGAGCAACATTAGATAAACTTCTTGTCTTCATAAGCTACAAAAAATTAAATTAGATTTTTTAAATTATTTTTTTCAAGGAACCTGTTAGAAATGAATCCCTCCTTCATAAAACTTTAAAATGTATATGAAGAAACACATCACAATCTACTTCATAACAGTAGAGAAACAGAATATGGCTTTATAAATAGAAATAAAAAAAATACATACTGGATGAACCAGTGTTGCTCCCCAGCCCAGATGGCATGGAGTGCATACATTTTTTTCATCATAATTTCTATGTGACATTACATTATGATTGGCTACAGACAAATTACAGAGAGCATAAGATTAGTTTACGCCTATTGAACACTATCAATAAATTTGGACCACAGCAAGCAGACAAAAAGCTAATTGTTTACTACCTTGTTTGAGGTCTTCATTAGCCGATGTTTTCTACCACCAGTCATTACATGTTGGCTACATCTGGCTAACACCATTTCTAGAATCTGGGTAGTCATGATCATCTTTTTCTCTTTAAACCCTGGGCTAAGAAATTGGTCTTTGTTCAGAGGTGGTTTATAATTGAATACATCTCGCAATATCTAAGAAAAGAGAAGATAAAAAAAAAAAAAATGTCAATATTATGGAAACAAGAAATGTTTAATGCAATTGGTCAGAGACACAGCATCCAAAATTGCAATCCAGTCTCTCTGCAGACCTCAAAATGTTTTGAATCACCACACTCACCTTCCTATTATGAAAACATTGTAAAAATTATTAAATTTTGCTGACTGCATGATGGGACAATGCATGTACCTGTTTGGCAGAAAGTGGGGTTATGGCAGGCTTCAACCGAAATCTATTTTTAAATTCATATTTTCATGTTACAAAAGCTATTAACTTTCTTTTCTTTTCCTCTGCAAAATAATCTGAAGAGAAAGTTAGTAGAAAAAAATGAAAAATTCCTGAGAGGATTTTCTACTGTAGCCCCGTATTCTTTTCTCGTCAGGTCAATAAACACATCTTGTTTTCTGGGTCAGAGGTCACAATACACTGGAACTTTCAGTTAGTACTTGTCTGCTGAATGTTCAATCTGATCATTACCCGAAGTTTTGAGTGATCCTATCAGCATGTCGGATAACAAGCAGGATCTAAAGACTGCACATTTGTTTTTTGTCTCCACCCAAACAAGAAAACACACCGCCATTCCCTGCTGGAGAAAACAAATTACGCCATACATACACACCTCCAAAAATAGTAGTATATAAGCTAAACAATTCTGCTTCTTTTTTTTTAATAATATTTTATAGCTAGATTCTTATAATCCAAATTTATTTATTTGCTTTAATTTTACTGATGTATTTTAATCTTATTAGATGTAATCTGTAGAAGCATTATATATATATATATAAAAATTATCTATTGGCCTTGTTTTAATTTCTTTTCCTTATTATCACTACAATGATGTTAAAGCAATCAAATGAACAGAAGACAAAGTTCAATACAATTCTCTCCAAAAGCTAGCAGACTAGAAAAGTCTTAAAGGCCAACTCACATAAAATCAACAAGCTAAATAGGACAAGTATCAAGTTTTACTGTCATGTCCAGAATTTAATTCCTTTAATGAATTTTGGTTGCTTATGTATAATAGGTGGCAAAAAAGGTTTTGAACAAAAAGGAGTCCATTGTACTACCAAATCATCTTAATTATTAAAAAAACTACTAGCATAAATACTAAAGCACCAGAAATCCTCTCAGAACACTTTCAGCAATACATGCAACAAGCTCTCATACAACGAGTATCAGAAAGTTTAGTGCATGCCTTTATATGTAGTAGCACCCCCTCACCTTTTGATGCACAACTGGCCAGATAACTCTCTACGCAGCGCACTTCTAAAACTGTGCACCAAGGTTGGGAGAAAAACAAACAAGTTGCAGCAGCATGGTTTCCAATATCTAAAAGTGGATTTAGATTTTTTTTTTAAATGGAAAGCATTAAAAAAACACAGAAGATAAATTCATCAACTATTCTAGTACAAGGGAAGAAATAAAATATTTGTCATTGATTCACTGGTAATTTTGTATGAACATGAAGTGACATTTTAGCCTGTTTGTCATTCATTCCAATTTGTGCTAGCCACTGCCAACAAACATTCCAAGTCATTAAAGGGTAAGATAATAAATTATTCAAAATATTAATCATAGCTTCATGTTAATCTATATAGCTATCATAATTCTGTTCAATGGAGTCCAGTCTTAGGAATGCAACCAATATTCTACTTCTGTCAGTGTCCAAATCCATGGAAAATTACTAATATTTAAATTTCTTGAAGAAACTTCAAATGGGTGCATGTAGCATTATATGCCGGTGGTCAGTACAAATGCCATATTGTATTTTCAGCTACCTCTATGGAAATTCAATATTATTGAAATTGCATCAACAGAAGAAATTATCCTCATCTGCATTCAGCTGCAAACCTATTTCAAGTTATGTCATCTCTATTAGAACTCTTGTCGTTTTCCAATAAACTCTGCAGAGTTTCTGCCATGTTATTAGCTAAAGTTTCTATATTGTTTTAGTTTAGAATAAAGCATTAATTCATAATTTCCATTTTTTTAAATGGTTTTTTTCTTTAAGTCACAATCACAATCTAAACGTGAAATTTGACTGTTAACTCAAATATTTTAACCATTTACCTCAGGTATCCATTTTCGATCTATTGGAAAGCAATTTAAAATTGATTTTTTTTTTAAAAAAAGCACAACATTTAATATTTAAAAAAGACCTTGTGCTGAGAAGTAAATGCATTATAAAGTTAAGTAAAATACTGAATTGTTTGTTGGCTACAGCAGTCCTCTTTCCAAACATATGGCAACATTTTTATCAGTCAGTTCATAACAGTACAAAGGCAATGAGGCAGCAGAAATATCTTACCTTATACAGTAAATCAGTAAATGCTTTTCCAGTTTTTCCAAAAAAGCTTGTGTTACAGTTCAGAGCAATCCATTCAGCAAAATCAGGATTAAACAATGTAAATGCATAACCACAAATTTCAATGTAGTTCAATTCCTGGTCATTTGATAATCTAAAATAAGTGAAGCAAAAAAAATTGTACAAATGAAATTTAATCACTAAAATGCAAGCATTTTTTTTCTTTTTCTTTCCTTTCTTCATTATGAGCAACAGTTTTATTTGGGATGTCTGACAGTCTTTCTGGGTCCATGCTTAAAATTTTTTAACAATGACTTTTACAAAAATCACCACACTGAAATGTACTATACCCGGTGTTTGTAACAGATGTTGAGAATTTAACATTTCTCTACAGAAAATAAATTTTAATGGAAATGCTTTTCATTGCTAAATGGGGAATAATGATAAGAAATAATAAATCTTCACTGACAAGAGAGGATTGTCAATTAAGATAAAAAAAATTAATTTAAGCTTAAACTTCAACACTAAATTTTTATAATTTTTCAACCTGTCACTTTTGTCTAAACTACATGACTCCTTTATCTTATCTATTTCAATTTGAGGGGAATGTTGTTATTTGTTTTTTTTTTTTTTACTTAAGAGATCTAAATGGTTTTCATTTCAATTATTATACCAGTCAGTCTTTCAAAGTGTCTCCTGATGGATGGATGGATGGATGGGTGGGTGCCACAAGTATGATGCCTTCAAAAAATCTTTAAAACCTTTCTCCCCTTTTTTAGTTTATCAATGTTTTTAAACTGCAGAAGGGGGAAGTAACTCTTAATTTTGTTAAGTTCTTCATGAAAACATGACGATAACAACAAAGCAAGACTTATCAGATGAAATTAAAAACGAGAAGGATATTTTATTCTATACAAACATAAGATAGTAGTAGTAATAATAATATATTTCCTTTATTTGCTTTTGCCTGATTTGCATACCCTTTGAGAACATCTCAGAGCAGCAAGCTAGAAAGGGGGAGGTGTGGATTGTCAGCCTTGGTGACCAAGTGACTTACTTAGTACAGTTGTGAACTCTTGAGTGGTAGTCAAGATGCAAGCTAGTCAAGAACTACCTGAGAAACCTCCATTACATACCTGGAGAACCCTACTAGAAATCATTTTTAGATAAGGGTCAGCTGGTGAAGGAGAGCAAGAACTGGTGCTAGAGAGAAATGCCAAACCAAGCAGGTCCCATTGGCATTCAAAATCAGCCCCTCAACTTTAGCAGCTTCCATATTTGTTTTGGAAACACAAAGCAAAAATTTTAGTGATCATCTGTAAAAGAGGAAACTGACAGTCTACCGACTATTAAAATTGTTACTGCTGCCTTATGGCATTAAAATGATCTTGCAAAATTTTTTCATTTCTGAAATGATATTAGTTGTTATATTAACTCTGCAAATCTAAAAACAAACATTTAAAATTGCTATTCACAAAATATATTTAGCTGTCAGAAATAAGATTCAGAAAAAGCATTAACAAAATGTTGAAAACAATGCAAAGTTTCTCTTCTTAGGATGAAACAAAATATAGATTTAATGTAATATTCAAGAGTTTTGGAAACAATTTAATCATGCTAAAAAATCTATTTAGAAAATGTAATTTTTAAAAAAAAGTTCTCTTTTTAAGAAAATATTAACAGATATGGAATTAAACTCAGGAAATGCAATTTACTTATATACACTGTATAGAAATACTAATCAGATAAAAAATACTTGAGTTTCTGCTAGCGAGACCTTGAGAAGTTTGATTTTGTATTCATTATTTTGCAGATTTAAAAATGTGGTATCTTTTGTACTTAACTATTGCTAAAAAATAGAAGAAATAAACTAAAAACTGACTACCTACACTATGTATAGGTGAAACACTGCCAGTCTTTTTTTAGACCCGCTGTTAGCAAAATTAACACCGGTGAAAAGTTTCATATATGAAGTACTGAGAGAGTAAGAACCCAAACACAATCAAAGTACTAATTCAAATTAACCAACATTCTATTTTAAATTATAGTATCCAAATTAATAAGTTAATACCCTATAGTGTTGTTATACAGTATTTTGTATTATTTAAAGCTGGAACCTAAATTTACCTGGATAGATTATGTACGAGTACCAGTCTGAGTTTTTTTTTTTTATTTAAAATGTTACAAAATAAGAAGAAAAAAAAAATACTTGCAATTCTCTAAGCATTTCTAGTTGTGGATATTTCATCTCTTTCAGTCTACTTAAAAGTTTGAGAGAGTTATTTCTTATGTCCCCAGTTGCCATTGTGGTACCTAGAAAAGGGAAAAAAAAATACTAATAGACTGGAAATCAGGGGAAAAAAACCCCATAATCCCCTAATAACGAGGATGATGGTTTCAAGGTACAACTATCGCAGAGTTTTGTCGATTTTTTTTTTTTTTTGTCAGCAGAAAAAGTTAATCTTTTGGGGGGGTTTTTCCCCATGGCAGGAGATGTTTGCTTGCGCTCTCTTCTATACAGATTTCGGAAAATGCAGAGTATAGAAAGAAAGAAAAAAAATAAATAAAGGTTAACTATGACAATTAGCGACTGACTACTAATGCAACAGTCTTTACCGAGATGTCAGTGTCAGGTGTAGTTTTGTCGTGTCATCAAAGATGGGATGGAATGTTGTGAAATCAGACTTATTTAATGTATGGTTCTGTTTACCTCTAACTTTTTATTAAAAAAAAAACAACAACTTCAGGATCATTAAGCGGTTTCTTTTAATTCACCATCACCGTCAGGTGCTCGCACTGAATGCAGGCAATGATACTCGGTAGAAATTCAAACTATTCTTAATAAATTTTCTCCCTAAAGCGTCAATATTTTTTTTTTTTAAATTTTATGTAATCACTCACAAAATTTACAGGTTACTGAAGCTTCAGCATCTTAACTGTGATTCGGACAGAACCCACCCCCCCCCCTGATAACCGGCAGTGTGAGCCGTCCTCTCGCCTCACACTGGCAATGGATGCCTGCCGCCGCCCCCTCCAAAGTAGATAGGTGAGCGTCTGTAGCACCTCCCACATCTCGTAGTAAATTCAGAAACCTTGATATCCCGCATATCAAACCTTAAGCATCAAAGCTCACAAGTCATCTACCTTTTTGGCAGAGGTAAAGGTGGTTTCAAACGGACAGAAATACGGGGCGTTCAAATGAAACCCGGCCCCGGACGTCCATCACCGCGAATCCGCTTTCGGCCGGCTCCCATTTTAACCCCTACTCCCTACTAGTACATAACTCAGAAACGGGTTCGTGAATAACAGGAAAGCGTACCGATTAGGGTGCGGTCCCACGGCCCCCCGCCCCCAGACCCTAACCGTGACTGTTAATCGGCCCACACGCGGTCCAATGTTTGCTTCCGTTGCTAGGGAGCAGTGACCTTCTTGCTATTATAAAAAATAAAGCCGATAACAACGCCAAACCTGGCCGACAATGGCGAACTCACTTTAGAAACAATAAGAAGAGAAAGTAGAGAAGACACCAACCGACCGAATACAGAGCCGGCCCGGGCTGACGGTCGAGTAGGGGGGACCCTGAGAAGGATTTAAATATGGCGCACTTAGATGGCGAAAATCTCGTGCAACGGAGTTGGCCGAATGGTTCCGAGTCTGGCCGGGTTAAGGTGTGCGAGCACTGGCCCAACAGGACAGCTAATCTTGTGCTGGTGGTCTTGTAATACTTCTCCTTTAGAGCCGAGAAGCCGTTTGTTCGAGGTAGAGTGCCGATCGGAGCCGTTCGATTTACGAAATGATCGATCGGGCGCTTGTTGTTGTTGTTGTTCTTGTTCCTCGGAGAGCCGACCCGCCAGAGGTCAACTGGTCACGTGACAGCAGCTGTCGCCCATCGGCTGCCGCCACACCCAGCGAGTCGCGCGTTTCGCCGAAGCCGTGGCTTCTCGCTGCCGTATTTCTTCTGAGAGGAGGAAGAGGAGGAGGAGGAGAGGAAACGCAGGAGGAGGAATAAGAAGGGTTAGGGGGGAGCGAATGGAACAGAGCGAGAACGCCGCCGTCTCCCCCGACCCGGAGAACGGCGGTGAGGGAGGTCATGGATACCGCTCCATCCTTCCCGAGTCGGCGGGGAAGCAGCTTAGCTTCGGCGATTTGGGTGTACGCCCCAGACTGGACACCAATGGCTACAGGCAGCCCGCCAGCCTCCTCCCCGGCGGCGGCGGCGGGTTCCATTCCTCGGCCGAGACGTTTCACGTGAGGGGGCGCGAGCCCCGCGTCGGTGCAGACGACTCCGGCTCCTGCTGCTTCGCGGGCCGCCGGGACGTCCTCAGCCCCACGTCTATGCTGGAAACCCGGATCGTCAGCGACCGGGGGACGGTCAGGGGCTTCAGGAATCGGGTCAGGGCCGGGATCGTGACATTTTTCGAAAACCCCGAAGACGACCACGTAAGTTTCATCCATTTATCTTCTAACTCGTGTTGTTTTTATATTTGAAAAGAAAGAAACCGCCGGCCGCCCGCCCGCCCCGCCGGCCGCCGGCCGCCGCCATCGACGGACCGATGATCTCTCAAGTTCTGTCCCCACCACCACCAATCCTCCTACACCTTTGTGCCCTTCTCGATTAAACAAATGGAAATAAGGATCCGTTATACAATATTTTGGAGAAAAAAAAATAATAAAAAAATCACAATATCCCAGATTTATTTATTTTTATTGTCTTTTTTTAAACACCAGGAGGAGGAGGAGGAGGAAATATTCCCGTTATACCTGGATTAGGGGGCGGACTTAGATTCCGATCTTTAAGAAAGAAGGGATCTGTGAACGAATATATAAAGTGGTAAATAAACCAAAAAAGAGAGAAGGAAAGGAAGCCTGGTTATTAATGGACACCTGGAGGATTTACCCTGTGCTGAGGAGCAATCTTTCTTTCTTTTAACCAATCCTAGTTTCATCTAACTAAATTATTATTATTATTATTATTATTATTATTATTATTAATGTTGGTTCTTTCAGTGATATTTATGAGTAAGATGATAATATCCCTGGAGGGTAGGGAAGGTCAGGAATGAATCGTTGCCCCTACAGGGCAGATTAACTTACAAGGCAGTTTATCGGAATCTTATTCTCCCTAACATGAGAACAAGGAATATAAATACGAATTAGGCAAAAGGTTCAAACAATTCAAGAATGGAAATCCGTAATAAGTTTGCTGAAGTCCTCCTCCATCAGCACAGGAAGAATGCGTGGGGGGTGTATGTGGAAGAGTTATCTGTCCGTGTAAAGGACTCATCGCCCGGTGTGCTTCCGTCTACCGGGGGTTTCTCGGCAGGGCTGGAAGGATTGCTCTTTCACTGCTGAGTTCTGGGTTAGGGGTTCTCTCCGAAGGGGCCGGCCAGCCAGCCATCTGTTCAAGGATCCCGTGCTACACCGGCGAACCCTCGAAATTCTCTGTTTAGCGCTGGAGGAAAAAAACACCCCCCCCCCTTAGGGCCCGCAGTGTATTTACCTTTTAAAATTAGTCAGAATTCTGGTGTAAATTCAAGTTCTCAGCGGAACGATTTATAAAACAGCTAACAAGCTCAGTAAAAGGGAAGTATACACTGGAAACCAACCGTGTCGGCGAATAGACCGCCGTCCGATGGAGCAGACGGGGGCTAAATACCCGAGGAGGAGGCGGCGGCGGCTGATGCTGCGTTTTTAAATTCTGGAGAAAACAACAATTATTTCTCCCGTTCATGATGTTGCAGCAGCTATCATTGGCAAACCCAGCATAGTTTTCCCAGGGAATATTCAGATCACTGAAATGATAGGATAAAATAAAAAATACTACAATACATTTAATAATAATAATAATAATAATAATGATAATAATAATAATAGTGTTTAGCAACGGGTCTGTGTGGTTAATTTCTGCTTATATTTTTTTTTGCAATTAGATTATTTCAAGTTTTTAATATTTTAACAAATTGTATTTTAAAATTAAAATTCAATGCAGTATTTTGTGAAATTCGCATAAGAAATAAAGATGCTTCAAAATTAAAAAAAATAAAATAAAATAAAAATTCAAGTTTATTAACAGGCTGTGGAAAATTAAAGGATCCTGATTCTAGATATAAATTTGTATATATAAAAGAAACAAACTTACTTCATGGTCTTATCCAGTGTCTTAAAGATTGCTTCAGAATTTCTGTTATGCCATTTGATTCATTATTCATTAGAGAATAAGGGTCTTAGTGGCAGCACTCAACAGGTGGGGCAGTGACTTGTGGTGCATTGGCCCTTTTTAATAATTTTGGTAGCTTCAGTTCTCTTGCAATGAAACTGCCGGGCTATCTTGTTATCTGGAAACATCTTGGAAGCTGATTCGGTGAAGTTATCAACCAAAGCTCCAGGGAGGTTGTGTTCTGCAGTGAACTGAGTAAACAATTTCTGCTTTGTTCATATATCTTGTGATTGTTGGTCTTCATGCCTAAAAAAATTAGCTTTTGTTCTCTGGTTTGCTTTTTTTATTTTCTAATTGAGTTTTAGATTTGAAATGCATGTTGAGGTCATAGACCGTAAAAAAACTGTTATCTTTGTCTTTTGAACAGTGCGCCAAATGTGTACAGTTTACCTTTTCTGAACTGGGCTTTCAGTGTTGAAAACTGATATCCGTTAGATGTTATTACTTAGCCATGAGATTTATCCTTTTCTTTGGGCATTACATGAGTTTAAATAGCTATGTGATAGTAACAAAAGGCTTTTATACAAAAGCAAGTGACACGCATTAAATGATACACTATTAATATATCAAGCAAATAACTCTCTCTCACATGATTTTCATTTTATGTCATTAGGTACAAGGTTATTTTAAAAAAAAACAAATAGCTTTTGATCATGGAAATTTTGTATTTTACTTAGTATATTTAATGTTAATCCAGAATATTTGAATAAGAACACAGTTTTATGGAAATTATAGATATTACTAGAATATTTATGACATTTGAGACACTTAGATATTCTTGAATTTCTCTTTATTACATTACCAGGAATTTAGTCTGTTTACTCTGTCTTGGAAACTATTAAAGACAGGAGGGGTGCATATAGGAAGCTTGTAGAGACTAAATCTCTCTCCTCACAATTCTTCACAAGAACTTCTTGGCTTAAAGTTAAGATCCTTGCCCAGTTGCATAAAGCATTTCACACTATTTTCTTAAGTATTAAAATTAAGGGTAAAATTCTCCTTATGCAAGGAGTTCTTAAGTGTATTGCAGAAAATACCTGGAGTGTCTCCTTAGGGAAGGGAAAATTCTAACATGCCTGATGCAATGCATTTTTTTTTTGTAGCCAATAAACTGTGATAATTGCTAGTGAAAGCCATTTTTATCTTTGTAAATGCATAGAATGCATATTTTTCTAAAAATTCAAGGCAACAAGAGAAAGTTTGTGCATATTCTTCTATGTAATGTAGAATTAAAAATCTAACAAAACATGCTCACACATGTGTATGTATTTGTAAGCCATTCTAAATAAGAAAACTAATGCCTTCAGAATGTTTTGTTAGTTTTTAATATTTTACTTAATGTTCATCATAAGTTGTTTGTAACTTTTAACTCTCCTAAAAAAAATTCTTTAGCATATTTGATCTGAATGTTTGAACCCTCAAGAAAAACCTTGAGAGATGAGTGATAATGTATGGTGCACAAATTATTCTGTGCTCAAAAGTCTAAATGATATGAATGGTAGTTTGTCTTTGAAATGTTGCTTTTTATGATGCTGTATTTTTACATAACTTTTCAGATCAATTTTCGAAATTTGGAGAAAGATAAAATTGTAATTTATATAACAAGTATGGGAGTTATAAGAGAGACTTATGAAAACTGTAAAAGAGTCCAAAAGATTTTGCAGACACACATGGTTCGATATGAAGAAAAAGATTTATTTATGTCTGTGGAGAATCAAAAAGACCTCAGACGAAGACTTGTTGGACAAAAAAAAACTTGTATTCCACAGGTTTTTATAGATGGTGTATTATTGGGGGTAAGTATTGTTATTTATATATAAAGCTTCCTATCAAGAAAAGTAGTGTATATTTTTTCTCTTTTGAGAAACCTATTTTCAGGACCAGATAGATAGGAAAGAAAAAAAGAAAATATTTTGTTTATTCATAGACCTGTACAAATATTGTAAATAAATGGTTAAATTGGTTAAAGTTTTAAGGAAATAATGCCAAATGCAGAAATGTGAATAATATAAAGATTCCCACATAATTTTATGGCTACACCACAGTTGGGTGGGGATGTTTGGTCAAATGATACAACCCATTTAAACAGAAACTTGCAGCTGATTGGCTTTCAGTAATGCAATTAATGTCATTGAACTTACATCTGACAACATCATCAGTTGATTTTTACAGCATTGTAGAGTGCAAAAAATTTTGTCTTCACTGTACTATGCTCATCAATAAAATTCCAAACATTACCAGCAAATCTGATAATACCATATCGAAAATTTATGCATTTTTTAAACTAAAAGTTCCAGTGGAACTTGCTAAACAAAAATCTGGAGAATATGCCGACATGATATTGTCAAAGATCAGGCATACCATTTATAACCAAATAAAGAAGAAAAACAAACACCAAGAGCAAGTAAAGAACTGACATTAACTGATGTGATGTGAATCATAATCAGGGCAGAGTAATTTATTTTCAGGATTTTAAAATACTTTATTAATTTTTAGGGAAAGTGTATCGAGTTACTTAAAACAAATGGACTGCCAACATTGTAGAAAAAGAGAATTGAGGTATTTTGTTTTAATATAGTTAAGAGAGATTATTCCATTGACTTACTGCTGGTGAACTCTACAAGAACTTTCCATTTTATCACTGAAAATTTATTATTCTTGCAAAAGCATTGTTGGAGGACTTAAAAGTCTGAGTAATTTAGTAGTAATATTTTCTCTGATGAGACTGGCTTGCTATTATTTAACCTGATGACATTTCAACTATTTGCTAGGGACAATTGGAAAGTTTTCTCATGATTATCTACAAATATGAAGACATTATTAAAATAAATTTCTTTTCAGTCTCTAAAAGTCTTCTGAATGAGCCAAAATCATTACATGTAATTTTAGAAAAAGATCATGGAGCATGCTTGGGATCCCCCTTTGAAAAGCCTAGGAAGATGGGCTCCTCCTGTGTATAAATCATTTTAGTACTTCACATGCATCTCTGAAAATGAAATAAACAAACACTTTAAATTCTGAAAAGCAGTTACTATTAGCAAACGAGGCACCCAAATAAAAAAAAACAACTTTTTTCTATTAAAAAAAAATTTTTTTAAATTAATTATTTGTTTTGCACTAAAATTCCTTTCTTTGTATAACATTTTAGCTTTATTCTTTTTGGTGAATTCTGTCTTGACTTGAGATGTGGAATGTTGTCAGCCTTAGTGATCAAGCAGATACAGTTTGACCTCTTGACTGATAGTCAAAGTGCAAGCCAGTCAGTCAACAGTTGTACAACTTCCACTGCACCAAGCAAGAACCAGTCCTAACTTAAGTCTTCAATTATGACAGTCCATAGGTTTTTAAAGTGAAACCAGGGATAAAGAAAATGTAGTTTAAAGCTTTAGCACTAAGCTCATCAACAAGGCCTACTCTTTAAACATTGTTTTTGTGTTGCTACTTTAAAAACAAATTTGAAAATAACTGCCTTTCTTCTTCTTTTCATATTATTATTATTAACAGTTTTTCTTTTTCTTTAGGGAGTTGAAGAGCTAGAAATACTTAATGAAAATGGTGAATTAAGAAAAATCCTAGACAATTTTGTGGTAAGGTTGAATTTATATAGTTTGATTTGGTTTTAACAAAAAATAGCTCTGAAGATTTATTCGTGGTGTTAATTTATTCTAGGTACTGTTGATTTTTATCTGAGGAATTGTAGTTCTTTGCACATAAAATTACATTTCAAAAGAATCAGCCAGCACTCAAGTCTGAAGATTTAGGTAAAATTTATTCATAACAAAATGCAAAAGATTAGTACTTTTTCACTTGTGGAAATAGTTGGTGTAAAATAAAATTTTGTAGTCAACAACTAAAATGGTGAACTTGGCCATAAATTGACAAAGATAACATAAAGTGCCATGCTACATTTAGATTTGTTTGGCTGATACTTGTAAACATTGCAAAACAGAAATAAAAAAAAAAAAAACCTTAGCTCACCAGCAGAAAAAAATTTGTGGAGGATCAATTTCTTATATACAAGTAAATCTTTAGAACCATATGTTGATTGATTGGACAAGGATAAATTTTCACACATTAAGAAAACCAGGAAAACCACCTTACATTTTCTAATATGATAGTACAATGTCCTGATAGACATTTTCCATAAATGCAGTGTTTCTGAATTAAATTGTAAAACAAATTTAGTCTTTACCTGCTCTCAGCAGCATTGACATGTCCTAGATTATCCACCTGTTTAGATCATCTCACTGGTGCAAAAACAGATAAAGAGATAGACTGTAGGTATGTTAGATGGGGGTCTTTTCAAAAATTAGGTGCACCTTGTGTAGATTCCATGTGTCCTTCAAAAGTCACCTTATCCTCTTTTGAAGTGACAGAAAGGCCCATGTTGTGATACAGCACCATGAGAAAGCAGATATCAAAGAAATAAACAGTTTAAAAGGCCAATGGGACAATCCTGAAAAAAATGACATCATTGTGAATGTCAAAAACTTTTACAGATGTATACTCAGTGTCACATATTTTTGACTAATATGAAATAGAGTTTACTGTTATTTCAAATGCATGAGTAATTAGTTAATTAGTTTGAAAAAGTGTCCACATGTTAAAGATGCTTTATGTTGTGGTTTTCAAAACTTTATGGGGTGTACCTTTAACCCTGAACCTTGTTCATTTGGCAATGATGTTTAGAAAGCCAAAAAATTTTATTTTTTTTTACAGATTTGGTACACTTGAATCATGTAAGAGTAAAATCTTGATATTTCAGTACCAAAATATTGAAGAGCAATGGTTATTCCATTCAATAAAATTTTTTATTCTGTTGTAGAATCACTAAAATATTATTTTGCTTCCTTACAACTAAACTATTTATTTCCTGATAGTTTCTCCACAGAGTGATTAGTTAATTTTCTATATGGACAGATGCTTAGTGAGCATTAGCTGGAGCATTTTCCAGATGGTTTCGTAGTATCTCACCTGATCAATACAAAAATTAAACAGACTTTGAACATTTCCAGTTTTGCTGCTTTTACCACATAAAGCAGTGTCATGTGTACAACAAAATACAATGGTTAACTGTTGAATATAATAATTCTCAGTTCTGTTCAATGTCCTCTTTCAAAGTACTGTCCAGTTACACAATTTCATTTCTGGTTTTTCCTGATGGCCAAAAAGTTAGATGCATCCACTTGTGTATTTCTTTGCTAAGTGGTAAGAATATGACTACCTGCACTTTCATGAAAGTTTCTATATCTTGTAAAAAGTGCTGTGGTGAAAGCTCCCTGGGTTCCATGCTAAACTGGCTATGGGAAAATTGTACAATATTTACAAATTGCTCCTTTTAGGTGTGGGGAATAACTAAGCCATGGTGATTATTGATTTAGCCACAAATTGGAAACTCCATGCTCCTTTTGCATTCTTTTTTAAATCATAAAAAAGTCACTTTTTACAAGCAGATTATGTTTAAGATTGATAATTTTAAAAACAAATTAACATACAATCCAGTATCATCAAGATTATCAAGAGAATGATTGGATTGATCACATTTACCTGCTGCTGTTCAATTTTGAACCTAGATAGTGCAACTTTGTTTGTAAATTCTTGCTGCCTTTTCTTGATTTCTGTTTTGCTAAAACTTTCTGGTATCCATTTTTGAAAAATGAAGGCTAACAAAATCTAAAACAACTACATATAAACTGTATTTGACTGGGTCACTTGGCTATTGAATGGGAATTTCTTAGCAATTTTTATAGCATAGTGGGATCTGAAAGTGGCTCCTAATGCTTAGTTTGATTAACCAATTAGTGACCATAGGAATGCTTCTATCTAATCAAAACACAGTTATGCTAACCAATTGGTGAGTCATTCATTTCTTAATTAACCTATTAGCTTGTTTCTCAAAACTAGACAGAGAGACAAATGGTTTAGCTATTTTGATATTGGCATCTCTGCTTGTGACTTATATTGTACTTTTCCTATATTGATATTCTCTTCCCAGCTTGTAACCTTTTGATCTTTGGCTGGGTGTGGTTTGTCTAGAATCATTCATTGTCCAGTATAAGCAGCATCCAAAACCACTGAGTTGTGTATTGGCATCAGAAGACCATATTCCTTATTCAGTACCTCTAATTAATTTTTATTTACATTTACTTTGTTAGAATTCTGTTTTTCTGATTTGGTTCTACTTCCTTTTAGACCCCTAAAATTTATTTGTAATTTACATATTTCTTTGATAAAAGATGTTACATGAAAAGTAGTGTTTTTGTTTTAACTTTTGGAAACCAGTGTATTCAATATCTTTCTCATTTACTTGTCAACATAAATAAGGAAAGCAGTTTAGTCCAGCTGCTTGTTATAAAAAATAATTTGAAATCTCAAATTTGATTTTGTAGAACTTTGTCATCACACTACCCTTAGAATGTTTTAGATTTCTGTCTTACATAATTCAAAATTTTTTTAAAAAGATATTATGAATATTAAGGAAAACACTTAAAAACATTATTTCCTCAATATTATGAGACACTTTAAAACTACCTTTGGTTTTCATTTAAACATTTTATATTTGATTTTATTTTTCAGAAAATTTCTGTAAAATCATCCTGTAACAAATGTGGTGGATATCGATTTATCCCTTGTAGTGCATGCCATGGTAGCAAGAGATCAGCCTATCGAAATCATTTCACTGAGGAGTTCTGTGAGCTTCGCTGTATACACTGTAATGACCATGGTCTCATCCGATGTGACATGTGCCTTGATCAACAAGAGTGATCTCTGGGACATTTTAAGAAACTAGTGTATCCAGTGTTGCCAAATATTTCACTTCAGCACCATTTTACACTTTATTTACAATACTTGTTTTTAGTTATGGACATCTTTCTCATCTACACAATACAACTGTCCAGCTGCTGCTAATTTAAAACCCCTAAGATTGACAGAATTTTTTGTTTATTAAATAATCTTTTTTTATGGACATTAAAGAGAACAATGCTAACAATTCAGCATTATTTCACATTATACTCACTCCCTGTAAATATACAAGTGCATTTAAAGTCTAGAATTTATTGTATTTTTGCATCCTTGACATTTTAACTTTTTGCAAAGGTTGTGAATTTATATATATATATGAAAATGCTTTCAAAAAGCAAACTCTTTTCTTTAATGTCCATAAAGCCATCCTAACAATTCAGCATTATTTTACATTATACCCACTCCACGTAAATATATAGGGATATTTAAAGTCTAGAATCTATTGTATTTTTGTATCCTTTCCATTTTGTAAAATTTTTGCAAAGGTTGTGAATTCATGGATATATTTTTTTGAAAAGTCAAATAGCTCTTGTATAGGTACTAAAAATGAATTGATGAAATAAAAATGTTTCATCAGTATGTAATTGTATTTTTATAGTAAAAATACTTGATTAATATATTTTGTAATACAAGTTTAAATTTTTTTTAAGGTTTTGTAAGGGGTATAATATGAAAAATAAAATCATTATTTTTTAATTATATTGCACATTGATGAAAACAGTCCAGTATTTGCATGTATGATGCCAAATTAAAAATCTCGTCTTACAAGTCAGTCGGAAAAAAGGTGTTTTTCTATACTCTCAAGCCTGAATAGTACAAAAAATCAAAAAATTGTAAACTTAAAAATACATCAATGCAAGTAACTTTTAAGTGACAAAGGCAAGACTAATTCACTTTGACTTTAAAGAAAAAAATTCTTATATCTACATTTAAGAGTTCTCAGACCCCTGGCTTTCTGTGACACGAGATGGTATTAAAAACAAACACTAGCAAAGTTTAATACTAAATAAACAATTCTCTCCAAGTACCCATCATAAAGGTTTACCATAGGATTTTTGTTTTAAATTGCTATGATGACCTAAGGGCTGAGATTTTACATATCACATGGCAATCTTTAAATAGTTAAAGCTTTGTCAAAGCAATAAGGTTAACATTTTTTTTTTTGTATTTATTGCAAGAGCATGGGATAACAAATTTGGTGAAAGCTGTTTTTTCCATAACTTACGGAATTTTATTTTCATTTAAAAATTATACATGGAAAATGATAATCATGAAAAAAAAAAAAGATCCATCATACAGTTATCTTTCCATATATTTAAGGGTTACTTTTGTTTTCTTATACTAACAAGATACAGCATTGTTCTGCAGTTGCTTATACCGTATGGTTTATGTTGTAGCAAGAAAGTTTAAACTCCATATCTAATGACAAAGTGGTAACTGACAGATGGTCCATTAACAGTTTCATACATTTAAAAAAAGAGGGGGGTTAAATACCTTTACAAGTGCCGAAAGGTGTGGTAATCAGACAATAGAGTTTGTATTAAAATGTTATCTAAAGTAGCCTGTCTTCATACAGGTAATAATAAAAAAAACACACTTGAAAGATTTATTTTAGTAAAATAAGTTAGTGGGTCTCCATTATTCTGGGACATCTGACTAAAATTTCATCTCTGAACATTCTGAAATAGTTACATTTTATAAATGAACAGCTCTGTAATTTACTCAACAGTAATCTAAATTTTTTTTTTGCCTAGTCAATAATAAAGCTTTTAAACATTTAAAAAATACTTTTATTTGTACATTTAGGTTTTATTACAGACTATCATTGTATACAACAAATTTTTTTCAGCACAATTATTCTACAATTTTAAAAAAATTTATTTAAATTTAAAACATTTCAAATCAGCTGTTAGCTTTGCTGATACATATATACACTGCATAATTCTTTAAAAGATTGTACATTATTATAAAAACAAAATTTCTATCACAGATGAAAACTTGTGAAATGACTAAATGAAGCATTGTAAAGGTAAATTCTGATGCAATCACAGCACCTTGAGAAAGGTGAACTTTAGATGATTAAAGTTAAAAAATACTGGCTACAAATGTATGTCTGAATACACTAAGCTAAGTAGTTAGACAGTATATTATGGCAGTATTTAATTCAAAAAGCAAATGTAATTATAGCTTTAGAATATCATTACACCAAATGGGTAATACACGTACGTACACTGTATTGGATCTCATGTTGTAGAAATGTCCTGTAATCATTATATACACTGACTGCCAGCAATACTGATAAATAAGATCTGTCCAGGTTCTTATATATTTATTCTTTAAAATTAAATAGCTTGCTTTATTTTCATACATACAGTATCAGAAATGAAACATGAGTATGTCAGTGGCGACAAGAGTAAAGATTGACAGAGCCAAACTACAAAATCTTTAAAATAGAAATTCCATAATTAAGGTCCTGGAAAGGTAAAAGTGTGACTTTTTTTTTGTTGATAGAAACACTTTTCTTCACAGATTCAGTATATCCATTCAATGCATGAGTTGCAAGAGGCAAAAGTAGTTGTGGTTACTGAAAACTATAAAATATTATATACTATTTACAACTTTTGGAAGGAAAACTGGATAATATCCCTGTATATGTACAGTATATAAAATTCTTAACATCCTGTCATGGCTACTATCAACAGGGTGATCAGATGTACACTGCTGAGTTTATGACATCAGGTAGAATCATCCAGGCCACATTCAATTTACCTGATGTATGTCAGTCAAACAGTTGTCTTGTCAAATAACTTGATTACTAGGCAACTCTTAAATACTGGATTGGACAGAGTTAAATGTGTTGTGTGAAAATATTCTTTTTTTTGCCTCCAAAACTTAGGTAACTTGTAGTTTTTGAAAATTCTTCACCATATCCAGAACTTTCGACTGCCTTGCATTGGCATCACTGCTGCATTTCTCAGGTTTTGATTTTTCACGCAAGGCAACAGTCTGAAAAATAAAAATGAACAAACTGGTTACAGCTGTTTTTAACTGGAGAAAATGAAGATAGTTGCTCTCTCTCAGATACAGGTAGACACCAATAAAGCATGTTCATTTCAGGTAGAAGGTAAGAGGCAAAAACTCAGAAAAACAAGGACAATTTGTATGGGAGTGAGAGAAACATAACTGTACTTCAAAACAGACCTTAGGACTAAGCCCTGATGATGATGGAAAAAGATTATCAAAATGCAGATGATGGGAAACTCCATTTTCCATAGATAACAACACAAACAGCTTTGGTTCTTATATCTGTACTATACCCCAGTAACTGAGGGACACAAGATGTACTCTGTATATTCATCTCTTGTCTGAATTCATCTTTTTTCCTTGATTACATATACAAATCTCAAATGAACAGTACAGCGGACCCTCCATCAAGCAGACTACATGGAGGGAAGGGTGGTCTGTTTAGATCAACAGTCAAATGGTACACACTAATTAAAATTGATAAAAACAGTCCAACTTATTTTAAACATTATACTTCAGCACTCACAAGTCATTCTGAATCACTGTCCACTAATTGTGAATGGTGCTTCAGGAGTTAATCTGTTTGTTTATGCTATTCCCAACTCCATGACCATGGCAAATGATGCACCAGCCTCTGTTTCCCCCCAACGACCTTTTCGCCGCACTTGTCTTAGAGGCCACTGTTAACGGTTCAAATAGCTGAGAGGGTGCAAAACTTAATAATTTTGAGGAAGAATTCACAGCAGCTCAATCGTTTGGCTAGCAACTACCAATGTGGCTACAAAAAACAACATGGCAGCACTGCTGTTAGACCGAGGGTCTACTGTAATCAATTATTAGATAAATAGTGGATGGCACACACAGTCCGATAACAATTTTACATTATACCCTATACTGGCAGTTTTATATTATAAACTTAGTAGTTAACTTTTTTTTTTTTTTAAATTTGAAATTGGATAATTACTGTCATTTTTTGGGGATTTAAGAAAAACAAAATTGTTGTGGTTAAGTCAGTATTGTGATCCCTGTCTGCTAATCCTAGTAAGGAAGAGAAATTAGCTTTCAAGAGCATCAAGAATTCACTTCAAAGCTGAACTGGAAGACGACTTCAATGACGAGTCACAAGCCACAGGCTTTCAGCTGACAACAATGCTTACTGGATAAGTGAAAAACCCTTCAGATTTCCAAACAATGTCTCTGAAGTGGTTGATAAATTATATTTTATCAAAGAGGAACATTCGATGCCATTTTGATTTTATGTTCTTTACCAACATTTTTTTCTTTTTTGGCATTAGAGCCGGGAATTACAAGACTTCATACTGCAATATATTGCTCACATTATTCAAGCTCCATGAAAAATAGTACAAATATAAATATATATTTGGAGGATATTATAAAAATATAGGAGATATGATATAGCATCACCAAACACTGATATCCACAAGGGAGACAATCCTAGTAAAAGAGTGTCGTGCAAACAGTTGCCCACCAGGAAGTGTTGCCAATCTCCGGCACCATGAAGGGTCCTGGCAGGGAAAGTCTTACTAGAAATTTTAATTTCCTGTTTTTTTTTTTTAACAACTGGTTGGCAAAGAAGAAACCATGCCAGGGAGATCCCCCAAACAGAATCTGTCCCCCTGCAGGAATCAATCTTGAGCCTTTGACCATAATGGTCCAATACATTAAAGGTTGCAACAAACCCTTTCACTGGAAATTCTTAATTTGCATGTCCCTTGACAATCTAAGAATGCCAGTGCCTTTTGCAGTTCTGAACAGCTAACCTATTGCCATACATTGTAAGAAAAAAGTTCAGAAGAAATCCAGGTTCACCCGTTTTCATTTACTATTTAGTGTTTCACATTTAAAAAATTTTTTTAAAAAAAACTTAGTTATTATTACAGAGTATCCAAATTTCATACAGAAATAGCACACTTAAATTGAATAGTTTAAACAAATTCTAGTACTACAGGACATCTTTGTTTTACTGGTTTGAAATTTAGAATATGAAGTGTCTGCTAATTTGAACTCAAAACAGACAGGTCAGTCCATCGTCAGAAAGACAATTTCTGTCACACAGTAGTGGAGAGATAGTCATCACTACCTCATGCACAACAGTTGAGAGAATAAATTTACTAAAGTTTTAAGCTTCACAGTTTAATCTTGAGCAACAGGTGAAAAGAAAAACCTGGAATAACCAAGAGAGTAAAAGCCAAATTACATGTTGGGGATTTCCCATTCAAGGTTTCCACCTCTGGAAGAAACAAGCAATTCAACACATTGCCAGATCACCAGCAAATGTTTATGCAAATTCAGCAATCTCATACTTTGATGGTTGCTAGCCATGACAATGCACAGATAGCATGCAGTTCATTTGGCACCAGCTATTATGGAATACCATTCCCATTTTCTTTCTAGCACAATACAAAATAATATAATGTAGAATCTCTTACCTCTGGTTCATTATTGTCAGGTGTTTTGGAAGCTCTTTGATCTTCCTGAGGTTTTTCACTGGACATTTCAGCTCCTACTTTCACAGTCTGTTGTGACTGCTTATCTAGTTGGGAATCTTTATTTTTTTGACTCACATTTGCAAGCCATTTGGGTACTGGTGCAATTTCTCTGTTTTCATTGATCAGTTTTGATTTAGTGTTCTCTTTACATTCAAAGATTTCTATCCTTTTAGAGCCCTCAGTGTTTTCTTTACTGTCAGAGAATTGTTTCATTTTGTATCTATCCTTGCTTTCAAAGACTAGCCTGCTCTTAGCAGTGTCCTTGCTTTCGGGCAGTTGTTTAGCCGTCTCCTTGCTTTCAAAGAATAGCCTGCTCTTAGCCGTGTCCTTGCTTTCGGGCAGTTGTTTAGCCGTCTCCTTGCTTTCAAAGACTAGCCTGCTCTTAGCCGTGTCCTTGCTTTCGGGCAGTTGTTTAGCCGTCTCCTTGCTTTCAAAGACTAGCCTGCTCTTAGCCGTGTCCTTGCTTTCGGGCAGTTGTTTAGCCGTCTCCTTGCTTTCAAAGACTAGCCTGCTCTTAGCCGTGTCCTTGCTTTCGGGCAGTTGTTTAGCCGTCTCCTTGCTTTCAAAGACTAGCCTGCTCTTAGCCGTGTCCTTGCTTTCGGGCAGTTGTTTAGCCGTCTCCTTGCTTTCAAAGACTAGCCTGCTCTTAGCCGTGTCCTTGCTTTCGGGCAGTTGTTTAGCCGTCTCCTTGCTTTCAAAGACTAGCCTGCTCTTAGCAGTGTCCTTGCTTTCGGGCAGTTGTTTAGCCGTCTCCTTGCTTTCAAAGACTAGCCTGCTCTTAGCCGTGTCCTTGCTTTCGGGCAGTTGTTTAGCCGTCTCCTTGCTTTCAAAGACTAGCCTGCTCTTAGCCGTGTCCTTGCTTTCGGGCAGTTGTTTAGCCGTCTCCTTGCTTTCAAAGACTGGCCTGCTCTTAGCAGTGTCCTTGCTTTCGGGCAGTTGTTTAGCCGTCTCCTTGCTTTCAAAGACTAGCCTGCTCTTAGCAGTGTCCTTGCTTTCGGGCAGTTGTTTAGCCGTCTCCTTGCTTTCAAAGACTAGCCTGCTCTTAGCAGTGTCCTTGCTTTCGGGCAGTTGTTTAGCCGTCTCCTTGCTTTCAAAGACTAGCCTGCTCTTAGCAGTGTCCTTGCTTTCGGGCAGTTGTTTAGCCGTCTCCTTGCTTTCAAAGACTAGCCTGCTCTTAGCAGTGTCCTTGCTTTCGGGAAGTTGTTTAGCCGTCTCCTTGCTTTCAAAAACTAGCCTGCTCTTAGCCGTGTCCTTGCTTTCGGGCAGTTGTTTAGCCGTCTCCTTGCTTTCAAAGACTAGCCTGCTCTTAGCAGTGTCCTTGCTTTCGGGCAGTTGTTTAGCCGTCTCCTTGCTTTCAAAGACTAGCCTGCTCTTAGCAGTGTCCTTGCTTTCGGGCAGTTGTTTAGCCGTCTCCTTGCTTTCAAAGACTAGCCTGCTCTTAGCAGTGTCCTTGCTTTCGGGAAGTTGTTTAGCCGTCTCCTTGCTTTCAAAAACTAGCTTGGTTTTAGTTCTGCTCTCAAAGATTTGCTTTGTAGTAGCTGTCTCTTTGCCTTCAACTACAGTCTTTGTCTTTACTGCCTTTTTGGTTTCAGAGACTGGTTTTGTCTTAAATGAATCTGATGGCTTGTCATTGTTAGATACAGCACTATTTGAAAGTTTTGAAACTGGCGTGTCAGCTTCATCACCTAAAGAGCATTTAGAAGTACTTCCAGCTTCAGATCCATAATTCACAACTGATGTTAAAAAAATGGATTTTGTATCAGTGGTACCTGTGGTTTGATCTGCCATGGGTTTAGCTATTGCCTGGCTTGACGAAATAGATTGTCTCAGTGAGGGACCATCAAAGGACTTTCCCCCATTCACATCTTTTGAGAATAATGGTTGACTCGATTTTACAGATACACTCTCTGTCGCTTTTGTAGGCTCTGTCCTGACATCATATTTCATAGGATGCAAGTTGCCTTTCAAATCCGAGGTGTTGAAAGACGAGACTTTGAAAGAGCTGCTGGCTGGATTGCTAACCGATTTGGAACTAGTTGCAATTGTCGGACCCAAGGCTGTGAACACGTCTGTTTCAGTTGTTTCATCTGACATTCCAGACTGCCAGTAGTCAGGCATCTTCTCAGGTGATTCTGAAGTAACCATCTGACTCGATAACTTTGAGACTGTTATGGCTGCATCACTGTCTGAAGTCCCACCAACTTTTGCTGGCATCTTTGAAGAAAGACTCAAAATGGAGTCTGTAGGCTTCTTTAAGATCTGACCTGTAACCAAACTGTTCTTTGAAGTCTGATTTTCACTTTGAAATGTTGAAACCTCTGTACTGGATTCTGTTGCTGCTACCTTCACTGAGTCATTTGAAGTTGAGCTCACTGGGATTTGGTAGAATGATTTTACTGATGAACTGACTGTTTTTTTTGACATAGTATTAGAAAGCTTTGTTTGTAAATTTTGATCATCACCTTCATTTTTGGATCTGCTAATCGAAAATCCACTGTCTTTGATTTCTTCAGCATTTTCCTTTTCTTCACGTTCAGCATGTTTCTGCTTAGCTACTGCTATCCATGCTGGCAGCTGTGGCACAGAGTCAACTGACTCCTTCAGAGAAAATCGTTTAAATTGTAGTTTTTTTGTGGATACAGAAGAACCCTCAGCATTGTTGGCTATCTTTTTATCTTTTTCTTGCACATTAAATTGGGTTGGTTTTGGGAGAAAGGCTGGTTTTTCTGGAAGTGTTCTACTCCTTCCTTGTCGTTTAATCTTATATTCTTCTTTCGGCGAAGTCAGCTTCTGGATATCAGACTCTTTATCTTCATCCTTGATCACGGTTTTCTTCTCTTTACTTTTCATCATCTTGTGATCTGAAGATGGCAAAATTGGCTTGGGACTTTTCTTTGGGCTTTTCGCCAGGTCAAAATCACCAAAGGCTTTCATCTCTCTTTTATCATAGCTGATGGATTCAGTAGTTTTAATTAAGTTCTGATCCAAGTATGACACAGAGACTGTTTCACTTTTCTTACTAGTTGTGAAGCTTCTGTCAGATTTGACTATTTCTGTTTTCTCAGTATCTTCTGCCTTTATTACATGCACGGCATCTGATGATTTTGCAGCTTGTTTTTGAAGTTTACTAAAAGCGTGTGCAAGTTCCGGGTCTGTCATAGTCTCCGAGAAAGATTGAGTTTGTTTTCTTTCTAAATGTTCAAAGTTTGTCTTAACAGAAGATGAACGTTGCCTTGACCTCATTTCATCCATGAGTGACTTTGAAATTGGACTGGATGACAATAAACTCTCTGCAGAGTCAACAGGGCTATCATCAAAGAACCCGTATCCTGGTGGCAAGGACTGCGTCATTGTAAGACTTGAAAACATTTTAGCAGTGCTTCCTCGCTCAGACTTCATAATGCCTTCAACTGAATGGACCATAATCTCTTCTGAAAACAACAGACAGAAACAAAATGGTTTGATTAATTCAGCTAAATACAGAATTTTCCAGTCACATCCAAACCAAATCGACAAATACACAACAAACTAAAATTTGATTTGTTTCTTAACTTATACACGTATTCTGGGTGTTTAAGATAATTACTTGGATTTCATTTAAACATACAATCAATCACCCCTTTCAAAACAGTTAATTTAAAAAGTGAAAAAAATAAATGTAATTATAACATTAAATTCATTGATGGTTTTTTAACATTTAAATAGGAACAAAATATTTTTCAAGTAAGAGTTGTTGACAAAGAAAACAGGTCACTGACAGTAGCTATATTAATATAGAATTTATAAAATCTGATGGTTGTGAATACATAACTTCCAATATGCAGCCCCCATCCTATTTTGGTTCTTGTATATTTAGAAAAACTTTCCTGGATTAGTTAGTCACACTACTAAGATACTGGTCATCTACCCCAGTGAATATCCAATTAAGCACAGCTATAGTGCATGACATACTGTTAATTTTCTGTTGTTAGGGTCCATAAGTTAATCAAAGTGACTTTAGAGGCATTTCACTGTTTAATGACAGTTTAACTACACATGATGGAACAAAAGAGATTTGATCACAAAGCCTCACACTTAAAGATTTACCAATTTCTTTGTTTTGTTGCTGAGATTGTTGGGAAACCAAAATGGCAGCAATGAAGAAGGTTAGCTCTAACTTGTGGCTTGCTGAACTGAAGTAAGGCGAAAGTTTAGGGTACCCTTCAAACTGTAGTCAGATGAAGGAGTTTAAAGGAAAAAGACCCAGGTTACGACAAAAGTTGCTCTGGTAGATTAGGCAGAAAAAGCATTTCAAGATGACTGCACCACGCTTCACAAGAACTGAACGCGTAAACCTAGATCTGAGAGAGAGAGCTTTGGACACAATCTAATCACAGTAACAACAGAATATCCCATAAGTGCAACAATAGATCTGAAAGGAACCTTGGTAACAATGACTCAGAAATTAGTGTTACACATCAAATCTCTGCATGACATCCCTCTATAAATCTCCACCAGTTTGCCTAGATCAATAGCAAGAATGCAATCAATAACCAAACGTACACATCAAACAAAAGCCACCGAGTCTTGTTTGTAGGTTCATGTGGACTTCAATAACAGAACCCTAGTCTATAGCACCCAAGAAAGTGGTACAGTGCTCAAAATGATAGTCACATTACAAAGCAATTAGAAATAACCTATACACAGTGAGTGAGTGAATAGTTCCCAATAGCAAATGTGCTGTCTATAGATGAGTCAGGCTCATTTGTTTATTTATTGAAAGATAATGATGCACACCATCTTGACTCTAAAAGCAGCTGAAACTGTCCAAGGCAAACCAAATCAAACTCACTCACCAAAGTTCAGGAGTCCCACATTTATCACCTCTGGGATTTTCACAAGGAATTCTCAAGACTAAGCCAATCACCAGAGTAAATTTTTCACAAGGGACTCCTGAACCATGTCAGAGTTCTTCATATGCGAGACATGTGCCATAGCCCATTGACAAACAAACAATAAAAGTCATCAAATTAGCAGCATCTCTCTTAAAATGACAGTATGCAATATATTTTCTTTTTAATGTAAAATAAACAATTGTACAGTTCAAATATGAAACTTTCTGTTGCTATATTTAATAAACAGCCTCACTTTTAAAGATTTTGAAACTAATTCTGCTTGTCCCTACAACAGAAAGTGAATTTACAAAGATAACTAACTGATTACTAAATGGGATTTCACAAACCTGTACCAAATACAAATATAATCCTTCAAGCAGTATGTCATTTTGATTGATATTGTTTTTATAACTCTTAAAACATTTTATTTAAGATTTAAGTAATCTGTTGCTTATCATCAAAATAAAAATAACAACTTGAGATTTCTCCTCTCAAAATTAAAAAAAAAAAGCAAAACAATTATAGTTTTTCATTTAATTCAAATATTTACATACACATGACAAAATCAGCTCAATGAATGTTAGGATTTCAGACTGATAGTCAGTTTATTAATGTAACGTTGCTACATATCAATTATAGACTTTGTATACACCTCAACTTAAGCTACGCACCACTGAATTCTCCATAAACCTGTACTTCAGAAATACTGAATCATCCAGAAGGTAAATGATAATGGCACAAAAAAAGTAAAAACTGTCTACTGGAAATATACTGTTGTAACACACATGGCGTTAAATGTATCAAAATATTTTACAATGAAATGTCACCATGTCCTGGAATATCTACTGTGACGAAGTATCAAGTGCAACCTTGTCTTGTATGGGTTATTTTGCCATACCTCATTTCTCACAAGGCAATAAGTATGTATCTGCTGCTACTCATCTAAAGCTAAGGTAGTTCATAAGAATTCTGACCTGAATTCCTCTTCACACTTGGCCTAATTTGATCATAGAGATGTTCTATCAGGTTCAAATTTGGATCCATAGAAACCAAGTAAAAGGCTCAATAAAAATGTCCCAGAAATAACAATGACAGGTTGTGGGCATTTAGGTTCCAGGCACTAACCGGATCAGGCTTACAGTCAGTCATTACTAGGGTTGAGAGAAGTTCGAAGTCGATAAAGTAAAAGAAAAACTTTTCTGTGACTGGCAAAATCCTAAAAACAAAGTCAGAAGTCCTGGTAAAATGTATAAGGTCGAAAAAAAAATCAAAATTTATTACTAAAGTCAAGAATACAGTATAAAAAAAACTGCTACATTACATTAAAATCAACTGGTCATAAGCCCCTGATTGATTAATTTTAAGTTGTCAACTAAGTGTTAGACTGGTGCAATTTTGGCTCCAGTTTGTGAGCCGGTCTCTCTCTCCTTGGCTAGGTTTCGTTTTTTTTAAATTTTGTTTGAGTTTCAATCTGTTACCAAGTGATTTGGTGAGTGAGCTTAGCTTCATCTTTGTTGAATATTTGAAGTACAATACAAAATATTTGGAAAAGTTCACACCTACACCAGGCAATGATGTAAGTTGAAAACTATGCAGCTGCATAGTACAAGAATGGAACTGATTTGACATTAACCAATTTTATGTCAACGGTCATCATGAAGCAGCCAAGTATCAAAGTCATTTGGAAGAAATCAGCAGGGCTCCAGGAAACCATCCTGGTGTTGACTTCTGATTTTGCAAATCTTGTAACAGCTTTACTGTCAGTAAATATACCACTGAAGAAGCTATGTAATCCTGAATTCAAGAAACTATATCAAGACATGGGTCATACCTCATCGCCAGAACAAAGATGACTGAACTAGCAAGAAAAAAAGGAAAGAATCAAGACTCTGTCTGGTCTTAGGAAAACTTCCGTTTCTCGTCATTGGCGAAAGTGACACTTTAGTCACAATGTTCGCATGTTCTTGTCAGGTGTATGCAAAAGCCTTGGAAGAGCTGTCTGATGGACTGTCAGCTGTTATAAGAGTTGGTGGACAATCAAACCATCATCCATGCTGTTAATGATCTAATAAAATTTCTGGGCACCAACAAAAGAATTTTTCCTGCTGGTAATGAATACAGCGCACTACACAGTAGCTGCTGGGCGAGTACACAGATAGCCATAGCCATGCCTATTTCACATCACCTGTACTGCTCATCTGCCACACAACTGCAGACAAATGACAGAAATCACAAATGGACGTTATGCTGATACACACCTTCGGTTATTTTTAAAAGATGGCACCCTCCTCCCCCCACCCCTGCTCAATAAAGAAGAAAACTGCAACATTTTCTCCTGCCACTGCTGCTGTTCATTGCAAAAGAAGAGTATTTGAGAAAATTAACATTTTCCTACCTGGATCAATGTTATCCAAACTGTTGTCGCTGAAAACACCTTCGTCTGGCTGGACTTTGTTTGGAGATTCTTCATTCAAACTGGGCAAGGCAATCACTGCAACCTTCTGGAAGAAAAAAACATTAGTTTTCATGGAACTGTTTTAATGCAAAAACCATTAATGCTTCCTCTTAGTAATCTTTGCTTCTGGAAGAGATAAAAAAAAAAAAATCAAAAAGAGAAAAGATGATCAATAAAGCAGTGCTTCTCCAAACCAAGGCTCCAAATCATTTAGGATCTCATGAAGTTATGTAAACTACCCTAACCCCACCACAGATTCATTGTGTATACACAAAAATACAATCAGTTTTATAAATTTATCTGAAGACACGATTTTGTCCAAGTACGATGTCTGACCTACCATCACTTTGCAATAAACATAATAGACCAGTGACACTCATCTTTAATATTTTTTAAGGGCTCATGGTGTAGTATCCAAGATATCAAAATCTCCAGAAAAAATCCCCAGATTCTTTCCTTTCTCCATATGCTGATTAACTAATAGAAATCTAGGGAGATCACAAGAAATGATAACCATTATGAGGTATAAACTGCATGAAATTCTTTAATGTTTTGGGAAAGCAAAAAAAAATCAGATTTTTAAACTAGAATTCTTGCTGCATGCAACTGGTCAACTGCTGTCATCTGCTTCATTCTTATAACACAACCATCTTTCTTCAGACTGTGCAGCAGACATTTTTCGTTAAATGCTCTGACCATTTAAGAAAAAAAAACAACACAAAATGGTTTTGGCTGAGTTACCTGAGAGTTCTTTCTCGACTGTCTGGTGCCTCCCCGCCGTGCTCGGGGCTTTATGGAGATCCTGTATTTGGCAGCTTCTGTGTTGAGTGCTTGAGTCTTGGCCACAACTTCAAGATCCAGCTCCACGTTAAGTCCTTAGAGGAATGAAAATCATGCTAACTAAAGCTTTTAAAAAAAAAGCTAAGTGTAATTCATGGTGAACATCTGCTATGCAAATTGTCAGCCTGTTATCACCATAGGCTCATGGCAATGTGTTTTTCAAATTTTACAAAAGAGTATTAAGGTAGTTAATATAGGCCAGTGGTTCTCAACCTTTTTTTGCTAATGGCCCTTTCTGACTCGTAATTTACTTTGGTGGTCCCCTCATAGCCATTAGAGGAAGAAAAGCTTATTTTACTACTTACAGTATATATGAGTTGCACTTGTATTATATAAAACAAAAATATTTGTTTTAGCTTACAAAAACAACCAATTCTACACAAATAAATTTATATTTTAACAAACAAAATTCTATGAAACATGATGTGCACTAGTAGCATAGCCTACAATACATATAAGGACTGCCAAAGACCTATTATAATGCACACTATATTCATAAGAAATCTTTGAAACAAAACATTTTTATCATTATTTATTCATTCAATGTGATCCGTGTGGCTGATGCAGATCCACAAGTTTTTTAATATCTGGCTCCAGCGTTGTCAATGGCAGATGAAACTCAAGCACTGTCAAATGTTCCAAGAGCAGGCTACAGCTATATGCGTTGAAATAATTAACCGTTGCTAAATAGTACGTAAGCAGACCAATCGTAATGTTGAAATAACATTGCTCATGAAATTAACACAATGCAATGTGAGGATTATGACTAAGCAATCTAATGCCCCAAAGTGCCAGAGTTGATTGATCTTATTCTTGAGAAGTTTATAATATTAAACCTACCACCAAATATTAAATATATCTTTTAGGTCAAATATCAGTCTATACTATTCATCACTTTCTAAGACCCCCCCTCCTCTGAGAAAAGTATTAATTTGAAGAATGCCATTATTTTGTAAAATCTATGGCAATGTTCTGAGAGAATCCAAGTAAAAAATTAGAACTCTCCAATTAATGAGGTAAGCAATGTAATGTTCTTAGCAAAATAATTAATGAACAACAATTTTATAGAAAAGGTGTTTATTAATATAATTTCATTATTATTTTCTTTGATTGGAGTCATGTAAAGACTTCCAGTTCTTGGTCATTGTTGGAATATGGTGGATAATCTGGAACTTAACCCCAAATCACAGGAATCAAACCAAAACCACATGATTTTCATCATTGTAATTTAAGTAAAACATTAGTTTTAAAAAAATACACGATTTATTAATTTATCAGACTCAAATGTCATAAGTTTTGTAAAGAGGAAATTAATTTTAAAGATCATACCATACTGGCTGTGCAACTTGCTTATGTGGAGCAAGAATTTATCGCATTTCCACCCGATTGGATTCAGAGAGATTGGGGTGACAAAACTGTACTCACCTGTCTGGCAAGGAATTGGAGTTTTCATGGCTGGAACTGTTGCTTTCCAGTCTGTTTTGAATGGGTCATCCTGCAACAAACATTGATTCTACTACTGTTTAAATCTTTCAACACTCAACGTGTTTTATAAACAAATTTTTAAAGAAAAGGCAGAGAGAAAATTCAGTTTCATATATGAATTTTCTAACATTCAAAAATATCCAAAACTAATTATTAATGTGTTTATATTACAGAATATGCAAATAGATTTTTAAAAATTTTTTTTAAAATATTTTGTTCAATCTCAAGGGAGACTAACCTGAAAAAAATACAACAACAAAAAACATAATGCCACAGTTATCATCTAGAAGGAATCATCCTGCTCCATGAGGACCCAGTGTTGTCAACTTCTGTAGGGAAATCCTCACAACAACCCTTCAATTTTAGACATAAGAGGAAATTGGGGACCAGGAGTAAACCCACCTGATTGGCTGATGAAGAATAAGGAGAAACCATGCCAAAATGAGCAGGTTGTGATTGCAGACTGAACATGGGCCCTTATAGGAGTAAAGGCATTTTTCACTACCAAAAGTTGACTTTTATCTTTCGTGCCTGAATTCTCTAAAGTATTTTCTTTCTTTTTTAATTAATTTTAAAGAAAGGAGAGAGAAATTGAAATATTTATCAACTATAAATTTGGTATTGGAACATGGAATAAAAGCAAAACCAAATGTTTATTATTCAGACTATTTTCTTTGACTTTCAGTTATGTCAACATCCTTGAGAGAGAGAGAGAGAGAGAGAGAGAGAGGGGGACGGACGGACGCGCGCACACATTTTAAAGATGAAGCTCAATGGCTTCTTAAAATGTTTAAAGAATCATCTTTTTTGCTCCTGTCCATAATTTGTGTTTGCCAGTAAGTTCTTTCTTTGCAATGTTCTCTTATTCTGATGTGGAGACATTTACCTTTTATTTTCATCTTCCAATTAAGAAACAGTTTACATCCATCCAAACTGTGTAGCCCTGTTTATGTTGATGCAGAGAGTAGCTTTTGGGGAATAAGCTTCCATTCTCAAACTCAGTTGGGCACTTTTGGCATGCATGATAGAAGATCAGAACCTCCCCTCTCCATCGATCTTGGAAAGGGGCTGGATGTCTTTGGTATAAGCACCAGGACTCACAGCCATAGAAAGGGTGTGGACAGAATTATGACACAGTAGACATTGCATAGAGTTTGAAGTTAGATACTAGGTCACATTAAACATAATCTTGCATTAGGTTATTTTACATACTTTTCATAATACAGTCATGAGTTATTTCTCATTCTTAAACAATGAGAAGTGAATAATAATAATAATCTAATTGAAGAGGAACAAGTGAACCAGCTTATACCTTAAGCTATAACAAGTTGCTGGTGAATGCTATCTAGATATTTTTCCCCAAGTGTCTGAATTTTTAAAGATGAAGGCTACAATGCGATGGAGTTATTACTTCCACGACCAGACAGTGTACATAATACAGATTAATGCCAGTTAAAAAAAATACAAGACTAACAATTAAAAGGAATCAGGGTGACAAATGTGGTTCATGGCCAGGGTGTCACAAATACCAGACAATACAATTCCCATTCTCAAAGAATGCAATTTAGATAACATTTTCACGTAGTCAAGCATGATCTTAAAGAGAAGCTCAAATGGGGAATCAGAGTCCAAAAAGTGCTAGCCAAAACGGTCTTGAGATGAATTTGAAGAAAATTAAATTGAAGTATAAATGAAAAAGAAAGAAAAAGAATTTGTGATGCAGTTAAAGACAACAACAACAACAAAAAAACTTACCTCATTGTCAAAACTGCCAACACTTAGCAAACTCCTGTCACTCTCCTGGCTGGTGGACTTACACGGAGTAGCCTGAAAACAAAAATTTCATTGTTATTACTTAAATGTCGATCATCAAGATATTTCCACTAAACCTCAACAGTTTTGTATTAAGGATGGTCAAATGAAACTCGGCCAAATGCCATCATAGCTTGGTCCGTTTGAATGAACCTAGCATTATTACTGCTGCTTTCTCACTAAATAGCTGGTTTAAATTTCCTTAAATATCAGTGGTTAACAAGAATTGGTAAGCATGATACCAAAGAGCACTGGTTATAGATGAACTATTATTGAGTTAATAGCAATGGCTGAGGACAGGGTTGAGGTTCTAACAGATTCATGCAGCCTGTTTACCAAAATTGAGATGTAGCCAGGTCAAGAGAGGATGGATCGCAGGTTTGGAGAAACGGGAAGTGGTGATTCAGATTGTGTGTGTATCCTGGGACAGTGGCATACTGCACAACGAAAGGGCCAGCCAGCTTGCTGGCAACGCACAACCATGATGGAATCACAAAGAGGAGAGCAGGAGAAGCAAGCAATCATGTTATCCAAGAGGTTGCAGGAAAAGAAATGGACGGAGATGGTGCCAGATACAAGCTTCAAAGAAGCGATCAACATCTGATGAACCAGCATTAGCAGAGAGTGATTGAGGGAACTTGAGAAGAGGGGGAGGAGAGGTTGGAATGTCTGCAGCAAGCAATAAATGGAGCAGAATGAGCAAAGAAATCCAGAGATTTGATTGGATAAGAAAACTTCATGGAAGCTTCAAGCAGAAGACAATGAGTGTAATAAACTTTAAAAAATAAACAAACTTGTATCTCACAAGTTTGCCAGTAAAACTATTCCATTAAAATTATTTACCATAAGTATCAACAGTACAATATGGTTATGTGAAGTATTAAAAAATAGAATTTAACAATTATTTTTCAAATTTCTAAAGACAATTCAGTACACAAAACTTCAAAATTAATGTTGCTTAGCTATAAAACAAAATAGTAACTTCACATGGTGATCTGCTACTATCCTAAGAAATTATTTCTTTTGTGGCTTCAAAATAGAAAAAATTCTTTTTTCTAAGTCAAGATTACTGAATGTTCTGACACATTCGTCTGCTGATATCCACAACATCGTGATAATGTTCAACATATTCAAAATAGCATTCTACTGCACTGGCACTAGAAAATCAATTAAAACACTTACATAATAATGAAAAACCCAACGGGCCATCTTCAAGACGATGATAATGCCTTTAATCCCAGGACACAACCACTTTCTCCCCTCAACAGCATGTCAGCTAATGCTATTTACAACACCGGCTACAGCAGCAGTCTATAAGTTTGCTGTAATTCCCAGGCATCATCAAATGAGTGTTGTTACTATATATATACACCACCTACATCCATACTATATACAACTGGCTGAAACAGAATCCCTTACATTGTGATGCAGTCTGCTAAATTCTTCAACTAGTTCTACGCAATTGCTGGCAATTAATCTTTACAACATCCAATTATATATAAACAATAGCAGCAAGATCAATAATCTGGCAATATACCAGTTGCTCCCACAGACTGCATTCTTCACTAATTAGCAAAGATTTAACTTAAAATTAAACATATCCTTGCTTTTCTTTTTATCTTCTAAAGAAATTTAATACAAATACTTTGCTTAAAGAAACATCCAAGCCAATTTTGTTTCATGTCTATTTTTTTTTTTTAAAAAAATCTGATCATTGTCAAAGCAGTTCATCAAGTGCACCTTTGTCTCTGACTTAGAGGCCTCTCTCTCTCTCAGCTTTTGTCGCAGTTTTAATCTATTCATATCACCATACTGACAATGGAACAAACCAGACTTGTAAAATTCCCCCATACAAAGCATGTGGATTAAAAAAAAACAAAACAAACAATAGTTTGATAGAAGTATGCAAACAATAATGATTAATTTGGAGACTCCAATTACCAGAATAATGCCAGGGGGTGGGGGGCAGGCTTGGTAGAGCTTCGCTGCGGGGAAGGGGCGCTGTGATAGAGATACAGAGCAGCGAGTGTCAGTTACACTTTCAATATTGATGAATTTTCTTCTGAGGGAGCTTCTTTCTTTGTGAATGAATGAATGTACAGTATTGGGTAACAGGTCATCTCAGATCTTGTTTGAACCTTACAACAGTTGTTCTTCAAAAAAAAAAGGAGAGAGAGAAAAGCAAGCAGACATCAAGATTTTGGGATAGATATTCTGAACACACGTTTGTCGCAAACCTTCAGCAAAGGTGATTCCAATTTAGAACAACTCAGTAGCTGATCGTAGAATCATTGTTAAGTAGTTTACAGTGGTCTTATTATTATTATTAGTGTTTTTAATACCAGCAGCAATCACAGTATCTTATCTACTAATCTCATTCAAATGGTTGATTTGATATGCTAATACAAAATAGGAGATAATGCCATGTAAAACTTCTAGTTTCTACAGTAGCCGACTGCTAAAAGTAGACAATGACGTTGCATTATCTACTTTCATGTACTTCTGCTTTAACAACAAAAAACACATACAAACTTTAAAAAATGAAGAAGCAAATTATTTTAAAATCAAGTTCATATTGAATTAAGTATCAACTATTTTAACAGGGTCAAATGAAGTGTGTCACATTTAGGAGAATATAAGGTGGTGACAAACTTTTGCAAGCTTTATTATAGCAATCTTACATAAATGGAAACAGTTGCTTGAGTTAAAGTACCCATATGGTAAATTTAGTATTGGTGCAATTCTTTATTACCAGAAATATCAACTCCCCACTCACAGAATACACCAAAGTTTAACAGCCATAAATGTGTTTTACTATGAAATTTTATCCAAATTTCAGTTCTCCTCTCAGAAGAAGAGTAGATGAGAGACAGAGTAACAGGCCAGAAATATTTCTAAAGTAAAAATGAAATATTCCAGGAAGAGCCTGGTGAAAACCATAAAACAGAAGTGTCACTCAACCCATGGTATTATCACAAATGGTTAACTATATTAAGAATTAAACCTAAAATGTACAAGGCAAAAAGCTTTTTTTTCCTTTTCAGTAACCAGAAACTATTCAGCTGGCTGCCATTGCGAACATAGACAGGCGGAAATTTCTTATATTCTTCTGTGGTTCCAAAGAGAAGCCAAAATTTATTTCAAATATTCCCAATTAGTTCTGAATTATAAAATAATCTTAATGATAATTACTGTAACATACAAAAATAAAAAAAAAACCAGAAAGGGCTCAGATGTGATAAATGCTTTTCAAAGTGAACCGAACAGAAACAGGTGGTGGCTTTGATTTGAAACAAAACAAAACTTTAAAACATTTCTTTTTGATGTCCAGGCCACGGAATTACGAACAGAAGCCAAGTGCAGGCATAGCATAAGAAATTGGGAGAAAAAAATTTCACATGCCAATTAATGTTTCAGATTAGCAGCATCTAAGCTGGCGGTTCCCGGCATCACTTGTATAGCGATCAAAACAATTTAACTTTAAATACCAATTTTTGCACTTAAGCACAACATTGGTGAAGTAACAGAATACGTTTCCATACTGATCTCTGCTGCACTTGATGTACTTAGCTCGAAACATAACTGACACCAATTTCTCCGTATTCACGGATAGATCTTTTTTTATTAAAACTTTCTACTAAAATGGTAGACCAACCAAATCTACAACTTTTTTTTATAGCTTTGCTTTTCAAAATTGAACGTACAGAGTATCTCAGGATAATTTGACAGCCATTTTGTTTTGTAAAAGGCAATGTCATCGCCTCATGAAGAACTGACACTAGGTGCTTCCTAAATGGCTTGTTTTAGAGAATAAATAAAATCAAACCACTTACTTCCTGTGACATCTCAGATTCATAGCCACAAGTGTCCATTCTTCAAAATATATGATGCATTTTTTAAAGTAAATCAGCAAAATCCTTCAGTGATCTCTTATAAGAAACCATTCACCTTGTAAATCATCAATATATCACTACCAACTATATCCCGTGATTGATGCTAGACATACTAATTGCTTTTTCCCCACTTCTAAAATGAGAAAAACAGGCTGCCTGCAGTATGCCAAATCATTATTACCATGGTAACAACAATGGGTGTGGCTCACCGGAATAGATAGATATTGTAAATATTTCAATCATGAAGACAGTAAAAACACAAAATTATTGTATTCATTTGAGTTGAGGCTAAAACAAACAAACAAAAGAACTTTTTAGTTTAAGATACACACACAGAAAATTAGAAATTTTCTATTTCATTGACTTAACAAAAAATGTCCTTAAGATCACAGAAACAATACAAATGTAAAGATTCATGAAGTTTAACAATACAGCAGCATAGTTTAATGTCCCACTCTACAACGAACATTATGCACATCAACAAAAACATGGCAACACTATAAAATTTTTTTAAAAAAGCTACATGTATACATGCCATGTTTTGCTCAGTAAATTATTTGAAGTGGTTAATGTAGGAAGCAGTTTGTTACCTTCAACAATACAATCTACATCATCAGAATAGAAGAATGAGCTTTTGTTATTGCAAAAGGAAAAAGAAAATTCTTTTGATTGTTTTATATTAGTGTGTTCTATATTCAACCAAACAAACCCAAGGCATTCATATTTCAGTAAAAAACCATGCACAAGTTGACTTTACATTATTTTAAACTGCATTTATTTTAGGTAATAACCTGAAATACCTGTCTCATCAAAAAACAAAAAAAGGAATAAGAAATTCAAACTCCTCGCCCACCATGCAGGAAAAAGCATACAGAATGAGACTCTGAAAAGTTCAAGAATGACTCCATGCATAACCTCTTAACATTTACTTTGGATTCAGCAATGGCACACGGTTTCCCAGCATGCATCCTTTTCTTCACAACACCCCATAAGAAAAGTCTAAGGTATTAAATCACCTGACAAAACCTGTGTAACTATCCAATCACTGCTCAGAAAACTTCATCCAGTCTCTGTCAGATCTGTACAGCAATAATGGGTGGTTTCCCTGTGTTTCACAAACCGTAAATTACCTGCATGATTCACCCATAACCATTCTACCTTAAGAAAAATCAGGCCAGCAATGCCATCACTCACTGCACAAACCCATAACACCAGGTCTGTTGGCCTGCCCATTTATCTTGAAACTTTTATCAATCCTCAAAACATTGTCCTGCAACACAGAGTTGATTTATTGATGGCAATTTTAGCAAGAATTCCACTTGCTGACTGTCATCAAGGAGGTGGTGGCCATGTATCTGTGTAGACTAAATGACTTTAAATTTAGGTCATGCAAAATGTAAAAGACAAATGATAGGGTCAACACTAGTCTTGCTGAAGCATATCTGATCTGATTAACTTTCTGGCCTACAAATGAAAGCAGCTGAAACAGCAGTCCAGTGTGCTCAATATGAACTGATCTTTTCCTTTCCAAACAGAGAAAACTGGCAATACATCCAGTCTCCTCAAAATGCATTCAATGACAGAAGGCTCACCACAAAATTCTCTATTTCTGCACTCTCCAACTTCGAATAGCTTCAAGACCCACCACACACTTTTCTCCAATCAAGTGTTTCAAAATTTTCCTATAGTAATTATAATAATTCTGCACAGTGGTAAATTTCCAAAAGCATACACTGCCGTGTTATTTGCATGCTGTATTGTTATAGAGTCTATTCAGTTAATTATAGAATGCAAATTAGTTGCAGGCCACCTTTCATTTTAGTTAACTTCTGAAATGACAAACTGCAGATGCAACAGAGAGGTTAATCACTGATAGTCACACCTGTATATGTATGTTTTTCCTTAGGTCAATATAAAATAAATAAAGATTTCATCAACCGTAGTCAATTAAAGCAGTGAAAAGGTAAAGCTTATAATACATAATAAAAGTGAAAGAGTATATTAATTAAAAGATACTCAGGAATTGTACATCTATTTAGCAAGATTAAAATTAAACCTAGCAACAACAAAAAAAGAAAAAATGGACACATTGAGGAGAGAGTCTTTAGGCATTAGATGAACAAACTTGAACAAGCAGCAAATTTTATTCCTTAAGTTATTTCAGTAATCAGTTAAGGACCAAGTAAAGGATTTTCTACTCGCTACAAGAGCATGTTCTTCAAAGATACTGGAGGCATTCAGATGAAACCCACCTAGATACGATTAGAGTCCCATTCAAACATCCTCCAACACATAACATAGCAGCTGAAGTATACCATAACTACACTGTTAATTTCTGGAAATAGTGCGAGGCACACTGAAAACTTCAACTAGAGTTTCTCGCTTTTTTGGCACCCATTTTCTCGTAACCTTCTGATCAACCCGATCCACCACACACCCCTGCACATTCTTAAAAGTACTAATTTATTTTAAAAGGGCTCAAGAATGTTTCTGTAAATAATAAGACAGAAAGGGAATAGAAAGAGAGATCTAGCATGTGTCAAAGTAGATAAAAAGATTACTAATTAAAAGCAGCACTGTAAGATGAAAAGTAATTTCTCTTACTCGCTGCTCTGGGGCTAACGTAGTAAAATAACTGTGCAAAAGTTGGATTAATAATGTAAACAAGTGATACTGCTGACCATTATCACATCAGCAGTAAGAGAAGAAATTAGATCGGGAGGTAGTCCACCACCATCATCAGAACTCTTTAATAATCTCAGACACGGTTAATGCTGGCAATCTTTTCCATCATTTAAAATTCTCTCTCTTTTAATTGGTGACATCAATCATAAATTTGATTGATCCGCTTCGTCTAAATTCCAGTAATGGAGAAGGAGAAAAGAGGAAAAATAAAGGAGAAAAAATTCCAATTAAGAGAAGACTGACTGTAAACCTCTGGCTACCAAAACCAATCACATTCAGAAAACCAACTCTCTGTTCCTAAAGCCAAAGCAAACACTTGAGATTTTCCGTTACGGAGGTAAACACACAAAATCAATATCATCAAAATGCGCCTTTGTTCAGCTACCAACACACCAGGAAATTCTTCTGAAAACTTTTTTTTTTTTTTTTGTTTTTACCTCCCCATGTGTTTTTGCTACTGTAAAATGCATCTATCAGCTGTAGCATCTTTTTGGTCTGCGGGACTAGTCCTAAATTGTACTTAGGGAACTGCTGATCATGCAGTTTAATTAAGTATGCAGGCTAAGCAAGAGAGTTATACTGGACAGAACTACGCAGAATTTGAATGGCACATGGTGAAAATAGTAATTGAGAGAAAACAAAACATCTGCAAAAAGATTGTGAAGAATTTGTGTTAAATACTTATGTTCATTTTAGTCTCATAAATGCATATTGGCTGCTCTCCCAGCCTCTGAAAAACTCACTTACATTCTGGAGTAAGATTTTCGTTAAGATTCTGAAACGACTGCCTGTTTGAAACTGTTCAATCTAAAGAGAATTACATCAGCACTTAGCACTTGCAGAGAGAGAGAGAGAGTGTGTAGCATTCATTCAAAACTGGTTATCACAATGACATAAGCAACAAAACCAAAACAACAGGGAAGATAGTCAATATGCAAACTGACTTAGAGCACCAGTGGCTTTGTTTCATTTGGTTGGCAATTGCTTTTATCATTCAATTGATGTTTCTACACACTACTAGGAGCATGTAAACTCAGGGGAGATGGATACCATTACAGCGATCCTATTTCAGCCAGGCTTCATTTGAACGTTCCCAGTATATCTAATTGTCAGTTGCTCTTAATATATGCACGTTTGTGACAAACTCCTAGCTTTAAAAAGACAAAATCACTAAAGTCCTTGAAGATTAACTGTTTTATACAAAAAAAAAGAAAAAAAAAAAAAAAAAAAAAAAAATGGCGGTGGTTTTGCATTCAGGTACACTAGGGAGATTCGGGATACAAAGTTCTCTCTGGACCATTTGTAAAATGTAGGTTTATAGAACTAAAAACCAAGTGCACTGATGAATTATTTGTGGTTTTTTAACAATAATTCCCTGGCTAACAAATTAAGACCAGTTTCATCTAACAAACAAAAGTACAAAAGTAAGAAACAAGATCCTGTAGATGTTTAAAACAGTTTATTTTCAGGTTGTAAAAAGAACAGCTAAAATAAAAGATGATGCAACTTAAGAGAAGAGTAACAAAGGCACCACATTCATTCAAAATGGATCTCAGTAAAGATGTTTGGAGTTTTCTGGTTAAAAGGAGTGTGATCCTTCGTACCACCCGAAGCATATTTATGATTTAAAGTAGCATGGTTAACTCTTGTAGATGAGTTTAATGGTCTATCATCATCAGACATTTACCATAGAGTGCTTTCAAAATGTCTGTGCTCAAATATGCAGGTGCAGTATTCTTCATAAGTAATTTAGTTGTTGCATTTCAGGTTTTCTATGATTGTTTTAAAAAAAAAAAGTTCAACAGAATTGGATTGCTACTTAGGAACCTAAAGTCTCATTTCCAACTTGGTGAACATTCATTGTTTGTTCCGCATTCCTGTGCCAGACAAATTGTTTGCACCGCACAGGCCAGACACCAGGTAGGTTATGTGGAGAAACATAGGTATCATCTCTTTATCAATTTGTAAGCTTTGAAGAGAAAACTAAATATAAGTCTGTAGTAAGCATGGATCTGCAGAATGGAGAAGCATCAATATAATAGTTACTACAGACAACACCTGCCTAACTATTCCAGACTTAAAATACATAGACTTTCCGTTTACGTATTGAGTAATTAAAGAACCTGGAAGTATGCAGCAACCTTTACCTGAGCAGATTGCCAGTTGGTTTGGTTTTGTTTCAGTTGGACAAATTGAGTTTCCCATAATTCAATTGTATGGATGGATATTTCAAAAGCAGTTAAAATGATCCAATATTTAAAAAAAAATTTTTTAAAAATTATAGTTTACCATTAAAATTAAAGTATACTGACATTAACTTTATTTTCACTACTAACACTTAAATAAAATGCCCACTTGGTTTAGAAAAGAAAAACAACAACAAACAATTAGACTAATTGCGTTTGTTAAAGAAAAACAATTTCCTTCTCTAAAACTTATCTATATTTCAAAGTTCAGTACTGATGCGTTTTCTGTCCCACACCCCCCTAGTGAGTAGATTTGTTTATCTAAGCATCACTTTTGCATCACCTCATGTGCACGATTCAAGTCGACTTTACTAGCTCGTTTGAGTGTAACTTTAAATCTGATTTGTGCCTTACCTACATCTCTCTCTCTCACTCACCATCTCTATCTTCTCTTTAAATTTTTTAAAATCCATGGAGAGAAAAAAAATCTACAAGCCGTGAATGTAGAAAATTACACGAATCCATATAACTCAACAGCTCTGCCAGTGTAAGTCAGTCTTTGACATGAGCATCACGAGCCAGTCTCAACAACGCAGAAACCTCTCTACATGGGAAGATGGCTCTGGTGAGCACTCTGTATCACCACGGTTAGCCACTAGTGGATTTTCATCTTGTGCCACATGAGGCTGGGTGTGGATCCAGCATTTCTGGAAAAACTACTAGAATTTTTCATTTCTTTAGATGAGTGTTAAAATGGAGGTGGGGGGGGATTCAAACTCGAACCCTCAGTCTTAGTAATCTAACCACTGGAACTTCTGGCAGCCTCCGCGGGGTTCATTTCTACTAGCTTGATGACAGGAATCAAGTTAATAATAAAGTTCTGACAGGTGTCTGGAGAACAGTCTACTTATTAAAGCTTTTGGCCACTCTATTAGACAAATTTTGTTCCTACATTTTTTCCTCCTCCTCTTCACTTCATAGAAAGGTTCAAGCCTACATTTCCTGCCTGATAGTTATTCTGGGGTAGGGGGAGGGAATTCCCATCCCAATGAATTCCAATGTCTATGTTATAGTAGTCTGGTCTTATTATATCAGTCCACCTGGTAATGAGAAATTTCCATAGAATATGTTGTGTGTAATTAATTCTAATGATGAGTCAGCAAAGAGACACACACACAGCTCTTTACTCTTGACACACAATGCTCTGCTAATATTTCTCATAATTGCTAAGAGGAATGCCAATGAATTTTTAAAAATCTATTTGCTATTATTATCTGATCATGCTTCAACAGTTTTTCCATAAATCAATTACAAGTCTAAACAAGCTTTTAACAGATCTATTTGTACTTTACTGGCCCAATAGGTTTATTTTAAGTTTTTTTTTTTTGGTGAAATGAATGAATCTATGGTAATAGCAGTGTTTATCTACCACTCAATAGTCTGGTCTACAACTCAAGTGACAGATGGAAACAGTAGATAACATCGTCTAACACAAAATCTTTGAACCAGTTATCAAGTCCAATGGTTTACTGGTTTGCACCAATTCAACGCCTTGCGCATGAGAAAAATTTTCAAGAATAGACAGACCCGTGTAAGGTTCCCCAGATCCCAACATGCAATTACAGTTTACACTAAGTGCTTTGCAAAATCTCTTTGATCACTAATACAATATACCAGAGTGGGTTTGAATTCAATAAAAATTTCATCTCTTTTCCCATGCATGTCAAATGTAAGATCTGGATATCACGAAATATTAATAGTAAGGTTTCAAAAAAAAAAAAAGTAAAGTAAAGAGCCAAAAGATAGGTTTTGTATTGAATACCTGCAATTCCTTTTTAATTAAAACAGAGCATATTTACTTAATAATGCACTCACCGGCTTACATCAATACCACTTCTGTCCTCTCCCAATATCCTGTGCACCGAGCTTTTTATTTCATGAAATTTAGAACTAAGTCTGTGATCAAGCCAGGCATCGTAAACAATTTTTTAAAAAACACAGAAAATAATCAATCTCTAGAAGAGAGGAAAATTGTTAACATGGTAAAGATATTTTCAACGTGCAGTTCTGCCTAAAAAGCAGCCTTTAATGTGCAACATAAAGCCTAAGGCATGCAGCTATCCCACGTGCCTCAATAACATGATCCACCGCTGGCCATCAGCGCAGACTATAAGAAGTTAATCAGTCAACTCCTATTATCTCCAATAAGTAGTGTCATTGATTGAAAAAAAGATAGATGCAGGCAAAATTACTGACCGACCCTAAGAGTTCCAAAAAACTGACAAAGGAATGATAGGAGAAAATAAATTTTCTGAAAGAACATTAAAAAGGATTCACATTTTAAAAGATGCGAATCTGATGAGGAATACAATATGATGAGAGAACAAGTCATTTGGATGGTTCGAACGGTTAGTCAGAGTAGCTAGTTTGCACAGGTGCAAATAGCAGTTGTTTTCTGGTGACCAACCTGTTCGCCAATTTTATACCTCGCTGATTAGGCATATGCGACCCACGGAGCCTCGATCAGGTAAGTAAATGGGCAAGCGCTGACTCCTACGTATGAAATAAAAATGTAGGTGAGAGTGAAAATTGCCAGAGAATTTAGCTATCAGCCTCTTTTCTGCAAGTAGGCATGCCAAATTCCACCAAGATATTTCGGAACTTTTCTGCTCTTAAACATAAAAAAAACAACAAATATCCATCGCAGAACAGATAATCTTCGCTTCCAAAGGTGAACAGCAGCCTCATAGAAAACCCACCATCACCACTGCAATCTCTGAAGACGACCAGAACCTTCCGGCCTGACCAAGCCACTTCACGTGACGTCGTGAGGTAAATATCTACAAGTCAGAATGCTGCTATGCAGCAAAACCTTCGAGACCAAAGGGGCATTCCAAATAAATATTTCTTGTCAGTGGATAGAAAATAAGATTGGGTTATTTGTTCCCCTCCCACCAATACTGGTTGATAAACACCAGTATTATACACCTTACCATGTCACGTACTACACAGTAGAGCATTGCTTTGTCCATTACTGTGAAATAATAAAATGAATGCAAAGCTACAAACTTGACTCATGTGTGGCTTGTAAACAACCCAAACCACACCCATTGCCAAATGTCAAGCTGAATGGTGGAGTGGTGACTACTGGTATCAGAATAAAAGCTGCGCCAATCAATGTAACGGCACCACTGCATGCTCGTTCCGCCCCAGTTTCCCACGTCATGCTTCTTCCAGAATTTGCCATGCAAATGGAGCAGTTGGAAATGAATGACAAAGCCGGCAAATGAATACAGGAGCTTGGTGTGGGTAACTGGAGCGGAATGAGCATGCGGTGGTGCCGTTACATTGATTGGCGCAGCTTTTACTCTGACACTGAAATTACAGTAGTAATTCCAAATGATGGATGATCATTTTCTGGATAATCGATAACAGGTGAGAAGCCTTTTTTGTTTGTTTTGTTTCTGAATAATGGATATTTCCATTGTTTGGATTTCTGGATAAGAGAGGTTCTACTGCATATCTATAATCATTACATCATTGTCAAGGCCATCTGGTACAGGCCAATGATGCTGGATCCACAAAGCAAGGTAGGCAAGAGAATCTGAAGGGGGGCGGACGGCAGTGGTAGAAACCATCATGGCAGGAAGGCTCCACCTAGAATCCTTCGATTTTAGATACTAAATAAGACTGCAGCGGTGCCCAGGTATTCATCGTATACACTGATAGTTTTGTAAGAAAAACTGAATATGAAAAACATTTAGCTAGTAATTGTTTTAAGGGGAATATTTTTCTGGCTGTGCAAGTGGAGACCGAAACAAATCGGAAGCATGAAACAAGGTAACAGATCTTCCCTGAACAATCCCCCAGAAGTTTTGCATTAGGAAAAACCTATCCCCTCCCTCACCTGTCAAAGCCAGTTGGCGACCGCTTTAAAATCAGACCAACTTACCGTCAGCACGCCCCTGTGTATTGCCTCCATGGAAAGGGCAGTCTTCCTCAGAACGTCGACTTTTACCTCGCGTTGTTCCGCGAAGACGGAATCCTCTGACCTGCTGCGGTTTTCCGCCAGCGTGGCTCCCGATAAAGTCTGAAACCTGTTTTGATGGTTTAAAAAAAACAAAACATCAAATCACAAATTCAGTTCCTTCTGATTTTTATACTTAGACAAAACAAAAAGCACACGAACCAATCCATCACCAGGATCGATAATCCACCGCATGAAGCAGAACTGAAATGTCAGGGGGGGGGGAGGTTTAATTCATTTCGAGTCACTAGAAAACGACCATTTTCTCAGCATTAATGGCTGACTAGGGAGAATGGTTTTTCTCAAAATGTCAGAGTTTTGATGACTCCACTCTGATGTGCCTCGTTGATTTTTGCAGTAGAGGAAACTGTCCCCAGTTGCTTGCTGTCAAACTAAGTAAACATGCAACAACAACAAAAAAACAACAGAATAAAAGATAGAGATTTTTAGTCGGAAGTAATGTAGTTAAACGAATACATTTAATTTATGACAAACTGATTTAAAAACCACCTAAAGCTATTACGGATTTCTCAATCTTGAAACTAAACCAGAATTGTTTGAGATTTTTTAGATCCAAAATCTATTAGCAGCCAACCAATCAAACTTTGTATAATGTAACTTCACCCTGTTATAGGCCAACAGTACCTTAGTGTCAAAACTACAAAACACAATACGGTTAATAAAGTTTTAAACCAATGTAAAATAGCAAATACTGCAAAGTATCAGTTAGTACAGCATAAATGTCTTTAAATAAATCTTTCACAACAGAGCAATACTGCTAATACATTAAACTTCTGAAGAAACTTTTCTGTAGTATCAGGCATTTTAAGAAAGCAATTTACACATCCAACTGATAACTTTGGGCCAAAAAAGGAAAGCTGTCGCTTTCAATTAAGAAAGCATCATTTAGGTTAAAGTCACCAAATCCACACCAATAACTTTCTGCCATTTTGAACAATCCCATAATGCAGCCTCAATGATTTGCATAGCATTGGTCAGATACTTCACATGAACACTGCAAATAGCTGAATGACAGTGCACAGTTCATTCACAGCACCTTTAAAATGAAAACCTCGAGCATCAATACTCAATTTTGCAAGGAAACACCTAGGATATAATAAAACCAATTTGCCACTGTTGGTCCAGCATCGAATGATTCATCATCACTCCGAATTCATTCATTCAACAGGACTGAATAAAGCACAAACATGGTTACTTGAGATACTGAGAAAAGTGTATGGAAATTCATGTTAATAAGCATGACATCCAAGCTTGGGAAAATTTTCTGGAAAGAACCCTGGATAACACTTTGTCTTTCTCATCTATCAACATTACCAAAGTCTGCAGGTCCCAGAGAACAAACTTTACATACATAGGATGCCTCTCAAATACATGTGCAGATACAATGGGTTAGATTGACACGGTGATCAGAATATATCAGATCTAGGTGCTTTGCCAACAAGTGCTACTGAACTGCTGAGATAAAGAAAAAAATTTAAGTTAAATGAAATTCAGCTAATGAGTGCCTGGCTGAATAATCTTTGAGAGACTGTGCCAGCCGGAGATTTCTTGGAATCTGAGAAAAATACAAATGGCTCAGTTTTTGTTCATTTTGTTTTTAATCTCTGAGACAGGAAACTATTCTGGCTTATGCAAGAATACCCAGGGAAGAGAAATGGCCAGCCATACATATGATTCCTAAATTGATTAGTACTATCACTATTAATAATGCTTAGCAATAATTTATCGCCTTCACTGACAATTCCATTAATAAAAGATGTACTTTCTGATAACTGTGAAATGCTTTTTACCTGCAAGCATTCAAGTAAATCTTTGCTGAACTCTAATAAATCAACATTCCACACCTGCTGAGCATGCTCAAGTTGTAGATAAACCAAGAATTTATACAATGAAAGTTTTACTTTTAGATTTGATACCAATTAATTACTAACATCTCATTTGTTTTGTTTATAGCTAAAATGCACTGTTCTTCACTGGCCAATCTAATAAAGTATTTCTATCCATCCCAGAACTCGATATTTCAGTATCAACTAAAAGCTTTTTAATAAATGTCATTTTAGAAGTTTCCCATTTGCATATGCAAATCAGCAATACATCTTCAAGTGTACTTAGGTTTATCCTAGTTAGAATACAATTCCAAGAACATTGTTGCACTATGATAGTCTCTCTCCAGTGTTACATGAAGAATATCACCAGGCTCTGGAATCTCCCACAGATCCAGTAACTACATCAGTGTAAGAGATGCACCATCAAAATGAATAGTTTCTATTAATATCTGCCTATCAAATGGCATTTTGAATGAGTCACCCAACCATCACCAAGCCAAATTAGCATGCAAACTTTTTGGAAGTGCATTTTTTAAGAAAAATAATTGGTAAGCACATGAAATATCCAAATGGAATTTCCGTTTTCATCTTCTAGGAAAAATATTGCGCTTCTCTGATTTATTCTACATCACTTTTTAAAGAAGAAAAAAGACTGTACATGATTTTTCAAAAATAACAATAACCTCACATACATCCGCTTATAGTACGAAAATATATGTCAGAAGACGGCGACTCAAGCAAGAAACACCAGAGAAAACTTAGCGTTATATGAAAGTGAGCTGATGTACATAGAAATTCCCACTCACCCTCCATCATCATCATCATCTTCCTCTCCAGCGGGCGGGCTGTGCAAGGCACTTGTTGATTTTGCTTTCAGCGACACAACGGTGACTTGCTCACTGTCTTTTGACCTCGAACGCTTTCTTCCACTTTTGAAAAACTTTCGCATAGCCTCCAGCGGCTTGAATTTCTTCTTTTTCCCCTCCATCCTGACATCTGAAGAGAGAGAGAAAGCAAACCGCATATCCAGAACTTACTACAAATCTAAAAGGGGCATCTGTTTCATGAGGCAGGATGCCGCATGAGGTCTTAGACGTAGCTCCAAATGAGCCGACAAATGCATCCTAAGTCTCCTCGATCTTCTTTTTTTTTTTGTTTTGTTTTGGTGTCAGTTAGTAAGCAAAAGCAGGGGGGGGCTGTCTTCTAGAAGTGATGCAAACATTACGAATCTGACTTGCCCAGAACTCTATTGCAAACATTCACTATCAGCGCCACTGTCTTAACGTTTGCAGAAAGCTAAGGCGGATTTGAGAGTTTTCGCCGTTCCAAAGTTCTGCATGGCTGTTCTGAGATCAGCTACTTACAGACAGATCAAGCAGTGCTTGGATGTTGTAAGGGTCCTGACCAGCTGTGTTGATACAAACTACGTAACTGCTCTCCTATTTCAAACTGTGCCACTAAAAAAAGAGAAAACACACACACACACACACACGAAGAAACAACAAAACCTTTCACCTTTAACCCTTTGGCTCCTGAAATACCAAAAAAAAAACAAAAAAAACATCCCCCCCCCCCAGATCTGAAACTTTTAATTTCAGTTACTTTCTGAAAGACATTTAACACCCTGCAATGGCAATTTCAGGGCTAAATGTTGCAAGTTTTAAGGAAAAAAATTCCCTCCACAAAGAAATACGTCTTTTTTTTGTTTTGTTTTTCTTTAAGGTAAAGGTAAGACCTAGCCTCCTCACCTTCTCAGTCCTAACTTGTTTCCCCTGTTTGTCGGAGTCCGAATGTTCTCTGCTGCAGTTTTTTTTTTTAAAAAAAAAAAAAACAACAAACAAACAAAAATCCAGATGAAGATAATTAGCAGCAGCCAGACCAAGTTTTCTTCTATACAGCAGCTGTATGACATACGCATCATTAGAAGCGTATTCTTAGCAGATGTGCGCGGGTACATACTCTGATCCACACCCAGACTGGGCTAAAACCAACTTTGAGAGACAGACATTACTTAGTGACAAGACTAAAACAATCCTGGAGATTTTCTTTATCAAAAATTACCTCCCCCACCCACCACTCTTTCCTTCCAGAATACTCTTTCAATGAATGACCGACCTATTAATCAGTCTCCTGGGGGAAAACATCCAGATCTGCCATTTCTAACCAGCTTGGAAAAGTTACATGATATACTCCATATTCAACCCAAGATTATTGGTAGAGTTGCCACAGTAACCCTGCAAGCTCACAAAATACAAAAAAAACAACAAACTCTGGCGCAGTTTTCTCCTTAGCATTCATCAAAACTGGTTAATAATAATAATAAATTATTATTATTTTTGTTTAAATCTAGTCACAGGGATTCTCCATGTTGTTCTTATTTTATTTTTAGGATCACAGCATGAAAAGTTCCTATGATATTACATCTGACATGCCATGGTCAAGCTACATTCCCAATCTAAAAGGTATCTGGGCTAAAGATAGTAAAGATGCAGGTGTCAGAAAATGATAAATGTTGTAAAGTGCGCCATGAATAGCAGTCATTACTCAAAAATGGTTTGAAAAATAGGCTGTCAAAAGACAAATTCAAATGTACTGCTCACTTAGTGTCTATTGTTACAAAACACGTAAACTACAACAACAAACTGATCAAGATTTTATAGAAATGGGGTCTAGGCAGGAAATAAGCTGCAGATAACCAGCTGGAAGTCTGTGAAACAATGCCATGTCAGTCTAGAGGTGAAAAGGCAAACACTGAATTCCCTGACTGTTGGGTCGACCATTGTTTGCAATTCAGCTCCATGACTCAATCTACCTGTTCAACCACCGTGGAATAGGCTGCTGTCACTCAAACTGCTGTTCATGACCACAATCATGCACACAGTGATGCCACATCACAGCAGTGCCATCTTTGGTCACAAAGGTCAATGAACAAACAGGCAGAGAAAAAGTCAGACTTCCCACTTAACTATAAACTCCCACCTTACCAAGGTAGAGAATTATTTTAATACTAAATATATAAACAAGTTTACTGTAATAGCATATTTATTTCAAGTTAATTTAGTGTTCCAGTATACATGAACAATGCTTTTTAAAATTATTTATAAAAAACAGCTGGGATATTAAAACTAATCTTAAAAAAATACCCTAACCTCTCACGTTCCAGGCTGCAAACTTTATCATGATAAAGATTGAAAAATTAAAGCAACGTGAAGCAAATGTATATATATATATATATATATATATATTTTAATCTACCAATTAAAATTATTTTTAAATGTGAAGTCTACAAAAGCATACATCTCAATCCTGTGCAATGAAATATTATTTATTACAAATTTTCTTACCATTTTTAAATAAACTCTCACTTGTACCAGGACCTTCTCTATACTTCCCCCTCAGTCCATGGAACCGTATCCATAGATGCCAGTCATGGTTTTAAAATTTCTACAAATGCACACTGATTACAGAACTCAATACTCCAACAGATTGATACTTTAAAAACCAAAACAAAACGATAAATACACCCAGTTATATAATCAAGGGATTGAAAACTATTTTTTTTTTTTTACCTTCCACATCAAAGGCTTTGCCACACAGGTGCTTCAGACAAGACCTTTAACACTCTGGATATCACCTGTGGCGGGGCTTTTAGATCTACATCACTCAGCAGAGACTGAGCAATAGAGGGGTGTGACACATACCCAACATTACTCCAGCCCCAACCACACCCTCTTGCATTACTGGGGTGCTAACTATAAATGCAACCGGTAGACTGAGGTACCTCAGGTGACACGAGTAACACTGTCCGTACTCCGAGTCAATCTTTTAAAGCAAAACTTGAAAATAAAAACAAGATATCTGGAGAAAATCCAATAAATGTCCAAGAACAAAAAAAGAAAACTATACAAATAACCGTCGTCTCCATCTATTTAATTATCAGAAGTATTCATCCAAAAATTCTATCGTGCCTTTCTAGAACCGTTACCTTTCAAATGAATTTAAAGAAAATGAAAGGATACAATACAACGTAGCAGCTTTTAAAGCTATTAAGTTGAAACAAGACTTACATAAGAGGTGAGGTGGGAAAGCAGCTAAAAATTAAGAATGTGAATTAACAAATTCTGAAGGGGAATAACATGGGTAAATAAAATGTGAAGAGTAACTAACATTATGATTAGATAACATTGGACTTATTAAAAAAATAATAAATGGTATCTATATATTATGGATGGTCAACTGAAACGTGGTCTGACAGCATTACAGCAATGCTATTTCTTTTGAAAATCCCAAATATAATACTAAGATACCTCCTAAAAAAGATGCTCATGCTAAATGTTCTTTTCTTAAAAGCATCCTGTGAGATTCCCTCAATGCCAATTGACCCTCTCCATTTTGTTTTTAATTAACCAACTTACCCAAAACTGCTGGTATAATTCCAAAATAAATAATAGATCCAAGGAAATTCATCATTAGAATTGTGAACAACCAAGATTATGTTCGATTAATAGAAGACTTAACATATCCAATATCCATCCAAATCAGGAAATCACTGGTAGTAACCAGCATTACTATTTTAATTTTGCAATAATTCGATGATAACAGAATGGATCTGACCATAATTCACTTATGGTTGTTAAACCTGATAACTACGCTATCCTTCATGCCAAAGTTGGGAAAATGGCCGGCCATACTGGGAAGCATTCAAAATGATTTATTGCCAGGTGCGCAGGAGGAAGAGTAAAAACAAAAATCCATTGCAGTGGCCAGACTTGCCAACATTTTTTAGTCTCTTCTTTTTTTTTTTTTCTTCCTTTGTGAAACGCGAAGTTACTAGAGATATTCAAATGAAAATTCTGAGGGCTGGATACCATTATGGCAATGCTAATTCATCAGAGTTTCATTTGGATGTTCCTAGTATCCATTCTAAATCAATTACTGGATAATGTATATTTTTTTAGTTTCAATGTACACCAGGTGTAGGTGACCTAGCCAAATAAAAACCCAGGTATTAAATAAGGTATTGTTTAAATCCTGATACAGTTTATTCTTGCTTTTGTGTATCCATCTTTTAAAGATGAGAACATTTATGCTTCATAACAAGACTATAAAAATAAGTAAAGTATACAATTTTATACAGAAAATGGTGGGGGGTCATTATGCATCATAATCTCCAATTGTTTCCCCTTTTTTTTGATATATTTTAATCAAGTTGATGTCAAACTGCTGTGTAATAATGATGGTTTACATCATAATCAATACATACAGTGGCAAAATTTATGATCTTCATAATCACATCCCTACAAATTCCTTATTGATTTTAATTCCCTCCTGAGCAAATTTAAGTGAGGTGGGTGATTACTGAGCCACATGTATAAAAACTGAAAATGGGGCCAAACCTTCCTATGATTGGTAACAGTCATTGCATCGCTGTATACGAACCAGTTTAAAGATATATCTATATGGCAATACAAGCCAAGTAACGCAGAGCTTATACGACAGACAGAATGGATTTCTGTAATGAGAAAGGAAGAAGAACATCACTATATAAGCAATTTTGCTCAAAGTTGCTTTGCCAGTCCAAAACAAGGGGAGGGAAAGGAGAGAAAAATCACAACACCGCCCCCCCCACCAAACCTAAAATTAAAATCCTGGAAAAGAATTCTCTCCGAGATGGATGGAATAAAATGAAAACAAAATATGAATGGACAAAAATCAACTGCACTGGATTTTACAGTTTCATCTCTGGTGATCTAACTTCAAATGAGTCACTTTTTGATGCTACTGCAGACTGTCATAGTGTTGCTGTATCAGCTCTTCATCCTTGACACTGTGTCCAGTTGCCTTTTACTCTGTGCTCAACATTTGCCAAGTCTGTGACACAAATGCTGGAAACTCCAAATGGATTCATACGGCGGCTGCTATAAGAAACATCATATGGCGCTGTCTGTAGCATCTTCTTGAAACTTTTCTTGACCTCGTCTGACAACAAGGAATTCCATGCATCCAATTACCACTCGACAGTCCCATCCATCTCTCTTGGATGGTTTGGTTAAACCATCGATTCCAGGATACATCAGCCAGTTATACCAGGGGGTAGTGAAACCACCTGGAGTCACTGCAATGTTTAGGTTGCAGTCCCCATACCTGCAAACGCTTGCTCACTGCCTTAGTCCAACATGAAAATTCCTCAATGGATTACATTTGTCCCAAACTATTCCTAAAGAGTGTGAAGGGCATACAGACTCGCCCATTAAAACATTTACTGAAGCTTACCTGTTTCTCTGATCCATTTACGAAATTTCCTGGTTTCTGATATCCAACAACTGGCCATTGCTTCAGACTAACAAGATCCTCCACTGGAAACTCAAACTGAGATAAAACAACTCTGAATCCTAGTCACTTCCTCCCAAACCTTTTTTTTTTTTAAAGAAAGTTTCTCATTACAGACAAATGGATTTATGACCAACAACTCTACGAACACCATCGGTCTTTAGTACAAACTGTCCTTAGTATTAACCACACATTCATCTGACTGATGTGAGGAAAAAACAACAACAATATTTGCTGGTCTAATAGGAATAATTCTGATAACTTGCCATATTTCCTGCTGAATAATCTGATAAACAGAATTCAGACAGTGGAAAATGTCAAACAGCAACATGCTCAACTAGTTAAGCTCCTTGATCCATCTGCTATAAAAAAAATAGAACTAACTAGGTTGGGGATTACAGTGGATTAAGGCCAGTTCCTGGGCATGAATTAGCCAACACCCTCCAAAAGCAACAGTATTAAATCAAACCCCCCTTTTTTTTCTTTTTTTTTTGAGTCTATATGAAATAATTATAGAAATACCACTCTTTTAGATTATTCTTATCTCTCTCTCTCTCTCAAATATTTATTTTGAACCGTATTACACCAAAAGAGTTATCACCACCTGTATTGGCTCTTCTGAATGATCATAGCTGCTGCATTACTGTCATAGCAGCACCATCCAAGATGATAAATCACTCTTTGGCCAATGTCATTTATTGCCCGCTCATGCTAAACTCTGTACTCCAATAGTTTCCCTCCGAAAATCAGCATTCTTTCCTATTTTGCAATGAAGACACTTGGCACCCCACCATCATACCATGTCTCAATATTCATCCTATTAATTCTTATAGGCCATTATAACAACACCCTTATTCTTCCCCAAAAGCCACTTCTGTTGATGAATATTCATACATATCACTAAGCTAAAATGCTTTAGCTTACAGTCTTAAGTCTCTTTTTTATGTTCTTATTTGGTAAATAAGAAAAACAGTTGATCACATACAAAAAAAAAACAAATAGGCAACAATGAATGACTAATCTTGCAAACTAGCATTTAATCAGTTGGTGGTTTTTCTTTATATCTACATGTGCAGGAGAGGTGGAAGAGTCTTCCGGAAAATAGAGAGTTTTATTTGCACAGAACAGCCATAGTCTGTTAACGGAGTCGGGTATCAATGTTAAGTAGATGAAACATACAAAAAACTACATAAACAGAAGTTGTCAGCTGAAGGTCATGATTGAGAGGGCCCTTTATCTTTTAAAGCACAATAATACCTATATGTATAGGTTCTATTTTTAATTATATGTAAGTGAAAACTAAAGTGCTAATCAAGAGGTAAGAGGTCAAACTGTTACTGTCACGCTTTCCTTTGCTTTCCACCTGAACAGAAAACACAACAAGCAGGCTCAACTGTGTATACAAAACCTTACAGGTAAGTACAACAGAGAAGCCCGTACTAACCTTTTATCTAACTTCTAATAATAGCCTGTCTGTATCAGTAAATTATTGCATAAATTCCATTTCTTGCTAAAATGTAAGTCTAGGATGCTGAGAGCCAAGGACTTGTTCCACAACAAGAGAGCCTCAGACAGTGTGCACTCTGGTAGCATTTTGGAATAGTAAAGGACAATAAAAAATTGCGCTTGTAAGTATTTTAGGGCTGCAATGCCCCCCTCCCCTTTCCAGACTCAATCAGTAGCGACTGCCTAATTTTCCTGTAGCTATTCCAAGAGTATCATGTGATTAATTTGACGTAGAGCACTCGTCACAACCATACAATCAATCGTGACCATAGAGGTTATTTTAGAGTAAAACAACAAACAGTTAGATCAAAGTTACAGCCAACCATCAGTCAATGATGTATGGGGCCAGACAAAATATAGTTCTGCCTCAGAGGTCACAGGAGAGAGCCGAGGCCACAGCCATGTGTACAAAAAAACACTTAAACTTCCTGGTAGGTCATTCCATCTTCATTTGCCCAAACTGTTCCAGTGGTCAATCACTGGTATCTCTCTGGTGGACATCTATGAAGGAGGCCGCATTCCTCAAGACAATCCTCTTATGTGAGGCACATGTGAATAAGCCAGAAGAGCCATTTGTTTGAAAATGCAGTGTTAAAAATCAAAAATGTGTTGGAAAAAAAAATTCTCTAGTACAATAAGAGTTGGGAAAGAAACAAGAGTTAAATGCTAGCATTGTTTTGGCTCGAATAATACCAACTGCACAAAGACTCCCTCGAGTGGCAATGAGTGGTTCTTGTGAAGTATAATCAATAGGCAAAAGTGCGAACAGCAGCTCCTCTGCTGAGGAAAAACACACAGTAGCGATATCAATTAGACCACTTTGCCCACTGTTGGCGCTAACTTGTTGAAAATGAAGTGACTCACTATAAACCTAAAAAAAAAAAAAGTACACTTAAAAACCAGTTATGCCAACAAAAGGTCCTAGAGATATGTTAGTTCTGCTCTAACTATCAAGTAGTGTTCAAGAGATGCTTCAGGCATGCATCACAATTAAATTGGTTAATTTTGCAGACTTACCATTTTCAAATAAAAAAAAAACAACAACAAACTTGTAAGCCTTTATATAATATAAAACTCGAGCATGCAGCGAGAGAGAAGCCTACTTCAAATTTTGTCATAGTGCTGACGGATAGAATTATATATCCATACCTTAATCCACATCCTGGAAAAAAGCATACAAATTTTACTTAAATCAACAGAAATGTATATGATCAGGACACCTATTATTCCGATAATCGCAGCAGTTTTCAAATTATTATCCTTTTTTTTTTCCTGCTCATTAAGCAGACATTCACATCTTACAAACAACAAAAAAAAGTTTCTACCCACGTTTAAGTCTATTTTAGCGGCTTCACTGATCTCAAACAGTTCTCAGCAAAGAAGAAACTTTTTGAATGACTCATCAATCGAGCGGCGGCACGACCCCCACCAGTTGTGCACATCGGGTTCGTGTGAAGTGCCAAAACAGAAGGGGGGTTAAGGTGGGGCAGGAAAGTCTCTTTTCTTTTGTTTTGTTTGGGAGCTCAGGATAACGAGGATTTCGTCTGAGAAGTTTCGTTTATGACACTTCACTCTTATTTCACGTTAATTCTGAGCCAGCCATTTAAGCTGAATTGACGGGCTCTGATGCTTTGAACAAGGAAGGGGGGGGGAAAGGGGTGGGGAGAGGGGACTACATGAGTTTCTGGCAGCCAATTTATGGAGAAATCGTTGGGTTGTTCTCCATGCGAACAATTCTCGACACAATTTTAAAATTCACTTGTTACGAAAGACCAGCGTAACTGCTCAACTTTCCATGTCAAGCGGTCAAAGTTATTAACACTCTAGCGAATGCTAAACATCGGAGGGAACGTAGAGGTCTAGCGGTTAGTCTACTGAACTGCTAAGAATGGGGAGAGAGTGGGGGAGTGGAAAAGTTTGAATCCTGGTGGGAACTGGCTCAGTTTGGGCACACCCCCCCCCCAGCATTGGTTTCTTGTACTTCGTTGTAAGCCAACTGTGTTGGTTTTCTCCAAGCTCCCTGGTTTCCTCCCACATCTAAAAATGCTAAAGTGTTCTTCTGGTGGGGAATTTCCATGATGGTGGGTACATGGCTAACTTCTCTTAGCAAACCCAAACTAGGGAGGGAGGGAGGGAGTGTGTAGAGATCAGCATAAAATCAATATAAAATATATATAATTTCCAGTCGAATATCATTTTACTTGTGTAAACTGAGCATCTTTATTTTCTCTTAGAAAGAAAACTTTAAGTATTGTAAAAAAAAATAAATAAATAAATTTGGTTTAATACTCCAATTCTTGGTCCTAATACAGTTAAGGTAATAGACGCATACACACAGTCATTTCAGTAATAAAAACGTTTTAGCTTGTAAAGTTCCAGAGTTTGGTTTTTAAACAAGCACCAGCAAGAACCAATCTTATTACACACTCTGAATTGGCATGTAAGAGTAAAACAAAAGCAATTGAGTCAAAAGTACACAGCAGGCAGTAGAAACAACCTGCGCGATTTGATGTATTTCAATAAATCAAAGTGATAAAGTACTTAGTAATAGCACATCGAACAATGTGCGACAACTAACAGCAGTAAGCCCTATGTGAAAAGAACTATTTAAAAAAAAGTCTCAGGGAGTCCTCATACAAGCCAAATTAAGTTATCAACTTACACCTAGATGTGCACAGTTTCAACCTTACACTCTAACAGGTATGTTTGTGTGGTTCTTTAATACTGCCTAAAACTTGCAAGTAGCATTTTGTTCTGTTTTTAGGAGGAAGAAAGGCTTCTAGCACCTGTCTCCTGGAACGTACCTTGTAACAAAATCAGGGCTTTAGCTAAATCCTTACAGTTCCTAATTTCATTATTGAACAACAAAGCTACTAAGATTGATTAACATTTCCGTATTCTATTTACTTCACAGTACACCAGGACTTGGTTATCAAGAGTGCAAGCAAACAAATTTTCTATCTTGTATTACAAAATATCAAATCAAGGTGCTTGTAACTTTGCTTCATTAGTTACATACAATATACATGTAAGTAAGTTTGATGTCCAGTAATAAAGGATAAGCTTTTCTCACATTTATTATGTGCATTACTGGTTGCTCTACATATTTCCGTCTAACAAATATTTTCAAAATTGTGTGTTTGTTAGTTACCCTTTCACAGCCAAACTGTAGCACCTAAAGACCTCAAATTGTGTGTAGGTACTTCATAATCTGGGCAGGGTATTAAGCTATCACACTTTGGCCTTGAAAGTTATTTTGAGGCCACCAAAGGATATTTTTCAAAAGCTTTATAGATTACATTTGGTTCACCGCAGTCATTCAAAATATAATGGAGGTAGCTTGGGATCAAAGGCAGGATCCAAGGGTACCACAGCCTGGCCTCAAAGGCCACCTCTCAATGTTCAGAGTTACTACAGCTTCTCAGTACTCATTCAACCAAGAAGTGGCCACAGGTTTTAAATTTTCAACAGTCAGCCTTGAAGGCCATTTGAAAGCCATCAACAGGTTTTGACATCATACACGGTATAATTGAAAACTAAGAATAAAAATTAATTTTGTATTTTTATACAAATTTGTCATCTTATAAGTCAGATGAAACAACCATTATGCAATTTTTTAAAAGCCCCCTTTGAATTAGGAGAATCCAGTTCTCTATAAAACTCAACTTTGCTATGATCACCAATAGCACAGGACCAATCATTTAAAGCTGTTGGCCTCAGTTTGGATGGTCCAGGCTTTTCCCACAGTCAACTGTATGTTGGATGGCCAATTGTTAGCCAAAACAAAATCTGTTTTGCCTTTCACCCCAAGGGAAAACTAAAACATTGTCTATAAAAAGGATCTTATGGAACAAAGTTAAATTTAAGTGTACAGCTTACGGGATGTTAAGAAATGTACCATTAGCTGTCAATGACTGTGTTGAAACAAATACAGTTCCTGTTTTTAAAATTGATATAAAACCTTTTTTTTTAAATATAAAAGCCAAGGAGAGGAAGCGTGACTGTACTCAACATATGAGAGATGGATATAATTTGCCGAGTAGAGCATAGGGAGTCCCGCAAATTAACCACGGATGAGTGAAATATCAGCATATCTACCGCACGCGATCTTCTGGCACAGAAAGGTAAATTGTTCAGGTTTTATGCAGAGACTGAAACAAATAAAGGAGTAGCAGACAGTATTCCGATCTGAAGCAAAGTGTGAAGAATTGGACGACTCTCTCTCTCTCTCTCTATAAATATATATAGAAATGATTCCAACAGAGATGATCAAAAGTTATTAGTGTTTCTGGTCCCATGTTTGAAAAGGGTAAAGATTACTATTTTTTTAACCTTGGTCTGTGCTGACCAAGAGAGAGAAATGTAGTTACAGTAATTATTCCCACCACTAATTTCTGAGCCCCATGTTCATTCAGTAGTTGTATTGCCAGCTATTTAATTCCCTGGATGCAGGAAAGTAAACTACATTTTTTTTTTTTTTTTAAGTGTGCAGAATGGTTTTTCTTTGTAGTTGTTTCAGAGACAGAAGATTAACCAGTGAATTCTTGCTGTTTTTTTTTTTTAAATCCTACTTAATAGTCTCAGTCCCTCTCTCTCTGAGAGAAAACCAGCAGACAGAAATAAATCCATACAGGGAAGTCAGGGGCCGGTTTTCTGGGAACTGACCCGAGAGTAGGCATTCCTACGACACAGACCGACCGCCGCTAGTGATCAGTCCCTTTCGTTCAGTCGGCCTGATGAACTGCTGAAAACTAACTGAGTTCAAAATCAGAAGGCAGGCACGCAGAAATGCCTGAAGAAATATAGTTCAAGATCGGTAATTTTAAGAAGAATTTTTTCCTAAAATTGTATGAATCAAATTTATTTAATAAGCTTTTAAAATCAATACAACTAAAGTTTTTTTTTTTTATTTATAAAGTCTAAAAAGATTTTGTACTAACTAAAAGGACACCTGTCCTCACACCTGGCATTTTAATCATACATTTACACATGGATTTACTCAAAGAGTATTATTACAGTGAATTTGTATTGATCAAAAACACCTGTAATCACAGGCACAATGTGTACAGAAATGATTTCTAACACCTTTAAAAAAAAAAAAAAAAAATTTGTTTTCCAACAACTAAAATTATGGTTGGTTGGTCAGGGTTTTCCAAAAAGCATAGAATTGATTTTTCTAAGCACAATAACAAGTTTACCTTTAACCGCCATTCTCTACATTTTTCTGCCAATAAAAGTAGATGTGAACTGTATTCAAAAACCTCACTGAATTCTAATGCCTACAATGCTTTTCTCTGTCTTTTTTTTTGTGTGTGTGTTTGTGTTTCCTGGAAATTCTGGAACATTTATTAGTAAACTGTTAATTCAAAAAAGGGGTTTACCAGAGCTGTTTCTATCCTATACTGGAAAACAAGCAGACGTCTGATGCAAACTTCTGAAGTTGAATGCAGTTCACGCATCATGGGTTTCTTCTGAGAGAAGGTATTCTCGCCCGTTAAATAGGCAGGTAATAGAAACAATTCAATAAAAGAAAAAAAGTAAAACAGTGTTGGGAGACCACAAAATGCTGGAAGACTATATCTAGCACGTTCCAAAGTTTGCGATAAATTAGGGATTCTCCCAGTTGTGTTGTAGAGAGCGAATGGGATGGGATGAGATGAGACAGTCTGCCAGATAACATTTTTTTCTTTTTTTGAAGGAAGATAAACCCTAATCCCTATCTGACTGCGAAGGTTCAGCTCCACCTACCAGAGCTAGAAATACTTCAAATTCAAAACCAAGTAAAACTAATTGGGCAGCCATCCCACCCACTTTCTTCGCCGTCTGGAATGAATCGTTTCTCATTTGCAATGCACCGAGTTCACAAAGTAGTCAAAACTAACAACGTTGGTTTCCTAAATGTTTTAACCAAAATAATACAAAAATGTGTCAAATAATTAATTACAGGGGCGGGGCTATTTTTATTGTTCTTTTTTTTTTTTAAATCTAGCTCATTAAAAACAAAATGACAGAAATGGCTCTCCAGAGAGGGGACAAAATAATTTATCAGCTGCTACAAACCACAGAAAAGGCTGCCGGATGTTACATTTTACTACAGCATCATTGAGCATCTTCAAATGATACAGCAGGTACCAACAAACTTGCTCAGGACTTTCGTGAAAGTAATGGCTTTTGGTCGACGGGTCTGTTCTGAGCAGACCAGGAGAAATTCCTCCACAGTAAGCAAAACTATTACTTAAAAACGCTGCTTCAAACAGCATCCAACATCACTCAAACATCGACACTCTAAAACTGGTAGATGGAAGGTGGTCTGGTAGTCTAACAGAGGAAAAAGTTATAGTGACCAGTCTGCCGACTCGTGTCTGTCTGTGTCTGTGTGCAGCAACCAGTAACAACAACTGACAAAGGGTTAATAGCTTTAGGAATTCTTGTCACCCCCAAAATGTGCAAGATTTCAGACACTGCCCTTCGCATCAGTCTACGCCCCATAACTCCACTACAGCAAGGTTTGGGAGACCACATCAGTGTAGGTGGTGGCACCTCACTGCTGGACACCAAGCGCTATTCCAGGAAGGGACAGTCAAACCAACCCTTAATCGTGCTTTAATATGGTTTCCCTGGCTGAATTACCCGGGGAAACCACCAAGCAAGCAGCCCCCTAGCTTTTGTCACCTTCCATTTATCTTATCACCTCTTTCATTTCAAAGTAAAAGTGGTTTTCTGCAGATAATTAATCAGTATTTTTCCACATTTTCAAGTACCTTTTGCTTGCAGCAGGATGAAGGAAAGGAAAAAAAAGATCATTTTACAAAAATTATACGATTTTTTTTTAAAATTTTTACTTTTGTTCTTTTTCTCCATCCTCATCCGCTGATCAGAAACAGCTCTTTTCTTACCGTTTCACACCACCTACGATTACTAAAAAACAAAAATAAAACAAACAGGAAAATGTTTAAAAAAAAAAAAAAAGGAAAACAATAGGAAATTTTTAAAGAAACCTACCTGGATACGTGGAAGACTCGGCTTTCCCATCTTCATCAGCAGTTATTTCACATTTCTCAGCAGTCTCTGATGCCATCCTGCTATCTTATCCAGCAGGACATTGGCTCCTATCAGTGAATAGATCCAATTTTGCATAAAACCCTGACATATGTACTCCAAGTGCTCATGCTCACCTTCAAAAGGAAATTAATATAAGAAAAACAAGCAACAGGTTATTTCATTATGGAAATTCAAAAGTGGAAAGCAGAAATGCGAGAGTTCTCTAGAAAGAAATGCTTCGGTCGGGGCCCCTCCACCGTTTTGCAGGTAACTACATGAAGCGGTGTGGCGCCAATGAATGTGTCTCATGTACTTGTTCTGCTTATTTTGTTGCTAGACCAGTTAACTTTTAAATTATTTTTTTTTTTTGTGCCAAGGAGGAAACTCTGGTGAAGGAAAAAAAACAATGCCATGGTCGTCTGTGAGAAAGCTTTTGCCAATCCCGTACCACACATGGGATCCCTACTAGAACTCTTGGGTGGGAAGGGTTTTTTTAATGTGGGAAGGAAACTGCAGTACCCAGAATAAACCCACAAGACTTGCTGCTGAAGAGAACCATTCATTTGAGCTGTAATGATAATTTACAATTACAACTACTTCAGTTTCAGCCGAGTTTTCAGTTGAATGACCTTAGTACCAACACCAGGATTCCAGCCATTCTGAGCATCTCTTTCAAATTAAAAATAAAGAAACACGCAGTTTCCCACAGAATTCTTCCAATAACTTGGTTCTTTTTGTTGTTGTAAGTACACATACAGCAGCACCACTGACAACTTATCTTTTCCATTCTACCTCAAAGTTCAATAAAACAAGATGCATCCAAATGTTAAAATTCCAATAATTTGTATGAACTAAAGGCAAAACATTCAAACTAGCTAAATCAATTAACAAAGGTTCTTTAACCCTCTGTATGTCACCTGGGTGGCATTTGCACCTTACTACCCTTCATGTCTGTATTATTCAGCATAGATTGTAACGACAAATCCATATATTCCCCCAACCCCACTTTTTTAAAAAAAATTTTTATTACAAGTCTGCTGACTAAATATACAGTCAATTTAACCCAAATACTAATTAGCGCTACTAGACTATGGCACAAATGCACCCCTGGTAGCAAAAGGTAGGTAAGAATTGATGCAGTATGTCGAGGGTTAATCAGCATAGCCACTTGTATTTAAATTAAATTAACACAATTTCCATCAGTTAAATCCGCGGAAACGTGGGAACGTTAATTTTTTTCCAAATTCTGTAGCATTTATAAAGCTTTTGTTGTTGTTTTATTCTACTGGATCATTCAAACCAGGACCATGTGGTCTGCGCTGTAAGTCACATCAGACCAAACTGAAAACCACACAGGATCTTTCTCGATTTTTACAGCGGCCTTTCCTACCGCACACACATACACCAGAGTGTGCTTGCCCATGCACATAACCTAACAACACGTTTGGTCAGTCAGTCGTTGGTAATACCTAGAATTCAATTCGTGTCTGACATGCACAACTGGCATTCATCTCAGACAGCAGATACCTTATTAAGTAGCCAAATAATAAAACCATTTCTGTGCAGCATTCAATCTCTGGAGTGGCTCCTCCCTCCAGACTAATTTGTCTACAGGATCAGAAAGTCGGCCTGATATTTTTGACTAACTTCCAATAAAGTTCGCGTTTCGTTTTGATGTTTTTATAAGGCTTGTACAAGGAAAACCCGTTCGCAGATATCTGATCAATGAGGAAGTAAAATTCACAAAATGTGCACAGGGAAAATTCATTAAATTTTTTGACATTATCACCAAAATAATCTGAGTGAATGGATTTTATTAAAATTGCTCAAGGATATTTTGAAACTGTAAAAGAGGCTGAACGTGTTTTGCATGAATATAGAAGTTTAATCGGGTTAAATAAACTGTAAAGTAAATATGAAATAAAAATAGGTAGTGCTATAAGCATGTTAATTTCACACCTATTACATATAGTATCAAAGGATATAGCACATCCATAAAGTTGTACAATTAATCTCAGTAGGATGAAATCATAAAACAAGTTATAATACTCAAGTGTCACAGCATATTATAATACCTCACATACAATAAACAAACCATTATCCAGTCTATATGCAACTGACTTGTCCAGTTATCCAACTCTTTCAATATAAGGCAAGATCAGTTATCCAACCTTTGTAGTCCATGAGTCAGTAACTAGGAGAACTGTACCCAAATTAGCTAGATTACCCATCTTCAAAATCTATTCAATTTGGTAAAATGCTTACTGAACATCCAGATACCAATAGTAAGATCAACTAGCGATGTGTTCAGTTTGGAGGCAGTAAAGAACACATCTGGAGTGGTGGCAACAACACATTTAGATTTCATATCAGATTTTAACCACTTGCCATGCTTGAAACATTAAAATCCAAAATGCAAATGGCCTTATACAAATCCATCATTACTTTGAATGCAGGCAATGAAACAAGAGGTTTCACCATATTAATAACTACCATCTACATTCCACTAATAACTCGCCCTAATTCGGCATCAATTACACAGAATGAAATAAAACATCATGGCATTCACACTTATTTACAAAACCAATGTCATTCACAATCTATACCACCTATGATCAGAAAGAAAAAACAGCAGCAGCAGCAGGGTTTGACCTCTACAAAAACTGGATTCTAAAATATACAACACAAATAACAAGATAATGATAATAAAAGTATAGCTACTTTTTTAATGTGTGCATGATGTCCCATGAACTCAAATAATTGTTTTCTCATAAAGATGCATTGTGCAGTAATAACGTTACCTGCAACTAGTACAGGTGTGGTGTGTTTGAAGTTTTAAAATGTAAGAATCCATCAGAAGCTCAAAGATGGTGACATGTAGTTCCACAGTTAGCATCATACATGGGAAACAATCCAGTCAGTGAATGTGCACCTTGAAGACAATGGAAGTTTTGAGAGTTTACCCTGTTCAGATAGAAAAAGTATTGGAAGCTGCATCAGATGTTTTCACATGTAGCTTCAGCAAGTCAGTCAGACATGAACAGAACTGGCACTGACCCCATTCCATTTGCATCAAGATCACAAGGAAATCTCACCTGCAGATATCGCAAGATGCTTTGAACCTCCAAAATTCAGCACACGGATATGTTATAGGTCATGCAAGATTGGACACCCAGTCATCACCACCATGTGGGTGACTGACAGAGGCTGGACAATAAGTTTTCTGGGCAAGGGACACCTCCCGATCTTTCTTGCAAGGTGTTCTGAAGGAAAGGGTACATCCTGAGAAACTTTAAAAAAGAGAGAGAGAGAGAGAGAGAGAGAGAGAGAAACAAATGTGCGTGGAGTTTGGCCTGAACTGTACAGAAAAGTTGTTTGAATGCGCTATTCTTTTTTATTTTTATTTTTTGATGTGACAGGTATTTATCTACATTTCAGGTTGTTACATAGAATAAATGCAATTTAAAATAATGAAACAATCAACTTCCCCTGTCATTTTCTTACTGAAATATGAGCATTGAGTCTGTCTGTCTGTTTGGTTAACCAACTTCTCTCAAAAAAATGACAAACTTCAAAGTAACAATGACAACAGCATCGATGCACCTGACAAACGTTTCAATTCACCTATGCCACGGCAACCGCTAGTTAATTCGCCCATTAATCTTTTTTTATTTTGTTTAAATAGCGCAGCAGCAGTTTGAACAAACAAATCCCCACGATGATGGCGTCAGCAACCTCGAAGTACCTAAAAACTCCCACCCGCAACAACCAACGATTGCAATCTCCATGGAATCGCAAAATCTGAAATGACTCGGCAAGAAAGAGCCATTCAAATCAGCACCCATCAGATGTCCGTCTGTCCGACCAGCCTCCCTGATGAAATCTTAAAGCTGACTACATCAAGATGTGAGGGCTTTCTTTCAGCTATTCAGCAAATTAACTGGCTGTTGTCATTTATCTCAGTTCCATTCAAAACACTGCAAGCTGCTTGGTTTCTGGAAATGTGCAGGGCAGAAACCAGAGCCAGATTCCTACACAAGCATCGAGACCGTAAGACTGTTCTTGTGCAGTCACTCAGATTCACCATTAGCAGCTCTTTAGACCAAATGGAAATATTCCATCTTGCTGGGGGGGGGTTGTTTGCAATCACCATTTTCCGTGATTATTTAAAGTCTCTCTTTGTCTTTTACTTACACCTGAATGGCACAAACACAAATTGTACATACAGTTCTGCCTAGCTCTTTCAAAAGTTTTTTTTTTTTTTTTTAGATAAAGAAATGTTGTTGTGGGCACCCCTAACCCCAGCTGATTCTATAATTTACAAAATAGCCGAAGCAAATGAAAGTAAAACACAGATCTTTCCATTTTATCTGGAGTAATAGTTTTAAACTGCTTTTCATGCAACACACGTTAAGAATATCCCGTATACAAATCTTTCCTGTTACAAAATTTCCAGATTCCATCCATTTTATAAACAAAGACAACACAATTATATCTTTAATAATTTCATCGGTTCTTGTTTTGCCAATCTCTCAAGTTTTTCCTTCACCTTGTAGGTTTGTTTTCCTTAATTCTTCCAGATAATTTTATCATCAGCATCATCGATAACAGATCAGGTCATGAAAAAAACTGATACAACTTCGCAGACACCGAGTGTTATTACCAGTCTCAGTAATGGCAGGCAGAGATGCCAGAACAGTGATAATCAGCATTTTCTAATATACAATTCACATATCAACAATAGCGATACACACATTCTGGTAACTACATTTATTTCCTGGTTCTTTCCTATATATTACATTCTGTAAGACAGCAAATATTCCACTAATTTATAAATAACCACAAAATAAAATTTCCCAGTAACTTTAGCAATGGGTTTTTTTTTTTAAATGTCCTTTTTATAGTCTGTGGCAATAGGCTTCATCCCGATACTGCCAAAATCCAAACAGGTATGTAAAGTTCCGGCATTAACTATTCATAGAAGTATAGAGTATATAACAATCAAAACTGTTCTGGTTAATGTTTTTCCTTTAAATCCTCCTGTAGTAAGTCTGGTGAACTCGCTCTAATATCTCTCTTAGCGACTAATAATATACACATGCTTGACCTATCTTATTTTTACTCAAAATAGGTTTTCTTTCACCTGCAGAGAGAGAGAGACTTTGTCTGTCTGTCTGTCTGTCTATCTCTCCACCCCAATTTCAGAAACTACTGTATGTCTGTAGTAAACCCATAGGTAGTTTCAGGTGAACAGCACAGAACTCATGAACAGAAAGAACAGTAATAGTTACATCAAAGTCTCTTATTTATAAACTATAAATAAATAATCCATAACGAACACTGACATTTTGTCGATTTGTACCATAAAAAAAAAAAAAACAACAACCTGTCACCTACCTATCCCCTGCCCTCTCAGTTCATAGTCTAGGTGTGAATTCGCTGATAGAAAGAACCAGAACAGAAAAAAAACAGCACACATTTGAAGGGTGGAATCCAAACCGCCACAGAGGATGAGATGAGAAGCCAGCTGAGAATTTAAATGCCCTATTATCTACCCATGACAACAGAAATACTAGTGTCAAGTGGTAGCTAGGAAGCCCTTAGCGGAACCTGAAAATGAACTATTGTATTAATGCCTGGTGAAGCAGAACTAAAGGATAACATGAAACCAAATACAAACCAGCATTTATGATAGTAGTACAGGTATCTGGAAAAATTAACTTACTATCTTATTAACAAATCATCACTTTGTATACACAGCTACTTTCAAAAAGGATGCCAAGGTTAATAGCAATCTTTGGTAAGCTGAAAGCACTGGAATTTCGTCGCAGACAATGTTAATCAGACTGTAAATGGAGGTAGACGATTCCAAGGCAAGAAAATTACCCCCTTTGGAGATCTGAAAGCCAGACAAAGCCTTGAATAATTCACAAATAAATCGGTCTTGAGCTCGTGGATATTTGGGTTTAAAGCTGCTGTGCATGGAGATGAGGATTTTATTTTTTTACCAGTATGAGGAAGTTCTATTTAGCATCCTCCACCTGGGTGCAAACGGATGCAGGAAGCCTATAAACGACAGTGGTTATCGATCAGGGATTTTCTGTTCCTTTCCTTCGAATGCTTTATTTTAGTTAAGGATCAGATAATAGCAACCAGACAGAACCAGTGTTCCAACCTTACTTGTGTTAGCCACTTTTAGAAAGAGACAGACGGACGGACGGATCCCCTCTCTGTCTATTTCGGCAAAGAAGCAACAACAACAACAACATGATACCTTTGGGTGTTGGGACTGGCAGGTGGTGGGTTCCACGTTAGGATTTTTGATATCAGGGACACGGGAGAGTAGATCCTCGTTTCTAATGAGGACTTGGCACCGAAAACAAGTGCCCACCTCTTCCACCTGTCTATTATCGCGAGGGTTCACACGACCTTAAGTTTAGAAATGGAGAAGAAAATTAGGGCAAAGCCAGGCTCTGCATTACACGCGGTACAGCGGCAGCTAAGTTACCTTTAGTCTCACCTTCCCTAACAGTTATTAAAGGGGCTTTGTTGCCTAACACGGTTTGTCGACAGTCGCTCCTCCAAATAAGCAGGCTCTTACTCGCACCCCTCCCTAACAGGGTACACGAGACAAGGTTCCGGGGGGGGTGGTGGTACCCACCCACCCGGCCGACTACTATTACGGGTGGACACCGATTTCTCAAGCACCCACCCCGCACTGACTCAATGTGGGACAGAAATCCCTTTGTGCCCTGCCTGGCGGCCGAATTCTACGGTTTTCAGGGCGTGAACTGCTCCCCCTCCCACCGTCCCCCCGTACGGCTCAGGGCTAGCAGCAGCAGCAGCAGGACCTGGTAATGGCCGGGTCCCGAGCGGGTGCCTGGCTGCTGCAGGACGGTGAACGGACCGCAGCTATTAACGACGTCCCCTTGTCTCCGTCCAGCACTAATATAACAGGCGGGACGGCCCGACCCCCTGCCCCTTCTACGTTAACAAACATCAACTCAACCAGCTCTCACCTGCTATGGCCCCGGCCTCGGTAAACACCGTAAAGATCCAACTCAGTGCATCGACCGCCGCGACCCCCTTTAAAATCAGAAATGGTGGTCAGAGGCGATCATGTGATCTCCACATTTCCTGGACGAACGTGGCGGTCACGTGCGAGAGCGCGAACAGTCGGTGCCCCCCCCTTGCTTCTCCCCTTTTACCCCTTCACCTCCTTCGAGAGAGATAGAGAGAGAGAGAGATGTCTTGTCCGGACAGGTCGGTATGGCGGGGGTTCGAGTCGCTCGTTAGGGAAGGGAGGGAGCTGTCTACTGGTGGAAAGTCGACCTGATGCTAGCAGCAGTTTGGGGACTCGAACCTACTGAGATTGGGGGGGGTCGTATGACTTTAAAAGGGCAACGACGACTCGCCGTTTTCTTTTCTTACATTAATAATAACAATAATAATAATAATAATAATAATAATAATAATAACAACAATGAATGGTGATCAATCATATGGTAATGTAATAATAAAACATCTGACTAACACTGGAAGAGTGGACCTGTACACATTCCTTTTGTTACCAGTTACCTGTACAGCATCAACTCTGACTGGGAGGGCCGAGCCGTGGGTCACCGTCCCGTGGACATACAGCTGATGCCCTCCACTGGAAGCGTCAAGGTCCTCGTGTCATCACCCTTCTATAACGATCCCCCGCGCCCCGGTGGCTCAGAAGGCGAACCGTTTGCTGGACTATGGGACTACGAAGGTACGGCAAAGCCCCCATCATCACCGCTCTGAATCACCCACGCGCGCGGATCCTAATCATCCGAAGAGTAAGGGGATTTTCCGGCCCCTACATAATCTCAGTTGTGGGTGAGTTTTCAGGCGCAACGTTTTTGAGTGCACTAAAGTATCCTGAAGTTAGTTAAGTACCTATACAAACCGTTTTTGTTTTAGCTAACAATAAGGGCTTTCCTGTTTGCACTCTGTGTCTTAGTGGCAAAGGTAGCACGTATCAGTTGGTGATAAAAGTGAGGAGCCGACAGCTATTACCTGAGTAAAATAATGGGACATGTCAGATGGAGTAACCTAAATATACTAGCTGCAACTGCATCAGAAGATATCTTATGGAAATATTTTGTCTTTCAGTTGTGGAGACTTTTTTTCTGAACGATAAAGACCAGTATTTGGAGGTAGAGTTATGTCCGTAAGTATGTACACACCAATACCTTTAACCTAGAATTTTCACTCAGTGGCGTGTTCAGGTGAATGTGTTATTTATAGTGGATGTTACAAGAATCAAACCTGAGCCTCTCTTTTTTGGGGGATGGGTGGTGTGAGGATTAGCTTACCACAAAATATCCTTGGGTCACCAGCTGTAATTCTGATCAGTTTGGGGGGGCTCTCTTCAGTGAAATGATCCAAATGGAAACTGGTTCAAGGCTAGCAGACAGTCACTGTGGGCAATTAGCTGTGGCCTCCCATTCTAACTGATGGAATGTGGCAGGCCTGTGGTATTCACCAAAAGGATGCCCCCATTCAATTCCAAGGTAGCAGATCTGTTTACAAAGCATGCAGAAGGAAAATATTTTACTAAGCTAGGAATAATTGTTAAACATCTGGTGATAACACCACCTCTAGTGATGATTCCAAGATTCATTTTCAGCAGCCATGAAGGGAGTACACATGTTCATTAGTGTAATTCTCACCTCCAGCTGTTCTTCAACAAACCCCTGACTGGGTTTTTGGCTGACTTTTCACATGTGTTGATTGATTATGGAGTGAAGACTGTTGGTGAACATCTGCAGACATTTTAGCTGCTGTTAGAAAGGCTAATGAGGGATCAGTATTAAGAAATCCTTATGGCATCAAACATGATGAAGCCAACAAATTAATATAAATAAAAAGCATCACTTTTCACCTGAGCCAAACCACTGCTATGGTAAAGCAGAAATCTTGGATTTGTTGTGGATACTCGTTACAACTTCCTGTGTGAAATCAGTGGATGTTCACTAAGGCTTAGAATTTGTCCAGTGACATAATTGCTATAATTCCAAGAGAAAAATGTATAATATTTTTGGAAAATCTGTATGTTTCAGACACATCGCCTGATGGTGTTGAATTTTGGGATGAAAGGCTCCCACTGTTGTTCTGTTCAGAATCTGAGCCAAAAATTCTGAGCAGGTCCAGATATAGTTGTTCAAAGTTTATTACAATTTTTTAAATGTCCTTACTGAGAGAGCAGCATCCAAAGATGTACACGTATACATGCAAACACTTTAATTGCATGGCTGGTCAATTTGGATGAGAAAAATTACATTGGGGAACTTAGCTGAGCTTCTTTTTCTTTTAAATTTGTCTATGGCAAAAATGGAAATTAACTAGACTTTTTTCACTGTTTTTGCACTATTTCTGGGAGTAGTGGTGATCTCCCCTCGACTAGAATCTTTTCAGGATTCTGAAGTTGAGAGACAGGGTGTATCGGGTTTGCATTTGGCCAAGCAGTGAAATCGAGCAATGACAGCATGACCAAAGAATTCTTCTAGTGCATCTGAATTTGTGGTCATGTGATCTACTAAACTTTGTAAGTTGTGTGTCACTTCAGTAACAATCGTAGGAGAGCAGAAGGGCAGGTGGTATGCTTCCATGGACCGGCTTCCTCAACAGCAGCTATCTCCATCAAGCCCTGGGTGTTCCCACAGTGGAACTTTTTGCAGAAAACCACCACAAAGAGCCAAAACTCTTGCCACAAGCAGAGCGCTACAGATCATTGAAGTAAGAGACTTGCTGCAGTGGTCAAAATCACAGAACCTTCAACAGTGGACACAATTCACCTGCTTCCTCTACATTACGGGCTTTACTACCAGGCCACGCATGCACGAACCTCTCCTCAGTGCAAAGAAGGGGAGAGTCAGTGGTGACTGGGGCAGTGACCTATGGAAGAATGTTGTGTGTAAAGAATCCGTATCAGTAACGTAAACTGCTTGGTACATTATGATCTAAACCTCTGATGCTTTGCTTAAGAACCGTCCTCTCTCGTAGAATGAGCTGTGGAACAAGGGAACTTATCTTTGAAAACATTTTGGCATTTCTGGAAAAACCGCCATTGACCATTTTAAAAGAAGACCAAGAAGTTCTTGATGTTGGAAATTTTCACATGTGATCACTGTTTTGTCATTTGTAGATCTACCACTGTTCCTGTTTTGGTGAATAGACTAGGTTATCTGATTAGTCATGCTTGTGCCGTCATTCTTCTACCTTTGATAAACACATCGCCTGAGGGACAACTGTTTTACTTCTAGAAACTGACAGGTACTAGATTAATAGATGGAAGGAAGAATGCTGTCAGTCTTCACATAAATGTTTCTAAGTTTATTTTTTAACTGATATTTAATGAAGATTTAATAAAGGAAAGTAAAAAAAATCTTTAGATTTCTTAATTCGCAACATTTATTAGCAAAAAAAAAGGTATCTCTATTAAATTTACACACAAATTTTAGTAGTTTTTCAAATAGACTTTTGTTGGAATTTATTAACAAATATTTCTATGATTACCTTTCTACAAAGATGTTTTCAAGCCCTTCCTTTTAAATACCGTCTGTCTTGATCATCATTGCCTACAACCGTAGGTATGCACTGTTGATTAATCAGGCTGTGTAGTGCTCTGCACCTTGTGGGCCTTGGCATTTCAGTCTTCATTGGGAAATGAAAAGTCCCTACTAGCGCTCTATTTAGCTGTGGTGGGAAACTCATGCCGATGGATTGATACAGAAGAAACCATGTGATTGGAGGTTTGCCAGCCCCAGTCAATCTCCAGTGAGGATTGAATGTGTGCAATCTGCCACTCAGAAATGATATGATGTCTGTAAATCCATGATCAGAAAAGAAACTGGCCGACTTCCTGCAACAGCTGAACTCTTAAACACACCGCATATGTACTGTCGATGGAAATAAAGTAAAGTCTTAAAAGGTTTTATTAAAATGGCGAAGGAAAGTCAAAGAAAAGTTACTGCAACAGGCAGTGAAATCCAGATAAACATGTGAGATTAAATAACCACGGTAATAGTATAACCCAAATGTGAAGCATCTTTTTCTGGAAAATGACTTGAAGATGTCCCGACTCAAAATCACTCGGTACTGTCGTGGTAAATGTCTGCTGTACGGGTCCTACCGGTTTGACATCACTGTAAGTTGGTCACTGAACTCCCAGTAATGACATGCACACACACACACTGTTAGTTCATGGTAGGTAATCTGAACAACGCAGCTGTCTAACTGACTGACTTTGGTTCGAAAGGAAAACAACAGAAGACGAATGTAAATAGTAATACATTTCCGCTGCCAAGCACATACATGAGAGGTCATCACATCTCCAAACTGAAAATAAGGAGGTGAAGTAAACGTAACCTCGGGCGTGATACAGTGAGCAGCACTGAGGATTAGGAAAAGGGGGCTCACATTGTTTCCCCTGTAGGTCTTTTCAAGTCCACAGGGCTTGACAAAGATTACATTTATAAAAGAACTCTCTCATCATTATCATTTGGATTAGAAAAACAAATTAGTTAAAAGAAAAGTTGCTATTATACATTAAGTTTTAAAAAAATTTTATTATTATTATTATTTGGGAGTCTAATATCTTATTATGTGTATTTTTATTTTACATCAGTCATGGACAGCACCTAGTTCTTTTGCTAAACGGAAAGAAGAATGCCATAAAGGTAAACTTATTAAAAGTTTTGTTTCAAATTTAAGGAAAAAGTACAAGTATGCTGGTTAATTAAGAATTAGGAAATTCTGAGTTTTAATTTAGATAATTATAAGTTACATTCATTACATTAGTAAATGCTGAAAAATCGGTGATGAGCAGCAAGAGGATGCTTAACATTTGTGATTGATGGAATTAGATCGATCGACAGTGGTGTGGGAGGGGCTCAGCTGGAATGTGATCGCTGCTTTGTTTCTCAATACCTGTGTATACAACAAATGCTTTCAAATCCTTTGTTTTAAACGAACATTTGTCGTTGGTTTTTTTTTTCCTAAATAGATAGTACATTATGGATGGTCTGGTGGTTAGCGGACTGGACTGACAAGAGCCCGAGTTCGAATCCCAGTCAGACACAGGCTTAGGTTTGGCATGTCTCCCCCTCGAGGTTTGTTCTCAGTCTTCACCAACCACCCATGTGGGGTTTTCTTCCACATCTACAAATAAAGGGGCTCTAGTAGGGATTTGACACTGAGAAGTGGTCGTGCAACTCGCTCGCATGTAAACACATCATCCCTAATCTCCGTAACCAAGATAAGCATCTGAAAGCCCCTTACCTGGTTGGGGGGGGGCATACGACAGGATGAGACGAGTACATTATACCTTGCATAATTTTTAATTTAAAAAAAAAAAAATCCTATATCAGTCACTGACAAAAGTACTCATTACTCTAAGCAGGTGCTTGCTGTCAACAGCAGCTCTCACGAACTCCTCTAGTCGTTATATATATATATATGTTTATTTTAAGATGGTTTGTCGATTGTTTACGAACATTAATAAAGGCTAATTCCTTTTAAAGACAAGCATAAGAGATATTTCATATTCACGGAAGTGCACCTCGCTCGCTTTATCTCTAGGAGCAGCTACGTTTGACTTACTCAGCAAAGGTGAGCGGGGATCATTGGAGTGGTTGTGCGGAAATCCCATCAGGCTACTTCCCTCCCAGAGTTTGCCGGCTTAACGCTTACGCGATCCACGGGTCGGCCGAGGGACGGACCTACGAAGCGCTCTACCCCGCCAAGCCCGCTCTGCACGCGCACCCCGACTTGTAAGTACAGCCGTAATAACGCCACCTGACACCCGTCTCGCTCGCGGTCCCGGATATTATCCGCCACCATTGAAATGGTTGGTTAAAACGTTTTACCTGTGTGTGTGAGTAAGACGGCAAAAACTGGTTCTTCCGCTTTCGGGAGGCTTGCAGTAGGAGAGTGATGGGCGTGGAAGAGCCGCTCTAACTCTCCACCCGACTGACTTCCTCTGGAGGAGCTGGCAGGGGACCTGAAGGAAACAGCAGCTGCTAGGCCAAAAAACGGCTGGACAGAGAAGCTGCTGCTTTAAGGTTATGCATATTCTTCTAGAATAAACCACGATCGTTGCCAGCGCACGATGTCAGAAGTCTGAAGATAAAGTTTTTAATTTAGAATTGGTCATCAGGAAAATGTTACAGAGGGTTTTGTCGCTTCTCTCTCTCTTACTACTGACGTCACGTTTCTCTCTGTGGGTGTTGACGTCATCGATCTGTGTGCTGACGTCATCTCTCTTACTGACGTCACGTTTCTCTCTGTGAGTACTGACGTCATCGATCTGTGTATTGACGTCATCTCTCTCTTACTGACGTCATCTCTCTCTGTGTATTGACGTCATCTCTCTCTTACTGACGTCATCTCTCTCTGTGTACTGACGTCATCTCTCTTATTGACGTCATGTCTCTGTGGGTGCTGACGTAATCTCTCTCTTACTGACGTCATGTCTGTCTCTGTGTACTGATGTCATCGCTCTGTGTATTGACGTCATCTCTCTTATTGACGTCATGTCTCTGTGTATTAACGTCATGTCTCTCTGTGTATTGACGGCATCTCTGTGTACTGATGTCATCGCTCTGTGTATTGACGGCATCTCTCTCTTATTGACGGCATCTTTCTCTGTGTATTGACGTCATATCTCTCTTACTGACGTCATCTCTCTCTCTCTATTTTACACTTATAGCCAATCAGGAGACCTAAAAACAGGCCATCTAAACTTCAGTCTCGACACTGAGGAAATTAAATAAACCCTCAATTTTGTCCTCGTTGGCTATAATAACAAATCCTGATGTTTAGACGAATTATTTAGGGTCAGAGAGATTACCAGCATACTTTTTGAAGCTTCCGAATATATTTACAATATTTCTTCTCGTAATAAAAAAAAACAAACTCTGGAACCTGACCCTATTTTTTTTTTTTTTTTTTAAACTGTTAATTGATAAGTTTGTTTTTCTTCTTTTCAGCCACAGACTGGAATATTTCCAAAGCATTGATTTTCAGGGACTCCTTCCCGAGAACTGGCATGACTACAAATCACAGCTATGGCAAGAGACTTTATCGTCATGAAGACAGGAGCCGCTCGCTGCTCAGCCTAATAATATTCACTGTTGTAGACTCTTTTGTTTTTTTACTGTAATATTTTCAGTTTTCTTCTTTAACGATTTTCCTGGGTGATGGAAACTTTTTCTTTGTTTCCAAAAAATATGACGGCTAGCAACTGATGTAAAACATAAGTCTCTGGGGAAACGTTCCACAAAAATGAGAGAATTTTAAGGGGTGGGGGATAACAGAAGATGATTGCAACTTTTTAGGAAGAATATTTCAAATATTATTTTAAAAGCTATCAATAATATAATTTTGTACCAATATTTACTTTGTAGCAATAAATTTTGTTATGAGTTTTGCTTTGTATCTATAACAAGTGTTCTTGCTAATTTTGGGTGGCTGGACTACTTGACCGCTAAGGTTGGGTAGGTGCACTGGTTAGAATCCTGGTCTGTACTGACTCGATTCGGCATACCTCATGCCCACTCTTCTTCACCGGCCAGCTGCATAGATTTCCTCCCACATCTAAAACGGGGAGGAGGCGGGGGGGTCTTTTGGTTGCATGCCTGTAGATAACTCTTGGCTGGTTTGTACGCCAACTGCTGCTCGTGGGGCCCCGAACCATACCCAGGAAACTACTTCGCCTGGTAACCAAGGCTGGCTCTCCTCCACACTTTCCTCTTCTGACTACCTGTTGTCAGACGTCCACAGACTTTGGAAGTCAGGGTAGGGCGACTGGTTCGTTCATACAAACATTTACCATTTTTAGTTCAGCTGACAAGATCGTACATGGTTCTTTTTTGTGGTAAAGAAAACACGAAACTTTCAGACGTGGAGCCATCTTGGATTTGCCCCCTGATGGCAATAAATGACTATTTTAGCGTCATGCTACAACGTGACTGTAACTCCCTAAATTACATAGTTTAAACAGTATTTTTGCATCCTGTAATGCTATTTTCATATGTAAAATCAGTGGAGGTTTGATCTCTGTTGACCCTGAGAAGTCAGTGACCTCTCTCCGATTGAGAAAGTGTAAGGAATGCTATAAAGATGCCAGTTAATTGGATAGATGGGAGTTTGCAGCTGCATTAGACGTGTCTCGGATATTTGTTAGGCTCTGAGTACTGGCTTACTGCTAGCGTTCTTTCTCCAGAATAGGAGCAGAGGGCAGCCTTGCCCAGTACATCTCGACCTACACCCACAACGAATGAGTTTATAGTGATCCACAGTGTTTGCTACTTGCTGCATATACAGAACCAACCCAGAAAATATGCTTCCTTAGCATGAGTGCGACCGAACGTGTCTGGGATCACTTTGATCGCCAAATGTAAAACGCAATACCATCTCCACATCTAAAGGAAAAACTGACTGAACTTGGGCAAAATTCGGGCCAAGATATCATACAAACTCTCATTGCATCCACATGCCACAACGTGTCCCCTTTCATGAAGCATGTGAATAAACTGATAGATATTAGTTTAATATTCTCTATTATTCTGTATGACTCTTTAAGTATACATCCATGACGTAATACAAGCTAACTATGCTTTAAGGGTATTCATTTTCTTCTAGTGAGCTCTAATTTTGCTAATTTGTGAATCGTGATTTTCGCATTGAAAGTGAATTATGTGAACCAAGCAATATTACACCTTAATTCTCTTAGTAAAAGGATTGCAAATAAAGGGAATACATTGCTGGCTTTAGCTAACAATAGTAGTCTAACCGGTTCAAAAGTAAGATTGATAATATACCCATTAGGGAATCTCTCAAGGAATGCTCCCTACAGTTTTAAGAAATTTAGCTTAATTTCTGTTTACATTTTAAATATAAGATTATATTCATTTACATAGTTCTTCATGACTAACTGTTTATCAGTGACCAGTGCCAGACATCAGTTTTAAAAATTACTAGGTTAAAAAAAAACACATTGCTAACTTTTTTGACATATATGTAACAATTAATTACTTCTCCCAAACTCCAGCTGGTTTACAACTTGCTGGGATCCCAAAAACCTGCCCACATGAGAAAGCAGTGATTTGTTTACAACAAAAGCCGACGTCATAAAACAATCTGCTTTGATTTGTGGTATAGTACATTGTTCTTGATTCATTCTCTCACGACTGATCAAATTGTAGCGAATTTTAGCAGCTTTGTTAAATAAGGATTTGGTACAAGTACTATTACGCTGCATCGATCATTAAGGGGTTTATAGTAGCTGGTGACACTCTCCCACATCTACAATCGTTATGGGATTTGCACGACTGCAAAAGTTCGTTCTAGTTTCGAACATTTTCATGGTTAATGGGTGTGTTTTAGTCAGTACTACTTACTCATCTCTTCAGTCGCCGGTGAGCCTATTCAAGGCAGGACTATTGTCCCGAGACACCCATCATTCAGGAACTTATCAACAAACAAAATTAGTGCTACTCTCCCACAGTAATGATTGTTCTAGTTAGCTAGCACTGCTGCCATTGCGGGGTTTATTCGTGCTACTCTCAGCAAACTGATGGTAAGGGGATTAATTGGAGTTAGTTGTGCTAGTTTCCATTCATTTCGATTGTTAAAGGGTGGATACTTGTTTGTTAGTGTAACTCCCATTCTGGTGCTTGTTCTACCTGTTAATGCTACTCTCCAATCGTCTCGATCTTTGTGGAGGGGTGGGGCTCTTTTATCGTTAGAGGGTTAATTCTGCTCAGTTACTGCCACCATTATGATTATTAGGGATCTTATTCTAGTCGGTTAGTGGGACTCTACCGCCACTACGATTACTAGGGATCTTATTCTAGTGGGACTCTCCCGCCACTACGATTAATAGGGATCTTATTCTAGTGGGACTCTACCGCCACTACGATTAATAGGGATCTTATTCTAGTGGGGCTCTCCCGCCACTACGATTAATAGGGATCTTATTCTAGTGGGGCTCACCCGCCACTACGATTAATAGGGATCTTATTCTAGTGGGGCTCTCCCGCCACTACAATTAATAGGGATCTTATTCTAGTGGGACTCTACGTTTAATAGGGATCTTATTCTAGTGGGACTCTACCGCTACCACGATTAATAGGGATCGTATTCTAGTGGGGCTCTCCCGCCACTACGATTAATAGGGATCTTATTCTAGTGGGACTCTACCGCTACCACGAATAATAGGGATCTTATTCTAGTGGGACTCTCCCGCCACTACGATTAATAGGGATCTTATTCTAGTGGGGCTCTCCCGCCACTACGTTTAATAGGGATCTTATTCTAGTGGGACTCTCCCGCCACTACGTTTAATAGGGATCTTATTCTAGTGGGGCTCTCCCGCCACTACGATTATTAGGGATCTCATTCTAGTCTGTTAATGCCGCTCTTCCACTAATTTGAATATTTGCCGGTCTATTCTGGTCAGTTAGGGGTACTCTGCACTGGTAGTTTATGTAACACGGTAGTTAAGCCATAACAGAACCGAATGTATCAGTTGCACGTGATTTCGGTGACCAATTTCAGTGGTCCCCAGAATGAAATCAAGGCGCAGGGAGGGGTCTCCACGTGTTATAAGGCAACATTACCTGGCGGTGACGGACGGATCCCCAGCCTGACGTTTGTGGCTCTATGAACGAACCCCGACGTCACATTTACTCGCCCCCGGCTAAGGCAATAAACGCCAAGCCGCCCGAGAGCCGGGAACCTAAAGGTATGTGGCGCGTCTATCTAATCCAGAGGGGGGGGGGAGCCCTCTACTTACTCCCAGATTTTAAATAGGGCTGTCGTCATGGTAACTTGCCAGCACACACCCCCTTATTTAAAGTAGTATTCGTACTGAAGCGTTCCTAGAAAAAATTTTCAAACCCCTACAAACCAAAAAAAAAATCGTTAAACTAACTTATTATTATTATTTAAAATTAACTTGCGTTATTAAGGACCAGAAATCTAAATATTTCGTTTCGTGTGACCAGTTGTACCCTGATCATCATCCTCGTAGATCAATCCGAGGGAGCTGGTGCTAATCCACACTTTAAATTTGCAGATGTGATGAATCAGGTACAACGTTGCATTAAGGAGGAGATAACTCTAGAATACAATTTTTTATAGCATTCTCAATGGGTTCAATGCTAATAATATATATATTCACGAAGATTCTCAGATAATTTAAATTTGAGACTGTTCGGGGACACAAAATAATCAGTAATTTTCTTGTGTGAGCAGCGCCATGCAAATGTAGTGTTCCTGTAGACGTTTATGGCATTCTACGTTTACTTCATCCACTAAAAAGTTGAAAACCTGCTCCCCAAACTATAGATGGTATCAGTTAATAATAGAAATTTAGGACAAACCCATGGCAAATAACATGTTCCCTAATGTATAATTCTATCACAAATATTTATTCTTCTAAGAGAAACTACTTTATCTTGATTACTGTAGATATCACGCTCACCTTGCCTGTTTACCTATTAGTAATAGGAACTTGGTTGTTAGCCAATCGCTCTCCAGGATGATTTGTTCCGGTGTAGACAGTAAGTTGTCTGGTCTCAGATATTCCTTAACACCAGGTTACACTGCTTGCTAACTTTGACTGTGTGTAACTTGTGAACAGCCACCTTCATTTTTCATGAACATGTAAGCGGAGAAGATAACATAGACAGTAAATACTGGCTCTCTTTTCTTAGAAATACTTATCCACACATTGAAGCTGTTTGAAATAAATGTAGTTTGATTTGTGATGTCTTCTACTTTGATCATCTCTTCTTTGTTTTGCTATAGTAAACTGCATCCAAATGCTGATACCATGAAGAGCTGAGGTGTAGCACTTGCAAATTTTGTGCTAGTTGTGACATTCTCTAGAAGCCAAGGAAGATGCTGCGGACAAGCAGTATTATTTTAGAGAAAATATCATCACAAAATGAATTAGAAAATTATGCAAATGACCACTTAAAAAATGAAATCAATCACAAATCAGATACAGATCCACCACTGACTTTAGCTATGGTAAACCTTTGTGAGCCACAGATTGAACTGAAAGCAAACACCCATAATCTTGCATCAAAAGGAAAGAGAGTTTTACCAAGTGATGTAAACCCTCACCGAGAAACATTCAGTGAAGTACAGCAAAAAAATATTAGATACGACTTGAAATATTTTAAGATACAAAATGAAATCAATCGAGATGCATTTCAACATGACAGCTGTGTTCTAGACTCGAACATTATTATGCTAACAAATGACGAAATCACAAAAAAGAACTTTGTCGAATGTTGCAAATGTAAAACAAATAAAAACGATACAATTAATGAATGCAAAATAGGTGTTAGGTCAGAGAGGACATTTATTCAACAAAAATCTGAAATAAATGAATTGTGCCACAAAAAAAGGCCTAACAGAGAAGTGACGGGTTTGAGAAGTCTCAGCGTGCTGAACATTAGCGCAGCAGCAAAGCAAGAGTGCCCTTACGCAGTGGGTGGTACTATCCTTGAGCAAGAGCGAAATCATAATGCAGACAAAAACATTTTAGCATTTGAACAAGGAAACTGCTACAAGGCAAATATTGCTTGCATTTCGGCAAATGGATATGCCAGAAAAGCTGCTGCTGCCAGGGATTTAAATAGAATTGACAATTATGAAATGGACTTGAGCCAGAAAGGGGAATTAATAACTCACAGAAAGTATCCAGATAGCATTTATAGCAGTAATACTGACCTTCTGACAGAAACAGACATCAGTCATCAAAGGGAAAAAGACAACAAATCCAAACTAAAGCCTTGCAACAAAACAGACGCCATTTATAAAGCGATCACACTATCAACTAACAGGGAATTGAATTCTGGCGACAAGATCCATCTGACCCCTTTGTCGTCTTGTGATAATGAAAGCCTGTTGACCAGCGGTCCATGGAAAACCAGTAAGGCCCACGCACTCCACTATTGTGTGAAGTGCAACAAAAGGTTTGCTACCAAAACTAACTTAAACAGGCACGTGCGGATCCATACCGGGGAAAACGTGCACATCTGCAACCACTGCTCAAAGATGTATGCCACACATTATGAGCTGAAGAGACACCAGAAAAATATCAGCAGCGAGAGCCACTACAGGTGTGACTACTGCAATCTGGAATTCAATGCCACCTGCACTTGGAAGAAACACAGAAAAATTCATAAGTGGGAGCAGAAACATAAACAGACAAAAAAATTATCTGCCACAAACTCCCCCCAAAATGATCGTGCGTGTCAAAGGGGAAGGTGGCTACTGGAATGTGAATCGCAGAGTAAAACTCAAACCAACGAGAGTTACGATCGAGAAGGCAAAAGTAAACAAAATGCCCACGGGAAATTCATTTTTGGTGCAGATCGGCCGTACTGCTGTTGCTATTGTCAAAAGAGATTCTCTAAACGTGGAGGGCTCACTCTACACACAAAAGTTCATATAGCAGACAGACCCTACTACTGCAATCACTGTGGAAGGGACTTTGTGTGTAGCTCTCATCTGAAGACACATAAGAAGTCTCATAGTGAACACGCAGCTGCTAGGCGAAAACACATTATTTATGTAAAAATCAATGCCGGAGAAAAGACACACAAATGCAATCATTGTTCCAAGGCATTTTTCAAAAGCTCCAATCTCAAAAAGCATATAACAATGCATGCTGTTTAACATATTTATTTAGTTTAAAGGTGTAACAACTATCTAAAGGCACCCCTCCAAAAAAAAATTATTTATTACATGAAACACACACACACACACACACACACAGACAGAGATAAACATCCGTGTAGTTTAGAATTTAAAAAAATATATATAATATACATAGACAAAAGGTTAGCGGAAAGAAAATTTAATGTTAAAAAAATAAAGTTTTTATTTGTATAATTGTTGCTTGTAACTTAACCAGTAAAAGTGCTAAATATATATATATATATATAAGGGCATTTTCGAAGATAAAAGTACCGTTTCACAGGGTAGATTCTTCATCTTGCAGGCAGACACCGCCAAATGGTTTCTAGAAGCAATCAGTACCACTTCAGCCAAACAAAAGCGAAAATAAACGTAATGTTTCGAAAAAAAAATTTTTTTTTTTAAAGTTTACTTTAAAAAATGAATTCTAATCAGATCAATTCTCATCGATATACTGTGTAACGATGTTTCTTTAGTTTGGTTCAGAAATTGCCAATAAAGTTTATGCATACGACTGGAAAATCATCGATATGCAGCAGAGAGTAATTGGTTAGTGCAGACAAACGGGAAAAAAACCAGCAGATGCATATTTTTATTCTTAGAATATTAAAATCAACTTAAAAAAAAATTCTCCAGAGATCTTTCTAGTTTACATACATTTTCAAGTTAAAAAAAAGAACAGAAACTAACAAAAAGATCATCACCCGTGGAAAAAGGGAAGGAAGAAAGGGAAAAGCTCTCTCTCTCTCTGGTTGTCTTTTTTTTTTTTTTTTTTGCATAAAAGCATTTTAATCCTCAAAAACTTATAAAATAACTTTTCTCCCCCCCCCCCCACAAAATCTGGTCACTAGAAAAACGAATTCCTGCCAGTTTTGAGCTGTTTTCATACCACCAGCTTCCATGGAAGACGACAGCAGCTGAAAAATCTGGAAAATAAAACGTTACAAAGGTTCTCGTATTTCCTCTCGGATACTGAGACAAGAAGATCATAAAAACATTATTACAGCAGATGCTCCGTTGTGGAAACAAAAATAAAAGTATACACTAGGTACATAGCACTTTAAATGGATAGTTGTTCCTTGTCAGTATCTACTTTACTGACACAAAACAATCATTCCTTTGCCAATTTCTTTAACCCTTCGAGGAGTATGTCTATATATTTATGGGGAGTGGGTGTTGATCTTGACAGTAACTGCGGAAATATGCGTGGGCTGTCTTATTCTTCAATACAAACACAATGCCACCAGCATAGGGTAGATAAAATAAGGGCTGCCTGCCATCAATGAACGGGCAATGAATCTCCATAATCGAGAGGCGCATCTCTGAACTTGCTGCTACTCTCAGTCAGCACACGTGTCATATCTACTCTTACATCGATGTTCACAAGGTGTTATGTGAATGAGTAGGTCAGCTGGTTCAGGGCACATTTTATCTTATGAGTTGTTAGCTGTCAGCATCAGCAGGCTGCAGCTAACAGAACTTGTGGCTAGTGCACACACACATGGCTGGCTGGCTGGCTGGTAGTGAAGCCATGCCAGGGAGGTATACTGGCCCTGGGTCATCTAACCACTGTCCACCTTGTTTTCTATTTAAAATGTCCTTGTCAAATCTATTTTAACCACTTACTTTCCCAAGAACAGACAAACTAGCATCTTGCCATTTAACAAAAACATTGTACAATAAGGTAGAACTTACCTGTTGAGGCTACCTGTCCTTGGCGCTAAGATGCAGGCAATGCTAGCTGAATTCTCTAAAGTAATTTGAGAGGACTGTCAAATCAGGATAAGCAACACTTGTGAAGAATGTAGGTGCTGAAGCGTAATGAAAGAAAGATAAGTACTACTAGCTTACTGGAAACACAGTTCCTTTAAATATACAGTAGTATAAGTTCAGTTTGTCATAGTGGCCACATACTCTATTTTAACACTTTTGGAGGATTGCAATCATTCTAACTGTAAAGCCACATAGTCCCTTTCCTTTCTTTTTTATTAGCTGGATATCATTAATTAGAAATGAATTTTTTTTTACTCATCTTTTTCAATCATAACACATGTGCATCTATAACCAGTTTGGGATTAGAAATTATATACATGTATACACTGTATAAATAAATGGACAGTGAAACAGAGCTGCTTAAGTTCAACATATTTTTTTTTGTTAAGTTTATACTGTTAGGAGGAAAACCAAACCCCATGTACATATCTCCATACCCTGTATTGTGATATCGTCCAACTATAAAATTATTAAGCAGCTTTAAAAAAATCTATCCATGTAGAGAGCAGTAAAAGATGGGAATCCCTTCACAAAGCATCCTACTCATCCACCTGAAAGAACACAAGCACAAAAGAAGACAACTGCAGGTGCTTCACAAGGAAGATAAGGCTCCAAAACACTGCTTCTGATAAGAGGGATCATTATCTCTCAAAATTAACTAAATGAGAAAAGATTAAAATTTTGTTAGAAAAACCAAAATATCCTGTTTTCTCTACAAGCAACGTTATTCAGGGGAACAAGTAGACAACAACAACAAAAAACTGATCAAAGATAAAATTGACACATTCATCCAAGGATGATCATCTTGAACTTACCACTTACAGTACATAATCTGAGAAAATTGAATAATAGACTTCCACCCTTTACATTTTCTGTCGACATGACTTGCTTTTTGATTAATGATATAAGTAAAATCAATTCAACATACAGTTCTGAAAATAAGATCATCAGCTGTTTCAAAATAGCAGTACAAACATTTGTGTTGAGGGTGTAAAGGGACATTATTATTTCCCACAATCTAGTCCTGTATGTTTCCCCACTTATGGGGTTTTGAATCCTTACCCTGGTTATGAGATTAGGGGGTGTGCGTGCTAACATACTGAGAGTGGGTTTTTGACTATTTCTCAGAGTTTCCACATATGGTATTAATTTTGCTATATTCATGATATCTAAAATGTAATGCTGTCAAGACTTATGGAAGTTCAAATAGAAATTGAAAATCTCTCCAGTTAGGTCAATTTTACAAAATGTGTACTGAGATATTCTCTTAAAGCATGGGTGATTTTTACTAGTGACATATTTAATTTATTCTTAGCATTTACATTTTTTAAAAATTATTGTCCATGTACTAATGAGCTTGAAAGTTAATAGTGACAAGTGAATGGCACTGAATCAGATGTCAGCTTTATTTACATCACTTGGAAATATTGTAATGTCAATTGTTATACTGGGAAAAAAATCTTTCCTCGCTTTCCTAGACTTTTCTTTTAATAAGTACACTGCATAGGTTTTGTTGTATGGAGCTTATTTAGAATGTTACAAATAAATATATTCGTATACTGACAATGAAAGTAGTAGTTCTGTTAAAGTCTCTTCATCAGTCAACAACAAGGCTAGTGCAAGAGAATACTGACTGGCTTACTGGTTTAAACAGAAGTGCACATGAAATTTGGGAAGAGCATTTCTCAGGGCATTTATAACCATTACTAACTATAAAACTAAACAGTAATACATTTAAATGTTAACAGATAATGAGAGAGCTTTATATTTGATTACAGATGCTCATCAAGTCATTAAGGCTGCCTTGACAATCTGTGAAGTTAGTGAGTTGGAAATGTGCATGACTTTATTAAATATAAAGTTAGAGACAATGAATCTATAATCAACTGGAATTGCTCAGTTCTTACTTGATCCAACTCTATTCTTTTTTATAAATCAGTAATCTAACGTGAACAATTTTCAGTTAGTACATTCAGCTTCTCATCACTCAAGTTATTAGAGATATTATGGCATAATTTAAAAACAAAACAAACCAACAACAATATAAATTAATTTACTAATTTGTCAAAGGACTATTCATTTACCTGTTAAATGACTTTGCCAGAGTTCTGTCAATTTCTTTTTGAGATTTCTTAAACAGTACTTTAAACACAAGTAACTCAAATCTTTCCTAATCAGTCACCAACTTATTCAAGGTACACCTTGATTTGCTAATACCCAAATTATTCTTTGTTCTAAACTCAACTGTGGTTGGAAATTACCTGTAACAAGCTGGCTTTATGAAATATTGCTACAACAGATAAGACTGGGAGAGAGGGTGTATGGTGTAGATTTCTACAGATGTTTAAATGAAGTAATTTTCTGAAAGTCAGTGGCAGAGCTATAACAAATAGGAATGAGAAAATTAACTTTGTAAAGCTAGGCAAGTAGTACAAAATGATAATTTAGACCTCGTTCCATAAAGACCTTTTGTGTAACATGTAATTAGGCTGGTTTCACAGGGTCTGATTTTCTTTAGCTAGTTAGCAGAGTTTTTAGCGTACTGTAAGCTTGTTGCTATAATAAACAAAAGGCAGATTTGAGAGGAATCCCTCAAGATTTTAACCCGCTTTTGTTGGTTCACCTAGCTACAGCAACCCAAACACAGCTCAGCTCGTGACTGGGATGGAGCCAGAGGCACAGCATTGTTGCCCTAATCACCACCAGAGGGCAGGCTTAGAACTTGCTTGAAAGCTACTCGGAAAGGTTCACACATGTCAGAAATTTAGCACTGGTGAAGTGTTAATTTGAATGACGCACACAACCACCCCACAGTCAGCTTTAGTGGTCCCAAACAGGTCTAATTGTTTCTGAACAGATATATATATTTTTAAATTGCCTTTAAGCAAAGGCTACAAACAAAATACCAGATAATCTGAGAGTTTAAAAAAACAACAAAAAAAACACAAGAGTATCCTTTACTAAACAGACTGGAGGCAGGGCGCGCCCCTGCATCTAGACCGACTCTCTTGTTCTCTTTAAGATGTGAACATGTGTAATTTGCTGAGCTAGCAGAATTGATTATTGTCAGGTAAACAGTAAAACGAAATGGCTGAACAGTCTTCAAAACTATTCTCAAACAAGCCAGAAAAAAGTAGTGGGGGGGGGTAAAAAACAGTGCTTTTCAAGAATGTAAAGTGGGTAGCTGCATGCATCTGAGGCAGTTTCAAGGGAGATAATCAATACAAAACTGTTATACTTGCAGTACATTTATATAAGTACATGCGCAGTACTAGCTTGATTAAATCACCTCACTAGTATAGGCTGAAAGCAAGATGGCTACTCCAGCATATAATGTGTCAACAGCCATAGAAAAATATTAAATAAGCTATTCTGAAGATTCACAAACATCAGTGTCAATGGCTTATGTAATGGAAGCTGTCCATTATAACAAAGAGCAATGCGGTAGTTTAATAGATTACTGGACCTCCATGGCATAGTTTTTTTCCTCCCACCTTAAATGGGCATCCTTCAAACACTCCAGGTTCTTCCCACAGGAAAAAATGATGAATTCTACTGGAGACTTTGCTTATCCACCTGCTCTGTAGTAGCCAGGGAACCAGCACCAGGCTAATCACCTGACCTCATAAATATGATAATTAGTTATGGAAATGAAACTGGGTTGGGAGGTGGAGAGCAACAACATAAAAAGAAAAATAAATATCTTCAATAGATATGCATATGGTTACAAGACTGCATTCCTGCTGAAAAACCAGATACCATTATTCTTTCATCCAGTACTAATGCTTATCAAAGTCTGAGTCATGGTCATACGCAAGAGTGTTTCATTAGTAGCCACTAGAAATTCCCTAAACCACACAAATGCTAAATAAATGCAATCTTATGCTCATCCAATGTTTTCTTGAAATTCTACACTTTAGAAACAAGGGTTTGCCAACATGATTCCAGCTGAAGCAGGATTCACTATTTTATCGCTAACATGGGGTTAGCACTGCACAATTTTGGCAACAACATTGCAGTTATTAAGGTCCAACTTTCTTGGATATGCTCGATACCTGTCTCATTCCAAACATCTCCCTTAAGAAAGCAAGCAAACAAAAAAGTCACCTCTGACTGATGGGGTTCAGGGTCATAGTCTGCAGTACAAGGCACCAGTGAAGCTATTATGCATCCATCCATCCATGCTGGTGCAGAACAACCGATTTACTTTTCGAGGTGTAACAAATACAAATATAGTACAGAGAAAGCTACTATACAGAATAATAATAAAAAAAAGATGCTCAAATATCTACAGTTAGAAATGATAGGAGTCTTAACAATACAGCAGTTAAAGAATCACCATGTCTCAATATTGGCAAAACCTTTTACTTCTTATAAACAAATTGATTACCAGTGGTGGCTTATTCCCTAGACTTAATTAAATTCGGTTTAAAAGGTAAACTGTCAGAAGTTCCTTTTCTTTGGGTCCCTTGTATATGGCCTGACAGCTTTCCGTACGAAACAATATGAATTAGGTTTAGTGCTTTATAAAGGAAAAGCCTTTAATTTCTGTCATCATGTCGCCATTAGAACCTAATATCTTGCGAGTGGAAAACCAGTTTAAACTTTTGACAATGAAACACAAATGACACAAACCTTTTTTTTTTTTTTTTTGTTATCCAGCTTCGCCATTTTGTGCTTATACAAGGGAATCCCTGCCCATAAAAAATAAAATTAGATAATAGCAACAAAAAATGTATTTCTAATCTATCTGCTTTTAGTGAAGACTCCATCCCTGATTTTGGAAGGACAATATAATTCACTTCTATTCTAAAATCAACCTGGTACTAGAAAATCAAAATTGCCAAAATAGTTTCAAGGAGCCACTCTCTCTCCACCCCACACCACTGTAGTGACAACTGCTGCCTTCCACAGCCGGAAGTGTCACAGTTTCGATCTGAGCATAAAGAACGTTCAAACAAAAACCTGGCCAAATGTGAGTCCGGCCGGGTTTCCTTTGAACATCTCTAGTACTAAAATCTTACACCGGGAATGAGAGCTCTGCTGTTAAAGCAGCAATCATCTTACTTACAGTTTTTTCTTTTGCTTAAAACTCATAAATTCATCCTAATGAAGCAATTGGTTCTAGAAGTTGAAAATGCCAATCTGTTTTTAAATAACATTTTGGGTTAAGTCCTGTTTAAATAAATTAAACAAGACTACAGAGCCCTGCTCTGTTACACAGAGACTGGAAGCAATCTGACTACCTGCTGATGATACTGCACTCACAAGAAGTCAAACAAGATTAACTGTGCTTCTTTCTAGTGGAAATGTGATAGTACCTGCCATACTGGAGCAGCTTTGCATGACCCCAGCACAATACAGAGCCAATCCCGCTGGTTTAATAACTTCTCTTTAATATTTCAAGTTTCCGGCAAAATTTAAGTTAATTGTCAAAATCCGAGGGAAATATCTATAACTGCCTTAGAAAAGACAGCTAGTGGGGCTCTGATTAACTGGCAAGCAGCTGAAAGTCTGTGAAACCTTGAAAACATACAGTATTGGAAATAATTATGGAAACACACAAGATAGGCACAAATAATTAGTAAATGAGAGATGTATATAATACACACACAATGCATTATTACAGAAAATATACAAAAACAAAATGAATACATTGTACAGCGCATTAGTATTTGGTGTTAGCTCTCTGCTTTACATAGAGGACGACACCTTCTTTTCATGCTCCCATACAGGTTATCAATGTATGACTGAAATGTTGACCCAAACATCTTGTAGCAGTCCACAATTCATCCAAGGTGTTTGGTTGCCATCTGACTTTCTCAGTATCCATATAACCCCGTATAGTCTCAAGGTTCAAATCAGAACTTTGTGCAGGCCAAATCATCTTTGTGAGTGTTCCATCAGCCTCTTTAGGTTCCTGATAGTTCTTCCTCCATGCTGGCTATACACTTGAGTATTGTCATATTAGAAGATGAATCCTTGTCCAATGTATAGTCTTCCTGAGGGAATGGCATGTATGATGAATGAGAACCTGCTCTACCTGTTGGAACTCAGTATACGTCTGATTTTACACAAATCTCTGACACCCTTGGCTAATATCAAGCCCCACACTAGTATCAATCCATCCCTATGCTTTACTGTATTTGTTTTACATTAACTCTTAGACTGCTCCCTGTTGATTATTGCCAAATATTTCAAGCTTGGATTTTCTGTAAAGTAAACTTTCTTCCAAATTTGGCCATCCCATTGTTTCATTTCATCCTCTTGCCATTTGATTGCTTCAGCACAACAGTTTTCTGGCAGCTACACATCCATTGAGACCACTTTGTACTGATGTGCATCTTACTACTCTTGAAAAAACATTAACACCTGTACTTGCAATTGGCTCATTTGCAAGCTCATCATCTATTGCTAATCGCTTGCCTGACTCTGTCCATTGTCAGCAGAACAAGTTGTGTGTGTTCTCCTCAGAGTCATGAATACAGCTCCTTCTGAAACATGAAGTAGAGTTGCAATCTGCCGCATGGTGTGGCCTTCACTGGTTAAAACTTTGCTTGTCATCTGATATTTCGTTGTTCTTACGCAGGCCTGACACTTTCTGATTGTTTGCATGACAACAAATGATTGAACTATATCAATACTAATTGCATTCTGTACCCAGCTTCTCCTGTTTCCATAATTATTTCCAATACTGTATATTCATGAAATCACTCTGCCAGGATCCATACACACACACCCACCCCAATAAATGTACAGGTATATTCCTCAAAAGGGTTAAGGTTGCCAACTGCAGTTTGTCATGAGACAACTTTTCTAAAAATTATATCTATCTCTCTTTTCTCAAAATTTTTGGCAATTGTGTGCAGGATTGTAAAAATAGATTACAACAGAATGTAAACGAGTGAATGAAGTAATAATCAAATTTCATATCATAATCAATTTCAAAGAATAGTACATAGAAAATAGAGATTCAATGAGCCAGACTGTTCAAAATGTAGTGAATTCTGAATATATTACACAGTTCTTTTATGGCAGTAATGTGATGGCAAACAGTATGATATTTCGAAGTAATTATCAGCAAATCAATTCATCTGTTGGAAGCTGATGAAGCGAGCTTGCGAGTAAATCAACAATAGCTTGTTGATCGCCAGGCAGAGCTCTCTCTCTTCTCATCCATGCCTCAGTCAGAACCTTGGCACGTCTCCAAACTGAATGCTACTCTATTCAAGCCAAGTGTGCACACTCATCCACTGTCAGCTTTTTAGAGACTAGAAGGCAGTGATAACTGCTTACTAACATTTCCTTTTTTAATTAATCTTAACAGGTATTCACTGTATGACATCATGCCAAGCATTTTAAGAACAAGTGAATGTACTCGAGATCATACCAAAATGAGAGACTGGCACCATATCTCATGGAGATAATTTAAAAACAAAAAACATTCCACAACTGGACTTTTCCAGGTTTTCTCATCATAACAAAAAAAAAGGAAGAAAGAAAAAAAAGTGAGTTCCCTAAAATTAATTTTTCAAGCAAGATCAACTTCTACTTTTATGCAAAGTTGAATGAATTTGAACACGTTAGCGGTGTGTGTGTGGTGAGTACAATCACAGTTTACTACCCCTAGGCTGATGAATCAAACTATAAATGCACCCAGGTTCATAGATTGCCAAATAATAACAGCAACTGCTTCAGGTTGTTAATTTTTTTTATTTTAAAATTGAAATAATGGAAAACAAATGATACGTATCATTTTCTAAAAATTGTTCGGTTATTCATTTAAATGAAATTAAGGTAATTACTCTAGTCTTTTTCTAGTTTCCCATTTGCTTCTCAGGCCATCATCATACATTTCTAGTATTCACAAAAATACCACCATTCCATCATCAACATTGATTTTAACTTTAAATTCTACTATTATTTTCCGGCATTCTTCAAGTTTCCTTATTTCTGCAGATTTTACTCTATGAGTATGTTTACAGAAAGTAAAACAGACTTACAGACTAATAAGAGAAAACAGTGGAATCCTGATAAGGCAAAGCTGAGGCGACCAGGGAAATAATTTCTTGTTAACATGATTTTAGGTTAACCCCGGTCCATGCACTACCACATTCAAGGACGAACAAAAGGTATTGTAGAATCAAAAATTTATTTCATAGGAACAACTACAAACTACAGTTTCAAGCCTAGTTGGTCATACAATATCACTTTCCTCATTCCAACTTTTATTGCTACAACTCAAAAAGTTTATTCACGTGTTGTCTTCAGACTTTTTGAAGTGCAGCAATGAAAACTGGAATGACGGAGGTAATAATCCAGCCAGCACAATGGAAATAGTTGGCAATGTCCTCCCTGGTTACTTCATTGCATGCTGTTCGTATCGAGTACAGCACATCTGACAAGCTGATCTGAAACTGCTCATTCTCAACTTTGACTGACTGATATGGATTGCGTATTTCTGTATCACCATCTATTGTACCAGCTGTTAAAGCTCTGGATCATTTCTTGACCACACAGGTCAAGTGCATACTGATAACGCTGGGTGGCAAAAATAAAAGTTCAAATGCCTCTAAGCAAGAAATGTGGAATGAGCTGGACAATTATCCACAATGTATGTGATCTGTCTCCCAACTATCCTCATTTCTGCTGTAAGTTTATGAACCCACTCCTCAAAGATACAAAAAGTCATCCAAGCTTTGGCATTGAAGGCATACTTGAGTAACAGTGTTGTTTTCCTTAAAAAAAAAAAAAAAATCAGTTTAATACTGCCATCCATATTAGCACCAACCAAGGTAGTAAGGTGTTGGTGTTCCTCTAACATTTTTCTGCCCATCAACCAGAGCTTTTCTTTGGAAGGCGCCAATGAAGAGCATTCGCCTTTTCTGCACTGTACATTTCTTGAGGTTAGTATTTTATGCAGATGATCTGATAGAAGCTTGTTTTTCCAGCAATCCGTCATTTTGGGTGTGACATCAGCTGATTCCGTTTCTTTTCTTGAAAGTATCAAGCCATCCAGACATGGACGTAGTTTTCAAATTTGCTGGTTTGCTGGCTTGTGAGAGCAAAATAGGGCCAGGCATCTGTATGACCTTAGCCCATGACTGACAAAACCAAAAAAAATAAAGGGAAAAGAAAAAGAAAAGAAAGCCACTGCTGTCAAGTTGTCACTCCCTCCTGCCAACTTCTTTCTGGCTGAATGATGTACAAGACTGATGCATCTTTGACCATATTGTGCAATCTTTAAAAATGATTGAGGTTGATAGAGTCCAAACTTTGCTACAATCTGCAGTTTCTTTTCATTGACTTCCACAATGATTCTTGTATTGGTTTCTATAGAGATTGCATTTTGCTTTTACATTACCATGCTGCTTCATTGTGGAATGCACATACTCGCTCAGTTAAGCTGAATATTCTCAACAATGCAAAGCCAACGAAGAAGTTATTTATCACTTGAATGATCAATGACAGTGTGTGTTGTTTGACGTGCACAACAATAAATTTGTGTTATACTATTTGGGAACAAAAGGAAAACTAGACATCATTTGTGGTCTTGCTAAGAAGGGTGACGTCATTTTGTGTCATACAAAGTAATATTAACTAGTAATAGACAGCAGGGTAATGCCAAATGTTTATTTTTTTTAACCAAAATTTTGCATTAAATCTTTTGCGTTAACCAGATGTTTTAGGCATGAATATAACATTTATTTTGGGATTCTGATTGGTACACGTGTTTTCATGTTGACCGCAATGCCAGTATGTTGTTAGAACAAATAATTAATATATGAATAATTATAACTTCAAATCAAAAATACTATGAAGACCAAAGTGAAAAGTTGTAGCTTTGTAGCAAAAGCCAAGAGAGAACATAGTATGAATAAATGAAATTTCAATTATTAATGAATCGATTTAAAGAACTCTTAGCAGAGACCAACTAATTGGGTGGACAACCAAGCTCTAGATGGATGCTTTTGTGCACCATACAGCTTTCAAGCACCGATATTCTGCAACTAGTGTACTGGCCTCAGGCTATGTTTCACTAGCCGCTGTGATTTTACTATATATTGTTGTTGGAATTGATTTGCATTAATAGCTAGCAAAACGTCAAAGTTATTTTATAAACATTACTAGTTGCATCCAAGAGAGTTTTTTTAGTGTATGTGAAAAAAGAATATTTCAAATAAACATTTTAGTGCCACTTGATAGACATTTAATATACACACGGGACTGAAGGAAAGTAAACCTATACATTACATCCATTTTTTCAGAAGCATTCAATCCTGGATGCTCATCAATTAGCATTTTTGGATTCAGACCAAACCTGGATCAATACATGTGAAACTCATTCAAGCCATTTTCCACTGCAGATTTGTCTGCAAACATTTAACTGACTCCTACCAAAATTACTGAGAAGCAAAGCACCCCTGAGAACTGTGTGTAGAAACCAGGGTGAGAGCTGTAGGCTCGCCCCATATAAAAACATGAAATAAAGGAGTCATCCTTAGCTAACCATCAGCAACTGAAGTGAATATGAAGAGGGGGAAAAAAAAGTAAAAACAAAATGTCTTTTTTTTTTTTATTAACCTTTTATTTATCGATCTCCTTAAGGAGTTACATCTGCATATAAACTGCATAGTTTCAGTTTTTCAAAAAGTGCTTACTTTGCTGTGAATTTGAATGCTGTTGCGGACTTCCTAGTTTTGGCTGAGTCATCAAAGGACTGGCCTGGGGCAGCGAGGAGCTGTGTTGACCTCTGTGACCATGGGTGGACAGCGTGACAGCAACCGAACCTGCAGAGACACAGACAGACGTTGTCACAGAAACTGTACAAATTTAATGCTAGAGCTTCTCTCTTTCAAATCAGAACCACTGCACACACGACCCAAAGTTAAAAACTATTGGTTACATTGTTCCAGGTTGAGCTGGCAGAGGCCGTCCACATTCCATCTGTTTTTAATAACTAAAACACACAGACAACTTGTCAAGTGGAAAAATTCTGCCAGAGTCATATTACGGAACTTCTCCAGTGCCAGCTGTTTCTACCTCAACTTACTTTTCTTCGGGTGGAATCGCCACCATCCTGACAAAAGCCAGCTCTATGAGCTGTTGTTCTGAAATGCAGTGAGCAGAGTGTTTTTTACATATTAGAATAGATTAAATTACATTTCACATATTCTGTTATTGTTTGTTTCAGAAGAATAAGCACACTTAGAAAATACTTGAGATAAATTCTGAAAAATTTCTGTAGAAAACACTTTTAAAGTATTCTGATGCATAGTTCTTTCCTACTTCTTTTGATAGGAAAGAGTAGATATGGACGATTAGTTCAAATATACCTCAAAAAAGCAGCTCTTACATGTATTATTCACTGGCAGGTCAGTTATTTTTTTACCAACCTAATTTCCTTGATTTTTTTTGGAGAGAGAAATACCACCACCAGTGTTGTTAAATAAGGGATGGGTGGATAAAATCAGCAGCACTTCATTTATTCGTAGAAGATGCACATATTTTAAGCTTTAATAAAACATTAAAAAAATAACATAGGTGTAAAATTAAATAGTATTAATATTAGTATAAGAAGCCATATCACAACTGTGCACGGCAGAAAAGGTGGGGGTGGAGGCCAATTGCTAATACAAACAAACTGTAGTATACGTAGTGACAGATGTTGTGATGGAAATCATAAATTGTAATAAAAACAAGTTTTACCAAGATTTTAGAGAGACAGGATGATTTTCAGTAAGTATGTTAGATGCACTTGTTAATGAAGTGGATAGTTTTCAAAAGATGGAACCAGCTCCTTGTCAATATCTTTCCATGTTTTTGTCAAGACAGGAAAGGGATTTCAACTCAGTGCCAACCATTCAAGCATCAATGGTAATATGGTGAACAGATAAAGCTGTTAACAATTACCTGGTCATAAATAGTCCAAAGCTGCAAGAAGATTGACAAACCTCTGATGATGTAGAAATAATCATCAGCATGGGAGCAACTAGGACTTCAACTTACCTGACCAATCAGCTCTTTACAGTCAGCTGCTGAATATATTTCTGTATTTTTATTTCTATAAAGCAACATTAATGTCTTCAGATTTTTGTTCTGTCTACCTGTAACATTATCTATTTATCTATGCAGTCTGGGAAATAATATATAGTTCACAGGGTATGTAGAGGTGTTCACAATAATAATTTTAGATGAACTCCTTTGAAACCAAAAGAGCAGATCATAGACTGATATTAGCTTGAAAAGTTTTCTTTTAAAGAAAGAGAAAAAATATTTCACCTGTGGTATATCTGCCTTCCTTAGAATTGACACCTGGCTGAAATGCTGAGTGAGAAACAGATAACGGAGTAGGAGAGTCTTTGGCAAGGCTGGACAATGTGATGGCTTGATACCCAGGTGCTGAAGACTTGGTCATTTTAGGCAATGGTATAGAGGAGAAAACTGGACTTGATGCTTGGCTGCTGGATGAAGCCTGAGTATCAGCGATGCTCCAATGTATAGATTTTCCCTGAGATGTGCTTGGCCCTCTAGATTGTGATGGGCGTATTTTCACCTGCGTTCCTAATGGCCCTGAAAGACCATGCGATTTAAACCCTGAGGAAGATTTTTTGTCCATGGAAGATTCGAACATGTGAGATCTAGCATGCTGTTCTGTGTTTCCAGCATGTTTTACAACAGATGAGGAGCTATTTACATCCTCTGATCGTTGAGGAGTGACGAGCTGTTTGCCAGAATTATTTACAGATACATTTGTTGTCAGTGTCCTCTCAGGAGGGGCAGAGCGACTACTGTTAAATGTTAATGCCACAGAACTATGTACATTACTAGTCGTTTGTTTTGAAATTGATTTGCTATGGGAAACAAGTGGTGAGAAGGACCCACATGTTGTCAGTGATGATTGTGGTTTTTGGTGAAGATTCGAATGATGATGAGGATGGTGGTGGTGGTGGTGGTGATGTGGTTTAGCTGGGTTCAAAATGGATGACACGTGCGTGGATTGTTTTGGTAAAGATGACTGATGTGAAGAAACTGTCTTTTGCTGGCACTGAGACCATGACTTTTGCTGCGACTTGGGAGAATGCTGCTGTTTCTGTACACCTGGTTGTGACTTATGATGTGCACCTTTATGGAATTGTTGTGAAATATCTGTAGTTGCACTGATATGTTGTTGTGCAGAAGAAAGATGTTGAGTGACTTTTAAAGACTGAGATTCAGAGTTTTTTTGTTGTGATGCACTGAGAAGGGATGGTTTCTTTTGTTGCTGCTGCTGTGACTGAGAGAGCTTTTGAGAAAAAAATGATGCTGCATACCTCTGAAATTCTGCCAAATAAGTGTTTTTATTATCTTCTTTAGATGCAGCAGCCGATTTATCATGTTCCTTCTTCACCTTCACACTCATGGTTTTCAACAATTCAGCAGCAAGATTCTGCTGTTTCAGACTCACCAGAGAGGAAGAACTGTCTATAAGTTGCTGCTGTTTGCTGCTAGGAGGGGGGGGACTTTGCTGAGGTGATGATGGCTGCAGTTTGGCAGACAAGGAATTCTGATGTTGAACTCTTGTCGTCGTCGTCAGGTTCTGCTCGTTCTGTGATGGCTCTGATGTAGGACTGCCGTGCTGTTTCCCAGACTGCTGAAACTGGCTCTTACCAGCTGCAGCAGCATGCTGAGAAGGCTGACTTTTGACAATGGTTGACATGGAGCTGCTACTGCTGTATGCTGGATTCTTCACCAACGAACTGTTGCAGGTTGACTCAAGCTTGATATCAGCATGATGATGAAAGCTGCTTTGCTGCTGAGACTGCTGCCGTACAAGAGAGACCGGAGACATACAATGCAAGGAATGCTTCGATTTTGTGCTCAAGTCTGTTGGACTAAGCTGTTGCTGTGCAGCTGGGATGCTAAGCTCTGGTGGACTTCCTACTTTCTCTGCAGAGGTAGAAACTGACAAAATCTGCTGCGTTAACACTGAAGATGAACTGGTGACAGATTTTGTGGTCGAAGCAATATCTGACAGAGACACCTTGAGAGGATCTGCATAATCTAATAACGTCCAAATACTTTTCTCGTCCATTTTTTCAGTACTTGGTACCAATAATGGAGGAGACTGCTCCATCATCTCATCAGCTAATGTTGTTAAAATAGGTGTCACATCCATTTTAAAATTATGTGATGGACTGCTGATATCTGGGCTAGATATACCAATGGTATTAGCACCTGTGGTTACTACTGTTGCAGATATAGTTGGTGGTGCTGAACTGAATCCTTCAGGTTTAGATGGCAATATGGTTTTCTTTGGCCGAATCCTACAAAATAAAAAAACAAAAATGTTTAAAGTACCACAGAATGACTCTGCCAAAATTTATACACAATCATATTAAAAAGCAGACCAACCAAGAGACTCACAGCACCCTAAATTTCATTTGAGTCACAGATTTCAGTTTTTAAATGTTATATGAATTGATGACTTGTTTTTATAGAACATAACTAAAGATATTTATTGAGGGTTAGAGGTCACAAGTTTTTAATAAATACAAAATTATTTATATAAAATCTATCATTCACATATATATATTTTTCTGCACAAATTAAATACTATAAATTTTTTTATTAATTCAGAAGTTTATGTCAAACTCACCATACAGAAGTTTAAAACTATAAAGGGAGACAATCGCCCGACAACAAATTTTTTTTCTTTTTTAAATAACTATACACACTAACACAAAATTCAAATTAAGTAGCAGCTTTAATGCTCACTTTTTGTTAAAATATAAAGCATTTACTACTTACAACAGTAAAATGCTTGGAAACAGCAGAAATACTTCTATTTGCATAAAAGACACTTTTATTGTTTTACAAATAAATAAAATGCCAACAAAGATTAAATTGCAATTTGTGATCCACATCAGCCTCATTTGTGATTAATATTGTCCTTGCATAGCATAAAATTATGATGTAATTTTTTGTAATCATATTCCATCATTTGAGTTGATAAGATGATTGCTATTTAAGAAATCATAACCAGATGTTTACTGAAAATATGGCTGCTAGTTTTGCCTATTTTTGACAAACTTTTGAGTCCCTGTGCTAAAATTGGACTTCTGTCACTACAGTAAGTTAATATTAAATAAAAATGGATTACAGAACATGACAAACCCATGTAGTGGCTTCACTTTGAATCTGAAGGAAATGACGTAGCAAAAGTCTTTTGCAAGCTGCACATTTTGCAATTTCTCTAGGGTACTGATCATTAGGATATCTGGCTCTGCCATTAAAAAAGGGCAATGTTGGCAAACATGCTGCCAAATGGCCGGTAATATAAGTTCTGGTGAAGCACCAGAGATAATCTTGTGAATTTGGAGGTTTATGGTGAAGGAAAGTGCTTGAAGGTAATGTAAGGATGAACTGGCTCTGGTCCAGTTCAAGTAAATGGGGAATGTCCAAATAATTGGAGGAACAACAAACAACTAGAACCCGCATGTTTGGAAAAGAAGAATGTGGCTGTAAAACCAAGACAGACGGAATCTCTAGGATGGCTGCTAAACAGGCAGACTAGACTCCAGATTGCACTTAGAAGCGCAGTTGTTCTGTGACAGAAACAAAGTGAATGTCGTTGACATTTTGGATTAACAGGTCCCAGAGTTAAACTATGATTAGACCCCATACAAAAAAAAAAGGATAATTACAAAGTTGATTATTCAGTAAACAACAACTGATGGAAACAAACTTTTCAAACAAGAGAAAGAATTCTCTAATAACGCCACCAAGTAATCACAAGAGTACAAATCAGAAACGGACATGTAGATTTGTTTGTATAACCAAGGCATGTAATATTCTGCTATGGGAGAATCCCTGTTGTGCCTGCACTGAACATGTTTTCAGCATATTCAATACAAATACTTACGGGGGCATGTTGGTCCAAGAATCATGTGCCATCTTACTCTCTTTAAAAAGTATTCTATAGATAGAAAGAAAAGAAAAGTTAATTCAAATTTACGATTAACAGATTTTCAGTTATTTTCTTAATCAACAAAGGTTGAAATGGTGACATTTTGTATCTCAAAGTTGCCTGTTTTGTCTGTCTTCCCATACATGCTACACTACAATTATTTCAAATTTACTAGGGATGTTCAAACGAAAACCTGGCTGAAATAGCATCTCTGAAATAGAATCTGTCTGGGTTTCATTTGAATGTCCCTGGCATATACTAAAGAGAAATACATATTATAATATCTTTGCCATGCAGGATGATGATTTGCTTTTATATAATTGGCAACTATATTTAATGTAATATTGCACAATTTGCTTTAGTCAGTAGCAAGAATTCTCTTGCTTGTCTCTACCAGCTGCAGTCCGTCTGTTTTTCCCTACTACTAAACAGAAGACTTCCGGTAGGTTGGTGAACTTGCTGCTTGTGCAGGGTCAATAGAGGTGAGGAATCCCTGCCAAACAGTTAAAGTCCTAAAACTCATAACCTAGTTGCATGTATGCCCAAGTCAGTTAAAGCAATTTTAATAAAGTGAAAGTAGAATTTCAACATACACCTGATAAATTGCTGGACATTAAAAAAAAATGACAGGTTTTACAGAGTAATGATAAAAATGAAACTACACAAGAAATGGCATTATATAAAAAAAAATCCTAGCTCTATTAAAATCAATGTCCCATTATGAGGTGGTGGTTGCTTTTGTGCACCTATTCAGTCTATTAAAAATGTTTTGCTTTAATAGAAATTAATGACCATTTTGCACAATGTATCTTTGTGGAAGCTATTTAACATGCTTAACACGATAGTTAAGAGCTTTAGAAAGCTTATTACACTGCTGACTGACCCAAAGGAAAGCCCCTGCGCCCTCCCAACTTTTTTCCTTCTTCTTCAAAGTAGATGATGTTTGCAAAAACCACCATTTTACTGGCTTGTATTTACATAATTTAAATCCATACAAATCTGAAAGCTTTTCAAAATATAATCTCTCTTTAAATTATAAATGTTTAAAAATTAAAACAACACGAGTGTGTACATTTTGTTAAAATCACTTCATAAAAATCAAATAATTAACTTACAATTTAAAAGGAAAACTATTACATAACTATGTAGTAAATAACAGTTTAATTTGTAAGTGTATATGTATATGAAACAATTTAATAAGTATATATTCACCTCCTTTGCATCCAACCTTTGGCCCACAAGGGTTTCAGTTCTGTCTCTAGAAATGCATTCAGGTAGTCTTCTGCCGACTGAGCCCGAATTTTTGACATTCCATAACACTGCATTTTCAGTTTAACTATATCACACAGTAAAGACCTAAAAGAAAGGAGGGGGGAAAAAACATGACCTTGAACCTAAATAAATTAGCTATGATAAGACTTGCTGGAGTTTGTTTGAACAGTACTAGAAATCTACATCAGAATGGCACAATCTAAAGAGCATGCATTGTTTGCCAAAGTCAAATAATGTGCAGGCAAGTAAATGTGCTCATCTGCAAAAGAAAAACAAAATTTTTTGTCAGTATTGAAAATATTTCTGCTGCAATGTGTGCCGTGTTACTTTATGGAAGACATGAAACAGTTAATGCTGGTAATACAAGTATATGAGAATTAAAAGTCATTAATTTTGTGGAAAATGATAACAAATCTTTAGCATCATTTTCATCAGTGGACTACTTAATTTAATCATGTGGATATTGAGCAGATTTTTCTATTTGTTCTTGCTGATTTACTTAGAAACATCTTATCGTAGCAACTAGGATCAGTTCACTTTGCATTAGATAACAAAAGTTCTCTTAGAAAACCAATAGCTAAAAACAAACTAATATTAATTAATGATCTTATAAAATATACTTATATATTTTACTTATGAATGCTATATAATCTTCATGACAACGTGTGTTATTCCTTAGATACTATAAACTACAGTTTGTTATTATCTTTCTTTTTTTACTGTATGACCCTAGCAGCATCTATGAACTGTGATCAAGTAATGATAATAACTGGCAATTTCCCAACAAGAGTTAAAATTACATCCAAATTAGCACTATTCAGATGAGTTGTTTTTCTTACTTTATTGATCTCTTTCCACTTTTCTACTGTTATTCCTTAAGTAAGCCATTGCTCAAATTTAAAGTAATCTTACATTTTTAATAATTCGGTAAAGGAAGGGAAATGTTGTCACAAACCTTATGACTGTTTCTATCATGTTGAAGTGAAAATTCTAAGAGATAATTGGTTTACTTATGTTTATTACCATTCAGAAAGATTCTATAAGACAAAGTGGAAATTTCTGTTATGAAAACAATTTTTATTGATACTACTGTCCTCATACAAATGAAGATGTAAATGAAGTAGTTCAAGCTACATCCCTTGTGTGATTGACAGGTACCCTGATGTAGTCAAGTACAGATCAACAGGTTCTCAATCTAGTAACAACAAGGCACATCACAAATTTTGATGCACATCACCTTGAGAACAAACAAACCCTTAGAAAGTTGACACCATCTTAAAACCTGATACATCTTAGAAATAGCAACATGGGCAGCATGCTGGACTGCTTGGCTAAGAGGATCAGAGTTTGAATTTGAAACCAGCTCAGTTTGGTGCATCTCACTAGCATGGTTTGTGGATTTTCATCCACATCTAAAAAAAAAAAATGAAGAGTTCTGATAGGGACCTTCCGTGATAAGCATGAGGCTAACTTCTGTATAGTTATTCTCTGCTTGGTCTAGGAAACTTGACACTAGATGGGGTTACCAGTGGTAGACACCTTGTGCACTATAATCGGCGTGCAGGTTTGAAAAATAATAAGACAGCGTGTATCTGAAGATGTTGTCATCACAAGGTGAGTAACAACAGACATCCTATAGTTACTAGTATAATCTTTTACATGAGAATAAAATGCAATCACTGACTTTGCATCCACTTTGTCAAAGCAATAGGAAAGACAAAAAAGCAGAATATACTAGCATTATGCAAGTCTCAGGACTTATCTCCGTGAAGCATGTCCAGCAACCAACCAGATTTCGGGAGCAAACGAGCTAAATCATACTATCAAAGTAGCCAGGAAATATTCCACCTGGCTAAGAAAACAAGTAGTTCAGAAAGTGAGAGCTAGCATTCAGCAAGAAAAATCATAAACTTTAAAACATCTGAAATTTTGTACCTCACCTGGCTAAACTAGACCTTTTAGTCAATCTAGTTTTAAACCAACCAGTCAGAAACCATAATTTTTCTTCCTTGACAATCTGATTTCATAAATTAACCATTTAGTTGGTTCCATTTTAAATCCAAAAAGGCTTTACTGAGAACACGAGTAGCTCAATAACACCAAGTTAAGCCCCTTGCGTTTGAATAACATATCTAAATTAATTTAATTATCTCCCTTGGGTTTGTTGTTTTTATTTTTAATATTCTCACAGCATCTTCAACAAACAAGGCAGCAATTATTATTTCAATTTATTTATTTTTGGTGGTGGTAAAAAAAAACATACTGTAAAAGAATTTTCTGCATTTAAATATTAACATTTGTACCATGTTAATTGACATTCCATCCTGAGTAAATTTCACTAACTTCTGACAATTACGGTATCACCGTTAATGACAATGACGACGAAAACAGTAAGAATAAACCTAAAATATACCTAATGTTTTCATTCCATTCAAATTTTTTTTTTGGAATAAACTTTTTCTTTTCATTATCGGCTGATCCTTTGTCGTCTTCGCTCTCTGATGAAACATCCTCTTTCGATTCTAGTTTATCTTCCACAACCCTAGCATCAGAAAGAACAAACACACACATACATCAATACTGTAATTCCAGATTGTAGGTGTCATAAAAACAAACAACTTTGCCAATTGTAAACACAAGCATTAAAGATAAATTATACACTGAATTTGCTACAGCAACTGACTCATCTGTCTTAAAGTTATGACAGAAAAATAGTATTCATCCTTTAGCAAAGTTATTAGAACAGTTTTTTTTTTTTTCAAATGATTTATGACTAGTTGAATCTGTGTTGATACTTTTCATTGGTGATAATTTCTAAATTTATTAAGTGTGGAACACATGTGGCCATTCTGTAAACTAATTGACACTGGTGTCCTATCAGCTGGCAAATGTTCTTCTCTAGAAAAATTGCTCCTAGTTAAAATCGCTCTCCAATAAAGCACAGAAAAGCAAAGAAAGACTTACTGCTGAGAACTCTCTTGTAAAAGTGCCTGATACCTCTCCATCTGTGCAGGCATCATGGTGATGATAGCTGTAAGAAAAAAACTCAAAATCAAAGTAAATATAGCAAACCAATAATATGTTATTGCTGTGCACAATTATATGGTCTTTGTGGGGGCCAGACTAGTAAGCAATAATTAAAAAGAAACAGACAAACAGGGTTCTTAACATTTTCAGAAGACATTAACTTTGTTCATTAAGGATGCCAGAATCAAGAGGGCAAGGAGAGAGATAATATGACTTCTAGGTTTTTAAAAATAAAGGCATTTGGACATCTTCCGATGAAGCTCTACTTCAATTAATTTTACTCTGATGTCAATGTAACTGCTTCTGAAATTAAGAAAACAAGAATGGTTGAAAACATTTTTGTCTCAGATTTGAGGAGATCAAAGGAACTAAACAATCTGTAATTTTCTGAGTGTAGTAGTAGTTTATTGAGGTGGCAGTAACATGAGTTATGCAAACGACAGAAATTAGAGAGATTTGAAAGACAGAAGACATGGTGTTTCTGAATGAGCCTAGAAATAACTGTTTTATTGCATGTATTCTATATAGGGTTTAAAAAAAAAACTTGAATATATTTATACAAACTGTGTTGCTTTGCTATTGTTCAAGTTAATGTACTAGAATATTTTTTGCACACTAATGTTCACATCTACTTGACAAAAGTAACAGGAGTTTTTTTGTAAAATAATATCACCTTTTATTCAGTTTGGCTGAATGTTATTTTACGACAATTTTTGTTTTTTTGTTGTTCTTTCTTACTAAAAAAAAAGGGGGGCATCTTTCAAGACAACTGTAAAGAATTCTCACCTTCCTTTAATCTCTGAATTGGTTCTCGTAGTTTATCATCCTGCTGGTTGCGAACCAACTTCTTGGCACGTTTCAGCAACGTATCTTTGCTACAGGGCAGGAATGCTGCTAAGTGTGCATAGATAGATGAACGCTGGAGGCCGTTCAACTGACGAGACTCTACTTCAATACTGAAAAACACCAAAACAGCAGCATTTGCCATCCCGTTACCAACCAACCAACCAAGATAGTTCAGTTTCTACAAGACTCCCTAGTCCCACAAGTACCACTAAAGATTATTTATTCCATTCATTTTACAATTTTATTGCCAAAAATAAAATTTGTTCACTATACAGCTGTCTGATACTTTAGCTGAATGATTCCTGTTATTTCTAACTGTAGATAACTAACAAGATGTGCAACTGTCTGTGTTTAAAACCTTTATGTAAGTATTTTGAACACCTATCAAATCTCCCCTCAAATATTCAAACTAGGTAAGTGTAATTTTTTTAAAAGTCAGCATATTTAAAGGTTATCAAAGGTTTTAAACACATGGGAACCTTTAAACGAATCAGTTCTATTTTTATTATATCTAATGTATGATGTTGAATGCATTCTTTAACTTCTATAGCCCATGAATTCCAGTGTCCATTCCTTTGGCACGTGGCTCTCTTTACACTTTAACTTTGACATTGTAAATCACAATCAGATTGAAATTTTACTAGAAAAAAAAAATAAAATTAGAGGTGGTTTCTTTTGACAGAGTGAATGTAAATGCCATAAATCCAAATCATTGTAAATAGACATTAACTCTGCATTACAGTCAGGCTGATCAAAGAACAGACTTTATTTTAGCTTACACTTATTTTCTTTTCTACTTTCACTAATTTGTCAGTCTAACAATTACATAAGAATCTTGGGCACTCTTCAACAAATTAAATCAGTGGCCAAAATCATCCAATAACACACACATCCTTCCCTTATTTTAGTTCTGGAAGGTAATGGACACTGGCCAGTCCTGTTCTCAAATACTAACCATTTTTATGACAACATAAACAATATTAAGGATGTTAAGTTGTTAGATTTTTACATTTAACATAAAAATGTGAACGTAATTTTTAGTAGTTTAGAGGGTACACATTTTTTATCAAGTTTGAATTAGGTGGGATTTTAAGCATTAACCCTCCCCCCACAAATTCATTGTTTAGACAGCAATATCATTTAGCAGCATAGGTCAGACATTGTTCTAATGTCACAAGTAATAATACTAGCAACAATCAAATTTGTTGAAGCAAGTCTTTAAAAAACATCAACAAAATCACAACTTAATTACAAGATACAAAAGAGAAAGAAAATCACTTACTCCAGTAGCATCTTATTTATATCATTAGTGAAAAATTTGCATTTTCCTTCCACACTCTCTCTGGCTGCCTGAATAAACAAACAAATTAATTAATAATAATAATAATAATAATAATAATAATAAAAATATAACACGAACGTGCAAAGATTTCATTCTACATTTAAAATATCTTCAGCTTGACACTTATAAACAGAAAATCTGTATTTATAGCATCCATTTACTTATGATTCCTTTTTTCTGCAACTTTGGATGAATAGGACAATTTTTCCTTTTACAAATTGACAAGTGTGTGTAATAAATTCTCTCCAAGGATGCTGAAGATTAGTCCAGACATCAGCAACTGTAAACACACACACCCCCTGAACTATGCTTAAAATATAAAAAAGCTAATCAGGGAAAAATTTCTACTTTACAGCATCTATTCATTGTAGTATACTTGATAAATAACACTGTGAGTCTTACTAGTCCAACAGATATGGCCTTTGGATAATATTCTCTTTTTTTTTTCATTTCAATAAAGCAGAATCTTTTCAAAGTTTCAAACGAATAACAGTAAATGCACATTAATTCACCATTTGATGTTGTCTTCTATACAGAGGAAAATGAATCTCAACATAAGGGAGATAACCCTGATAAGGGAGCATATTGCTGCAGCTATTCAATAGAGCATTGCTTATTCTGTACCACGAGGGATCCGGATAGTGAAGAGTAAGAAGAAACTGTACCAGAGAGGTATATCAGACCAAACAAACTCAAATAATCTGACCCAATGGCCAACATTCAACCTACATTCCTTCTGTTCTTTTTTTCATCAAACAATTTATCTGAATTTAAAACAAAGCTTAAAATAATGTTAAATATTTAACAATCAATGTAACAACAGAGGTATTCATCAGTTAAAAATTTTAATAATTTATAATTTTTAATTAAGGGTCAAAAGCTTTTGGAAGTATATTCCAAATTTTAACAATTATGATTTGTGTCTGTCAGACTATGCAGATTTACCAAGTCAAGGGTCAATACTAACTTAGTCTTCACAATTTCTTTTCTTTAGAATTTAGAATAACTAATACCATTGTTTACTGAAATAAATCTATCAACTACCAAGTCATTTAATATAATATTTACTCTGTTACTATATAAAAAAAGGAAATTTGAATTAATATTCTTTATTTGAAAGCAGGATGATTACTGTGCACTATCTTTAAAAGATATAACTATCTAAGCATCATTAAAGGTTGACAGACAGACAAATGGAATACAGTGGGACCATGATAATGTAAAATTGAGAAAACTGAAGAAATTTTGCTGACATGATTTTATGCTAATCATGGTCTATATACTACCACACTTTACCACCATCACTGAGGAGGAACAAATTGTAGATTCAAACAAATTTATTTCACATAAAAAAATTAAAAACAAATTTCAAAATTATGAAATAATGTAAACTAAATGTACAAATTCTGCTAACATTAGACTTTCTTAAAAAACTCCAAAATGGATGTTTGCCTTGCACCTTTGAGCCTACATTCCCCATCCCCATCAGACTGCTTTCTTTACAGTGGGCACAGGAGTAAGGGTACAGTTATCTTCCTTGTCTGATTCTGCTGCAGTTTCATCTTTAACGGAAACTGAGGCAGCTCTCCCAAAAAGCTGACAATGCTGCTGGTGCTATCCATGTTAGTACCAGCCAAGGTGGTAAGGTGTTCCTTTGACATTTTCCCACCCATCAGAGCTAGTTTTCTTCGGAAACTATTGATGAAAAACACCTCTATTGTCTGCATCATATACACCCCAAGGTTAGCATTTTTAAAAAAATTCGGCAGAAGCCTGTTTCTTTGACAAATGTTTTATAAATGATACACTTTCTTTTCTTTAAGTGCTCAAGCCATCGATAGTTTGCAACTCCCAGTTCTTCTGCTAGTTTGCAAGCAAAATGCACCAGATATTTGTACACCTATAGCCCCTCCCTGATGAAATCAAGAAAACATTGCTTCATCAAGTAGCTTGCTCCATCGCGTTCTCTCTCTCTCTCTCTTGATGGAAGGCGTACAAGGTTGATGCACTGATCTTATATAAGCTTTTTCAGGATGATAGAATTGGGGATTCCAAACTTTGCTGCAATCAGCAACTTGGAGAGGTTCTTTTCATCAACTTCTGCAAAGATTTTCATTTTTCTTCTTGATACAGATCAAATTTTGCTTCCACTCGACAAGACACACCATTGTGGACTGCAAATGCTCTTTCAGTAAAGCAAAATATCCACAGCAATGCAAAGTGACCAAGAATAAAATTGTTTATCACTCGAACCACCAACAAAAGTCTGCAATGGCTGGCATATGCTACTTTGGAACAAAATGGAAAGCAGCACTACAAATTGAATGCACTTGTGTCAGGAAAAGGGAGAGTAATGTTTCATATTATCCAAAGTAACATTGATTAACAACAGACAGAGAGTGAATGTTAAATGTTTCATTCTAACTACAATTTAATGCTAAACATTGCGTTAATCAAAAATTTTAGCCATGAATATAGAAAGATTTAACCCAAGAATCCAATTAAATTTTTGTCCATTAAGTAAATTCCCCTGTAGATAGATAAACTGAGAAAAAAATTTCAATTATTCAGTAGTCATTAAAACATTCCTGAATTCTCAATCTATATAACTAAAATGAAAGAAAGATTAATCTGAGAGTTGTGTACGCTATTCTGCTTGGGCTGTTAAAAATAAAACCAAACTTAAAATAGCATCACTGTAATGGTATCCAGCTGGGTTTTATCTGAATGTCCCTAAACTTTCAGACAAGATACAAACTCCATCTGACTTAGTTCCATGTCAAATTACCACCCGCACCCAGTGTCCACTTTAGTAAACCTAATTCTGAGATGAAATTTAAATAGAATTATAAGAGTGCACTATGAAAATGGTATAAAAATGACAACAATCAGCTATTTTCTTTTCTTTAAGTGTAACTCAAGGTATGTAGATTAAATCACATTCTATTTATTTAATTTTTGATTTACAGACATTCTGGCTATGTGTGCAAGAAAGAGAGAGAGAGAGAATATCAAGCATCAGAGATATAGAAGCTCATCTAGCATCTGGTATTATCAATAAGAGAAGGTAAAATAGTTGATTCTTCCATTACCCAAAGTTTATGAAAAAAACTTAAGTCAATAATTTTTAAACAAACATTAAAATTAATAGTTCTAATGTAAGTACAGGAAGACCCTGACTCACCTAATACGTGACTTACAAATCTCGTAAGCCCAAAATTTACATTACGTTAGCAGAGTGCTGCTGCTGTCACTATGCAGTTGTTTCCGCAACTTACGCAGAGTTTCTGTGATGCTATTATATGATCTCTTTCTCTCTCGCATGCAGCACACACACACATTCTCTTGTCAGACAGTATGCATAAAGCATCTCGTGCATCACTTCTAGTTTTTCTTCAAAAGTTTTCATTTTCTAGTGATTTATTCACCCTAATTATGACTGCAAAAAGGCAAAGTGGAGGTAAAAGTGTTGAGCCCGCATGTAAATGCATTAAAATAAACTTAGAAATGAAGATAGAGATGATAAAGAAATATGAAGGTGGAAATCCTTATCAGTCATTGCATGTGAACTAGGCTTTTCAGTGTCGACAGTGAATACTACAGGAATACCCAGACTTACATAAATTCGATTTTACGCAAGAAATGTTCCAAAGAAAAAATTTTAGTTACAGCAAAAATGTTATGTAGAGCTATGTATGGGTACCTGGGTTTGAGTGGGCATTACTTTGAACCGTGGAGTAATGCGCTGCAGTCTGAGCATTAGTCGGCCAGCATCCCTCTTCCACGCTCTCAGTTGTGCGTTAGTATCCATCGAGTGAGTTCAGTTGTGCGTAAATCTTTTCATTTTTACCTAAATTTTTCCATTGCAAGCCATGGTGCCAAAGTGTAAAAGTGGTACTAGTGCTAGTGGTTCTGCAAAGAAGCGCAAGGTGAGCAAAATAAAGAAATATGAAGACGGGCAAACTTTGTCTTCCATTGAGCGTGGCTTGGGCATGGCTGTGTCGACTGTTAACACGATAGTGAGAGAAAAAGACCGTATTAAAGAACACGTGAAAGAATCTGCCCCCATGAAATCTACGGTGATAATGAAACAAAGGACTGATGTGATTGCCGAGGTGGAGAAATTGTTGACGGTGTGGATGCAAGATAATAAGCAAAAGCGTAGCCGACTGGAATGTAAACCTTACGTAAGTCAGGGTTTTCCTGTACTACAAGCTATAATTTTTTCTGTCAACTTTGTCAGGACAGACAATTTTAGAACATTTCAGCACCAAAGGCTTAGCAGTTTTGGAGATGTTCAAATGCAAATTACAGATCTACACAAGAATATTAATGTGCAATCCTAATATTCACTGAATAAAAAATAAAAACATATCTGTCCACAGATGAACCCGTTATTATTTGAGACGTATAATACAAATATATTTAGTTCTATGCAGTCTCGTCTAGTTGTTTTTACCCGGTTATCAGATTAGAGGATACTTATTGTGGTTACGAGATCAGTAGGGAGCACGTGTTAACATATTGAGCAGGTTTGCACTACCACTTTATGTAGGAAGCCACTGGCGAAAGTCTCTACTGAAATTCTTAATTTTCGGATGTAAGAGGAAACCCAGGTGGTTGGCTGGAAACGAAACCACACCATGAAAATTTTTCAAACTGAGGTGGTCCCATTCAAGATTCAAACTAAGTCAAGCATACTAACCACCAGACTACCACACCACCCTTAGTTCTATGAGTACTTTTTGTTTTATAATACATCAATCAGGATGTAGGCTACAGTTATTTGACTAATAAACATTTTTTTTTGTTTTTACAAAGACAACTATACCCCACAAAGCAATGTGGATGTTGGTGGTTAATATTGCAGTAGGCCAGAAAAAATGGATATAAAAATTCCAGCATTTTCTCCCAAGACGAATTTATTTCTTGTGGACTAACATCAAAATCTGGAAAGCAATGGTTTTCCCCTTTACCTCCAATCACCTGATTTCTTTTTGTTGTTTTCTCTGCATACAAATATCTGTCCAAAATTTCATTTAATATTTCAGGTAAAGCAACACCTTGGACAGTATCAGATCAGTCTACAAACCATAAACTTTTACGAAGAAACTCTTGTTCAAAGAGGGATAATATTTAGGGTGCTGTTATTGAAGGTGAGAGAAAGAACTGAGAAATACAAGTACCCAACACCTTTAAAGAATCAATATCAAAAAATGCTTCACCATCACCAAGTTATGCTCAAAGAATAGTCTGGGCATTTCTACTAGGAAACATTATGATGTCTGACTAACTTGTGGAACATTAAAATGAAGAGAGTTGTAATCATCTATATAAAGTTCTTATTCATACAAGTTTAAGCATTAAAAACATCATTAGGGTGGGATGGCTGGTGGCTGAGTGGTTGGTGTGGTCAGCCTAGTAGACTGCCAAGCCTGAGGACCCAAGTTCGATTCCTGGTTGGCTCAATTTTGGCGTACCTCCATGGCATAGCTTCTTCTTCTTCTTCTTCCTCACCAGCCAGTCAGCTGTGTGGATTTCCACTGAGTTCTCCAGATTTCTCTTACATCAAAACAGAAGAGCATCAAAGGCAGATATTTTTTTTTTTTGATATACCAATTAGTCATTAATGAAACTGTAGGAAAATCTTCAAAATTTCTGATAAGAATTTCTGTGCAACACAGATATACATACATACATATAAAAATGAAGTCACACTGCACCGGTTTATGAGGTAACAGACAATCAAGTCTGTGTGTTCGCACATGCGTGCACACGTCTGCTTGCCATAAAATAAATTTCACTTAAATGTATTTGAGAAACTGTGGTTCCATTTCACTATAAACAGCAAAATCATTTAAAGTTGTGACTTAGTAATATCAAATAATAAAAATTCATTCAAATTTATTTATTCTCTTTAAAGTTGATCTAAAAAAAAAACAAAACAATTCAAGATCATTTGAAGAGTGAAGAGCTCCAAATAAAACTGGAAAATGACTTACATGCTTCAGTTTCTCTATCAAATTCTCCAGTGCTTCAGGTATTCCAAAGCAAAGCTTGGGAATGCTCTCTGGATCCAACGGAGTTTTCCTTTCTTCTTCTTTTTCTCTACTGTTAGAATCTTCTCTCATGTTATTTATAGCCTGATTGATGACAGATTCAATTGTAGATTCTATTTTAGATGCATCACCCATTCCAGCATCTACAGCATCGTCCATATTGTTGTGAGATGTGACCGGTGACACACTTGGAGAGAGTTCGTGGGCATTTCCATTGCTCGTAGCATTTGAGGTAGAGACAGTCTGCTGTTTTAACAGTTCCTTCACTGTAGATGAAGATTTTTTTCTAGAAAATAAATAAATGAAATATAAAGAGAGAAACCAGAAAGATATAAAAAAAAATAATTTTAACTATGTTTCATGAATAAACTAGCCAAAACTGATGTAAATTGATTTAGAAAATAGTAGGCTATCAAGGTACATTTAATGTTTTGCCTAATTGTCAACAACAGTAACCCAAAAGCAGAGGTACAGGAATGAGATACTGAAGCCTAAAGTCCTACCATTCAATGCACTACCTGGCCCAGGACTCATCTTATAGCTGGACAATGATTGTGCTCTCACCACCGGGGTCATTCAAGTATTTCTCCAAACCAAAAAAGTCTGTCTTGCTCTGACCAGCTAGGCCACCACACATCTCTCACAGAGAACATTCCAGAGTTGCCCTACACCAAACCCCCTTGAATAGGAGTGAACCGATCTCCCACGTTACAATGATTCAATGTCACATCCACTTGATGTTCAGATAGTGACGGGCAATACTAACAGGGCAGCTTTTTCCTTTTGGATACTGAAATTGTTCACAAAGTGAGACAATGCACAGCCAGGCCTTTTCCATTCTGAATAACTTCAACCAAACTGACTTGCATTTAGTTACCAATGTATCTCTAGTTAAACTAAACATTTTTCTTTTATATTGCTATTTTTAACTGATTAGATTTTCATTTTTATTTTCCTTCCTGGCATAAATCCTTCTTGTTCTTCTTCAACAGCTGAAATCCACAGTTTGAAGACTTCCAGTAGGGTTTTCTGGGTATATGTGGTGGAGGCTCCTTGGCTAACTCTTGATTGTCTTGAACCTTGATCCTAACTGTACCCAGATAAAACTTGCTTGGTCATCAAGGATAACAAACCATCCCACCTTCCCACCCCTTCTACCTCATTAGACCTTAAAGAAAATCAGAACAGGTTCGATAACAAACAGAAGAAAGAAGTTTTAAAAAACACACATTGACATATTTCTTCAAAGAATTTTCATGGTAGATAGGGCTGTCTGACTCAGGCATAACACACAAAATAACTAAATAAAAAAAAATGGGTTAACAAAAATAAACAAATACCAAAGCTGTTTTAGTAAACATGAGAATTCCTAAACCAACAGTAAAAACTCTTCTTTCTGAAATTTGTTAAAAATTATAAAACAAATACAATATGTTTTTTTCTTACTTTCTTAATCTTTCTTTATCCAGTGGCTTTTTTGGCTTCTTGAATTCTCTTTCCCCATCCAGCACGTTCAGCTTTCTCTTTCTGTCTTTACCCGACCCATCTTTCAATTTTCTTTTCTATTTAAAAAATAAATTTTTTAAAAAATCAGCTGGTAGCACACAATATAGTACTGGAAGTAATATTCATATGAAAGATATCATTATGATAATGCTATTTCAGCTGGGTTTCATTTGAACATAACTAGGATATATATATATATATATATATATACACTCACACACACACCCCACGATTAACTCTTCTTAGTCTAACTAGAACGTGGAAATTTTAGAGCTGTATGGGAGGGATTTCCATTGAACTCTTTAATTGTGCTATGTTCAGTTATCTCCCTTTTCGACCAACAGTAGAATTTTGAAAAACGTTTGATAATGTCTCAAGAACGTGTTTAAAATTCTGACACACTTTAAGTCTCCTTAAAAATATATGACATTCTACTATTTCAAAAATGTTACCTTCTGGGTCTTCTTTTTCATTTCACCCTCAGACTCTGTGTCAGAAGTAATTTTCTGAAAAAAAAAAAAAAAGAGTTAAAATTAACTATTAAAGATGTAAAACTATTCAATTTTCAAAGAAAACAGGAATGTACAAAAATGCAAAGTAAAAGAAACATAAAAACCTATATATTTTGAACAATCAGTGTTCATTTCCAACAGAAAACAAAACAAGACAAAAAAAGATCCACAATTGTATCACAACACAAATATAATTAAGCATGAAAATTATAAATACAAAAAAAAAAAGTTTGCTTTTAAATCACAAATAAATAAAGATTCTATAACTTGAAGTTTATAGTTTGTAGAACACCTGGCCAGTATCTTCCACAGCCTGGAAAAACAAAATGTGCAGAATTCATGGCAATATGTTTAATGGCCAATGTTTCCTACCAGACAGACAGACAGACCAAAATCAGTCTACCAGAAACTGGAACTAGTTCCTTAAATGAAAATCTCATGTTTAGGCCATTCTGAGTGATGTATATCATGTCATTTTTAGCTTTGAGAAGCAGCTGATAAAAAAAGAAAGAAAGAAATATATTTAAAAAAAGGATTTGATTTACATAATTAATGCATATTTATGGTGAAAATGATAATAATATAAATATATTTATAGTTGTATGCAAATTTGTTCTTTTTGTTACAAAAATTAAATTAAATTAAAAATCTGAAAACTACCTTTGATTTTTTCTTCTTTTTCAGGGGGGTGTCCCTAAATTCACTATTTGAGTCATCAGACAATTCTCTGAAGTCTAACATTCCGGAATTTATATAAAACCCTCCTAATTTTGTTGTCAGACATGCAGGAACCAGTTCATCATACTGAAAAAGTTCAACAATTAAAAAAATATTTAAACGCTATAAGTTGTTTTAATATACAATGACTTCTACCTGATTTTTTTTTGTCAATATACATCAACTAATCACAAATGTCAATGTAACATATTCTGAATTAATATTCCTTGATGTATATCCTGTGTGTTAGCCTTAATACACAAATAATATTATATATTATCATCAAACAGCTAATATATGCCATTGTATTCCAGCTGTTAATACAAATACTGACATAAGATGTAGTGTTTTTTTAAAAAAAACAAACAAACAATGTTGTGTTTTAGCTATATTAGGGTGTTAAAACCATTGGAAAGTTTTCTACTGATCTTTCTAGTCAGATGAAAACTTTGAAGTCAGCATATGTCAAACCATAAGAGGAAACTCCCTGGTTTCAGTTTCAGGAGAACGGTTGCAGAGATTAGCTGCTTACCCATCACACAAAGTCTCCACCAAAACCCTACATATTTTAGATGTGGGAGGAAAACAGAGCCCGAAAGAAACCCAGGTGATGAGCTGGTGAAGAGTGAGAAGTAGCCATGCCAAACTAAACCAATCCTGACCCAGATTCAAACTATGACCTTCAACCTTAGCAGTCAAGTAGTCTACCCACCACACCACCATGCAGCCATTTAACATTCTAGAGAGCTTTATTTTCATATTTGAAAGAGTAAAATGTGGTAGTGTTTGTATGGGTTTATCCTTTAATAGTTTTCCTATTTTCTTTCCACAAATAGCATTCTTCACTTAGAATTGAATTTTATCTATCTGAAATTGAAAAAAGGTTTGATATTATATTTTAATCAGAAAAAAAATGAATGAATTAGTGACAAATATGAAAATGGAAAATAATCTATTTTTTTAATTTTTAAGAACAATTTGACAATAGTAAAATCCTAAAAGTTAAAAACAACACAAAGTTTTCAGTTAGTTATTTCAGTCCCATACACAGTAGATCATTGGTGGCTGAAAACAAGCAATCTAATTCATTTTTGTAACACAGTGTAGAATTTAACTTGTATTAATTTGGTAGATTTCCAGGCAGATAAAGTATATATATGTTAATAATTAGTAACATTCAATCTTCTTACTGGTGTCTAAATGACTACTATTAAACTTCATCTTTCCTAGATAATCTCTCTCTTCCCTCAATGAGATGTGAGATTGTCTCACTTTGTTCTTACTTTAATTACAACTAGATACCCAATCTTCCTACACAAATTCATGTCCAATTACAGAACTTAAATAACTCTTTGTGATGTCAGAATAATTCACATCTCTACATTGGGTCAATAACCAATTCACTGTAATATAACAACAATTTTTTTTAAAATGAAGTCTTATTTATGACTGAGTTTATACTGTAATTTATGATACATATTTTGAAAAAAATTTTAAAAACTAAATATTAAAAAGACCAAAAATAATTAAATAATGCACAAAAGGTGGGTGATGTTGATGACTCTGAAAGGAGACAACAAAGAGTTTATAAACCAAAGTTTCTTCTATTAGGAACAAATGTAAAAAGTTACTTTATTTTGTATTACTAAAGAATGTGCAGAGATAATGTATATGCAGGTAATCACTTTATTTGGAGTTTCCTGTTCAGAAAAGTTAACTTCTGCCCCTGCATCAATGGAGCTATGATGACGACGGCAGATAGAGTATAAAAGTTGATTATAAGGTGCAATGTGTGAGAATGTCACAAACCAATGAGTTTGACATTTTTTAAATGACTTTTTGTCCTCTATTTATAAAGTCAGTATTAAGTATTATTCACATGAAACAGTTTTTTTTTTAAGCATCATAGTGGCAGAGAGGATTTAAGAATTAACAAGAGGGAGGGAGGGACAACTCACATCCCAACATCTGACAGCTGGTAAACACGTCTGTTATGTTATTCCAAAAAACAAAACCACATCAACAATGTGAATTTTTAAAAATTTTTTTATCAGTTTTAAAGCAAAGTGAAACAAACTGCTTTATATTATCCACAATGTTTTTAAAAAAATGTACTTTGTGATTTATCAGACTCCACCCAAATCGGACAAAATACATTAGCTGAAAAATGCAGACAGACAGAAAAACATTAACTTGAGTCTGTGATTAAAATTAAGATTGATTTAGATTATGATCTTCTTTAGTGAAAGTGAAAAAGAATGAAAGTCACTCACAGCTTCAGAATTGTCAACAAAAGGATCAGTTTCATCATATCCTTCTCCTAAATCAACAAGGTCTTGAATATGATCTAATCTTTTGCTTCTCTTTCTTCCAGGCTTTGGACCCTTAAATTAAAGAAGTGGATTTAAGATTTTAAAACTGAAAGCTAACCAGAAACCTATGCTCGATTTAATTTATCCAAAGTTTCATTCCCAGTCACTTTCTAATTCTGAGAACACACCACAAACTTCCTTTGATGTTTGAGTCACCAAGCATGAAGAGAAACTGACTGATTTTCTGACAGAGTTAAATCAGAATTCCTCCCTACAATATTAAAAAAAAAAAAAAAAAACTGTATACAGTAAATAACTTTTTGTCCAACTGTAATGTGATCCAGAGATGTTTGGACATCCAAAAAAGTTGGATATGTGGGTGAACTGCTTTTAAACAAGAGTTGCTGCTTATCTACACTCCTGGTGACCAACTTATGAACTACAAAGGTTGGATAGCCAAAAATAAACTGATCTTGGCCTATACTGAAAAGTAAGATAATTGGCTAAATCAGTGGTCTGAAGGTCGAATACCATGTTGTTTACCATATATGAATATTCACTTTTACAAAGTTTGTTAATATCTGCTACTGTCTTTAAGCTTTGGATGTTGCAATTTAGTGAAAAAAGTTAATTACGTATTTTTCTTCAAAAGCTCTGGCAATTTCTGTTAGTCGCTGGTTCTCAGCTTCTTCTTCAAGCTGTTCAGTATCCTTTGATGCTTCCTTGGAACACTCACAAGATTCACCCTGACAACAAAAAATAATTACAATTAGAAATGCTGACAAGCATTGTACAGATGAAGACACTGTCTGTCAGATGGACTACATTAGCAGTAGGTCACAATTATAAAAATTTTGAAGATTTTAAAAGGATAAAAAGAAAATATTTGTATTGCAAATACGTAACATAAATGATATCTATCTACAATAGAGGTCATTTCATGTGAGGTACATAGATTAAAAAATAGAGAGATTAGTTCTAAGTACAAAGTTCTCAATTACTTTTTGTGAATCAGCACTGTTTACCATAAAAGAGGTTTTGTGTATAAAAACAGTAACAACAACAACATAATACAAATGGTTTATTTTGTGATGCCTACAAGGGAGACAACTCTGGTGAGGAAGCATAGTGCCATTTTTTTGTAGTAGTAGTATTGCCAATACTGCACCACATGGGGCCCTGGTACTTCCAAGATTGACAGGAAGATCCTTACTAGTTCTTTTCATTTTTAGATGTGGGAGAAAACCCACTTGCCTGGCTGGTGAAGAAGAATAAGCCTCTGCCATGCCAGGGAGATATGCCCATCCAGGAATCAAACTCAGGACCCTGATCTTAGCTATCCTGTAGTCAACCACTAGAATACCATAAATTGTTTTAAACAAATTTCCAAGTGGCCATATTGTCAATTAAAACAGAATAAACACATAACACACGACTTGCTGACATGCAACAAACAAAGCAATTGGAAGAGTTTACTGTTGGAGCACATTGCAGATAATGATTACAAACTCAAATGTGTTTGAGAAGAAACAAAAGACAGATCTACAAACATGTATACCTATGCAAGCAGAAATTGTTCCAGACAAATCAAGCAAACAGGAACTGATAAGGCAGCATTTATCTAGAAGTAGGTTAAATGTCTATATTAGAAAACAAAGTGTAATCTTGACCTGTTTCCATTATCATCATTTTAAAAAATGATTATATTCCTATATCAAATGGTAGCATGAGAGTTCAGTAGTTAGTTTATTGGACTGGCCCAAGTTTGTATCCTGGTCAGGACTGGTTGAGTTTGACATACCTCCCTGAAGTTTCTTCCCACTCTTCTTCACCAGCTGACCACATGAATTTTCTCTAAGCATTCCAGTTTCCTCCCACATCTAAAAACGAAGTTCTGCTGGATACTTTCGCTCATAGCCTTCCATGTCGAGAAGTGGTTGAGTATGTAAGCACACTCCTTATCTTGTAACTGAGGAAAGTGTGTCTATCTACCTATCTACATCAAAATAAACACCATGTAATCACCCGTAAAATTGCTGACCTATATCCATGCAAATATATCAAACTATGAAAAGAATACGAGGTAACCGTCATCTTAAAAAAATAACTTGTGCATTTAGTATAAAGTCAAAGGTTAGTTGATTTTTTAGTTACAAAATTAGTTTTAGTCTAGATGCTTGATGCCGAATTCAAGTTGGGACAATGTTTTCTATCCTTAATTAGCAGAAAAATCTGATTGGTTAAACAGAAATGGTTCTTACAAAAGGGTCCTATGAAAACACTATTTTACATGAAGTGCAGTCACCAGCTCATGCTCCATCATTCAAGTTACCAAGATGAAATAAGATGATGATGCCAAAAGATGGATGATGAAATAAATAAAGCAATGTAACTGCTGTAACGAGTGAGAAAACCTATTCTTTCAAATAGGGGCATCAAATAAGACTGGTCAAATACCATAATAGTGATGCTGTTTCAGCCGGTCTTTTTTCATGCTTTGCTTGAATATATATTCTTAAAAAGTGGCTTCTTTGGTAATGTATTAAAGCCAAGAAAATGTGTTTAAAGGCTTTTCCATCACATCATTGTTAGCATTACAACCCTTAAGTCTGCTGATAAAAAAGCTTAACTTTAACAGACTACACAATTTTCTATTATCCTGTTAATAACTGGTATAAGTTAAAGCTCAATTAATTATTCTGATGAAGTACTCTCAGAGCTTTAGATGAAGATGCTTGTAAGAATCAATCAAGCATGCAAGATCAAAAGCAGAACTAACACAGCACTACTTTACAGATTATAAATATCATTAGGCAACAAGACATTATAACATCAAAGGAACCAATCTTCCTGACACAAATGATTGCATTGCATTATACCAGCCTGTTATCGGGGATTTTTTGTTTGTTTAAGAGAGAAAAAAAAAACTGAAGCAGATAATGTTGTTGTGTTGTATCTATCTCTACAATGGAGATAATCCTGGTGAGAGAGCATTGCCCATCTTGCACCTCAAGAAGTCCTGTACTTCTGACTTTGACAGGGAAATCCCAATCAGAACTCTTCATTTTCAGAAGGTAAAACCCACACACCTGGCTGGTGAAGACAAATGAAAAGAAACCATGCTGGGAAGGTTTGACAAAATGAGCTAACCCCTAACCAGGATTTGAACTTGAGGCCCTTAGCTTTAGCAAAAGACTCAGAAAATAAGAAAATTCCAGACTTATTTAAAAATTGAAATCCAAATTTAGTAGGACCATTCATAGATGGATACAGAGACAGCAGTGTAGCTATAAAAGTTCAAGGTTTATCACAACAAATAATGTGATCGTCCAACATGTGAAGACAAAAGAACACATGCGCACGCACAATTAAAATAATTTCAGAGCAAGCAGGGAAAACTCTAAAGCTTCAATAGCATCAGCAATTAGAAATGAGATATGCTTACCTGCATTTACTGTTTTTTGTTGGTATTTTTTGTATTTAGATTTTTGCCATTTTTACAAGCTTCTGTATCAAAATTACTTCTCATATTCTGGTAATTTCTCCCATTTATTTAATTTTCAAGATTTTGGCTTTTGAAAGAAGTTCGACAAATGTCAAAATAAACTATGTATTATTATCCTATTTTCAAGCCAGCTTGCGCAGATAAATTATTGTTGAGATGTACAAAGTTTCAGCAGGTGCTCCCCTACCTTGATGAAACATGAGCAGGGATATGAGAGGGGCCTTAAGAGAAGAGAAGAAAAAGTCTGGGTAAAGCAGATGTAGCACACTTATTGGTTATAGCCAATCCATGATCAATAAAATCACAATGAATTGCCTTGAAGGAAGTATGAAATTAGTGCAAAATCAAGACTATGGGAAACTTCAAACGCTTGTGTCAAGGCATAAAAATGTCACGAACACTATGAAGTCATACACTTGGACTCCTCAGGATATAAACATATATTATGTCACATTTCTTGAAAAAATGTGTCCAAGTTGGTAAATGGCAAGCCAGCAGCTGAGTCATGGTTGTGCAGAAACAGGAAATATTGGGCCACATGTCATGTAACAGGTTTAAGTTTTCAGAAGGTAGGTCAAATGATGATTCATGATTCCTTCTGTTCAGGGCCAGACCCAAAGTGAATTCAAGGCCAGCAAAGATAGAAGGTGGAAATGATAATCTCCAGCTGTAATTGCATCAGTGAATTATGATAATTATATTAAGTGTACACAATGTCAGCCTTGAAAATTATGTGCAAAAATAAAAATTTACAAATATAAAAACTGCTGTGTCAAAATGCAGAAATGAGAAATTCCAACATCCCTGGAGAATTTACTTAGATGGTAATGGCAGGCATAAACTAATTTCAACACTGAAACATGAAAGGAAAATTCATCATTCTAATCCATAAGAGTTTAGAATTAAGCATTTTTTTTTACTGCATAACATGGCTCAACAAATATCAATACAGTACAATTATTTGACCTGACAACTGCAGCTTAATTAAATAAGTTAAGTAGGCTAGCTAGTATAGTGGTATCTCTAAACCAGCCTGTTCACAGAGATTTCCTACCACTCCTAGCCAAAAGAGTTTTAGTGGGATCTTTCCTTGACGCTGGGGGAGATTTGGTGACTGCAGCAGGGTCCAGTGTTATGACCGCTAAGGCCTGGTATCAACTGCACAGGACAAGACACAATCACTATTATCTCACATACCTCTGAGCACCCTGGTTTCCTCCCACATCTAAAAACAAACAGTTTCGATAAGAATTTCCCTGATGAAGTCAGAAGTGCCCCGGTACAGGATGGGCAATCCTTTCTAGTGGATAACTGCAACACTATGCCCTCTCACTGGGGTGGTCTCCAACAGAGAGAGGCTATCTCTGTAGCTGAGGCTACTGCATGACATACTGCCATATATGCTTGTTAAAAGTTTCCTCTCTTCTTAGTAATACCTTCAGTGTAGAGGATCAAGACATTCAAAAGTGGTTTCATCTAATTGTCTAAAATATATTGTAAAATTGCATGTGTGTGTGTGTGTGTGATTTCCCATCACCACAGAAAATTAAAAATTTTACCATAAAAAAACTGTTTGCCATTATAATATCTTGAGAAAGAATAAACTGGATTTACCCGTCAACCATTATTTATTCCAATCAATATTGTTTGTTTAATCTGATTTGTGAAAGAAAAAATCTTTAATTTAGCAACAAAAAAAAAAACAATCTTAAAGCTGCAGTTAGCAATCCAGAATATTTAAGAATTAAGTTGCTTGACAAAATTAAGGAGATCATTTTATCAGAAAATATTCTTCGGAATGGCAATCCAATATTTACCCAAGTTTTGCCCCAAGAAGAAACTAGTGTAAATCACATCTATCCAATCTTTTGCCTTAGAGCAGACCCAACCCTTAATTTATAGTTAATTCCCAGGGATGACCTTCTGGGAAATTATTCAGGTGCGCAGCCTGTTAAACGTAGAGCCGCACCGAGAAGAAATGCTATGGTTGGACTGTTTTAGCTGAATCCTTTCCATTTCGGTCAGGGTGGAACTGTTTTTCCATTTTTACACCACTTTTTCCCCGGAATTTTGGTGATAGGGTGCTTCATTCTCCTCTGCCATTCGATTTTTAGTAAAATTCAACCGAATTAAAGTTGTGCGTCATATATTATTCACACAAACCTTCTATCCCCACTCTCTCACTACAGTGCACCTGACAGTAGGGCCACTAGAACAGGAGCTTACTGTAAGCCTTTAAAAATGTCTTCCTTTTTAACAGACAAAAAACACGTGCTGGAGGTGCACTCACAGCTTTAACCGTCTGTATCTATTTTTTATTTAAAATCCCAGCAGGAGTTTTTCAACAACAACAACAAAATTGTAGTTGCATTCACAATTAAAGCTAAATAAGAGGAGGGGGAAAAAAAAGAAGCTGACTTGATTGATAATCGATGATTGCTATCCTGGGAAAACTTAAATCTAATTATGGGAGAACATTCGAAACGAAATGGAGAGAGAGAGAGAGAGAGAGAGAGGATGCCAGCCAACCAGGATTATAGCAGTAAAAAAAACTTGAATTGAAAGGGTTAAAACTGCGATCAGTAAGTGATTTTAGTTTCATGCTGAAGATAAAGTAACATAAGGCCGATAGTTGTAAGAAGTATAAACTAATTATTAAATAATTAGTTTATAAAATTAGGATAAAAATTAAATTATAGAATTAGTTTTTTTTTTTTTTAATAGAAAAAGGAACAAACTATGTTACAGTTGCTGACTAAATCTGTAATTAATCTCTATTGCCGGGTAAGCTTACTTTTTTGTTTGGCCGTGTTAAAGTTTATACTTTTCATTAATCATTTTGTGATTTTCAGGTATGCTACATCTTTATTAATTATCACTTTAAACAGACTGATCGCGTCCCACCAACAAACTTCTGCGAGATAAACCAGAGGTTCAAAAGAAAGAAAGGGCGGCAGAAACGACCCTACTAATCACGAATACGATAACACGCTGACTGGGACTCGAACTCCAGCAAATCACCCTCTCACCGCCCGCATTAACCGGAGGGTTTCTCCCCCCCCCCCTTTCTTTCTTTTACAAACAAAAGAGTCACCGACACGGCGCCCAGCGCACTCCTCGATACATACCGCGGGCGGGAGCACGAAGTGCACTCCGTCACCCAGGTCAGGCCCGCCCGCCCGCTCACATCAGCAACACCGACTAACAGCACAGCCCGGTAAAATAATCTCTCCTCCTCCTCCTCTTTTATTTTTTTTTTCGCACGAGAAAACATATGGCAACGTTTCTATTTAACTAGTAGTTTAAACGCGCAACTAGAGTCGTCTCCCCTGGATGTTGACGGGGCTGGTCATTGAAAACGAATCGATAAATCGATAACTGATATTCATCCGTTCGATGCCGGCATCGCATTTACACCGACGATCGCCTATCACTTTTCTTTTATTTTGGTCAATACTACGTGATAATTCTAAATATAGCGAATGACCTATTTCCCCTCCCCCCTCCCTCCCTCCCTCCCCGTGGGCATCGATCAATCGAATACACATCGCGCTGTCAGTGTTGAACCATTCGCCCGATCATCTAACAGGGAGGGCGCCGGCGCACAATGAGCGCCCCCTAATTAACATATAGTCCATTACCTTTGACACCGCTCCTCCTCGATAAGCGAAACACTATTATTCTTCTTTTGTCGCAAGTCGGGAATGACTCCCCCAGCCCCAGGGACGGACGGACGGACGGACGGACGTGATCCCACCTCGGTACGCCAAGATCCTTAAAGTCCGCCACAACACCTAGGCTGGGAATTTCGTGTACATTCGTACACCGACAACAACAGCAGCAGCAGCAGCCCCCCCCACCTCCTCCTCCTCCTCCCAACCCGGCCATCCGCAAACAGTTTCGCATCCACTTTCCCTGGGACTTCCTCATTACATATGCGCTGCGGGCCCCAAAACATGAATGTGCTGGCGTCAGACAGAACTCCGGCGCGCGAGGGGGGGGAGGGGGGAGGAGAGAGAGAGAGAGGAAGGCTACCCCCCCCCTCTCTCCTCCCAAACCAGTACCTATTAAAAATAACACACAGCAAACAAGCGGGCGGGCGGACGGAAGGACGGAAGAGACTGCGAGGGACGACGACACAGATCTCCGGGTGGGCGAGTCTCTCTCTCTCACAAATCTACCGCCCTCCCCCCCCCTTCCCACCATAAATATGTCAGCGAGGTACCCACCGTCCCCGGTTACCCGAGCTCCTTTCGCCATTAGACCCCGTCGCTAAGACGCCCGGCCGCCAAAAGTTGTCCCGGGGCGCTTTCTGTCGCTGAGGGGGCGGACTCTGCGACCGGGGGGGGGGGGGAGGAGGGGGGGGTTGGGAAACTCGCGCGTACCCCCCCCATGGCGAGACGGGAGGGGGAGAGGGGCGGAAAAAAGAAGACGGAATAAAAATAAAAGGTTTCAAAATGGCGCAGCGGCAGCAGAAGATCTCCAGCCCATTTTCTGCGGCAACAAGAGAACGCCGCTGTTTTGTTGTACGGCCATTGGCAGGAAGGCGGCGAGGACGGATCCCTCCGCCCGACCTCCCCGACCGACACCACACCAACCCACCACCTGGAGGAGGGGGGGGAGTGAGAGGAGAGGGGGTAGTGGAATTCCACCGCGAATGCGTCCGTCGGTCCGTCCGTCCGTGGGATGGGAGAGGAGAGGAAATCGGCCGGCGGCGGGTGGTGGGGGGGGGGACCGCCGGAGAAGTAGGCCGGTGTGGTGGTGGACGCCCGCCCGCCCCGCGAACTTACCAGAGCGTTCTTCATCAGATCTGCGAACGAAAACTCCGGACATATTTTATCAGTCGATTCTCTCAGCGCCAGCGTGAAGCGTATGGTCGGCGGCGCGCGCCTGCCCCTTTCTTTCCCGACCGGGCCGATCGTCGTGAAATGTAACCTCCTCGGCTCCGACATGTCCAGCGTGCAGTACATCCATGAGACAAGTAAATTTCCCCTCGGTATCAACAATTTTCGGTAATCCACCACACCAGCGAATCTGCCGCCATTTTGTGGTAACGTGACGTCATGGCGCGTGCGTCGTCGTCGTCGTCGCTTCTCGCCCTCCTCCGTCGCCGCGCTGAGCCGTGGAGAGAGGGGCGCTCTTCTCTCCTCGTCCGTCCCCGCCGAATCCCCTTTTTAGGGAGTCGGAACGGGGAAATGCCTCTGCACAATCGTCGTCCCTGGTGCAGCGGCGGTCCTCCCGTGAGAAAACCAACCACGGGGAGGATTTTGTTTATTTGTTATTATTTACCCACCACCCCCACCCCCCTCTTCGTGGATCGAGTCACTGGTCATAGTCCCGTTCATTGCGTCGCTGCATGGGAACAGCTCACCGCCGTGTAACCCCCCCATCTTCTTCATTTCTCTCTTTTTTTTGCACGATGCTTGACGTGACAACTCGAGCGCCGCCCCAGCAGCAGCAGCCCGACGCGGGAGCGACCCCCCGCCGGGTCCTTGGGGGCCCCGGGTGTCGGGTGGACCGGGCCGCTTGTCGGATCGATGAACGTCTCTCAGTCACGAGTTCGGAAGTCCAACTCCAACTGGCTCAGCAACAGCAGCAGCAGCATCATCATCTGTTAAACAATTGAATTTCTCATTATTATCTCTTTGTCTTGGTACAGGTGGAATAAAAGCGTCGAACTGGATTATGATATGCCACCCTACCCCACCCACCCCAAAAAGGAAGAAAATCTATCTAAAATTAATGGGTACAACGTTTACCTTTTCTTACCTGTCCGTCTAATTTAAATGATTAAGGTCAGCAAGTGTGGAGTCGGTGGATTTCACTCCGTTTAAAGGTGAACCATTGGAGAGAAACTCCATCAACGAGACTAGATTATCCTTATTCTATCCTCCCCCACCCGTCAATGAGACTAGATTATCCTTACTCTAGCTCCTCCTCCCTCCCGTCACTGAGACTAGATTATCCTTATTCTATCCTCTCCCACCCCCGTCAAAGAGACTAGATTATCCTTACTCTAGCTCCTCCTCCCTCCCGTCACTGAGACTAGATTATCCTTATTCTATCCTCTCCCACCCCCGTCAAAGAGACTAGATTATCCTTACTCTAGCTCCTCCTCCCTCCCGTCACTGAGACTAGATTATCCTTATTCTATCCTCCCCCACCCGTCAATGAGACTAGATTATCCTTACTCTAGCTCCTCCTCCCTCCCGTCACTGAGACTAGATTATCCTTACTCTAGCTCCTCCTCCCTCCCGTCACTGAGAATTATCTTTCGAACGTTTATGCTAACAGGAAGAAAAAAAGAAAAAAAGTGTTTGGATTAGATTAGGGAAAATACAGGTATTTTCTTCAGGTAAGACGGTGTGTGTAATATATCGGTAACTTTGATTACCCCCCCTTAAAAAAAAAATAATCTAATCTTCGTTCTCACTAATTCCATTCTCGATTGTTTGGCCACGAAACAGGGAGTTTTCTTTAATAGGTGGAGATCAGGTAACGCGCATCCTTCGGCGAAGTATCGGATCGTTTTAGTCCCGTTCGGAGCGGGATGGATGGAGAGAGAGAGAGAGAGAGATCACTTTGATTAATTTTTTTGCGTGACTTCATCCTGGCACCTGACGACAGGTGAAAACCTCCGTCGAACCGAGGAGTGCTCTTGAGCACCAAACGAATATCGTGTATTAGTTTTATTGCGACGAATGTCACAAAGTTTACCTGTTATATACAGGATGGATGTCGGGGACCCCCATCTTCTTCTTAAAGTTTTAATTCTGCGCGCGAATATTACTACTTTCCATTTTTTTTTTTTTCTTTTATCACTATGGGGAAAAAAATACAGGTAACATATAGATAAAGCAAAAAGATTATCTAAAAATCGACAGCTATATTATTATTATTATTATTATTATTATTATTATTATTATTGTTGTTGTTGTTATCGAAAACTAATTTTTTTTTTTTTTAATGCACGCTCCTGATCGCGGAATAACCCGGAAACTGTCGGCTGTAGCCGAAGTAGGTCACGGGAGAAAACGTTTTCACCGAATCCAGTTGATGACGAAACACCTGTTCTTTTCTGCGCGGACACGCAGGATGGCATCTACACGGCGCACGCACTACGACCACCTTGTTTTGAAAGCAACTGCCGCGCATTGCTGCTGCTACTCTGCGCCCGCGCGGGGGGCTCGAAGTCCCGCAATGACCGCCAGGGTGCAATGACCGATCCCCCCCCCCCCGGTATTTGTTCCGTTTCACTTCCGACTCGTACGTACTCGCTCCGCCCGCCGTTGCCGTTTCCGTGCAGGTGGAAACGTACTGCCGCAGCGCTGGAGCCGGCCGATCTCCGCCGGAAGGAGACGCGTTCGTTTACCTGGCGAATCTCGCGAAAAGCAAAATGAAGCGCTGCCTGATCGGCTGCTTTGTGCTCGCTGCTCTCTTCGATGTGATGGGTCGGGCGGTTTCAGATGTTGCTTCGGAAGGTACGGGACGCGACGACGACGAGCAGCAGCAGCAGCAGCACCTGGACGATGGGAAAGTCAAGCGAGACACGAAAGATGCTAAAAGCCAACCCGTTCAGGTAAGGTGGGTGGTCCTCTGTTTAAGTTGGGTAGGGAGGACGGACGGACGGACGGACGGCACTGTAAAGGTGTGTCTGGACAGGTAAGCGGCAGCAGGTTCTCCGGGCAGCTGTTACTGTGATAGAACAGGTGATCCACTCGGACTTAACCCTCTTCTTCTCAAAAGTTTTGTTTCTCTACTCGATGGTGCGAAACTCGAGAGTCCCGGGAGACTGTAGTGTAACAGCTGCCATGGCTCAAAGAAGAAGAGGAAAGAAGGACATTTGATAATTCCAAACAGATTATCTGGTGGAAAAATGTCCTGCTTCATTCTTGAGGATACGTACACCTTCACTTTGATTCTTGAGATTTGGTTGTGGGTTACGTGGGAATTTATGTATTGGATGCGAACCATCTTTGCCAGACATGAAGACTGTTGAATCACCGTATTCCGGCCCAGACACGCATGGTTGGGATCTGTTGTAGCTGGAAATAACAGTGGTGACGCCAACACAGCAGCTTTGTTCGCACACCCTAAATGCGTAGAATATGGATCCTTAGCATTGCCACTTTAACAGCCCTCTGATTACCATTGTGCCTACACCTTCTAGCAGGACAAGAGGTGCACTGTACATTGCTGGCCTCGAAAAAGAAGGGAAGTTGTCATTATTAATACAGGAAAAACCCCACGATAGTTTGCTCGGCCTAAGATTTGCATCATTTTTTTTAAAATTCTCTATTTAATAATAAATCTAATCTGTAAACTTTCAATGCATTTTCAGAAAGAAGAACAGAACGAGCTGGTTGTCAGGAAAAAGGCGAACCTTGGCTTTATTCATGCCTTTGTGGCTGCACTGTCAGTGATAATTGTTTCTGAACTGGGAGACAAAACGTTCTTCATTGCCGCTATAATGGCAATGCGCCATTCTAGAGTGACTGTGTTTCTGGGTGCAATGAGTGCTTTGGCTCTGATGACTGTTTTGTCAGGTAAGTAGTTTCCCATCATTAGGAACAGTGACCAGATTAAATGCAGATAATTTTTTTATTATTAATTCTGAAGAATAAAGAAAAAAACAAAACAACGACAACAAATATGCATGAATGGTTTTCAAAATTTTCACAAGTAAATAAAGATTGAATGTAATTATCTGCGTACATTCATTGCTGTCTTAAGGTTACAACGAGGAAATGAATGCTTGACGTGGGCTCCCAATGCTATCCCCAATAAATGCGAATGTGTGATGAAAGGGCCTACTAGAACTCTTCATTTTCAGATGTGAGATGGAGTCAGAGAGCCGGGAGGAAAACCATGTGGTGAGCTGGTGAAGGAAAGCAGGAAGAAACTATGCCAGAGAGGTATGGAAAATCAGGAAATCAGGAATCAAACTCTGGGCCTCTCAACCAAGTTCCAATTAATACAAAGATTTGTTTGATTACATATTTACTTTTGTATGCGCGCGCGCACACACACACACACACACACACAGAGTGTACTGGCAGTCTATGACATTAATTCACAACTCTGTTATTAATTAAACATGTCGCACCTTGCACATTTTTTAGCTCAATTTTTTTTTTTTTGAGATGGATATAAAAGCATAAAAAGGGATGTAATTTTAAAAAAACAACAACAGGTTTTGCTAGTATAAAATATATTTTTATTTGCATTTATTTCTTTGCATTTGCATATATTGTACTAAATTAAAACAAATTTATCACAAATAAATTGTGAAAAGGTAAATTAGTCAGAAAAAATGAGAGTTAATTTTGTCTGTATTTTAAAGCTACTGTATATTACAGAAACGGTGTAATATCTATTGTCTTTTATATGCTTAGAAAACCCTGGATTAGCTAGTTTCATAATTATTTTTTGTAATATTTTTTAAACAAACAAGAAGAATTAATGATATGTATTCTTTCTAGGTCATTGATCATTTTAACCACCTGTATTAAATCTGTCCTCAGACATCTCTAAACAAAACTGAACTGTTGTAAAAACAAACAAACAAAACCAAAAAAACCCATAAACTTTAAGAGAAATAATCCTAAAGAATTATTAATCCTTTAAAAGGATACTTTTGTTTTTTAAGTAGGCATATTAACTTTGATGCCCTTGCAATGAAGTTAAACTAAAGTCTAGGTTTGTTTTGTAGTCATTTCCAGTTTGGTTCAGTAATTTCGCTAGCAGCTGATATCTGTTGGTTCAAGATACTTATTGATAATTATCCCTAACTCCTAATTATCCCTAACTCCCTTCAATTGTTTTGCTGTATTTTTTATAAGGGATGCAACTTTCTCTTATTACTCCAGGGCCCTGCTATAGCATGGAACTCGGTATAATGTGAGTCTGTCTTGGACTCCAAGACTTTCATTTAAATTTATTCTTTCAGGATGTATTTCTAGTCTTTTTTTTTTTTTTGCGATGTGTCAAACATTTTTGAAATATAAATGCTCCACAAATGCCAAAGTTTTCGCCAGGTAATACATATTGCCATCCAATGAGCAATTCAATAAAATGAAACTTTTTATGTCAAACTTTTTAATTTCAGGTCAAACTCAATAAGAAATATGAATTTAAATATGATTTAATATTCATAAAACTCTGTTCTTTATTAACTGCTGGATTACTGGTAATGCTTTCATTGTTATCCTAATAATAAATTTCTGATAATAAAACACATGGCTAGATTTAGAACTAGCCATTGAGATAGCAGTCGTAAAATTTTCCCATTGTAAAAAAAAAACGCCATTTTTTTCTGTATAAATAGTCAAATTTAGGATAAGACCATCTGTATTTGTATTGCTGTCCATAGAACAATCAACACAAAATCATCTCTACTGAAACATGAAAGAAAAAATCTTATACGTTCACTAAGAAGCTGAAAATCATTGACCAGATCGAGGAAGGCACTATGCAAACATCCATTTCAATTCAAAAAAGAATGGAGATCACTGAATCAACAGTTCGTGGGTGGCTTAAAGATGAAGAGAAGTTGAGAAGGGTGTCAATTGAAATGGATGAAGGTGGCCAAGAAAGAAAGACCAAAAAGCCAACAACAACATCGTAGTTCACCCAGCAGAGAGCCAAAGCCATACCTATATCCAGTTTTGTTATTCAAGCTTAGGCTAAGAATTTTTCCTGGCAAATGAATGAAAATACCAGTGTCCCAGTAAAGAATGAAGCCAGCAAAGGATAGTTAACGTAATTCAAGAACTGGCATGGTATTTTTCATGTTACTATACAAGAACAACAACGGTTTGCAGAAAATCTAGCCGCAACATTTCTCGTTGAGATGAAGGAGGATACATCAAAGAACAAATCTACAACTGCGATGTGATGACCATGTACTACAAAATGTTAGCAGAGAAGGCACTAACCAAAAATGTCAAGATTTAAACAGATAAAGACAAGGTTGATACCCTTTTTCTGCAACAAAACTGATCAACACAAGCTGACTTTACTTGTCATTGGAAAATTTGCCATATCACCTTGCTTTCATCATCTGAACCTAGAATCACTACCATGCCAATACTCAAATGCTGCCAAAGCCTGGAGGACGACTTCAATTTTTTAAGACTGGTTCCAGCATGAATTCATATTAAATGTCAAAAAACATCTTAGACAGAATCAATTATCAAAGAAAGCCATCTCACTGATTGACAACTGCTCTGCATATGCACCTCCAGTGAACTGGTAACATGAGATGGAAACATCAAATGTATCTGTCTGCCAAAAAAAACAAAAAAAAACAACAACTTCAGAAATTCAATTCCTTGACTAGGGCATCATATTAACCTTCAAATGTAGAAGAGAACTGACTAAGAGAAGTGGGGACAGCAAGGATGACATGACAACTTGTCTGAAGAAACTCAGCATGAAAGAGGGAATTGGCCTATGTGACCATGCCTGGCAAGAAATGACAACCAACTATATCAAAAACTCCTGGAAACATGCCCTGGATGCTGGATTCAAGACAGAAACCTACAACAATGACAAGAAAGATTTAAAAAAAACTTCACTGTAGGAGAAATATATGCAAATAAGAATCAAATTGTGGACTATGATGGATTCACTGCCCACAATCTAAACAACACCAGGTTCATACTTGGAGACAAATTAAATACTGACAACATCAGTGGATGACTAAATATATCGATGACCAAAAATCTACCAGTGAGACAATGACAGATGGTCTGTATAACAGATGAAGACATCTAGCAAGCTTAAAAAGATGATGACAATGACACTGCCATCATTCCATAAAGTTGCCCACTACTAAAAAGATTAGCTGAGATGGTTGGAAGCCAACGGAAAATACACTGCTGCAAATGTGACAAACATTCTACATCCAGCAGAGGCAGAGGCAAGGTGTAAACGTAAACAGTTAAAAATTGCTGATCTTTCCAACATGTATCCATCCTTTCAACAAATGAACAACGATTTTGTTGACTGTGTACTTTCAATATATTATTGTGTAATCTGTATAAATGAGAACTGACCATCTCTGCGTTTAACTAGTTTGCATTTGCATTTTCATTATAAGAAGAAAGATTATTTGACTTGATTGTGTTCATGTTGTTTACATCGAATTAGTTAGTTTACCTGTATATGAGGCTGCTTTAATCAGTTTATCTGTAATTCTGCATTGTTCTGACCTCTTTCTTGGTGCTTCTGAAATTATCTCGCTGTGATGCGGTCTCATGATATGAACCACATTATAATGGGGGCCCCAGCACATTTCTAAACATCGATAAACTGCAAAATGAATAAATAGATAAATAAAAAGAAATTGAAAGTTCTGGTTTCAGAATGTAACTTTATATATGTTCTATTGTAGCAGAGATTGTACTCGTGTAAAGAGCTGATGTTTTCAGAGTTGTAAAACCTGCAAAATGTTAAGTTAACCAACTAATAAATGAACGGGGTTAGCATAATTTTGCATTAATTAATTTTATCTTTGATGAAAACTCATAAAAGATTTTCTTAGAATTTTTTTTTTTTTTTCATATTCTTCAGCATTCCTGGGCTATGCGACGACAATTATTCCAAGAAAATATACCTACTATGTCTCTTCCATTTTATTTGCAGTATTTGGAATTAAGATGTTAAAAGAAGGTAAGACTTTATATTATAACATAAAAGGATGCTAATAACAAGTCTTGATCTTATATTCTGCATTTGCTTCTTGACAATTATTTAGTAAAAATAAGGAACCCCTTATTGAACCCTGATCTGTACTAGTCTCAGATGCCCTCAAGGTGCTTATGGACTTCTCATGTATCCTTTGATGGGTCTCAGCCCATCATTCACAGGATTTCAGGGTGGTGGGTCTAGCAGAGGGTGATTTATCAGTCTCTCTCACTTCCATCGGCATAGCTAGGCACTCCCCACTTCTTGTATGAACTCTGCACCATAGCCACCTTGATGCCTTTCACTCATTGCAAAGCAGCGTCAGAATGACCATCTGAATGAGAAACCAATGGTTTTCAGTGTTTTCTTCTCCAATCTTCCCAGTAATCCTCCTGGCACCTGCTTATACAAGGGAAAATCATACTTTCCATCCTTACATTTTAATTTCTTGGCACAAATCTTCATGCTTTGTCCTTTTCCTTTCATTTGTCGCTTTATTTTCCATGGGACTGTTCTACGAAAAATCTGCCTTGCTTTCTTTGACCAGATGATGATAAGTTTCTGTTTGTTATACCTATTTCTCGATAGAATTTTCATCCTGCATCTAGTACTGTCCAGTCATTAGCTGATGTTAGGATGCCCTTTTGCCATCTTTTTTGAGCTTTCTTAGTTACTTCCTCGTCTATTACAAAATGTATGAATTTACTGTCTTAATTGACTTGCATGTTGTTACCCTCTCTCCTACTTTCTTCACCAGCACTTTCATAACTTTGTCATGGCGTCATCCATATCTTCCCTGTGTTAATGCTACCTTACAACTTGATAATATACAGGTGCATCTCAAAAAATTAGAATATCGTGGAAGAGTTCATTTTTTTTCATAATTTAATTCAAACAGTGAAACTTTCATATATTCTAGATTCATTATACATAAAGTGAAATATTTCAAGCCTTTTTTTTGTTTTAATTTTGATGATTACGGCTTACATCTCATGAAAATCAAAAATCCACTATCTCAAAATATTAGAATATTTCATAAGATCAATAAAAAAAAAAAGAATTTATAATATAGAAATGTCAAACTTCTGAAAAGTATGTTCGTTTATGCACTCAGTACTTTGTCAGGGCTCCTTTTGCACGAATCACTGCATCAATGCGGTGTGGCATGGAGGCGATCAGTCTGTGGCACTGCTGAGGTGCTATGGAAGCCAAGGTTGCTTTGATAGCGGCCTTTAACTCGTCTGTATTGTTGGGTCTGCTGTCTCTCATCTTCCTCTTGACAATAGGTCAGACGAGTTGGCTGGCCAGTCAAGCACAGTAATACCATGGTCAGCAAACCAGTTACTAGTAGTTTTGGCGCTGTGGGCAGGTGCCAAGTCCTGCTGGAAAAGGAAATCAGCATCTCCATAAAGCTAGTCAACAGACGGAAGCATGAAGTGCTCTAAAATCTCCTGGTAGACGGCTACGTTGACTTTGGACTTGGTAAAACACAGTGGACCAACACCAGCAGATGACATGGCTCCCCAAATCATCACTGACTGTGGAAACTTCACAGTGGACTTCAAGCAACTTGGATTCTGTGCCTCTCCACTCTTTCTCCAGACTGTGGGACCTTGATTTCCAAATGAAATGCAAAATTTACTTTCATCTGAAAAGAGGACTTTGGACCACTGAGCAACGGTTCAGTTCTTTTTCTCCTTAGCCCAGGTAAGAATCTTCTGATGTTGTCTCTGGTTTAGGAGTGGCTTGACACTAGGAATGCGACACTTGTAGCCCATTTCCTGGACACGTCTGTACGTGGTGGCTCTTGATGCACTGACTCCAGCCTCAGTCCACTCCTTGTGAAGCTCCCCTAAGTTCTTGAATCGGCTTTGCTTGACAATCCTCTCAAGGCTGCAGTCATCCCTCTTGCTTGTGCACCTTTTCCTACCACACTTTCCCCTTCCAGTCAACTTTCCATGAATATGCTTTGATACAGCACTCTGCGAACAGCCAGCCCTTTCAACAATGACCTTCTGTGGCTTACCCTCCTTGTGGAGGGTGTCAATGAGTGTCTTCTGGACAACTATCAAGTCAGCAGTCTTCTCCAAGATTGTGGTTGTGTGTACTGAACCAGACCGAGAGATTCATGGTATTTATACTGCCTAAACAGTGATTTACTCAAACTCGAAATGGAATATTCTAATATTTTGAGATACCTTTTTTCTATTTTTTTTTAGCTGTAGGCCGTAATTATCAAAATTAAAATTAAAAAATGCTTGAAACATTTTAGTTTAAATGTAATGAGTCTAGAATATATACAGTTTTCACTTTCTGAAATAACTGACAAAAATATTGAACTCTTCCACGGTATTCTAATTTTTTGAGATGCACCTGTATAGTATGTTCAAGTATTGCTTTCTTCTTACCACACCAGATCTATCCTCCTCCCAGTGCTTGTGGAGAAAAAATTAACATGGATTTAAATCCATTTTTTTTTTTTAATTGCTAGAAAGTGTAGAAAAAATTAACATTTGGCTTTTAGGATTGCTAAGTCATAACACGTTTATAATTCAGGTTATGAAATGTCTCCAGATGAAGCGCAAGAGGAGTATGAAGAAGTTCAAGCAGATTTACGAAAACGTGAAGATGAGGTATTTAAAAATGGTTCATATTAACATTGTATATCTATTATTATGAATCAGGTAAAGAAACAGATGTACACAGAAGGGCAGCAAGGTTTGCAACTGATTGAAATAGTTTGCTTGGCAATATATTTCATCAGATGGACTGCAAAATTAGTAACCAGATTGTTAAAGCTAAATGGTTACTTCAAGATTGTTTCATCTCATTTTATCCTTAGTTAGTGAATTTAAGCGACTTAATTAGTGTCTTTAAAAATGGAGAATAGGTATAGAGAGAAAAGAGATGCGAACTTCCAGTATACTTATGTCTGGGCTCTTGGATTTCTTTCAAACCTAAAAAAAAATGAAGGATACTAATAGAGGCTTTCTGAAGAAGGCAGAGAAAGCTTTCCAATGTTAGTTGCTAAATGTTAACCTAACATTAAGAAAATAGTTTTGACCAGACATAAATATATATCATGGCTAACCTTCACACTCTGTTCTCTGCTTTGTTTAGGAAATGAAACAAAGGGGAGGGGTGGTGAAATATGCTGCTTTATTTGCCGACATCAGCAGGAAAGTTCAAAGAAGAATATGCTTGTGCTATATATAGAAAGCTGTACCTCCCAACAAGAGACTTTTAAAAAATTAAATTTAAAAAAGGTATTCTGTTGGATAAAAATGAAAGAAGTCACTATTTTGTGTGCTTTCACCTGAATGCTGGTAGGATTATCTACTGAAGAAGATTTTTAAAGTTATCTTGTTGTGTGATAAACAGGATTTGACAAAGCTCTTATCAACAAGATTTCTAAAACATAGCATACTTCATATCTAAATGTTCTTCAACAGATAGTTAAAAACTGTATTTAGTACCAGGATAATCTAAGCGTAATGCAAACAATGTGCATTTAATTCTGTAAGTTCCCCTCCTCCACTGAATCCAGGCATCAGCTAGCACCTGGAGACCCTTTGGATAGGGTATGAAGTTTGGTTGTTACAATGCGCAGAACCTCGTTGTAAGCAAAATGGTATCTTTGAGCTTCATTTTCAACATCAGGAACAACTATAAGTTGCATGAAGAAAGACTGGAAGGAACAAGAAAAGTTTTTATGGATGTTTCCATTTCTGTCTATCTGTAGTTGCTATGGTATGTAACAAGTGCGAACTGTCATCATGTGTAAGTAGTTGGAAAAGATGGCATTGGCATTTCTCACAGAGATAGACACGTTCGCTTTGAACCAGTTCTTTAGCCTTGGTGACTTACTCTGGCTGACGTCGATGCTGGTGGCTGACCAGAACAGGAGTCAACCTGCAACTGGCTGACACCCTTACCTTATGCCATCTAAACACTGTTGTTATTGTTGGGACTGTCATCTCTTTAAGCCAGTTTCATTTCAGGAAGACTGGCAGTGGAAATCAGTCCACATTTCGCACAATAAAGAATGGCACAATGATGTCTAGTTTATAGTAAAGCAGCCATCTCAGTGGCTACAGGAGCTCTACAATCAAACTAAGATGCTGCACACCGTTCATACAGCTTTGAAACAGTCACCATCTCATGGCTACTATGTTTTTGGTTTTAGAATTAAATGAACAGTCCCTGCTTGATAATGTAAAGAGAAGCTGAAGAAAGAGAATTTTAGAATGGTTCTATTATAATTTCAAAAATCAAACATATACCTTGATTTTTTTTCAGTTGCGGTATTTAAAAAAAGTGTTTTGAGTTTCTCTTTTTAAAGTGCTTTTTGATTATGCACAACTAGAAAATTTTCAGATCGACTTAGTTTAACAAATTCCAGTGACATTAATCTTAGGAAACAGCATGAATCCCTGGCTCTTCATCAAGAATTGTTGATTAGATGCTTACTCACTCGTTTAATATTTAGCTGCACATATTTGAAAAGCCTTGACATCTTCATACTTTGTTGGTCGGTAATTACTATGTAATGTGTTCGTATAATTTGAAAAAATATGAAATAAAAGGGCACTTAAATAATGATTCTATCTGCAGTGGCTGCTTTCTTGTCATTGTATCATACACCAATCTCTGCGTCGGAGACAACCCTGGTGTAGGAGCACAGTGCTGCTGTTATCCACTAGAGAGCGTTGCCTATCCTGCACCACAGGAGCCTGTCATTTCTGACTTCATCAGAGGTGGCTGATTTACTTTACTTTGTTTTGTTTGTTTTTTTCTAAAGTTTCATAGATTTTTAATTTCTCTTGCATTAAGGTTCACTGCTGTTTATGCATTAAAATAACGGCAGATAAAAAAAGCTTCTAATATTGTAATCACTGTAATGATAGGAGTTAGTAACTTTGATTAGCATCCTCCGTTCCAGTATTTAACGTTAATATGTTGTTAATTGCACCTATTTTAGTGAAAGAAAAAACAACAGCTATTTCTACGAGTCCTAGGCAAAAACATGGAGCATAAATAAAGTCGCTTGGACACCAGTTGTGCTACATGATCTCCAGTGACCTCGAATAAATTTAGCCAGACTGTTGCTTGACGTAGTACTGGTCAGTGGTGATATGAGGCTGGAGATGTCTCAAGAATGTTACTTTTGTGGCAGCATTCAGTTTACAAGGACTTTCGGTTGTGCTAACACAGTCTCTACGATAGAAAATGCAGTTTGGAAAAGAAATCTACCATTGTCTGATACAATCTTTTGTAAGCTCTGAATACTGGATTACACCTTACTACTATTTTCAGGCTAACTATTATAAATGTAAATTTTTTTTTTTTTTTTTCTTTTTTAGATGCAGAAGAAAAATGTAGGTACCCAGGATATTGAGACTGGAATTATCCGAACACCAGGACGACGGTGGTTCTCGGGATTGCTGTCGACTATATTTCTACAAGCTTTAACGTTGACATTTTTAGCAGAATGGGGTGACAGGTCACAAATTACTACAATTATTTTAGCTGCGAGAGAGGTGAGTTAGTCTTGTTTCTGCAAGCAAAGTATAATTTGTTTGATTTTACTACTGTGTTTTAGTATAAGGACCAAGCACCTGTTGTGATCCTAATAACATGGGTACTGCTGAGAACCTGGGATGGCTAGGGTTGTTCACAGTAGAAATAAGGCACGTTGGGATGAGATGGCCAACAGTAGAAGATGCTTTGATTGGTGTTTTATTTTTTGGATCTAGTTTTAATAGGAGTTCTAAAAAAAAAAATCAGTATACAAATTGGGTGTCTTAGTGTGATTTTGAAAATTAAGAAAAAATAAAGAAGTTTTTAATTGTTGAATTGTTGCTTGACTTGTTAAGCTGACCGTCAGACATTTAAATGAAGTCTTGGCTATGGGTTAATACCAGAAATCTATAAACACCGATGTCGCCTCTATTATTTAAAGAATGATATGCTTTCATTGTGGCTATTAACATGCAGTGTACGAATGTGAAAAGATCATTTCTGTCCTCCAATTGGCCCTTTTAGTGCTTTATTTAATAACAAAATATTGACATGATAGTCTTTTTTTTTAATTGTAAACTTGATATTACTCTAAAGATTGTCCTGAAAATCTTTTAAGAAAACATTCTATTATTGAAATTTTTTATTTTGGTTTTGATATTTTGCATTTTTAAATTCATTTAATCTCATTTGTACAGGATGTGTATGGTGTTATATCAGGTGGTGTTTTAGGCCATGCATTATGTACAGGTCTTGCTGTCATAGGAGGGAGAATTATAGCTCAAAAGATCTCTACCAGAACTGGTAAGATGAAAAATTATAATTAAAACAGAAGTTCAACAGTTGTACAGGCTGCATTTGTAGATGATGATATTATTATTATTATATCCAAAATTGTTGTAGTTAATATTTTCTGTACATTTCTTGATTCTCATCAAATGCTCCAACAGTAGACAACAGTACAATGGGTTATTTTCCAGTCAGGATGTTACGCACCAGCGGAGGAAAATGGACAAAACTGACAAATATAAACCATCACCTTCAGTAACCTGCAGTCAAGATGGTGTAGAGAATCTGTAGCCTTACCAATGTGCTCCACATTCTTTGCCTTTGTTTATTTGCAACTATTCTTGGTTCTTCAGTCAATTCCATCTTTCCACTGATACTTTGTTTTCATTTTTTTTTACATTTTGCCCACTGCATTAACATTGAGGTTTATTGGTTCAGTTGCTACTCATTTTAAAGTAAGATTCTTTTTTAAATACATTATAGCATCGGAACAATGCTTCACTACAAAAAGATGTTCTTCAAAGATCTCTCCATTCTATTTCTTGTAGAGAATTAAATGACTTTCAAACATTATCAAAAGAATTACATTACATGGTTATCCTTAAATTAGCTTTTGTGTTTGATGGTCCTGTGTTTTCTCTTTGTTATTTATCTGTTGTCCACCAGAAGTGTTATATTAGGGTCTTTAGTTTTTGTTTTAAAAATTGTCTTGTAAATAACCTTCCTGGGTAGAAAAATATGGAACTACATTCTCTTAATGTTTCAGCTAATTTACAAGAAAAATATTTGCTAAGGGATTCTTACTGTTTTTACTGCACATAAAAAAACTACAAAAAGATTGGTAAATACCATGTACAAGATGTTTAGATAAGATGGTAGTTTTTTTTTTTCTTTTTTAAAATTAAAGTGCCTTTAGAAAGTTACGACTAACGATCAAGATCGTAAGGCAAGATAGTTCCCCTTCACTGGGTCTGGGCAAGAAGCTCGTCTGTTGTGTTTTATCAGCTTTAAATCGTAATAGTATTTTATTGTTGTTATTTTTTGTCTTTTCAGTTACACTGGTGGGTGGAGTGGCATTTATCGTCTTTGCGCTGTCAGCATTCTTCATCGGTCCCGACTGAGGACAGGTCGACTGGTATGCACACACATACACAGACACACACACACACACACACACACACACACACACTTCAGGTGACATCTATTCTGACCAACAGTTGAAGAAATATTTAAGTGAACGCTTTACAGAGTTTAAGAAAACAAAACAATTTTGCAAGTACGTACACAGCGCTTGAAGAAGAAGAAAAAGTCGAATGTAGAAATTCTTTTTTTTCCTGTCTCATTTACAGTAGCACTGACCGCACAGGGATTTGCTTCCAATCTCCGAGCACCACCTTGTCTGTCTCCAATCGATTTCTGACCCATTCGGCTCGAATTTTTCCCAAGCAGCTGTGAGACTGATGGGTTTTCTTCTTCCATACTTGCATAGATAATACAATTTACATGTCTGCCAAAAACTTGGTGTTGAAATAATTATTTTAAAAAAAGGGGGGGGAAAAAAGGTTAAAATAGAATTCTAAGGGTCAGAAGCCACTTTTGGCAAACACTGAAATGTGTTCGTGGACCAACAGTGTAAACCAGCTTTTGTTTGTAATGGGGATTTCATCTGTTGTGAATCCTAAAACAGTACATTGACAACATTATCATCATTAGGTTAGAGCTCTTATTTAATAGCCAGATTTAACTTGGGTTTCTCAGGGATGTGGAATGTGTGTGGGAAGAATTCTTTTAAAGCCGGTTTCAAATTTTTTCAAGTCTAGAATTTCTTGGAGTCTGTTCCTCGTGAAAGAGTTACTTCCCTTCGGTTGATACTGTGGTGTAATATTTTAATTTATTCATTTTACATTAATCAGCACTTAAATACAAATTAAAGCTATAGATCTTAAGTAATAAAGCACAGAAGAACTTGGACAGAGCCGCCTTTTAAGTAAGATTTCTAAGGTGGCACAGTACACATTAGTTGAGTGCAGTAACAAAACTTGTACAGATACAAAATATCCATATCTTAATGTTTCAAATTACTAAATTGGAATATTCAGAAACTTTTTTTTTCTGTAAGTTAGAAGCTTTCTATGAAAACTGTTTACAAGTTGAAAGAATGCTTACCATACTGGTCTCCGCTGAATTCCTAGTGTTAGCCATTCACTTCGTGGACAGTATGGCTTGGTGGAAGTTCAGTGTTTGAGGTGAAGCTTCTGCAGATGGACATTGTGAGGAAGGCGAGAAACCAGGTGTGTATTGGTTAGGGAAAGGAATTTTTATATCTTATTGAATAGTATGACCCATGCAACACACAACTTCCATAATGGCATGTTAGTGGAAGTTTCTATGAATGATTGATACACAAATGTATGTGTTAGGGAGAAATTGTTAGCAAGAGTTCTTTTTGCAGCACTGGGATCAAGTAGACGTGGAGATAGAAAAGCAGTACATTGAGGAAATTTTATGAAGAAGGGACAACAGGTAGTTTAAATTGGATGATATTTCTTTCAGTATAGATAGAAAGAGTAGCCACAACATGGCCATATTGTGTAAATTAATGCAGATAACTCAAAATAATATTAAAAAAAAATTTTTTTTAAAAGTATATATATGAAGAACAACAAATAGCTGCATAGCTGAATGTTTGATACCACACTGATGTGGTTTGGACCTGTGTTCAGAGTAACTATATAGATTTTTCAAGGTTTTGTCCTAGTCTGCTGGTGGCAGTATACTACTGGTTATGGTGGGATCATGTACACTGAAAATTTGGTTGCACATGCCTTGCTAACTTAAGTTGTCTGCACAACGGTCACTAAATTGTTTTTTTGGTTAAATAGTTGACTTAATACTGACAGTCAGTGTATTCTGATCACAAACAAAGTTGTCATTGCCAGCCAACAGACCTCTGCTGCAGCAGGGTAATTCCCTTTCTAATGTAAAATTAGAAAGGGTTATGGGTAAAGACTACTACATAAGGATCAAATCCAGATTGAAAGAAGGGTGCCTTCTATTGGCAGGGAAGATGCTACCAGTGATTTTTCAATTTTTAGAATGGGAAGAAAACCAGGTGTTCAGCTGATGAAGAAGAGCGAGGAGAATCCATGGTGTCGAGTATGTCAAACCAAGTCGGTCCCAGCTGAGATTGGATCTCAGGCCCCCAACCTTGGCAGTTTAGTAATCTAACCCCAACCTACTGAATAATGAAGTGAAGATTTACAAACCTACAGATGGCATGCTCAGATATAATTTAAATTATCTGTTAATTTACTAATTACATACTCATATATTTAGGAAGTCTTGGTAGCCAATGAATTTACATGCATATTAGAAAAGAACCTGATATGCATGATAAGAAATTTTACCTTTGTGGGGTATTTTGTTGTTGTTAAATAATTGTAAAAATTATTTGAACAATCACCAATTAAAAAAAAAAAAAAACTTTTGTAGCATTTTAATACCTAACATATCGTTGCTGATCTCGAAGTTGTTGAGAGATTTGGTGTAAAACTTACCAAATATGTCTCCTTTGTTGCTTAGATCTAGGAGGGAAGTTGGAGTATCTACAGAACAGAGACAAGCAGTCTGAAGCTGTAAACTTTCATGATTTGTTGAAACCATTTATAAGTAATTAGCAATGGGTTCTGGAGGCCTGTAAGAACAATCAGACTCATTGTAAATGCTAAAAGTTATCGGCACTTGTACATTCTGTTTCCAGAATGTTCTTTTATAAGATTAATGGAGCATCTTTTGTAGAATTACTGCAGTTGTTTTTCTACAACAACAACTCTTATTCTCTACTATCTGTGTTTAAAACCAGAAACTTAATTTACGGATTATGGAATAATTTTAGCATAATACAAAATTTTAGAACATTTGCTTCTGGAAGATGATAATTCTAAACTGATGGTCTTTTTTTTTCCTTTTTAAAACTAAGACTTGCTTATCTAATCAACGAGATTTAGCTAGTAGCTTCATCTGAACAACCTAATTAAATTTATGCACTTTTTGTTTGCTTCGAGTTCAGCTAGTCTTTTTTGTGTAAAATTTTGTAGCAACAGTATTTAATAATTCTTTATACAGATTTTCCATTTAAAGGATATATCTCAGACAGTTCATCAAAAAAAAATTAATATAAATTTTAAGTTGGTGGCCGGAATAGTAAATTGTTTATTTATAGATTTCTGGGAGAAAATGCAGCACTGACATGAAGTTGCAAGGTAACTGTAGGGGAGACAGTTGTTTTTAGAAATGCATTCTTCAGTTTATAGAAAGCGGGATTCCATGGTAAAATATGTTTGGGGAGTACAACCATGCAACATTAATAATCTGTCAGCTATGAAATCTGCAAAAAAAGAGTGGGTGATGCTGTTTTTGAAGGTAGATTTGTTTTTCTCGGTCTGGAGAATATCTCTCCATCAGATAAAATGACAAGCAGCATAAAGGCTAATGTATTCCCATCAGAATATGTCTCTGCAAAACATTCACAGTCTCACAAATTCTAATTGAGAAGTTAATAATGGAAATTTTTTTTTAAAATCTGAACATTATTTATTATTATGTTTTATTGTCGTGAAGATAACATAAGCACTACAGTTTGTAATAAATTCTATTTGCTGTCAAATCCGTCTGTATTCTCTGGATTTTTGAAACTAAACAGTCTTAATTAAGATAAGATTTTTGTTAGGCGCATTATTGGTATGATCAATCCATAGAGCAGCTTTGGATTAAAGCTTATTAAGTAGAACATAATCACACACCCTGTACACTAATATGAAAGATAATTAACAATTTTTGTATTTTAATTTGGAAAGAAGCTCTTGTATACTGGCTATTGGGTAACTGGTAAGAGACAGGAGAGGTAATCCCTCCTTAACAATTCACACCTGACCACTGCAACAATGTTGTTGTTGCATAGGAAAAATGTCGCGAAGAAGGCCTCCCCTAGAACTCTCTAGTTTCAAATGTAAGAGGAAACAGGCGTGTCCAGAGGAAACCATACCAAGGGAGACACTCCAAATACCAAGACTGTCCCTGCTAGGGAACTGAACTCTAGTCCTCAACCTTGGCAGTTCAGTAGGCTAACCACTGGCTGTCCCCTCCCTTCTCTCCTACAACAAGAAGATATTTAAACAATATTTGATTTTCCGTTTCATTGTTGTTACTTTATAACTATAAACCTGTGCCTTGCTTTATCAAGGAAAAATTACTAAAACATAATTAGAATAACTCTTCTCACTCACGTGTGTAATGACATTTTAAGAAAATGAGTTTTTGATTTTTAGGTGGTTTGTACAGAATTATTTTACACATTCCATTAGTTTATTTAACTATTAAATCTTCAAAGGAAGGTTATGCTGTTTTACAAAGCCGCATTTATTCAAGTGGAATAATCTAATATTAAGAAGATTAAACCATAGTCAAGTGTCTACTCAGTTTTCATAATTTTCATTTATGAACAATTTTTTTTTTCATCCCTTGGTATTCTCTCAACTTGTTTCATTCTTTTGGTATAATCTGATATCAAAACATGATGATATTCTTACAGCCATTATCCAATTGTTTCTAGCCTGATGATAATACTATGTACAGCTGATGGCAGCTAGGTTCTCTCTCTCTCTCTCTCGTGTAAGCTGCTGCACTTTTGATGGATTGAAATTAGTTTAAAAACACAAAAAAAAAAAGAATTAATAACAATGTCTGTTATTTCAGGAACTTTTTGTTAGGTTTTAAGAATTTCCAATGTGTTAGATCTTTACTGTTTATCTCCAGGGAACGTGAATTGGCTTTTGTAATTGAAATATTGCATGAAGAGTTTGTTGATCTCTTTCAAAGGAAGATTTTTTTTTTTAAATAAAAGAAAAAAAAAGATGAACTATGGATAGTATCTACTAATAATGCATTAACCATTGTCTTTTATTAGAAGAAAAAAAGATACCAGGGACATTCAGATGAAACCCAATTGAAATAGCATCACTGTATTGGCACTTGACTGGGCTTTGCTTGAATGCCCCTAAAGTATCATAGGTACAGTTTAACTCTAATATTCAATGCAATACAAATGTAGTTGTTTGCTTTTTTTTTTTTTGGATAATTTCTGAATTGACAAAGTACTCAAGATATACTGAATTTTAATCTATTATTTTCTGTTTACCTGTACAGTTTCTTGATATGAAATGCTCAAAAAGATTTTTTTAATAAACATTGAAGAAATATGAATGGTATTTCACCTGAATTGTATATTTTAAAAAAAAAATTTTGTCTGATTTGACTAAATAAGATGCATGCATGTATTGTAAAAGATAAAATGATGTATAATTTTTTGAAAATGTTAGGAATCTCTTCTTTTTTTTCAAGTGTTTGTCAACCAAAGCCAGAGATACCTTTTTGTATACATATTGTGCATAGTATCATCAATGGCTGCATAGTTTCAAATGTATAAATTCTAGTTTTTGTTCTTGGCAGAAGGGTTTGGAATCTAAAAAGAAAAAAAAAAAGTTTCTATCTCGTCAGTACCACCCAAAGAATGGGCTAGAATTTGATGCTGCAGTCTTGGACACTGTAACTGCGATAATATTTACAATTGAAAATACTGTGTGTGTGTGTGTGTGTGTGCGTGCGTGCAAGATCTTTTGTAGTATTGCATTGGGGAAATATTTTTAATTATCAGAGGAGAAAATCTAGTCTCAATATCCATTCACTCATCTTTAATTGAAAATTTTTTTTGTAAATATTTTTACTGGGGTATTAATAAGTTAACTTTTAAGTTTCTTTTAATAAATTAGGAAAATTAATTTTTTATTTAACATATTGAGTACAAGAAAAAAGATTATCATTTAAGTAATCCAATATTCAGAAGCATTGAATAAGATACTCTTTTTTTGTACTGAATAGCATTAAGACCAGCTGCACCTTCAGTAATGTCAACATCTGGATGTGCACATGAGAATTAGTAGAAGAATCTTTATGGCTGGTTTCATTCACATTGATGGATATTTGAAAATTAGATACATTTTTTAAAAAATGTACCACAGCAAAGCATTCTAGGATTTAGCAGTGTTATCATCTACCCTATTTTATTCTGGTAGTGTCAAAATTTAGTTAAATGTAACTTTATTTGATTTCATTATTCCTTTGTTTAAATTTATCGTTTTGAATATCTTTGCTTGGTTTTTTTGTTTTTTTTTAATTTTCATAATTGATGTGATTTAGGTAGAATAAAAGCCACTAAAGCTTAAGGTTAGAGTGATCAGCAGGTTTTGGTTTTTCTGAAAGTTGAATATTTCAGTTAGAGAAGGAATGCATTTGATAATCTGGAGATTTATAATATTAGTACTCTGGGTTCAGAAGCTGAAATATATCTCTGTAGCTGGTTTTATTTCAGCTGTTGGAGCCCCCCTCAATTATATACCAGTTTGTTCTGTGTGACTTCATTACATTTAAAAGAAAATGTATTTTATTTGGAGATGGGATTGAGTAGTTTGACATGTAGCAGTTTTGTAATGGAGCCAAAAAACTTTGTACATATTTTTTCCATTGTATATAGCTGAATATTTTTTAAAGGTGATTTTATGTAACTTTTGTGATGTATGTGTCTTTGTATTATATACCTGTTTATGACATTTCTTGTTGATGTAATAAGTTGGTGGGGGAGAAGTAGATTGGCTGTGAAGGGATGATGTCAGTAAGTAAACAATGGATGAGGATACTACTGACGCATCTCTTGACACCAAAGACTTTACAATAAAACAAGCAGATTAACCCATGCCACACTGAATTAATGACTTATGATTGCTGTTTTCAAAGAGGAAATTTATCAGCCCTTCATAGCTTAGTTGGAGAGACATCGGCGTTCCTCAGAGGGTATTTCCATTGCGCTGCCAGAATGTTCAAACTGTTGGACTTCTAAGTCAGGCCTTCACAGGTTGTCTAATGAATCATTTAAACTACATCCTGTTGGTATTGACTAGGTAAAGGAGTGGTAGCTGCTGACATTTTTGTAGGAAAATGAGGGTCAAGCAAACAACGTATGCACTTTAACTACTTTGGGCACCTTTTGTTAATAGCAAGCTCACAAAGGTAGGTAGAGAAAGCTAGCTTGTTTTTGTTGTTTTCAGGCAAAACAGAATACAATTTAAAGTTTTGCTTTTTAAAGAAAGCAAAAAAATAATTTAATGTTTTGTTTTTTTTACTAGTAAAAATTCAAACTTTTATTAAGCAGTACTAAGAAAGTCTTGATAATTCATTGGATGTCATTGTCTTACATCTGAATACATTTAATGGTACTTCATGAACAATTTTTTGTTAAAGTTAATTTATCTTTGAGACTGAAACTTTAAAGAGATCAGAATAGTTGATGTGTTTATTAAATTGCTGTTTTTTTTTTTTTTGGGAGGGTAATTATATTTACTCTCTGCAAGATACTGAAAATAGTATAGCCACAGTTTCTACTTGAGTTATCTCCCATTAACTTGCACAAGCAAGTGTTTTACATCAAGATTAGAGCAGCCACAATATTAAAAATTATTTTTTGAACAGTATACTTTTTTGTTGTTTCTATGTGAAATACATCATCAAAAAGAACTTTATATGGAGATATATTGGCAGAATTTTATAATACTCTTTTACAAGTATTTAAGGTGGGGCCGTACTAAGGTAATTGGGTCCTAATAAATTGTTGGGAGGGAGACCAAACAAACTGCACTATTCAGATAAACTTGTGATCGTATTCATGCAAAATATGTACCGTCTCGCGGAAATACCAGAACAAACCCTACCTAAAGCATTCAAATCTATCTATCTGTGTGAGTTTTGTCGTCAGGTGTTGTAGCACTTTGTGCTTGGTCTCATTGTCACAGTTGACCTGTGAAGATCACTTGAATTGCTTACATTAAGCTCAACACAAGGTTTAAGGTTTGCAGTTGTAAATGAGTTTTAAAGCAATTAGTCTTTTATGAGGAACTGTATTGCATTTCCCTGTTTCAGTACTATTTTTTTAGGTAGACTTCATTTGTAAAGGTTGCTGTGGAGAGTAATGACGATACTTGCATTGATGAACAAAGGCAGGGAATAAACTGCAGGTTTATCTGAATAGTGGTCTTTCTGTAACAGACTGCCTCCTTCCTTTCAGTAAAGATTCTGTATAATCCAATTGAATGAAATTGAAAGTTGCTTTTTTTTTTTTTCAAAAGGATGACTCCAACATTGTGATGCAAAGTCTGCTTGTTTCTTCTTCTTTAACTCCAAAATATCCTAGCACAGGAAGTAGGACACAGCTAACTAACTCTCTAACTCAAGAGAAGGATAATGTCTTAATAACATAGTAGTTCTTAACATAAACTTAGCCTTTTAAAATTGAAAAAAAAAAGAAGAGGATAAAGTGGATTTATTTTATGTCACAAATATAATATTTATAATAATACTTAAAACTTGAATGCTTCCAGTGTGGCAGAACTGAGCTATGCACGGTATTCTGCAGAATTCAGAATATTTTTCCTGCTGTTTTTTTTTTTTTTCCCATAAGCAGACACTGGCTGTGGGGGATGGGGAATTGGCCTGTCAGAAATGATGAAAAATAAAATGGCTATGTATATATCCCATGTGTGTGTGTGTGTGCTTATTATACATTTTGCCCCACCCTGCCAAAAAACCTTCCTCTAAACGGAATTTTGTGCAACTCATCAATCTTTATTGCTTTAAACATCCATTTTTTAAAAAAATTATCACCTTTAACTGACTATTTTCTCTCAAGTTTAATAGTAGCAAACAAAAAAAAAAATGTACATAAATATAAAGTTGGTTTGAAAAAAATGTTCTCATTTTTATTTTCTTTTAAACCATGACAGTGTTTGTAAAATGTTGTATGTGGATCCTTCTATTTGATGCACTTGCAGAACTGTTGTTCAAATTATGGTTACCACTGAGTTAGCCATACACATTCTACGTCTGTTTTTGAACTGGCTACTGAAATGAATGAACAGAGGCATTGGCCAATCCAGCTAGGGCATGTTAGTCTATTAATTCAATTGGTATGAAGCTAATATCTGTTTCAGGTGACCAATGGGAGATATTTAAAGCCTATAGATCAACATTTATAAAAAAAACTGCTCCATTGCACATGCAGCTTGTTTCTTAAAGTTTTGGCCAAAGGCATGAAGACAGATTTCTGGACTAAGCAACATTTAACTATGGTTATACGTTGAGGAAAAAACCAAGTATTCTGATTCTGTTATTTGTAACAATTGTTGCCAACGGTACAATACTTATTCTCATTCAGAATTTTACTAGTTATGATCCTACTGCAGGGAACAGCAAAACAAATGAAAATGGTTCTTGTTATGTACCTGACCAGAGTATATCAGGTGCTGCTGCTCCCAGCAGTCCTGGCTTCTCCAACCTAAGCTGAGTAAAGATCAGTACAATAGGTAGCAGTTTTGCAGTATTTTGTGTTCAAAATGTAAGCGTCTGGCTGTTGTAGTAGTTGAAACACAAAGCTAAGTAGTTATTTTCCATGTTACTATAAACAGATGACTTGCCAGTACTTGGCTGGTTGGAAAAAAATTATGGATTTTGTCCCCAAATTGCTTACTTGCTTTTTTTTTTTTTTTTTTTCATTTCTTGAATACAAAGATCATGAAAGAAACAGCATACAAAAGTGTGGTTACTACTGCTGATGTTGATCACACTTAAGGTGAATCAGATAAGGACTAGCTGGTAATTATGGTACTAATGGCTTATATTCACTGTCATATTTTTGCTGGAAAACTAAAATTTTGAAGCAGAAATGTGTTATACACTAAACAATAAAAAAAATGAGTAAAAATTAAAGTGCTATTACATCTTTTTAATTCAACTAAAGCTGTGGGTAAGAATTAACAGGATCGAGGTAGGCCAGTTTCTCATATCGATCTTTAGTCCTCCTCTGTATTGAACAATTTTATATTAAATGAACTGGTTGACTTGTTACTGGGCTAGATGGTGTGCTTTGTGTTAAATTGCTGATCAGTTTGTTAAATTAGTCTGAAGCCGTACAAGTACAGTTGCTACTACTTGTCAGCCAGATGTTTTTAGCTGGCTTGATGACGCCCTTTAATTTCGTGGTGTTCCTCCTATATAAAGAGAGAAACTTGGTTAAAGAAAAGAAAGATTTATAAGTAAAAAGATTTTCGATGTGTATGGTTGGATGCCATACTGTGCATTACATGGAAATCTATAATGACCCTGTCTTACAGAGACATTAACTCCATACTTTGCAACTCTCAGATATTTCAGAAGATTTTCCAACTTCTATAATGTTTCATGGCCTCGAAGACTTTTATCATCTTTTGCCATAATTGAGTTTGAACCTGAATTTCCTTGAGACAGCACAGATTGCGATAGATGCTGCCCCTTTTTGCTTGAATTAGATAATTTCCTTGCAGGGTTCTTGGGTCAAACAATTTTTTTAAATGTATGTCAGGACTGGGAAAACATTAATATTTAATTTTTTAATACCTCTTTTATCACTAAAAAGTATGTAATTTCTCATACGCTAATGTTCTAGAGAGAGGTCGAGAAATCTGAATTAAGAAGTACAATCCACTGGCTTCAACTGTAAGTGGGCTGGTGATGTAGAGGGAGCTAACTCTTCACTGTCTGAAGGATCAACACTACTTGTCACTAGTTCCAAATTTTGGAAAATGAAAATATGGTGCCAGTAAATTATTTCGAAACGTTAAAGTGTTTAGACTATTTTTGGTGCCAAAACAATATTTGATAACATTGTTTAAAACCCATACTGCGCCTTATTTACTCGCTAAGTTTCCACTATGACAGTTACAGTTTCGAGAATAACCTAAAATACAAATGGCGGCCAACAAAGCCATACTTTAAAAAAAAAAAAGTGACATTCCCGAACAAAAGTTCATTGTCGGCCCCCCAAACATTCAGGTTATGTGCTTATGTTGTGTAAAGAAACCTTTATTACAGGAACAAACTCAGTCTATATCCTTGTTTGTGTTTACTTAAAACTATGGCGGGGCCGCTAGCAGAAGTAAAACATCGCAGTAAACACGACATGGAGACCGCATGCGAGGCAGCCTGTCCTATATTTCAGACTTTCGCCACTTCTAGTTCGTGGTTGTCTTTAGTCGCAGATACACTTCATTTAGCTAAAAATTTTTTACCTGTTTGTTTATGTCAAACATGCCCCCCCCCCCACTTTTCATCAGCCAGTTGTGTTATTTTTTAAAAAAAATTTGTTTCTCTCAAGTTTGGAATAGAGACGTATTACGGTTTATCTTCTCGGTGGTGTTGCTGTGGTTACCCGATCTCGAGTAGCTAGTGTCCGCAGTAGCTTTTCTCGTAATCTAAAGACTCACCACAATTTTTTTTTAAAGAAAATGTAATTTTTTTAAAGCCCTGAAGTAGGAATGCCGTTTCCGCTCTCTCTCTCTCTCTCTCTCCGCTCTCTCTCTCCTCTCTCTCTTCATCTCTCTCTCTCTTCCGCTCTCTCTCCCCCCTCTCTCTCTCTCTTCTCTCTCTCTCTCTCTCTCTCTCTCTTCATCTCTCTCTCTCTCTTCCGCTCTCTCTCCCCCCTCTCTCTCTCTCTCCGCTCTCTCTCTCTCCCCCCTCTCTCTCTCTTCATCTCTCTCTCTCTTCCGCTCTCTCTCCCCCCCACTCTCTCTCTTTCTCCTTCTCTCTCCTTTATCTTTTCTAAAGAATAACACATGTTTCTGGGTAACTGATTCGTCGTCCTCCTCTTCTGGCTTTCATGACGTCTAAGCAGCAGCATTAGCAGCCGGAGCTTGATGCGTTGTACCACTAACAGAAAGTCGGTCTATGACTTGCTGCGCCAGTTCCTCTATTTAAATTCGAGAGTTTCTATTGCATCTCTCGGACAGACAGAGAGACGGGCACACGCATCCGAGATCTACGATCGCTTCAGGATATGGTCCAGAGTAACTTTACTGGCGCGCCCTCCTGCCAACGAGACTAACACTGGGTCCACCAAGGCACACGACGCCAACACATTCATCTTCAGAATCTTTGGGAACGTATCCCAGTTGAATCTGCAACCGAACCATACTGTGTGCGGTTGGTGCTGACAAGAGAGACGCGCGGAAGACCAGGATAATTTGCAATTGCTCTGGTTAGATCCACTCAACAAAATTAGTATCTTTCACGACACTGTTGATATGTCAGTTGCAGCAACCCAAATTTTGGTAAAAACCCTTATCTCAAACGAAGAGAACGAATATAAACATTCTTCTAAAGATGTATAATTGAGAACAGGAAAAAGCGAAGGATTCTAATAAAAAAAAAAAAGAGAAGAGTCCGCCACGTGCTGAACTTCCAATAAAAAATTAGTGCCGTGAATTTATAAAGCTCTAAATCAACGATTTAAAATAAACAGTTTATATTTGGCTTTTTGTACAATTGTCTATGGATGCAATTTGAAAACCATTTTAAGGATTCTAATAATTCTAATAATAATAAAAAAAACAACAACTGCTGCTGCCGTATTTAGACTCGATTTGCATTTGTAACAGAAATATATATATATTTTTAACACCTGTTTAAACCTATAACAGAATTTAGCAGGTTTAGAATCATTTAAATTGTTATCAAAACACACACAGCAATGAAGTAGACATTCTACCTTTTGAATGATAGATAATTTATTACACTTTTAAGAATTCATCTTCTAAAACGAAGGAGCAGTGTCAGGAATAAGCACCAAAGTGAAATTATATTTTAGGTCTATGAAATAAAAATTATAATATCTATTTAAGTTTAGGAATTAAAACAAAACTATATAAAAAAATGTCTAATTCGTTCCCATGTAAAAAAAAAAAAAAAAGAGTCATCCGTTATAGTTTGTCATGTCTTCAAATGTTGTATAAAACCCTGTAATAATATTTTGTATGTCGTTCATTACGAGAATTCATTATCATGCCGCTTATTTGCATGCAGTTACTATAACGACTCTCTAGAGTTATTTTCCCTTCACTGTGTTGACTCTTCACTGGAAAAGACTGAATCCAGCATCAAGCCTCATTCTCACTTGCGCTTCCTCTCGGTTGGAGTAGGGCGCCATGTTATTTGCAAGTCATGTTCAGTTAGGAGTTGTATAAAGTTTTCCCTTGAGGCTATTCTCATTGAATATGGTCCCCAAAGTAAACCTTTTCCCCCCCCCAACTTTTCTAAACCGACAGCAGAACTGGGGGGTGTTGCGCCTCAAAAGCCCAGCAAAGTTGTCAAAGGTGTGCAGCTATAAGCGCTGTTATCTATCTTTTGGGGCAGGCAGCTCCACCATGAGAAGGCCAGGGAAGCGTTTTGCCATAACTGCAAATACTCCCCGCGCGCCATCGTTAAAACCAGTTCTATCTCTCAATTTGCTCGGTGGATCGAATTTGGCAAAAGGATATGACATCAGGGAATAGGGCTCAATGATTGCCAATTTCCATTTGGTTGTTGGGAATAGGACTGATGGCGAACTAATATGCAGACGGGATCTCGGTCGTTTCAATAAATTTATTTGCAGTGAGCTCAAAAAGAGTCGTGTCTTAGCATCGTCTCACGCCACGGAACCAGCGTGGACAGACACAGCATTGCAGAAGAAATACTGCAAAATAAGAAAGTTATTTACAGAGAGTGACCATTTTGGCAGGGTAATTTGGACAGGCAGCGCATCCGCGCGCTTGCTTATGGCATCCCTAGTCCATTGCTAGTTGTAACTGCTGAGCTCGAAGTCAAAGTAATGATATCATCGGCTTAGTGTTTGCTCACTGCTAATCTATACACTGCCGAGTATATCACCGACACTTGCGATCGTCTATAGTAAGTCGCCTAGTGTATTCTACTAGAGAGATAAAAGAAGTTTATCGATTTAAATGGTTGGCTGCTGGTGAAAATAACACGTCCAAAACAAACTTGCAACTATCAATTCAAGAAACAAATGGTTCTGATTCCTTTCTTCTTTGTGGTTCTCATCACCTCCTTTTAAAAATGCAAGTAAGGCGAAGGGTTATTTCAAAGAGATGGAAAATAAAACGGGCACGAGAAAGTAAATGACTGATCTGGAAGGAATCTATTGGGGAAACAGCTGAGAACGCAATACTTTAATATTTTCGGAAGATGTTAAACTGCATCTTGAAGACTGGACACAGCATTTCGGCTGCAGAGAGCTGGCAATTTTGATTGCCTCAGCTCACCCGCCTATTCCATGCATCCAAGTCGAGGAGACATGTCGGGTGCTCGCACCAAAACAGACTCCGACAGGAACTATTTCTTCAGTCACAGGTGCGCGGAGCAGTCTGTCTGCAAAAGTTAGTATTCGTTCTGAAGACTAGAGGTTCCTGTAAAGGGGGGGGGGGGGGTGGGAGCTGGCGGCGTAAGATTAATTAATGGCAATCGTCGTCGTCATTATTACTTTCTGGATAAATTAGCACTTTAAATATAATATATTTCCTTTAGAAAAAGAGACAGAAAAAAAACAACAACAACAAAAAAAAAAAGAGAGACGAATCTCGCGCCGAATGACGTCACACCAAAACCCCGCAGTAAAAGTGGGAGGGGGCGGGGCGACGGCAAAATCCGGCGATTGAACTCCCCCCCCCACCACCAACAGTCGACAACATTCAACAAGGAAAAGAATAAAAAAAAAAAAAAAAAAAGATTGATATTCACGAAGTTAAGAATCGTCGGAAAATTATTTGTGCCGCTCTGCAGACGTGAGAGAGTAATTATGAGATAGTCCCTCCCACTCCAGTTCCTCCTCCTCCCCCCCGCCATCCTGCTCCTCCCCCTCCCCCCCTCTCTCTCTCTCTCTCTCCGGCCTCAGCTCGGAAATTAATGTAAGGGACAAGTGGTTGGCTACGTAAATATGGCGGAATGGGAGTGTTGGGCCACTTGTCAGGCCCAGGTCGGCTAAGGCGATGTAGATACCCTCGACAGGCGAGATGCAGCAGCCCCCGCCGAGAAAGGTAAGATCCCCCCCCCGGGTGGGTCCCCCAGATCCGCCTGTTTAGCGGTTCGAGTCTCGTAGAGGGAGCGCGGCGGTGGGGCTCGCCTTATCTCAGCCCATTTATTCCGTTTTCGTTTTATTTTCCTTTCATGTCTCCGCTGCCACCACCAGGTGAAGCACAGCGCAGCCCTGAAATCCATCCACGCAGAACAGGTGTGCAGGCTACAGGCGAAACACCAGCAGGAGTGCGACTTACTCGAGGACATTCGGTGAGCCAAACCCTAACCACTGCCCCCCTCCCTCCCGGGCTGTGTATTCTGACTCTCCCCGTCCCCCGGGACCCGGCCGATCGTTATCGAAATGGTCGAAAAAAAAATAGAAGGTAGTTAGTAGTAGTTAGTAGTAGTAGTAGTAGTAGTAGTAGTATTAGTATTAGTATTAGTAATATTAGTAGTAGTAGTAGTACCTCCTCCCCTACCCCACCCCGCCAGTGATTGGTTTCATCTCTCAGCCGGCCCCTCGAATAGAAGACCGAGCGCAATCCCCACTATCAGCACCCTAACTCCTTCTTCTTTTAAATGTAATTTTTAATGAGGTTTGAGGGTGGTGGGGGGGGGGCGCTGAAGTGAAGAGAACCACTCATCCCCCTCTTCTCTGTATCGATGATCCTCTGCCCCATAATGTCGAGAAATGTCGCGTGCGGCCGACGACCAGGTGATTGATTACACCACCAGTCAGCAGAACGTGTTGCTCTACTGAATCCGAAGGCGCAAATCTCTCTCCCTCTCCCTCCCCCCACCAACGTTAAATATATTTCTACCGTCAACTGTAATTTACATGGATTAAGGCGGTCTCCCCTAACCTACTTATTATATCCCCGGACTGGCGGTCTCTCTACCACCCAGCGGTGCTAAGAAGTTGTTTGTGTTTTCTCTCTCTCCATCCTTCTTTCAGGAAGTCGTTTAGTGTTCGACTTAAAGACGATCGGATAACAGATTGTCCTCCCTGGGGCTGTGTGTGGACCTTGTCATAGATTTCCTACCCACTCCCCATTCTTCTGTCTGAGTATAACCCTAATGACGTTATTTCTTTTCCTAGTCATTCTTAAATCGTATCAAACCAAATTACAACTCTCTCTCCCCACCCCCACCCACCGCGTAAGCAGGATTCAGAGGCTGATTAAACAAACTCAGGTAGTGATTGGAACAATGGCTAATTGGGAAATTTTAATTAAGACCTAATACATTTCTCTTATTTTGTTAATGTGTTTGAGAGGGTGAGGTGCAGGTGTGCTTAGTTTACTCATCATTTTTAGATTACTGCACAGATTGGATAGAAGTCCTTTCTACCTGTTTCATAAGAAAACCTTCAGTGGGGGGGGGGATATATATCAAAACAGACCGTTATCAAGAGCAACCTGTTGAGATGGTGTCGTCATTTCAGTCAACTTGGACAGACTTCATTTTTAAACATAACTGTTGCTCTAAAAGAGTTAATGATACTTTATCTGAAAAATGACTGGATTTATAATTTAAAAAAAAAATGTTTTAATATTTATGCTGTCTTCATTTATATAATGATTCCTATTATCTAACTAATTATCTACCACCAGCTTTTATATGAATGATTATACGACCCACTAGGGTAGTATATATTTTTTGCAACAATTTCATAGATCTCATTGATGCTTATGCTAGAAACTGTTAACTTTGTGGTCATGAAATATTCTAGATGCAGGGATAGCTTTATGGTAAGCTTAAGCTATGTGTAGTTAATGATCTGTCATCATGATTAATAAGGTTAGATTAGAAGAATGCATCGCTTAATATTCTGTACTTAATATCCTTCTAATTACTGTTTATAATTGAAAAAAATTATAACAGGCCAAAAATAAAACTAATTTACATATTAATGGGTGTTTAAAATAGAACTACTGGTTATTATAGAAAAAATATTCTTAAATTAATTGCCCTGATGTTGACTTGGTGCTGGTAGAATATTAGCTTTAGACTGAGCAGGAAAGGGTCCTGTGCTGAACAGTAGAAAATTAGTTTAGTGTTGATACAAACTTATTAATCCGATATTTAGCTCTCTAAGTATCTTAGATAATTTCAAATAAATATTTATAAATTATTTGATATCCATTATTTGCTTGTTAATGGAGCTAAGTAATGGGTGAAATACCAAAGCATTGATCGCGAATGCATGAACAAGTTTTGTGTAGTAAAAGGTGTAGTGTGTTAAACTCCGTTTTTGCATCTTAAACTGAAAAAAAAAAGTCTAACAGTATTTGCGGGAGGAGAAAATGGCTAGCTGATCAGTCAGCCGCTGGAAATGTGTCCTTCAAACAAAAACACATTGTTGGACTGTGTTTCACTAATTGTTAAAAAAAAAAAAGAGGACAGGTTATGGTGTGTACCACTGGATTTAGACAAATCCAGATTGGAAATTACTTTAGATCGGAGTTAATTCTTTCTTTGTGAAGTCTTGAGTACATCTTGCAGAAGGGGAAGGTTTTGGATGTTAGCAGCTCTGGGGATCAAACGAGTTACCCAAGTACAGTTGGAGGAGCGGGTTCTCTTGAGTAGTGGCCAAGGTGCGCGAGCCAATCAAGAGTTACTCACAAAATAACCTCCAGGAGTATCTGGAAAAATCTTCTGTTAACTGTGGGAGGAAACCTCTGCAAGATGGGTACAGAAAAGTGAGAAGAAACCATGCTGTGGGAGGTAATGCCAGGCCAGGTTGGATCATGACAGGAGCCAATAAAAAAGCTAATACTGACACTGCAGTAATCTAAAAAAAACAGAAAATGCACACTGTAGAGTTTTGGGCCGGCTGGCTATTAAATTTTCTTTTGGATGAAATTCTATATCGGTTGACACTACAAGACATCAGATCACAAATTATTATATATATATATATATATATATATTTAAATTTCCTTAAAACAGCAATTCTCTTCTATGAATTGTATATACAACAAGAATATATTCCCAGGGAAGTTGTTTTTTTTTTTTTTTTTAAGAATTGGAGTTTGACAGAATAATTTGCAGCTGATAGCATCCTTCAAAATATCTAATCTTAGAGTCTGGCATCTGTTGCATTATCTGTGGGTCAGCCATATGGTAGAGAGTTGAAGGAAAGAAGTGAAATAGAACTGGTCTGTGGAATGCTGCTTTTTATTTATTTATTTAGTGAGATGTCTAAATTTATGTTTGCTTGATGAATAGGCCTGTTATTAGTCATTTGAAAGAGAGAATATTTGATCAATTTACAAGGGAACTTTTAAGTGAAACCCTAAGCTGAAAAAGCACCATTACCACAATATGGGGAATAAATAAAATTTTGAACGACAAAAACAAAACAAAAAAAAAATGACTGATTTAAACATTAGACAGATAACGTTTTCTAGCTGATCTATACAGCAGATGCTTGTTTGTGTTTTTGTTTTTTTTTTAAAATGAAGTATTTGTGCTTTCTAAATTATCTCATAAGTTGAAAATGTGAGAGCAGGTGGTGCTGCTATCTCATTAAATACCTCCAAAGTTCCACAGCAGGCTTCTGAAGGCGATTAAAGGCCGCCTTCACCGGAAGCTGAATGAAGAGCCGAACTGTTGGCCAATAGTGGCACCAGAACAGCGAAAGAACAAGAACCAGGTCTAACCATTGAAAGGTTCCCCTCCTATGCTTGAAAGGGGTTGTGCGCCCCACTCAGTATGTAGGCACAAGATCCTTAATCTCATAATGCATTGATTACCAACCAAATCGCATTGGAGAGAAGAACACAGGGGAAACTTCTATACCTTGCAACCTCTGTAATGAGAGAAACGTAAGGGGTGGGGGGTTAGAAATGTATGTAGTTTTTGCTTTAATAAACCTTAAACATTGAATAGATTGGACTCTCTTGCATTATCATGCTATTTTGCTTACTGTTTTATTTACTGCAGAGGTGCCATAACTCCTGCCTGGATGGTAGAACACTCGATTTTGCACCTATTTCAGAAAATACACCCAACCTGCTGACTGCCAAGTGAAATCTGCTGTCAGACACCCATTTATGGTGTTTTCATAATATTATGTTACATTTTTAAAATATGTTTTAAAAAACTATTATTAGAATTTTTTAAAATTGTGCAGTTATAATTACATAATTATTGTTGAAAATCAACTAGGAATATGCTCACAAAATACATTGCAAAAACGTGAATTTATTTGTCATGGTTCTGTTGGTGGATGGCCACAAAATCTATGTGGCAGTTTCTATTCAAAACTGAATTGAAGATTTAAAAAAAAAAAAATCACCACAAGAAAATGTATTATACTCAGTACCAAAATTGTTATGTAAAGATGCTGATATAAAAATGAGAATGCATTATATATAAGGTAATGACAGTTGTTGTTATTTCATTAGTTCATTGAATGTGTGGTCAGGTGCATTTTCTTCTATGGTTTACCAGTCTCATTCTGGAGCCATGTCACATTATTTCCTGGAGCTACCTGCAAACAGTGAGTTGCATTGACTGTGGGTGGATTTCACTGCGGTATTTAGTTGTTAAGTAGTCTGACTACTACCACACCCTGCACATACCATAAATGCGGAGATTTCTTTTAGGGGGCCTCACTCTTAGTCTTTGATCTGATCTAGAAATCTCACCAGGTGGCAGCAGTCTGCTGTTTGATCTGTGAGGGATGCCTCTCTTTGGATATATGTAAACAGCTTAAATATCTTTTAGTTTATAGATTAAAAAAAAAAAGACAAATATTAGCGTACTTGGGAGCATAAGCTACTGTTTAAGTTGTCATCCTTTTATGTAAAGTGGGGAATTTGGAAGTAGTTTGTTAAAACATAGCAAGAAATTCAAAGAAACTCAAATCCAGTGGATTAAGAAGCAAACTAATGACAAATTGAAATTAAATGTTCTTTTATTTTGATTGTCTTGTTTTAAATCTGCATGAATAAATAAAATAAGTTTGCAAAAATGATACAGAAAATTAGTTGATTTTTTTCTCCCTCTTCCTATAACTTGCACGGTTTTGTCATTGATTGTAATTTTTTAGCAATATTACCCACATCCATCATCTAACTAATGCGGGTCTAACATCTCTACTTCTGTTGATATGATATTGCATAACTATTTCTTGTGTTTGCAGTTTGGAAAATGTTACTAAAACTTATATCGTTGAAATAGCAGCAAAATGTTAAGTTAAAAATGTTGATTTGCTTACAGCATGGTCAGTGATTTGGATGAACCCTCCTGAAGCAGCTCAAACTTATATTTAGATTTTATCAGTTGATATTGTTTACAGGTGGTCATTGGTTGAGGGTGGTTGGTGGGGGGGGGGGGGGGAGGCTCTCACCAAGTTAAAATCTTGGTAGTTTAAAAAGTGACCAGTAAAACCCAAGTTCTTATGCATCGATAGTCAGCGGTACAGGTTGAAAAGAAGAAAACCCAAGGGTATTGTGGGTCTTACTGTTTCTATGACATCACAGTGGAGCAACAGTTCTAGTTGTAGTGACCAAATTAGAAATCCTGTGGATAAATTTAATTTTTAAAAACAAAATTATTTTATAGCAAAAGTTACACACAAATGGCATAGAGTTAAAATAGTCTTCTTTTTGGCACCTTTCAGCTGTCTCTTTCTTTAGTTTATGTTTAAAATTCTTTTAAATACTAACTGTCGTAACTGAAACATTCCAATAGTTATTTCCCACACTTCTGAAAATTTCTGTTATTAAAAGGATTAAAAAAAAAAAAAAAATCAGACCCCAGTATTTTAGAAATGGTTTTTGGTCTAAAACAGCCTATGTTCAGGATTTTCTGTAAGGAATAATGATCAGGTGATATGTTTCATTACTGGCAGGTTAATCAATACTAGTTGCTAGAGGGTCTCTGGAGCTGCAGTGAAGAGATAATAAGTTAGTTCTACATAGGAGATGAGACAGCTCAGAAACCAGATATACCAGGAGAAATGTTTGGTCTGGGGGAAAGGGATTTAGCTTTCCTGTCTCAGACCCAGGGTTTATCATTCACTGGTTGGTCACAAACTACTTTAAATAAGTGGAGAGGTGTTCATTCAAATTATATTGACAAAGAACTCTACCAGCAACTTTTCTCCCCACTTAAAAAAAAAAAAACATTTATTTCATTTACTTAAGGATTTTTAAAAGTTGAAAATTTGTAGTGAAGTAAAATGGAACCCCAAGACAAGAAGAGCTGGGAGCGAAACAGTTTTTTTTGTTAGACAGAGTACATGAACCTGCCCTATCCTTATTATTGTTTAAGTTGACTTTAAAAACACAAAACAACCTCAGTGCTCAATGGGAGGTAAGGAAAACCTTAACTAGTAACAAGTAAGGCAATAACTGTGTGGGTTTTTCCCTTTCTTTCTTTGTGTTACTTGTACCCCAGTGAAGTCATTTAAAAATAGAGGTACGTGAAGTGTGTGTCTGGCCAGAAGTGTAAATCGTATTTAGAGATTCCCTTTTTCTGTTTTCAGAACCTTCAGTCGCCATTGGTCTGCTATTGAAAAAGAGTATGGGCAGGTAAGAGGGCTATGTGATTATTTCTGAAACAGTTTTGTCTGGATTTGTTATTTAAAAACGTGCAATCTATGAATGAAAACAAAATAGCTTGGAAGATGTAGAGGGTTAAAGAGCTGTACCCTTCAGAGTTGATTGGTGGTGTGACTGGGGCATGCTTCAACCACATTTGGGTCAGATGCTTTGACATAAGATAGCTATTAACCCTTTCACCATCTTCAAAGATTTTTCAGAGATGGTTTTTTTTTTTGTTTGTTTTTCTTCTCAAAATTTTCATAATTCCACTATTTGGTGTTATTTCCTTCAGGGTTGAACTTGAGCATCTCAGTAGTAACCTTGATCTTTTTAACCATGTGCAATTTCCAAGGAGGGCAGTCAACAGATTGCTTCCCTATGCATGCTGCTTGTATTGATGATAATTGTCAGCCATTTGTACTAAAGCAAACAGTTACTGCTACTAATGTAGCTATTTGTGTATCCATATTGTATGTGACTCACTATGTCATAAATTTCTTTTGGTGCAGTGAATTGTGGGATACTTCTGCTAAGACTACACCCACATACATATGCAACTTCACAAACACACCCCTAAACACCGCACAACACCAAAAAAAAAGAAAAAAAAGAATGGTCTATCAGTCAAAAGCTCTTTCTTTAGCAGTGCACATTTGAGGTATTTTAAGACCACCACCCTGCTGTACCATTTTTGAAATATAGCACGTTTCATCAAGCAAAATTCAATATAAAATCTGGTACTCAAATAATGCTGAACTTATTTTTTTAACTTTAAATGTTAGCATTAAAAACTACTACATTTTAAAATGCAAGCCAGGTCCATCAAGCAGTGACAGTAGATTGTTCATCCAGAATTTGTTAAAAGGTTCTATAATGGGGTGCTATCTGACTGGCAGGCAAAGTTGAAATTGTTCAAGCATTGATTAATTGTTTAAGAATATGACATGCTACTGCAAATGTAATTAATAGTGCATACATATTTTCAAGTGTGTATTATTTGTTTGCTACTTTTTCATGGGTGAACTGTAGCACCTCAAGGCCTTAAATCTTGGATCTAGGTATTTAAGAATCTGGGCAAAGTTTTAGGCCTAAAGCCATTTTTTCCAACAAAGTGCTGGGTACCCCAGCCAGTAACACATGCACACACACACAAGAATCTTAATACAAATGTTAGAAAATTGTGTTAGAATTTCATCAGAACCAAAATGGCTGTCAGAACTTGTGGAAATATTTTGAATATCTTTAGTCTTTATTTCATTTGGATGTCTCTGTGGATGTGTTTCTCAGTCTGTGGCTTTTCAGCTACCTTCCAGATTTTTGGGTGCTCTAATTCTTCATCTGGTATTGTTTTGTTTGTTTGCTTTATCTTCCAAGAATTTTTTTTTTTTGTTGTTGTTGGTAAATCTCTCTTTACAGGCTGTGTGTAAAACTGTGGAGTTTAGGGTGGTGTAGTGACAAATTGAGCTACATCAGGGGGACAAATGATTACTCTGAAATTTTATTTTACTAACAAAAAAGCCATTGTAATTTTCTCATGAGTTTCATAGAAAGCACACCCCCTCCTCTCCCTCAAGCTGTCACAATTTTATTTCTCTCGTATTCTACTTTTTTGTATTTTTTTTCCTTTTAACTTGGTCGTTTTAAAAATTATTTTCAAATTTTTAAATGTGAGGCTAAGTAGAAACATCACATCATCTTGATTCGCTAGAAGAAAATAAAACAAGACAACAAGGTTTCTGGTTTTTGTTGTTGTCTTTTAGTTTGTTTTTTTTTAGAAATTCCTATTTAAAATATGTAAATATTTAAAAATAAATTAAACAAAAAAATTTGTTGTTGGGAATATCTAGATTTTTTTCTTGGTAATTAACCTCAACCTTAAGCTGGGATGTCAAAGATATGTGTTGGTAGGATAACCCGATAGTGGCAGTAAAGCTTGCTGAAGTTACAGGGATTTCCATGGTTGACTGAATGGTCATTTATCCATGGGCAGGTCTGTGGATCAGAGCCATATCGGGGAAATGGGTAGTCGGGATGCTTTTCTGTTGCCCTTTCCCAACAATGCTGGGTTGCTACAAAGAATCTACCAGAATTTTTCATTTTAGAGAGTAGAGGAAACCTAAAGTTTCTGGAAGAAAAATTGCATGGCCAGCTGGTGGAGGAGAAGGAAAGGAAACCATGGCAGTGGTGCTCCAAATTGATTTGGTTTTTCTCCCACTTCTGGATTGAACTTAAGCCGTCTAGTGTATTTAAGTCAAATTCTTTGTAAACAGTATTAATATTGATGGATTTCCCTGTCAGGATTCAGTGGGGTCATTGACAAAATTTACTTCACACAATAGCTGATCATCTGTAATGACAAATAACACATTAAAAAAAAAATAGAATGATAATGGTAACCTGTGTTTATGTAATACTGTCTTAAACATTTATGCTTCATATAAAATGATATGTACTAATCATATTAAAAAAGAATAAACCATGTTACAGCTAGCTTAAGTTAAGTGAATGAACGAGAGTTTTAGCTATCAGTCAGAATATGATGACAGATCACTTTCTGCCACCAAGTGTTTTAATGCACAAACTATTTTCCAGCTTTTGGCCACATGCTTACATTCTTGATGCCTGGGAGAGGATGGAGAGCTTGGTTTGATATATTGCTTGTAGTCTGACACCATTTATTGGAGTTCTTGCATTTGTGTTTATTTTATATTATTTATTATCTGAACATTGTACATTGGACACTTAATGCTAGATCAGTAAATCAATTTTTATTTATTTTGATAGATTTTAGTTAATTATGGCAATATTTATTAATTTTTCAAAAGTTAAAGTATATTAAATTGCTAAATAGTAGACAGCAGAAGCACCAATGCAGTTGAAGGTTTGAAAATTATATCTTATATCAGATGTTTAATTTAAAAATAATTTTAATGTTTATGTTAGAGAGTGTTGAGGAAATAAAAAAAAAAAAACAAACTGGTTATTTAACCCTCTGATTGGCATGAAAGTTTTTAACCTTGCATTAGTGCCCCTGGAAGCACTAGTTAGTATTTGTGTTGAATTGGCTATATATTTAGTTAATACACTGTAGTACATGTGGGGGTTAGAGCAATATAGGTTTGTCAGAACAATGGTTATATTAATAATGAAGGTACTATGTTTAATAGCCTTTATGGTTCAACCTATGTTGAATAATACAGATTTTAATGAGGGGGGTACTGATATGCAGAGGGTTAATATGCAGGATTATGGCGTATGATCAAAAAATAAGTGTAAGAAGAGTCTTTTGCAGTTGAGCTTGCAGATATTTGGAAGAAATGATCTCTTGGAAAATTATCTCAATTTCCTGTTGGCTTCAGTCCAGTTTAATGAAAGATCGGGGTTTTTTGTTGTTTTTTTTTTGTGGGATACCCAAGTCTTGGGCTGGGTAGAATAATAATTTCTTAAAATCAATATTTCTATCTGTTTATTGCATCTTATGAGTTTTGTAAATAACCATGATGCTTTGGCATTTCTTTCATTGGGAAAACTGCTCATCTAGACTGTTGGCTTAGGCTGGTTATTGATGTAGCAGAAGAAGAAAATCAATTTAATGCCAACTTCACAAGATGCATGGAAGTGTGCTGATCCGCGCAGTTCCAAGGTGTGCTTGAAACTGGGAGAGAATCGCTGATTTTCTGTTTTTCTTTCGATAGTCGAACAGCCACACTGGGATTTTGCCAAATGTTAGTTTTCTCTTGAATGACATTCTTAATTAATCTAAAAAAAAAAAAAAAAATTTTCAAAAACAAAATAAGGATCTGTGATGATTGACCATTGCCTTAAATTTTGGCAGGCATTGCATAATAAGTATGGAACTTTGAAAAGCACTGAGTCATAATTGCCAACATGGAATCTTAAATGACATTAATTTCCTCAGTTGTATGGTCAGTTAAGAGGCTTTCCACAAAGACAAAGGAGGCTGCTTAATGAACAAGGCTTAGTTAACCTTCACATTCATAGTAGCTAAATGGTAATAATAGTTTTTTGATGTTTAATTAAAAAGAGGAAAATATTTAGCATGAGACACCCTATAAACCCAGTCACAAAGGAAGAATTCATGCACTATAGTACTTTAAGGCGAATATAATGTTGAGTTGTTGTTCCAGTTTCAACCAAAATTAAATTTCCAAATATGCACTTTCTTTTGAACTAGGTCTCTGACTAAAATTTTACATATTTAAAAAGTAACTCTATCCTATGTTAAATATACATTTCCAAGGCTTTGTGGGCTGTACATGACATGCTTCCTGCAGCCTGTAAAACCTTGGAACACACGTTTTGGAGTTATTCTTTGAGGATCAATACACATTACTCATAGGGTAAAAAAGAAGGTGGAAAGTTTGCTGCTTATTAGTCATTTGCCATTTTACTTTTAGGTTTTAACTTCATAGTTGCTGCTAATATGGAGCTTGATTTTTATTTGTTAAATGTCTGGCATTGCAGATGGTGGAGTGGACAATTTAATTTTGACACATTAAAAAAAAATATCTGCCAAAGTGCTGAATTTGTTGAAACAATTTACTTAAACAATATTTTTTCTATCTATAACAATGGGGTGCTTGACTGAAGCTCTAGTTGAAGGGTGTCTTTGTTATTATGTAAAGGGGTATAAAGTGATAAGTTGGCATTACAAAATTTCACTTCTGCACATGCTCATTGACTTGATTAGGGTTTGAATTTTATCTAGAAGCAGTAATTTGTATGAAATGAAGTTCCTGTATTTGTTTAAACTGAGAAGATGGCAGATATTCCTTGATTGATAAGGTTTCTGTTGTGCTGCTGGATGGTAACTCTGCATGTTAAGTCCATTAACTCTGATTTAAAATGTTTTTACAATTGTTGTTTAGAGTTGTGTATTTCTTTAACTTTAAGTTTGTTAAATTAGATTTGTACAGTAATATTCTGTTATTACAGAGCTTACTGAAATGTGTATTCACTACCCGAGTTAACAGAAGAGAAAATTATGTTACCTTCATTGTATTTGAATTTATATCGATATATTTAATAATGAATTAGAAACTAATCAGCTGTTATTACTTCCATTATAATTTAAATTATTTTATTGGCTTGATTTTTTATATAGTTATGCCATTTTCTTGTTTGTTTCTGTTTTGACAGCTCATCAACTAAATACTTTGGTGATTACTATGCTAAGCCTCATTTTCTCAGAATTGATTTCTGCATTTTTTGTAGTATTGAAGGCTGGACACTACTAGATCCAAATCTATCTTCCCTTTTGTTCTTTTCTTGGTGGGGATATTTTAAATATGGTAGTCTTTATCAGATGTACTTTAACAGTCTCACTATATATAATACATTGTAGTTTTATACCTCATGATTAAGCAGTCTTGAGTATACAGATACAAATAGAGCTAGAATAAATTTGGTAGTCAGCAAAATTGTCTAGTTTCCAGCTAAAATAGGATCACAGTAGAGAGGTCAAGTGAATTTTTTTTTTTTTTGTCTTTTAGGCAGCCCAAAGTTTGGTTAATTAACCAAGTATTAAAACATTGCTTCCTGTTAGTCATGCTGGAGTTCATGACCACACAATTTTTGTGTAAGTAAGGCCTTGCACGTATCTTCTGAAAATGATTTTAGTTGAAGTGGATTTGCTGTCTTCTAAAGCTCTGTGGCTACTCCAGACTACTTGCTGAGCAGTGAAGGCTAGGAAGTTTGAGAGCCAATTCTTCTTGTTATGATGGGTGAACCCAAAGGCCTGCTGGTACAGATTAAGTTTAAGTTTGTGCAGATGAACTATCTGTCTGTATCAGAAGTTGGACAAGGTCTTACAGGTCTTTATACTGTGATGGTTACTTCTTTCCTTTGTTTTACTCTTATTCGCCACCACCTTCCATGTTCCTATATTATCTGTGTTTGTCATATCTACTCATGATGTATCACCACTTGATTGTTTTTTATAACTAGACGGAATTCATAAAATCAGTTTTCTTGCTGTCTGAGATCATAAATGAATTTCTTTAGTTGTCTATAATTTGCATGCTAAAAGGTCTGTGCAGGTTTTAGTAGGATCCCCATATTAGCCTGGTCGTGGTTTTCAATATTGGTGTCATTGATGGTTGTCACAGCGACCACATTTTTGGAGCCCTGCCTAGATACATATGTTACATCATATTTGAGGATTGTATATATCTAGCTAATGTGTATGTGTGTGTGTATGTGTAATTGCACACAGGTTAGTTATACTTAATTATTTGGGAACTCTCGTTTCTTTTCAAATCTAAAGATGAAAAGTTTTAGTAAGGTCTTTTGGTAGATTAGTTCCTGAAACAACTAGTGTGGAAGAATTCTGGGAGCTCACCATGCAAGTAGTCTATCTTGGATCATGGAGAATGATTCAGGGGTGGCACATGATGATGCATATTTGTTTAAACTTTTCTCTCTCTAAAAACAAATTAGCACAGGTTTTCTTAAGCAAAAATTAATGTGATATTCCAAACATGTATTTAACTAAAGACTGAACACATTTTTTTTTAATCATAATCCAATGTCTTAAAACATTTGCTTACATATTTGCTTGTTCTCTATGTTAAATAAAGGAGGCCAATTTGTCCCAAAGAAAGTATTGCTTTATTTTTATCCTGATTAACTTATTATTTTTTATACAATACTTTAAGTTTAGTCCATAGTTTGTTTTGTTGTTTGGATTTTGAAAAAAATGGAATAGAAAAAAGGCAAAATGTTTTTGAAACTGTTTGATTGATGGATAAATGTTAAAAGTTACTTTCTAAATCAAATCAATGGTCAAATATTTAGAGAGAGAGAGAATACATAGTAACTGACAAATAGATCCCTTTAAAAGAATTCCATGAACACTGCATCTTTGACAGTAAGATATCAGAACAGTTGAATGGATGGTGTGTCTAATTTTAAAAGGCAAGTATTTGTTGTTGGTTTTCTTTTAAGTTATTTGTTTTGTATCAGCACTTATTATTGGTTTTCTTTTTTTTTTAAAAAAAAATTGACTTGCTCTACACTGGATGACTGATGGTTTACTTTCCTGTCCACACTAATATCTGAATTAGCGGGTAAAATTATTATGAATGGAACTGAAGAGACTGGTAACAAACCATCAGTAATGCAACATTAGTGTGGTACTGCCGATGTAATTCTAGTACTGCAGATCTGGCTGGACTCGCTAATCAGGATATTGATTTGCTGTGAGGATGGAACACAAGTCTGATAATTGCAGTGGAAAGGCCTGGAACTTGCACTGATAATTGCCTTCTACTTTACCAGACACCAAAGAATGTGCATATTTCACAACAGACTTGCTATTAAATAGAAAATGCTTGCCGAAAACAAACAAACATATTCCATTCTGACCAAAGCTTTAGATATTTTTTTTTTTTTGGTAGCAGTCAGGTAAAAAATATTTGTATAAAAATAGTAAAATCATTACTCATCCCATTGGCTGCTGCTTTGGAGGGAGTTTGCAGTGTTTTAACTACTGGAGCTTTTATGTCATCTAATTTATACATATATTTTTGGTCTGAATTCTTTTCTAATTTTACATGAAACAGCATAAATTAAGTGGTGTTATAAAACATGGATAATATGAAGCTGTGATTATACAGGTTGCTTCTGTTTATTTAGTTTTTAAAATATCTTAATTTTAGAGGCCTTGTTTTTTTTTTTTTATGAAACCCCAAGGGTTGGATACCATTATGGCAATGCGTCCCCAGCATTACTGTTTCATTAAAGGTTGAGTGCCTGTGATTTTTATAGTGTAATAGTGCTTCAAGGTCTTATCTGTGGATAGGTAAAAGATGGCATCATTTCTGCTTACATTGGAAATATCCAAAACTTTTTTTTAAAATTACTATGGTTATTTTTAATAAAATCCGATAAAGAAGATAACTTTTAGCAGGGAACCCAGTATTTTAAATTGTTGTACTCTGGCCTTTTGGCCGGTTCCCAACTAAGCTGTCTTTCATGAAAGCTGTGTTGTAATGCAACTGACTGGTGGTGAAACATTTATTAGTTTTTCACTTAAAATAATAAAGAATTACTCCACCTCCCTTCTCCATGACATCTTTGAGATGTTTTTTCATAGGCTTTTATTCCATAAATCTGCAGGAAAACTAATAAAACCATCCAGCTGACTGGATTTTCCAGAGAATTGAATATTTCTTGTCTTCTCGTCTTATCCAGGAGCTGCCCCTTAAGTGTTTCTGTAGAACTCGCATAACACTTCATTGCATTTGTTTTCTGGAATTATCTGAGTGTTGAACATAGCTGAGCAGCGTCTTGGAGTAGTAGGGCAAGGTCAGTTCACTCAGAGATAAGTTAAGTATTGTTAAGGCTTTTTTTTTTGCTTCTATAAACATTTTACAATTTTAGTGCATTAAAATAAAGTGGTGGGTCAATGATGATGTGTGTGAGGAAGGAGGGCAGGCAAGCATTCTGATATCTGCATAATAAAAAAATTACTTTATGAATTTTTAAATGAAACAGTAAATTATGTGATCTGTTCATACTTTTTTCCCTCAATCTTCTTTTGGGGGGGGGGCTATTGGCAAAAACACGGGAAACAAAAGTAGGACTAAATGATAGATATCAATAATTCACTTTTCTGTAAGTCTCCGTCCTTCTGGGTTTTTAAAAATTTTTAATTGGTTATTTTAGATCTGTGGAAGTGAAAGAGTTTAATTATGAACACTTGTAATGCCAGAGAAACCAGAAACTAATACTGTATAAATTAATCATAGAGGAAATCGGAGGTGGTACTGATGACATTGGATATATTTCATTCCTAGTAGAACATTTATTATTTTTTTTTAATGAGTTATCATTTATTCTCTTTATGGAAACAACGATTTCCATTATTTTGGTTATTTAGGGAAGGGGTCAGCCACCCTTGATTTGCATTGCTTCAAAATGATAATAAAGGGAGGACAATAACGAATGCTGGATTGTGCACTGGTACTGCCATTCTTCAGGGCAGCATGACATGAGGGGGTCCCTTGGCATTTTTCGAGTATCCAGTAGCTGGGACAAAACAGAAAATTGCAGGAAGTAAGTGCTTTGGCCCCGGGGAAATTGGACAATTATTTCAAATTTATCACATGTCAAAAATGTCAGCAAAAAGCGAAACGTTTTTTCCCGGTAAATGGTAAAGACTTTCTTGCTTACGAAAGGTGGTGACCCTGCCAAGTCAAAATGCCAGTGATCCGTGTATTAATTCTAATGAACAACAAAATCTCCAAATATTTTATATATTAATACAGCCATGTAAATGTCAAATCGTTCCTGGCCAGCTGGATTATTTGTGGAAGTTTTTAAATGAGTGCTGCGATGGTGGTGATTGTTTGGAAATCAAAATATGGTAGACAAGACCTGCAAGGTTTTAGGATGCTTGCTTCATTGCTTTTGACTTTATTTTTTTTTTTTTTACTTTTATCCAGAATGTGAATACTTATTAGAAAAGCTTCTCGTAGGCAGGTGCTATAACTTATAGTTATTGAATGTATCTATTTGCTATAATTTCCAGTAATAAAATATCTGCCTCATCAAACATTAAAAGTAGCTACAATTTACTTGGTTATTACATGTTATTCAGTATATATATATATGAAGGAAATAAGTTTGAGGTTTCCCACACTCAATTCTGAGAAAGGAAGCACCTGTTTGGAGAGCTTATGTAATCTTTTCTTCTTTGTTTATAAATAGTAAGCTTTTCTTTATTATACTAACTTTCTCTCAATTTCTGAATTTATATTTAAAAGTAGAAAAACAAAATTCAGGGCCATTTTAATTCCAAACCGGAAGTCAATTTTATTGTATTTTTAAAATCTTGAGTTCCGTATATGATGTAAAACTGACTGACAGGTCTTGAAAATCACACAATCCTCTTACCAATGGGAGGAATTGAGTAGGCTGGCTACTTCATATCATGTACATACTTTCTCAGGGCTGAATATTGAATCAATCCCACTACACCCCCCCTCCCCATCTCTCACACACGTTCTAATCTGCAGGAAACAGTTAGAACATTTTTTGGAAATAATGTTTTGCAAAACTCTCATTAGACTTTGGTCCATCTAGAGTTGAGCCAGATGTTGATTATCGGACTAATAAATGATTATTTATATAAAATATGGTACTTATTTTTTACTGATATTCTAGTCCTTAGATTTGAGATGCCTGGAAATATTAAAACAACAAAAATACTAGAAAAGAGAAAAAAGCATGATTTTCTTCTTTGAAATTTTATTTAAAAACTTTATTTTTTATTAATGGTCTTAAATTATTATTATTTGTAAAATATCTATTGTGATTTAAATTAAATGGCATTAGTTGGTACATCTGCAAAAGACTAACATTCTTCAAACTCTTGCACCAATGTTGGCACATAAGAGGACCCCCCCTGGTGTTAGTTTTCTATACCAAGGGGAGGAAGTTAGCCACATGCCTACCACAGAAAATCTCTATTAGAACCTTTAATTTTTTTAGACGTGGAAGGAAGTCTGTCTATATGTCAGGGAAGTATGCCAAACAGAATAACGTGCAACATTACTTTGTTAATTATAATGAATTTTAGAAATCTTTGTTGTTTTATTAAATATTCTTATTTGTTTAGTATAAAATAATAGCTGTAAGAACTCTTGGTTTATTTATGGATATGGATGAGTTTAGTCAAAGTAAATGATTTCTTTAAAGAAGTTGCCTTTTGATTAGAAAAAAAAAAGTTAAGAAAAATTAAAATACAAAACCGACCTAAACATTGAAACAGCTCGGTTAAGAAACTAAAAATTTTCTTGAAAGATCATCTTTTACAAAGGATTCTTCTGTGCTGAGGTCAAATTCTTTTGAAAACCAAAGTATTCATTCTTATCGTATCTTCAAAACAACATCTAGCTCTGACAGTGAAACTGAAGACTGTGAGGAAGAGAACTTTCTTTGGAAAAGAAAACGACAGAAGCTTTCGTCAAATCAAGATATGGTTGTAGAGACTTCAGCTCATATAGAAAAGCCCCTCAAACATCAAAAGAAAGATATTTGGGGATCAGTTATTCTGGAACAGTCAATTTCACAAGGATTTGGACAAATTGGTATTAAACACAACATACACCAATTCCAAGACAGAAATGTGGAGTCTTATGACTTCACCACATCTTTTAATGACGATAGACCATATGTGGAAAACCATTACCCATTAAACGATGAAGAAAATCTTTTTTCAGAAGCTCCAGATATTGAAGAACAGCTTGAAAACTATAGTGTTTTGAGAAAGAGAAAAAGAAATATTAAAGAAGGCCTTGGAAACAAAGACAGTGAAGAGAAGAGTGAATGTGAAGATGGCATATCTGAAAAGGATTCAATTCATAAAATTGTATCATTCATAACAAATACCCTGAGTGAACCTAAAGTTGATTTAATTACTAGAGTTGTGAAAATACTGGGAAAAAAAAAACACTGGAACTTCACCACCACACTATGGAAATTGAAGAATCTGAAGGGATGATGACTAAAGATGGCTCTCGACGAAGAACACCAGGTGGAGTTTTTTTTCAACTGATGAAAGTAGATTCTGATATCACCAAAGAGCAGATAAACGAAATATTTGCTAACGAAAGAAAACATTTGGAGATTGAGAGGAAAAAAATGCGAGGTCGGCGACGAGAGAAGATGAAGCAAAAAATTAAGAGAGAGCAGGAAGAGGAAATACTGAATAATAAATGTTTTTTTCCACTTTCTCTTCCTAAGTCTGGGATTTACATTCAGTGTCAAAGGGCAGTTGTATCCTTTTGAAATGAAGCAAAAGGTAATAGACACCTATCATTTTCTATGGTCCATTATTCAAAATTTGAAAATTGCAACACAACAGTTAAAAAGCAATTCATTCCATTCATACTCGGTAAGTACTTTCAAAAAATTGGACAAAGTTTTCTGAACCAAACACTTTATTTGTGCTAATGTTATGCTACAAAGATTGACATAGGCAATAATAAAACTCTGCTGGATGTTCAAAAAAAAAAAAAAAGAATTCAAAAGGCAGGCATCATGGGGTAATATCTAGAAAGTAAAGTAGCCAAAGCTAGAATTTGCAAACATTGGTAAAAGCTGCACTTCCACTTTACAGTGGTATAAATTAATTTAAGAGCAAAATATATACAGCAGCCTGGTAATCCATGCAATCTCAAAGTCTAAGGAATCTTGGGGTGTTTTAAATAAACAAAAAAAGAAACCTTATATGAATGATCATTTATAGTAGAGAGTAAAAAATGAATCGATAACTTGGGATTCAGGAAAACTTAATGGAGAATTCATTTAATCAGAAATATTGCAGATTTAGTAGCTAAGAATTTTTTGCACTGCTTAGTATCCATAATTTTGCACTTAAAAACAATAGCAATTGTGGGAGTAGAAATGGTATTGCTTGGTAATCTGTCAGCTATTTTTGTCTGTTTGTTTAGTAAAATATCAGGTATTAATGGAATGGGTTTTTTTTGTTTGTTTTTTTTTTAAAGTGTCAGGCTGCCTGTATACTTTGGCCACTTATGACCTGAGTGGACAGAGCATGACTGACTCTTTAATAATAATAATAATAATAATAATAATAATAATAAAAGGCACAACAACACTTACAGTTTGAGCTAGGAGGCTTTTAAGAAAAAAAAGTGTTGGCATCATTTGAACATCCTTAAGTATGTCTAAGTTATTAAATTTTGCAAAATGTTTGGTTTTCTGTGCTTACCTGCTGTTACTCATCTCACACCAGAGCAGCAGCACCAGACTCTCTTTCAGTAATATGCTACTTTATTAAGATCAGTTCCTTGCAGAAATCTGTATAGCTTACCTGGCCCAACATTCGTGGCATCTAGGTACTACACAAGCCTAAGCCACCAGGTTGAAACATTTAAAACCAACAACTAGGTTTTTTTTTTAGCAAAAAACAGATACTGGATAGGTAAATTCAATATAATACAGTCGCTACATCTATTAAGGTATCCTGGAAAGAGCACAAACCAGACCTTTACCTTAAACAACTAGGAAATTCTGTATTCTATTGTTAATTTAATTTTTGTGTAGAATAGTTTTTATTTTATTATCATAGATTGTAAAGTTGTACATTATTCACACTAATGAAATTGACTAAAAACATAAATAAAAATAAATTTTATAGCTTAAGCCAGAGTTTAAATTCTTTTTTTAAAAAAGATTACATGGATCTAATTAAATGAAGTTTTTCTCTTTTTCAAGAATCCAGTTTTTCTTCTCTTGAATGACCTGATGAATGGTGGAAATATTTCCAAATAGTTTCAAGAGAATTCTAGGACTATAACTTACAGTGCACTCCATTTAAGACAAAAATGGCTAATACAAAAGACGTGTGAAGTCTTGTTTTTCTCTTGTGTCTTATGTTTAAACATTTTCATCTTAGTCTTTTTGTATTGCTTTTTTTTTTTAAACCTTAGTACCAAATTTACTGCTGTGTCCATACCTTTTAATATGAAAATGATCAACTTCAAAGATTGGTCAGTGTGGTGGGGAATGGGAGGAGAGTTTTGTTTCAGCTGCGTTGATTGGTTGTTGTCCTTGCACATGTTTTGTGAGCATTCGTAGTAGATCTGTTCATTTATTGTCAACAACATTGTTGCACAGGTGATCATTTGAAATTAGTTTGGTGTGGAATCCTATCTATAAGTAATATGCGTACCATCATGTTGAAATTCAAGCAAGACATCACTCTGATATCTAAAATGAAAATATTAGAAGAAATTGATGCCAGAAAAGAGACTAAGACTGAAACCTGCCAGAAGTATGGCATTGTGAAGTCAATAATATTGACTATTCTCAAAAAGGGCCTTCAACTCCTCTGCATTCCATCCTTCTTGGAAATGAATGTGAAAGGCCAGAGGGAATGACTTGGTGATGCACTCTTTGTTTGGTTTACACAAGGTAGGGCTATGAATCTGGAGAAGTGTCTGACGTTGCAAAAGAACGAGGAGTTACATTGACTTCACTCCCAATTTGGGGAAGGCTCTAACTATGCTTAAAGGAATATAAATTGACAAAAGTTTGAGGTGACTGTGTGTCAGAAGACTGGAGATGGAGAGCTCTTCCTTCACTTTTGTGGGATCACAGCCCTAAAGATATTTTCAACTCCCACGAGACTGGACTGAAATAGTTAGTGTTGGTAATCGACTTAGTCTGCATTGTCTTGCTCTGATTCTGTTTGTTGTCTCGCTCACTCTGTTTTTTTGTTTTTTTTTATAAATTGATATACGATTGTATTAAATAACATCTGTTACTGTTTTTTCAATCATAACTAACTCTGTTAACGTGTGTGCTCTGGAAGACTTTATCATGACTTTGCTGTACTGTTTCAGTTACCAAACATAAACAATCAGATGACATTGATTAGATTTCTGATCATTTGGCTCAATTTGGTACATTTCCCTAGCATGGTTTCTTCTTCACCAATTTCCTCCTAACACTAAATTGAAATAACACATTTAAGACTGACTGATTTAGGTGAACAGGAAGAGAGTTGTGGTGGTGTAAGTGTCACTGTTCTTTTATTTACTTACTCCTGAGTTTGTTGGTGAATAACCTTTCTGTGGTAGTAAATTCTTTCATTGTGATTAACTGAGTTATGCTTGTTAACTGTTCAGCAAATGAATTATGAAAAAAGTTTGAACTAAATTAAGATTCACTAGTTTTTTTTTCTATTTGCAACTACATTGACTAGGTCATACTTTAAAAACCATTTGATAACTATTATGCAATATACACATAAACCTTATCTGCTTTGTACTCCTTTGAGGAAAGAAGTAATTTTATCTGGAGGTTTATTTAGTCAGGTTAATGTGAGGGTATGAAACATGATGCTCAATAAACTACTAATTCATAGCATGCATCCCCATCAGTAGCTGCTTAAGATAAGTGTTCTTGTAGCTCTTGAGTAGGTATACAATCCTGGTTGGTTAACTGTGATAAGCTTTTGTTATTTTAGTTACCTCAATGTTTTGAAATCAAATGTTGAATTAAATGCAATTTGGCTTATTAGTGAGAGAGCAAGGAAAGAACTCATTCTAAAGGATCCCTGTTATATCTCCTGGGCAGTGTGGGTTTGTGTTTGTGATAACCTCACTTTGGTATGCAGTCATTTTCTACCATGGTGAACTCAGTTACCATATCCTTTTCCCAACAAGCAGTTTTAAATTTTATAGTTTTATCAAACTAGCAAGAAAAGAATCATGCTTCCTCAAATGAATGATAAATAAAAAATTGTTTTATTTAATTATGTGTTAATCCTGCATAAATAGAAATAATTATGAAAATATATATGCATACCTACTCTATACATTTTTTTTCTTCTACACACTATTTCTTATTTATTCTAATATTAAATATATTTGGCATAATTTCTATGGTTTTTATATGTAGTAGCTCTGCTGCCATAAAATAATTATTGATAATTTTATTTTTGATGTGGTTAGTAGTTGATAAAGGAAACACTTATCTGAACAGCCAAAGTCTATAAGAAAAATTGACACAGGATTATGCATCCACATACTGTATATGATATTGTGTATATATATATATATATATAGAAATGGAAATGCGCACAAGATATGCACAAGTGAGTAACTGAAGCTGAGAGATGTGTATAATACATACACAATGCATTATTACAGGAAATATATAAAAACAAAAGGAATAAACTGTATGGTGTGTTAGTATTTGGTATGAGAGATCTTTGCTTTATTTAGATCATAACCCCTTTCTTTCATGCTCTGATGCAAGCTGTCAATGTATGAAGAATGTTGATCCAGGTATCCTGTAGCACACTTTACAAGATCTATCCAATTAGTGTTTGTCTATAACTTCAGTGGTGTTCATATCAAAACTTTGTGCAGGCCAGGGCATCTTGGTGAGTGTCTTATCAGCCTCTTTACATTCCAGATAGTTTTTCACTACATTGGCTCTATGCTTAGGGTCATTGTCATGTTGGAAGATGAATCTCCACCCAATGAGAAGTCTTCCTGAGGGAATGGCATGATGGATGAGAATCTGCCTGTACCTGTCAACAGTCAGTACACCTTTGATTTTATGGAAATCTCTTGACACCTTTGTCCTGCACCTGTATTGCTCCACCTCCACGCTGTTTTTCTATAGCTGTTGTACATTGGCTGTTATGCCGCTTTCTGGTTTGCCTTTGTACAGATTGCCATTGATTATGCCAAGTAATGGAAACTTTAAAGAGCACCTTCCAGGTTTCATTTCTGCTGCTCATTCCAATCTTGCTATTTGGTGGTTTTTCTACAGCAAAGATTTTCAGGCAGCGCACGCCTGTCAAGACCACTTTTCACTAGTATGTATCTTGTTGTTCTCGAAGAAACATTAACGTTCATATTGCCGCTAGGTCATTTATCGTGTAGAGGATGTACTGAGGCACTTAGTGCTCACTTGGAGAGTTTGGACTGGCTTTCTCAGCTGTCTCTATTGTCAACAGTACCGGTTTTGTGTATCCTCCTCGGTTTTGCACACACCTCTTCCTGAAATGTGAAGTCTGGCTTCAATGGCTTCAATCTATTGCATCTTCACTAGCTAAGCTTTTTTATCATCTTCAATCGCTCATTTCATAAGAGTGGGATGTGTTGCACCGTCGTCATTCGCACTCTGGCCTAGTGCATCCGTCTTCAGCATTGCTAAGCTTTTGATTTCTATTTGCTTGTTATGTGATATTTTCTTCCCAGAAACCATAGTGTTCACCACATGACAATGATATCATTGCCTATACTTTTATAGACTTCTGTTGGTGTGCTTGTATGGCGATCAATCAGTGAACTATATCAGCACATGACTACTATGGAGCATTTCATTTTTACACATGAGTTGTGATTCTATCATATGTTATTTGCATTTTATACCAATTTTTTCTTCTCTTCCACGGTTACTTCAAATACTATATATACATCACAAAATCAAGGATAGACAATAATAAAAACAAATTATAATTCTCACTAATTCTGTTAGCAGCAGAATTTTAGTGAGAGGAAATCCAGTAAGTTTTGTCAACATCTTTTAAAAGCAAGATGATGTGGCTAGCTTTCTACTTCCCTCTTCTATAATTATTTAGAAAGCCTTTCCTTGTCTGACTTTACATTATCTACTTCTGCTTGGCCTCGAGTACTGTAATTAATTAGTAATTAATATTTGTTTGCTTACTAAAAAAATTAATGTTTGGCTTGAAAACTTAAGTTTATTGATTTTCTTCAGTGTTGGGCTATCTGAAGTATAAGCTCGCTTTCCATTTTCAACCTTTCTAGACTTATACTCGAGAAGACAATGGTACTACTTTTTCTTTCCCCACTTGAACACAAACATTAGCCTTTGAGTATAAACTTTTTAAATGGTGTTTTGATTTAGTCTGAGCACATAATAGAATTTTTTCAGTTATGTGTCACAGTTAATATAGAAACCAATGAGATAAAGAATATTCAGATGTGTTACAGCATAAATTTAATTTTCTACAATAATCAATCACTCATTCTCTCATTGGTTAAATGTGATTTTCAACTTATTTAAAAAGGAACCTGTTGAATTTTAGAATGTATAAAGTTACTCCGTATCATTTCTTTCATCTGCTGATAGAGGTGCAATAAATGACAAATTATTTATGTTAATCAAGTGTTTTGGCTTGACATTGTTGGTAGGTAGATAAATGAGTGGGCAAATGCATGTAACTAGGTGGACTGGATAGAGTTGATCTGAATAGAGGAGTGTTTATCCAGGTACCAGTGCTACAACTAAGGTGTTTATCTGAAGTATTCCTTCCACCGGTGTCATTATGTGCCTCTTCATCTGATTACTATAAAAACAGAAGAGAAAGGTCTGCTTTTTTAAGAGGAATATAACACAAATCTTCAGTACTTGCTTAGTTTTGTTTTTTTTTATTTAGAAATCATCCAGAAGTGCATACACTTGCACTTACAATATGGTATCTTTGTGTTAGATTTCGAAAATTCTGTCTTGTTCATTGCTTTAAAGGGATTATAGATTGTTAATTAAAGGTGAGAGAACATCAGTATGTAATGGTTCACACTGTTGTGGTTTGTTTCTTGTTCAGTACAAATGATCGGACATTGCATGACTAAGCCATTGACATTTGTAATATATGAATGAAACGGTTTCTTCAAAACTTGCACATCTAAATTTCACCCATTCCAGACTTCTCAGGTGATATATGGTCACTTTCACAACTCTGCAACATTTTCATCATCTCTTGTTTGGTTCACCTTTAGAAACAAAACAAATGTAACAATTTTTCTATTATCCTTATGTCCTCTTAAAAAAAAAAAACTTCAGAATTTGTACTTATTTTTTTCTGAGCAACATTAGATTTTACTGGTTCTGTTCCATACCAAAGTAGAGTTTAAAAAGTAGACCTTTTTTAGTTGGGTTCTGTACATCAGAATAATGTGAATTTACAATTAATTTTAACAAACATTTGCACTGCTGTAAGTTAAGTTTTTAAGAAGGTTCTGCTGGAAATAGTTGCAAGGCTAATCATTTTGTTTGTATCTACTTCATATTGAATTTTAGTGTGCTGATCTTTAACTGAGTTCTCCCTGCAAACTAATGGAATAAACTTGATCATGCATCTTTAACACACCAGAATATCAATTAAAATCCTTAAATGTCAAAATTGAATTTTCACTTTTTGTTTTGTTTTTATAGGGACTTTTAAAGTTAACTTCTCAACTGTTGCGGAAGGAGTTCACTCCACCGCCTTGTATCCAGAGTGAAGATGGGAAAGAATGCAGGTAGGTTTTTTTTTTGTTTCTAAAAATTATTATTGTCAAGTTCTTTGAATTTCGAATTTCAAAAAAGATTATTGTCAATGTGGGATGACCAATAAAGGACCTTTTTTCTTCCTCTTTTTTAATATAGGGAATGTATTGTAACCTTTTTTGTATTGTTATTTTTATATTGAATGCCCATCAGACTAGTCTGCTGGCTTAGCTCTGGATGGCTGGGCCATTGTTTATGCTATTGGCTACATGAGGGGATTTCCAGAAGGTCAGGTGTCAGGCAAGTGATGTAGTGGATACAGAAAACGAAAAGATCTCTGCTTCAAGCACACTGAACAACTTTTAATTAATGTTTCTTCTCAGGAAATCGATGGGAGACACGCTGCTTCTTTTTTGCCTAAAATAAAGCTACTGGAAGATGTTAATGCCGCTGTTTCGACATCTGCCGGCTAGGGGATAGAGAATGCAGTCAAGAGTTTCAGTGGGCCTCAAAAATATTTTATAAAATCCTTATTAGAAAAAAAAGTTTTTCTTTAATTAAATTTCTTTTTTCAGAAATATAAAATTTCAAAATATAGTTAAATATAAACCTTCCCAACTATTCTCATTCTAGAAAACTGAAATTAAAAAAAAATGTATTACTCAGAGAGATAATGATGTAATTAACTAAATTTTATGTTATTCGTAGTCTTAATCTATTTATAGTAATACATTATATAGTAAAGCGCTGTCATTTATATATTAGCTATAATGATTAATTAATTTTTATACTATAAATAAATTATGGCAACATATTTCAGAGATGATGATGATGATGATACTTTTTTTTGTTGTTGTTCAAACTGGGAATGAGAAGTGGGGGGGGGTAATTCTATTGTCATCTATTGACGCTATTTCCCGCTGCTACTTTCATTAGCTGCTCTTTTTATTTATTTATTTATTTTTTAATGAATGTGTAAAAAAGTTTAATTTGAATACGAATTGTATCTGTCCATAAAAATTTTAGTCTTTTTATAAAAAAAAAAAAAAATATATGCTGGACTGCATCCAAGTGCTGAGCTATTTTGACGCCATTCCCTAATGGAAATGCGGCTTAATTGATTTCTAGGCTTCTTTGTTGGATTTTTTCTTCATTATTCGCTGTTCTGTTTGATGTAACCCAGTGCTTGTGCTTTATTTCTGCTGTTAATAATTAATGAGCCAACTTAGAAAAGCAAACAAGGCAGCAACAAAAAAAAACAAACAACACCTTGTATAGAAAACTTGACCTGTTTGGCAAATGGATCTTGAGATTTTAGATTTTGAATTAAAAAAGCTTCAGTATAAAACTGAGCATCAGTTAGTCATCAGTAGACAGATTTCTGAAGCCCTACTTTATTATTACCTGCGTTATAAATGTTTAATAATACATTAATAAAGTTGTTGGTTTTCTGGTTTTTTTTTTGGTGGGGGGGGCAATGGGGAAATAAATGGATATTAGGGATCTGATGATTCTCTAGAATTGTGTGCAAACACTGAAAATTAAGTCAGTGTTTGGCTTAGGATTATTTTCCTTTTCAAAATTATTCTTTTTTGTTGAGCCCCCCCCTTGTCTGACTTCCATGGTCCAAGGAAATCTAATATGAGCTAGAAGGGGAATGTGAGCCTTGGTGACCAAGCGGGTTATCTGGGTACAGTTGGAAGCTCTAGAGCAATGATCAGGGTTCATGCTAGTATGGAGTTAATTGCAGAACCTCCACTATGTACTTGGAAAATCTTACTGGAAATCTTCATTTTTAAATGGGAGAGGAAATGTAAGGAAGTCCATACGACTAGCTAATGATGAAGAGAGGGAAGAAACCATGCTAGAGAGGCACACCAAACCATTTCCAGTCCTGACAAGGATTCAAACTCTGGTTCTCAACCTTGTCTGTCCAGTAGTCTACCACTGGATCATCATGCTGCTTTTCAGAATTATTTGCTAATATTGATCAAAATTACTGCAGCAGTAACAGAGCAGTAATGACAAATGTTTTCCCCAGAGTGATAGAATTACTTTAGTATTCTTTGTGTTCGTGTTCATGTTCTTCGGATCTATGATAATAATCTATACTTTTATTTTTATGAGCCTTTGTTTATTTATAATAGCTATCAGGTATTTAATGAAATTCGGAATTTTTTCTGAAATGTACTTTACTCTATACTTAATGAAACATCCTTGTAAGCAGCATCCATCTGATATCTTGTTTGGCTTTTTTTTTTCCTTCTAAAATTAGGAAAAGTCTTGTTGCTTAATCATAGGTTCTTGTTTTAAAGATATTCCAATCTGTCTTTATAAAAGACAACATCTGGAATTTTTCAAAGATAACTAATTAATTTTGACAATTGGCAACTTGTTGATTGTTATTTAAAATATGAAGTTGCCAAGCATCAGTAATACAAACTGAATCATTCAGCCTGAAGTATTCCATGTGTTAACTCACAGATGGTCAGGAAATCGCTCCTGCAAATACTACTTCCTGTCTTCAGACCAATCTTAATTTAAAAAGCTAGTGCAAATACATTTGTACAAATTGCTTAATTACATTTTTTGTTTAATTTAGTTTTACTTAAAAAAATAATTAAAAAAAACCAAAGTAATAATTTTAAAATTATTATAATAATTATTATTTTTTTCAATTTGATGAAGAAATCTCCATATATGCAACCAATGGGGAAAAAGCATTTTGAACAATTATAGATGGGTTATTCTATAGCAAATTAATTTTAAAGAAAGGTTCCAATGGGATAACTTCAAAATTTTTCAATTTCTTTTTTTAATTAAGTTGCACAATAATAAAATACAATTGCAGGCATGATTGACCCTCCATTTACAACATCAATTTTTACCCTATAACATCCCCAACCTAGAAACACTAGTTAGTATTTGTATTGAACTGGATGCATATTTAGACAACACTTGTATTGTGAAACATTTTGGGGTTGGAGCATTTGGATTTGTTGTTAGAAAAGGGTTATGTCAGGGAGAAAGGTCACAGCCCCTATGATGCCGAGTGATAGGGTAGTTGGGCACTGAAGAGGTAATGTTTTTTTTTTTAAATTATAGCAATACCCCGATTACTTCGCTTTTCAATTTAGTGCAGTTGGCAGTTTGATACCAAAAATTTGAATACTGCATATAAGAATTCAATTTAATGTGGTACCATTTGTTCGTTTGTTTGCCGTTTGTGCACCATTCGTTTTCATTTGTTCGTCGTTCGTGTACCATTCATATGTATGTATACAATATCAGCACACACGCACGCACTCGATCAGCGCTGCAGTATCTCTGTCACCTTCATACAGTGCACAGTGTTTCACTATTATTTCACATACGTTCATACATTGTTTTCAAACCCTTAATTTATTATCATGAGTTCTAAACGAGTGAGTACCACGAGAAAAAGTGGTGAAAGTGCAACATAGAAGAGAAACGTTATTGGATTGGAAGAAAAATTAACAATAATTACAGGGACCGTAACAGAAATTATTCAGCTTGGTTTAAACATGGGAATGTCTCAAATAGACGATGGCAATGTCAGAGAATTGCTTGACTCGCATGATGTGGATCTTAATGATGAAGAGCTTTTAAATTTAGAGCAGCAACGTGCATACGATGAGGACGATAGCCAAGATGGAACAGATGAAAATGAGGCGCATGAAAATGAGGCGCAAACGAAAGAATTCTCAATTAAAGAACTCTATGCTATTTTTAGAACTTTTGAAGATGGAAAGCAGATGATAATGGATGCAGATCTGAATGTAAAGAGCGATGAAAGCATCATCGAAGCAAATATTCCTTTTACAATATTTTCGTAAACAATAAAAACATTTAATTTTTTTTGCATATGCTTATGCAAGTCAATAAACTAGTAAAACATAATACTGCATCTAATTCATTCGTTTCCTCCTTTATTTATATCGATTTTCATATGCTTTTAAAAAATTTTCTAATTTTTCAGAAGTTTAGACATCAATCAATGATTTTACATGTATTTATATCTTCGATTACTGCGGTGTTTTTGCTGCACGAATTAACCACAGTAACCGGGGCACTGCTGTATAGTAATTATCTTCCAGGTTCCTTAAGATAATTATTTTTAACACTCATTGTTAGTTTAACATGCTCATAAAATTTCCACATACAAAACTTTTATATCTTTAAGAATTGACAGCTGCACACTATACATGGATAACTAAAATTCTGTACAGCCATAGGATTATACAGTTAAAACCTGTGGATTTTTAAAATTAATTAAAACCAAAATAAAACTACTGTTTGCAAGCAAAATTTAAGAATTAAATTTGTCAAATAAGAAAACTCTAAGAACTTTTATTTATCATTTATAATTTAAAAAAAAAAGTTCTTCCTTGTTAAAATATTTCTTTAAACTTGTGAAGTTAAAAGAAAAAAAGAGTTTCCAATGTTCTGCTTAACATCTCTTGAATTTCAGTTCACATGCAACTAGTGGTGGACATGCTGAATATTCCATTTATTGCTAGGGACATTTGATCAAGATCACATTGGATACCATTACCATTACAGCGATACTTATTTCAGCAAGTTTCACTTGAATGTCTCTAGTACATGAAATACCAAGTGTTTTGGAAATTGAGCAATGGTCTGGAGTCTGTGTTAAGGAAACCAACCTGGTTTTAAAAAGAGACAGACTCTTCCAGGTTTCGAAGTGGTTTCTACTAAACAGAAACCAGACTTTTTGTCTAGTACCTGTTTGGAAATTTGATCTGCTCCTTGGAAATGTAAAAGCTGAACTTTATCCTGTCTTGGGTTGATACATAGTTTCTATTGGCATTTCCTTCTGGATCATTTCAGGAGCTGTGATGATGCACACACAGTATGTGTGGTGGTGGGGGGTTGGGGGAAATAGCATATGCCATCTGTAACTTGCCATCTAGAAGATGCCTGCTGTTCTTTAGTGGTACATAAATTTAACTTGATGCTTTGAGTTGACTATTTTTGTGATGCTTCCTAGGCACCATTTCCCATGGTGGACATATTTGATACAGTTCTCATAGTAAAATTATACCTACTTTCAACAGCTTGCTGAACCTATTAGATATCTGACAAATCCAAGTTGTTGTATCATACGTTGGTTTCAGCAACAGAGTTAACAACCTCTACAATGGAGACAACTCTGGTAAGGGAGTGTTTAGTGCTGCTGTTATTCGCTAGAGCATGTGGCAAAGGAATCTCTACTATAACTCTCCATTTTCAGATGGAGAAAACTGGAGTAGCCCAGAGGAAACCCACATGGCCAGCTGGTGAAGAAGAAGAAGAAACTGTTATGGCATGGGGTTACGCCAAACCAAGTTTATTCCAACTGGGATTCAAACTCAAGCCCTCAGATTTGGCTACCCAGTAGTCTAACTACTGGGTCATTAGCTTCCATTAGAAGTTTTAAGTTTAGAGGCTGAAGAGTTCCTTAAATGCCCTTCATTGTTTAAATAAGATTTTGGTTCTTTAAAGTGTTTAATGGGTAGTGAGCAAACTTTTCTCCTTAAGCTAAGTGAAGAATCTTGAGCTGTGTTATATTTTATTACTTATAACTTACAAAAACTGCTGAAGGTGTATACCCAAGGAAGTGCCATCTTCTAACTGTACATCACTAACCAGTCCTGCTGCCTGGGATCAAGTTAAGTACCACCAAATATAAAAGTCAATCTGCAAGGAACAGAATGCCAAACTTAAAAAAAAAAACAAAAAAACACGGGTCTCTTAAAAAAAATAAATCTTACATTTTCCATGTTTAGCACTTTGATGCCAAATTTTTGCTGATTTAGAGAGATATCCTTTTTTTGTTTTTTCATTTAAACTGCATGGTGACATTCCACTTTGTTCTGTCAAGTAGGCAACTTGGTACTACTACCGTATTAACTGGTCTCTGATTGTTTTAAATGACTAATTTCTTGAGGATTTTATTTCACACAGCAATAAATGTCATGGAAATAGAATCTGGCTTCTTACTTTTTCCTGTTTTTCTCTCTTTCCAATCCTTAATGACTTGGATATGGATAAAATTCATCATCTTGAGTCTGTGTTCGCATTCAACTCAGCATTTGGTGGGTTGTCAGGGTGGCAATATCATTTCTTTTTCCAATGAATTTTCTTTTTAAAGAAAAAGTGTCCAAGTTCTCTCATCTATATCATTGGAAAGTATTTTGGAGAGATGAGTTATATGTAAGTTCATAATTTGAGCAAATTTTCAAACTCAAAACTGACTTTCTTGGGTATTTAACCTTTTACTGTTTGGGAATGCAAAATTTTCAGATAATTTCCAAGTTGGCTGCTCAAAATGCACCTACTTGATTAAAATAAGTTACTAAGAAGTCATTGAATGACCTAAATAGTGTAAATAACTTAGCACACAATTTAGTAATCAAAATGAAAAGGAAATATGTTCGGAATAAATAAATCAAAAACTTAATTTACAGTACGTAGAGTAAAAAATGTAGAGTGAAATTACCTGACTGTTGTCACAAAGGTGCCAAATACTGATTCAGTTTCTTGAATCTGGTTATTGTCATTACTTTCTAAACTGTCATCCTCCCTCCAGTAATCTTCAACAGACTGGAGAGAATTATGGTTGTTTTCTACTACAAATGCTGTCCTGTCTGTCAGTGTTTGCCCAGGTGTTGTCAGTTTTTTCTGCCTCCCTCTGGGTCTGTGAATCTAGTAGCGGTTAGACTCCCCAGCCTTGTAGTAGAAGAAATCCTTTGGTATCAGCTCGGAATAAATGTACTGGCTTCAAGTGATCATGTGATTAGTCTTTGGGCAGATGGATTGTGAAAACACTGGCACTCAATAACCATACTCTTCTTTCCATTGTCGTTGCTATCCATCTCTGAATTCTTCAATGTTTCTCCTTCACTATCTGATCAGGTGAATCATGACTGATCTGAGGTATAAACGCTTGAAACCTCCACATCACTAAAAGGAAAGGATTCATTGGTGGATTCCGTCACACATCAAGTAAATAAACAAATTAGGTAACAAACATGATTCATGCTAGTAAAATCACTTCCATAGGAAAACAAAGTAATATAAACAGCCAGAGGAACTGATAATGTGAATTAGCATCCCGCTACATGTGCTGTCTATAGTATAAATGGAAGTGATCATTAAATGACTTGACAATGCTTGACTTAATTTGGTGTTCCTTGGTCAGTATGGATGATGTGAAGGGGAAAGGGATAACAACTAGCGGGCAACTGTGGCTCAGTAGTAGCTTCCTGGACTGCCAAGGCTAAGGGTCAGAATTTGATTCCTGGTTGCTAAGGAGATTTGCAAAGCTGAGCCATGTTTTCTTCTTCAACAGCTGGTCATGTAGATTTTTCTGAGGTGCTCTGGTTTCCTTCCCCTATAGCTAAGAAAATCCCAGAAGAGTTATAGTAAATGTTTTCCAGCTGAACTCAGAAGTGCTGGGGGCCTTTTGTGATGAAGGATGGGGAACCCTCTTTAGTAGATGAATCTGACACTATGCTCCCTCATTAGGGCTATCTCCGTAATTAATTTCTTTTCCATCACCAAAATTTTTGCTGTTCTGAAATTCCATTCTAGCAGATTTAGTTTATCAACAGGTGCCGCTGCTGTTAGCTCTACTGTCTTGGAAATTGGATGTATTTTGGACATTCTCTGAAATGGTGTTCAACGGTTTCAGTCATGTTGCATTTGAACTGACCATGCCTATCCTGAGCATGGGAGAATTTATGAAGAGATAACTAGCATGCAGTCTGATAATAATTTAACTGTAGATCTCTGGATAACTTGTGAAGATCTAATTTCTTAGATTTTTGGTTGACATGCTTTCATGCTCAAGAAGTCAAAACCAGCTTTACTTGGTTAATTTGGTGGCAGCTTTGGCAGTTTTGTCTACTTCTTATTGCCTGGTAGGCCAACATGTCTAGGTACCCGTTGTAATATGAATGTGGAACCTTCATCAGATGAGCAAATTATATATTCATTGATCTTGTAAACTGAAGTGTAAACCAACAATGCAGTTTCTGAGGTTGAATTGCCATCTTTTGAGGACAGAGAGAGAGAGTAATACCAGAAACCTTGGTGGCCTGAGAAAATCTTTGACAATAAGGATTTGTCTGCTTTCATTCTAATCATTTAGTTTATGAATGCTAACAGGCAAAATTACTGTCAGTGGTAACTAAAAATACATGGTTTGTTTTTCATCTTTTGCTTTTACTTAATCTGAGGTTATCAGCAATCATCAACTATTGCATGATGATCAATCAGTCATGTAAAATCAGAATACCTGTTCAATATCCGTGTGTTGTTACTGCTCCTTTAAATTAAAAATTTTGGTTAAAATGCAAGAGTTAGCTGTTTTGAAGATCAGTGACTAAGGCGACACCCATCCTGTTTGTCATGTGTAGTTGTGTTGGGAGGTTTTTCTTTTGCTATGTTATACAAGTTTTGTTTTTTTTTTTTTAATTCTAACTGCCTGATAATAGCTTTCATCCTGTCTTAATATCATATCTAAAAATATTTCCAACTTTTTTCAGTAATATCCAAAAACAACAGCAGTCTCTCTCTCTCTCTCTCTCTCTCTCTCTCTCTCTCTCTCTCTCTCTCTATCTCTGTGCGTTCTTTTTATTAAGATCTACAAGCTTCATTTGTATGTAGTTTTTATTCAGTTCTGTAACCAGAACTAATTAAGTACTTTGTTGGCTAAATATTTCTCTTCACATCTCTTGTACACTCTTATCACCTGTTTTAAAGAGACGACAGTAAATTTGGTGACAAGAGAATAGGAGAGGGGGGAGACAAGAAAATAATAAAGGGCTACTATGTGTAATTTAAATTTTATTGACGCAAATGTTTCAGTCTGGAGTATGAACAACAATTGCAGTTTATGTGGCCTGGAACTGTCCTGTTGATAGATTGATAGGTTTATTTAGATACTGTAAGTCTGCAGATTTTTGAACTTGGAAATTTGTTAAGAGAAATGTTTAGTATTGCTGGTAATATAATGTTTTAATCATTGGATTCTTTTTTTTTCTTCCATGTATTCAAGACCTGAGCTTGGAAGGTAAGGTATTCGTCTGAGCACCATGTTGTGATTTATAGGTTTTTGTGTTTTTTCCGATTTTGCTGCATTGTTTGTTTATAATTTTAATTTCATCTGTTTTGTTGTTTTTTTTTTTTTTTCCATTGTCACTTCTGAAATTTTCTTCTTGTGTTGTTCTAACTTTGGGGCCAGTGGGTCACTTGATGAATGCTTAACATCAGGTATGTGTGGAGATTTGGCCAGCTTTTACCCATACAGCGATTAGTACAGTGTATTCTTCCTACCCTTGAAACCAAACACCAGAAGGCTTTTATTTTCTCTTTTGTCTGATTTATTTATTAAATAATTATTAAGGTTTGTTTGTTCAGACCCTAGTTTTCACAGCAGAGGGTGTGGGGGAGGGGTTTCAGGGTGATAACCACTGTGAACATTGAATAAGTGAATCTGTGTAAATGAAAACCCTCCTATAGGGCTGTAAAATGTCATGTTGATAGGGTTTCTGGGAGAAAAAGCCCTGCTTCCACTGTGTTGGTGACAGCCTTGAACCTACACCGTTAAAGGCACACTATCTTATAATGGTAGGTTGCTAGGATTTCATGATTCGACACAGCTGGTGTACAAGTTCTCCTCTGGATTTATAATAATTGGAATCTTCAGCGTGAGATTGAGTGTGCCGGTGATGCGTTAGACTGGACCGGTCAGACTCTCATCATAAGGTTGTCTTCTGGCCTAAATTGACAGTCTTCGTTGTTGGGTGACCCGGAGATTTATTTTTGACTATTGGATACTACTAACTGGAACATGGCATCTGTCAACTTTGTTGCTAATGATTAGGTAAAAAACGGTCACAATAGCCATAGCAGAGAAGCAGCCAGCATTGTTTGTGTCTGAGAGATCCAGATAGAATTTATACTTTGCTATTGAAGATTACTGTGGTGTCTCCCCCTACCATGAAGCACCTGTTGCAAAATTTGTTAACACTTGCAACTGCGGCATCAACAAAGCATTCTTATATTAAAAAAAAAAAAAAACCAAAGAAAATAACATATTTTATCTTTTTCTAATTCTATCTTTCTTTCTTTAATATTTTCACCTAAAGTTTCTTGTTTCCATGTTGAGAATTTGCATTTGGTCTTGACGTGTTTATTCATTAGCTGCATATTGCCCAACCATTTTGTCTTTAGATGGAATCATGCATTTTTATCTATTTTTTCTAAAAATTGTGTTAACCAAAAAATAAATATATATATTCCAGCTTTTTTTTTTTTGGTATAAATTAAAGGAACTGATTTGTCTTTGTGGAAGTTAGGTTTATATTTGTTATTTTGTTATTGAGCAGATTTAAAACCCCTGAAAGAATATTCTCTAGTGTGAAATTGTAATCTTGTTGTAAACAATTAAAACCCTACATTAGGAAAAAAAAGGAAAAAAAATTGTTTTGACTGGCTGATCATCATCATACACTTTTCTGGTTACAGGGGGTTACAGATTTGTCTTGGCTATAAACAATAAAATTAAATTAAATTAAAAAAAAAAATTAGATGATGACTATTTGCTGCACCACAGCAAGACTTTAAAGTCTTCACCAAAACAGAATATTGCTGAAAGATTCTCACTGTACAAGAAGGGTTAATCCTCAATAGGTCTATGGTCTTGTTGCATTCCATAGATGAGGTTTATTGTGGTTATTGTGAAGAGAAAGTGACTTAAGAAGTATTATGGATGGTATTTGGGCTCTATTGGCAATCTTTGGTTATTTTTGTCGGGACCCTTCAGACTCCACTTAGTGGAAATTGGTCTATAGTCATTGGGTAATGACTGATCTTGTTTATGAAGGCATTTAGCAATGCTAATCTGTGAGATAACAGCCTCTGGTTATCACCCAATGGCAGCATTACTTCACATGACACCGAATCAGAATGGTTGAGAACCTATTGCTTTTATATGGATTATTCTCTTATGTGCCTCATGTGCATGCATGCTTGCATGAGAATTCCTGTTGTTTGTATTTAGAGAGCTCAGAATTTGCCTTGTGTCTGTGTAAATAGGAATGAGTGTACTTAAGATGTGTTCTTTTTCCTTCTCATTGCTATGCATTCTACCAGTGTTTTGTAAAAATTTCTGGTGCCCTGTTCATTTTTGCTGCTGTCCCCTAGTTTCAGTTTTATCCATGTGATGTGCTCGGTCTTCTGAGAATTATGTGTACATGAATTCTAAGCAGCAATGTTGTTGGTACTGCACACTCTTTCTTGTGTGTTGACTTTAATGTAATGAATGTGTTCTAAAAAAAAAAAAAAATAGAGATAATTAACCAACATGATGCTAGCCATCTTTTGATGGCTTAGAAGATGGACTGAGAGAGAGTCTTGTTTTTATTCTTTCATAAAGTTTCTAATATGTTTTACATTCAGATCTGTAGCCTTGAATGAATAAATGGTTTTAAATTGCTAAAATTAAAAAAAGTAGAAGTCACATGACTCTACTTATTTAAAAGCAGTGGAGAATCAGTTAAATCAAAATTAATTTTTACATCAATCACGAGTTTTCAGACTGCATATACATTTAAGTATTGCCGACTATGGTGTGTGGCAGTGTTGGAGTGTGGGGAGAATAAATATCTGAGAATACTGTTAATTAAATTAAATGTTTATGTTCAGATTTTACTTTAAAAAGAATTTTAAAAAATAATAATTCTTGGTACAAATAGGTAAATTAAAAAAATATTTTTTTGTTAAAAAGGAACAAACATGACATGACAGACCAAACCTTTATATATATATATAAGGTAGTAGCATAATTACTACTTCCTACCATGTTAGCTGTAATTTTCTACTTTTGTTTGCCATACAACTGTACTGGTTGGGGGATGAGCAGGATGCTAAAAGGTTTCAGTAGAATTTTAACTAAGTAACCTGGCAACATTATTTTTGTTTGTTTGTTTAATAGTTTAGCATAGTAAAAGTAAGATAGGACATGGCTGAGGGGGTAAAAGTTTGGTAGGGTCAGTTCAGTCTGGCATCCTACCAGGCATGGCTGCTTCTCTTCTGCAGCAGTTTGTTTTGTCATGGTGCAGTTGGCCATGTGGGTTTCTTCCCATATCTAAAAACCAGAGAGTTCTAGTAGGGATTTCTCTGCCAAAGTCAGAAGTGACAGGCTGGCCCCCTTGTGGTGCAGGATAATCAACACTCACTGGCAGATAACTGTGACATTATGCTCTTCCAATAGGTCTGTCCCAGATGCAGAGACTGGTGTACCACAACAGCAAAAATGATCATAATGTTGCCAATCTATTTGTGACCATGTAAATATAAATTCTACAAGTTTAAATTTATGAAGTTTACCTATTAAAAGAGTTTTAATAATCATGAGATTAGCTGGCTGCCACACTGTTTTTGTGCTTCTACAACCATGACCAAAAGTTGATAAACTATGCACTCTCTATGTAGAAATCTTGATTAGATTTTTTTTTTTTTTGCAATCTTTTAGTATATCATGATACACACAACTGAGAAACCATCGGCAACAAAATAATTTACTGCCACCTAGCAGCTCGTTTATGAGTAGCTAGTCTTTTGGGTTCCAATAGGGGCTTTCTGTCCTTTGCTTAGTTTAGGTAAATGAAACCAGAGGGATCCCTCTGGTGGATAACTTGTGTGTTAGCATTGGCACATGGGTTTGGAGGAGGTTTTTTGGAGGGATGACATGGCTAACTTACTAGATAATCCATTGGTCAGCCTCACGTTGATTTGTATAATTTTAGTTTTATTGATTTTGATTGTGACTCATGCATACTAGGTATATGAAGTAGAGATTTTTCAAACGGTTAGTCATTAGAAGTTCATGTGGATTAATCTACTTAGTCTTTTTAGTGAAAGGTTTGATTATATACCATATTGGTTTTAACAGCCTGCTCATGCTTCAGTAAATCTCTATTCTCCTCTTTAACCTCAAAAAGCTATTTAAAACAAAACACACAAATATCCCTAATAATTGCACATCACCTCTTCCTGCTTGTGATCTGTTTCAGAATGAGAATGACCAAATTAATTAATGAAATAACAAAAATTTCTTTTTTTTTCATTGTAATTTCTTGTCATTAAGCTATTCTACTTGCTAATCAACAAGTGCTTGTTCTGTAACACATGCACATTTCAATTATCCATACTGTGCTTTACAGGAAGTTGTGAAGATATTCTAATCACCCTGGTTCATTAATTTTACATTTTTGTTGCTAGATTGTTGAAAAAATATAAAACAGTTTCAAAATAAGAATTTTTTAAAAGTTTAGTATGATTGAATTTCCATCATTAACTTACTATAACCAGTTTTGTCAAGCATATTGTTTAATAGTCTTGTAGATATATGCACTAGTAAATTGATCTTATGTGGGATACTTCATTGATATGCCCAAATCTATGTAGTTTGTTACATGTCAACCAATTGAGGAACAAGTAAGTAAACAAATGACTTTTATAAAGCTTTGTGGTTAGCCACCACTACTAAGGTCGACCATAACTGTCAGAACAGTCTTAGACTTTTGTTGTAATCTGTTATGCTTCATATTCCTTTGTTTGCTTGTGAAATTTGAAAAGGTTGATTTACTTGATGATAAGAACTCAATGGTCTAAAATGCATGTGATCCAGAATAGAGATAGGCCTCTGTTTCAGAAGATGGTAACCCAAATACATTTGGTTTAAAGTTGTTGTATCAGGAATTATGACCATGTTCTTGTAGTATTTTCTGTTTCTTAAGTCAGTAGTAAAATATTTGTAATGGTTTACTATATTTAACTAAACATCTGGTTGGTTACTTATTTAACAACAAATTTTCCACAAATTTCTTTCCCATTAGAATTAAACTAAACTAAATCATTGTAATTGCTATTCAATGTATAAATGACTGACACTAAAGCTATTATCTTTAACCTGTTAAGTTATCAAGGATTTAACTGAATAAAACTTATAAATTTGGTTATACTGTCACATTGTAAAATAAACATGTTTAAAAAGAAGATTTTATTGGTATATATATTTATAAATGTTAGCATTATTTTGTATTTCTATACTTTATCTTTGGATTTTAGTCTTTCTTTCAGCCATTGTTATGTTGCTGCCTTGTCCAAGGTCTCGTAAAAACGTTGTAGTGCAGGGTTTTACCACGAAAAACAGCATAGAGAAAAACTGTCATTTTCATGTCACGCTTGCAAGGGAAGCTGAAGGACTTTAAGAGCATCTAAGTGGCCCATCATATACTATGGTTGAAATGACAGCCATTATTTCTATGGTTACTACTGCAGTTTAAAATTTAAAAAAAAAAAAAAATATTTGGACTATGCACCTATTCATTCTTTCCCATCACCTATACCTAAAAGTGAAAAAAAAATATATATATATATTTTTAATGAAAAAATCTATTAGCTTTCAGATACTAATCAATACAGAGAGGGACGTACATTTACTGAATTTTATGCTTCAGATTGTACCTTCTGAATTGTATCCAAGGCTTGTGTAATGTCATTTCCCCTAGATATAGGAATAAACAGACGAGGTGGGTTTTTTTTTTTTTTTCAGAACTGCAATTGCGGTATGGCGTCAGATTTTGGAAGAAACAGAGAAGATTGGTAAATCGAGGTTACAGGCCGCTGAAATACTCACAGAGAAAGTTTCAGAACCTGCTAAATCCATCAAAGCAACTAAAATGCAATGTTTAAAGAAGGTAACTATGGTTTGTCAAGAATGCATTTGTATTTTCTTCAAAACGAAGTGAATGCATTAAGTGTTGCAGTGAATACATGACTAGATTCTGCCATTTCAAGTTTAGGTTCAAAGAATGTTTGGTATTCTCTTTTTTTCGTCTTTCTGTTAAAATACTGACAGTTTAAGTAAATCTTTCAGTCAGTTCGTCATCAATGGATCTTTCAAGGAAAACTACGGGTGGACTATTTTATGACTTATCGGTGTTTTTGAGCTGCCTTGTGGAAACCAAATTTTCATTTGCAGCAGTATACTGTGCAAGTTCGCCTTTTAAGAATATATTGATTTCCTTTCCTATGGAAAACATTATCAATTTTTTAATACTCTGCAGCTGTTTAATTTTAATCTTATACTCAAAATTTAAAAAAAAAAACAAAAAACAAGCAAGTATTTTTTGCATATTTTAATAACCTTGCGAAGATGGAATCTTCTAAATCTTCAGATTCAAATGCTTCCCAACCAAAATCTGTTTTAACAATGTTTAGGTGCAAAGGATGATAATTACTTTGTATCATGCTTTCTTAGCAGCACAGCTTCTCTTTTTCATGAGCATTCTTCCCTAGAGCTTTGCTGAAATGCTGTCTTTCTGTCATTCCCCTACCCATAATATTTTCTGTTAGGGAAGGTTAAAAGCACTCTTGCCTCTTTAGTCTCATTATAGACTTTGTACTGCCTAACCTTGGCTCATTCTACTCTTGGTCTACCTTGATTTTACACAGACCTAAAAAGCTGATTTGGGGACATGCTGTAGCTATTTCATGTTCTGTCAACCAGTTTGTAGCAGGGATGGCTGGTTCCCTCAGGGCACACTATACTCTATCTGACTTAGTATTTTCTCAGGAAAGTATATTTGGCCTGGGTAGCTGGTATTGGCTCAGTGGTTAGACTTCAGGACTGCCACGGTTAGGAGCCTGAGTTCAAATCTCATTTGGAACTAGCTTAGTTTGGCATAATTCCCTGGCATGGTTTCTTTTTTGCTCTATACCAGCCAGTCAGGATCATGAGGTTTTTCTCCTGACATTCTGGTTTCATCCCACATCTAAAAACGAAGAGTTCCAGTCAGGTGGTCCTCTCTGATATTCTTGACATTAGTTTACACTGTGGTTACTGTGGGAGCAGCAATAGCCTATACTATAAACAAATGTATGCATCCAGTTGTTTGCATGTAATTTCCAAAGGGAGGGTGATTATTACTATATTTGGCCCTTACCAAATCCATTTAGGTTTCTGGTGGGTGGTGAACCAACATAATTAGTAGACTTGTAGTCAAAATAATCAACTTTTGGAAATGATGCAGGTGTTAGCTATAATTTATGCAAAGAGTGTTAACTTGTATACACTAAGATGTCTGATGCTAATTTTATTAATTACTAAGATTAAAATTTTGAAGTTTGAATATCTAAAACCTTTACTTAAGATTCTTCAAGCTGCTTGTGTAAAGATAGAAATAATACAGCACCTGATCTCAAAACATTGGTTTACTTCATCATAGAGATTTTTTTTATTATTCTTCAAAGACATAAATTGCTTTCTCCATCCTCTGTAGAATGAGTTCTCATCTTCAAACTGAAATTTGTCATTGGACATCATATGGCTGCCTTGCCATAAACAAAAGTGATCAATATCAGCTTTGGTTTCCCTTTACATTCATTTAGTCCATCTCAGGCACCTGAAAGAAACATAGGAGAAATCAAAAGATTGCAAGAACGAACCAATAGTTTTGCTTTTAGCAGCAGTTTCAGGCATGAAAATGATACTAACTAAAATTCCAACTTGAATTCAAATGTAACCAAGTCACTAGTTTTCTTCTAGTAAAAGAGAATAATTTTTTTTAAAAACTAGACAGTTAGTGCTAAATTTTAATATCTTTTGTTGTTGTTGTACAATAAAAAAAATATTAAAACATCAGTTTTGACAGAAAATCACTTTGTTTTAATGAAATGACTAATGAAGAACTATGAATGCCAGCAGATGTTTGTTAGAATCGATAGTAGCATGTCCTTTGATTTTTTGATTGCTTTTAGTAAATAAAGCTGGCAAGACGTGGTCAATAAACTCCTTTCATGTCAAATATTTTTAAACAAAGAAAATTGATAAGTGTGCTTTCCTGAACTGAGCATTTAGGGCACTGTAGTTTATTATTCATATTATGGTTGGCTGACATTACCAATCTAACTTTTCCTGTCTGGCATGCTTTACCAGCTGCTTAGATTATGTAACAAGATGTCATAGTGAGGTTTTCCAATTAGTTTGAAACAGAGATTGAGAGTTGTTGCAGATGATGAAAAGGATGATAAATAGCCAAGGCAAGTAATTAGTAGCTAAGAAGTAGTGGAGCAGGTGTTCAGAAAAAGATGCAGTACAAAGAAAACAGTCACAGAAGTGTGAAATGCTGAGGAAATGAAAGATGTTGAAAAAGTTGATAGTTTTGTAGATAAACTTTATTCTCTCTCTCTCTCTCTCTGTGTGCGATTACTTATATCAAAAGTTCTGCTTTCATTTATTACTATTCTTTTAAAATAAGTGATCTAATATTCTGTTTGATTTTGTTCTTTTGAAAAACAAAAACAAAATTACATTTTATTAAGATGCTAGCAGAACAAAGCAATGAAAATAGTTTTGGTTAACGTGTAAATGTTACTGTCTCCAGGTGCTTGCTCAACTCACGACTGTTCAGAGCGAGGTGGCTCAGAGTGTGATGGAAATGACCAAAGGCCAGAAGATGTACATTGCTGATGAAACTCAAGCTAATGAAGCAAGGCTGAAGGCTACTGAAGCTGAAGAAAAGTAAGAATCTAATGACTTCTTTTCTCTTTGAAATGAAACCATGTGCTGTTTGTGTCATGCTGAACTATGCCAAGTGTGGTCTTATTGTAATGTTTGCAGAGCATTTGATAAAATTAAGATGACTCTAGGATGCTAAAGTTGCCATTCCTTGATAGATACTTTCTTTGGGCAAAATAACTGATGAATTAAAACATGATAGAGTAAATACTGGGCAGATCGTATGAAATATCAAGTTGTGTAAATATTTTAATGTCTGAAGTCAGTATAGACAGTCAATCCACAAAATCTGCTTTTTGATTTGGAAATAATACTTCAAGTCACAGGTGTTAATGACAGAAATAGCACAAACTGCGGAGCCTGGAATTTCAATGTTTTTATGAACTCTGGTTCTAGAAACTTAAATAGAGTCACTTAATCTATACCTATGGAAAATAAAATGAGTAAATGCTCTTTGTATGCTTTGATACTTCAGCTTTATCTCTGATTTTGAATTTCTTCAATCATTTTTCTAGCAATTCTACACGTTTGTTGACTGCTTGCTTTCAGACCCAGGCCCTAAAAACTACACTATCCTCAGGGGAACAGTTTACTTTCAAGAGAACGAGAACTAGGCTTCCCTAAATTATCTGAGTATTAAAATGATGTTTATATAAAAGAGCTCATATACAATTTGAGTGGACAGCATGATTTTGTAATATGTCTACTAACAGATCGGAACTAGCCTTTTTAGATGTTCATGTTTAATATTGGCATCCTCTTACAGTGATATTTGGGATGCTTGTCAGAACCCTCCAATGTTATAGAGTTCTATTATTATTATTATTTTTTAAGGTTATATTGTAACATTCTTGATGAAAAAGAATTCTGTTTCTCCAGATCCCCCCCCCCATCAACTAAAATGGCTTGGAAGTATAGTTTTATTACGGACAGGAAAAATAGACGAAACCTCTATTTTCACAATATTTAGTGTGTCTCATCCATATTTATCTAATTCTTGAGGAGGAATATATCTCCATGGAAATTTAAGATCATAATCAGGGCTCCAAAAATACATTTGCCAAATCACCATTTATGACCAAAAAAAGTCTATTTGGTGAGTATTTTTTTCTGATAACCATCAGTTACACCAGTAGTGAAAACCACAACCGGATGAGGGTCATTCTTGAACCTGAACAAAGACCATTATGTTGCAAATTATGGACAACTAAACAATTCCTGAAGAAATACATTCTCGATTTATAATCTCAAGCAGCAATAAAACTGATTCTATGAATTAGGTCTAGTTTTAAGGAATAAATAAGTGGTGACACCTGATGAGCAGAAGCAATGCTGTCATGAAAACTATAAGAACATCGAAAAAGGATATGAATAGGAGTAAAACAAGAAATTTAAAAGTTTACTATCAAATGAACATAAAGACTTGTGTGACCTTGTCCAACTTTTGATACAGACAGTTAAGAGTTATCCGCACACACTCACACTCAAACTCTCATGGTCAGTCTGTACCTGTGTGCCTTTGGGTTCCCTTCTCATAACAAAATGGATCACTGTTCAATTCTCTCAGCACTCAGGGCTTCAAAGAATGGCAAATCCACTCCATCTGAAATCATTTACAGAAGGTACACAAGGCTTCACTTATGCAAAAAAAAAAAAAAATAAGCAATGATGAACTCCAGTGTGTGTGACAGAAAGCAATTTTCGAATACTTGGTTATTTAACAAAGCTTTGGGCTGCCCTAGAGGACAAAAAAATTCACTTGACCTCCCTACTGTTACCCTATTGTAGCTGATGACTAGAACATTTTTCAGGCTGTGAAATTTTTTGATGTTTCTGGAGCCCTGGTCATAATCTTGTTCTACAAGAATTAGATTCCTTTACATGATATTTTGTTCTGCGCAGTGTTAATTGTATGCATTGGCCAAAATACTGCAAGCAGGTTGGAGTTATGTAACCTGTTCTCTCACACTTTTTTCCATGACTGTTCTGAATGCTTGAATAATTCTCATCTTATTCTGTCAGTGTAGGAAAAATATTTGGAAAATATAATATTTCTAATTTAAAAAAAAAAAAATTATTCACAGATAACCAAATGTTTTTAATAAAATTGTAGGTTATTTTGTGTTAATAACTAGCTTGACTTTAAGGTGCCTTGTCAGAAAATTACATTTTCATTCTCATAAGAAGAAATTAGAATCATTCTCATGCATTTTAGTTTGAGATATTTGGATAAATCCTTTTTATGAACCCACAGAAATTTTTCATTGGTAGAGCAGGACAAATAAAGATTTATGGTTATTGTTAGAAGTGACATAGTTGGTGATGATTTGATGTTCCACCAAAGGTTCAAAAAAGGATACCACTGTGAAAAATAGTATTTTTTACTTCATTTGTAACATCCCAGCAAACTGATTTTTCCTCCCGACAATGCATATGTATGCAACCCTTGCAATTTCCATTTATGTGAAAACATACACTCATCCATGAAATATTGCAGATATTATATATAATCAATTTATTTATGCATTTAATTATGTGTATATTAGTATATGATTGTTTAAAAAGATATACATGACCAAATAGGCTACAATAGGTTTATATCAGTAGTTTGATAACAAGACGTTTTCCACAAAAATATTCTTTCATTTTTATTAGTAATCCATAATTTTGGCTGCCAAGTTTATTAGAATAATGGCCTATTAAAGTCATGTTTTCAGTATAGAATAGAAACTATAATCACTTCAAAAACATTTTCTCCCTTCTAGATTTTAGTTACGCAAAAATATACCAGCCTCATGCCATTCGGTGGCGTCTTGTTGGCCGTGTTGATCATTAACTTACTTGCTGGAGATCTTGTTTGACTGCAGGCTTCATTGTTTATATCCCACTGGTGCGGGAGCTGTCAAACACTGGCTTAATGGGATTTATTACTATTGATTGTCGCTCCAGCGCCTGTGATTACTGCACATAGCATTTATTGTTTTAGTACCAGAAGAATGCATGCATATATTTCCGACCGTTGCACTGATTGCTGTAAAACAAGTGATTAAAACAGCTTGCTGGATCCATAGGCAGAAGTCCAAAAATAGAAATCTAAAAGTGTTAATTTACTACTACTTGCAAGGTGCACAGAAAAACCTTGCAGCATCTTCAGCCAGTAAATTTTCTTGTGGCTTTAATTTTTTATCCTTTTTTTTTACAGTGAGACTTGTCAATAAGTTAGATACAATATATACTGTTGTGAAGAATGGGAATATGTATCAGTAGATTGTGAGGGTTAGAGATGGGTAGCTACATCATAGAGTGATGAAGTAGGCAAAGATGGATGAATGAGGGATAGGTTTTACATATGAGGGGGTGAACGCAGGAATATTAGGTAAAAAGTACCACAGAGAATGGATAGATACAACATAGTTATGGAGATGAGGGCTAGGATTAGATACACACACAGAGGTGGATAGATGAATAGATTAATAAAGTTTTAATCATTTTTTTTAAAAAAAAAAAACTTTTATTTTTCTTTTTCTCTGTTTTAATATGATCTTTTGAGATATGTTTGAGTTTTGATTTTATTTTTGGAAAGTAAAATTGAATTTATTGACTTTTTCTGGTTTCAAGATAACAGTTTTGTTTGTAAATTTTTGATTAGGGCATTTTGTACTTGTAAGAAATTTTGCTTGTCTTATTCTGCCAAATTTAGTCATACAGTTTCATTTGATAAAATATAAAAAAAACTATTATTTAACAGAAGAGGAAAAGGCTTAAGTATGGGAATGGATACATAGCTAATTTATCTTGAAAAATTAGCATTGGATGTAGTAGTTGCAGGTCACTTATGTCTGTTAGGGTTGGAAATAACTGATGGTTCCTTTATGAAGATTTTGGTCATAGTTGATCAGAAAATGTAAAGCTGACGTACACATCTGCAGCTTGCTCGCACAAAACAATCAAAACCTGCTTGTGGTGAGTGGCAAGGAGAAACATGGACGTTCCTGGAGACTTAATAAGGTTTGCTTTGTTCCTGTTTAATTGAGAGATTTGGGAGGAAACCTACTGGACCTGATATGTGGTTTGTTCTTTTCTTTTCAGGTTAAAAAGAAAATCTGTTAGTCTGTTCCAAAGTATGACAAGTCTGAAGCGTAACTGCGATAAGGTAGGCCAGATGTTTTGACAATTGACACAATATTGTGTACGCCAGCATTGTCTTGTCTTGTCTTGTTCATTTATTGTTTTTAACTGTTCCAAAATTGAATTATGGGAAAATTTTTAAAAAAAATTTGTCGGTATCTTCATGGATATTATAAACAAGCAGAACTAAATAACATCATTGACATTATAGAAGATTAGAAGGAAGTAGAGATTTATTAATAACTATTTTAAAAAAAAAGAAAATAAATGGAGATGAAAAAATTTAACTTGTCAGTTATTAAAACTCAAGTGAAGTACTTGTAATAATCTATTTGATATTTAATTTAAAAACCAACTAACCATTCTCCTCTAAAATATTTAGTACTGAATAGTTTTTGTAATATAAATTAGTAAAGAATATTTTAGTCCTTATAGGAGATTTATCAAATGGCTAAATAATACTGACATCTTCCACAGCCTTCCAGGACTCTTACATCATCAGTCACTGACTCATCTGTCATCCTTTGTTTGCCAAATGAAGTATCTGGTATAATCAGGTCCTTTAAAGCAAAACCTCATTTGCGATAGAGAGGATGATATCCTCCAAAACTGTTAAAGTTATTGCCTCTTTCTCCTCCTCCTCGCTACATTTTTGCTCAAATTTTTTTTAAATCAAACAAATTAACTGCTGTAATATTATTGTGATAATAGGCTTGTTCTATAAATGATGATTGGTTGGTTCTTCTTGATTGTTAAAATATGTTCTTGAAGATGTTGACATTAAAAGGATTAATTGTCATCTTTGTGCTGCATTATCTTTTTTTTTTTTAAAAATCTTCTGTATGATTTATAAAGTAGTCATTCTGTTCAGCACGCATTATTAGAGAGGATATCATCGTCTGTACAATAGAAAAGTAATCAACTAGCTAAATTTAAGCTATCTTCTCAAAGCTTTTAAGCTAATAAATCGTACTGAAGAAAGTGATAAATTGGTTGTTCAGCCAATAGAAAGCAATTTGAACAAATCTAAATTGCTAAAGAAATCTCCCATTATTGTCAATTGGATCTTTGTGTGTTCTCAGGTTGTGCATGCTGTTTGTACCTTAGCTATATAAAAAAAAAAAAAATGGTGGGGGGGGAATTGTGTTATTGCTGGAATGAAACAGTAGTTTTATAGGAAATACTGCATTTTCTTTACTGGTTTTATTGTTGTTGCTTTCACTTACCCTTCTGAAACCTATGAACTGCATCCTACTGCTCATATCTGTTTACATACCAGTTTAAGTTAAAGAAAGTGGCCCTGGTATCTTTTACCTGTTTGTTCGCCTCCACCGCTATGCACAATGAACATAAAATGTATTGAAAGTAATAATTAGTTTTCACTTTCTGCACATTGTCAGCATGCAACCGGAAAGTTCTCAAAAAATGTATGTGGAAAGAGGTTTCCTTTTTTTTTTTTTTAATATAAATAAATGACACATGGAAATGATACTCATAATTACTGTATATTTGATTATTTATCTACATCTTTTGTATGTGTGTAGAATGTTTTCATCCAACAGCAGTTGTAAGACTTTCAACCCTCTGTATCTACCTGGAGTGCATTTGCATTGCACTTTCTCTCAAATCTGTATTGCTTTGCGTACTCTGAGCCATAAAGCACCTTGCTCATCAGTGTAACTCTCTTGTAATGACAAGTCCACACTGCTTCAACCCCAAGTGTTTTGCATTATTAGTGTGTTGACTAAACATAGAGCCAGTTCATCACAAATTTTAACTAATGCTTCTGGGCTGGAGCGGTATAAGTAAGGCGTGGTGTACCAGGCCCCTACGGATCATAACCTTTCCTGTCGTAGGACAGTTTTATCTTCTTAGTACATTGGACATAACACTTTTCTTTTGGTAACTAATTCATTTTCACAGGATATTAAAGGATAAAAGTGATTGAAAGCAACAATTATTTTGTCTTTGTTTTTGCCTCTTTCTTTTTTTTAAACTTTCTGACAGTGGCTACTTTTAATAATCAGGTGTTTATTTTAATGTAGGGCTAGTTGATAGGCAATCTGCCATGGTGCCCCATTCACACACCTGTAAGAATCTTCTCCCTTTGCTCTTTCTATTAGCATATTGGAAAATTCCAAGCCAAGACTGACTTAAATTCTACCACTGATAAAAACAAAATTCAAATTAAATTTTTTAAAAAAAAAAGTAATTTATTAAGGAAAAAAAATTGTAGTATTACTAATGATTAGTTTTATTATGAAGATTAAGAAAAAAATTTTATCACAACATCATAATAAGAAAACAGAATATAGCTATGGCTCAGTTTTAACTTGCAAAAAAGATATTTAAAAAGTGTTCAGATGAATTCCCACAAGACACACTCGATTAAATTTTGGTTAGCATCTTTAAAAATTTCTGCTTGAAGACAATGAGCATAAATGGTTCTGACCTGTTTAGAATGGACGATTTTAAAATAAGTAACTTCTCGTGAGCGCTACGTCGACAGAGCTTATATTTTCAGGTAAGCCTGCTGTGAGGAAAGGAGCTACAGGTAAATAAGATAAATATATGCTTTTGTTTAACTAAATTCTTTCGACTCCAAATTTCTGGGTGAGAAAACACCTTTCTACTGGTCAGAGAGAGGGAGTAGGGTTGGGTAGCCGGCTCACAGTCTCAATGTAAACTAATTTTGGCTAAAATCCTTTAAGACCATAAGTTTTCATTTTAAAAAGATTATCAATTTTTGTTACTAATCGAAATTTAAATAAAATTTCTTTGAACTTAAAAAAAAGAAGAAGGGCGTCCTGGAGAGAATGCTATGACTACTTTAGAGTTTTATGGCAGACATCACAAAATATCAGACAGAGATCGCCTCAACATCACAGCTAACTAAATGTTAAAATAAAGTACGTGAACATGTAATTTTAAAACTGATCAGAGTTCAGATAAATGTAGTGTGGTGGGTTCTTTTTGGAGACTCCATTTTACAAGGTCATGCTGTTATTTGGTGCAGCAGTACAACTGGGCATGGTCTTTAACCCGCTCTGTGTTGGATATGAAAAGATTCCCTCCATACTCAAGGGATTTGTTTTTCAGATTGTCCTGCTAAGTGCAGTGATTGTTAACCACTTTCACTAAAGAATATAAAACAACAACAGCAAGAAGGCTGCTTTGATGTTTGGTCATCACAGGTCACTACCAACACTATGCTCTGAATACTCTTGGTTTCTGTCAGCTGGAGTATGCACATGCTAAGGACAGCAGCAAAGAGTTCATCTGCCATCTTTAACTGATTTTGGAAAGTAATAAATAAACATTAGTAACTTTCTGTGGAAGAGATTGAATAATAGCTAAATAGAGTTAGCTAATGGTAATAAAGTGTAGAAATTAATTTGTTCCAACCGGAGACATGCTTAAAATAAATTATAGATTCTCATCCTTTTAACAATACAAGTTTATTATTATCAGCATGATATTTATTTGTTCATTTATTATTATTTTAATTTTGACTCTAGATATTTGGAATAAAATAATGGGTTATGGCCTAATATTCAGGGAGTGAAGTAGTTTGATCATTTGCTACATGAGAATTTGAGATAAAACTATTATTTGTAATTATCCATAGATTGAACAAATTCAATTTTTTGGTAAAGTCTGGCTACAATCATTAATCATGCTTTCAAAATCTATCATTGCTAAATTTGTGACTCCTTTTTTTTTCCAAACTGATGGTAGAAATCCTCTATTCAGAGTAGGCCTGCTGTCAGAGATTGATGCGGCTACATAAACTACGGAGGCAGTTTGATTACCAGTTTGGGTTATAAACTTTATACTTGCTTCAGATCAATACCTAGAAATAATGGCTGGAGCAGCATTGATTTGGAGAAAAATAAACCTTAAACTGCGTGTTATTTGTGTTTCCTTGCATTAACATAGTGGAAGGTGGGTTTAGGTCTGTTTAGTTTTTCAGTAGTTGTTTGCTGAAACTTCAGCCGAGTATCAGCTCTGATCTCCTATCTCGCATCCTTGTTACGTAAATAAATGTTTTGTTACTGTCACTAGATCCGGAAATCGCTCCTGCAATTGTAGCTTTGAGTTAACTCAAGCTGATAAACTTTGGACTCACTTTTTGTTGCTATAAGTATGCTAGCTTTACAAAAACATTTGTTGTTTCTTTGAAATTACCTAAAAGTAATCTGTGATTATGAAACAAACAAAGACACAGAAATAATTTACTCCTTAGGCATGGGCTCCATCTCAACATGTTAATGGCGGAAATGTGATCGTGATTTCTATTGGTACCTTGTGTAGTTAAAATAAGAAAGGAAAAAAAAAATCGTGTGTGATTGGCACAGTCAGCAAAGGGTTTGGCTTTCTTGAGACTCTATGCAGCTGGTGCATTATCTACATGTGCTTGGAATGAGATGGCTGATAACCCCACCAGATGCCACTTCTGGGTCAAGGCCAGTGCCAAGATTATGTAGGTTCCCTGGAGGAGGATTGCTAATCTGCTTGTGTATACCATTCAGAGATGCTCAGTAGATTAAAAAAAAAATGTCTTGTGACATGGCTGGCCAGTTCGCAGTGAAGTTTTGGGCTTTGGGGAATGTAGTGATGACCCTAGCCTATGTGGCCTGGTTGATTGCTAGTTGATGATGAAGACAGAACTTTTGAATCTAACATTTCACTTACATAATATCAGCAGCAAACACTGGTGGCTGTTGCTTCTAAGTTGATAATACTAAAATATTGCACAAGTTTTTGCTGCTTCTGGATTAGATTTAGTCATAAAACAAACTGTAGTTTTTGATTTTTAGACCAAAACATGATTTTTATTAAAGTTATTACATTAACACTCATTTGATTAGCTCCCAAACATCAGATAAATTAGCACTGGTGTTGTAGGTCCATACACAAACAGTTGAAGGATGCCAAATGCTGATAATTGCAACAAGGCAAGTATAGATAAAATACATTTTAGGAATGTTGACCATGTAGGCCTGTTGCCAAAATGAGATTCCAAGAGTAGGGTGGAGTTGTTTTAGATGTGCAAGTATAAGTAGTACTGTGCTGCAGCAACGATGAAATGTCTTGTCATTACTCTGGGCTCATAGATTCATCTAGCATAGGGACACCTGTCTTTCACCCCAGTTTTCTACAGGAGATATCGCTTTGATGGCAGCATTAAAACACACACACACAAAAACAACAAACAATGGGGATTTCAAAACTTACTAGGGATTTTCAAACGAAATCCAGCTGAAATAGCATCATTGCAGTGGTATCCATCAAGATTTCTGAGTGTGTCTGATATAAGATGCCAGTCATTGTCACAAATGAAAAACACGCATGTTCATTATCTAATGTTTCCTGAAGATAAAAACTTTTCTATTGATTTTTCAGTTACCTGTTTCTAAGTTACTGTTTAAGGCGTATTTATGATTGTACATTTTCTCTATCACAATCATGATTGATTTCTTAATTGAAAAAGAAAATCTCAATACAGCCAAGGAGTAAAAACAAAAAAAAGAAAAGAAAAAGACTGAAATGGTTAGGGGTCCATATAAAGAAAAAAAACATTTATAAAAGTCAATTCATGATCATTTATTTACGATAATCTTTCTACTATCCTTTACTGAGGTAGTGAGACTCTCACCTGAAGTAAGATTTTAAATATTTTCCATTCTTAAAAGGTTTGTATTGTCACAACTGTAGTAGACAACTGACTGAGAGGAGGGAGATGATGACAACAGCAAAAAGCAAAACCCGTTAAAATTGTAATTTTTATTTGTTTATAATGTCTTTGTCAGTCCTGGATTATTAAATCTTATTTGTTCAAACTAATCAATCTTTGACATTTTTTAAGTCTTGTTTACAGACCCGGAGCTGCTGCTGTTGCCTATGTGAACTATGCACAGATTTTTTTTTTAAAAAAAAACTTTGTTTTATCATATTAAGGTCTAGTTCCATTTTTGTTTTCTTCTTAGTTGGGTTCTAGACGAGAACAGTGTGAGATGAAGTCAACAGGGTCCAGGAACGAGTATCTCCTCTCTCAGTCTGCAGCAAATGCACATCATATCCATTACTACAGCATCGACCTTCCTGGACTTATGCAGGTATGGCACAAACAGTCTGTACTTTAAGAATATCAATATATACAAATATCTGTTTTGAGATAGATGTGCGCCATGTTCTAAGTTTGAATAGGAATGCTTGTTGGATTCTAATTGGTTATTTATGATCTACATTGAAGGCGAATGAGAAGAAAATTCAAGTACAGAACTTAAACAAAGCCATCTTCAGAAACCCATATCTCTGTGATTTTTAGATGAACTTTTGTCCTCTCTAATACCCCTCAGAATAACAGATCCTCCATCTTCCCTGGAGCACCCCCTGTTCTGACAGTTGATATCTAAGGGCATCTCAAGAGTGGAAGGTGTAGGGTATCAGCCTTGGTATGGTTAGGGGCTGTTGAGCAATGGTACCCATGCAACTTCCACCACATGTGGGAGGAAACTCATGCAGCCAGATTGTGGAGAAAAGTTAAAAGAAAGCATGCTAGGGAGTATGTCAAACTGAGCTAACCTTGATCGGGATTTGAACTTGGGATTTCAGCTAATAGCACCAGTAGTCCAAACCACCAGACAACTGGCTGCCTCAAAACACACATTCCTTTTAGTAAATGTTCCTGCAGTGGAAATACAGCAACAACAACAAAAAAACAAAGAATATTAATTAATTTTTTAAATTTATCTTAAAGATGCTGGATGGCGAAGTTTATGAAAAAATCCGAGAGTTTTTTCTGACCATGGCCAGGGCTGAAGTAGACATCAGCTCCACAAAGATGAACTGCTTTCAGAAAATTGCTGCTGAAGCTGACAAGGTAAATATTGTAGGACAGAATAACACAGTAAGAAATGATTTCCCAAACTTGAAACTTGTAAGGTGTTGTATGCAACTCGGATTTACCTGATATCTAAATAAAGGGAACATCAGGGTTCAAAAAAAAAATGATTGTCAGATCTTTTACTTCACATCCTTTGTTCAATAAGTTCTCTGCCAGTGTTTCTCAGGTGAAGAATTACTAGTAGTTGTCCTTATTTATCTTCTCTAATTATTTCTAATGTAAGTTATATATCTGAACAATGATTTTTATTTTCCTTCCCTAGAAACTAGGTAAAGGGAAAAAATGCAAAACATCTATGAAAAAGATTTGCTTGGCTTACTTATTTAAAAATAGTCTTGTATCGATGCACAAGCAAATAAAAGCAAAGTTTTGCCGGAGAGTGATAACGAACCAAGTGGAAAGAAAAAGGAAAAAAAAAACCATATCTTTCTAGTAACTTTTCTATTTTAATAAATTTAGTCGCATTTTTTTTCCCCCTCTGATTATTTGATTGTCTAACCCTTATAGACAAGTGAGTTACTTAATGGCTTATGGGAGATAACTTCGTACACCATAACCTTTGTAAAAATGTTATTGGTCAAACAGATGGGAATGCTACATTTTGACTATGCATTGTTGTTGTCTATGTTTATGATAAAATGATTGGTAATAATTTAATTGGATGCTTTCTACATGTCAACTTTTAAAGATTGCTCTGCCATTAAGTAACAGCTACTGCATCTTTAAGAATCGAAATTTATGTGAACAAAGTGCTGTCTCATTTGTGAAGGGTTACTTAGCAGGAGTCTCACTGTTGATTAACCAGTTTTTTTCAGTTTGGCTATCTGTCAGCACTTCTGATAATCACTCAGTCCAAAGGATCTTTATACTGTTATATCGATTTGCAGTATGTGCTACTATTTTTGGATTAATCACTGTCTGGTATTGAATTTGTGACTCTAGAGTCCTTGACCCAGTTTTTTTATTTTGTTTTTCTCTTCTGGTATCACTGGGGTATCAGTCTCTGGCATTCATCAGGGAGGATGATTAGCCACTGATGTAGATGACTGCATTATGATCTATTGCAAGAAAAGTCACAGTGGGTTGCCATTAGCTTCTGCATCGAAAGACCATACGAGAACTCTCTTTTTTAGATGCAGGAGAAAATATGTGGCCAGCTAGTGAAGTAAAGCTGGAAGAAACCATACTAGTGAGATATGCCAAACCAAGCAAGTTCAGTTCAGACTGGGATTTGAACCCAGGCCTTCAATTGTAGCAGTCCTGTAATCTACCATCAGCTGAGGTGACTACATAATGTGGAATAATAGTTGCTTAGGTTAGTGTCTGTGTTGCTAGGTAACAGCTTATCTGGAAACATTACTCATAGTTTTTAAGCTTTTCAGATATTAAAGCTATTAATTTCTGCCAACATTACTGCTATATTACAAACAAGGATTTTGAAGTTGTTTATTGAGGAGAGAAAATTGTTTACATATAAACCGAATAGTAATGAAAAGGTATCTAAGAAGCTTAAATAACTATGTTCTACCATATTACTACTACTATTAACAGTTTAGCATCATCAGAAAATGCAGTTTCAAGGGAGATTATTGTTTATTATTATTATTAGTATTTTTATTTGTGTTTGCTTGAAAAAAACTGAAATTAGATTTTTGCTAAATAGAGGATTTATAATTAAAGAACACCAGGTTTTATTTATATTTAAAATAGTTTCTTTTGCAGTCTTAACTGGTAGAATTTTTAATAGGAAACAAAAAAATTTGTTTTCTTTGATAGTTATTTCCCTTAGTTTATGAAGAATTTTGACCTGTTGATGTAGATATACAGTATACTATGTACTTAAGAGAATATTACTAATTATAAACAACTTTAAATATTTAAAAACAAAAACGTTTCTTAAACCACAGTAGGAGTTAGGTCTTTCAGTTTTAAAATTCATTTGAAGAAAAATTGATTACATGGAGATGAGATGTAAGAGAATACATTGCAAGGTTTTTTAAAAAATTCTAAACGTTGTTTTAAATGTCATTACTTGGTGTTTTTCAATGAAAATTTATTGAAAAATGAGAATTGAAAAAAACTTTATCTGATAAAGAGAGAGAGAAAAATCAAATAAACTTAATATTAATACAAATAAATAGAATATTTCAGACTGATCTTAACCAAACAAGATGAGGTGGCCAGCATTTTTTATGTCATTCTATAATCTAACCATTAATATCTTTTAAGTAGCTTGGGGATGGATTCTGGACAGATGCAGTGTAACACTCATGGATGCACCAGACAGCGGCGTCAGGTGCTATACATGACAGACACTGCACATAGCAAACAATGCACAATCTGTCATGGAGTGGAATGCAGTCCTTAAACAGCAGATATTATTTAAAGTGGATATGAAGAAGCACAAGGATTCAATAAAGATTTCTTCAATCCTACAGAAGTCTGCATTGCATTTGTTTTGCTGATAGAAATTAACCCTCTTTGCTCCATTTCTCCCCACTCATCTTCCATTCCTTATTTTCCCAGTATTAATGCATCCTTTAAAATTAATTCTGACCTTAAATTTGCTATGATTGGAGTCACACCTTTTTTTTTTTTTTTGGATTTCAAACTTCAGATCCAAAAATATCTTCTCTTCAAACATTCCGACTCCCTTTTTTAGTAAAAAATGCAACCTCTCTCTCTCTCTCATTACATATTTAATTAGGTATAGTCTGCTTTGGGGGGGGGATTTGAGCTTGGGATGGGGTTGGTGTTTTCCAGGAGCTGGATTGATTGAGTTGCTAATGGACATTTGTATTAATATTGCTTTTTTTTTTTTCCATTTATTTTTCTCTCCCTTAAAATGAAAGTTTACACTTTCACATGTACTTTTCGCCTGCGTCTTTACCTGTAATCATACCTCATAATATATATATATATATAATTGCTATCTATTTATATTTATTAGCATTTTTTAAATTACTAAAAATAAAACAAAAAACTTACTAGCAGTTTGGGATTATTTTATCTTTGTTTTTCATGGAATTTTTTCTCTATTTGCTCACCTGGTTCTGTTTAAACATTAAGCCCGTTGGGGGGAAAGAGTCTGGGACATTGCTCTGTTGCAGCTGCACGTGCAAAGCTGAGACTGAATCCCATTCTCTGCTCAGCTAGATCACAGAAGGAAGGATTAACTGAAGTGTCTGTCTGTCTGTCTCTTTCAGATTAGTCGTCAGTACTGTCTGCAGTGCTTCCTTTATGACAGCAACATGTTTACAGAACTTGTGCAATATGAGTTTGAACCCTGCCTCAATGACCAGGTAAAAAAGTCGAGAAGACATTTTTTATTTTGTTTTTTTTTCCCCTTAATTATTTGTCCCTCTCCCAACAGATTGTGAAACTTTAGATGTCTGGTGGAAAAAAAAAACAACATTTCTTTTGTTTTTAAAGAAAATGGGAAGAAAAGTTTTTTGTGGAGAAAGGTGATTCCAAAGCTGGTCTTACTAAAATGGAGTGAACTGAGTATATATATGAACTTTTGCTTCCAAGGACAAGAGTTAATTAGTTTTCACTGAAAGTTCCCCCCTCTTCTAGTATGGACAAAAAATAATGTTATCTTGTGTTGGTGGGTATAGAGTCCTGATCTCTTCTCCCTCCAGTATTTGTTATAGCGTCGTCTAATCAGCACCTGTCTGTCTACCCTGTCACTAAGACGCGCATGATGAAAAACTCTCTTCTAGGCTAGCCAGCTCTTCCATGTCTCCTCAGCCAGTTTATAGTTGATGGAAGCCGCTAGCATCTCTACATCAGGGGCTCCCAAACATTTTTTTTTTTTGAATCATCAAATCAAAAAGGGCAAGATTCAGGGTGCAACTATGTGGACGACCTAGGTTGCCCAAGAAAAAACTGGGAGAGGGGTTTAGGTTAGGGGCGCTCAGCGGGCCTGCTCAGAGAGAATTTTTTTAAACTTTGCATGTAAAATGATGCATAAAATAGGTAAATGTAAAATAGAATGTTATCAAACTCTAACTTAATGCAAATTAAAACTCTAGATGATAATGATTAATTCTATTAATTAGCATCAGCAATGGAAATAAAAAGGTTTTGCTTGCTTTTTGGTATATTCGCATATCGCTTTACATTAGTTTGTGCACCATGTGTTGGGAACCCCTGCCCTACATCCACTAAACTTACCTGTAGCACTTCTGTCAATTGGATGGTATAACCAGGATAACATTCTTATAGGTAGAGTTCATGGTAATTTTGACACAACGGAAAATTAATTTTGGCCTGTTTGCTAAAGGTGACTGTCAGTGTTAAAGTGGTTCACCATGAAACAAGGGAGGTAATTCTAAACCGGGTTGTTCAAACTCGAATACAAGGGACTTAATTGAGCGCTATCTAATGACTCAGACTTCTGTGGCTGATAGACCCCTTTTAAAAATTAAAACGGAATTTTCCATTGAAGTTAAATGATTTTTCTACATTTGGAAACAACATTAAATTTAATTGTTAATTCAAATCTCTAGGCAAGAAATTAAAATTACACTTCCTGATTGGTTAAAAACAAACTAGTCCTTGTGCAGAAAAATCACTTTTTCTTCCACACAGGCAAGGTATGTAATTTAGCATGATAGAAATAATCCTTTGTCTTAGCATATCAATCCCTGAACCTTAAAATCAAACGATTTTTAAAGTGGCAAGTGACATCCTGCAATGTTCTTCGAGCTTGTAGGAATGTTTTTTCTGCTTGGAATTTACAAGGAAAATTTCTTTGTTAATCACCAACTTACCATATTTTTCGGTGTATATAAGTCTATACTTTTTCTGTAAGACCCTGACCATCGACTTTATTCTCCACTCCGACTTATATATGGATGAAATCATGATGCCAGGAACAAGGGACCCTTAAGTACCATGGGGAAATTCATGTATGATCATACGTGCATGCTGACTCAGACTCAATTACCTTCTTTTTATCTAGTGCTTAGTGGGCACAGATATCATTGTGTTAGGGGAGCTTCAATTCGCCAGAGTGAAAAAAATATCAACCCTCATTTGTAAACGCCTGCTATGAAGAAAAGGAAGGCAGATGCTGCAGCTTTTAAACTGGAAGTGGTGAATTTTTCTGAAAACAACGGTGGAAATATGGCAGCAGAATGGTAGTATGACGTTAATGAGAAATGTGTTCACGATTGGCGAAAAGCAAAGGATTCATTGCGACCGACTGAAGCAAGCAAAAAAGCAAACTGTGGTTGTAAAGCTGGATGATTCAACTTTTTATCTGATATGCAAAATTCATAGCAGACTGTGTTCCATACGGATTGAAGCTGCTTTATTTCGCCTTCATTCTCTTTCTTTCACCCAAAACACTTTCCTTCTCCAAATCTCTTGTTTTGATGTTATCCACTGCCACTGTTTTAGAACCCTGACAAATTTTATACCGTTATTACTGTACCAAAGTATGATCGTACCATTGACTTATACACTGTTGACTTGTATGTGAGGGGAGGGCTTGGAAAAGGGGAAAATCGACCTATACTCCACATCGACTTATAACCCCAAAAATATGGTAAATGGCAGATGGGAATTTTTTGTTTTGTTGCTAAATTGACTAAGTTAAATGGTCAAAGCTTGCCATTTAGTCATTGTCCACTCTGGTGGCTCTCACCTGGATATAGCCAGTTGTTTAAGCCAGGTAAAATACCTCATGCAACCAGGCTAGCTTGCTGCTGGTATTTAGTTGGTCATTAGAAAGACTTCGCAGACATGTAGCTTGTGGGATGTCTGTTGTTGTCATTCACTGATTGTGACGACATCTTCAGGCATACATCATCTTACTAATTTTAGGATATGTCTGCTTTTAAGAAAGATGCTATCAACTTTTTAAGGAGTTGCCCCTTGGTAATCACCAGAACTGTTGAAATTTCACTATGAACTGCTGTCTATTGAAAATCTGTCCATCATGCACATGTGTGAGGCTTGGCTTGACTTGGCTTGGCATGGATTGAGCCTTTCCATTCACATCTTCATGTTGGGTACAGGACAGTATTAGCAATTAATCTTGTGTTTTCTTAAATACTTTCTTGTTTTTCTAGAACCCTTTTTTAATAACAATGAATGCAAAGATAAATTCTCTTTAATTTTGTAAAAAAAAAAAAAACTTCTTGAATATTTAAATGGTACTTAGATAAGATGTTAAGCCATGTTTACATAGTGAATTATTTTAATTCACCTTAGGTTGCCCTTCCCTGTCATAAACAGATAAAAAGGTTTCTCTCTCACAATCCTTGCAAGCCTCCTGTTTATTAAGCTCATTTAATTTGAGGATGAAGAGATTGTTTAATTTTAACTTTTTTTTTTTTATTTTGAGTTTATTTGTACCTCTGTAACTTACCAAGTTTTTAATTTTAAAACTTATATATGGTTTAATTAATTCTTTGTTCAGATGGATTTTGCTTTGACTTAATACTTTTTGTGTGTGTGTGGAGGGGGGGGGGTTGTTGCATACATTAAAGTAAGTAATCCATGGATGGGGAGATGAAAAAAGAACAGTGTTTGTTGAAACCATGGGTATGATACCGTCTGTCTGTCTGGGGTTAAGAGGTAGCGTGAACTTAGTTGTTTTTTGTTACAGTGTAGAAATGTGAGCAAGGATCATAATGCTGATCACCATCTGGAGAAAGAAGCTAGAAAATGGGCTGCAAAAATAGCAAAGGAAAACAAAAGCGTAAAGGAGAGCAACAGGCTAATGAAATCACTGATGGCGCAAACAAAGTCTGACCAGGTACATGTGGTGTGTTTTTTTTCCTTTTGCTGTATTTACATGTGAATGGCTGGATTTATGAATCCAAACACATTAATGACTGCTATCATTGTTTCAGTATGTTTACTATTTTCACAGAAGATAATCCTATGTAGTTCTAGTTTTTCTTTTAAAAAAAAATAATTTCGGGCTGCAAATGAGCAGATGGCTAAAAATAACATGTTTTTGACTAATGTATCTTTACATTTAAGAAAAGAAGAGAGAGAGGGGGAAAGAGTCTCTCTTTTTTTTAGTTCTGCCTGCTACCAACTCTGATAATGTTTTATTGTAATTATCATTTCCTCACTGTCTGACTGTGTGCATTACTTTTAAACTTGACCTTGAAAGATATTGGGAGTATTAATCCATTGAGCCATCTCTGTGACTACAGAAGTATTTTGGCATCATCTTCATCACTGTCGTCACAACATCTCGGTGGAATTGTCTTGAGGGGAATGACACAAATCTGATGCATTGTATCTGAAAACGTTTTTTTTTTTTTTTGTGTGTGTGTGTGTGTGTCCCCACCTGTTTGATTAGATTGTTCTTCTAAAAGCTGATGGATGTTGAAGGTCAGTTTTGTCAGCCGATGGTTGGACACAATTTTGGCACTACAGCGACACCGCGAAGAGAAGTGCATTCCAGTGACTACCCACCAACTGGTGGGCTTGGATAACTTTAGCGCAAGACATTCAAGTTACCTAAATTCAAAGATTTGTTTCAAGCAGTCACAACAACATTGGATACTACAAACATTAAGAGATTGAATTAGTGATTCTCTGACATCACCCCCAGTCATATTGGATGAGATTGAGATGTTTACTTATTAGATCCCTGAGAAACATTTGTACCAAACCTATGGATGAAGATAAGATGATGTGTTATTTACAGAAAGTGGAGAGAGAGAGAGAGAATGCAAGCATTTCCCATCACCAAACTAACTAATGAACATTTTCTTAATAGGATGATGGGGAAATGCCTCCTACACTAAGTTTACTTTTTCTATGAATGAAATTTCATATTTCACTGTAATGAAGAATGTGTGGTGTTCTACAAGAAGACTTATTCTGCTAAACATGTTGATTTAGTAAGTTCTAATATATTTACTTCTATTAATAACATTATCATGGGAGATAACTCTTTTGTATAAACATTGCTTATAATTTTTATATAACATTTTTTTTTGCTGTTGAGGAAAAAAAACAGCACAGGTTTGATTGAGAAATTGTTGCTAGAAATAATTGTTTATTATTATGTTTTCTACCATTATAGTTTCTAATAGATGTTTTCTCTTGTTTGTCTGGCTTAGACCTCTGAAGCAGGGATGGAGACCACTATGCAGGATTTGGAACAAAAGATAGAAGAGCTACGTCAAAATATCAGGAAGGCAGAAGTAAGTATTCTTTCATGGCAGGAGGATATGTTTTTAGATTTGTGGGGTATCTGAACATCTCTTCTTTTTTTGCATATTCTGCTTATGTTGGAACTGTTGGCATTTGGTTAAAGGTCAGCTTAGCTTTGTCATGTTCAATTTAAGCTCTAAAATAAAAAGGCCTCCTGTTATTGTTGTCTTTTATTTCTTTTCCTATTTTATTCCAACATCCTCACACGGTGGAATGCAAACCTGTCGTGAGACAGCATTAAGGTTATAGAATTTTATTCCTTGCAAAGATAGTATCTCTAGAAGTAGTGAGCAATATTGTCAACACATATGGAACAAAGCCTTTTTTTTAAAATATAAATATTACAATCTCATCATTCAAATGCTACCTTATCTTGGCATTTGTTTCTCTTACATGTGTGTTTTATCATATAGAAAGCATTTTGAACAGGTGCAACATTGCTCTGACTGGTGACATTTACTGATCAGAAGTGTGAATAATAGACAGATGATTTTCTTTTTTTTTTTTTAGACTGCCAAAATGAAAGCTGAAGCAAGGATTGAAATACTTAGAGTTGCTGGTGGTAGGTATAAGTTATTTACCGTCATTCTGTAGAATAAACACAATTCTTATCTTGTAACTGTTACAGCTAACTTTAGCCCTTTGTGGCAGACCAAAGATGCAGGCTACTAGACTCGACCTTTTTATATGCCCTTTTCTTCTGATCTTATGGCAGATAGAATCAGAAGACAATATTTATTTATTTATCAAAGAAAATGTCTGTCAAAAAGTTTGCTATGAAAGAAACATACATGTATATAAAGTATCATTTTAGCTGAAATCAACTCGTCATTTTAGTATTTTATATACTTTTTTCTTAGCAAAGTTATGAATTAATTTACTAAAATAAAATCATCATGCCAGCTTGCTTAGATCATTTAACCTGTCCTGAGTCATTTTGCTGGATGATCACTCAGCTGATGCATCTGTGACTGGCAGTGTACACAAAATTTGAAGTACTGTACAGATGTTGCTGAAAACTACTTCCAGTTTGAAGCAATCAAAAAATACAATGAGCCAAGATAATGTGCTCCAAAATTGGCAACATATATCATCTTCAGATGGTGCATTTCTTCAGTCAGTCCAGATGAAGTGGCATCACTGATTTTAAAGATTACCCTGTCTTAAATATCTCTGGCCCCCTTTGGTGTTCCCAGGGTGACTGCCCAAGCTATTCAGCCTCTGGACATTGCTGCAGTTGACTGTAAGCATTACCATTATTGCGATCTTGTCTCACTTAGTGGCTTGTTGAAGAATATTTATTTTTCTTTGAGTATAAACTTGGATTGCCAGATCTGTGTATTCCATTTGTTGTTACATATACATGAACATTTTATTGTCAATCTTTTTTTTTGTGAAACGCTCAAGATTATAAACAAAGATAGTTTAGCCTTATTAACTAGGTAGAATAATACTGGTTTGCAAGTTACTGATACTACCTATACATGCATTTATACTGATGTACTCTGAAATTTCAGGCAGATTAACAAAGTTGTTTATTTTTAAACTTTGTGACTAATATGGAAATTATGGAGTTGTCTTTTCTGAGTTAGGAAGAAAAATATAGCAAATCAGGAGTATGGTTAAAGATATAGCAACTTTGCATCAGCACAAGTGAAATTTTTGTTATTGTTAGCTATTCAGATGAAGATGCTGTCAAAATAAATTGGCAGAAGTAGAAATATGTGAAAAATTTACAAATATTTGTCCGGCATCATTAAGATGAAACAACAACAACAACAGTCTATTGATTATAATAGGATTAACATCATTGTTAACTGGGTCTAGAAATCTTTGCTAAGGGTTTCTAAAGATAAAACCAAAATAATTTAAATAGAGTTTTTGAGTAATAATTTTGTAAAGGTACCAACTACTGCCTCCTGTAAACAGTCATCTACAACCATAGACAGATTGCCATGGTTACCACTAATAAACAAATGCATCTCATGGGGTTTGGCACTTGCGTCTTCAGTGGAGATGGAAACTCTCTACTAGAGTTTTTCTGTTTCCTTGCACTTTCTTTTGTCTCACTACTTTAAAATTAAATATTTATTTGAAATATTTCTATAGTTTTTTTTTTAATTTTGAAACTAAGTTCTCCTTCTCCATCATAATTTTATCATAGTTTAGTAATCTGTACCATGTTTTTATGCTCAAACTTGCTGCAAAAGTTGTCTTTTTAAAATCCTGTGCTATAATTTATACAATGGAAACTGCATTTAATTTAGGAAATAAGGAATCCATATGTTTACATCATAAATAGATATATTATTTTTTAAATCAAAAAATAAATTTAAGCATATTGCTTCTTTCAGAAAATTTGCCTGGCGTCATTCTTATTGTAAATGTTGAAGATGGACATAACCATCTACGGTTTTTAGTACCACATACACAAAAGACTTGTTCTTTGTTATTTATTCTTATCACATTTTCTTTAAACATCTGCCCTTGTTTGTAACCTGAAACCTATTTTAATTAATTTATTGAGAAATTCAAGATGTAAGGTATGATTTCCATAGTTTTCCTCTTCTTTTTGAAACAATTCTCCCTGCAGGGAATATTGGCTGAGTGTGGTATTGTCACCACAGGCACTATGCTTTTAAATTTGTAGAACATTTTTATGGAAAAAAAAAAGACAAGTTAATAGGCAACAGACATTTAAGAGTTTATATCAATACTAAATACCTTAAAAGACCATGCCTATCATAGAACTGCAGCTTGTGTCAAAAATGAAGTGTTCCATAGGACAATCATGTATTGATAACGTACACTGAAATTGGTTGTCATGCAAGCAATCTGAAAGTGCCACACCTGCAGGATTATAGAAGAATAGGCAGTGATATCATTGCTGTGTGGTGATTAGTATGGTTTCTGAAAAGGAAGTGTCACATGACAAATGTAAAGAAATCAAAGTCTTAGCTAGTGAAGGCTGCTCCGTACAACGGATTGCAACTCTACTTCATTTTTTAGAAAGAGATGTATGCAAAACTGGTACTGTTAGCGATAGACACAGTTAATGAAGAAAACATTCATTTTGGAGAGTTTGGGTTAAGTACCTTAGGGTACAATTTCTGCATGATAGATGAGGGCCAGTAAAGATTTTGTGAATGACCTTTCTGCTAGTTGGATGTTAGCATTTCCTCAAGAGCTGTAAGATGCACATTAGCACAGAGTGGTCTCAATGGATGTGCAGCTGCCTGAAAACCTTTGCTGAGAGAAGGCAACCAAATGGCAAGGATGAAATTAAACCTGAAAGGTGCTCTTTACAGACAGATTCAAGTTTTCTCTCTTTGGCATTAATCATTGGCAATTCGAAGGTAGACCAGGGAGCAATATAACACAGCTACAGTAAAGCATGGAGGTTGAATACAAAGGTGGGGCTGCATATCAATTAAGGGTGTCAGAGGTTTGCATAAAAATGAAGCTGTACCAACTGTCAATGGATACAGGGAGGTTCTCATTCATTTTCCAACATGACAGTTGACTGCATGCATATACCAAATATGGCAAAAAATTATTTGGAATGTAAAGATGATGGAATACACACAGTTTTGATTTGGACAACACTGAAACCAGAAAGGGTTATATGGTTACGGAGAAAGGCAAAAAAGCAATCAAAAACCTTGGATGAATTGTGGAAAGTGCTACAGGATATTTGGATCAACATTTCAGTCATACATTGATAACTGGTATGGGAACATGAAAACAAGGTGTCATTCTTTATATAAAGCAAAGGACTCACATACCAAATAATAATAGTGTATGTACTTTGTAATTATTCATTTTTGTTCACATCCTTTGTTTCCATAACTATTTCCAATAGAGTGTGTGTGTGTGTGTGTGAATTATTTTCTCAAAACAGTATATTATTTCTCTGTGTATTAGATTAAATTTAAGTTTTTAAGCCAGTTACAGATTCACACACATCCAATCTGTACTTTATTTCCCACATCTCCATGGAAACATTGACCCTCTACTGGGATGTTTGGGTTGGAACATTTATTGTATTAGTGATTTCACTGTGCTGATTAAGTGATTCACTGCACAAGTACATTATCAGTTTCAAACTAAGTGAAACTAGAGAAAGTTCAATAAGCTCTGTTACCTGTGAGATTACCATGATTTTGGAGACTTTCTGTGGTGTCTTCCAAGGTATAGTCCAAGGCAAGAGTAGACTGATAGTTTTTGTTTTTTTTTTTCAGATTGAGATGGATTAATTAGTCTGTAATCAAACAGATAAAAAAAATGTTTTAAGTACCCATGAAAGTCAAAGAAAAAAAAAAGGGGGAACTTCAGTTTTGTTAAGGTATCTTTCTCTTGTGTGTGTTTTAGAATTGGTTATTGAATCGTCACATTTTTTCTTCTTTTTGCAGAGATATGTGAGAAAGACATTAGTCTTGAACAGTACTTCTCATTATCTATCATTAGGCAATTAAACTTATTAGAATAATGACTGATGGGCTAGCTGGTGCTTCCACTTTTGAGCCGGTCTGTCTGTCTGTTTATCGAAGCTTACATTTTACAGCTGTTCTGGCACAAATGATGCATAAAACCAAGCAATGGTGTTTCCTTCCAGTGCCACACCCAGGGTGGCAGGCTAGGTGTTGTGGCTTTTTCTTTGAAGAACAGATTGCAATGCTTACTCAGCATTCATGATAGTTAGCCTAATTATAAGACACTTGACATTTCTGGCTGTTTTGTTTTGACTAAAACCCGGGGCAGAGCTGCTATCAGCCCCATGACTCAGCTTATTGCTATATAATGAGGATGAATAATGGTAGCAAGTCGTTGAGATTCTGTTTGTACACACCATGCTTAAACAGAGCAGTTTTTAATTATTATGTTTGAAATATTAGATTACGATTGTTTTGCGTATATTTTCAAGCTTCTGTGCGTATTTAAGTTCCACCCATAATTACTGTAAAATCCACCCCTCCCCCCAGAAAAAGAAGACTAAACTAAAAATTCACAATAAATTTTGTTTATATGCATCATAAATATATGGGGAAAAAATTTATAGAAAATGCCTGATATGTATATCTAGTTTAGTTTCTGTCTTCTACACCCCATGTATATCATATACTAATAGCTTTTCCACCTGTATTATTAGCAGGGGAGAGCCCTTAAATTTAGAAATATACTAACATAAACATTTGATCATGGAAACATGACCATTGTTAACTTGGTTGTCTCTCCTGAAAATCAACAGTATATTCCACTTTTGTCTTGGTATATTTTAGTCAAGTGCAGTGGATGTTTTTGCCACTTAAAACAAAAATTCAAAATTCCCTTTGTTTGTTTGTGATAAACAGCATGAAGTGCAGCAGAATAACACACCTCTCAGACCAAATGGGCTGCTAAGATTTCTTTTGTTACAACTAATGTCTAATTATGACATCACAGGGTATTTAACTGAGCAGCTCACACAAGCATGGGAACTACTCGCTGGAAGTATTTTTTTTTGGTTGTTCCGGATATATTGTACTATGATGGTAGGGAATGGTGCAGCAGAACTGTGTTTAGTATGAGATAACGCCAGTTTCTTCTCAAGACGCCTCATGTCTATAAAATGTATTTAATAATACAAGTTTTGTTTTTTTACAAATTTGTTAATGCTGTATAATTTTGAAGTTTTCTCTATAATTAAACCAGTTTTGTGTATAGTTGCAGCCATTGGTGTGTAAATTATTTATTTTTAATCAGCTAAATGAATGCTGATATATCTCTAATGATTACTAGTAATGCCAAAAGCAAGTGTAAGTGGATGAAGGTGTTTTAATGTATATAAAGATTCTTGAATTTGAAGTTTGAAATCTGCTTAAGATGTGTGACATCATCTGAAAAAAGAAAGATTTTGATTTAAATCAAGCTGATCCATTTGGTGGTCCACAGAATGAAAGGTAAAAGTGGAAAGGTGTTTTGGTAGGAGAGTTTGTTCCTTGATCAACTGAGAAAAGACAATCACACTATTTTATACAGTATATTTTAGATAGATTAGGGTTTCCCCAGCAGACTTGTGTGGTTAGATTTGATTGGTTAATGATACTTGCTTGATTTAATGGATTGTTCTGTTGACTTCATGCTTCATTAGAGAGCACTCAGTGCCTGCGATTTACTGATTGTGTGTTTACTTGTTTCTCATTTGATGTGTCATCTGTAATGTGTGTTCACAGCACGCAATTGGTGATAGTGACTCTTTGTGCTGGAATCATAGTTTTTCTGCCATGTCAGTGTGAGTGCTGTCACTTTCCTATTGCACGCTCACTTTAGGTTTTTGGAAGGTGTTTGCTCACCATGAACCTGAGAACAATGCACAATCAAGTCGCTCTTTGGCTTGGCATAACTTTCCCATCTCACTAATGATAACTCTCTCTCGTTTGTGAAATTTTGAAAATAAGACTTCTGAAAATTGGCACGAAGGAGTGACGCATTGGGTGGAACTTTGTTGTTATTTATTGTTAGTAAGCAGTAATTTGACCTCTGCATTTTTACTCTGTAGAGACTTATAACAATTTTGAGTAATAAAAGTTGAAAGTGAAAACAGACATTTTCAAACAAAATTGGAGAGGGGTAATTTATTTGTGGATTTCAGTGGAAAACTTCGATGACTTGTGTGCTTACAAGTGCTTGGCATCCTTAAAGAATACAACATCAGTTGTCACTACGATACAGGGCCAGATTAAAGTCTTTGTAGCTTAATGCACATTATAAAAACAAAATATAAATGAGTATACCTGTTGACATAGGCCAAAGTACTGTGCCTAGTGTTTAATCTGATACTGCTATTGTACTTACATCAAAGGAAGCTACACAGGTGTGTCATGAGCCAGCGATAGTATCTGATCTGAAAAAAAAAAATCGAGCTTTTTAAACAGAAACAAACTCCTTAAATCTATGACTGCTCTGACTCACTGGCATCTTACAATATTCTTTTAATTGCTAAGTCAAAACAGTCTTTCAGAGATGAAGAAATTAAGACTTTTGCAGCTAAAATAGCTGAAACTTTTGGAGACCAAAAAAAAAAAAGATGAACAATTTTGAAAGTGTGTCACTCTCACACTAGTCAGTAAGAAGACATTTTGTGGAGATGAATGCTCAATGTTGAGAATAAGCTGAAGCCACTCATTGAAATCTTTGCTTGCTTTTTATTAGCTGTGGATAAAAGTGGTAGTGTTGCTGATTCAAGTCATGATAATTTTCATCGGAACAAGTGACTAATTTTGATGTTCAAGAAGAATTATTGGACCTTGTTGAGCTGTGCACATTTACAAAAGGTTCTGACATCTACAACATACTTTTGAATGTATTTGAGAAATATATTATGTTTGAAAAATACACCTATATTGTTACTGATGGTGAAAACACTATAGTTTGGAGTAGTAGAACAGGTTTAGCTGGTTTGCTGAGACAAAATGGCGTTGTTTATCTTCTGTTTCATTGTATCATCCATCAGGAGGCAGTCTGTGGAAAATTCCTCAGACTTAATGAGGTGATGATAAATGCTATTAAAATTAGAAATGTGATAGGAGGAGGCAACCATGTACAAAGTCATCAGAAGCTTAGGTTATTTTTTTAGGAAGTTGAAGACTGACATCTTTGCTTACCCTAACACACTGTTTTTAAGAAAAAGGCCAAAAAATTTCAAATATAGTTGGTCACATTACCAGATTTTGAAGAAAACTAGGTATATTGAAATGCTTCATTCAAGAAAAGAATTTGAGCATTTCTCTTATAAAGAACTAGTACAGGAAGTTGAGGAAGCATGCTTCAAAGAGTCTGAAAAAATCATTTTTGAACTTCAAACCGAAACACCAGGTTTTTCCAAAAAAGAAAAGCGTATTCCATGTGAAGAATTTTGGAAAACAATTTCCGGAGATTGTCTAACCCAAATTGTGCGACTTTGGGTTGAAAATTCTTTTGCCGTTTGGCAGTACCTACCTTGTGGAAGTACTTTTCAACTATGAACCATATAAAGTCAAAACAGAAGAGCAAAATCGCCAGTGAAACAACTGTTTCCACTTTCTGCCTTGCTACAATGAGAATCTCTCCATCAACAATGCAGATTTAGTCAAAGATTTTTAAAAATGCACAGTTATCCCATTAATTGCAATATATTTTTGTGATTGTTGTTTGATGACTGATGGAAAGTAAATTTTCCATTACATTTTTGTTGCATTCTAAGTTGAGTTGTAAGTGTAAAACAGGATGACTGATAAAATGTTTGTTTTTTCATCTACAATATTGGTTAGAATGTTATTTGAACATTTTCTCCAATGGAAATGAATTACATGGTCTGCTCATCAACATATTGATGGTAACCTGGCCTTCAGTGGGGAAAATGTTGGAACTTGATTTAAATTAAGAGAAATGTAATTGAAAAAAAGGCTGAATTTCCCTTTGTTGGACAAATGCAGAGAGATTAAGTAATAGATTCTTTCAACAGTACAAAAAAACCAAGTTTTTTTAAAAAATAATTCATCTTCTGAACATTTTGTGCTAATTTCTCTAAAACTAAAGTGCTGATTATTGGATAAACATTTGAAGTACTTTCCAACTCTTCAAAATTTCAGTGTATTAATTAAAAAAACTGATGTTTGTGTTAAACATCTCTAAAGATGTTTACAAAGATATTTCTGAACACCCAGTTTGTGAGACAGCTTGGCATGTTTTTATTAAATTTATACAGAACCTCTTGCACCATATTTTTTCTAATTATATTTCAGCTAACTTTTCCAATTGGTTCATTATCTGAAAAGCCTGAAACCGCACGTGTTTTTGATTTCATCATTTTTGTTTACGAGAAGCGTAGAAAAAGTATAAATGTATATTATCACCTATGCAAAGTAGTTGTAGATCAATGCAACACATGCTGCTTTGATTCATGCAAAAAAACCTAATTGAAACAGGATGGATTAATTTCATTGAAGGAAGTACAAGTCTGATACCAGTATTCCAGAGGAACTTGTGCCAATCTGTAGCAATAAAACTTTTTCCTATGGTGATACCATTTGACACCCATGAATCCTACCTACTATGGTTCAAAGTATATTGAACATTGTATTGTTTTAAAATTATATTGTTTCAAAATGGTGCTGAAAATGAAACAAAGAAGATGCGACTACATAGAATGCATGAATATTTAGTCATTAAACATCCCCCATTGTATGGATATTCCAGTTAAAAAAAGATTACAAGTTACACCTATTTTGGTACAGAAACAACATGAAAGTTAGTTGTTGTCATGTACCAGAGGCGTTCAAGCATCTAATCTTAAGCATCTCAATGACATTTTTGTAGAACATCTGGTATTTCACCAGTAGATCTTCTACAGATTTTTAAGAAACAATTTTTTCAACCATATTACATATCCCAAACTGAAAATAGTGCTCCATATCCTTCAGGCAGCCAAATCAAAGTTATTCTTCATAAAACCATAAGTTAAAAAATTCTGATTTAATCCATTGACATGCTGTTTCTACCAAGATTGATACTACAATTTTCAAATATTTGAAGCAGCATAATTCTTTTAAAAAGTAAAAATTACCTGTGATCTTTTGTCATAGAGTATTGATTTATTCTAAAGAATAAATTAATTTATTTGAAGACATGTCTGGAGCCACATCCCAGAAATTTTCTCTTCATAGTGGGACTACTATAATGGGCTGTTTTGCAAACTGGGTGTTAATCGTTGTAAAAAAAATAATCTCTGAATCTGACTGATTATACAATTTTAAGCCAGGTGGGTCACAGCTGGGTGTTCATGGACTTTCTGAGATTCACAAAATTCAGGTGATTCTGTGACACCTGTTTTGTCAGCCATTGGTACTTGCAGTTATAACCTTCACTGCTTACCTGGGTAATTTGTTATAGCCGATATTAGTTACTGTTCTTTAGAAATGTTAATTTAAATAACTACACTACTACATTTTATGTAGCCTATGATGTACTTTGTGTGTGCAAAATCTGTAGTTATTTTTGGCTCCACAATGGAAAAGAAGAAAAATTTGTACATGGTACCCTCTATATCAACAGTTCTTGTTAAAAAAAATTTGTTAACACATGCAGCAAATATGTATTTACCTCAGAATTGTTATAATTTATATTTCTCTTAAAGGGTATTTTATTATTTAGGTGCTAATAAACTCTGGCTTTGGAATACATCAACCAGAGATCTTTGCTCTTGAAGGGAAAACAGTTCTTACGGTTACACCATTTTTGTCTCCATACCAATAACTGATATTGCTATTGCTGTGTGTTTATAAATCTTTTAGAACATGCTGATAAATATGATAAACTAATTCTAACTATAGCTCTGTTTTAGGAGACTTTCTTTTTTTTTTAAGTGGCAACAGAAGGAAACAGAAAAATAAAGACGTAAATTATTCTTTTTTAATGACACATTTTATGGCATAGATTAAGAAACAATTAGTATTTACTGCAACATTCACCTAATAACTTAAAAGTTGCTGTCTGGTTTCACTTAGTTCTTGCTTAGACATATGAGTAGGCAAGAGAAGAATTCACAACATTTAAAGTGGAATGGTATTTGTCTTTTTAAGATTGTCTCAGGCTTTATGATTACAGGGATTTAAACAGCATTATCTATATAAAACAAGCAAACAAACAAAAAGTGTCTGTGATCAAGCAAGTGAAAGTAGAGAGGTGTTAGTTTATAATATTCTGTTTCCCATAAACATCTTTGGTTCTTGTGAATATTAGGCTGGAGTAAAAGCTTGAAGACTTACGCGACGCAAAGTTTTGCTTGTGGGTGTCGGGTGGAACTACAGATTAAGGGTTTGTTTCTGTTGATTTAGCTTTTGGGACTGAACATGAAATTAAAGGAAAACAGGTGTGAAGATACTAACTAAGTAAACTTAATTTGAATGTGTTAGTTTTCTTTCTAAACTTAAATTTGCATCAATTTTCAGGTTCAAGATGCAATTCCATTAAGAAAAATTAAAACGAATGATGTGGAAATCTTTTTTGTTTTTATCTGAATTCCAAACACTGAACATCTATCTTTCTTGTGAATGGTAATTAAAAAAAAAAAACAGACCTGAAATTTGATTTATGGATCTGTCTTTTAACTGTCACTAGGTGGGAATTGCATTGGTGCTAACTGAGGCAAAAAAAACAAACAAAAAATTTTCATATAATGCACTCAGTTTGTCTTCTGAATACATTTCTATACCTTGCATCTAACATCATCAAGGAAGAATATTAACAGTAATGTACATTTAAGAAATAAACAACTGCATTTCACAAATTGCATCACATTATTTGAGATTAACATCATTGTTTGTTTTACTGTGTGAATGAATTGTTTTTGCAGTTAATGTGGAAGAGTGGTTGGCTAGTGCCCAGGTGGAAAGTCTTGGTCTTGAAGGTGATATTTCCCGCACACCTAGCCAAGTCTCATTGAGAACAGAGAGCTCTGGTGGTGTAAGTATGACAGACTTAGTTATCAGATGATGTATCAGCTTTAAGATTTCATCTTTGGATGTTACAGCTTTAAGGAGGGATGCTTTTCCCATTATTCTGGATGACGATTGCTTTTCACTGTCCAGTGGGTGGGGTTGTTACTGCGGGCAGATGTTATGTCAACAGGTGCTACATTGAAATATGAATTACAATAAGATAGTGAGATATCTTTTATTTCTTTTAAACTTTTAATAAAACAATTTAAAAATAAAAAAAAATACAACATATAACAATTCATTGGGTGGGAGGGTTAATTAAAATTTATTACACCATAACAATCACAAATTATGAGCAGTTGCCCTCAGATATGCAAGTCCATCTTTGTTGGTGTTGTTGGAAACTAGTGTCTTGCAGTTATTAATGTACCTTTTGTTTTGGCACTGTAGCTTGCTCCATTTCAATTTCGTTATTGACTTGTTCTTTCTTAAATTTTGCGGCAAGCCTAAAGCTTTGGTCTTTGCTTATTTTGTCACTATCTGGAGCTGTCCTCTTCTAATCATCCATGCTAATGTTTCCTTTTTAGGTAATGATCCTACTGCGCTCAGAGAAATCTAATGTACAATTGTGTATGATACTACTAGTAGCTTCCCGAGATTGTCCTGTTTGTTGCTTTATCTCTCTCATGCAATTCTAGAGTAAAAGTACATTCTGCATCTGGTGGGTGTGAGTGTTCTGACAGAGTATCCTGGATGACACCACTAATTGTCTTTAACCCCTGCTTCTCACATCTCCAATAAGTTTGTCCCTTTCTTTCTCTCTATCAATGATATAGACATAGCCTTCATAGAAAATTTTCCTGCCATCTTTTCTAGTCTTAATAACATTCATGCTTTGGGATGATTATCTTTGCTATGCTATTTGATATTACTTGTTTGATAGTAGTTATTGCTAGTTTGAAGAATCTGTTGGCATAATGTCCAGTTGGCATACAAAAAGAGTCTAAAAGTGATCCTTTAAATAATTTATTCAGAGGATGAATTTCAGTTATTATCTTCAAGAGAAGCCAAATTAGTTTTTGAATAATGGAATACTATGTTGTAAGCATGCACTGTAATTCTGGCTTCCCATTTTAGCTGTAATGGTGACAAAATAAAGGATACTGTGTGTAGTAATATACATACATACATATATATAGTCTGCTACAGTACAATCTTCTGTTTATACCAATGCACCGATTAGATATACTAACAGCTTAGGAGTGATCTGGGCATTCACTATAATTGATGAAGTGTGCTTTATTGCTAGTAGTTAGTCTGTCATCACACCAGCCTTGAATAATGCATTACGCAAAATAAGAATTTTTATTTCACTGTGTGCACACTTTTGTTTCTTAAAAAAAAAATTAACTTTAAACGTTTCGGACCACCATAAAGGCAGCCTACTTTGTTGTTGTTGTTTTTTGTGAACATTTGTACCTATGAATTTGTTTGAACAATGCAATATATTAGAAAACTTGTAATTGGGTCTCCATCTGACATCATATATATAGTATAAGGAAAAACGAACCTTATGTGGATCTGAATTATAAGGTGAGTTAGACTGTGCTTACTGTTTGAGTTGTTTTGTAATCAGAGTGCAATTGGTAATATTTCCCATGTTTGATGTTTTGCATTTTAAAGATGGTACCATCGCCATAGTTGTTGAGGGATTCCTGTTTTGAGCTCTGCTGCTCAAAGACCTTTATTTCTGGGATGTTTTCAAAGAAATTTATGAGCATGCAGCCCCATGAAGGTCCCCAAAATCCTAATAGCAGGTGCAATTTATAAATCATTGGTAGAAGAAAATGAACTTAATATGATAGTCCATCTCTCTCTCTCTCTCTCACACACACACACACACACACACACCACACACACACACACACACACACACATATGTACCTGGTACAGCTACATCTGAGAATGCAGGAATGAACAAAAAAAATCCCAAACTAAGTAAGGCAACCCAAGGAAGACTGCCCTGGTGATGGAAGGTGTGTACAGCTGTAGTTATCCACTGGAGAGTAAGCTTATCCTGTGCCACAAAGGTCCAGCACTTCTGTCTTTAGCAGGGAAAACTTTACTAGGGCTCTTCATCTATAGATGTGGGCAAAACCCATGCTGCTTCCTGATGGTGAAGAATAAAAAGAAACTATGCGGGGGGTGGGGGGGGGAATGAAAAACAAAGCTGGTCCCTTGCGGGAATCAAACTTAGGCCCTTAGCAGTCCAGTAGTCTAATTACTGGGCCATCAACCTCTCATAACCTGTAAAAATTACTGTTCCTCTGAGACACTATATCTGTTTTTAAAAGAATATTTGTACCTATATGCTGTAATGTCAGGCACTTGAACTGAGAAGTAGGACTCGAGGATGATGCTAATATAATGGACTGTTGATCAGCCCTGATCACCAATTTTTTCCTTGACCTCTAACCATATTATCCTTTCTTTTGGATTTTTCTGTGAAGTTAAAATATTTTTATTAAAATTTGATTCAGTCAGCAAATTACACTTCAACATTACTGCATTCTTTCATTTCAAAGTGAGGTTGTTTGGTTCTCTAATTTTAGAAAACAGAATTGTGCTTCAGTAGTTTCAGGGTCAGTAAGTACTTATCAATTGCTTGCAGAGAGAAATGTAGTGGAATGTTAGTGAAATGATTTGGATGTTTAGCCATTTGAAACTAACAACTAAAAAAAAATAAATAAATGCTTATTAATCAATGCCTTGTTGTTGATAGCACAGTGAAGAACATGACCATACCTACACTCACTTTGATGAGGAAGATGATTTTGCTGATGAAACTGATTCTTCCAAAGACACAAGCAATTTTAGTCCGACAAGTCGGTCATCTCAAAAGTATCCCATCAAATGTCAAGCTCTGTATGACTTCAAGGTAATGTATTCTCACATCTGTTTCTTTTATCTACTACAAAAAATTTAATTACTATGCTGAATAGGAAACCAAAAGAATATGATTTTAAAATCTGTGGTAATCATTGCGGGCTCCATTTGATATTTTAAAGGAATTTTTTTTTCCCTTTACCAAACAGTTGTTCTTGTGGAAAACTTCAAACTGATTGAAGTTGGTCTGTGTTGTCATCATCTACTAGACTTTACTCTAACTGGTTCTTTTCCAGGCCAGTAATGATGATGAGTTAGAACTGGAACAACACCAGCAGCTGGAACTTATTGCTGATGGAGATGGTGATGGCTGGGTCCAGGTGGGTGCACTTATTAACATCTATTAATGTAGATATAATAGAAATCTCAAGTAGAAGTTGTCCAAAACTATCTGTAAAATGTCTGCAGACCTGTTCAAATGTTATCCATGGCAGATTGTGTCAGAGAAAGTACTTTATATATGTTGTGAACCTGATATTCTTGAATAACTGCAGTACATACATTTTATCATTACAAAACCTTAGCCAGTTTCCACAAGATGGATTTACAGTGCTCCCTCGCTATATCGTGGTTCACTTTTCGCGGCTTCACTACTTCGTGGGTTTTCAAATCATACATATCTAATTTTATATTGCGGATTTTTCGCTATATTGCGGTATTTTCGAAAAATATAAAATTTTTAAAATTTATTATTTTAATTATTTTTAAGTAAAATATACTAAAAATACATTATAAAATAGTAAAAAACAAATTAAAGTAAAAAAATATATATATATGAACATTATTAAAAGAATATTAAATCGAAATTTAAATAAAACTACGTAGTGGCGTAGCGGGCTTGTACTAAAAACAAAGAGAGACGCTAGCGTATGGAAAACGGAGTACAACTGCGGCTGCTGCTGCCCAGGTGAGATCGTACTTGGCACGCTATTGGCTGATGGTTGGGAGGCGGCCAATCAGAGCATGGTGTTTTGCATCCCGGATGCTGAATGGCTCAGTGACAGCAGCATCTATGGCGCTGTTGTCCCGTGTAGAAGCATCCCGCATCTCACTTCATCCATTTTGGCTTCACATCTCGCTGCGTGTAGTGTTTCTCTGCGGTGCTGTGCTTTGTGTTTTACGTTAAAGTTTGAACTTTATTTCAATCCCTGCAATGCCACCCAAGCGTCCTGCATCTTCTAAGTCTTCTGAACCTGAATCCAAGCGCTCAAGGAAGACTCTACCCATCGTCGAAAAGGTGAAACTTCTCGACATGCTTAAGGAAGGGAGAACGTACGTGGCTGTAGGGTGCCACTTTGGCCTCAATGAACTGATTAAATGTGTGTGGGGAAGGTTAATAAGAGTGTGTGGATGCTGTATAATGGTTTAAAATACGTTTAAAATGTGTTTAAATATATTTAAATAATTAAATAAATATGTGGTTTCTACTTCACGGATTTTCACCTATTGCGGATGGGTCTGGAACGCATTAACCGCGATAGGTGAGGGAGCACTGTATACTTTTTTGTTCTTGTTGACATCATATTTGTTACCTGCATTTTCATCTGATAATGTTGCATTTTAGATTTTATTTGTGATTTTAGATTTGGTGGTCATAGACCTCACATCTACTTCAAGCAACATTTACTTAGCCATTGTCAATGAATTGCTTTTTTTCATACCTAGATTTCATTTCATTTATATTTGTATCTTTTTACTTGACATAATTAGCATGTTTCAGGAAAGATATTGTAAATACTATACTCTTTATACTCTTGATGCTGTGAATCCCATGGAGTTGAGGGGACTTTGGAAGGTTCTGAGATTTTTTATTTATCTAGTCTGATGAAATATGTGCATTCCTGCAAATGTTTTGCCATTTCTGCTTATATGTTAACTAACCACCTCTCATATCTAGTAAATCCATTTTTTAAAAATGCAAAGTTACATATGTGGAAAACTTATTGTAGGTTCTGTTTTGTACTTCAGGCAAGAAACTCACAAGGAAAAGTAGGATATATTCCCGAAAGTTATATCTTTATCCAAGAAGAAGGCCAACAGTGTGTCAATGTTGATACCGTGACATCACCACCATTAGTTACATCTTTGAGTAATCACATCAGTGCTGCACCCACTGAAGTGCAGCAGGATGTGACATCATCTTATTCTTCAGGAGACTTGGAGATTCAGCAGGCCACCAGTCAGATGCCTGTGAATGGTGATCGTTTTCCTCAGCAACCACTGAGCAGTAAGTTTAGTTAATGACTTTGTTTCTTTAAGCAGTTCTTCTGCATAATGAAAATGGATAGCTTTGTTTATATCAGTGTAACACCAATTGGCTCCTCCCACTTGACCGACTCTAGCATTGGTTTCTCTAAAGGGCATCTCCTGAACACAAGGTTGATATAAGCCATGCTGGCCAATCTTTGTGGGCAATGAACTGTCAGTATCATCTTACATGGAGAAAGTGAAGACCAGCAAAGGGGTAAAAAACAAAACAAACACACACACACACACACACACAGACAGAGAGTGACAGACAGACAGACAGAGTTACTTTCAGTTTCTATTCTACTTAAATTAAGATTTTTCTATACACATCTTGATTATCATATCTCCTATCTAATATTAGGGACTCAGTGTACTAAAAACAAACGGAAATGAGATAGAAACTGGACTAAAATAATGAAAAATAAGCTTTATCTAACAGATAAACTATGAAATAAGTCAGTAGTAATTTCGCTCCTTGATAATATCCATTAAGTACGGTTAATATTGTGGAGAAGCAACAGGATACATCAGCTGTAACTTTGGGGTAGTTTCTGATCATTTGGTGCTTCTATTTTCAACTGGTGGTCAGCATGAAAGCTGATATTTTGGAATATTTGAGATACACTGGCTTTTGATTTATACTGTTGTATTTATTCCAATAATTTAACTCTTTTTTTCTAAAAGCAGCCACTGAAGTGCTAGCTCGAGCATTGTATGACTATGAAGGAAACACTGATGATGAGCTGACATTCATGGAAGGAGCAATTATCAAAATTTTGCGAAAGGATGAGAATGGCATAGACGATGGGTTCTGGGAAGGTGAACTCAATGGACGAGTTGGAGTGTTTCCATCACTGGTGGTGGAGGAGTTGGCAGATCTGAGTGAAGTAAGCAAGCTGACTTTGGTTCCTGGTGTCTATTGTTAAACAGTAAATTAGAAAGCCAGTTCGTTCTGGTCAGTTTGCCAAATTTGGTTATTGTGCTGCTGTATTTTGTGCACTACATTTCATTCTCTCATTTAAACCAGCCAAGGGGTTCTCATTTTTTATCCACTTGTAATATTTTTAAATAGGGTGGGTTTGGACTAGCTCATCTTCAAAAGATAAAACTATGGTCTATGGATACTATGAAGAGCCCCATTCATTTTTATTTGTCTCATTTACTTAAGAAGCCAAACAAAACATTGCTTACATAACTTATATATAAAAACTTAAAATTTATTTAAATACACCTGTTTATAAACTAAGATTTCCCATATAATGGTAGCAAAGTTTCATCATAGCAAGGATGTCTGTTCCCTGTATGAACTTTCAGATGTGGTAAGGGGACAGTTAATTACAATTAGCTCAACCCACCAGTAACAACTAAAGACAGATATGTTCACCAGTCTCCCTTTTCACTTTCAGTTGTTGATGAAGATGTGCTGATTGTTTTTTTTGTTTTTTTTTGACAAATTATTTGTTTTTTTAATTAATAAGGGGCTGGTTTCATAATAGATTTCTGTTTACTTTTCTGGAAAATGTGTTTTGTCACTTTCATTTAAAAGTTTATAAAACAGAATTTTCAAACATTGAAGAACTGCTCTCAAGTAATTCTCTCATCTCCAGTTACTGTTGTCAGTTCATTTCAGCAGTCAGCTGCTGAAGTCTGTCGCTATTTGGCTTTTAAATCTGGATATTCTGTCAACAGTTTGCCATCTGTCAGGGTTTATTAATATTTTGGAACCACTGAGAGAGTGGAATAGCTCAAAAGTTACTCATACTTGTCATGCTTGTTGACCACACTCAAAAGTTACAATGATCTCAAAAGTTCAGCAACAAACAAAAATATATTCCAAATGTTTAGTTTTATTGACCAAATGTTCAACACAAACTCCTTTTTCATATAACAACTTTTATTTTAGATTCAAGTAAACAAATTTTCAGGATTAAGAAAATTGTTCTTTCTTTCCTCGTAATAATAATTTTCAACATTGTTACACATTTTTGCAAGGTTGTATCCATCCTAACACAAAGGATGCAGATGACATAGATGTGCTGGAATAAAAGCCACTTTTAGACATATCTGACAGAAACACTCCAAGTGATGAGAGATGGGAAATTTAAGTCAGTTTCGCTTATGCTGTATTATCACGTTCTCTTTAAAAAGAGAATAAGCAGCTTCATAACTGCTGCAAAAGAAACTATAGATGCTGTGTTATGTTTTGTATTCTCGCTTTTACTAGATAACCTTGTAGAAAAAAAGGATTTAATATTATTAATAGGAGTTTCTATCATAACTATTACATGTTTGTTTTTTTTTTTTGCTGTTGTACTAAAGAACCATTCTGGAAAGAGCATCTAGATGCTTTTCAAGATTTATAGCCATGAACATATATGCTCATGCAGAAAATGTATTTACAAATATTTAAAATAACAAAAACATGTGAGCAACAGATGTTGGCTGTTTGATATCAAGTGCTTTTTGTTAAATAAAATTGTAATTTTGTTAGAAAATTTTAATAAATTAAAAATAAAACCTACATGTACAGTATTCTGTAACATAATGCATCATTTAAAAAAATCTTTTTTTCTATCATGGAAAACTGAAATTGTGCAAAGTACAACAGTCTTTTCCTCAGTTACTCATTTTCCACATGAAACATTTCCTCCTTTCAAATTTCTTTAGCATTTCTTTTTCTCAGGGGGGGGGAGATAATTCATTTGTTGGATATCTGTTTTTGAGAATGAGTACCTGTCACATGTGAATGAACTTTTAAAAAAATGGCAGTCAGATTAATTCTCTTCATTTGATTGGCTTGTTTTGGTGCAATTTCATAGTTCTGATTTGTGTTTTACCTTTATTTATTTTTTAAAAAGATATTAAATTTATGAGAAAAGAATCTACATATTTCATAAATTTTTAAGTATCATGCATCATCCATGAAATGCCTCCAGTTGGTCAATCTAATAACAATGCCTACCATTAGTATATATATTTTCTTCAAAAATACGCATGCTACAGATACTGTTGTCTTTCTACTTGTGTTCATTGTTTAGGGTGTGTGGTGGTCCATTGGTAAACTGCTGGACTGCCGTGGTTGGGAGCTTTAGTTTGAATCCCAGTCGGTACCAGTTCGGTTTGGCACTTTCCTTCACACCCAGGCACAAGTAGAGGGGGGGGGAGTACATTTGGATGTTCTTTTCTCAGGTACAGAGTGGAGATTCCACAGGTAATTCTCGATTGGCTTGCATCTTGACCATTGCTCATGAGTACCCAGTTGTACTGAGGTAACCTGCTTGGTCAGCTGACGAATATCTTCCCCTTTCAAACTACTGCTGTTAGAAGAAATTCATTGTCTATGATTGTATATATTAAAGAACACAGAATAACAATAAGATATATATGGACAATCTACATTTATGATGTGGTACTTTGTGCACAAAGTTGGCTGTTTCTAAAATTAAAAGTATTTTTTGTTTGGAAGTTTCACAGTGTGTACTTCAGATTATTCATCCTACCTGGAACAGGGGAAGAATTCATCTTTTTCTATTATCTGTGCCTCCACTCTCAAAAATTCCATGGACAGAGTAGATTTCATTTCTTGCTGCAACAATTTTTAATATAACTATCACTAATTTGGTCATTGTTAGTTCATTTTTATTATCTTATTCTGTGCTGTCATGACTTTTGGCAGTGGAAAGGGACCATATGACCCTGATGTAAATCCTGCATTAGATTCATTGATCTTGGAGATATCTGATGAGTTTCAGATTAATTTTTGCTTTAATTTGTACATATATTATATAAGAAGAATAAATAATAAGTAATGAAAGCCACTGATAATATTAGTAATACTGCTTATAAATATCCCTTTTTATCAGAATTACTTGGACTGTAAATTTAATGCATTTTCAGCATGCGCAACTATTCCACACTTTCTCTTGGAATATCTTCCTTAGCATTAAAGAAGCTCCACTCTTTCAGATGATGGCATATGTTCCAGCATATTTGACTTTCACTATGGGTTTATCTTTGTCCTCTCTGGTCAGTTTATTTCTGATGTTAGCTTCTTTTGCTGTTTAGCTTTAAATCTAGTCCACATAACTGCGACTGCTGTAACATGCAGCTAGCTGCAGGTGGGAAGGAAATGGGTAGGGTTCTTCATGTAGCTTGGCGGTTATTAACATGGACTGCATGTTTACGTTTTTTTTAAAATGGTATAGCTGTCTTTGAAATGTGCACTGTGTAAATAAACAAGATGCTGGGGAAAATGAGTCAGTAATTACATTTACAGCTATAGTCAAAAGACTTGCATCATTGCATCAACCTAGAAATAACAATAACAGAATTTGTCTTCAAGCCAGGCTCATAGCTTAACACTGTACCCACAACCACTTTTAAATGTCTAAATACTTCTGAGTTTCGCTTGTCATCTCGATTTATACAGAACTATCAGAAATCACATATTTGCATGTTCAATTTTAAAACGTCACGTTTTAAAATCGAACATCATTCTTCCATTAAGTTTGTGGAAAATAGTGGTATGCAATTAATATATTAACTTAACATTTTAATGCAAATTTAGCCAGTTTAACTCTATCAAGCAAAATTAGAAAATTTTGAGGCGAGGTAAAATGTTTGATCATGACTGTACATATCCATAATCTGTTTATATCATTAATATGGGGTTGGGGAGGGGAGAGAATTTAGCTGCAGCATTTTAGACCAAGTTCTAAAGTTGGGAGCCTCAACTTATTTGTATTCTTGATTCTAAAAAAAAAAGAAAGAAACAATATATCGCTTTCCAGAAACTGAACTGTGAATGCACTTTTGTCCATCAACCACTACATCAATTATTCTTATTGTTTTGACTTTTGTTTATAATTTACTGTTGTCTATAAAATATTACTCTAATTGTGGTGTTTATTTCTACACTAGACTGTGCGTGCAAGTAGCTGTTTATAGTAGTCTGTGAGGTTTTCATGAAGGGAGGAAGTATAAGGTTACTGCTGCTTTCTGAAGGTGTTTGGCACAGTAGCTGTGACAAAGCATCCATGTTTCCTGCTGCTGCTCAGCAGAACATTCCTTCCCTGGTTGTAATAATTCTTGGCATTGGTAAAGGGGGAGGAGAATGCAAAGACCAGGAGATGTAAACTATCAAATATAAATTTTTTTCCTATGATTATTTCAAAAAGAAAAATTTTGAGTATTTTAGTTTGTTGTTATTGGATGATAGAGCATGCCAATTTCTTAGTGTGAGTTAGTTAGAATACATTTGCCATGGTTCCATCTGGAACTCTTCAGGTTTTAACTCACTTACACAGTGTAGTCTTTGGAAGGTTTTTTTTTTTGTTTATTAACCCTTAATCTGTACTAGTGACCTGCATGATCTTGAATAATTTAATAACAAAATGAAGGATCTAGTAAAATATATTGTTAGTTAGTGAAATTTTACTTGTGACATAGGTAAAGAGCTAGTTGACTTTTAATAAAGTAAATCAGTTTCAGAATTTAGAAGGGGCACCAATAGCTTACCGGAAAGATTGACAGCATTTTGGTAAATCATTATTGAAATTCTGGTAATAATATTGGTTATCACATCATTGCCATAACAAGATGTGAGTAGAAATATTTTATTTTATAGTGCTATATAATAATTCGGCAGTGAACACTATCTCAGAAAATGTTAAAAATAGACTCAAGACAATCAAATCTGTTTGGTCAACCAGTTACCCTTGAGGGTTAGACTTCTGGACTGCCAAGGCTACATTTTGTATTAACTTTAATTTGACAGCATTGGCATGAGTTGCTGCAGGGGAAAGGGTCAGGGAATTAGCCAACAGCAATACTCTTCACCTGATGTTTACCAATAACTTTAGATCATTTTATTCTCTTATAGGAAGCAAGTCTATTGTACAAGTTATCTTCCTTTAACAGAGCTGTGAGCAGGTCAGCTGACATCAGTGATATCATTAAATTCTACTCGTGTTTCTATTTAAACCAGATGCCTTCCATTTTTTGAGAGCAAAACCCTGATAAAGTTTGGTAATTTAAAATCTTTATTATTATTTTGCAGGATACTTTGACTCCTGTAAAGAGTGGTCCTCCTGACTTTGTCCCACCACCACCAGTAACCGTTACCTTGGCTACACCTGACAGAGAAGATGAGGAGAGAATACCTCCACTAGAAAACGGAACAGGTATCTGTCTCTCTTAGGTTCCAACAAATTTTGCAAAAGCAATGATTTAATAAGTGTAATGTTTTTAATATAAGTTAAATACAGTATTGGTACACATTAGTAAATGAGCATTTTCTTGATAATGTAATCAAAATGTTTTTAAAAATGACTAGCTGTTCCTTTGCCAAACATCTTTTGGTAAGAAGCAGAGAACTGCACCTGTGGTTCAACCAGAAGTCATCACTCACTCTCATGCTTTCATCTGTGGAGAGGTAACTGGATGAAAACATTAGGCTATAGTGCTGAACGGTTGCTAGTGCGAATAACTTTATGAATGCTGTTTACATAAATTTGAATCTTATTAGTCTATCACTGTATAGTTGATGCCAGTGGACCGCTCTCAGAGCCAAGAGAGTTTCTGTTCATTCAGCATCACTGCTGAACTGTTTGTGTGTTTGGTTGTATTTTAAAAGGCAGAGTTTGGTTAGCAAACAGCCAGTTATGCAGAAAAATTATGAAAAGAGAGCAGGAGAACCAAGTAAGCTTGGTTTAAAGACCTAAAGTCTCAGTAAGTTTTGCAAAGGAAATAGGAACATCTGTTTAGAAAGTAAAATGTTTCACTACGTTTTTTGATGAAAGAAGTCACACAAGGCTTTGAAGATAAAGAGTAGATGATTCCTGCAGTTTTTGAATTGAGTGTTTCAGTTACATTCAGATGAAACATCATTGCCATAACGGTATCTGGTTTCTTCCCATCTTGGGTTTAATTTTGAAAGACTTTCCTTAGTATTAGCAAATACAGAAGTGGTTCATTTCACTCACCTCTGTTACTAGATAAGTTTTTGTATTTTAAAAGCTCTTGCAGCTGGTAAAACTGATCTGGACTAATTTACTGTTAATGACTGTCCTCTCCAAGGCTAGCATTAGTTTTAATGGAATTTGCTAGATCTCTTGAATATCTAGGAACACAGACAAAATGTTGTGGATAATTAATGCTGAAAAATTTCCATTAAAGATCATGTGCAAAGGTTTTAAGTTCTTTAAAAATAGCTTTTAGTTAGTTGTTTTCTGAATGATAAATATTAAAGGTTTGTCTGTTTAGATTAATCTGTAGTGTACACTCATCCATTCCCTGGTTATGTAGTATGCAGCAACGTTTGGCAGGATATTGGTGACTATAGCAGACTTCTTGACTGAGATGGTTTGATGTACTCACAGTGAATTAGAATTTGAGGTATGCATATGTGACCTGAAATTGCAACAATGGATGGAAAGTTGATATTAGTAGAAAGTCAAACTCAAAAACCTGACAAAGATGTACTAACTGAGAGAATTAGCAACACAGATTGCTAAGTTAGTTTGTTTATTTTGAATTGTTCTAAATACTTGTACTCTTGGAATTAACTTCATTTATTAATTTACTCTATGTGCAGTTTATCGAGTTGGTGTCTTTTTGTCTCAATAAAATTTAGTTTGCTGACATTAACTGTTTTGCAGCTGCAGGCCACATGTGGCCAGGATAATATCCTTGAAAACTGCAGTAAGCCCAGCATTGTGGCCTGCCAAAATTACTGTAAAATGGCCATGTTGATTCATTAATAGCAATTTTTTATTACATAACTTTACCCATACCAAAACTTGATAAAACAGTGTTTTTGATTGGTTTACTGCTAAAATAAGGTCATAGGGGGGGGGGCGTAGCAGCAAAACAGTTAACTTCAAAAACTAAAAAAATTTAAAAAAAAAAAAGAAAAATGTGCAATTACAAATGTATTTTAAGTTAGAACAATATAGCAGCCAATTGGTAAAATTAATAATAGTATGTTTAAAAATGATAACAATATCTTTCAGTCTTTAGTTTATTCACTTTCAAAAACAGTGTTGAATTAAAATGCTGGGATTAGATCCTGCTAGGCATTAGATGAAAATTAAATAGTGGGTGGCCATAAAGTTACTTCTTGCAGTTGGTTGCTTATGACTCCCAAACCGTAACACACATTAATAGACATAGGTGTGCATACACACAGATTCGTTCTTAGAGTTTACAGATTTCCCCCTCTTGGGAGGATGCTGCTTACACTGTGGTCCCCCCACTCCATGTATAAGCTTACAGAGCTGTCAGATGGGTGGGCAGTTTTTCTATAGCACTGAATGTAATGGATATCTGGAAACATCATGTACCATGTCTGTCCTTAGATTCATTGATGCATTCTTGCCATTTATTAAAGAAACAAAACAAAGACACAGACTGGTGATTTGGAAAACTAATAAACTAAAATTCATTTATAACATTGTTTCTCATTATTTTTTTTTATTATTGAAGTCCATGGTTTTTTGGTTTACGTGCCATATGATAATATGACAAATTTGTGACTGTTATATATCTATAACATGCATGGAAAGTAATCAGTTTTAAAAAAATGGGATGACTGATTTATCTCTCAATTCTATAAATAACTAGATACAATAGTAACAGTTTTGACTTGTGACTTTTGCCAACACCTGCACTCTGTCACAGTAAAAAGTGGAAGTGCATGCATAAATTAAATTTGATAAATCCTTGTATTTGAATTGTATGATTTTAAAAAAAAAAAACGAAAACTTTGTGAGTGACCTCTAATTCAGTGTCATTTTCTTACTTCATAAGTTCTCTGCTTGCACATTGTACTCAAGACTTGGTTTAACTAAAATCATGTGCATTGGAAAAGAACTTTGTTGTTTTTATTTCTGTCCAATTTAATCATTTTTAGCATGCTGACATGAATTACTCCAAAGCCATTTTCAGAGTCAATTAGCTGGGGAAATAATGTTGGGAAAAAACTTAGTCACCAGCATAGTAATAATAAGCAGAGGTTTTCATTCATTCTATTGTATAATTAGTCTCTTGTTCAGAAACTGACAAGTAGTTTCTATAATGTACACTTTTAAACTATTTAAACTTCTCTGGCATCAACTTTGGATGTATGTCTACCCAAAAAAGATTTTCAAAAGGAAATGATAGTTTATTTAACGAGAAAGAAACACCTTTTTTCTATTTCTTATAATTTTATAAAAGTTGCTTAAATAGCAGTTACTAGGTGCGTTTCTATTAATGTATGTAAGTGGTTTCCTATGCTGCTGGGGAGCAGAAGTAGGTGGGGGGCTCTCTGTTAGCCGATATCAACATTCTCTTAGAGCAACAAACAAAAATGGTCAACAATTTGATGAGGCAAGTCAAGCACAGGAAAGAGTGGCCACATGTTTCAAAAGTTTCTGTTCACTTTGTACAGTCAGCAACACACACCCATATATTTTAAGGATTTAAAAGCCAATAACAGCAGGGGGGGGGCATGGTAGATTGAATTATGGATGTGATGTGTACCAGACTCTTTCTCAAAGTTTTTTAAGAATTTTGGAGATGAAACAGAATTGCCACGTTGTCTGTACGAACGGCTTTGATGTGTGCGTAATCACAGAAGTTTTGTTGTTACTTACTTTTTTTTAAAATCACAACTTAAAAGCGTATGTGACTTAATTTATTTTCCAGTGTTGAACGTAGTTGAAACTAAGAACGAACCCCCCCCTTTTCCTGTCACTAATAAGGTGGCTTGCCTTCTAATTATGGAGTGCTTTCTGAATACATTCTTGACAACGCATGCTGGCATCTTCAAGAATCAAGCAAGCTGCATGTAGCACTATATCAGTAGGTAGATCCTTTGAAAGTGGTGCCTTTTGTAAATGGACTGTATCAAGTGTCTTTGACGTTAAAAGACGCACACAGCAGGAAATCATATTAATCACCTTTCCAAGCAGCTATGCCACACATCTTTTTTTTTTATTGGCATCCAGAAGGGCACTTGTACATTGGATATTTCTAGTTTGTTTCTTGTCACACACACACAGAGAGAGAGAGAGACATATTTTGATATTTGTCAGTGTAGTAGTTTTTAACCAAGTTTTTTTCACACACTTCTGATATCCAATGGTTTTCATAATCTTTTTGAATTGGTGGAAAGGAAGGCAGAATATTTGACATGATTTATGTCAACCATTGAAAAGTGTAGCATGACTGTTCATCCAGTAGCATATGCCAAATTTAAAACAAAATACACGATTCTTTGTGACAAAAACTAAACAAAGCAGGCTACACAGTCTTCTTGTGACATCTTTAACTTTGGTGGTAACTCTATTATTTTTGTATTTTTTTTTTTTTTATTAAAGTCTGAAAAAGAATTCCCAACTTCACTGTACTCGTGTTTCTTTATATGGTATGGTAGGTAGTGTGTTAAGCCTTACAAGTAACAGGAACTTGAGAAAATAGATTTTTAAAAAAATGTTGTTTAATCCTTTCATTAAATGTTTGGCCTAACAACATTTTTGAAGACAAATTCTTACTCAGATCAGATTTCAGGGACTTTCATGAAATGTGCCACTCACATGACACAGTGATAAAACAGGTCTTCGCTGGAAATTGTTTTCATAGAATACTTTATATTTTAAAAAAAATTTCTTGTTATATACAGGGTGTCCGTAAAGTTACTATACAGTCTTACCAGTTTACGATCACGTCCCAATTGAACCAGCCTGGAATAACTGTCTGGGCAGGAATATTGTCTGATGGAATTGTGGGTCCACAGTTCTTTGACGGAACTGTTACAGGAGAAAGGTACCTGGACAAACTGAGAAATGTCATCGTACCGGCATTGAAACAACGACCAGTAACTTGTAAGACTGTATAGTAACTTTACGGACACCCTGTATATTTTATTTTGAATATTTCCATTTTTTTTTTTTTTAAATATAAAATTTGGACTTACATTTCGATCTTTTTCGCCAGAGCATTTAACTTATTGTTTATGTTCAGTCTGGTGTTCACATATCAACTCATACTTCGGTGTTCATGTATAACGGTTTTGGGGTTACTATACGTAAACTCTGCAGGATCTTTTGAGTCTCTGAATTTTAGGTTTTCAAAATTTTAAAAATATTTCTTTACCTTGACATTTACTGCACAATTTTCAGGAATTTTATATGAGCCAACTCTTCTTGAATACAGAATTAAACCGCGTCCGTAAAAATTTCGGTTATTATTGTTTTTTTTATATCTAAAATGTCTACAATGTTTTTCTGGACTGGCGGTTGTTTTGAACGCATGATCGTCCAATTCTAGATGCTGAGCCAGTACTGACTGCAGAGAGATGAATGATTCCAACTTGGTGAAATTTGTATGGTGCCCATTTTGTTTACAGTAAGCTTTGCACTTCATTGTAATGTTAGATTTATCTCAGTAAAGCAAAGCCAGGGAATTTCTGTTGAACATCTACACTGAACAGGACAATTTTATTCATTGTTCAGACATTTTGGTTGATGTTGGGTTTTCTGATTCTTTTCCAGAACTGGAAGAAGTCTCACTTTCTGGATTAGGATTAGGTCTTGTAAAACTGAATGATAGTAGTGATGTTATATTGATGCTGTAACCCGATACATTGCTGGATGTGATGTAACTTTCTAGGATGTTGACCTCAATTACTTAACTGGACAAACAGATTTATTGATGCAAGACCAGTTGATCAGTAGGATGACATAAAATACTTAGTTGCTTACTGTATTTACCATTTTACTGCAAAATCAATGTGTGATCAGACCTTTAAATGGGGGATGTGATACAGGGGGTCCCCACTTTACATAGTGGTTAGGGACCTGGAGAGAGAGTGGGGAATTTTTCACCATAAGAATAATGTAAAATAGGGGGGTTAGGGATTATAAGACTGTTGACAAAGCCTATTCGACTCTATTTTTCCCATAAGAAACAATAAAATGTGGTAGGGATAGGGGCAGTAAGTTTTTGTTACATATATTAACAATAATTTTAAAGATCTTACCTCAAGAAGTTGATGAATTAAGCTTGATTGACCTGTTATGTGAAGGAGCTAGGAGAGGATGAGGCTGGAGATACAGCTTGAGAGTCAACTCTGTATCACTCGCATCAATATCCATTAATTCCTTCTCAATTAAAATTGACTCTGCAATGGTTGTTACAGCATTTTTTGATGCCAGAAGGTCCTGATTGAGGCTCATCGATCAGTGGTTTGAGTTCATTGGGTTTCTTTTTAAAGAACGAGTCCAGGGTTTCCTGTTTGCCTACTTGAAGTTTGGCATTTCAAATTTCATGGTAGCATGCCATAAGCATCTTTTACAGTCCGTGGCACCTTTTGAAGAATGATCCAACAGATTGTCGTGTATCTGGATAAGATCCATCATCGCATTTGTATATTCAAAAATTTGTCACAGCACCAGAACTGTGAACCTCTTCAATTGGGATGAATCTTCATCATCCATGCTTTCTTCTTCAAAACCTTGTCTGTCTAATTCTGCAAGTTCTTCATTGCTTAGAGGCATATCATGTTATTCCAACAGTTCTTCCACATCACTATCTTCTACATTATCCAAACCAGCCTCCTTTTTTAGTTTCTGTGCTGTCAAATCTCTCAAACCTATGCACTGCATCTGGATATGTGTTCTTCCAAGAACTGTTCATTAAGCGGGGAGAGACTTCATCCCTGGCAGAACCATTCATCAGTGTGCAGTCTAAAATGTTAAATGATTTTCAGAAATCCTGCACTAAGTGTCTTTTCTCATCACTCTTATCACCAGTTACAGTGATTAGCTTGTGGAATGTTCACTGCAGATAATACACCTTCAGGTTGGTAATGATGCCCTGGTCAATTGACTGCATAATTGATGTTGTCCTTGGTGGTAAAAACTCTACTTATGTTTGGACACAACTGCTTGAAATCTAGATTGTGGGTATTAGCATTGTCTACTAGCAGAAGGAGCTTAAATGTAAGATTTTACTCCTTACAGTACTTTCTCGTTTCCAGCACACAATGGTCAACATATCACTCGGAAAATTTGCCTTGTCATCCAAGCCTTGGAATGGAATTTCCATATGACATGAAGCTGAGGTTTCACAATGTTTTTCATTGCCCATGGATGTTAACTTCTATACACGAGTAATGGCTTTATCTTCTTAGCTCCATTAGCATTGCTTCCTACCTGGAGAGTTAGTCTATTCTTTCAGGCCTTAATTCTCTCATGTACAGAAATGTAGGTCCTAGATAGCATCTACTTCCAATAAAGGCTGATTTCATCTACATTAAAAACTTGTTTAGGATGATAAACGCTGCCTCTTATCACTTCCTTCAGTGTATCCAGAAACTTGTCTGCAGCCTGTTTGTTGGCACTGGCTGCCTCTCCTTGCACTTTCACATTTAAAAATCCATGTCTCGACTGGAATTGGTAAAACAATTCACAAGCACCCTTGAATGATTTCTCTTTCGCTGCTTCATCCTCTGGTAATTCCTTCAAAATCATCATACAAGCGGAATGACTTCTTCTGAATAAGGGATAAACTGACAGGCGTATTCTCTTTATGCAAATCCTCTATCCATAAAGCTAGCAATCGTTCCATCTTATCCATTATGTAACTTCTATGCTGTGTAATTTTCATCTCAGAATGCTTTAAAGCGTGCCTTGCTTGACTTTCAATGCTTGCGGCATTTTTCAGGATCGTGCGCACACACAGGACATCCCAAAGCACATCTGATATCAACAGCAGGTTCATCTTTTTAACTTTGCTGACTTCCAATTTAACACCCAAATTAGTACTATTGCGCTTCCTCTTATGTTCACCAATTGCACTATCACTCACAATATCTGATAATGAGAATTGACAAAAATGATGCTGCTTATGTCTCTCAATAACTATGCACCACAAGATGATGAAGAAGAACTTGGTGGAAGCAGATGAGGATGCTGGGTAGTGATGCTAAGATGGCACGTGGCTGCAAATGCGAATTTGACGCTATTTTCACAGTTGAAAATGACGGAATGGCTTAAGTGTGGTGGGGGAAACGCAGTGGAGCAACTTAAAGCTGGAACCCCTGTACATGATTATCAATGGCAGTATGTGATATACCCCCATTTTAAGTCACAAACAAAAAATCTGCTGCTTTGTTCCTAAGTTCACTTTTTCTTTACAGTTACAATGACTAATTATTGTTATTTTCTAGATGATGTGCTTTAACCCTTACATGCTACAGATGTTATTGTATACTAGGATTCATGCTACTTGAAGCAAGTTTTGCCCACCCCCCACCCCATTACAGTGTTTTGTTAATTACTCTTAGATTCTTTGTTGTTAAGCCCTGTATGCTATTTTCCACCTGAATGGCCAAACCAATGAATTACCAAGTACAGGAATGTGCCTAGCTTTGAAAGCACTCTAACGTCAAAAAATAAGATGATACTAATTTGTTTTTTCTATTAAAGGTATTTCATTTTTATCATTAATTTTTTTTTTACTTAGAAATATTTCTTGTGATTCATAAAAAAAATGTAATTTTAATTTTTTTTTTTTTTTGACACTCACGTACTTCCTTTGCTGCTGTGCTGCCCCATCGGAGTTCACTAATGAAACAAAAGAGTAACCTATTTTTTAAAAATCCAACTTCACAGTCCAACTTTCCAGGAGAGGGTGCCATCTCTCACAACCCCCTCCCCACCTAGCAGATGCCCATGGTGTGGGCTGTGAAGCATCTAAGAATGTGTTTCATTTTGTTTGGTCCATAATGTAATGTCAAAGGTCTTTGTACCACCGGGTTTGGTGCATCTACCAAATTTCATGTCGTACACAGTTCCCTACTCATTACTGTTGTTGAAATGCATCTCCTGTTTCTTTGGAATTTTACCAATTGTTGTACTGTGGGATTTCCATCTGTCGTGTAGTTCATTTTAACTGCTACCTGTCCCTCCCTTATATACCAGTTTCTCCCATTGCTATTGACTTCTGATTTAAGATTTTTAGTCAACAGGATTTTTTTTCTCCTTCCCCCCCTCATCACTAATCTGTTAATGCAATCAGCAACAGCAGCAAGTCGTATTTTTGGTTGTCAGACTTATTTCTTCATTTATTGGTTCATCTTATGAATTTTACTGGTATGTTTGCTTCTTTTTTTAAAAAAAAAATTGCTTGTTAGATCATTTAGGAAAATTTAGTGAGAGGAGAAAACTCAAGTACTTCTGAGTAAAGCTGCGGAAAAGTGTCACAATGTCCATGCAGTTCTGTGAAAGTGTGAGGAGAACAGTTTTAGTTCAGGGGCTACACACATTTCCCAGTGAGCTTGCTGTCAGATCACCATCTATGACAACAGATGGCAATAGCAAAAGAAAAGCCCACACTGAAGGAGTACAGTGGGATCCCAGCAGCTAAAACTACAAGGGACTTGAATACTTCTGGCCCCACCTTCAAAGGCCACTGCATTAGCTGCCTATAAACATAGGTGCAAGCAGCTTCCACCTGGTTTGCGGATGTCTTCAAACGTGTGCTGATAGCATCACACAAAGCATCTCTCAGAGGAAGCCCCTTGGTGTCAGTTTCCTAAACCAAGCAAAAAGTGACAGGATGTGTGAGCTAGCTGCACACCTTATTTATTTCATGTCCAGATGAAGGGTATGTGGAAGAGAGCAACAAATTTTGAGTTTTTTTTGTTAGAAAACTAGGTATTACAGAGTGAAAGTGGGGAATCATTGGCATGCAGGCTTGCTGAAGAATACTAGTGATCTCAGTAATAAACCTGTAATTGTAAAGAATTCATTGGGTCTGGATATTAGAAATTTAAAAATAAAATTGTCTGTTTTTCTGTAATAGAATTATAAAATGAATAAATTGCTAATATTGGTCATTAGTGGTAATAGCACAACTCTATTTAACAAACAGTAGTCTTATAAGGCAGCACCAAGTTAAACCACATAATATGGGTTCCAGCGAACCACACATTTGAGTCTGTCTGTGATGATGTTAAATGTAAACTTTATATAAACAACAATAACATTTAAAACAAAAAAACCCCCCTTCCTTCCTTCCTTTCTTGAAATTATACTTTGCTGTGTTAGTCAGCATGTGATTATTATTCCTCCTAAGTGGGGTGAATGTGTGCCCTGAGAGAGAGAAGGAAAAGGGCTGATTGGTACATTGCATCCTTCTCCTGACTTTCCAGCAAGCTAGGGTTTACTAAAAACTGGTGAAGTGACAGATTAGTGCATAAATCACATTCTAGGCTCATTAACTAATTTATTATTTCTTTTCTTTCAGCTCCACATCAAATTAAATTTCACAGAAAATGTACACATTACTTTGATTTATACTGAATATTTTTTCTATTCATTAATAACCCACATTATTTCACTGTTGTGGATATAGTTATTTTTTGTTTGTTTTTTTATGATTTCTATAAAAATAGTTAAACCAAATACTGAGAGGTTTGGGGGAGGGGGGTAATCAAAGCCCTGCTGGCCAGTGGAGTAACATGAGATGGACATCAGGGTGTAGCCCCTGCTGGTCTGGTCTGCCTTCCCTCATCAGTGTTTTGTTGACCATACTGTAACCTACTGCCATATTATTTCCTATTATCTCCAAAAGCTATTCTATATTCAGACTGGAAGAATTAGTTTATGGCATGTTTTTCCAAATTCTAAAATAATTTAATATTGTTTTACTTTTTAATTAAATGCTGAAACTATTCAGTATTTAGTGCATATACTATTCTTTAGTACATGATATTGAATTGTTTTTTTTCTTTCTCCATGTTAAAGGAAAAATTCCCATAGTTCATGCAAGCTTTCTGATTCATCTTTGGCCCTTTCTGCATCTGCTTAGTTTTTATGTTGCCTCAGTAATATTCAGATGGACTCTGGACTGCGCATGCCAGTTTGTTAATAGTGAGGATTCATCATCAACATTTTACTTAAGGTAATATTTAAACACATTTGCAATTTGTTTTGATTATTATCATGTCGCATGCCAAACCCAGGACCAATCCGTCATTAGCCAGATGATCTTGCATGATAGATAAGTATCTGGTTATATTTTCCACATGTTAGCTAACTCTTAAAGGATTCCTTATTAAGCTAATCTCCCATGAGAACCATTTCTTGCTGCTGCTTTATAAACTATCAAAGTGCCAACCCCACTCAGAGGTGATTCATTAGTGAGAAAACTCTGAATTTTTTTTTTTTTTGTTTATTTCTTAATGATGACACCTGTAAACAGTTAGCTTTTTCTCACAGCACTTGCACTTATTCATGCAGTCAGCTTTTCTTTAACTTTTTAAAGAATTTGTACCACCACCAAAACATCTTCCAAGAGTTGTACTTTTCATGTGGACTAACTTTCATCTGTTAAAACTTTAGTGTTCAATGCAAGTGTCACATTTTTTTTTTTATTTGTGGCACCAATGCCACAGCTAAGTATAGAAGTGCCAGCTTACAGAAGAACACCATTTTGGTAAATGTGTATTTGATTTCTTTCCAGACAGGCATTTAGAGATGAACTCATTTTCCCACATTTGCTGATCATGCTGCTTATCATATATTATCTATCTTTTTATACATGTAATGCATCTTAAAGAAGGTTTTAGCCATGGTGTAGCTAAATTGGTTTCACCATTGGTCACCATAGCTGTTTAAAACTGCAGGTTATCTACCCTTCCTAGTAAACAGTTTGTCTAATATCAGGTGACTGATGACCTAACTTCCAGGAAAAGTGTGATTTCTTTTAGTGTTTATCTCAGATGGCTTTTTTAAAATTGTTTTCCTTCTGCGTAGTCTTTATGATGTGAAATAAGTTGGTTAGGGGGGTTAGGGTTAGATATTTTGGAAGGGCATTAGAAAATATGCAATAAGAGTAATCACATCTTCATGTATTTGTAGGTATGTGAATGGATACTTCAAAGACATGAGTTAATCAACTATTTTATTACCAAAAAAAAAACATTTTATTTATAGTTATGAGTGTATATTTGCATTACTTTTATTGGTACACATGGCATCTGCCGGAGGAAGCTCCCTGTTTCAGTTTACTAAGCTAGCTGGAGGAGAACAGGGAGTGGATGTACATTAACTTTGGTGTGGGGGGGGAGAGACAAAATGATAATGAAAAACTAAATATTTGATAAATCCACAGGTTTGTGAAAAGAAGTCACTTTACCATGTTTTTGTTTTTGAGAGTTTTTTAAACTCTGTGTGCCACATCAGTTTTTACCTTATACCATCAAAGCCTAGAAGCACTTGTTTGTATTTGTGTCAAATTGGTTCTAATAAGTCAACATGCTTATAATTCACAATATGGGGTTGGAGCAATATGTGGATTAGTCTGTTACAATGGGTGTTATTAATGAGGAAGATACTACTGTCACTTGTGGCAAGTAATACAGATCTGATGCTTAGTGGAATATATATGCATCCCACATGGTATACAGAAAGTTAAAGATAATTTAGAGGTGATGAAAATTTGTATACAGTCATACCTCACCTTACATCATTAATTCATTCCAAGACTCACGACTTAAGTCGAACAAACTCTTTAAAAAACGACCTAGACCCCCTATAAACCCTATAAATAACCCCATAACGTCGCTAATAACATCGACGCATAGGAATACAATAAGTCGTTAGATAGTTCAACATTTTTACATTCTTTTTAATAAATTTATACATTTTAATTGATATTACTGTAAAGAAAAAACAAAAAAAATTATCTGATTGGTGACATCGATGTGCTTGATAAGCCAGAGGTGGAGGTTAGAGGAAAAGGATGGGACTATGTTGACGGCTGAGGCTCTCCAGCAGACAATTCAAGTTCTTCCTGTTGATTTTCAGTGCACTGCAAGAACTGGTTGAGATTGCCCTGAATAGTCTTGCTCTTCATGTAGGATGATCCTATAAGGAACAGTAGCGTTGTGAACTGCCCCCATAATTTTTGCAAAGCGTTGAGCATGGGATCCATCTTCTCGAAAATTGCAAGCGCTTTCTCGATGTGCGCAAAGCCCTGCTATATTCTGCTGATGGTGAAGTGTTGAGGTTCTGGTTCTTGCTCCTCTTCTTGGCGCTGTTGTTCATGAAGTTCCATCAACTCGTTCATCAGGGGCTGCTTGTCTGCCTCAAATAACGAGATGAAATCATCATCCTCCAACTCCATTTGCAGCTCATTACTCAATGTCACCAAGGCTTTGTTCATGACCACCTTGTCAAAGCCCTTGAAATCGTGAATAAATTGAGGGCACAACCTTTTCCAAACACCATTCATAGCCGAGTCCGAAACTTCATTCCAAGTGGCGTTTATATTCAACATGGCCTTGTAGATTTTGTATCCTTAGGGGCTGCTTGTCTGCCTCAAATAACGAGATGAAATCATCATCCTCCAACTCCATTTGCAGCTCATTACTCAATGTCACCAAGGCTTTGTTCATGACCACCTTGTCAAAGCCCTTGAAATCGTGAATAAATTGAGGGCACAACCTTTTCCAAACACCATTCATAGCCGAGTCCGAAACTTCATTCCAAGTGGCGTTTATATTCAACATGGCCTTGTAGATTTTGTATCCTTTCCAAAAGTCATGAAGTGTGACGTTGTCATCCAGTTCCATTGCAGCCACAACCTGCCTAAGTGTACGCATAAGGTAGTAGGGTTTGAAGATGGCAATGATCCCCTGGTCCATCGGCTGCAAGAGAGAGGTGGTGTTTGGAGGAGAGGTAAACGACAGTGATGTTCGGATGAAAATCAACAAGGTTTTGTGGGTGGCCAGGAGTATTGTCTAAAATGAGGAGGATCTTGAACAGGATGCCCTTCTCCTTACAGTACTTCTCCACTGCTGGTACAAAGTGGTTGAAGAACCAATCCTCAAAAATGGCAACAGTCACCCAAGCCTTTGGGTATGCCATCCATACAACTGGGAGAGAGGCCTTGGGGATATTCTTCAGTGCTCAAGGATTCTGGGCATGATACACCAGCAGCGGTGCCTCCCAACAGAAGGGTCAGACAGTCTTTTGTGACCTTGAAGCCTGGCATGGCCTTCTCCTTGGCTATGAATGAATGATCTGGCATTCTCTTCCAGAAGAAACCGGTCTCATCCACGTTGAATATCTGTTCTGGAAGAAATCTGTTCTCCTCAATAATCTTCGCCAAAGTCTCTGGGAATTCCGATGCAGCTAATTTGTTGGCCGATGCACTTTCGCCTTGGATCTTGACGTTGTGAAGACTGTGTCACTGCTTAAATCGCATAAACCATCCTGAACTTCCCTTGAATTCTGTGTCTTTCATGTTGGGAAACTTCTTCTTGAGGTCTTTAAACAAAGACAACGCTTTCTCCTGAATGAACAGCTGGCTTATGGGAACACGCTGGCGAGTCTGCCGTTCAATCCAAAGTGAAAGATGTTCCATTTTCTCGTAGATCTTGCCTCTTTTCTTGTTGATGTCGGTGTTCTTCATTGCTGGAACATCATCTTTGACGTGGGCTAAAATGCGTGCCTTATGAACGATTGTTGATACCGCCGCCTGATTCTTTCAAGCTAAAAGCACGAGCTATAGCGGCAATCTTTTCACCATTTTCATGCCATTTTATCATAGCCAGCTTATCTTCCAAGGATATAGCATGGCGCTTAGTAGCACCAACATTAGGACTATCAGTAGGAACTTTCTTCGGAGCCATGGGGTACAAATAAAGCCACAAATTCAACGCAAACTAGATGCTGCAAAAAACACATGCACAAGCACAAGTTTGAATCAGCTGGCAAAAACTACAGTGCCGCAATGTGACGAATGCTGGAACTATAGGTACCGAACATCATGTAAATTAATAAGTGTACTGTACACAATATTTAAAAAATTTTAAGCTTCTAAATAATTTTATAAATTATTTTACATATTTTAACATTTATTTTTATGTGATTTTACACTTTTTTATTGGTTTTTAGGTGATTTAAAAAATTTTTATGGGTTTTTAATATGTTCGCTGACTGATGTAATGTAAAGTTGCATAAACTGACGTTAGTCAACTTTTATTTTTTCCTAATATTATTAACAGAAAACCGATGTAAAGTTGAAAATGAAGTAAGTTGAAACGACGTAAAACTAGGTATGGCTGTACTGCTTTGTAATTAAATCCCAGCTAATATAAATATTCACAGTTGGGTTGTAGTTGTATTTATTTTTTCTTTTAACACCCCCATAACACACTTGGCATGATTTTACTATCCACTAACAAATTAATGGTGTGCAAGACTTTAATTAATGATTTTATATACCATACCAGGTGAGCTGTTGTATAATTATAATAAAATAAATACGTAATATCCTTAACGATGTTTTGCACCTGTGATCTTTAAATGAATAATTGTTCTGTATGCTGTATCATCAAACCTATTGCCATTGTTCTCTCTCTCCTTTTCCTCAATTTTAAGTTATATTTCTTCAATGAAGAGGCAAACCTATCACAAAAATAAATAAATATTTCACTCCACTTTTGTTTCTAATATCAAGTCTTTTGAAGATGGTTTAGCTAATTTGTAACTATGTTCTCCAGAACTCATAATATGTTGCTTCAGAACTCTCAATTTTAAATACCTCTAGATCTTCTATGAAATAAGCCAGGCATGTCTGATATCTTATATCTCTAAATATTCTACAGCCTAATATTCTGAAAACATCCTTAGGAACTCACATTTTTGGGGCATATTCAAGACTTATTTGAGACAAGGTTTTTCTGGATCAAAATTTTTTTAGTTTTGCTTTGTGGTTCAATCCCTAACATCCAGTTATGTTTATTAGTAGCCAAAAACACTGCTGTTTGAATTTTTTCACTTAATTACTCATATTCAATCTTTTTTTTTTTTGTAAATGCTCATGTTCTGTTATTGGGTTGACCACTCTGGTAACTTGTTAAAATTATTCATGATGTTGCCTTTGTTAGTGCTAGTGTACATTTTGCTGTCTTTTCTAGATTTATTTTAAATTTATAGCTATACCACTTTGTACTATTTATTTATTATCTTTATTGACTTTTATAGCCATTAAGGTTGACAAATGTAAAAGAAAACTTGTTAACTGATAATGCTTTTAATCTAAAATCCATGCTGATAGTCTCTTGTAATTAGTTTACATGCTCTAAATTGTGTTTGGAAATTGCTTGCTACACTCTCAGGAAGCTGAATTTGTTAAATAATGTCTTTTGCAATGGTGGGTTGTACTGCCACCAAATAGTTGGTTTTAGCATCAAAACATTTTTTAAAAATGTACACACCAAAACACGTGATTTTTTTATTGTTGTGAATTTCCGGAGGAGCTTTCACTCCAATCATTCTACTTGTGCCACTGATTTCACTTTGATTGGAATCGTTAGTTTTGATGGTTTTGGTCTATGGAACACTGGTGGGCGCTTTTTATATTTGAGAACGTTGCCCACAAGATTATTGTGGCATCCAGTTTTCTTTTGCAGGTAGAATATTTTATAGTTGGCTAGCGTTGTTTTTCCCCTGACTTTAGGGTCCTGCTGCTGCTGCTGCTGAAGTCCATATCTAAAAACAGTAGAACAGTACTTATAGCTGATCTAAACGTAGTTTGTTGTCTTTTAATTCCCCCTCCAAGGTTCAAACTGATGAGTTTTTTCTGAATATATAAAGTTAAATTCTTCTCATTACTTTTGTGCAGAATTTAGACAGATGCCCCCCCTGTTTGTTTGTCATCTTTCAGCTTGTTTACAGAAATCCCCCCCTTTTTTTTCCAGAATATGACTGGTTTAGAGGGGTTCCTGTTAATTGCTTGTGGGGAAAAAAATTTTATTCAATATTATTTAAGAAGAAACTTCTTCTTAGAATTAATTTGATATCAGTCATTAATGGATCATTATTATTGTAGCAGCACTAAAATTGTTAATAAGTCTTAGGTCTGTTCTGAGTGTAGGGTAATTAATGTGCTTGCTCTATGTCTGTGGTATACCACAGGTGATTTACATGGTAGTGTCTGTATGTGCTGTAGATGGACCTATAGGTGGTTGTAGAAACAACTGGGATGGAAAACTTTGGTTTATCGGATTATCCCTTTTTTCAAAACCCCTTGTCCTGACTTTGAGGTATTGAGCTTGTCTTGGAAAACTTACCTGAAAATTGGGAAGATGCGAGGCTTCAGTCTGGATGACCAAATGAGTTGCATGGGTACATTTTGGAGCTTTTGAGTGTTGGCAAAGGTGCAAGCTAGACAGGGGGGGGGGAATATTTGTGGAACATACGTTCCTCAGGCAACCATAAAATCTTTACTGTAACTATTCTGTTTTCTGTTGGTGAAAACACATGCAGATTGACTGGTATAGAAGTGTGAGAAACAACCATGCTGCTCAGAGAAGTACCTAAGATACATAGACTACTTAGTTGTTCTCTTGGGAAAATTTCTGTTGCTATATAGAATTGAAAAGTTTCTAATTAATAAAAAAGAACAAAATTGCAGTATAAATCATGATGACACTAAAATTAATGAGAATTAAAGTAAAGAAAATCCAAGTAAAAAAAAAAAAAACTTTTTTAAATAGTGGAAATGTGTTTGTTTTTGTTTTCTGACAATATCAGGAGAATGTTGGAATTTGTTCAGCGGAGTGTATCCCTTCCCTGTATGGAGTTATGTGCTGCATTTGGCCTTCATTAACCTGACATTCAGTAGCACTCTTATTTTACAAAATCCATTTCCTCCTCAACATCAGCATCAAGTGATGTGAAACAGTAGGGTGGGGGAAGGGGGATTGTGTGTTTTTCGCTGCTTTATTCTCCCTTTCTACATTTAAAGAAAAACTGTAGTTCTTAGGATTTACTTCTGTGCCATACACCCCTCATCTTCGTGCAAAGGTATTGAAAATGGGAGATTACTCTTGGGAATCTTTCTTTTTTAAACATAAAGTAAAAGTATGCAGAAATGCCCCCACCTTAACACTTTTCAGGCAGATGCATTTATTTTTACTTATTTTTAATTTTTAAGCTTACACTCTGTTTAACAAAAAAAATGGGTTACTGCTACTAAGATCACACGTGTCTGTAGCCACAGAATTTGCTGTGAGCTGTCATGAACAATGGAAAGATATGAGTATCCACAATGTTGCATCTTAGGCTAAGAATAGTGTGAGAGTGGGTCCTTCCAAAACTGAGTGTGTCATCAGCACACTTAGCTATCGAAAGAGCCTATCAAGAGCCCTGTTAGAACTCATACGTCTTTAAAAAAGGGGGGGATAAAAAGTTGTTGACAATAATCATAACCTAATCACTAACTCTTGTGGCAATGCATTATGGGAAGGTTTTTTCCCCTAGATTATTGGCAGCCAATTCAACTTGTGTGCACAATCAATTTAAAAAAAGAAGTTACAAAAAAAGAAATCACCTTCATCAGAGCAGCTTTAAGTTATGTCACAACAGACTTATAGATGAATGTCTTAGGTAATTCTTTAAAACAGCTCATTTCACTACTATTTTGCCCCAGAAGGCTTTTTTTCTTTCCAAAGTATTACCAACTAATTCTTTTTGGTGTAAACTTTAGAATTAATCAAATTATCAGTTAGTTTGAATTTGTAAGAATATTATTATATAAAACAGTACACGGGGAAAACAACTTAAATTTTAATTATATACTTTTTATGTTAATCTTTTATCCTTGCATGCGCATGCACAGCCCCATATTTTATAGAACTCGTAAGATTATTCAGAACAGTAAAGAATGTTTCATGTTTGCTTTACACATCCTAGAATAAATCCAGGTGGCATTGATAAGTGTGCTGCTTGTCTTGTGCTTTAATATATAGACTTGTGTAAAAAGTGAGATGGGATTAGGGCTTATGCATTTCTTAGATAAGGATAAATGCAGAAAGGAATAGTTTTCCTATTAAATTTGGAAATTAAGATACAAATACATTAAGAAGCATAAAGTGTTCATTGATTTCTGGCAATTTTTCTACTCCACTCACTTATACTGCTTATGAGTAATATTTATGATCAAGAATTGTTCGTAGCAGTTATAATTAATTATCATAATTGAATTACATAGTATTTTATTATTTATTCTGTCTGTCCAGGCATTGATTTGTTAGTAGATCAACATATGCAATTCCTGATTTTGAATTATTTATGAGCTTGTAGTTTACATTCTTCTCTATTCACATTTTGTGTCATCAGCTGATGTGGGAGTTTTTCTCTTCTCACATCTTTTCATTATAACTAAAAATGTGTTTCTGATCTTGTACGCTCCATCTGCACCAAATGGTCTCTTTAAAAATGTCAAAATTTCTAATAAACCTTCTAAATGAACTCAAATAGAGGCTCTTTCATTAACATGATTTAAATTATGCTATCTAGAATTATCTTGCACTATGTGGACATTTCTGTCTTGTAGCCTATAAAATACAAAATACTTGTGTATATATATATAAGAAAATAGTTGTTGCTCATTTTTTTTGTTTGTTTTTTAACCCTTACTGCATGTCTCAGAATACTAATAGTGATGACAGGCAGGGATTTATGGAGCACTTGTGCCCATGTTCATCTTGTATTGACTAAGAACAGGTAAATTTAATATTCAAATTATATTGACTGCTAAAGATGAAATCTACTACCAAGCATCAGCAAGTGGTTATGACAACCGTTCAGTGTAAATAAAGGCTAGGCAGTAGGACCAAAAGTTTAATTGGTGTACTTACAGGACAAGAAATGAGTTGGCTCTTAAGTGTTTCATGTGCTTCAATGTGATTTATCATTAACACAGGAGGAATAAGTGTTTGATATGCTTTTGCTGAGGCTTTTTCATAGTGTAAGTTGTGTAGTATTAGAAGTCATTTGGACAAATTTATGTTTTAAAAGAAAACGAGAGATGATGTAATTACTCACAAATAGGTTTCTGGAGATTAAATGGATTAATTTACAGTAAAGCTCTGAAGTAAAATTGATGTTTATTGTAACAAATAGTGAAGTTTCTTTCTGATATGGGGAAAAGTAAGTACATGCTGTCATAACCTACAGTTTACCGCTGTTTATGCATAATTTACAGTGGAATTTAAATATCAGAAACTTCTCTCTTACCTTTATCCATGAAACAAAATATCATGTAAGAAAAGATGATGATCTAAAATCCTTAGAGATGTGAAATGGCATTGGAGATGTTGTATTGACATTTTTGTTTCCTTACTTATTTTTGTCCTTTTATTAACTTTTTTAAAAAATGGAGCAATAAAAAACAAAAGTAAAAATTGGACTAAATATTTATTTCTAACTCTATCTCAGTTCATTGTCAACATAAGAAAAGTAGTTCAGATGTAACTGAAATAAATACCACAAAACCAGGAAAACCCATGCCAATGCAGCTTTATGGAAACAGGTGATGGAGCATGGAAGTTGTATGTCCATTCAAAATGGGCTTCAGATACTTGATCAACAAGGGTTCCTGAATTTGAAGCTCCAAAATGAAATAAGATGTGACCAGTATCTTGATGACACTCAAAATGAATTTGTAATTTAAAGGAAGATAATTAAAAGAGGTTGAATTCTCCCTGCCAGATAGACGTGTATACCCATTAGGGACCCACAGACTGAACAATCTTGGCCACGTAGTCTTGTCAAGAAACTTAGAGGATGTCAAGGAAAGTCAGTTCCCTGTTATTGTCAACATCCACAGTAAGGTGTAAACTGACATACTGAGTGTTTAACCACTTTAAAATGTTATAACAGTGTACAACTGAATGAAATGATGCAAATGTATCGTCAGGACAACTTCAGTAAAATGTAGGTAATTGACCTGTTAAGTTACAAAGCTTGTTGCAATAGAAGACAAAAATATTTGCTAAGATAGGCAAGCCTTACCTGTAGGTCCAGGGTTGACAGGGTTCTGGAGCATCACACTGCTTCTGTTGCTTTTTTTTTTTTATCATTTATCTATCTTTAATTTAAATCAAATTTGTTTTGGATGACAGCAAGATACTGGCCACATCTTATTCTGATTTCAAACATCAAATTCAAGAGTCTCTATTTATCAGATGTCTGATGCCTGCTTTGAATGGACACAAAACATCCATGCACCTTCACCTTTTTTTCTTAAATCTCCATATTTTTTCTTTTTTTTTTCTTTTAAATTCTTATTTTAAAAAAAAGGGGCATGATTTATTTTTGTGGAATTTTATTTCTTTGCATCTGAGTTGGTTTTCTTATCTTGACAATAAACCAAGGTAAATTTCAAAACCTGTATTTTTGCATGTGTGTGCTTGTGGTAGGGGCTACTAGAATTTAAGCTTTGGTTCACCAAGTTTCCTGTCAATTTTTGTTTGTTAAAAAAAACAAAAAAACACAGTTTTTATCTTCTATAAAAATGTGTCCATAGCGTTATTCTTTCCAGATTTCTTCAGTGGCTTGCATGTCAAGATGACGGAAGTGGTGGAGGGGCGACTGAAACAGTTATTTTCAACAAATTTCGATTTAAAAGGAGTTTGGTTTATTTATTTTTTGCAGATAACATGGCAGCAGCAGAGATGAAAAGCTGTGGCTCAGAACAGGTGAGGGAGTTCACTCCATTATATTTGGGAGGGGGGATGAGAACTGATCTCGGAATTCAGAGCCAACAAGTTGTAAAAAAAAACAAAAAAACAAATAGGAAATGCAAAATCTTTTAAATGTTTGAATATTGTTGAAGATGTTGTTTTTTTGTTTTCATTTTAAGTTTTTTCTTGGAAGAAAAAAACCCGTTGATTTACTTAATTGGAGAGGAAATTTTCTATCTTATGAAAAAGTTCAACAAAATGTTTGAAACTGATTGTTCTTCGTTCTTTTTCAAAAAAAAACTTTTAAAATGTCTTTTAATTATTTATTATTGTTTGTACATGTGTATAAGTGGATTGGATGAGCAAAGAATCTTAATTTAAATGAAGATGGGGGTGGGATTAAAGTATTTGGAAGAAATCTATACTAGAGAGCTGGTACAGAAGAGCAGCTGGATATGGACTGGATCTGCTAGGGAATGAATCATGGCTGCCATTATGAAGAGTGAGTCAGCACAGTAGGCTAGTCAACCACACACTTAATTAAGTAGGATGTATTGTTACTGAAGTGAATATTGGGGGTCAGGGGTAAGTCAGTGGAATATGAACTAATTGAAGTTCTGGGTGTTTCTGTTTGTTTTTTTTTATTTAAAAAATTTAAGCTCTATAGTAGTGCAAAACAAATGTTGTTAGAATCTTTATCTTTCTGAATCTTTTGTGGGTTATAATAACAATGTCATCCCTCATAACTGAAGATGGCATTGTACTCTTATGTAGTGTAACCTGGTGTTGAAGAATATCCAAGACGATCAGACAGCTTACCAATTATACTGCATGAGTACTTGGGGAGAACTCCAGCAGAACTCTTCATTTTTACACCTGAGAGGAAACTGGAGAACCTTGAGGACCCTTTTGTAATCACTGATTGACTTTCAACATTTCTGTTGTCCAATTTCTACTCTAGCTTGCCCTGACTTTGTTCATGGGTTTTTTGGCATTCTGATATATTCTCTAGCACCCCCCTCCCCCCCTCTCTCACCATTGTTGTGAGGCTTCTTGAGTATATTTAATCATGTCTGTTAATGAGTCATTCTCCATCTAATACATTTTAGCTGTATCCTCCTCATCATTTTGCTTCCAGTCATCATGCTTCACCATACTGACACTAATTTGGCATTTCACTTAATTAGCTGCCATGAAGTCTATTGATAACTGAATTCTGCTTGAATGTTTTTTTTTTTTGTTTCTTTCATAGCCTCATATTCTTTGTATTCCCTGACATCTGGGCACTGAGGATCCATTATTCTAATGATTTTGAGGTAGGGGGAGATAACCCTTGCTTATAAACAGTTACAACAGCCAAATGGAACTGAACTAGCTACATCACACACACTTTATAATCTGCACACCATGGGTAGAAAATAATATATCTTTGCAAAACTTGCATTGGATCCCCTTCCTTTTAAGTAGTTTTGCTTCCAGAATGGCAACCCATGTTACTGTTTTTTGGAGGCAATTGTGGAAGAAGCCAGCTTCAACCCTAAGATAGACTGTATCATTTTTATGGCAAAATACTTTGTGTCTGGACTATTTTCTTACCCATCAAACCTTAGACTGCTGGTATGCTGTTTTTAGTATTTCTGTCAGACATTAGCGTCTATCACTTACGATTAGCTAAACACTTTACTATAAAACTCTCTTGATGTTTAATGGTGCCAGACTGAAAATACCCTGTAATTTGATGTCATCGTCAGTTTTACATGTAACACTTTTTTTAGCATGAAAATTCATTCTCTGGTGGTGGTTTTTCTCAGCTAATAATTAAGCTGAGAGCATACCAGCCAGTGTGTCTGGACATGGTTCACCTTAAATTGTAGCAAAGTATAATAGAGTGATTGCTTTGTTTCATTTTTCACCAAAACATTCCGACATTTTTATCAGATAACAACACATCCTGGAGACAGATGAAGCTGTTCAATACGAGGTTACTATTACCACTGCTATTATTCTGCATGCAGCTACTACAAGAGTAAAAGACTTGCATTGAAATCGGTATTTTCTTGAGCAACGATTAGCCTCTCTAGTCACCATGGTTTTAGGGATTGACATCTGTGTTGTGTAGTATTACTCTGTACTACTGTATCTGATAACCATTTTTTTTTCTTTCGTCCTTGCTCAATTTGACTTGCAGCCTGATGTTCTATCATGCCAGCCACCTCTTGAACAGTCCGGTCAGTATATTACACACGGATATAGCAATCCTCCATGTTCCTTTCGTTTTTAGTTTTCCTTGTGATTCTTTCGTCAATGTAGCACTTTGATGTTTGCTTTTACCTTTGTTGGACAGCAAATGCCTGTGTGTTGTGCATCTTATCAGTATTTGTCAGAAAGTGCCACCATGGACAAAAGTTAGAATATTTGTTCCACTCTAACTATTGAAAACCTTTATATTCAAGTGTGTATTTGAAAAAGATAGTGGTGCACATTCAATGAGATGCCATCCTAGTTCAGTGTCTCAGTGTTTTCATGCCCATGTACAATGATTAGCATCAGTCTTTCATGGTCAGTAAACCAAGCACAATCATTTTAGTCAAGAAGTATTTGCTATCTTCATTCCATTCCCACTGTACATGGGCTTCCTTGCTCACAAACACTGAGCCATTGTAATAGTTTTCTTATTATTGTTATTCTTATTTATGTTTCATGTTGATTGATATTCTTCTTTGCTGAAAATAGCAGTCTCCAGTTCATTAGGTTCCCTCTCTTTCTTTTTTCCCAAACCAATTTTTAACTGTTTAGAAATTTGCATTTAAATATTTGAAACTTAAAATTTTAACACTTTTCTTGATAATAAATTGGCTTCTCACAGGGATGCTTGTGTCTAATCCTTCATGCAGTTGATTCCAAGCAGACATAATGGAATAAATACTGTAAAACTCTTCAGTTGCTGATTATTATCATTTTTCTTATGTATACTTGATCTGACTTGAAGATTTATTGATTATGTCTGTTTAATCAGTGTAGAAACCTACCTATATTTCCACTCAACTCTCTGCCCCTCCTGCCTGTTTCAACCATTTCACTCAATTTGATTTGTTATTGCAGTAGCATCATGAAGCCTAAAATCAACTTGTGACTGCAAACCTTTGCCAGTTTAAATTGAAAAATGGGAAAAGTAGAGATGCAGTGTTTGTTTTTGTGCATGGCTCAGTAAGAGTTGATTAATGTCATTGTGTTTGGAATGAACTTTGATTTAAAAATATACATATATATATATATGGCAAATGTTTTTGAGATGTATACGCTAAATGATTTTTTGGTATTGCGATGTAACAATAAGATTTAAGTATAGAAATCCAGCAGTTGATTGCATAGTGATGCTATGAGGGATGTTCAACTGAAATCTATCCAGATACCATAATGGCAATGCTGTTTTGGCTAGGCTTCATTTGAATGTTTCTAGTATGTCATCCTCATTGAAACGGTCTGTGCTCATTGTGACTAATGATTTCTGTGTTAGGAAAAACTGTATTTGCTTATTATTGACATTTTCAGAAATAATAATAATGATAAATATTATCATCATCATGAAGTTAAAATGTGAAAAAAGTTTGGTGAGTATTTCTGTTATATAGACATTTTAAAATTCTATAATTCTTCATTTTGAAAAGTCCTGCCCAGATGGCTAAGGTCTAAAGACATTTCACACTAGTGAGCTAGATAGGTGTGATTTGGTCCATTATTAGCACTGGTGACCAAGAAAGCAGTTACCTATGTTGACAGAACCTTCTCCACATACCAAAACATCCCACTAAAACTCTGCATTTTCAGATGTGGGAGGAAAGTGGATTGTCTGAAGTATATATATATATATATATGCCATCTAGCTGGGGCACCTGGTGCTGCACAGGAAAAAATGGCTTTTATATAAAAAGTTTTATCATTTTGAAAAACAGAAATTTTATTTGTTTAAAAACAGTCATTTAATGAGCATTGTGCTAATGACACATTTCTTAACATTCTATAAGCTGTACACTTGTTCAATAAGAGCTTCTTCATACCAGCCAACTCTTGAGCATCCAATGTACAGTTGTCTCTGGGAAAAGCAGGGACTATCCAAACTGAGACCAACAACTTTCATTGATTGGCCCTGTGATCATAGCAAAGCTGAGTTTTATAGGGAACTGGATTCTCTTGAATTCAAAGGGATTGAAACCAGGCTCTGGTACCCTTGAATCCTGCCTTTGATCTTGAGCTACTGTACCTTCATTATAATTTGAGGCTGCTAGGTTGCCTATTTTGAATGAACGCAGTGAACTAAGTGTAATCTATAAGGCTTTTGAAAAGTGGTCTTAGGTGGCCTCAAAATGACCATGGCCAATGTGCAGTAGCCTAAAACCTTGCCCAAGTTCTGAAGTACCTACACCCAAACATTTGGGGCCTCCAGGTGCTATGGTTCAGCCATGAGAGAGTAACAAACAAATGCCCAAACACTTGAAAATATGTACTAGATAACAGTGTTCATCTGCAATTTTTTTCACCAGTTTTTTTTTTGCTAAAAATTATGTGAAGCTACAAATTACAAACTAATGTGGCATCTATCGGTCAAGTCTTGTCAACATCACTATTATTGCTTATTACTTTATATATACTCAGTATTGGAATTAATTATGGAAACTCAGAGAGTATGCACAAATACTGAGTTATTGCAACTGAAAAATCTATATAATACACACACAATGCATTATTACAGCAAACATACAAAAACAAAATTCACACAGTGCATTAGTATTTGGTATGTGAACTCTGCTTTATATAGAGCAGGACACCTAGTTTCAAATATCTTGTAGCACTTCCTACAATTCATCCTAGGTGTTTAGTTGTCATTTGCCTTTCGCGCTAGCCATATAACCACATATAGTTTCAGCGATGTTCTTATCAGGACTCTGTGCAGACCAAATCATCTTTGTGAGTGTTCCATCAGCAGTTTTACATTCCAGATAGTTTTTCTCCACATTGGCTGTATGCTTGGGGTCATTGTCATGTTGGAAGATGAATCTTTGCTCAATGAGATCTCTTCCTGAGAGAATGGCAAGGGGAATAAGAACCTATCTTTACCTGTCAGTATACTTCTGATTCTATGCAAATCTGACACTGTTGGCTGATGTGGAGCCCCATACTTGTATTGATTCGTCTCCATGTTTCATTGAAGCTGTTGTACCACCTGCTCACCCCTTCTCCCACTCATACAAACTGCTGTTGATTATTGCCAAACAGTTCAAACTTGAACTCACCTCATATTCAAGGTTTCAGGCAACTACACATCCAATGAGACCACTTTGCTCTTTTGTGTATCTTACTGCTTTCAAAGAAATGTTCACCCTTGCACTTGCAACTAGGTCATTTGCAAGATCTCTGCTGGCTCATTGTCTATCACATAGAGAACATACACTAGAGTACTTAACATCAATTTTGGAGAGTTTTGTATATCCTCAGATTTTTATGTAGAGCTGCTTCTGAAACATGAAGTCAGGCTGCAATCTTCTGCATAAAGCAGCCTTCACTAACTAAATCTTCGATTTCTATACATTTGTCATGTGATATTTCCTTCCCAGAAACCATAGCATTCACCACACTACAATGATATCACTTATAGTTCACCTGCAGGTCTGGCACTTTCCAATTGCTTGCATACATGACAGTACTATGGAGCATTTCATCAAGTGTTATTTGCTTTTTATACCAAGTGTTTTCTTTGTTTCCATAATTATTTTGAATACTGTATGTGTATGTACATGTATATATTTTTTTCTTTTTTAAAAATTAAATTTGATATAACTGTTTAATTGGCATACAGTAAATGGTCAAACTTGTCAGGTCTGTTTTTTTATGTTAGTAGTAAAATCAAAGTGATACAATGGTAAGTTCACCTGTTAACTGATTGATGTCTGAGAATTGGGTTTTCATTAGAAGCTGAATTTTTTTGGTAATGATGAATATAAAGGCACTGCAGATGTCAGCTGTTGAAGCTTTAGTTAAGATGCAGATGTAAACAAAAGTCTGGTTTATCATGTTGAATCTCAGTTAAGTTTCCTGGCTATTAGGATCCATAGTAGTCATGTGTTGCTTGTTGCTTGTGTGGATTTCTCTACCATGTTTCCATATAAATAAACCAGCACCTGAGGGGAAAAAGGCTTGAAGAAACTTATAGGCACATGTTACCTGCGCTCATGTGTACCTCGGAAGCCAGCTTTCCTTTCATTGGGAAACACACTATCTTGTCTTTCTCACAGCTGATCTATTGTTTGTCAGAGGTCAATGAGCAAATAAGAGTTACAACTGTGGAAAGTAAACAGTTTAAATGAATATCTTGATAACATGTTATTATAATTCCAAAGTGTTAAATCATGGTACCCTGGTGTTGCTGGTTAGCATAGTGATATATGGGTTTGGCTGCAGCCAGACACACACAGGTATGGTATTAAAGGGGCAACCAGTCTTATCAACTTATCAGATGCTGTTTTTATGAAGTATGTTTTGTTTATGCATTAAAGTAAATTAAAAAAAAATATATTTTTTTAAAAAATCTGTTTAAATCAAACTTTGTTGTGTTTGTCATAAAGAAATCAACTTATGCATACAATGGAATTAACTTTAGGAATGTATAAATACCTTGTTTTACAGTTGAATTTTATATCATTTTAAGAATTTGTACAGCTGCTTGCTGTCAATACTAGGAAGAGAAAATGTGAAAGTTACGGAGTCTAATTCAAACTGAAAGTTTCTCAGTATGTGAAACCATGGCAACAGAGAAGCTGGTCGTGTGTTTGAAGTAGATGAAAAATCTGAGTGAGAGTGCAGAAACAACAACTGAAATTAAAAGAAATGTTAAAAACTAAATGAGCCAGGAGGGGTGGATGTGCAAAGTGGCCAGCATTGGAAGATCTAAAGGTTTAAATTATATCACAGAGAGATGTGGGCACTCAGTATCCACAACTCTGATATACCTTCAGATGCAGCAAATGGCCAAGCAGATTGGTATTGCCAATTTTACGGGAGGATTTTCATTGTGTTTCAAGTTCATGAAATTAAACAGATTATCTGTTAGAGCTGTGATGACTGTTGGCCAAAAGCTATCTGTAGACTGGGAAGTTAAAGTGGAAAGCTTCTTGGAGGTTATTTAAAAGCTCAAGGTAGATTTGGACATCCATACACTGTATTTCCTCAGTTACATGGACAAGGTTCCAATCAGCTTTGATGTGCCGCTGTCAAGGACTGTTGAAACAAATAACTCGCCAACCATCAGCATCATGACTACAGAACATGAAAAATCAAAATTTTGTCATTGTACTGCCCTGCCTCAATGACGAGACCAAGGTCAAGCTGATGGTCATCTTCAAAAGAAAAACGCTGCTCAAAGAGAATTTTCCCTCTGGTGTTTTTGTGAGGTAAAATAACAAGGGTTGGGTGAATGAGGATAAAATGGAAGATTGGGCTGAAAACTGTTGGCAGCATTGACCAGGGGACCACCACCTTCAAAAAAAAATTGTTCTTGGTAGTTGACTTTTTCAGCCATAAGTGCAACTCTGTTAAGAAGAAATTGAAAAAAAAAATTGACATTGAAATAGCTGTGATTTCTGGAGGGCTTAGAAAACTGCAGCCACTTTACCTCATCATAAACAAAGTGTTTAAACTGAAAATCCAGAAATGTTGGGGAAAATGTATGACATACTGTGAAATAAGTCGAAGGTACACAGTCCTACTGATCTGCAAGCATCTGCCTGCTGCACTGCCATATCATGCACAGAGCATCTTTTGAGTCATTCCATGGATCAAGCATTGACATTGTTTACAACTTAATTCAATGTTTAAATAGCATATTTGGACCTACTCTCAGCATGGCTAAGGTATATATGTGAAATATTTTCATTATTACTTAAATCTATAACTAAATGGTGAACATTGAACTTGGCATGGTCTATATGATGGAGCAGTGTAGGGAATTCAGTGGTTAGGTTGAAGGCAAAATGAAACCAACTCAGTTTGGCGTGGTTTCTTCTCATCACCACCAGTGCAGATTTTCTCCCACATCTAGAAATGAAAGAGTTTCTGTAGACTCTTTATGCAAAAGGTAATGGCAAACCACTACACCTTAACTTTTTGCAGACTGTAATGCAGTTTGCTGCCTGGGTGGCTAGTCATCGACCCCCTACAATGAACAAATGGCTGCAAGAGACAGGGACAGTGCGTATACTATTCTAAAATCATAGCTGTAATCTAAGGCTAAACAGAAAGACTAGTTATTCAGGTTCTTTCAGTATTTTTCCTGCCAAAGAAAGAAAGAAATCATTGACATTGAAAATAAAGCTTTGAATTTGTAATCAAATGGCATTCTGCATTACTAAGGGTTTTTTGTGTGTTTTTCTCTCTCTGCATGAACCCTTGTTTTACTGGTTTTGAGACAGACATTTGAGATTTTTCTTGGAGCCAGGTTACATTTTATAATGACGTACATGTAGCCCTTATCTTAAAGCTGCTAAGTCTTTGTTTAGAACAAGAGCTCAGCATGGTAGCAGCAAAAGCTGAATTTGTTTCTAATAATGACTTTTTTATTCTGAAATTTTTTTTTGGTTTCAAAAATATGTGTGTATAATGCTGTACTTTTAATCTTAAATTATATACTTGATAATTTTGTCTGTCATGTTTTGTTTCATAGTTGACAATAGATGAGATATAGTTATAAAGGAAGCTTTAAAGAATGTTTCTTTTTTAGCTTTTGAAAACTTTTGTTTTAATGATGCATGTATATGATGTGAATCAGAAGTAGTCAGCACTATCATCTTGATAAATATAGCAGCACATCGAATGTTAAATTTCTGTGTTAAGATTTGTTTTTCTTTTATCTTTCTGGTTTTCAGATCTTGTGGTTCACATTTGTGTTTATTTACAAGTCTAATGAATCCCATGTATGGAAGAGTATTAGATTTTCACTTCTCCTATAGTAGTTTATGGCTAATTAAAAAAAAAATTAAATTAAATTAAAAATTGGTCATTTAGTTTTCTAGAAATCTCTGGAAAACATTTTTTGTATCGTCATTGAATGTTTTTTGTAACAGTTATTCAGAATCTTCTGCTGCTTTTCTTTTCCCTTTTTTTAAAAATTTTTTTTCGTAATATTTAATTGTTGTTTCACCACCTTAGAAGTGTACATCAGAATATCTAGATCAGAGGTTCCCAACCTTTTAGGACTTGTGGACCTTTTTCTAATACTCAGAAGACCTACGACCCCCTGCTACACTTCCATAATTGAAAAAAAAACATCAAAGAATAAATTTAGCAAAGAAATCACATAAATAAGAATTTTATTTGAATATATTGACAGTTCGGTGCCCAAGTTTGCCTAAAATAGAGCTGGCTAGTGTGCGTCCGGCCGAAGTCGCAGTCCAGTCCTTATAGCGTGCTCTGCCCCAGGGGTCGTGGTCCGAGTCTTTTAGCTGCAGGCCCCAATGGCCTTAGCCAATGGGAGCACGGCTCGATTGTGTCAATCTTACTGTGGTAACAGTTCAAGTTCCGGCCTTTGTCGCCAGCGTGTATTGTCCCTGTTTCTATGAGGGTGGCAGAGCGACAGGAAGCTGTGGGGTAGGGGCCGGTGATGCAAGTGTGTGACTGCAGATGCCTGTGATGCAACTGGGAGTGCCTGCTGGGAGACAAGCCTCACACCTTCGGTGCTCGGCCTCCTGTCGGTGATACCAGCGTATTGGACGCAGGCTAATTTTCGTATACTATTTTCTGGAAAAAAATGCGTCTTATAAGCTGGCAAATACGGTACATACGCACAAAACAGATACATACTCTTGAACAGTTTCTTGACTCAGTCATACAACAAAAATGAAACTTCCAGGGTTCCACAATCCCCCATAAAACATTTGGCGACCCCCCTTAGGGGTCACGACCCACTGGTTGGGAACCACTGATCTAGATCATTCATCTAGCTCAGTCCAAAGATTGGTAGATGTCAGGAGAGACTGGTGGGCTATTCAGACCCCCCCCTTTGCAGGTCATATGAAATGCTGAGTCCTGTACCCATGGGTGACATCACACACAATCCTAGAAGAAACCCATGTAATGTGGCCAGCTGGTGGAGAAGAGCAAGATAACATGTCAGAGAGATACACCAAACCAAGCTGCTTCCAATGGGAACTTAACTCAGGAACGATCGATACTACTGTACTGCTCAAAGATATCCACAGAAACCTATTTCTGCACTTTCCACAGAGTTTCCAGCTTTATCCCATAAGTTTTGAGCATTGTTACTAAAAATAAATCTCTTGAGTTATGCCAGTCACTGATTATAGCCAAAAAACTTGAAGTTGCTAACTTTGTACACGATACGTTGCTGGTCTGTATTAGATAGCTCTAAGGCAGGGAAATTCTTATCTTATATTTGCTGCTTAATCAGTAGTAACACAAAGGTTTGTTAATATTGAATTAAAACAAACAAACAAAAAAAAAAGAACAGACTATTAAAGAATCAAATTTGTCACTTAATCAAGATTTTATTTCTGGGATAAACAGTTGAATGAATATAATTCTGAATATTAAGGTAAATCCTTCAGCTGCAACTTATGTTTTCTTTTTGTCATTTTAGAGAGGAGGGCAGCAGAAGTGAATAAACCTTTGCTCCCTTAACATCAGTAGAAAAAGGGTTACAAAAAATATTTTTAATTAAAACTTCAACATTGCATGTATAAGATGATGTACAGTTGCCATGGTGCTATGCATTGTTTTACTTTTGCAATTAAGACTTCTTTTCTGACTCACTTAAACAAACTGATGATTGGCCCATTCACATCCTCAATCTTGTTCTGCTGCCTGTCTGTCTAGCGGTGAAGAACAGATCATTAATGATGATCTAGCCTTTACCTAAGCACCAGATTTTGCAGTCTGATCATGTGATCTTCATTGACTCTTGCTGACATTGTTCAATAACTTTGACAGACAATTTCTGCACTTGATACTTGAAATTGTGATAGGATTGTTGTATGTCTTGTGGATTTTAAGTCACTGATCCTGGTCTTTTGATTTTATAATTTTGCAGATTCAGAAACGAGTGAGATTTAGCAGAAATCACATTATCAGGCCAGCAGAGATGGAGGAGGAATCCGATGAAGGTGAAGAGAGTATTGTATGATATGTGGGCAGCAGCAAGAGCATTCAGTCAGTGTTTATCTGTCTCACTTCTAGTCACAAGGGAACTTCGTATCAGCATGTGATATAGCCATCCAGAAAGCTAGCTACCAGTTGTCTTCCCTTGGTTACACCAAGTTTCACATTTCACAAACAGAGGTAGGGTATAATGTTTTGCTGGCTATGCCATTAATGCTGTGGTGTTTCTACTTACATGTTTAATAAATTATTTTCTCTGCACAAGATGACTATAAGAAACTAAAAGTGTGCTTTTTCTGGTTAATTGTTCAAGAAATATCCAAGAAGATACTTGAATTGTTTCTGACTCTATAACTGTTTATGAACAACCTGCATGCAGGGGTTTGGGGACGAATTTTTTCATTAAATGCCTTAAGGAAAGTTTATTAAAAATTTAATACAAACAAACTAGGTATTTTCTTCATGAACTAAGTTTCTGTTCAATTTTGAGGAATTCTTTGGGAATACTTTAAACAGTTTTGAAAGACTTTAATAGTAAGCTGCTTTTGAGTTTAAGTTTGCTTCCCCCCCCAACATTGGGATGTATTACATTAGTATTAGAATCTGTATTTCTAGTGTTGGAAGCATCATGATACAGAATCATTAAAAATAAAGAACAAAAACCTGTTGTTAGTAATTAATAGAAACAAGTATTGTTTGCCATTTTTCTGTTGATGAAAATATACAAATTTACATCTGATGAATTGAAGCGGGCTCTTAGAAGTCACCTTTTGTTGTTCATGAACAGTTGGAGCGTGGTCTTCCAATGTCTGTGCACAGGTGTGTTCACCAAAAACCACACACAAATTTTGCAAAATTAGAAAACTTGTCTAGACTTGTTGGAAAACTTTCATGAATACTTTCAAATGGTTTGTGAACTAACAAAAAAAAAAAAAATTGCTCGTCAACAGGGTTGCAGAGTAGATGCCTTTCATGTTAGGAGGAGATGGATTTTTCCTGGAAATTATGTAATATTGGCACCCAAACTGAAGTGTTAGTGTCATGTGCTGTAGTACGTGTTCAAGAGCACAACGATGTAGGTTTTGTTACATCAACGATGATCAGTTTTATGATCTGTAATTTAGCTGTAAGATGTTTAGAGATTTAACAATCAAGAACAGTAATCACTTGTATGAACAGCAGTTTAATCATAAGAATGATATCCTGACAAATGAAGGTCACATAATTTTCACCTTTTGTGTCTTTCTGTGCACATTTAGGTATGAAATAACAGAGGGGCCAAGTGTTTTTGTTGTTGTTGTTGGTTTACCTATTCATTTAAGGTCCAGTGTTGGCTCTTAGCTTCATATTCCAATCATGTTAGTGGAAAGAAGACTAATTGTTGATATCTGCAATATGTTGTGGTTTAAAAAATGCAATATTAGTCCATTACCATTGTTAGAATTATTGCTTGAAGAATCTGCGAGGTTCACCTGCAATTTTATATTTTTGGAAAGATTTCATCATATCTGTTCTTCAGTGAAAATCTGTATGCCTCCTGGCATGGATTTACTTTTTATATAGTCTTTGATCTGTTACAACCTTGTAAACAATTATGCAGAGATATCAGCTGTTATGAATCTTTAAAAATTTTTTTTCATTTTTAAAAAAAAAATAAAGTGCATTATTATTATTATTATTATTAGTATTATTATTATTATCATCAATTTATAAATATCCTAACTGAAGAATGTCAGCCCAAAGGTTACGTCTTCAAAGGATATTCTGAAGCATATGGTTATTGCTTTTTACTTATTTGAACCTTTTTATGTTTGTCATTTGGAATGTTGACATATCTACCTATCTCTCTCTCTGAGTCTCTGAAAATGGTGTAGACTCTATATAATCTCATGAAAAAACTGCAAATATCTGTATTCATACTGCTTATCAGCCAGCCATTTCACCTTTGTTTTGGTTGATACTGATATTCTCCAATAGTCTACCACAAACTTCCTGTGCCATGTGGTCAGAGAGAAAGGCTGGGCATTGGAAACAGTTCTGTATTTAAAGGTCTACCACTGAGAGATAGTTTAATCCAAATCATGGGCAGTAGCAGAGATGTCATTAATTCGAAAGTTTCTACGAACAATCAGCACCTTTTTGAATTGTACCGAAAGATTGCCAACATTTAAATGCACATTAGGGTGAGTACTTCATTGATTAACCTCTTTCTTCATAGTTTATAGGCAGCACAGATTTCTTGTTAGAGTATCTTGGTTCTAAAAGTTGTTTTTCTATTTTATAAACTAATAATAAATTAATATTAAAAAGTGTGCAATGCATTTATTACCAATCAGTTAATACCCTTTTATATGCCTGCCTTTTAAAAAAATTAAAATGTATCTTTAATATAGTTGGATTTTTTAATAGAAAAAGAAATCTCCATGTTATTTGTGGTCTTTTTATTTACTTGATATAAAGAAAGTGCCAAGTATTTCATATACACATGCATGTATTTGTACTTATTGTATAGATAGATCCTTTGATTTAATTATTGAACTTTTCTTTTGTTTTTGTATTTACATTTGTTTCTCATCCATTTTTTTAAAATTGTGTTTTTCGTTTTCTTTGTATTAAATGTTGCTCATGAAATTCGTTTTCTGCCTTACCAGGTGTAGGTGTATGTGTGTGTGTGTGCATTATTATTATTATTATTATTATTATTAGTATTATTATTATTATCATCAATTTATAAATATCCTAACTGAAGAATGTCAGCCCAAAGGTTACGTCTTCAAAGGATATTCTGAAGCATATGGTTATTGCTTTTTACTTATTTGAACCTTTTTATGTTTGTCATTTGGAATGTTGACATATCTACCTATCTCTCTCTCTGAGTCTCTGAAAATGGTGTAGACTCTATATAATCTCATGAAAAAACTGCAAATATCTGTATTCATACTGCTTATCAGCCAGCCATTTCACCTTTGTTTTGGTTGATACTGATATTCTCCAATAGTCTACCACAAACTTCCTGTGCCATGTGGTCAGAGAGAAAGGCTGGGCATTGGAAACAGTTCTGTATTTAAAGGTCTACCACTGAGAGATAGTTTAATCCAAATCATGGGCAGTAGCAGAGATGTCATTAATTCGAAAGTTTCTACGAACAATCAGCACCTTTTTGAATTGTACCGAAAGATTGCCAACATTTAAATGCACATTAGGGTGAGTACTTCATTGATTAACCTCTTTCTTCATAGTTTATAGGCAGCACAGATTTCTTGTTAGAGTATCTTGGTTCTAAAAGTTGTTTTTCTATTTTATAAACTAATAATAAATTAATATTAAAAAGTGTGCAATGCATTTATTACCAATCAGTTAATACCCTTTTATATGCCTGCCTTTTAAAAAAATTAAAATGTATCTTTAATATAGTTGGATTTTTTAATAGAAAAAGAAATCTCCATGTTATTTGTGGTCTTTTTATTTACTTGATATAAAGAAAGTGCCAAGTATTTCATATACACATGCATGTATTTGTACTTATTGTATAGATAGATCCTTTGATTTAATTATTGAACTTTTCTTTTGTTTTTGTATTTACATTTGTTTCTCATCCATTTTTTTAAAATTGTGTTTTTCGTTTTCTTTGTATTAAATGTTGCTCATGAAATTCGTTTTCTGCCTTACCAGGTGTAGGTGTGTGTGTGTGTGTGTGTGTGAGAGAGAGAGAGCAAGTTAACAGATTTACTAATTTGTTGAGAAATCTTCAGATTATTGGCAACCACTCTTTAACAACCTGCCAGGTAGAATATTGCACATCATTCACTCAGGTAATCAGTAATATGTAGCTATTGGGTGACTGGGTGAAAACAATTGCAATGGCTCCAATTTCATGAAATTTATCAAGTTGACTGTGGGTGGTAACGCTGGGCATAAAGGTGTAATATTCAGTAAGTGATGATTGTGTAATGTCTGTGACAACGTTACTCTGTAAAGCACGTTGATATGTCATACAGCGACGCTATTTCAACTAGGCTTCATTTGAACACCCTATTTAATGTTTTTTTTTTTTTAAATTTAAGACTCGTACCTAAGTAACCAATGCTCTCTTGATATGGGAGGCAAAGCTGCTGCAGAATACGGTATTGTTTTTCTGGTGCTTAGTACTGCTTTAGGGTCACTGGACTCTCTTTAGAAAATCAAATTTCAATTTTTAAATTTTTTTATGTCAAGCTTTGTTTATTTTTAATATACTAACCTGGAAAATTGTTTATTGTAACTCCTGCTTCACTTTCTTATAGAAATTCTATGACGCTGGTTAAATCTAATGTTTCAGCAGCTAAGAGTCTCTTGAAAATTGAGATATACAACGTATTGTATTTCTATCTGTGAATAACTAAACTGATGATTCCCACAGTGCAGCCTCTGAAAGTCTGGATGTGATGCTGTTCTATTTTTCTGCTTTTAGGACTTTAAGAATTTGCTGCAGTCCAAAGATCCAAAATTTGCATCATCTAATTCTGGGCTTTTATAGTCTTGCATTATGGGAATGTTTCCTTGGTTATCGATGGATGGAACATTTTTGCTTCATTCCACCTCTGCCTTAAGAAGGCTGCACATCATTTTGGAAGTTGAAAATCAAATATTCTGTAAGGTCAAACTTTTAAAATTCTTGTCGTTTATCTTGAAGGAATCCTGGAAAAAGAAGAAAAAGGAAAACCACGTTGTTTATGTAAAGATAAAGGGGTATCTAGTGTGCTTTATTATAGTTATGTAGACACGCCTCGTTCTTTTTTTAACAATATCCCCTGGAAATTTTTTTAACAACTTTTAGATTTTCTTTCAAAGAATCTCAAATTTTTTGGATAATTTCTGATTTCTTTCTATTACGCAAGTTTTGTCAGATAATATAAAAAGGCTGTCAAAGAAAGTAACATCTTTTTTTTTAAATCCCAAATTCCTTTTCAGATGCCGTTAAGAATTAAAATATCTACTTCAGTATTCAATTTTCTCCCCCCTCCCTGATTTACATACAAGCAATTTAGGTCCAAAAATAACCCTGTCCGTCCAAGTTATTTTCTAATTTTCTCTCTCTCTCTCATTATGTATTCACCCTTTGCCGGTCTTTCCCCCCGCCTCTCGTTCTAAAACAGAATTGGTTCAGTATAAAACAAAAACAAAAAAAAAAAAGAATTGAGTGTACTTTATTTTAAAAAATAAAGGCTGTACTATTCACATCGAAATGGAATAAACTTCAATTTGTGGGCCTTTCTCTGCTTATTTAAGAAACCATGTTAGCTTCATGTTTTTATCAAAGCAGATCTGTGAGAGAGAGAGTCGACCTGGGCCACCTCTATAAGTTTTCAGGGTGTTCTGGTAAGCAGACTTAACCGTTATGTAAACCTGGTGGGACCACGGTCAGCTGATCAGACACCATCTACTGAGACTCTACCTCTCATTAAGAATTTGGGGGAGAGCAAATTCGTAATCCTATTGTTTACAACAAACCGAGTGTACTTTCTGTTGTTTAGTAATATCCTTCGCAGACTTTTCCCTTCTTTAAAGACAAAGAAACGGCATCTAATTCATGATAAAATATCACAATTTGTTTTCCTTTGGTCAACTAATTAAATAGGCAAAGGCGAATCGGCATCACAAAACCTTTAACACCGTAAAAATGTAATGTAGTTAAATCTTTATTTTTGCTGAAAATTGATTTATTTTTTGTTGTTGTAGTTTGTCGAGGTAAAGTGTTATTATTACCAAAGTTGGCAAACGAAGCAGTGGCACTACCTTAGTGAGCCCCCCCCACACACACACACAGAGTAATTAAGCCTTATCTGCATAATAAAGACACAGTGAATAGATAGTTTTACTGTTAAACAAAAATCTCTATCAGCCATTGGGAATGTCCCAAAAACACAAGCGCTAAATGGGATTTGCCATTTGACTGCTGGGGAATGTGATAATACGGCAAAAAATCTTTGGGAATACATCTTGACCCTTTCATACTGGAATCATAGATTGATGCATTAATTTCTTGTTATCTCTTGCTGCAGCCTTTTCGAATGTAATTAATAACTGAATCTCCATTTCACATAAGTTTTTTATTATTATTATAACATCAGTACAATAGTATACTTTCTGAGGAGGTATTGCCATGCGAGTCCTTCCATTTTTCAGATTTTTGCAACCTAATTGTAAACGAATCTACTCTGTATGTTTGTATATTTTATGCATTTTTTAAAAAACAAAACTCTATTATCATTGTGTCGTGTTTCAACAGTACAATTAAAGATGTTTGTGCTGTTTTCTATTTGTTTTTTTTTTAATGTATCAGATTTTTGTGTATTAAGTTCTAAAATGACAGCTGTTTTCCAATTAACTTTTGCAAGTGTTATTATTTTTTAAACATAATATTTATTTATTTATTTGTAGAAAATCCAGCACCTAAAATCTAAGCCAGATGGCACAGATGTTGACAAAAAACCTTAGTATCATTTCTGGTCTGGGAGGGGAGATTTTCCAGCCACAAATGGCTTCAGCAGCAGAAATGTTCTATTGATTTTAAAAAATTTTTTTTGTATGTATGTACAAGCGAGATAGATGTCTGCCTGCCTGGTGTGGCAGTGGTTGGGCGGGTCTCCAAAATGAAGACTGCTTGACCCAGCAGTAGCCGTCATGAATATCCCACTGCGTTAGAGAGGTCCTCTCATGCAAGCTGCACTGAAAGTTTGGTGTGCATTCAAATGGTCAAGAATTACTGCACCTCTAGTGCGGTTAGATTGTGTTTGTACCTTTCACTTGGCTAATGAAAGCTGCCATTGGTGTTCTCTTATGTGCCAGAATTGCACGATGCATGTGATCTGTTTGAAGTTTGTATTCACAGAGAGAGTTATGGGGACCTCTATAAAGAGTGCATTGTTAGTCTGCTGTCGGGCAGGCTGGGAGAGGAGAATCTGTGAACTTTTCTTTAAATTGCCACAACCTGCAGTCTATGCACACTAATTATTAATTTTGTACATACATTATACACACTAAAAGCATAATTTAGTGTACTATGCATTTGTCTGTTTCCAAAGTATAATGGTATGTCTGTCTGTACTTTTTCTTAGATTTCTTTGTGGCTATAAATAAACTTTTATTAATATAGTAAGAATTGTCCATGTAGTATTTTGGTGATTCCCCCCCCCTTTTTTTCCTCCAAGAATCATTGCAGATTACTGGGTACATTTAACAACAACCAGAGATAAGAGAGCACATGTTACTGTAGGTAAAGTACTGACCATCATTTACAGGGTGTAAACCTGGATTCCTCTCTTGTGAGAAAGAGGAAGTCCTAAATATCAGAACATGATTTAAAGTCTATCATGCCTCGGCAGGAAAAGCCCGACTAGGGGGTTCTATCTATTTATAGATGTGAGGGGAATTCCATGCAATTTTCCAGGGAAAAAGAAAAAAAAAATCACAGCATTCTCAACCAGGATCTCAAATTCTCTGAATTATAATTTCAGGAACTTAAATTGATATTAATATTTTTAGGTCTAGTATTTGTTCCTCTGCAGGACATTATGGTAGGATGTGTAGCAACAGTTGTTAACATATAATTCTTCATGCAGTTGTAGTCGACAAGTATTTGTTCATTCCAAATACCCCACCTGCATTCCTGAGGAATTTCTGTTGATAATACTGCAAACGTTTTCAAGTTACTAAATATTCAACTAAAACATTTCAGAATTACCAAGAGGAATCTTAGTATATTTATCATTAATGTTTTATTTATAAAAAGATGCAAAATTGATAATAAAAACTGCATTGTTAAAAAAACAACAGAAAATGAACCTATAGTTCAATAGAATATTAAAATGCTCCAAGAATTTCTATTTACTTTAGTATCTGGGAGGGGAGAAGAAAAACATGATATTGTAGCACCAATGAGAACAAACAAACAAACAAAAATATATTAATTCTAATCACAAAGGTATTGTCTAGAAATATTAGAAAATAACGATTACAAATACAATTCCAAAAGAAAAGCTGCTACAATGTCTTTAGACCATCTTTCTTGTTTCTCACCACCATGAACGTTTTTCATATTTTGTATATAAGTTAAGATCATAACATTGCAGAGGTTTCATTAAAGTCATCTTAAGTTACAGCCAAGAAAACACTCTTGGTTTTTGATTTTTAAAAATGGAAAAAACAAAAAAAATTCTTCACAGCCCTAAAACTGCTGCAAATGCTTTCTAAGGTGAAAACCAAATCCGTCTCTGATCAACAGCATCTTAAGAAGCGATTGGTTAATTATGTACGACTGGTCAAGTCTTCAGTGTAAACCAGTAAAGTTGCTACATATTTGCATAAAAGAAAAAAAAACACGTACATCCAGTGCACCACATGGATGTTAAATAAAACACTGTCATGTGACCATTTTATATGAAATTCTCTTCCTTGCTGAAACAGCCTGCCTGACACCAGTTTTAGGGGGGGATTCTTTCCTAATAAAGAGAATGGAAGATCCCAAAGTTACACCCATCGAGTATGCCACCATATCTGACCAAATGCTTTATTTAACACCATGAGTACTTTGGGAAGGAGTAATTTACAAATTTAGCAATATACATATTTAATATATAATGAATGACAACTTAGCTTAAATCCAACAACCCAGTCTTGGCCGTGTCGGTGAGTGCTAGATTTTAAAACTTGGGTTCTAGACATTGAAAAGAAGGAATAAACTAAGGCTTCATCCACCAAATGGCAAACCAGTTTGGAGGATACGATAATCTGGACTGATGAGGACAAGCGCCATAAGTAATGTGTATTTTAGAAATCAGTGAAGACGAGCTCCCTTTGAAGAAAAAACATTTTAAGGGTCATTACATCACAGATAAAGTGAACTTGACATTGACTTTTACAATTTTCATATTCCATGCTATAATTAGAATTAGAACCATTTTGGTTTTATGCAGTAAGTTACTGTTCACTGGAACCGGTTCATTCATATTACCTACATACGGGTTTTTCTTACATGTGCAGTAGTATATTAAATTGGCTTGCCATGCTCTTAAGCACAATGGATGGATGGATGGATGGATGAAGCAGGCTTTCAAATTTCATTCTAGCCATTTCCTTAAGAATGAAGATTCTTAGCAAGAAAAGAAAGACCTTAATTTAGAAAAAGAAAACAAAAAAAAACTGACATGCCACCTTTATTTATCACATTTTAACCCTTTGAGAAGTACACCTAAGGGGGAGTGGGTAATCCTCTACATTTTCAAGGTTTTTATGTAGGAAGCAGAACATATACAAGGCTTCTTACAGCTTGCAAAACCTTGGAAATGTACTGATGGGAAGGTTTCTTTGTCAATAGACAGGTGTACTCTTCAAAGGGCTAATTACACCACTTTACCATTAAATAAAGGCCTTTGAAAAAAAAAAGTTTGACTAAATAAAACTAGATTTTGATGCAATTTCTAAACTTTACAAAAAATAATTTACTTGCTATCGTTTCAAATTTTACAATAGATAATAAGGTAAACAAAATATCAACTTTAAATATATATATATATATTCTTACAGTAGCTCATTTTTTCCTGTCTGGCAGAGAAATTTCCTAAAGAGGTCAGTCAATGTCTGTATATCTCCCGTGGCCAGGATGACTTGTCTTCATCCTCATACACTGTTTGGCCATTTTGGATTACACCTGCAGTGCAGGAAACTGTCCACTTTGTATAGAATGCCATTGCTCGCAATCTTGCTTGGTGTGACAGGTATGTTGTCCACTTGCATTGTCCCCTTTTGGCTTCGTTTAAATGTCAGTTGCTCACCCTGTCTTGAGTTGATTCTGTGTATGGTCATCTTGCGGATCTCGCAGGGAATGACCATCCTGTTGATGATGTGATGTTGCAAGTACTGAAAAACCCGAAAGACACATTTTAGTCTGGCTGACACACAAAGTCTGTTTCCCCTTTTGTGAGAGAAAACTCGTTACATTATCAAGGTAACCTGTTATTTAGGGAAGTAGATTTCTTGTCAGATTTCCACCTTACACCAGTAGTAGCTATTAATAAGGTTATGGGGGAAATTCTCAAATTAACCCTAACTGCTGTGTTAACTAACATCCAACTTTCTGACACAAAGCAAATCTAATTTTTATAACTGTGCATCAATTTAATTCTCTCATGTACTTCTCAATATGGACCTAAGTTAAATATCTGGTTTGTATACCTTTACAGAATTTTAAAGTAAGATTTTCACCTTTAAACTTTAGTTAATAAACTTTATCATTGCCTGTAATAGTTCTATTTCCCCCCTTAAATCTTAACATAGCAGTGGTGAAGAGTCTTTTAACTGTGTACTTCTAAGCAGGAATGTTATCTGACCTATAAAATGTGCAGAGCCCCAGTCTGGTTTCTCTGGCTCCCACTCTCCACCAAACAAGCTCAGATTTCATCCAAACACTGCAGCCAGTCTAGCCTAGCCTTGTCCCTTCTCATCCACTCAGCTTTTCCTTTTTTCATCTGATTCAGAATTCACCTGAACAGTTTCAGCTGAGGACTCTTATGGAACTTGCAATCAACCAGATTGATTCCCTTCCCCTTTACCAGTCTCTATAAGGGAGACCACCCTGACTGTGAGCTTTAACTAACAAACCAGCGAAGTCTGGATTTATCGAGGCTTTCTAACCCACCACATCCTAGAGATCAGTTGGACTGTTATATGGTAGCTTGCAGGACAGCAGGATGCGGGAGAGGGAACTTTGGTTGCCACTATTCTGTTGTACAAGTTTAAGAATACGAAATAAGCAAAACAAACAAAATGGTTGGTTTTTCTTGGTGTAACGAATTTTACCAAAGAAATATGTAAAAAGAGTCTCCAGTAGAAACAGTTGGCTTTGGCATGAACTTGAAGGGCAGCCATAATGCTTATTTGGAAGATTCTCTAAGGTTGAGAACTATTGGTGAGATAAGAGGCTGAACAGCCATAGACCCAGATGGCAGAATGACTAAACATTGAACAGAAATGTGGTCTCTGGGTTATGACCCCAGCAGCTGATCACTGTGTTCCCTCCCACCACTGGGAAACAAGTCAAGGGGTTAGTTAGCCTTCAGTATGACTCTCAGCAAGTACTTATCTGGAGGGAACATTAAACAGCAACCATCCCACAAACAACATGGAAAGGGATCACCACAGAAGTGGAGGTCTGATGGATGATCTGGGCAGGAATTATGTTGGACCCTGAATGCAATGCAGTGCAAGTATGAGATTCCAGATCCCTATGTCAGACTACACAGAGATGCAATTGGAAATATCACCCATTTAAAATGAAGTTAATACTTGTCCACATTGAGCATACAGGTGCAATCAACCAATATATTCAAACATGGGCCAAATGAAATGGTGCTATGTCTTCTGTGAAATGTTGAAACCTAGTCTTGTTTGAGAAGTGTACACCTCCATTACTTAAGAGTCTTGCCAGACAGGTGCTCTCACCAAACCTTTTGAAGCAGGAGTTGCTTATGTGCTACATGCCCACTGTAGCTAAGTCAGTGGAGATAGTGTTGGACCATTCTTTGATTAACTTATGTTGCATTGATGACGTACATCAGCAGGAGAATCTTGATGGTAGACACCGTGAGTAATGGCAGTACGTTCTTGTTGTGATGTCACTGTTGGATACTTTACTCTGTACTTGTAGGCAATCGTGAATTTTCATAGCATTGCGTAAGGTTTATCTAAGTTACTGGCAGATAGAAATCAGATTCAGATTAAAGTGGCTGTGTAACCATAATAATATTTTGAATTCAAATGAATTCTTTCTTGGCATAAAATAGCCAATTCAAGTGCAAAATTTCAAGAATTAAAAAAAAATAGGAAAGTGGGTTTAAAATGTAGCTAAGTATATAAGAGTTTTAAAAAATAAGAAGAAACACAGAGAAGCCAAATCAAAGAGAGCAAAGAATAAATTATCAGGGTTAGGAAGGGGTCTGTAGACTCTTCGGCATCATTCAAATTAAATTTACGGTCAGAATTAAAAACAGATTGGCACCCAGCAGCTTTACGGAAGCAACTGGAACGGACTGGGGGGGGGGTAGTCACATCGTTGTTGAGGGGAGACTGGTGCCAAAGTAGAACGTTACAGCAAAGAGTAGTTCTGTGGTCTGCAAAGAAATTGATGAGCTGTTTTCATTGAACCTGTTGTGGTGAAGTCTGATGCATGTAGATGAAATGATGAGATTTTAGCACCAGCCATGGGGTGTGTTGTTAGTCCCATAAGTAGGCAATTCCGTGCCTGGGGTAAGGTACTGGTTCTGTCCGGCCCACACACACACATTTACTACAGCTTAAGTTGTTTTAACTATTGAAAGGAAATCTTAATATGTGTAGTAAATAAAATAACTCTATTTTTATTGGCTCCATTTAGGTTACTGAAGACAAAGACAAAGGAATTTCCTGTCTGACTTACGACAGTGATATCTGAGTGGGTTAATATTTTTAAGGAGGACATCAGTAGTGTCGGGAACTGTACATAAAAAAAAAAACAACTTTTCGAGCCCCTGGCAGAGATATATTCATAGATTGTGATGCTCAATGGAGAGGATTGCCAGTTTGAAAGACCAGGTATTACCTCTTCACAGTCCCATAGAAATTGTAGCCAAGCTTCACTTACGTAACCTTTGGGACTAAACGGATTCCTACAGGTGCATTAGAATCTTCGTACGTTCAAGGGGGGCTAAATGGGATCTCAGCAGCACATGCAAGGGTTTGTGGAACTGTCGGAAAACCCACAGGACACTGGACTAAAGCAGACTTCATGCAGAAAACACCGGGTTCCAGATTCAGATTGAAATTCTGCCACACTAAATTCAAGTGCTATACTCTATTTTAGAATACAAGATTTAGGGTACCCTTTACTTTAGAATTTGGAATGGAAGAGAGCACATGTGGTATTGTTAATGTAGTCTAACAGAAACAGAATACAGATGCTTAACCATTTGACTCCTGTAAATCACTGAAATCTCTCTAGTCTGCATATCTGTTTCCCTGGGAGTTACCTCCACAGTGGTAGCCCAGGTCAGTCAGGGTGCAGCTCATCCCTGTGTTAATGACTGGTGGGGCCTGCCCCCAGGAGATAATAAAAATATATATACATATATGGATGCCCAGCCTGCCATGGCAAATGTGGATCAGAGTTGACAAGAGTACTAAGAGGGTTAAAAGTGTTGTATTTATATCTGGGGTGAGCTGAGCCAGATGAAATGAGAACCAAAGTAGAACTTGAATTGCTGCCTAACAGAAGACAAATATTCCATCACCTCTGTAAATAATGTCAGGCATGAACTGATAACAAAAATATTTTGAGGTCACACCAAGTGCATTATTGTAATAATAATAATAATAATACCTTTGACTCTAGTAGTATTTGCTGATTGTAAATCCTGGATTTTACCTACTGTATGCTGTAATCTCTATGAAAAACTATAGCAATGAACCTGGAAAACTGGAATAAATTCACTTTGCAATTCCATTTTTCCTATCTAATGTAACATTTATGGGAGAGGTTGGCAAGGATGTAGACCGATGGAGTGAAAAACAAAACAACAAACTAAGCAATTATATATTTGTAACAAATAAAGTAGAAATATTAGCCAAGGCAACAAAAAAAAAAGATAGCAAACAGATGTTTGGCATACTGTAAGATAATCATCTAAAAGTAATGTATACACTGTTTTTTTGTAACTTATTCCTAGTAAAACTATTATTAGCAAAGGTATCCAATAATATATGGCGTGCAGTTTTACATACTAACATTTTCAGTGACAAATAAATTAATAATATTCCAAAAATCTGTAGGTGGATGCGTTATGTAACTACAGAGAGATGACAATACATCAAAAAATCTGGTCCTTACCAGCTTGAGCCTCTCTGGATTTCCCATTAAGCTGTTTAACTTAGACTGATTCTGCTCATCAAAAGCATCATTAGTGGGTGCTAGAACAGTCAGCTGGTCTTCTGATTTTAACAAACTGACCAGTCCAGCTGTCTCCAAAGCCAAGCGAAACTTACTGTAATAGAAAAAAAAAATTTGCACCAGCAAATATGCAGTTTCCACTGCTAGTTTTAGTAAAGCGTTTACTTCACTTTACCTAAATTGCTATCTATTGTCACTGCTGCTCCTCTCTACAGTAGAGGAACACAGACCATGCCAACATATAAAATCCTGTCAGTGGGAAAATAGTATCTGTCTTTTAAATTAACAATAAAAACTTTATTGCATGTTGACCAATGTTGAGAAAATCCATGAACATAATGGATGTGAAAAACGTTTATACTGTTCAGTAAAAATATTAGATGTCCCAGATTTCTCCATTATGCAGGAGCAGATAACGCGACCAGATTATTCGTGGCACTTTAAAATAATTTTTGTAACCTAAGCTGCAGTATCCTCAGAAATCTTTGTTGCCACGGATACTACCACAAAGCCCAGTCAATGCTTCAAGTGCGGACAACAGATACGCCCTGATAGACAAATCTGTTTGGGTGGTGTGGAGATAAGATTCTTCACAAAAACATTAAACAAACAAAACAGGCTTCTAACTGCCTCTTGGGAGTAATAAATACTGCAGAAACGCTGGTGGTGGGGGTGGGGTGTCCACTAGGCGAGCAAGGGTGTAGGGAAAGTTCTGCACCTCCGTCAGAAGTCTACAGGTCAACGCTGCCATCCTACGTGCGATGTCACAATATTTGTCATTTTGAAATGGCCGTCTCTTGTGTTGGGCAAAGCTTTGATTATGATTGACTGCTCATCTGTCATGACAAAATTCTTCCTTAGAGATGAGAGACTGCTAGTCAAAACGGATTGAGGAAGTGAAAGGGAAATAACAACAAAAATTGTAAAATACATCTACAAAAACATCCGTCAAAACACTGAGAACTTTCACTGTGAAAACAGGGATTTTTTTGGTTTTTTTTGTGTGGATGGCAGAATTTGTACAAATACAGAATGGCTGCAGTCAACCCTGATGGCAGAATGGGAAGGAAGGAAGATGGTGTGCCATTTGCAGTATGAACGCGCATACTGTCATGGCAGTGAAGTTTAAAGAATTTCGTGAAAGTTTGTTGGTTATTAATGCAGGTGTACAATGGTTTTATTCCTGCATAAGCACTGCTAAATTTGTATCTAATAATGGGGACTGGGATTCTAATCGTTTCTTTCTTTAGATTTTGGTAAAAAAATGGAGTTGACAGATCAAACGTTTCTCCAGAAAATGAAACAAAAACGTATTACAGTTCACAGGTGTGTTACCTGCAGCACCTTACATCCATTCTGTTCAGTTTAGTAGTTGATGCTTTGCTTTGCTTTGTTTTTGATCTTTCTCTGAAAAATTGTTTTGATGAAATAAGGGAAGCATGGCAAAGGGGTCAGATGAAATCAGGGTTCCTTTATTGAGCAAAGTTAATGTTACAAAACCAGGTTACACAGCAGATAGATAATGGAATGTGGCATTGCCTTTCTTACAAAGCAGTGCTGTCTGATTCATTAGAGATCAAGATTTTGCCCCTTTTTTCTGTTTGTTTGCCTGTTTTGTAAACACCATACACTATCCCTTAATACAGGATCAGCTTATTGTTCAAGTATCAGGACAAAAGACAAAAACTGCAACCGTGCATAGCACTGATGCTATATTTTCTTTAATAATAAACTGGACTATGATTGTGAATGTGTCGCATTAATATTGAATTTTGGGGGTCTGATAAGGGAATTGTCTAAAAACTACCACTTCTTGGCAAACCCCTGTTCTGACTTCTGAAGTCTAAGGGCATCTCAGGGCAGTGAACTAGAAGTGGGCGACTCAGAGGGTAGTTAGTTAGGTATGGTTGGGGTCTCTAGAGCAGGGGTCAGGGTGTGAGCAAAACCTCCACTGCATGTACTGGAAAACCCTTATCTATACGTAAGTGATACTTCAAAAGAATTAAAGGTTCAAGTTGGTAGTGTCTGCCTACCTGAGTTGAGGGTCAGACTGAATAATCCCCATGAGGGTTTCTTCTGGTGGAATGAGGACTTTGTCAATGGTGTGAATAACTCCATTACCACCTTCTTTGTTGGACCGAAGAACTTGTGCATCATCCACAGCGATCCCCTACAAACCATTATTTGATATACTGCTAATCACACTTATTAAAACACAATAATAAAACATAACAACTGCAAGGCACAGTCAGGTTTTGTCTAAAATATGGAATACATTTAAGCATTCATTGTGTCACACAAGAGGATCTACAGAAGCTGGCAGTCTGAGACGAAGCAGCGACTTTGCACAAACAACCCTGGGCACACACCTGGCTACTGTGTATAAATTCCCCAGACTTGTTTTATTCTGTTAAACTAAAGTTAACCCCCATATTTGCATTTCCTCTTGTTAAAATTCATAAGAGTTTCATGAAATGTTTGGCTAATGTAAATCACACCCAGGTGTGTAGAATGCCAGAGTATGGGTAAAACCATTGTTTTAAGTTGCACTGAATATTGGAACAGAGCATTAAAAGTCCAGCTGTCTTAAAATGATTTTGCAAACTGACAGTAACCAAGGCGAAGGGAAATTTCTGAGCCAATCAGATCGCGTGCAATTTTCTTTTACTTTGATGTTTTCCGCTATTTGTTTCTTTAAACTTCCTCTTTTTTGGGAAGCAGTTATGGACAGAGTTTTTACTTGATGGCATTCTTCAGCAAGATAACTGGCCTGGAGTCCTAAAAAGATAAAGCCCTGAAGACCAAACGTAAAAATCTTAATCCTTACTGATGGATCTACTTACATTTCGGTAAACATTCACTCTTATTTTCACCTGCAATTTATTTTCAAATTTCTGACTGCCAACCATGCTGTCTGTCTTTATCTTGCCATTCAAAATGTGGTAGTTCACTAGTTTTTTCATGTGGTCCGGATGATTTTTCAAGGTTGAAAGATAGTCCTTCGACAAGGCTGAAATTTAGTTAGAGAAAAAAGAAATGATTAAAGAGTTAATATATATATATATAATGGTGACTATAGATGCACGTAAAAAGTGCAGAGATAGAATGGCACAGTTAATGCTACCTCCTGCAGTTGCTGTTGCTGTTGTTGTTGAGCAACGTGGACAGGGATTTTTCTTTAGTGTTGGAGCTGTATAAAAAATCCCTGGTTGTCCACATTGTTGGTGAGAGCTCTTTGTTGCCCCGACCTTGGGCGTGGAAGGTGGCTCTCTTCGTTGAGCTGCAGTTGCTGTTGACATGCTGCAGTTATCCACTAGACAGCATTGCCTATTCTGTGCCCTTAGGGGCCCAGAACTTCCAACTTCAGCAGAGAAAGCCATAGCAGAACCCTTCATTTCTAAATGTTGGAGGAAACCTGCATGGCTGGCTGGCTGGCTGGCTGGTAAAGAAGGGTGGAAAAGCATACCAGGGAGGTAGTAAAACCGAACAGGTACCCCTTTGGATTCAAATTTGGGATGGGGTACCCTCTCTTGGCAGTCCATTGGTCTAAACGCTGAGCCACCAGCTGCTCAAGACTTCTGCAATGAAGCTCGATGTTTTTATTATATGAAAAAGAAGCTTATCAGTGATGTATCCTGCACCAATCAAGAAATCCAGGAGTAAAACTTACCTTTAAAAGCATCATCTGTTGGAGCAAACACGGTGATTTTTTCCTCATTCCGGAGGAATTCTGCAAGGCCGATCTGACTGCTGATGTTAAGAAACTCATTCAGGTTCAGGTCTTTGGCTAATTCATTAAGATTTTTCACTGTAAAACAAAAAAAAGTGGGGGGAAGAAAAGACCAGACTGTGTACACTCGAAATTTCTACCGATTTGATCGATACTGAGAAATAAAGATGCCAGCTTCTGTAGTAATGTGCCACCTGGTCACTGGGTTTCTTCCGAAAGATAAATTAACAGTTTATTGATTGAAAAGCAGAGAGAACTCTATCTGCTAAACTCTAACCCTGATAGTTGGTCCAAACTGTGGATCTGTATCACTTCAACATGTTTGCCTCGAGCTGATTAGTACTAATCTACAGACCAAATATTTCAGTGGGGGTTAGGGTTGTGTGATTTTAGATTTTAAAAAATATTAATAGCATAAATTTTGCAGCCAAATAAACCAATCATGTACAGAACTTCTGCGACTCGTGTATGGGTGCTCACTAAGCATTTGAACAGGTTATATTATGGTGCACGGCAAAGGAAAAGGGGACTGCAACAACAACAACAACAAAAAAATAACAAAGCCCCCATCCACGGAATATAGTCAACAAAATTTAATTTTTTTAAAATTTTCAATAGAAAAAAGTTTGCATTTACCACCAGTACACCACATTAATCATTTATTTAACGTATCCTGAGCGACCAGTTGTTCGTGTTTTACCTTTGTCGGGGATGAGGACTGTATTAATGGCGTGCACTATGCCATTTTTGGCCACCAAATCATGGTCGATCAGCTTCGCCTTATCCACATAGCGGCCATCAAGTTTGCAGCTCACTTTTAATCTGGTGCCGTCCATGTTGGTCAGCCCGCATGTGACAATGATGCCGTCTCCACATATATGTTTTGGTACGATGTGGTGCCTGACCAGAGCTAGAATTAAAGAAGAAAAATTACTGTGGTAAGATGGAAAATCGGCATGTTATTTAGAAGTACCATTTATGAAGGGCAACCATTGTATTGTTATTGTAATACAGATTTTAAAATGATGTAGATATATAAACAGGTTTACTGGAAAATTTACTCTTTTTTTTAAAGAAAGCACCACAATCAGAAGAACCACAAACTTTAAAAAGGTCTCATGCTGTACAAGAAGAAGCTTCTCACAGTTATCCCCCCTTATTTATTTTTACTTGCCAATTACCACTACCTCTAAACAGATAGATGTAGTTCATATCCATAAATGGGTGATCGAGACAAAATACCTTTAACTGCCTCCTTATTTCCATTTAGCCGCTGCAGAACATCTGGTGATAACTTTTCAAATGCTTCATTGGTTGGAGCAAATATGGTAAAAGGTCCTTCTCTCCTTAGTTCACCAAGTAGCCCTGACTCTTTGACTCTCTTTAGAAATAATCTAAAATTGTTGTTTGTATCTCTAAGTATATTCACAACAGTGTCACCATAATATGGTTTTAACACCTGAAGAATAAGAAAAAAGAATCCATTAATGTAAATATGTTAAAACAGTCTTTCATAATTTAGGTAGACTCATACTTTCAACTAAGTTTTTAGTGTTAAGCTTTGCCTTGAAATAAGCACTTAGCCCTCTGTATAACAGGTCAGTTTTTACCTCCTTATACCAGCTAGAACCACCTAGTTGGTGTTTGTGTTAAACTGGCTGTATATTTAGTTGTGATGCAAAATGTGGGGTTAGAGTGATATACAGATTTGTTGTTACCAGGAGTCCTATTAATGAAGAGGGTATTACGTGTCTTCCTCAATGCTCAACCTGTGCTGGGTAATACAGATTTGAAAGGCAGTGGTGTGCAATAACAGAGTTAAATATATATATTTTTTAAATTAGCAATTCATGATAATAAAAACCAAAGAGCCAGAAACACAATATCGGTTTAGTGTTTTCATTAAAAAGATACAGCTATATCCTATTTTCACTATGAATGCATTTCTGGTGTTTTTGCTTATTTACCTGGTGAGAAGTACGACGATTACTTACCCCATCAATGACATGGATCATGCCATTTGATGCTTCCGTGTTTGGACTAATTATCCGTGCACAGTTTACAGTTGCAACCTTCAAAGCAAAAAGTAACCATTAATTTTCACTTTATGATTTTAGACCTAAAAATGCAGAAATAAAAACAAAGGATTTTTTTTTTAAAAAATGAGTTTCTCTTAAAAAGTCTTTTAAAATCATTTTGTATGGAAAAATATAAAACAGGTAAGACTAAAATCTAATAATTACAGAGACTGGTAATAACCAAAATTCTACCAATTGAATTGTAATGCCAAAAATATTCTTCATTACCAATAAACTTGCTCATGTTCAAATCTTAAATTTTTATCTGTTTAAAGAGTAATTAACATCTGTAGATTTTAACAATTAATTAACAAAAAAAACTGCTTATTTTTATAAAACATCCGCAAAATCCTGACAAGTCAGTGAGCATTTAGAATCGTGCCAAATGCCTCATCATCTTCACCAAAATCCTGACAAGTCAGTGAGCATTTAGAATTGTGCCAAATGCCTCATCATCTTCACCAAAATCCTGATAAGTCAGTGAGCATTTAGAATCGTGCCAAATGCCTCATCATCTTCACCAAAATCCTGACAAGTGAGTGAACATTGAGAATTGTGCCAGCTGCCTCATCATCTTCACCAAAATCCTGACAAGTCAGTGAGCATTTAGAATCGTGCCAGCTGCCTCATCATCTTCACCAAAATCCTGACAAGTGAGTGAACATTGAGAATTGTGCCAGCTGCCTCATCATCTTCACCAAAATCCTGACAAGTCAGTGAGCATTTAGAATTGTGCCAAATGCCTCATCATCTTCACCAAAATCCTGACAAGTCAGTGAGCATTTAGAATTGTGCCAAATGCCTCATCATCTTCACCAAAATCCTGACAAGTCAGTGAACATTGAGAATTGTGCCAGCTGCCTCATCATCTTCACCATAATCCTGACAAGTCAGTGAACATTGAGAATTGTGCCAGCTGCCTCATCATCTTCACCAAAATCCTGACAAGTCAGTGAGCATTTAGAATTGTGCCAAATGCCTCATCATCTTCACCAAAATCCTGACAAGTCAGTGAGCATTTAGAATTGTGCCAAATGCCTCATCTTCACCAAAATCCTGACAAGTCAGTGAGCATTTAGAATTGTGCCAAATGCCTCATCATCTTCACCAGAATCCTGACAAATCAGTGAACATTGAGAACTGTGCCAGCTGCCTCATCATCTTCACCAGAATCCTGACAAGTCAGTGAGCATTTAGAATTGTGCCAAATGCCTCATCTTCACCAAAATCCTGACAAGTCAGTGAGCATTTAGAATTGTGCCAAATGCCTCATCATCTTCACCAGAATCCTGACAAGTCAGTGAACATTGAGAATTGTGCCAGCTGCCTCATCATCTTCACCAAAATCCTGACAAGTCAGTGAACATTGAGAATTGTGCCAGCTGCCTCATCATCTTCACCAAAATCCTGACAAGTCAGTGAGCATTTAGAATTGTGCCAAATGCCTCATCATCTTCACCAAAATCCTGACAAGTCAGTGAGCGTTTAGAATTGTGCCAAATGCCTCATCATCTTCACCAAAATCCTGACAAGTCAGTGAGCATTTAGAATTGTGCCAAATGCCTCATCATCTTCACCAGAATCCTGACAAGTCAGTGAGCATTTAGAATTGTGCCAAATGCCTCATCTTCACCAAAATCCTGACAAGTCAGTGAGCATTTAGAATTGTGCCAAATGCCTCATCATCTTCACCAGAATCCTGACAAATCAGTGAACATTGAGAACTGTGCCAGCTGCCTCATCATCTTCACCAAAATCCTGACAAGTCAGTGAGCATTTAGAATCGTGCCAAATGCCTCATCATCTTCACCAAAATCCTGACAAGTCAGTGAACATTGAGAATTGTACCAGCTGCCTCATCATCTTCACCAGAATCCTGACAAGTCAGTGAGCATTTAGAATTGTGCCAAATGCCTCATCATCTTCACCAGAATCCTGACAAGTCAGTGAACATTGAGAATTGTGCCAGCTGCCTCATCATCTTCACCAAAATCCTGACAAGTCAGTGAACATTGAGAATTGTGCCAGCTGCCTCATCATCTTCACCAAAATCCTGACAAGTCAGTGAGCATTTAGAATTGTGCCAAATGCCTCATCATCTTCACCAAAATCCTGACAAGTCAGTGAGCGTTTAGAATTGTGCCAAATGCCTCATCATCTTCACCAAAATCCTGACAAGTCAGTGAACATTGAGAATTGTGCCAGCTGCCTCATCATCTTCACCAGAATCCTGACAAGTCAGTGAGCATTTAGAATCGTGCCAAATGCCCCATCATCTTCGTCAAAATCCTGATCACTGTTTGGTAAAATATTGATCAAGTAAAAAAAAAATTTTGAAAAGTTAATAAGAAATCAGAACTAACAGACAGCCATTGTATCAATTGTTGGTTTTTCAAAATGTTTTGGAGGCATTTTTACCATTTGTGAGAGAATGACTGAGTTATTCAAAGAAAAAAACACACACACAAATATGTATTAAAAAAAAAGAAGACTTACTCCATTTGGATACTTATTGACTCTCAGTATAGATGCCCTATCTCCTGAACCTTTAAATAATGTGGGGTATTCTTCATTTCGTTTAAACAGGGTAAAATTCAGTCGACCAGGAACAATGTGGTATAAGAGAACTGAAGTTCCATCAGTTGTAATCAAGTCTCCCCTACCAATATACAGAGTTAAAACTGTATATTAGTATTATACAGTTAAGGAACTAAAAAAAATTGTGTGTAATGATTCATGGTAAATCTAGAAGAATGTATAGGTTGTTGAAAATGTCAATGTTTATAAATTTTAATGCGTAACACAATGTCAATGACAGTCAGTAATCATAATGTAGAACAACACTGGTGCATGTAGAACATTCTCTCCACCGTATAGAAGTCCCACTTGAAGTATTTATTTCAACTTAAAAGATATGAAAACACTGCAAGTGTGATTTGATAAACTGTTTCTTGCATGCTTTTTCCTATATCTCTGATTTCCCATCTTTAGGCTGCTGGTGTAAAGATGTGTAGACTTCTGGGTTTCTATACCCTTTAGAAGCCCTATACGAGGTACGAAGAGGAGCTGTAGCAATCTCCCTGCTCTGACATCATACATGGGTTCTCTTTACAAAGTAAAAGGAAGAGGAAGATCATTGACCCATTAACATCACTTTTTCTTAATTTTCACAAACCTTCAGACTTCTAAGTACCATAGTATAAATAAATCTAAAGTTTTTAAATACAGCCCTGCTACTTGTTTGCTACTGCAGGTTTGATTAATGATGAGAGTTACTGATAAGCTTGACACTCTGCAATAGCACATAAGGCCTTTAGCTGGCTGGTTGTAAACAAATGGGTTAATCCTGTTTTAAAAGAGAATAAATAAATAAATAAATAGAATGATGGATGCTAGCTCCAGACCTTATCTCTATAAAAGAGCAGGCAGTTAAGTAACATATTCCAGTTCCACATCATATCCTCATATGCAAAAAATTGTTGTCCACCCACCATGGTTGACCTCGGTTACAGTACTGGCTGCCTGTCCCAGCAACAGAGAAGTAGCATTATTATTCGTGAGTAAATCAAATTAAAGCTGTCAAAACATACATATTCTAAGTTATGAACTATTCTGAAAAGTGCTGTGGTATTTGTAACAAAGTGTGAAATTCTAACAGTCTGCTAAATACTAATTCTCAAAGCACACTTAGAAAAAAATGATATGGCTAAATGTGTTTATTGATGAAATGCAGGGGCTTATTAAATCATACCTTGTTTTCCCATGGAATGCTGCATTATTTGGTACAAACAGTGTGAAAGCTTTGTCTTCATCCATCTGAGCCTCCAGATTCATTGCTTTTGCATGTTCCAAGAACCTACTCAACCTCAAATCTTCTGCAGTCTTCATGATATCCTCCAATGGTTTCTCTTTAATGATCAGATTACAGCTAACTTTATAAAACACTCAGCTGTTGAGAAAACCTGGTAGAACTACAATTAAAATTATCAAAATAATAATAGCAATAACATGCAAAAGTATGCAATCACCAGGAAAAATTCTTTTGGTCACATATAACTACTGTTCATAGTGAACAAGGTGAGTTTTAACCACCAATTCTGATTTAAGTATTTGTTTATAATGGCTACTGTATTAGGACTGTGCAGAGGAAAAGTTGTGCTGTCTGTGATCCATACCACTGTTAATTGGTGTGAGCAATAAATGTCTTACCTATTGGCTGGAAAATAAATGGTCTGCATTGGAATTATTCTTAAAGCTTACTGCAGTAATTCTGCTGTTTCTGCTCCCCTGCCATTGTATTTAGGGAGAAATTAATGTGTAAAGGTCTATAGCAGACTGACATGACAGTATCTTTTTGAATTTTCATTATATAAATAAACACTAACATATATTCTGCTGTAAAGCATCCCCCCCCGATATGTGACCATCTAATATATTCAGCACCACAAATTTTACAAAATTTTGAAATCATTGATCAAAATCTTTCCATTATCAGGGGCAAAGTTGTTGTGTCATACACCAATGCTTACAAGGGAGGCAACCCTAGTGAGGATGCACACTGCTGTAGTTGGCGTAATAAAGTTTTCCAACCTCTTCAGAGGAAAATCCCTACTAGACCTTTTCATTTTCGGGTATGGGAGTAAGTCCACCTGGCTGGCTGGCTGGTGAGGGAGTATGAGAAGAAAACATTGCCAAGGGAGGTAAGCCAAAATAAGTTGCTCCCCAGAGGAATTCAACCTTTTTGCCTTTGATCTTCCTTAGCAGTCTAATAGTTTAGCATTGGACCATCATACCACACAGGCTCGAGGTAATGGAATGAACGTGTTGAGAAGTAATTCTCCCAGTTAGAAGTTATTTTATCATCAGCAACTTCAAAGTCAAAACCAAAAGTCTTTACAAGGGAGACATTTTGTATGTGTGTGTGTGTGTGTTAAACAACTGACCATGCGAGAAAACGCTTTCTCTTGAATACAGTTTATATTGGTGGAAACTCTGAATGTCACCAGTTATTCTGTAGTTTTTCTTCAGGATATAGTAAATGGGTAGCTTCCAATTTATAATGTAGATCACAACATATGGATTGAATTAATAAATTGGCTCACCCCCAACGCACCCTGCTTCTCCTCTGATCTTTTCATAACCGGGGCAGCACTGAAACCGTACAAAACTGAAAACAGAAATATCATCGTGGATAAGGAGTGTGACAATCCCTGGTAAAAGAATTCATCCTATCTAGGTTTCATTAGTAACCCGATCAGGGCAGCTTATGGAAATTCTAGCACCCTGATCAATCAAAAACAGACAGATGACCTACTATGAATAAAATTATTTCAAACCACATTATTAGGACACTGTTGCAAAAATAAATCAGTTTTTTATTAGCTGTTTTGTACACGGACACCATTTTCTCTTGACATATTCTCCAGGATTCCAACTGGAGCCTCACTCACCCATTTCTGTCAATGTTGATGGAGATTTAGCAAATTTTCTCAACATATCTGAAAAATAAGCAGTTTATCCTGATGATTAACGAAGCCAAGAGGCCATTAACCAAAATCTATGTCTCGGTAGTGAACAGACGAACTTTCTGCCATCCTAAGGTGTCAAGAAAAAAAACCTTATAAGTCAAAGCTCCCAACTCTTATGGAGCCTTCGTTTATCGGGCCTAGGAAAAAAATAACAAATGAGTGTTCCAAAGATTGAAAACTTTCTATTAACCTTTTAATGATGATTTTCTTATCACTGAGTGTAATGGTAGATAAACTAATGCTGCTTCATTCACCAGTCTCTACATGGGAGACAACCCTGGTGAGGGAGTGGCCACGGTGCCTATCCTGAACCATGGTTTCACCATCTTTCACTTGGAGTTAGGTTACAAGCCACCCTTTATATCTTTTGTGAAAAATTTAAATCCTGGATCAAACTAGAGAAAGTAATCATTTGCATATTTTGAAGAATAAACTGTAGCACCAACAGTTATAAATGCAAAATTTACAATATAAGTTATTGTTTTAAAATAAGGATGTCCCTAAACACTCAGCGCACCCTTTACTGGATCTTGGCTTCAACCTACCCAGTGAGTGTGACCTAACTTACCCTGCTTCAGTGCACTATTACTGTAACTGCTATTTGCATTCTGAATAGGTTTAGTACCACTATTCAAAGCAGGGGACGGTGTGTATCGCCTGTTTTAATCTTAAACTGCCAACATGTGTTTCAATCGCTGCGTAATAATTATGATTTCTATCACTAGATGAGAGAGCTTTTACATCTGAGATACATTTTTGGTTCATATCTGCATTACCCGTCATGCCAAAAGAACCATCAAGTTTTAAGTATCTCACATGTCCAGCGCCAGTTGATTCAAAAAGTTATTATTTGTAGCAGCTGATCCAGATGACAGCATAGCTAAATCTATAATTTTTTTTTATAGTTTAAATTTATATTGTCTGCTGACTCTTTTAACAACATTTATTAAACCATCATCAACATACTCCTTAGTTGTTGCATCATTATTATTAGTTGGATTTGCAATATTTATAATTTTATTTTTTCTTAAGTTTAAGTCTACCTTTAAATACACAATATCACTTTCCTGACTTATCGCATCAAACAGACAAAGTTCCTATTTTCTGCTACAGAAAATGTCTATCTTTAACTTTTATTGTATCATTAAAAGCTTGTGATTTTCCACCAAAGATTCTAACAGTCAGATTTTATTTGTATAAACTATAAATATATTTTTAAAGGAGGAAATGTTATTTTAACTTTGCATCTAAACTTGTTGCTCAATGGACCTTTGTGCTCTCTCTCATTTCCACCTATTAATTCATTGCCTCCATAATAATAATAATTCATCAGGTAAACATCAACTACAACTCCAGTATTTTGAAAACTGATTATTATTTTCATAAAAAAAGCTTTAAAACTCATTTAAATTAATAACCTGATCACTGCCAGAATCCCATTCCATCTAAAGTACATTCATCTGTTAGTATTAAATCATCTACACATGCTTTGTTAAATACATCATTATAATTAATAGGATCGTGAATATTTATAATTCTGCAATTATCTACATTTAAAAATCTCCAGCTATTAAACCTGAACAATCTTATTTAAAAATTTTAATGTGTTTAAATTTGAAGATACTAATGAATTATCTTCGTGACTGTGATTTATCAGTTCTTAAAATTAAATAGAAACTTTTGTGATTCCATAGGTCGGTTTTTTACCAATTATTCACAAAGTTCAACCATTTCCTTTAATTAACTTATTTTCTTTTTCTTTAGAATCTAGAATCTTTTTCTCTAAAAAAGAAAAAAAGGGATCTTGGCATCACTTCATTTACTGCATTAGGAACAATAACCACTACATTATGACCATCTACATCATCTAGAAGTTTAACTGCATCCCTAACAACTAATCTAATCACTTAATATGCTTTAAAACTGTAAATATTTAACATGACCACAAATAACCCTGTTTCTATTCGAAAATCTGGATTCAGATGACGCTTGGGCCGTCTATCATTGTTCTGAAGACCACAGATGTTGGTAATTGAACAGTTATTAAACACAGAAAGATTTGCTTCTTGGTTGTTGCCTTTTGCAATTTAAAACCTTAACGTACCTAGATTTTTCTGTTCTTGTTAAAATAGTCAACCTGCAATCAAAACCGGTAGTTTGTGAAACTTCAGTCAAATCACATTTTCTATTAGCATAACCAATATTATAGGTTACTTTAGTTTTAAGCATCTTGACAGATTCTAGTCGCTACTCTTCAGACAAATCTAGTGCAGCATATATAGCGCTATTATCAAATTAACTTTTCCTACTGCAAATTCTTTTTCTCTAAAAATTGCAACATTGCATCCCTTTCTCATCAAAACAATTTAATTCTCCACACCTTACACTGTGTTTTTTTTTTAAAATAATTTTCACAAAACCCCAAAGATGTGGGTTAAAGGAGGCAGAACCTGAAGCTACCTTTGCGATTTGATTTTGCTACAAAGTCTTTCTTTAAATCCTGTATTAGCATCTGCAGCTGCTTTACACAAACATCCCTAAGACTTACTAAGATCATCTGGATAAAGCATAGTCTCAGTTTCCTTATCTAATCTAAGTAAATGCATAATGGCATTTGTCAGAGTTATATTATCAGCATAATTCACATTCCCAGCTTTTAGAAGTTCTCCTACAAGTAACACCCCAGCTGTGTGGTAACAAATGCGCATCTTGATTTTAAACTGTAATATCAGTTTCTGTGCTAGGATTATTTAGATTTGTCTTAGGCAATTCTAGACTCACACCCATGAAACTTATATTTATTTATAGTTCCGTCAATAATTAAATTTTTTGCTATCTCAATATATCCCATTTAATATGCAAAAATCTGTAAACAGCCCAACTGATTCTGTAGCAACTTTCATAACAATTTTATGGTGGCTCTAGGTGATTTTCTGAAATAACTTCCCCATGTCTATAGCCTTTAAAAAATTTTTAGTTCCTGATGCAGCGATTAAAGCATATTACTAGAATTTTGAATAACAGGAATTATTATTTACTGTATTGGGTTTACTATTAAAAGAACTAACTTTTTTTTTTTTAACTTCAGCAATAGTTTCATTAATATCCTCCAATAGCTTTTATTGTTTCTGGGTTGTCAAAGACATTAGGTCCAGCCATTTTGTTAAAAGTGTTTTGATATATTTTCTCTTAACTCCAGCCATCCATCCATCCTTTCTCTTAAACATTTAAATTTTCTCTGTCTAACCCAACTTTTTTTTAAAAATTTCTCTCAAGTGCCATCCAAGTGATAAAGCTTAGTTCCAGGGATCTATGCTATTTCCATCTTGATCTGTATTCCAAATGAAACAACATTTCTATTAAATTGCAGTGTATAAGAATAGAACTAACTGGATCATCACTTTTATTATAATCAGAAGATGGAGTCTTTGTGTCAGGGCTCTTAAATTATTATTTACAGTAAAATAAACTTTATAGTTAGAACTAATAACAGAGATATAGACGTGAGAGTAGCACTATTAGCTTTAGTAGTGATATAGTATTCTTTGTTTGAATCCTAATGATTGTCATTTTTCATCTATCTTCCAGTTTCACTGCTAATTTGTGAGTTCTTAAAGACTTCTGTCTAAAGATTTTTGTGGTCCAAGTAGTTCCATTATCAATAATATATTTAAGAATACTATTTGCATTATTAACAGCTGAAAAAGAGTATTACATCTCAGGATTAATGAGAGCTATTTCCATATTCTTTTGCAGAAACTATACTTAGTGTTGAATAAAGATCTGTTTTAAAATTTGTGGTTTCTGATGACAAGACAAAACTCTAAGAATATTTCGGTATCACCAATCATTCCATGCCCTTTGCTATCTCATTCAATAGTTCTTCAGACATTTCTAACGTTTTAAAAAATTAGTTATATCTATTCTATTTAATTTAAATTTGATTACCAATTGTATTTGCTCCTTTATAATTTTTATTTTAACATAGTTTTCTCTATAAAGAATCATTGTTGTGATAAATAGCTAAATTGTATATTAAAATTGTAACAGTTTCAAATAACTTCTTCAGTAAGAATATTTTTCATCTGGTTCTGTTTCAGTGAAAAGTTCCCATAAACCAGGAGTGAAAGTGAACATTTGTCAGATTTTCAGTGTTAAATGCAAACTGATCACCCTCAGAAGCCAAACAATCTGCATCTACTTCTATTTTATAAAGATTGTCAGCTTTAAAAGATGTAGTAATTAAATATACTAATAAAGGAACATAACTATTTTCTATTTTGAGGGATATGTACTGGAGATGGTACTTTTGGTTGTTTATTTGTATTGATAATCAGCTAAAATAGTTTTTGTGATTTGACATAAAAACCTATCTTTTTTTTTTTTTTCCATTAAGAAAATGTTTTTGAATTTTTTTAATATTAAGATCATATCCTTAAATTCGTTATGATAGTTTATCTGAAAAGTTTGTGGTAGTTTTGAGGAAATTAAAAGCTATCAATATTACCATGCCTACCTCTAGTGTACAGTTATTTGCAATTTTTGTTTGATTTCTTTCACACATTGAGGTTCCTTAAAAATAAATAAGTTTATAGGTATATGTATAATTCTGTAGTTTTAATTCTTTTTTAATTAGAGATCTTCTAATTCTTTTTTAATTCAAGATCCTTTGCATACATTTTAGATCTAAGTCCACAAAACTCTGCTTTTTAAACTTATTCAGGGGTTTGTGAAAACTCTTACAACTGCCTGTTTAAATTTTTCAACTGCTTAACCATAAACAGAATTATTCATTAACTTATAAAAGCCTTTTTCAAAATCATTTGTAAACTGAGTTGTCATATCTGTATTTAACTCAGTATAGGGTTTTAACCAAGCAGACTGACTGCAAGTAACAGACCTATGTATTTCTTTTTGTAATCTTCATTAATAATTCTCTACATCTTGTGGTTCCACCCATAAATCCATTCGCTAGAAGTGGTTGACACAGAGTCAAACTGCAGAGATTATCTACTACACCTAAGTAAATAATGTAAGATTTTTTCTCTTTAGCTGAGTCATAATTTATATTTAAATTTTTGCACTCTTGATCAGCTAATTTTATGATATTCCTAGAAATGAAATCCAATACATCTTCCAGCCAATTATATCCACTTTAACTGCTTCAGAAGTTTTTTTTTTAATTTTTTACATCATCTTTAGATATATTTACATAGTGGTTGCTAGATCCAGCATTCCTGTTTGGTAGCAGAGTGATTCCATCTCCTATCCCTTGTTTCATCAACAGTGGCATGCCATAATCTGTTAAGAGATCTAATTTTATTCCAGTCATCTTTGAACAAGCATTGCAGTCTAGAGGGAGGAACTGTGAAGAAGTGGCGCAGATCTAATTTATGAGCCTTTCCACATACAGATTCCAAAGTTTTCGAATACAACAGCTGGAAGATATCAGATCTAAAATAATATCATTACACTCTGCCAATGTTCGTTGTACTTTTGATATACTTCTTTATAATATTCAAAATCTAAGTCTGATATGATATGCTTTTTGTTACCTAATTCATTATAAAGAATCTTATAACAGTTACATTATAATTACTAAAACTGTCAATAAAAGATTATGGAAAGACACTTTTTCTTCTAAAGGTTTTGTCAGTTGTACGGATAAACTGTAAAGTCATTCTCACAAATTTAAAAGAACTACAAATCTAACTTTGAGACATCTGGTTACTACTTTATCATCTGTTATCTCTTCATCAACAAGTTCTTTAAATGAAAATGAAATATACTTTTCAGATGTTTGTGATATACAGTAAAACTCATTTAAACTGGCAACCTGTGATCCAGTACTTCAAATGTGCCAGCACTAGGTCAATCTGGTGCAATTTATCACCACTAGGTGGCACTGTGAACCAGTCACTTTCCCATGCTTGGCAGTGCGTGTGCTTGGATATTTAATGTTCTGTGAAAATAGTTTACATAATTTATTTATCCAATAAACATTCATTTCTTTGAATTATTTTATAATAAACTAAGGATATCCCTTCAACTGTCTGTGGAATGAAAAGGAAGAGAGTTTGGTTAACGTTAGCACAATTATACTGCAATAGAGATAGAGACGTCTTTAGCCAGATCTATAAAGAAGAGACGACACACATTGTAATTACATAAATCATTAAATATAACAAATATGTGATTGGGGTATCTAAAGTTTAAATTATACAGGTATGAATTTTGCATAAGCAGATACAACATAGTAACAAGAAGATTATGAAATATGTCTATTATAATATTTTGCACTTTTAGTACATCCTGCTGCTTTTAGCAAAACACTTTCAACATCTGCATAATTTACAAAGGGTACTCTTAATTTTAGTATATAAAGACTTTTGATTTATGCCTTGTTATTTGCATTCTAATAAGCCTAGATAGATTTTTAATTAAAGTATAATGAGTTCAATTGTGTAATAAAAAAAGAACTGTTCTTCTTTCAGTCTTTAGATTCACATCCTGATGCTGTGATCTCTAAATGTTAATTTCCTTTCTTCTAAAAATCCTCAAAATATCTCACTAAAATATTTCTCGAGTTCATATAGAAATATTTGTTCAGTCTGTTAATAGTTCTGCCAAATTCTTTGTCATGTTAGACTCTCGCTTTAATAAAATAATTAGTATGGAATTTAATTTTTGTTGCAATATCTTTTGATAAATTCCTCTCAGAAAGTCAATGTTTATCTTTAGTTATGCAACAAAGCTTTTTTTGTGAGGATTTTTAAACAGGTGACATCTGGGAATGACAGTGGTCGGATTAAAATGAGTGGGAATAATAATACGACCAAAAGGAATAGGTGAAGCTTGACGCAGGTGGATCTTATAACTTCACAATAAAAAGCAGGGTCACATTTCTACTAATAACCAGCCGTAAGGCATTCCATTGATTAATACAGGTGAAGCATTATCTTTACCCTGTCTACGTTCAGCCAAGTGGTTTAAGTCAAATTTTAGCATTCTACAAATATTATGTCTTTCCACTTTATCATATAATACATTCAGGTTTATAAGTAACCTAGCAAAATAGTGAATATTTGTGTTTGAAATCTAAAACAAGATTTTAAATATGTTAATTACATATAATCAAATGGGTGTTGTGAGACGGCTAGCCTACTTTATGTATAAATGAAAAACCATTAATAATAATAGCTTGAAGTTTGGCATGCAGGTGTCAGTTTTAGGTCAATATCTATTAGGAAGCAACATCAAAGGCACCCCAAAAATGCTGGCCTGTTTAATTTATAATGGATATCTCCAAATTGGGTACTTCTATGTTTGTGCTTGTGTTTTAATACAAAACAAAGCTCTCAAAAAATCCAAAATGCTTGGGCAGCTGGGCCATTTTGGATTTTGGCATTTTTCAGATTTCTGGATGTATATAGATAATGGGGAAGGCTATCATAGACTTAGTTCCAATTCTACATCATAAAAACATTAAATTGTATAGTACAATTGCTTCATTTACCTGATTATGTTCTTGAGAAAAGTACACAATACAATAGCGAGAGTACTGCAGTAAGGTTCAGTCAGAGGACTGACCTCTTTACACACACTACTTCCTTCATAATACCTCTACCACAGGGTGATGTAGTTTTATACTGTACATCACCTTTATTTCCACTTCCAAAGTAAGTCCTTTGGGGAGAATACAGAGCTAATTACATCTGATGTGTGGGTGATGATTGGGGAGAATCAGGTGATGAGCAGTTTTTGTTAACATATCTGAGAGATTCATCTGTCTCACGTATTTAGATTTTTCTTTTATTAGATGGTCTACAATTTTACACACTGACATAATCTCATGCTCTGATATAAAATTTCTTTTTCTCTAACCCATCAATAAATTCATAGCAAGTGATATACATTTGTCTATTGAGATTCTTTCAATTTGCAATTTATCATCGCCATCACCGTGACTGGCTGTTCCCGTATCTTGTCCCTCAGGATGTAACACACTTTCCATAATTTCACTGCCAGTAAGAGAGTGGACTACAGGTGCGTCATTGTCTACGTCCATGACTTCATCAGTGTCGCCCTCATCAAACAACTGTACCAGAAGAAACTCTTTTTGCATATGTCAATAATTCAGACATCGTTTCTTTCTTTTTCTTCAGATATACGGAAGCCATCAAAGTCAGCCATATCTTAGTTCCTTTGAAGGCCCTGGGATCCTGACTTTTTTCCTATTACCAACAACTCTGCAAGTACAGTGAGTCCTTGGAATCCTTTACTCCTGTTGAGCTTCCTCATCGGGTTTTATTACAGTTTTATTTGGTAATAACGCCAAAAAATAAAAGTTTTGTCAGTGCTATATACTTGCTCTGGGGTCTCCTGAAACTTTGAGAATGAAAATGCTATGGTGTTTCTTAGATTTGCTTCACCACCCAACACTGCAATCACACAGTGTTGTAAGTTGTGACTCTTCATGGAAAAGCTCAGCTTGTGCCATCACAATAGGCCCAGATATGGAACCCTCTCACTTTCGCACTGTCTGATCCATTCCATTAGCTAAATCACTATTTTTTTTGGGCTGGAGCAAAGTTTTGCAGCCATCCATGGCTTCCTTAGTATCACTCTCAGCAGGAAATGACAGTATCTTAGCTTTCTTTCTTTTTTTTTTTCTTCAGATCATGAATTGTTGTACCAACATCGTACTCCTCTCACAGCTGCTTGACAGACGCATTGCAATTTAATTTCTTAAGTAACCTGACCTTCTTAGCAATATTTAGTGCACGATGGTCTATCCTACTTTAAAAAATAATTCCCTTATCCATGTTTCTCTTCTGAACATGACTAAGATGAGGGGGTCAAAACAATAGAATAAAATACAATGAAATAAGCAGCTTCCAAAAGGATTGGATCACATGTTCTCAGATGTAAACACAGCTGGGACCCATAATGCCACCAAAACATAGCAGCTGGACCGAAAAATAATCCACAGAGCCAAAATAAAGTGGCAGAGCCGAGAATAAAAAACACGTGTTGGTTTTTTGGGAAATTTTTTGAATTTCATATGGAGTATTTTAAAAAGCTTTTAGTAGTACTGGGAGTTTTTTCAGTTTTCAGGATTTGTACTGTAGTATCAGATTATTTTTGGAGTGAGATGGAGAATGAGAAAAATGGTATCTCGTTGGCAACTATCTTCTAATAAGTCTAGTTCCCAGCATGAAGTTGAGTTAAACACTGGACAGTGTACTCTTTAATAAATAAGCTTTTTAAATGGTAATAAACTGAAAAGTGTATTTTAAATCCCATTTATAAAATGTTTTGGTAAATGAACGGAGCCAATATAATTCTCATGGGTTTTGGGGAGTAGCAGCATAATTCTCTATGATAAGAGGAAAATGTGGTGGTACTATTATGATTTTCAAAATATTGAAGTAATTAGAATTTTAAAAATTTTTTAGAAATACATAAATTACATAAAATGTTAAAAACAAAACTATTTCAAATCCTAAAAAGATCAAGTCCCAAATAACTTTAATTAACAAAATTATTCTACCAACATTTTTATCTGCTCAAATAACAGCTTTAAAATATCTTCTTTTTCTTTTATCTCACAAAAATTAAGATAGCTACATATATCTTGTCCATGATTTAATGTTAAAGAATTGTCAGATGATGTCATTTCTTAATGTCAATAAAATGAGCACTTGATACAAAACTATAGACAGTAATGACCAATGTTCTTTGATTTTTTAATCAAGATCCATTGTTACAATATGAGAGCTTTAAGAGAAAAAAATGGCTGCAAATTCCAGATGTACTGTTTTTGGTGTTTGGGGAATAAGTGGGTAAAACTCTAACAAAGTCTTTGCTGTTCACTTGATTTTAGTTAGATTTGCAATTAAATATACCTTATATATCTTTGAGGGTGTGACATCATGAGGCAAGAATCTAGAAGGATGAAGTAGCATGAGAACTCCACACAAGACAGCTGGCAAAATCGGCAATATAAAAAGTTCCATTATATAGCGAGTGCCACAAAGAGGGCAGACAAGTACAGATAGTGGGATAAAGCCTGTTTTCAATGTGTAAAAGAAAAAAAAAAAACATTCTCTCTGCAGTTAACTCTCTCATTCGCTAAAGAATTTCTCGCTTTGTTGTACGGTGTAGTTTCCTGTAGTAATACTGTCTCATGGGCAATCGCCAGGAGAATGCTCTCCATTCTGAAGTTTCTTCACACGCCATAATGATAATAAAAAAAAACACAACAGGGGGGAAACATTTTTATTCTTGAGATTCTTTAATGCTGCAGTATGCAGAGAATCTGCTGTGGTCTTTTATCAATATTATGTTTCACAGAGATGTAAAATGTTTAAAGAAGTATACTATGTAAGTTTATGCAGGACTGCTAAGTATCGCGCGTTCAAGCAGAGGCTAAGTTTACTGAGATACTGAGAAAGTATAGACAAACATTCAAATGTGATAGCTTTTCTACAGATTCCTTTCCTAGACTATTTCCTATTACAAAAACTGTATTTTTGGCCATAAACCCCCCCTATTTTGCCTTTTATTGTAGATAACTTGTGTTATGTGCGTCCGACCAAAATTTTACAAGATTTGTTTAAACTATCATATCATTTAACATCCAGACGAGCTCCTCTTCGCTAAACGATATGTTTCAATACAACTGTAAATGTATGACAATTTTTCCCTCTTTTTTCCCAAGCACTTTCTTCTTGCAGTAACTTGGTGAAACACCATAACTTCCCTAAACCTAAGTTGTTTTTTTGTTTTTTTTTTAGCATACAATTAATTATTTCTGCATTAGATTCTGCCAGATCAATGTAATGCTATAGGAAGTATTAAGAAAATAAACACTGGGCCTAAAACAGGGAGGGAGGGGGGATGTGTGGCCCTCTCTTGGAGCAGATGCATGTGGAACAAACTTACAGAAAACCTGCTTTATTCCCATTGTGTTGTGTGCTGTACAAAACACTTTACAAATGTAGAGTGGTTCCTCGATAGCGGAGAAAATAGAGATTTTTGTGTAAATTGTCGGCTGAGAAGTGTAATATAATAAGTAAAAGTGCCCTGACTTTCCAGCTGGCGAGCAGACACATAAGTGAACTTGTAAACTTTGATCAACTACCCCGAGTTTATGTTATTTTGTCCTTGTGCCGTATGTAGAGGTGAAAAAAAAAAACTATGTTGTCACATGCAGGATTTCAAGAATCTTAAAACATATGTACTTTGAAAAATTGTACATTTAGAAAAGGCAACACCAAAATAAATAATCTCTGTATATAAATATTAGCTGCAGATAGAGTTACCTTATTGTCTTGAGAGTAAGCCCATGGGGCCAAGTAAAACAGATCTTTGCATACACACAAACACATACAAGAAACTACACCCCTGTAAGTGTATTGTATCTATAATCATATTAATAAAAAAACAGACGTTCATATATATATATACCATGTAGCTTAAAAACAAAACAATACTAGTTTTTTTACTTTAATGTTGAACAGCAGGAAAAGCAAAAAAGAAAAAGAATTTAAAACCAATTAGATGTAAATCCATTTCCAGCAACTACTTTAATATATTTAAAATTCCATACTCACGTTTTCCTCTCACATATCTTATGGATGCGTCGAGAAATACACCTGGGAAAAAACATTTCGTTTGTTCCAAAAACTTCCTGCACTGCGCAAACATTGGGTCTGCAAAACATCAACAAATCTCTGTTCATTTCTATTTCACCTTTAAAAGTTCTATACAAAAAAAAAAGGTAAATCATAAACAAATAAAAAAAAAACATTTTAAGTTCTGAGAAGTCAAGTACATGGTAGAGGCACCTTGTCTTATGGCAATCCTCGTTTGACTGACATCCAGGTTCAGTTCATTTGCACCTGGGTGGTGAGAAATTTCTCATCATTGAGAAGTCCTCATTCAAATAGCATCTAATAAGTATTAGAGAATCACCACTTAGAAAAAAAGAAAAATAAGAGGTAAAATAGTAAGTCCGTTGTGCTTCCATCCAGATAATGAATGCAGTAATTATATAAGTTTAATAATCATAGGAAAGTTAATATGTAAATAACAGATCTGCTTGGTAACATATAACAAAGTTACACCTTGCTTCCTCAACACTGTGCAGTTGAGGTCATAAGTTCTGCAGCACCCTAGAAATAACAATAACAAAACTCTATCTTCAAATCAGGCTCATAGCTCGACACTGTAACACTGACCACTTCTAAATATCTTCTTGAGTTTCGGAAAATCATGCACCCATGTGTTAGATTTCAAATTGTCACATTTTTCGGTTTTGGCCAATTTGGAATTAAGTGCAGAAAACTACAAACCGGCACGGACTTCAATACATTGAATGCTGCATTTGACTTGAATTTACTAAGAACGCAGTATTCTGTTAAATATATTTATTATTTCATGCTTAATAAAGATTCTGATGATGATAAAACAAAAAGAGAGGGGTTGAAGAAGAACCCTCTCATTACTGTTTTTGTAGTTTCACTTTAAAAGAACACAAAGTTAATTTACTAAATATATTCTCTTTTTTTTTTCACTCACTTCCATCATTAATTTTAAAAAATTTCAGAAAGTTAAAATTTTCCATATTTTTTTTTGGAGTATAAGTGATTCTGTAGCTCTCTCATAAAGAAAAACCCCAAAACACAGCACTGTATGTGTAATGTGTGTGCAAGATACTGCATGTATTGGTTCTGATGTCATTACTTTTCTACTCTCACTTTAAAAGAGCTAAAGAACACAAAGTATCCCTATGAAATTGTTGAATTAATTATTTCTTATATACATTTGTTGAAACCAAATCATAAACAGCAGTTATATGTGCTAGAACAGCAGCAGGGTCCCTTTAACAATGTAGATTTTAATCTGACAAATACAGAAAATTCTGCATTAATTTTCACATTGTTTTTTTCAATCCCAAAGCATTCATCGTATAAAATCTGGCCTTTGTTATAGAAAAAAAGTTAAAATTTACAACAAAAACAAAAATAATAACAGGTGAAAACATTTAAGAACTTTGAAAAATATAAATCAAACATTTTTTGCTTCGTTGGAGAGTATTCCTAAGGAAGATAGCTTTACTCAAAACAATTTATAACTCAGTTCATCCTTTCACCTCTTATTAAAAAGCTTGACAAACACATCCAACTAGTACTTAAACTAAAGATACGGCACCTGGTTTCTGACTGTTACATCCTCATCCAAAAGTTTGTAGATAGAAATAAAAAAGGCTATTACCTAATAGCCAAAATATGATTTAGAAGTGTGGATACAGGAAAGAAGTGATTTATGGAATCGTTACAAATGAGAACATGTAATTGATGACAACAATGGTGTAGCTTCCTGTTTAATCAAGGAAATTACAACTGAATCAATTGCGTGTTTTCCTCCTATTCTTTTTGTACTGAAGTGGTTCACTACTTAATGAATTTAACTTTTATTTTACAGTTTGGCTCACTAAAACTTTTTGACTTCAGAAACTATACCACCCTGTTCCATTATGCCAGGAATCAGAACAATCAGTGAAAAAAAACTTTAACACAAAAGACCATTTTTTTGTAACATGTCTTCTTTTTCTCATTTCTGATTATATTATATAAATTAATGCACCTGTGGATCACTGTGTAACTTCCTTGTTTATTTTACAATCATAGAATAATGGGAACCTGTGACAAAATGCATTATAACTTCTAAATGTGTTTTGTATTTAAAAAAAGAAAGAAAAACTACAAATAAGATATTAATTTTATAACACTATATTAATTAAAGGGATTTTGTATGGTACATAGGCTTGGCCATCCTAAGGCGAATGAGTTAACAACCAACAACCATATCTAAGTTCAGTTCTGTATCTCTATGGACAAAAAAAAATTACAATTTCATTAAGTCTGTTTCCAGTCATCCAACTTTGTCATCACAGACTTCAGGGCTGAATTTGCCCCTCTCCACAATGGCACTACTGGCTGGAATTAGTAACATCTCCTGAAGCACTGAGACTTATGGTTGGAAATCTACCAGGAGTTACTGGCTCCTCCTGTTGTAGCGGACATTTCTCCACAGGATCTTTCAATGCATTGAACCCTGCTTAGCCATTCTTGGCGATGAGAGGTCTCTAGGAAGGAAATAAATAATTAACCGTTTGTTTTCTGATGTGAGCTGGTTCACGTTTGATGGTAACAAGCAAAACCCCAACAGACCAGACCAGTCTGGGCTATTCCATCAAACCTGTCAATCATTTCCTAAAGCAGGCAGTCCAGCTTCTCCGAAAACCGCAGCTCTCGGCTGATCCACTTTCCACATTGTTCCGCAAAGTCTGGCAGCCACAACTCCTTGGTTTCCTGATCTCCTTGATAGAGATGGGGAGCTCTGTTCTCCATTTCCTGATAAACAGTACAGAATACCTCATTGCTCTTTTCTCTAATTGTCTGAAGTGGCTCCTTCACCAGCTCAACTTCTGCCTCTTTCAAGCACAGCATAGTGTGGTGCCCTGACATCCTGCTATGCCCCTTGATGAGACCCAGGAGATATTTTGTGGTCTCAAAGGCTGCAAGGAAGTTATGGTGTCACATGCCTTGGTTTCAGCACACACCTTGCTTCCAAAGCTCTTGGCTGCTAAAAGGTATCGTGTAGTGTCTACAGTACTGGCTCATACATGTTATGCAGGTCCTCTAGTGAAACATGTTTCCTAGTTAAAATAACCTGGTTGGGGTTTTGTCTGTTCCACTCTTTGGTATGTTGCTCCAAAGCAGGCGTGCTTGGGATACTAAAGAACTTGCCTAGGAACCACATACTGTATTGTAGTGATTTTACTTGCATGAGAGTGAATCAAGGTTAGGCTTGCACAATGTACATATGATATATTGTCTCTCTACAACATTGAATGTGGTTGCTAGACCTCACTCTTGGCTGGCTATAGTGCCAGCTCCATCATAATTTTGAAACCTACAATCCACTGGATTGGGTCCAACATCCTTTAACATAGACCACAGTTCCCTTATTCTTCAGATCACTGCACAAGTGGTCATTGTAGTGTCTTCTCAGTGTAAGACCATATCATATTGATTTCATAATTTTCCTATTTTTCTCCACCACTCTCAGGCCTGTTTATTGTTGCTGCAATAGCCCTTTATTTTTGCCTCTGGCATGTTGTGATACTCAGCAGTAGCATGCTTCTGGAGATCTTGAGAGGCATCTTTCCAGCTAGTGCATGGCTTGCTTACAAGAATTTCCGCCCACCTATTTTTGTCATCAGATAGGAAATGACAACATCCCAAAGCATGCTACTCCTTGTGCAGAATGGCTATAAGCCAACCAGTGATATTTCTCTTATTTTTATAGTCTTTTCCAGGCAAGATTACATTCAATAGACCGCATCTAGTGTTCCAGTGGGGTTTTTAACATAATCAGTTAAAGCAGCATCAAGCAGCTTTAAAATTTCTCTTTGTCGGGCCGTGCAAATTTATGGTGCCGTCAGGTGTAGTTTGGGGCCCAATCAAAGCTGAGTGAGCTCTGACTTTTCAGTTTTAATTTAACAAACTGATGGTATTTCTTTCAGAGCAGCCAAATGGGATGTTGATGTATCAACCTATTCCTTCATCTGAAGTAGGGCCTTGTCCTTAGAAAGCTGCCACCTGTTTTTTTTTGTAAGGTCCTCTTGGTCAATTGTCCAGTCTGCTTTGTAATTTCTGAGGATGAACATCCCTGTGCCACATTTGATGATGCTGGCAGTGGGAGCACACATGGAGTTGGTGAACCTACAATAGAAAAGAAAGAGTAAGAATGAGAAAATAATTAAAATGCAAAAAATTTAAGGGATGTTGCAGCTAAAATATTGCATGAGAGCAGACTCTTACTAGATGGTACTGTTGAGTTTATATATATAATATTCACAAATGGATGATGATGGTGTAAAAAACACCAAATACATGTTCAAGACTTATTGTACATATTCTACATAAAGCAAATATCCTTGATAAATGAATAATGGCCCTTTCAAATATCTTTCACTTAGGGCTAGTGCATCCCATGTAAAGCTGTTATCCTAATTAAGAATTATATCCCACATAAGGGCATAAAATGTATTATTAAGAGTAAAATTTTTAAGCATGCCAGACTACTGGTCACCTTTACCTGGTAATTTACAGGTAGTACAATAAGAAAATTAAGCTATAAACTGAGTTAAAAAATGAATAATTACTTTGTAAAACATTAGAAAATGTTTAATTACCTTTTGGCTGTACAAAATTAAACAGTTTGCTGCAATTTAGGCCTTTTCTTCGGAAGCTTTGTCTTCTTTGTTTGCAAAATTCAGATGTGCTGTTTAATTTGTCTAAGGATGGAAAGGTGAATTCCAGATACTTCCGAGGTTAGATGTTTACATTTGACTTGTTTCCTCAACAGAAAGTAGAACTTTTGAAATAAACTAGAGGCGTGAAACTGACTGACTTTACCAATCTGTTCAGAGGCTACACCAATCAGTAAAAAGGATAAATGGCTGTAGCAACAAAGTACAAAAGCATATTTCTTTGCTTCTGCTTTGAAACTGGCAAGTTTCTTAATCAATAATAAACAATATTAATTTTTCAGATTTTTAGGACTTTTTTCCCAAAACCACCGATCTAGAAATAATCTCAAGTTGTCTTCTGCAGTAAAGACTGAGGTGAGATAACAGTAATACCTTTGAGACTCCATGCCATAGTCAGCTGCAAAGAATTCCCATGATGCAATGTACAAATAGTTAGCTTTACAGAATTTAGAAACAATCTCACTAAATGCATGTACTATGTTAAAATTACTTACTGAAATATTTATTTGGCCACACTGGCTATAAAAACCACTTACAATATTCAGCCTTTGTTAAGCTTAAAATCTGACTTCTTGTAACATGGAGATGATAACATTCAAATGGACATATTACTTTTTTTGTTGTTGTTTTCCACATTTTAATGACTGTAAATTGTAGATGTTACCAGATTCTGCCTGTAAGTTGGATGGATCACTATCAGCCATTGTGGACAATGAAAAGATATGCCCTCAGTGTTGCATCAGGGACTTGGGTGGCCAGTCCCTCCAAGACTAACTTAACTAAAGTCCCTATTAGAACTCTTTTTCTTTTTTCTCCTTAAACTAAAAGGAAACTGGAGTAACCTGGAGAGAACTCTTATGAGATCAGTGGGGGGGGGCAGCTGACAAAGAGTTAAGAGAAGCCATGTCAGCGAGATAGTCCCAACCAGAATTCAAACTTAGGCCCTCGACCATGGCATCCCAGTAGTCTAACCACTAGCTGCCCTATGACTAATTAATAAACTAATTAAGAGAATCAGTAGTTTAAACATGGGAAACTCTTTCTGGTGGACCGTCCTGAAGAAATTTCTTTTCTTCCTCCACACTTATAACATCCCAGCTTCTACGTATGGCACAGATTACACAATTTACATCTCGCTACATCCACACCACACAATATTCTCAAAGGTCCAATCGCAGACAGTAGTTTTTCTTGGAAACTTTGTTTAGTCTGTTATAGCTTTTTTTTCTTTTCTGTCTTACAAGTCAAGTCAAGAAGGCAACCAAATGAATCAAAGGCTGCCAGCAGCAAAACGAATCCAGCGACAGAATTAACTCTCATCTTTTTTGGCTAAGGATGCTGCCCAGGGAAGAAGTAGGGATTGAGAGAAGCCAGCAGTGAAAAAAAAAAAAAAAGATAGAAAGAAATGCTAGCAGAGAATCAAATCTGACATGTTGCTGATGCAGGAATGTTAATCAAACAAGACATTTCCTACTCCTTATTAACTTAGTTGTAAGAAATAATGCGTTTATAAATGAAGAAGTAAATGTAAAAAAAAAAATAAATTTAATATTTTTCTATAATGAATTGTGTTGTCTTTAAAAATGTTCACAGAAGTCTATCTGCAGCAAATGTTGTGAGCTTTTATATATATATATCCTTCAAAGCATTACATTAAAATAATTAAGAGCAGACACTTTGGCATTGGGGGAAAAAAAGGAGTCTGCAAAGATTGAGTATGTTTACCATAATGGCTATCAATGGAAGAAAGGGTGTGATGATCACCTAAATTGATAACAGATACATTACTTCTTGTTAGCATAGGTAGATGGGCAGATTACCAAAAAAATTAAAGAATGAGCTGACTTGGTTAAACCAATTATAAATCTGTAATGGCATAATTTACTTTGGCCCCAGACAACATGCAGCCTCCACCCAATCCCACAGCCTCCACCCAATCCCACAGCTGTAGTGATTCACTTCATGCTTAGAAGAGCATGGAAACCACAGTGCTATTAATCTGTGACTGGTGACATTTGTGGCCAGACTAACACATCTGTTGGTCTTCCCTCACATCTAAGAATAGATCAGTTCTGGCAGGGACTTTTGAAGGGTCTGATAGGTTGGCCAAAGTTGTTTTGGTGTCTCACACACACACACACACACACACACACACACACCTCTCCCAATCCACCCTCAGCACTTTTATATTGATGTTCAATAGGATGACACACTCCTAGACAAGTGCTTTATTCTGTTTATTCCTACTACCTCAGAATTAAAAAAAAAAAAAAGTTTTTATTTTAGTTCAAAAAGATTCATCCAAAGTTATTGCTCTTTGAAGTTTGGAAGAAAAACAGAAAGAGAGAGAGAGGGAGAGAGAGAGAGAGAGAGATGGAGAGATGGAGAAAGAGAGAGAGATGGAGAGAAAGAGAGAGAGAGAGATGGAGAGATGGAGATGGAGAGAGAGAGGGGGGGAGAGAGAGAGAGAGAGAGAGATGGAGAAGTGAGAGAGAGAGAGAAGAGAGAGATGGAGAGAGAGAGTGAGAGAGAGAGAGAGATGGAGATGGAGAGAGAGAGAGAGGAGAGAGAGAGAAGAGAGATGGAGAGAGAGAGAGAGAGGGGGGAAGTGAGAGAGAGAGAGAGAGACAGAGAGAGAGAGGGGGGGAGAGAGTGAGAGAGAGACAGAGAGAGAGAGGGGGGGAGAGAGAGAGAGATGAGATGGAGAGAAAGAGAGAGATGGAGAGATGGAGAGAGAGAGAGGAGAGAGAGAGAGATGGAGATGGAGAGAGAGAGATGGAGAGAAAGAGAGAGAGAGATGGAGAGATGGAGAGAGAGAGAGAGAGAGGAGAGAGATGGAGATGGAGAGAGAGAGAGATGGAGAGAAAGAGAGAGATGGAGAGATGGAGAGAGAGAGAGAGAGAGAGATGAGATGGAGAGAGAGAGAGAGAGAGATGCGGAAAACGAAGAAATGAAAATACAATTTTAATGGTATTCAAAAATCCAAAAATTTTCTGTAGCAAGGAGCTGAAGCTGTTTAGCAGTGGTGAGACACTTTAGCTGTGTGCAGAACCTGGCTGTAAACAATCTACTATCACCCGCTAAACTACTCAGGTTAAAGGTCATTTTAATATTTTAGCAATTCCAACCATAAAAAGCCTAACAGCTCCCCTGTCTTAGTTTAGAAAAAAAAAAAGGTCTGCTGGTTTGGAGAATCCAGAAACGATGATGCGAGAAATTCCAAAAACATATGACAAAAACAAACGATGAAAGAGAAAAGCAGTAGCATTTCTGCTCGCTGTGCAACAGTTTGACAGAAAGAAGCTTCTTGTTATTTGTAGACTTTGTACTATAGAATGTAATCCTTCGCTTGGTTTAGGAAACTGGCACCAGGGGGTGCCTCTAGTGGATGTCTTGTGTGTGCGTGTGCGTGTGCATGTGGAAGAAAAAAAGAGAAAGGGAAAAGAAATAACTGCCCTTATGACTTTCTCCACCCATAATAACAGCCTCACTGAAAAATCTAAAGCCAGAAGTTAATACAGTAAGAGGCCAAAAAAAAAAAAGCTCTGAGTTGTTAGATTAATGGATAGGAGGTGGGGGGGGGTAAAAAAGGAAGAGATAGCAGTACCCACTATATATCCCGATTGATGGGGCAGACTGTAGATAAAATTATATATAATACATGTAATGCAATAAACTTTCAAGTGTATAACTTGGAAGGAATTAATTTAGTTCTGTGAGTTTTGGAGCAACCATCAGCAATACTGATGGCCAAGTCAAGTGTAGATCAGCGCAACAGGCTGGCACAGAAGTAAAAAAAGTCTAAAGAATTTTCGTTGGCCCATCCCTACAATGCTATCAGCTGCTGAGGATTCTGGAATAGGTTTGCTTTTATTTGCTCCACATGCTAACAATCAGAACAGCTGCTCCCTCCCACCAAAGTTTCAGCCCAGTCTTGATCCCAGCATGATAACATACGAGCACATGTACATATGTACATACAGGAGTGCAGTTGTCTCTGCCCCCTCTGGATTACCTCTCAATCTAAACAAAGAACTGTAAATTCACAAGACTTCTCTTTTATTTTCTGGATCTTTATGCAAACAAACAAAGAAATGCTTCACAGCTGCAAAAAAAAAAACAAAAAACAAAAAAAACTACATTCAGCAAATAGTTTTTAGAACCAGAAATGCTTTATTAATTTACTTCCATCACTTGTGTAGGGTGCCTAATGAAGTTAAATAAACACATCTCTTCCATTCCTGCTGTCAATGAGTTTCCTGACACTGACCAAACCACCAGCATGAGAGAGAATCTCGTCTTACTTCATCACAAACAGTTAATGAAAAGCTAGAAGTTACAAAACCAAAAAAAAAAAAAATAAATAAAAAGGTTTTATCATTTCAAATAAATGGACATGAGCCTTAAGATTTTATAAATTATCAAAAAAGATATTAAGCTCAACTGAGTCTTCCATGAAAAATAACTAGTGACTATATAATACAGATGAAATAGAACACTTTCAAACTAATGAGTTCACACTACTTCTTAATTAATGTATATGAATTTTAAAAATATGTAAAACTATATTTATAAGTAAATACTACAGCCTGCAAAACAGTGGAAACATCTTTAGGGTTTACTCTGTCGGGATCAGTACACATTCCCTGCAAATGAACATGTGTGGTCATCAGAGGGTTAATCCAATGATTTAACTCATGTTAAAGCGTACAAATGTTTTATGTCATAGTCTACGTGGACATCAGAGGGTTAATCCAATGATTTAACTCATGTTAAAGCGTACAAATGTTTTATGTCATAGTCTACGTGGACATCAGAGGGTTAATCCCATGATTTAACTCATGTTAAAGCGTACAAATGTTTTATGTCATAGTCTACGTGGACATCAGAGGGTTAATCCCATGATTTAACTCATGTTAAAGCGTACAAATGTTTTAAGTCATGGTCTACATCTGCATTAAGCTGGAATTCTTGTTTGCTTCAAAACTAAATTTCAGAAAGTTCCTAGAATTTGCTTAGTAAAAGGGATACACATTTTTTGTTTTTGTTGTTGTTTTTCAGGATGAAATAGGAGATAAATCTAAAAGGATCATTTTTATAAAGCTGATTTTTCAAACTTCTGGTGAAAACAGTATCCAGGCGGCAAATACTTGTCGAGAAATAGAGCCACTCCACCGTTTTAAAAGAGATCCATTTCTCACTTCAAAGAGTGGAAAACGCCTTTTCTTCGTTCTGCATGCAGCAGGAAAGAATTATTTTCCTAGATGAAGACCTATGCAAGCCCACAAGTTGAGAAATTATACTTAGTTGTCAGCCTTTATTAAAATGAATCAACAGGGTTAGCTTCAACAAAAAGATTCCACAGTGATGAGAGAACTTAAGCCACCCCCCCCCAAATACAAAACCATTGAAGCATGACGAAATATGCTGTGGAGATTTTGGCAAAGTCCAGGTTACAGGTACCCACTCAGTCAGCTTTGTGTCTGAATTCCTGCCACCACCCCTTTCATTCTGTATCCTGTTTCGGTTAATCCTTTCTACTTTTGCACTAAGGTTACCATGTCTACAAAAACACTGACCACAGCAATAGCCAAGTAATCAGATTATTTTCTATTAAGCAAAAAAAACAGAAAAACAAAATCTACAGGGAATGCACGTGTACATCATAAGAACCCCTTTGCCATTAATTCTAATAGCTAACTTAGACATAAGCAACAATAACAACAGAGCTAATCTATCAGATACTAATTTACCTAAGCTAGTAGATTTCTCTTGGAATCCTGTTGTGTGTGTATGGAGGTGATTTGCAGTTGCTATTAAATCACAACAGCAAAAAAAATGCATTCTTTTAAATGTAAAAAAAAAGTAGCAGTCTTCACCAAGTCAACTTGAAGTTGATTTTTTTACCCCTTATTTACTTTGTGAGAGGCATTCCGCATTCCCGATAAAAGATGCAACAAAGCACAACTCCCTATAAGCTATCGTTTTCTGGAACTCTACAACTGGAATGTCTTCTAAAGACATTTCTACAATACCTAAAGGAAGCACACACACACACAAACTACAATTAAGTCTCCTGACCAACATCTATCATATTACACAGAGAGAGAAAAACAAACAAAAGAAGGTAGAATAAATTACAAGGAACAGGTGGTTAGGTAAGAATCCAAATGTTATCATTCTCAAACAATTAGGAGGTAAAAAATAATTAAGCTTGGCACACAATAAAACTTGTTTACAAAGATTGTTAGAGTAAGGCCTTTATAAAACAAGTGTTCCTTAAATACAGACCCACATTTATAGACACATCAAACAAGCAACTGACAGAAACTGATCTTTAGATTTAATACGATAAACAATGGAACTGTGCTCACTCTCCATTAAAAAACTAAAGTAAACAAACTGTTAGAAAATCTGATTCATCGCTACTTAAAAAATTTGCTTGGATATTAGATGGGCAGGTGAATAACGTGCCACCAGTCTTTAGCAGCTGAAGGACTGAGTTGAATTCCAACATCTGTTGGTGTGGCATATTGGAGTATTCTGGTTACCTCCCATAGCTAAACAGGAGTTATGGTAAGGACAAGAATGTCATAAGGGTAAATCCAAGCTAACCAACTGTAATTTAAAGGCCAATACAAGTGCAATGAAAGAATTAATTATTTTTTTTAAAATTGGTTTTAAAGATGAGATACCTCTACTCTTCATAACAATCCATAAAATCTACTTTTGCCATTATATTAAAAAGCAACGTACAGCAAGATCTTGCACATTCTGTTTATCAGAAAGTAGCAACCATATGCATGAATTGTCCACAAAAGCTGCATCAAATAAATCCCATAATACCCCGCACTTATCAAGCAGGTATCCTTTCACCTTTCTCTACAACCTTATTGTCCTTAATGTACGCTCTTTTAAGCAGCAAAAAAAAAAAAAAATTTGAAAAGCAAAGTTTGCCTTCTGCCATTAGTCTGCATCAGTTTCTAATCTGCCTAGTCATTTTGCTCTGGTGTTGTTGTTGTTGTTAGTAATGGCATGCATCACCGTTAGTCAGCCACCATCACTTCAACACCCATGTTTCTCCGTTGCTATGGATATTTTCTGGCAAAGAGATCCATCATGGACAGGGGGGGGGTTGCTTCAGTACAAGCTAATTTGGTTACATTTACTGAGAAAGAGAAAGATGACGCATTAATCAGTATGATGCATCAGGTGCAGATGCTTTACTTACACTCACCTGGCCATGAAACTAAAGCCTACATGCATTTATAGAATAATAAATGCTGTTCATGTGAAGATATTTTGTCAACAAAATATGAACACAAAACTGCAAAAATGCATTAAAATGGGTAGAGGTTTTGTGATAACAGGGCATTTTATAAGAATGTGATTTTGTATTTTGTGGATAACACAAAAGCATTGTTTGTAAAATGGTTTTTGGAGAAAAAAAATGGATACAAAAATTCTACTTATTTTATAGAATTAATTCAAAATAATCTTTATTCATTTTTGCCCATAACAGCAATAAATAAAATACAGTTTGGTTGCTTTCAACAACAAAAGTACACTCCTGTACCATAATCTCTTCATAAGACAGATATTTGCAATACTCTGGCTTTCTTTCTTTTATAGAATCTGTAATGCACATTATACAACAACACAAACAATATTACTATTGCATTGCAAAATGAATTTGGTTGATGTAATTTCCTATATTAATGCAGTTTTTAAAGATGTCAGGAAAAAAGTGATTGTTTTTAACTACTTTTTAAAGTAAAATAAATTTAATATAAATAAAATGTGTCATTTTTAGAGTAACAATCAAAATGTAAGAGCTGATTTTCTTCTGTACTGATTCTTAGATAGCAATCAGAAAATGTGTTAACCGTGTATGGCTCAGTGAGACTGACTATATTTGTTGTACCATCCCCAACAGTGGGAGAGAGGGAGCCTAGTGACAGTGACTGCGTTAGCTACCAGTTTCGATAAGTTGGATTCAAGAAAATTAATACACAAAACATTAGCTTCGTCATTTAGATGAATTAATTCAAAGACTGATAGAATTTTTCTTTTCTTTGTAAAAAAAAAATTGCATATCGGTCCAGAAACATCTTAAGTGATTAAAACTTTTATAAATCTGAACAGGTGCTTTTTACAACCAGCCAATCAGAAAAGACTGATGCTAAAATCAGAAAGGCTGGTCGAGTTATGCTGTCATAATATTTCTTAAAACATCTCTATCATTAACACAGCCTTAATTAAATAGACTAGTATTGTCATCGGTCAAAATAAACAAATAAGGTGAGTTGAGAGACAGCTTAATAGTAGGAAAACAGTTAATCATATACCATGGAAAACAATTCCATGTTACAGAATAGGGAAAACTCATGAACTGAATGGTTTCAATGGTTTCAACAAGGGTAGTAAAATAAAGTTAAACTCTTTTGAGAGGTTTCTTATCCTAAAGGTTCTATTTCAGGGGTGAGAAACCATTAGCTCTCACCTATAAATCTTGAGTTGACATAATGTGCAAGTAATACATTTGTTGTCTTTTCATATGTTCTGCCTTACAACAATACTATTAATAGGGCCTAGTGTAGAAGGATGTACAAAGCTGAGGGATGACATAATATAGCCTCTCTCAATTTAAGATGCACTTGACTGGTAAATGATATCCTAAAATTGGTGTGCTGATGCTTGCATTGGTGTGTAGTAGATCTAGAATAATCTAGATTTAACCATGCAAGACACATTTTATCTAATGTTTTAACAGATGTGCCAAAAGCATAACACTAATTCTCCATCAAACCTGTTTCTCATTAATCAACAAGGTATCTTTATCAGCTATTTTTATTATTAATGATTAGCATTAACCACATTAATAAAAAAAAAGTAATAGGAGACCAACATCAATGTTATGTAGCCCACTGATGGATTTTCTACTGTCAATTTGACCTCTGGGTACAAAAAGGATTCAGAACCCCTTTGGTAAAACTAGTTTAAAGTAGCTCTAAAATGAGGAGAGAGTAAGAGGAGGTTTCAACAGCTTAATCTATGATAAAATATCTATATTAAAAATAAGCATGTGAAAAGACAACAAATGTGTTACACAATGTCAACTCAAAATTAATAGAATTAAACAACATGTAATGTATATGTCTGTGGAAAGATCGGGTGTCAATGGGTTCCTTGACTTCTTCTCCCCCACTCAACAATTCCTGTAACCATGGGACAAATACAGATTGAAAAGATATATATATAACAGACTATCAAAATCAAATCTATCATGAATGTTAAAACATTTGTATTTTAAATAAATTGACATTTAATCTCTGTCTTATTCACAAAAATATAAAAGACACTGATATGTTAATAGAATGATGGAGAGAAAAAAAAACTAAGAAACGAAGCATCTTAACAAGTTTTATAAGGATAAGGTTTACTTTTCATCTCACCAACTCAAAATTTACTTTTTCTTTTTTTTTTTAAAGAAAGAGGGATTCACACACCAACCATGAGGCATCATCTGGCAAAATTTCCTTTGGTAAACCATCGGCTACCAAGTTTACAGGGCAGCAAATATATACTGGAAAATATAAGCAAAACAGCTGCCTCAAATAAAAACTTTATGCTGTATCCATAGACGAACAGATCGTCTTTAAACATGTCTGATTCTTTTAAAAAAGGGGGGGAGGAGATCGCCACTTTATCCAGTAAACCAAGTTTGCGATTAATGTTTTAAATTTTTCAACAACTTCTGAAATATATCCATAAAATAATATTGCTAAATCATCAATTTAAACCATTTTAAATCTTTTTTTTCTCTCCCTTTCCTTCTGCTAAAACCATCCTCTTATCAGCTTTAACAGTAACTTACTTTATGATTTCTTGTCTCATGTAAGCTGGCAAGTATCCTTTCCTGAATCTACGTGCAGCGCAAGTCGCAGCAAGAAAAATGACTGCTAGTGATATCAGGAGTGCACTGTTCATTCTTATAGTAGTCCTCATCTCACTCTACAAAAACAGAAACAAATTACAATTTGCAGCAGTTCAGTTGTAAATAGAAAGTTATATTTTTGTAAGGGTTTATTGTGTTTGAAATAAGATTTTTTTTAAAAAAAATCAATTAAAATTTCTGTCTTAATTTAAAAAAAAACAAGCATGCTTAATAACCAGTTGTTAAATCACAGAGAGAGAGAGAGAATGACGTCATTACAGAGAGAGAGATGGACAGAGATGGAGAGAGATGTGGAGAGAGAGAGAGGTTTTTTTTTTAATGACATCAAAAACAAATGTAAAACATTGTAACTGAAAGTAGTCAATCATTGCTGCAATAAAACAAAGATGTTCTTGCACATTATACAATAAAGGAGATAAGTTCAGATTATCCTTGTCTCTCACATTTTTATGCCATTTGATTTTAGTGTAAAAATTATGTTAAAGAAGCTCCAATTTATAGCAACATGAAGGGAACCGTTAAGCTTGTCCAAAGGTTGAATGTCCTAGTGTCACGTTGCTGCTTCATTCAGAAGGAAGATCAGTGTGCATACAATTGATCATTTAACTTGAAATACTTGAAACACCAGGATAAATCTGCTTTTAATAATGCTTTCACTATTACAACAATGCTAACAAACTGCATGAAGCTGACTAATGCATACACTAACTTTTGCAAAGTAAAAATCATCACTGCCAGAAGCCAAATAACAGAGAAATCATGACACCAGGGATGGTCAAATGTGGAAAAATATGTGCAGACAGGACAAGCAATAGATTAATGTCCTGTAAACCAGATTTTGTGGTTCTAGTGTCATGCTATATCACTACCAATTATCTTGAGAGCATGCTCTCCTCAACCTGCATTTTGTTAAGTGTATCCTTATCAGTCCAGGTAAAACCTTTTTTTTTTTTTTTGCATGACAATGGTGCCAACATTTTGAGCTCACTATTGTTACCATCTGTCCCCAACATAGGTGGGGAAGTTAAAGACCAGAATTAGACAACATAGATGACATCTTAGGTATTGACTGAATTATCCTTAAATATCCATGTTAGTTGTGCTTCAATATCTGCTGCCATATATATGTGTAGCCAAGAAAGCACTACAAACATCAAACTTAACAGATGTTGGACATACTCTCTCTGTAAAAATTATATAAAGTAAACAATAATCGGGAAGCTGGTACATTATAAGTGCATTCATATTAATTTTATTCAACATAAAAATAAAGCAAACAGAAACTCAGAATATTTATACAAACATTCTTTCAATTAACTATGTAGACATTACTCAAATTACTTATGGAAAGTTAATCAACATATATATTTTTTACATTAGTTTGGCATTTTTTTTATAAGTTCTGAATTTGTCAATGTGTCTTTAGACATTACCTAGATGAATGAAAGGTTATTTATATCCAGTCTTTGAATATTAATGGCTGGCTTATATTTAAAGTAACAATCAAAAAACACAAGGATAACAGTTTAATTACAAAGAAAAAAAAGCTCCTGAAGATACTGTTGTATTCCAATAAAATTGGATAATGGTTTTTAAGGTTACTGTATTTTTTTCATACACCAATATACATAAGGGAGACAACCCCGGTGATAGGGAGAATGTAGTGCCATGGTTATCCATTAAGGAGCATTGCCTATCCTGTATCATGAAGGGGTGCCCAGCACATCAAAATTCCAGCAGAGAAATCCCTACTAAAAATTCTTCATTTTTAGATGCAAAAAAGAAATCCATGTGGTTGGCTAGTGAAGAGTGCGAAGAAACAAGCTGAGCTGATCCCAACCACTCAACTCTAGTTGTCCACTGGACTACCATGTCACCACCCATTTCTTTGGAATTAGGATGTGTGCATATGTGTGAAAAGGAGTGAAAAAGACACTATCAGTGATTTTAGTAAATATAACAAAGCAAAAACCTCCATTTTGTTATGTCACAAAATAAATTTGAATATTACCATTTTATTTTATCCAATAATTGTGATTGCAAACACTGCTCAAAGATCCACTGAAATAGTTCTAAAAAGCAATTTGACATTAAAAAAACAAAAAAATCACAAAATCACCTCACAGATGCTGAACACCGCCTACAATTGATCAGTACAATTAGATTTCATAAATCTGCCACCAGATCTTTTAAATAAGCAGGAAAAATTAAGATTTAGAAACCCAATCCTTTCTCTGCCATTCGTGTAACTACATCAGCATAAAAAAGATAAACAAAATACGTATGTTGGTAATCTACAGTTACCTCTTTTATTTGTACCATTCTTCTGCAAAGGCTGCATTTTACAAAAATTCATAAAATTCCATCCTAATTGGATGCTCGTGTGGCAGAGTGAAACATGTTTACAGTAGCACCTCAACATAATTCCAAGAAAAAAAAAATGGATGGTAAATAACTGACATGAAGGAATATATTAATTTAGTGGAAAAAAATTTACCTAAAAGGCATTTTTTTGAAAAATATTTTAGTGTTTAGAGCTGGTTCTTTCTAAAGCAGCATATGTTTTTGTTTGTTTTACTCCACCCACCCGTTAATGGTTCGAGAATTTGGAATATTGGAGAAGCTGAACAGTTATATATCAAAAAAAAAAAAAAACGTTATCTCCACAGATTCACTTTCTACCTACAGTTCCCCAGTGGTAGCCTGTTAAAGGTTAGGGGCTCAAGTTCCAATCCAAGTCAGGACCATCTCTGTTCGGCATACCTCCCTAGCACAGTTCCTTCGCGTTTTCACCAGCTGGCCAACAGGTTTCCCCCTGGGCACTCTGATTTCCTCCCACATCTAAAATATGAAGAGTTTATGGTAATGATTTTTTTTTGGCTGGCACTCAAGTATCCCCCTCCCCCCCACCAACACTTTGTTCTTCCCTGCTTGGTTTAGAAAAACGAAACCAGGGTGTTTTCGACTGGTGGATATGCCTTATGAGCTGATCTCAACAAAGAAACAAACAAACTGCAAACAATAGCCCGACCAACGAATACACGTAGAATTCATGTAGCATTATAAGAACTGAACAGTGCACTATAAAGACCACACGTTTCTATTCATAGCGCTGCTCTGTATTTTTACATTTAAGCATAGCAGAAATTCCAATGTATAGCCTTTCTGAATTTGAAGAAAAAGAAGAGAGGAACTATGTTTCAAAGCCTGGATATCTACAGAGAACCCACTGGGCCGTGTCGGTTAGTTCTTGAACAGTCTTCCGCCAACCATGGAACATCAAACAGTATGTCCTCCTTACAGAAACACTTCTTTATCATCTTTCTAGGGTTGCCTTTTGTCCCTCATGGTTTACATGTATCAGTCGCTGCTTAATCTTTGGAAGACTTCTGCCAACAGCTATAGTATTAATACACGCACAGGTAGTAAACTATATTTACTGTATCTTGAGGATAATAGTTCAGCCTTTGAAAAAATGTCAAGGTGGAAGTGCAAAGGCAATGCTTTATAGTTTTACATCACTGATGCCCTATGCAGTACCAAGTATACCAATGTCGGGTTTAAAATTTACCTGCATTTCCTTTACTACAAACTCAACAAAAGCTTTGATGTGACCTTGATCAAGAATGACCAGATGTGAGTGATTTTGTGCACGAGATTCCATACCTTTTTTTTTTGGATGTTAGTTGGCAGCTTGTTGTAGATGAGAACGAGTTTTTGTTTCAATCTGGTGGTCAGGAATAAAGTGGAAGGAATTGCCATGTTTACATTTGGCGCCAATGAGCAGAGTAGCCCGCTATTATGTACGGGGCCGCTGTGCCTCAGACCGTTGCAGTCATTTACGCGTAAAGAACCAATGGAAACAGCTCCTGCACAATCCGGCAACTTACCCCGACGTTCTTTAAAACGTTCTAACGTTTGTGCCGAGTAAAACTGCTTGAATGATATTAATTAACAGGTGTCTACTAAAATAATATCTCACAGTTGATGTTTTCTAATGTACTGGAGAGAAGAAAAAAATAATAAAAGAGTTAAAAGGGTTTTAACAGTTACGAGATGTTTTATTTATGGGTGAGACAGCCTGATCGGTAACCCTGCGTCACACAGGGCGCGGAGGTCTACAATTAGGAGAAGTGCACAACATCAGAGCCTGCCTGCTGACCCTGACATGAACCGGCCCGTCAAGGTAACGTAACTGACGGTAACCACCCGTCCAAGAACAAGACACCAAAGACTGGATCCCAGTAACCAACTAACCAACACCAGAGAGGCATTAGCGGCTAACCTCAGTTGCATACAAACAATTCCTCCCTTAGTAAAACTGTTTGAGTAAGCAAAGCATCTTTTTTTAAAATAAGCACACCCAGGTTAGGTTAAAACCTGGTTGTTGATGTTTTTTTAAGTCCAGTACGGATGCCATTTTGAGAAAATACAACAGTGCGCCAAGCTGTGCATCTATCTGCGACCTAGCTACTGTAATTAGCATCACCAATCAAGAATTAGTAAGGTGAGAGCTAGAGTTTGTGTTACCATGAGATCAAGTTAGAGAGAGAGAGAGAGAGAGAGGTGGAACCAGTGAAATTCACTCTCCCTAGCAATAGCAAAAACTCTGCACCAATATAAGTTACAAATGTTTAATCTTTTTAATTCAACAATAAAATTAATAATTCCAAACTTTCAGGTCTATCTAAAAAAAGAAGAAAAGTAACAACGTAGGACTGCAAACAGGGACCATTACCACAGAAGCTAACAGCCCCAATAGGTGTATAACAGATATAATCTGCAAAATTTTCATAGTGTGCATTACTGATACATGATTAAAAGGCTTCAGTTTGCAATTCAAACTTATTATACAGCTTGTGCAGGAGTGGTCTTAAACAGGTCTTTTAGCTTTCCTCTACTGTCAGCAGAAACTTGGATGGTGCTTACTTAGCCTAAGCATTCCAATCATTTGTACTTTCACCCATCTATAACATGAAAAGGTCAAGGTCTCTACAGTGCAACCTTCCAACAATAAAAGCAATAAATTTGTCAATAATCCCACCCCTTTTCAACTACACCCTTTTAATATTTGTTTCCTTCTTCTTTTTTTTAAATGTTGCCTGCAATGACTAGTCCACAGGCTTATTTTTCACCATGGGCAGCCCTTTTAGAACTGGTTCAATATTTATACTATCTTTATAAAATAGAACATCACAACTCCAGGCCTGGTTATGGCTGTACATGCATAACACTCCCCACAGCCAGTCAGTGGCTGATGTAGGGATACAATTAGGGACTTTATCTGTGGGTGGGCGGCTGGATCAGCATTTTTAGAATGTCCTCCCTGTAGTGTCTAAAGAGGACATACCTATCACATTAGGTATGCAGCAGTGATGCTTCCCACAGAGTCATGGTCTAAAAACACTTTCAAGAACTAATTTTCCTCTCTCTCTCTCTCTCTCTCTCTCTCTCTTTTTTATAAAAAAAGTAACTTATTCTAATTTTGTCTCCTTTTTTTTGTTGCTGTTTTTCATATCTTTTCTGTTTTTTAAAAATTTGTTGTAAGGCAATAACAGGCCCAACCAGTCTGATTTTAAGATGCCTGTGCTTCGGATGGCCAAACATTTCCACGACGATAGATTTCGTATATTACAAAAGTACTGACCACAGAAGTACAAAAGGAGAGAGTACTAACAAAAACAGCACCTGTGAGCCGCCATGTGACATCAAGCGGCTTCTCTACCAACTGAATGATCTGTGATCCAGTTTGGATAATGCATAAAAAACTTATGTAGGACTCATCACTCTAATTTCTTCTTATTTTGTCGATATAACTTTACATGAAGAGCCTAGCTAAAGTTTAACACCATTGGAGTCCATCGCGATAGTCGGCCATTGCCATAAAAAAAACAAAGAAGGTTCAAATATTTTGTCGACTGCTCCCATTTTAGTGAAGCAACAGTCAAGAAAGAATCCAAGGAGATTTGGTGGAGGGAACATTTGTGATTATTTCATAAAATAACTTTAAAGTTGATCAGCAGTGTATAAATAAAACTATTCACGATTACTTACTTTTAAATTTATTCAAGGAGATTAAATAAAAAATTTTCTTTAACTGTAGCTTACAACAATTCAAAAAGCAAAATAAACATTTCGCTAGTTCTACTGAATAGTATTGTTAATTAAGGAAATCCACTGGATCTCTAATGCCATCTGCTACAAGAACCCGCTACTTCTACAATAATGGAAATTAACTGGTTTAGCTAATTTTACCAAATTGAAATTATAGTAGCTGAGTCAGCTGAACAAATGGCCTCATAAAGTGATAGCTTTGCTACTCCACCCATTAAGTGTTGTACAAACATATACTGTATACTGGTTATTCTGTCCTAGAGATGCCAACCATGATAGAAGAAGAAAGGTGCTAGACAAAGTAGCCACTAGAAAATATACAAAGCAAGAATTCCTCTGGGGAACCCTGGAAGATATCAGATGACTAAGTAAGAAGCAGGGATGACTTTATCTAGTCATAGGTACACTATAAACCTAAAACCGTAAACTGTTTGATATAGCAGTTACTTGTAGCAAAATATGTTTTATACAAATGATAAAAATAAATGCAGTATTCTGTTACATTAGAGAAGAAAAAGCAAACGGGGACTGATAAACATATTTAGTGTTTCAGAACAGAACAGTGTGAATGCTTATAAGCCATGAGCAAGCACCAGTTGAAAACTTGATTTCTCCAAAAGCTTACGATAAGCTGGAGATGGCAGGCTGATGAATCCAATAGTTTTGTTTACAGAACAAGCTGAACAAGAAATACAAAAAAAAAAAAAAAAAGAGAAAGAGAAGCAATTTGATTTACTCAACATAAGTCTGATGGATTACCATTTTCTCCTGAATAATTTTCTCTTGTAGCTTGCTTTGCACTTTGGGCATAATCCAATCTTTGTGTCAAAAACAGTTCCTTAATGGGAACTCTTCAACACCCTTTGATGAAGCTCTTTACCTAGAAGAGATATCGCTGTCCCTTTCTCCTGTCATCGTGTGACAATCTTATTAGAAGACTATCTCACTTTAAAAAAACAAAATTTATAGAAATGTTTGGCAGTCAGAGTCATCCCCACAGAGAGCAAAGGGCGCTCAACTTTTGGTTTTCCAAAACAACTAAAGTACCGAACATGCTTCATTGAATTAGCTCCCAGCATCTCTGGCAGCCAGTGTAAGGAGTTTTCGTGACAGGTGGGGATCTCCCTGCTCTAAGCAGAGACCTTTCTTCCAGGGGGGTTAGCTATAAAAAGTGAACAGCACACAACCCCCTACGGAAAGCTGCTGACTTTATCACATCGTTTGTCAACTTGAGGAGGAGAGAGGGGTACAGATGTTTCCTAACGATGCAGCTGCACTATATTATTAAAAGGAAGGAAAATCTGAGAGTGCAGTGCACAGCCACCACTTTCAAAAATTTCTCTTATCTTTTTTCCTGAATATGAATGAATTGCAAGAAAAAAGTTGCTTTTCTTTTTCTTCTTATGGAGACAGGTTGTTTTTTAAATAAAACAACTTCTTCCATCCACAGACTTCTAGCAGAGGAGATCAAAATTAGATATTACCTGATGTTTTGATTGCAAACGTCTGGTACGTGCTGTCTAAATTAGTGAGGAAACAATTAAACTTAACTTTTACAAATTTGAATTTAGTTTTGTATAACAAACAAATTTATCATCTGATACATTTAAAAAAAAAAAATTCACTCCCATCCAATTCCAAAAACTGTACTGTCTTTAGCTTGAAAACAAACACTTCTGTTGACATCAAAGAGGAGAACTAGACCCATGGCTAAATACCATTAAAAAGATGCTGCTTCAGCCAGGTTTTATTTGACCATCTCTAGTATAAAAGTTTTTTTTTTTAAATATTTAATATAAAATACACTTTTGTGCAAAAAATTGAGAGAGAGAGAGAGACAGAGAGAGAGAGAGAGAGAGATGACGTCTATACACGGAGAGTTATGACGTCAGTAAAGAGAGAGAGAGATGACGTCTATACACGGAGAGTTATGACGTCAGTAAAGAGAGAGAGAGAGAAAGATGGATGGTGTACAGCTATAAAAGATTCAAAATTTTTCAGATATTTTAACATGCTAGCAGCTGAGCTATCCAATAGTATTTCTCTCTGTACAATAAACACTAAGTATAATAATAATAATAATAAAACCTTCTGGTACACCATGTGTATACCACACAACCTTAGTTGTCTATCCAGTTATAATAACCACATAGATGTAGTTTTTGTCATTACCTCAGTCTGTCCTAACTCACAGATTTAAAACAACAAACATTGGAAGTTTAGCTTGTGTCCATCAGTGGTGTCCAGATAATTGTTTTAGCATTACTAGGTGGTTTTAACTAGAAAAATGATAAATAATACTTCAATTTAAATTTAAAAAAGGAAAAAAAAAAACATTTAAGTGGCTGAACAGCATAGAAACACTGGTAAACATTGGGTTAAAACTAAAGATGGAAGAAAATTTAAATATAAAATAAAAACATTAAACTTTATAAATTTTAAAGTTAAACCTTTTTAGTTTTGTTTAAATATAAAACAGCATTCAGAATGTGGAGTACATTCTCCAACAAAATATTGTGGTTCTCCCAACAGAACATCAAACTCAGAGTGGTCTTTAGACAGAATAGTGGTCTCTTATCAGAATTTCTTTATAACAGGATGTTATCTTTTTGTAAAATAATAATAAAAAAAACTACCATTTTGGGGTGATTTTATTATAGGAAAAGTGAAGTCTTTACATAAGAAATCTGATGAAAGCTAACCACCAAAACATTTAAGCTGCTAAATCGTATCTTATAAATATGAACCTTAACTACAGTATCCAACAAAGGAAATGCTTCCTTTCTTACTCAACAGGGAGAGTTAACATTAAGGTCCAGTAGTTCTAGTCTTTTAGTCTAACCAAACAAATGCCTGATGGGTGCTAGAGTGGAATTAAAAGCAATATACTTAAATCTACACAAACTGTAAGCTATTTTCTCAGTAACCGAGTAGCAGCTGAAGAAATTCTATGCTGAGAGTTTGTTTTCTTAAGTTTACCTTCTGTTCAAACCTTTTAATCACTTGTTTGCTGGATCCCTCAACCTCTCTTGTTACGGTGCGGTACAACAAAAGCGCAATTCTGATATCTAAGTGATCATTTGTCTATTGTTAGATTTTTTAAAATATAAATAGTAAAAGGTAAACGACGAACCTGCACAAGAATCTCTCAGCCAAACAGTGGCCTGCAGTCCAGGTAGTGACAATGATAAGGCTTCACCCACTGACAGCTGTGATGGATCTCAAAGAGAATCCAATCAAAGTGGATCCACTTTGAACACAATATCAAGCTTTTTTTTTTCTTCTTTCTTTAGCAGAGCCACTTCTTAAAGTAGCAAATGATACGGTGATACCACTATACAGTAGGGGAGAAGGGACGGATAGGTCTGTGTCACTAGATAGCTCAAGTGGTGGGACTTGTGTTGCTAAATGTTGCTTGGCATTTTTAACTAGTGGATTAACAGGAAGATGCAATAGAATAGAACAAATCGTATGATGGGCCCAGTGCCCTCCGATGTTGTGCACGTGCTGAGAACCTTTCCACCCCTTCTACAAATGTCAGCCAGCAGTCCAGTCTTCAAACCAATGAGAGAGAGAGAGGGGGAGAGAGGAGAGAGGAGGAAAGCAGCATTCAAGAAGAAACTCTAAAGAGAATAATTAACTTATGCTAACCAACAATTTCTTTGCTAGTTATAGAAAAATATAAAAAACCCTGGAAAAAATTATTTTTTCTACATTTTTCAAAATTCTCATAGGATTTAAGATGATAAAATAATAATAATAATAATAATAATAATAATAATAATAATAATAATAATAATAATGCAAGTTAGTTTTTAAGCCAGTCATTAATGACAATTACTTTCCGCGCATGTAGTTGATGAGAAGAGTTATAGAACTGGGCTACCAGGCCACTTGTTCAGATTCAGGTGGTGACTGACCACACCCTATTCTCACCTACTACTCCACTAACAATTTGACCTTTTCAGGAAATGATTGAGCTTCCCTCTACTTGCAAACTGCTAGCTAAAATAAAATTCTAATTTTTTTTTTAAAAAATGTCCATAAGTCAGCAATGACAAAGCGATCGACTCAAGTGCATACCATTCCAAAGCCTTCCATCCTTACATTCCCAAGTATAAACCTCACCAACCCCTTGCTCATTAAGCATTTAGGCAACAAATGTTTTTTTTTTAGATTTTCTCAGAGCACTTCTTGTTGTGGCCATAGTTTCTGCATGTCCCAAATAATATATAATATATTATATATATACATATATTTAAAATCACATTGAATGTTATGAAAGTGAAGCATAAAATTGCACAAATTCCACTATGGCATCCTTAGATGTTTCTGTAACAGAAAGATGGATGAGTAATACTTGGAGGTTTAAGGTTTACTCACTAAATTGTTTGAGCAGTTCACATTCTCAAGTACGGATGAGATTATCATCGGCGGGTATGGATAGAAAAGAGCAGTGATTTCAGACAAGATTTGCTTCTTTTCAACAACACCATTTCTAAAACCAAACAAGTGTGTAAACAACAACTTGTGAGATGATTATCATGTATGAAGAATGTCTCCTTGCCAGCCTGTAAGAAAAGGAAAAAAATTTTAAAATAAAGATGCAATAATAACAGAAATACTAACAGCACATTCTCTATATTTCTATCAATAGTTAATGAAATTACTTCAGACTTACTTGACGAATTAGAGTTAAATGCATTGAACTGATCTGATTAGTGGGTAAAAAAAGAATTTTTAGATTTAAAGGGAGCTATTGTCCTTCCAATAATTACTATTAGCCTATGCTAAATTAACCCTTTGAGAAGTGCTTCCTACAGCCTGAAAAACATTGGAAACTTTTACAGGATTACTGTCCACACAAATATACAGGCATATCCATCAAAGGGTTAACAAAAAGATTATCAATGGGATCTGTTTTTATTTTTTTTAATTTTTTTTCAGTGTTAAGTCAGATTCTATTCCCTTTGTTTGCTACACAAAATTGTGAACACTGTATTTTAATTGCAACAGTTCACGTGGAAGAGGATGGTGATGATGATGGAGAGTAAAGTCAACCTCTGAATAGTTTATCTGAAGTGCTCTCACCAGCAAAATCATTTTGCAAGCATAACAGAATACCGCAATTCATTTGCTCTCAAGCTTCTTAAATATAGGAGCTATGCTTACAAACAAACTACTTATCTACACTGAAAATGGTGATGGAAACATCAGAAAGTTTCTTCCAAGTGGAAAATAATTTTACTGTTTTTATTGTAGCAGACATTTTTTCTGGACCCTTTGATTTCTCCAAAAGCTGTTCAACTTATATCGTGTGGTACACATCAGGAACCACCAACAGGACAACATATTATCTATTTCTCATAATATGTCCACTTATGTTGAGTAGATAGGACAAAGGTTATAGAAGTGAACATTTCCTACCCCACCTATTCACCAATGACTCACTCAGGATCCTGAGCATTCAGTAAATGTAAAATGAGACCCAGATGAAGTCACTGACCCTCTGAAATTTAGTTGTTAAACATTGCTTCCAGTTTATTCCTGTTCAGAAAAAATCTTTTAGCTGCTATCATTTAAGAAAAAAAAAAATAATAATTTATTAGGAAAACAAGAATGTATCTCCGCCCAAAAAGGAAGGCAACCAACAACTGCACAAGCACAAAAACTCTATACAGCCTGATGAACTAACACCATTACCATCTCTGTTTTGCTAAACGTCCAAAACAAAGCTTTTCTAAAGTGAGATACTTATCTTCTAAACAATTTTTAAAAGTTAATATTTTTGTTGAAGCCATTAAGAATTAATAGCAGAAAAAAAACTGCTTTAGGTTATAGGTCTGTTCAATTTCCAAACTGATGTATGTTTCATACTAAGTAAACATATCTTTAAATACAAGTATGTACGTTCCCACACACACATATCCACAGAAAACAAAGTACACATTTCAGCAAAGGCAGCTACGAATGATTTATTAAATGAGATTTAAAGTATTCTGAAACCACGTAACCTTAGAAACTAATTCTCAAAAAAGGGTGAAGATATTTTGATCCATATTGGCATGAATGTCAGTGTGTGGGTGGGCAATCCAATGGTAGTCTACTGGACAACCAGACTGGGAGCTTGTTTGAATTCCAATTAGCACCAGTTCTTTTTGCAATATCTCTCTAGCATATTTTCTTCTTCATCAGATGGCCAAATAGGTCTCTTTCTACATCTAAAAATGAAGAGATCTAGTGGGGTTTTCCAGTACATGAAGTGGAGGTTTTGCTCACACCCTGACCCCTGCTCTAGAGACCCCAACCATACCTAACTAACTACCCTCTGAGTCGCCCACTTCTAGCTCACTGCCCTGAGAGATGCCCTTAGACTTCAGAAGTCAGAACAGGGGTTTGCCAAGAAGTGGTAGTTTTTAGACAATTCCCTTATCAGACCCCCAAAATTCAATATTAATGCGACACATTCACAATCATAGTCCAGTTTATTATTAAAGAAAATATAGCATCAGTGCTATGCACGGTTGCAGTTTTTGTCTTTTGTCCTGATACTTGAATGATAAGTTGATCCTGTATTAAGGGATAGTGTACGGTGTTTACAAAACAGGCAAACAAACAGAAAAAAGGGGCAAAATCTTGATCTCTAATGAATCAGACAGCACTGCTTTGTGAGAAAGGCAATGCCACATTCCAGTATCTATCTGCTGTGTAACCTGGTTTTGTAACATTAACTTTGCTCAATAAAGGAACCCTGATTTCATCTGACCCCTTTGCCATGCTTCCCTTATTTCATCAAAACAATTTTTCAGAGAAAGATCAAAAACAAAACAAAGCAAAGCATCAACTACTAAACTGAACAGAATGGATGTAAGGTGCTGCAGGTAACACACCTGTGAACTGTAATACGTTTTTGTTTCATTTTCTGGAGAAACGTTTGATCTGTCAACTCCATTTTTTTACCAAAATCTAAAGAAAGAAACGGTTAGAGTCCCAGTCCCCATTATTAGATACAAATTTAGCAGTGCTTATGCAGGAATAAAACCATTGTACACCTGCATTAATAACCAACAAACTTTCACGAAATTCTTTAAACTTCACTGCCATGACAGTATGCGCTTTCATACTGCAAATGGCACACCATCTTCCTTCCTTCCCATTCTGCCATCAGGGTTGACTGCAGCCATTCTGTATTTGTACAAATTCTGCCATCCACACAAAAAAAAACAAAAAAATCCCTGTTTTCACAGTGAAAGTTCTGTGTTTTGACGGATGTTTTTGTAGATGTATTTTACAATTTTTGTTGTTATTTCCCTTTCATTTCCTCAATCCGTTTTGACAAGCAGTCTCTCATCTCTAAGGAAGAATTTTGTCATGACAGATGAGCAGTCAATCATAATCAAAGCTTTACCCAACACAAGAGACGGCCATTTCAAAATGACAAATATTGTGACATCGCACGTAGGATGGCAGCGTTGACCTGTAGACTTCTGACGGAGGTGCAGAACTTTCCCTACACCCTTGCTCGCCTGGTGGACACCCCACCACCAGCGTTTCTGCAGTATTTATTACTCCCAAGAGGCAGTTAGAAGCCTGTTTTGTTTGTTTAATGTTTTTGTGAAGAATCTTATCTCCACACCACCCAAACAGATTTGTCTATCAGGGCGTATCTGTTGTCCGCACTTGAAGCATTGACTGGGCTTTGTGGTAGTATCCGTGGCAACAAAGATTTCTGAGGATACTGCAGCTTAGGTTACAAAAATTATTTTAAAGTGCCACGAATAATCTGGTCGCGTTATCTGCTCCTGCATAATGGAGAAATCTGGGACATCTAATATTTTTACTGAACAGTATAAACGTTTTTCACATCCATTATGTTCATGGATTTTCTCAACATTGGTCAACTCTAGCCCCTAACCATACCCAGGTAATTTTCTTGGTTAGCCTTCCTCTTCTAGGTTTCTTACGTGAAGTTGTCCTTAGACCTCGAAAATCAGGACAGGTTCAACAAGATAATTGTGTCTTGTGTCTGTGATTTACGACAGGTATGTTATCTGAGTAATGCTACTATTTTCTTTAATCAACAATAATGCAGAGATATACAGCTTCTTTCTCTTGTTTTTGTTCAATGCTGTAGGCATCATCATAAAAGTTATCTAAAAAATGAATGACCAAAATACTCTTCATACTGTTAGATAAATATAACAAAAGCTGAATATAATTTTTGTTTCGTTATTACACTAAACATATGAATTACTAGAATTAGGAAAGCAACCAAATAATTCAGTCTTGATATATTTCATGACAATAGTTCTGAACACAGAGCTTGTTTAACTTTGTGCAGAAAACATCACTACAGGATAAAACTGATGATAACAAATTCGTTAACAGCATCAACCTAAATATGGCTGAAGATTTTTGTCAGAGAATAAAGACAATGAATTGGATAAAATAGCAAAAGAAAAACCAGAAAAACAAAAACAAAAAAAACTTGCTAAACCAAAAGTGTATAAGTTTTTGAAGTGGAGTTTAAACTTAATTTTCAGATACAGGTTCTCCCTTCAATAGGGCAAAAATGCTAATAATGATATCTATTTCTATCTTCACTCAAAAATAATGGCCTTATTAAAAATTTTAGAAGTGAAAAGCTATAGATTAAAAAAAAAATAACCCAAACTTCATCCCTTTATCTTCATTATCTGAGATTTAAAAATTCAGTTTTTAAATTATTCTGCTTGCTAATGACTTTCACCTTCTATTCTGAACCTATATCGACACTAGCACAAGGTTTCCACAAAAAAACAAAACAAAAAACACCTGGTTTCAATTTCTAAACCAAGTGGAGGATATCAGAGTGTAAAGGTTAGCCAGATTATTAATGACTTATCACGATTATGTAGTATGTGAAATCTATATTTGAAATCGCATTCAGATGTTTCTGAAAATCTCTGTAATCTCACTACTACGGTATAGTAGATTAACAACAATATTAATGCTTTTCTTTTAGGATTTTTTAAAACAGAGAAAGAATTTATTTATTTTCTTTCAGATCTGCTTGTTCATATATTATCCCCTTCGAACCAGTTAAAATGCCAGCTAAGTTGTTTTCTTTTTCCCATTTCTATGTTTTAAAACTAAATCCACTGTTAAGCTGTAGTAATCTTTTCATCACGCAGACAAGTTTATTGTATGACAGAGTTTTGAAGTAGCTTCACTTACTCAGTTACCCTCAGGGGGAAAGCTCTGACTGCATTTCTAATACACGTTATTAAACGCCAAATAATATAAAGCTTTGGTTGAAATCCATAGCTTCATTCAACTTTAAACAGCTTCTAAAAATTATTTAGTCAAAATTTTTAGTTCCAATTATCAAAATGGTTTTCCATGCAAGATTTTCTGTCTTTTTTTTAAAAAAAAAAAATCATTGTGGCTCATGAACAGACATTTATCTACCTGTAGAGAAGACATGGTTAGGGACCAGCTACCATTTGTCATCATCAGCATCATCATGTACAATCCATGATTTTGGGGGTTTGACAGTTCTGAATTACCACCCATGATCCAAGATAGACTAGGGAGAAAAAGAGTACTCTCATGGCAGGCTCCCATAATCATTGCATGGTGAGTGCAAACCAAGGAACAAACCCAGAACTTTTTGTTTTCAGATGTGGGAGGAAGCTGGATTGCCCAGAGGAAACCCATGTGGCTGGCTGGCTGGCTGGTGAAGAGGAGAAAGCAGAAACCAAGCCAAACAGGTACGCCAAACCAAATCAACAACCACGCAAAAATCTATGCTGGAATTGAAAATGGCTATCAGCAACTGTTGTCACCACAAGAGAAACTCCACCCTGCACTCTGGAGATTAGATAGCTGGTTGAAATGCTATGACTTTAGATCAGGTAGCAGGCCAGATGTTTTCTTTTTTTTTTTTGCGATGAAGTAATTTTTTTGTTTCCTGTCCCAGACCATTTTATCAATTACAATGTCAAAAAAGGCAGTCATAAACATCTTTGAGAAAACGGATGCTACGGATTAGAAGTGGTGGCAAAAATGCTGCAGTCAAATGTATGGCATATTTCTTTTCTTCTTCTTTTTTTTTGTTGTTGTTTTTAGTTGCTTTTTCATCAAGTATTTCATGATCAGAAACTAACGGCACCATCTGTGCCGCAATAATAGGGATATTTTATTTTTTTAAATTGTAAAGAAACAATAAAAGCTAAATACAGGATGTTTTATCATGAAAGTCAGAAAAATCTACTTTTTTTATAGTCTGTATTTATGACACAACAAAGTCTTTTTCGTGTAAGTGAGAACCTGGCTTGATGCATCAGTGTGTACTTGAAATTCGTCAAACCCATGGGCCAACATCTGTGCATAAGCCATCAGCCAGAGAAACCAAGTGGAGGAAAGCAGGCCGCAGAATCTCTTCTTTTTTTTTCTTATGTACAAGGAAACCAAAGATGCTTGAAATTAGTTCCCATCCATAATGCCTAAAAGGTTAGTCTTTCATGTATCAGTTTTCTAATAGATTTCTTTACACGCAACACTATTTCTTTGTAAATTAATGACAGTTAATTCTAATATGGAAACATACCAAACAGAAGATAGATAACGTTATAGCAAATGGATATTGTTTAAAAAAAGTATCAGTGAATTTTTGTATAGTTTTTTTTTAAATTTGGTAGATGTAAGGATTATGCATCTAATATGGTCACACACACACACACACTTGGTTGGGCCACATTTTCCAGCATGAAAAGCATGGCACTGAACCAATGAAATTTATGTTGCAGTCTGATCCACATGAGGGGCTTTTTTTAAAATTTCATCATATTGGCAGGAGGTAAATGCTCTGAAAGCCTTACTGCATATGTCCTCTGACCTTTTTTTTTTTTTTTTTTTGTGTCATGTGAAAGGAGGAAAACCAGACTTGTGTTTTATTCCTTTTGGACAGAAGAGATTTCTTCTGCTACACATAAACACATAGCCAAGTTGATGGAGATGATGAGATGGAACATTCTTTAGCTTATTTCCATTGCATTCAACATGACAGCAAGAAAATCTCACTGTGAGTACAAAGATGGTGAGTAATGGAACATTCTTGTCATGATGTCTCAGCTGTGGGTCTCCGAGGTCACTTTGCCTCAGCAGTGACATTTGCCTAGATGGATTCCATGATAATATTGGCTACAGATGCCTGAGAGATGTCATGATATTGATTATAGCCACACTCTGAACAGATAACAAGACTTCAGGTGAACAGAAATACTGCAAGGTCTGCTTTTAAACTCAGTGATAGTTCACACTGCCCACCTGGACATCCAATATATATACATAATCATACCTGAAGTACAAATAAAAAACAACAAAACTGCACTGATTATTAAAGAGTCGTTACTGTTATATTTACATGTCAAAGTTTCTAATATGCAAACTGTATTATCATACAAAGATTTAACCCTTCAGCTGCCCATCCTTGAACACAGTGACCACTCACTTATTACCCTCAGTTCAAAGCTCTCTTAGCCAGAGTGACTCAAGTTTCTTGCAACATGACTAAAAAAAAATCACAAAAATCAACACTTGAGGGATTTCTCAATGCTGCACAATTCTTGTATAATCTTTTACACAAGTTTTTTTTTTTGTTGTTGTTGTTCTTTTTAATATACACCAATGCCTACAAGGGACCAAGCCACCTCTGGTGACAAAATGTAGTACTAGAGGCTGTCCGTTTGGAAGCAATGCCAACCAAGCACCAGGTGGAAGGGAATCTGGTGTTTCCAAATTTGGCGGGGAAATCCCTACTAGAACTTTTCATATTCTAGATGTGAGGGGAAACTGAAGTAGCCTGGAAAACACCCTCATGGCAACTGGCTGGTGAAGAAGAGCTCAAGGAAACCACGCCAGAGAGGTTTGCCAAGCTGAGGTAGTCCCCCTGCGGGAATCAAACCTGACCTCAACCTTTTGGCAGTCCAGTAGTCCACCAAAACACCCCAAACCGACATAAAATACTGTAGGTTAGAAAAAACTAAGCTTTCATTGGCTTTGTATTCAGTTTTGTCAAAGTCAATAAAAGCTCAGTTTCCACAACTTATGGTATTTTTATTCCCATGTAAAAAAAAAAGTATCCTTTTGCTTTAAGAACATTTAGAATCTGGCATTAGATCCTATAAAACTAGAACAGAGATTTAAAAGAAAACCAAGGTAAACTGTCTCATAAATCTGTTGCTTTTAGCAAACATTAAAAAAAATTACAGTTAGTTTTGTCTAAATTCAGAAAAAAAATGCTTTTATTTCTGAGAGAGAATCACCTGTTCAAAAATAGCTAGATAAAAAAATAAATGTAACAAAAAGGTTAATACAATTTTTTAAAATATCTTCAGACATTGAAACAGTAATATGTTGTTTCTGCTCAACCAACAATAGATGCTGTAGAGACATATGGGAGAAATTTGTGTGCACGAATGTGGTGTAGACAGTTAGAGGTCACACCAATAATAAGAACTAATGATTAATCAGACAGTTGTCTGGTTTGAATCATCAACTGCTGCAGATTCACGCATCTGAATCACCAGCATTCTGTGAATGCCAGATACAGCAGGCTATCATCTCAGCCTCCCACCAACACCCTCTATTAGCGTAGGTAAAATATGAGAATAAAAAATGAAACAGTATAGAAAGTTTGCCTCAAAGATTGTGAAATCCTTAACTGAAGAAGAAAACACAAACTGCACAGTATGTAACACTGTGTATGCTGATCAAGTAACTGATGCAAAACAAACATTCTATTCCATCCCCCCCTTCTTTTTAACAAAAGAACAGCTCTGCCACAGATGCTGAATGCGGATATCATATTTACATTAGTGGCTTTCACATTATAATTTTGTTTTATATCAACAGTATTAAAATCAGAGTCGTGGGTAGAGTAAATGGTTTAAACATTCGCAACACGACAAGAAAGGACAAAGCATTTTCTTGTTTGCTTAAATGTGACAATTATAGGACAAACTCAAAACAGGAATTGCAACGTTGCGTTACAGACATGATCTACATCTAGACAGGATTTTTTAAAGTTTTAAAATACAAAACACAAAGAGAAAAAACATGGTTATCTCCCCCTCTTTTTTTTTTGGAAAAAAAATTACACAAAGGGTCTCTTGAGCCAAAGCTGACCCTTGAACAAGGTGTCTGAAGGGTTAGAATTAAGCATCCCTATCTCCTGACTCTTAAAGATGCAAGTAGACATCATATTTTTTTTTTTTTTTTTTTTTACATTTGGAACACACAAGCACAGTAATTTATTATTAAAATGGGAATTGTATTTCAAATGAAACCCGGCTGTACGCGGCCAGGTTTCATTCTTAAAGTCCCTACTACTACTACTAACAGCCCCTTTTTTATAAAGCTTAACTTTCAGTTGTTTAAAGAAATTAAAGCGGCTCCAAAGAAATGGTTTCAGTTAGACAACTTGGAAAAATCTTCCCACAATGCATCGCTGCATACAGTTTCCTCCCCCCCCCCGTTCCCCTGCATCAACTCACGTTTGTTTGTCTTCGAGTAAACCTCGGTCGGTCATTCAACAAACACAGATCTAAATTCATATATAGTGGATTAAGGGAGCGCAAATCCCCGCCGGCGAAGTTTCGCGCTTCCACGACGAGGTCGGTGACTCCGTGCGTTCGGGTCTATTCGGCGGCACGTGATCAGATCGGCAGCTTTCGTAGCGGGGTTTTTTCTTTAATTGTTTTGTTTTTCTGTATTATCGGCAGCTTTAACAAAACAAACAAAAAAAAAAAGACAAAGGGAGGAATAAACATAATGGTGTCTGTTCCTTTGCTTCCGAATTAGAATTCGTCAAACTGTGATTACGGCGACTAACGGGAGACGCAGCCACACCGATACGTTCGCCTTGATCCGAATTTTTTAAAAAAAAATTCAGTCAGTTAACCCTTTGAGGGACGAGTACGCCCGCATATTTACGAGGGGAGGGGAGGGTAAATGGGGTTAATTGTTATTCACATTGTAATCCCATAAATACACGTCTCCAGGGTTTATGCGGAACTTGGGAAGCCCGGCACTCCCCGTGAAATACACCGCGGTACTTTTCAAAGGGTTAAACCTTCCAGTTCTGTCCACAGTACTCTGTGGACCCTCAGTGCCGATCTAGAAACAATAGACAATAGGTATTATTATTATTATTATTATTATTATTATTATTATTATTATTATTATTATAAATAGCCCTCTTCTCCCGGGAATATTGCCTACATTTCATACTGAATGCAGTCGTTGTGCGGGAAAAGTATCAGTAAATTCTCTGTGTTTACACCCTTAGCATTAACCCCGTTACGACCAAGACCTGGAAGCCCAGAATAGGTTTATTCTAAATAAACAAAAAAGGTGACAGTCCACGAGAATGGCGACCGTTTCCAAGAAATACCCAGATTACTTTTTAAAAAAAAAAACAGAAGTTTGGTTTGATATAAGGGAGGTGACTCCTGTTTAAAGTAAATACACTTACCAGTTATTATTATTATTATTATTATATTATTATTATTATTATTATTATTATTATTATTATTATTATTATGTTTTAAAGTGGCTTACGTAAATAATGAAGCATTTTAAAATTAATTTCTGTCCGGTCTTTCACACCTTTAAAAACAAAATCTAATTAATTTCAATGAAAAGACAACAATAAGGTTAGCGGTGAGCTGCTGCTGCTGCTGCTGCTGTGGTTAGTTAGAACAGGTCGTGCTGACATCACATAGTTAACAATATTTATTGGCTCCTCGGCACGGATTAGCGAAAGTCAGTTCGCGGCCTGACTGACTCAAGCACCGAGGGCCGGGTTCGCTTTTATTGCCGCGCCGTGGCGCTGCTGTCTCTCTCTCTCTCTTTTTTGTTGTTGTTGTTGCTGTTGTTGGGCGCGTGACATGTTGCTGGTGGTAGGATCGTTTCGTGGACACCGCTATCAACAACAACAATGGTGAGGCCGTTCGTCTACCTGCTGGGGCTGGTCGCCGGTGTTGTTCTGATAGTTATCGGCGGCATACTAATCCCCGTGTTTCAGAAGAAGATACGTCGCGAGGTTATCGAGGTTTGTTGGATCCACCACCCCCTCCTCCTCGTATTAAGCGTAATATTAAGCAGTTTTTTGGGATCCCCAGGTATTAATTGTAATATTAAGCAGTTTTTTTGGGATCCCCAGGTATTAATTGTAATATTAAGCAGTTTTTTTGGGATCCCCGGGTATTAATTGTAATATTAAGCAGTTTTTTGGGATCCCCAGGTATTAATTGTAATATTAAGCAGTTTTTTTGGGATCCCCAGGTATTAATTGTAATATTAAGCAGTTTTTTTGGGATCCCCAGGTATTAATTGTAATATTAAGCAGTTTTTTTGGGATCCCCAGGTATTAATTGTAATATTAAGCAGTTTTTTTTTTATCCCCAGGTATTAATTGTAATATTAAGCAGTTTTTTTGGGATCCCCGGGTATTAATTGTAATATTAAGCAGTTTTTTTGGGATCCCCGGGTATTAATTATAATATTAAGCAGTTTTTGGGATCCCCAGGTATTAATTGTAATATTAAGCAGTTTTTTGGGATCCCCAGGTATTAATTGTAATATTAAGCAGTTTTTTGGGATCCCCAGGTATTAATTGTAATATTAAGCAGTTTTTTGGGATCCCCAGGTATTGTAATATTAAGCAGTTTTTTTTATCCCCAGCTATTAATTGCAATCTTAAGCAGTTTTTTTTTATCCCCAGCTATTAATTGCAATCTTAAGCAGATTTTTTGGATCCCCAGGTATTAATTGCAATCTTAAGCAGTTTTTTTTAATCCCCAGGTATTAATTGCAATCTTAAGCAGTTTTTTTGGGATCACCAGGTATTAATTGTAATATTAAGCAGTTTTTTTTGGATCCCCTGATATTAATTGCAATATTAAGCAGTTTTTTGGGATCACCAGGTATTAATTGTAATATTAAGCAGTTTTTTAATCCCCAGGTATTAATTGCAATCTTAAGCAGTTTTTTGGGATCCCCAGGTATTGTAATATTAAGCAGTTTTTTTTTTATCCCCAGGTATTAATTGTAATATTAAGCAGTTTTTTTTATCCCCAGATATTAATTGTAATATTAAGCAGTTTTTTGGGATCACCAGGTATTAATTGTAATATTAAGCAGTTTTTTTTATCACCAGGTATAAATTGTAATATTAAGCAGTTTTTTTGGATCATCTGATATTAATTGCAATCCCAAGTAGTTTTGTTGGATACCCCTCTCTAGGTATTAATCGCAATCCTAAGCAGTTTGTTGGATCCCCCTCTCTAGGCATTAATCGCAATCTTAAGCAGTTTTGTTGGATCCCCCACTAGGTATTAATCACAATCCTAAGTAGTTTTGTTGGATCCCCCTCTCTAGGTATTAATTGCAATATTAAGCAGTCTTGTTGGGTTTAATTCTCATTATTTAATCAATTAGAAACCACTTCCATTTTCTCTTGTTGTTGTATTTTAGTGTTTAATAGGATTTTTTTTTAAATGCTTGTTTAAAAAGTTAATTTGCATGTGAAAATCCAGACAACTTTTCCTTTCAGTATGGTATGAAACAGAAGTATTGAAAATTTATTTGTAAAAGAATTTTAAAAGAAATGTCATTTGTTCTTCAAGAAAGAAAGACCGCAAAGATCTTAGCTGCTTTTGTAAATAAAATAGCTTGCATCCTTGAATTGAAATTTTTCATGCAAAAAAACTGAAATAAATGGATATGAGCCCACATGAGAAATAAACATACAGTGATGTAAATTCTAACCTTACAGCTGGGTTCCTAAGCTGTCAAATCTTATGATTGGGACTCTGAATCTTAGTCGCATACAAGTAGGGTGATCTGATTCCAATTCCACTTTTGTTTTTGGTTTTCTTAAATCCTTAGTTCACTATTTAGACTTACAGCCAATAGTCGCAACCCATTTCAAGGCTGTATAGTTTTTACTTCTGAAAAGCATTTTTGTTAGAGCAGTAGTTTTCTGTAACACCCAACAATGCTTACAGCCTGGCATCTTTTTAAGTAGCATCGTGAACATAGTTATGTTACAAAATAGCGGCAATTCTTAAGAATGACTATGAACCTACCATATGTTATTTTTTTTGTTCTTCAGTAAGTTAATGCATTTGTTGCCGATTATAGCTGCAGCAATTGTCAATCTTATATTGGTTGAAATTTAAAACGAAAAGTTAGTTTTGGTTATAGTAGAACTAAAACTTGTACCCCATGTAATAACAATGGCACAAAGCATCTACTAGAGGAAACCCCTGGTGTCCATTTCCTAAACCAAGCAGTGCAGGGGATAACTGTATGGCTACTACAGAAAGTTCCTACTCTAAATATTTTTTTTTTAGGTGGGAACCTGCATGGCCCAGTGGTGAAAAAAGAGTGATGAGAAGAAACTATGCCAAGGGGATATGCCAAATCAAGCCGGTCTGAGGGCTCACAGTAAAACTTAGCTAGGGAGAATAATTCTTTTTACACCGGTTTAGTTTGTGACCTCTCATAACCTGAAGTTTCAGTATGCTCAGGGTCATTTCCATGTTGGAAGATGAATCCCAACCAAATAGTGTCTCTTCTTGAAGGAATGGCATGACAGATGAGAACCTTGCCCCCCCCTCTCTCTCTCTCTCAGCATGCTTTCGATTTTATGCAAATCTCTGACACCCTTTGTTAGCTCCCACCACCACCCCACCACTGCTGCTCCATCCACCTTTGAGCAAACTACTGTTGATTTTTGTCAGACAGTTCAAATTTTAACTCGTCTATAAAAGGCACCACCTTATAGATTCAGCCATCTTGCTGTGTCTTTTCTGCTGCCCGTTTCAATCTTGCTGGTTGATTGCCTCTCCTCAGCAAAGCTTTTAGGCAGCCACACACACCTATTGCGATTACTTTGCACCAATGCGTATATTACTGTCTGTGAAGAAACATTAACACTTGCACTTGCAGCTAGGTCATTTGCAAGATTTTTTCATGCAGAGAACACACCTTGAATTACTTCACATCACCTTTGGAGAGCTTGGGACTTCTTCCTCAACTATCTATTGACAGCAGCACCAGTTTTGCATATTCTCTTCAGCCTTGTATACATCTGAAACATGAAGTTGGACTGTGATTTGCCACGTGGAGTAGCTTCACATTTGATATTTCTTTTCCAGGAGACATATTCACCACATTACAATGAAGTCATGGGCATCTGCAAAGCAGGGGCAGGGTGGAAAGTTGATGGTGGTAGTGTAATGATAGCATTATCTTTCTCCCAATTCACCATGCTCACTGGTGTATCAATATGCTCCACCCCCTGTAATTTTTTGCCATTTTTCCTCCCTCCCTGGAAAAAAAAAAATCCTGTGGTTCCCCCATGGAATGAAATCACTGCTAATACTTTTATTATTGTTTGCATGACAACCAGATGCAGTGTTCTACCATATCATCAACACATGACTATATTATGGACTATTCTTTTGTTTCCATAATTATTTCCAATACTGGATAAGGATGTCCGATGATATATATATGTATTCCCTGCATGGTGGTGTTTCTGGTGGCTCACTTCGATGCCTGTCTCTCCTTGAGCTCCAGCAAGCATTGTTAGACATGGGTAACGGTGTCTGTCCTGTTCTGTAAGGCCGTTCTTCTGGCCAGGTTTGGTTGTAGTATGTGTGTTTGTTGTGCAGTGTTGACTTGTCTGGCGCCATTTTGCAAGGAGTATCTGATTGTCGTGTGGCGCACGTATAGAAAGTACCGTTGTGGATTTCTACTTCACAAGTGATATAAACCACATTATAGCCACACTTATACCCACAAACTCACGTTTTTACATATAATATGATTTTTGAGACCAGGGGGGGGGGATAAATGCCTCCTGCAAAGTTTACCCTAAACTTCAATATCAATGTTCTTTTTCTTTTTCTCTTTTATCCAGCATATACGAAATTTAGATGTGGTCATAGCTTATTAAAGATTGTGTATTACCATTTTGCAGTATGTGGCTGACTCATCTTCCAAAGTTTGAGCTTAAATACGATGTGTAGTATTATCTATGACTAATGCTTGCAAGATTTCATTGCACTTTGACTAGTGGTGTGCTGTTTATCGCCCATCTATCTGATTGCCTTTGTTTTGCAATTTGCACTCAGGTGCTTCAGTTTGTGTTTATCAACATAGCAGAAAGCTCTACAATAAGCGTTGGGAGGCAGGGATACACCGACAGTAAATCACCGGGAGTTTGCCAAATATTCCTTGTGCATTTGGCTTCTTGAACTGAAGGTGCGGCGACTGGCAAACAGAACTACCGCCTGATCCCTTCCCACTCTTCCCTCAAAAAAGGTTTAAAAGAAAATCTTTTCTCAAAGTTCCCGTTTTACTCTTCTTTTTTTCCCTACAAATTTCCCCAAACTTGCTCAAGAATTTCTATTTTTTTTTTTGCTGTTTTAATTTGTTTATACTGGAGAAAATTTGTTAATATTCAATTGCTGACGAAAGCCTTTGTCGGTTTTTCTGCTAGAAATGCCTTACTAAGTATTTATTTGATAAAATAGGCTAAACCCATTGTTTTAATATCTCTGAATAATCTAAAGTATAAATTCTTGTCCTGCATCCTTTGAATTTATAAAAATTACTTTTATGTAATAGAGCAGCAAAATTATTAGAACCAAGATGAGGAAGCATCCTTCGTCCACGGCTCAGTTTAGACCAACACTTTGGTATTATATCTGCTTTTCAAAAAAAAAGAAATAATAATCTAGAATTTCTAATTCTACAGGTCCATTTTTCATTATTTAGCTATTTATTCTTTTATATTTTCAGAGTGTTATAATTAAGAATGGCTCTGCCATGTATGATTCCTGGAGAATGCCGCCTTATCCAATTTACATGCATTTCTATGTCTTTAATCTAAAAAATGCTTATGAAGTTGTGCAATATGGAGACAAACCTATTTTTGAAGAAAATGGACCATATACATACAGGTAAAAATTTAATTCCATCTTCTCTTGGTAACTGGAAACCTGAAGGAAAAGTAACATTGGAATGTTGAGGCTTTTTCCCAGAAGATTGCTCAAGAGACTCAAATGACGGTCTAGAAAAATATCCAATTTGCCTGTCAAAAGTTTAAAAAAATTTAATGCATCAGTTAGATTTTGGAAACCATGACATTTAGTTGCACTAACCCTTTTAAAAGATATGTAAACAATTACAAAATTATTTTACTTTTAAAATTGGATACTTTTTAATATAAATTATTGATAAAATTACTTGTTTTAAAGATATAGAAACCACCTGAGATAATAAGTGTCTAGAAATATTTTTACTGTTTCACCATTGATCTTGAGTTTAGGAATGCAGTCTAATAATTTAAATTTGAAAGATCTGATACCTATAACTTCAATTTATGTGGTACCTTCTATGCTGTTAAATTAACTCATCATGAATTTTCACCCTGTGATTGTTTTCTTGTCAGCTCACCTTTTTTTGATAAGTGCTTCTCAGATAAAGTTCACATAAGAGGAATGTTTGCAGATCTTTGAAAATCCCCAATGAAAAGGCAAGCTGTCTGTAATCAGAATAAGTTTCTTAAGTGTTTATATTGCCAGCTTGTATCTTGTATTTATACAGAAATTATCCTGTCCGGCAGCTCCTGCTTACGCATTCAGAGAGTTGCTATGTTTGACGTTCGTTTCTTTACAGCGATTGAAATGAATGTTTTCCGCCTTATTGCGCAGAGAATCCCTCTTCTGACGGTTCTCTGTATTTAACATCCCTCTTCTGATGGTTCTCTGTTTTTAACGTCCTCCTTCTGACCTGACTCACGGCACAAGGATATCTAACCGAGATACAAACTACAGATTTTTATTTGCCATCTTAGGAAAAACGAATACGCGTGATAAGCTGACTCGTCTTTCATTGCAAACATAATCTGGATCATCTGAACCATGGCTACCTCATCTGTGTTGTTGTTTTAAAAACTTCAGCTCATTTTATCTGAAAAATTAAATTAAATTAACCAACACAAAACAAAAATGTGAGCTTGGAATTACAGGAGGAAAGTTTTTGGTATCAAGCACTCATTGCCAGCCTTCATGTTTCTTTTAAGTAATCTTGCTTTTTATAAAAGAAAGATTTTCTAAGTTGATAAAAGATACACAAGATGAACTTTTTTCGATGGATACTAGCATTATGCTTGACATTAAACACCATATGTCTGTTTTTTTTATGAGAGTAGTAGAAGCTATTGTTTTGATCTCATTTGTTGACCAATAATGAATTGGTTTGTGGTTTGTTGCAACTGGATACATAATACAATTCATCAGTTAACTTCTTTAAAGAGTGTCCCCCCCCATGTTCTTTTATGGAGTGCAATCACACAATTCTATTAAAATCTAAATAAACTAGGTAACTTACAGCTTTAATTTAAACCACATTTTGTTGTTTTAGATGGAGTCTGATACTGAAATACACTACAGGTGTCTATACTGCTCACACTTACATTAAGTTTGCACTCATTTTTCTCTTATCAGTTTATTTCTAAGTATGTTTCTTCTTTAAAATAAGAAATAGTCCCAGTAACATCAGTATGCTTTCTCATGTGATTTTTGAAAATCACCTTTTTGCTTGAGAGAAATCACACTGACTCTGGTAATAACTTCAACTGAACAGTGGAAGTAGTGTTCCATTTCATTCCAGGGACCAGAAAGTCAGTTCAAAGAATAGATCTGATAAACAGTATCCCAGTACATTTTATATTTATGAAGTAAATATTGCAGAATAGTTGACATTTGAAAGGTTAATATATATATGTAGCTGTTAGTAAATTCAACTTTTATTTTAAAATTTATTTCTGGGCATCTGAGAAATTCATGAATGGGTCTCCCCGATTTGGTATTGCTTTTTAACTTATGAATGTATCTCTCCAGCTATAAAGATGAGTCTTGAAGCTATGCACCTTGATGGCATTTAATACTTGGCATGGTCCCCTTTAACTGAAAAACATGGTTTTAGCTCTTGCTTCATACTTCCACAAGGTTTTTTTAATTATTTACAAATGAACTGCCATTACTGTCATGCAAAAACACAGCTGAGAATTTATGCACTCACTGAGTTGCCGTGTCAGTGCTTATACATAAGAAGATCGGGCTGCAAATTTCATGTTTAAGCTGTACCCATCACATACAAAGTTTTGTTTTTTTTTAGGGGTTAGCAAGTTGACTGCTTGCATTATTTATTGAGATATTTATCTGGGTAGTTGCTCTGTCGTAAACATTAGCCAGAGTTCGATTTACATGGTTTGCTATCACCACGCAATGCAAAGGTGACTATAAGAGGGTAGGCTATTAATGAACGAAATCAGAAAAAACAATTCCCCTTCCCCCCCTTTTTTAAATCCTTTCTTTTCCTTCACTGCCTGTTTGTTTGTTTGTTTATTTATTTTTAAATTCCTTTTAGGGAGCACCGTGAAAAGTTCAACATCACTTTTGAAAACGGTACGATATCGTATCGGGAAGACAAAACATACGTCTTTGACAGGGCGCTGTCCAGCAGCAGCGAAGATGACAACGTGACCACTGTGAATGTGCCGATGATGGTAAGACGGGTAGTTTCTGGTACCTAACGGTGGACAAAATGCCATCCACACTCGAAATCCCAGCCTTTCATGGTCAGTGAAAACAGCTGAATTTCGTCGTGCACACATGTGTTCGTGTAAAATATTCCATCGCTTTAAATTATTGCTGATTTAAAATCGATACACGGATCTGACCTTGTAAGAAATTAGTTCAGAAGTTGATCAGTTCAGACCTAAAAAATTTGCAATTTTGAAGGTACAAAATCTGTTAAATATTCCTTTTTCTTGCTTAGGCCAGCTTATCAATGTTAAAAATAATGGCTGTGTGTGTGTGGAATGCACCTCAAATTGAATCATTGGTCAGCAGGTAGATAGTCATACATTTGTTGTTTTTAACCCTCAGCACAGGTTGAGCCATATGGGCTGTCACATTGTACCTTTCTCACTCTTTGTGATGAAAAATCCATATAGATCTGAGTTCGTCTTCTAACTCTACAGCCAGCTCAACACAAATGCTAACAGTGTTTTTAGGTTGGCCCAGGTGGTATAAGTTAGGTGAAAACTGACGTGGTATGTGGAGGGTTAAAAAAATTACTACGAACTAAATATTTGTGGCCTTTAATTAAAACTAGTTTTGTTTGTTTTTTTTTTTAAAGAAAATTAGGTTCTTGAAAGTGGGCTCATGCAGCACAGACTGGGAAGTACCAATTATTCAGCTGTTGTATCAGCCATTGCTTGAAGCAACACTACATAAAAACTTAGCAGACCAATAGAAATTGACACTTGACATTTAGGGGTTTAGCGAGCAGGTACATTGATGAATTAGTTTGTAGCAACCAAAATTAGGTTTACAAAGGTGGGGTGTGTACTTCAGTACTACGTGTTTTGCGCAGATATGACTCGATGATGCGATAGAAAAATTGTTTATTTCTAGTAGATTATCTGGGAGCGCACAGGATAAATTTACAGGATATCCTTTCCCAACAACCTTTGAGTCACCATGGGCAGAGGATTTCAGAGTGAGAGCAGCTTTCATGTTTCTATATGAAATGCTACCTGCAGCAGAACGCTAAACCTGATATAACAGAAATCAGGGACTTTACCATTTCCGTAGCTGCAGATTTTAAACGGATGACACATCTCTGCCTGCCAGTTCTTCTTAATGGATTTTTCTCTCAGACTGTCTGGTTATATATGCTATTCTTAACCAGCACGATGGAAATTAATAAAGGAGACAACTGCCAGCATCAGTTTTCTCTGAATCAGCATCACTTCTGGTCTTAGTAGATGTTTAATCTCTTTTGACTCTCTTAAACCCTGCATCATTGGGTAGTCCAAGTGAAGCTGGACAAATGAAATTGTTACATCTTTCTAACAGACAACACATTTTGTGGTGTGTATCCAAGTTTAGCAGTGGGTATCATATGCCAACGATTTTGGGCAGCTACTTATATTTTTTACCTCAGTTTAATAGCTCCAAAGACATCTCACCTATTCAGTGGATCAGTGGTTAGTAGTGTTTTTAATTGATTGATAGCATCACACTTGACCCATGTCAGTTTTCACCTATATACCATCCCAGCCCAGAAACACTAACGCGCAAACTGCATGGGACTGGAGTAGCATGGATTTGCTGTTACAGAGGGTCAATAATAAGGAAGGTCATGGCCCTAATGCCTCAACCTGTGCTGTGCAGTAAAAATTGGAAGGGTAGTGGGATGCCACAGATGGTATACGCAGCCTTAAAGCAGTGTTTTCAGGCTGTGTTATCACTTGTGTGTGTTGTTTGCCGATCTGCCATTTTTTTTTTATATTTCTAATGAAAGCACAAGTTGTCCTAACAGTAACATTTTATATACATCCCAGACTATTGCCAACATGTTAAGATTTCAATATGCGTGGATCCAGGAATTAGCCGATGTGGTTTTGGATGTTGTTGGAGAGACCCTCTTCATGACTCTGCCTGTCAAGAAGCTGATCTGGGGATACCAAGAGCCACTCATTACCAGAATTAAGAACCTCCTGAAACCCTTAGGCATCACTCTTCCCATGGACAATGTGTTTGGCCTTTTCTATAAAGTAAGTAAAAGTAAGAAATAAGTCTACTAGTAGAGATGATTAAATGAAACCTGGCCAAAAGTAGAATCACCACACATCATATCCAACCCTCTCCCCTTGTTTCATTTTAACGTCCATCCCTAGCACTGCCATTTAAGCCAGGTGGCTTACATCGAAGGACTGTTGTTCAGTTCCCCCACCCCTGCAAAGTCAGGTCTCTTGTGACGTATTATGTTTTGTTTCAGGTGACCATTAGCTTTGTCGAGTTGGAATGGTACTTTTTCGGTCTGCTCTGAGGTTTTGACCAAATAATCTGTTTTGCCATCAGAAATCCTCCTCAGGTCAAATTTGGAAAGGGGGAAATAAACCAAAAGGCCATTACGCATTTATTAGTTCGTTGTAACTTTGAAGGAAAACTCATCCCTTGTCGTAGACTCTCGTGTAAGACAGTGACATAAACAGGTGCTGCAGTAGACAGCCATTCATTCATTACTGTGGGTTTATAACCTACCTGAAGAAATTTGACTTGGGTTGATTGATAAATTAAGAACAATTTCAAGCACTAATCTCTTGGTTGACAGCAGCAAAAATATAAACTACAGTATCTATAGACAGTTATGTGACAAATGCCAATAAAGGTGGTGAAGCTTGCTAATAATTTATAACTTTTTTCTTCTTACTGTTTATATTGTAGAGGTGTGTTACTGTGGTGACCATCAAATGGCATGTCTTGATTTTGTGCGTTCAGGCCTGGTTATGCATAATGACAAACACTCTGGCTAACCACTTTATTAGGACCTATACATAATAACGAATTGGGCCTCCATTTGGCCAAATAGCAGCCATACTAAGATAAGATGTGGCATAGAATCCACAAGATTCTGGAAGGTGTCCTGCTAGATATTTCTCAATTCAGACATTGATATTGTGCTTGATGTATGGAGTGAGCTGGGCAGAGGATTGACATGGCAAAATACCTCTTTCAGATTCATCCCACAGATGCTAAAGTGGATTGAGATCTGGGGATTGACCATGAGAAAGAGATACCTGAAATTTCTATCAAGTTCCATAAACTATAAACACATGTTGCACTATATACTGTCATTTTGGAAGTAGCTATCCACATTAGGGTTCACATTGAATCATCCATTGGATCCACTTGATTGGAAACTATGCTTAGGCAAGCTTTATCCTTTGACCGAGGACCCAAGATATACTAGTAAAACATGCCTCAAACCATGATTCCACTACCAGGGGCCTAGACAGTTGGACCATACAAAAAGGGGTCGTGATTTTTATGGGTTTCTCCAGGTCTGACTTTAACCTGTCTGTACAGAACAGGCTGTCTTCCTCACACCAGGCAAGTTTTCTTGATGGTAACTGATGGTGGTAGCCTGTGCATTGATCTCTTCCAAGGTTTGTCCATTCAGCATTCTTGGAGGTATGGGTAGAGACGAGTGAACTTTACTATTCTGTCTAACCACTTTTGCTTTATCTTTCTGCCACATTTCCCCTCGCAGTAGAAATTTTTTCTTTCCTTTTTACTATCGCTGCTAAACTCCAGCAGCCAATGCTTGGAACGGCTTGCCAACAGTGCCGCCTTGGCCACCATGGCAGATGTGCACCCAGTTTCATACCTTTTCCGAACACCAATGCCTTTCCCCGTATCTGCTAGAGTCACTGCCAATGCACGCAACCAAGTCTTGTGCATAGTGCTGCTGGGATCACCTGTCACATCGTGCGGTCAGCCTAATTTACAACTCGGGTTGGCTCTGAAAGGGGTACACATGTCCTAATAAAGTGGCCTGTACACAGAAACACAAATATATTCATACCCTCCTCCTCAGAAATCTGAAGCACTTTTGCTGAAGTGGCATTGTGTTCAGAAATTGACAAAGCGCTTATATCCTGTGTAGAGTTCTTGACCACATGCATGGGCATTTCGGCAGTTTGTTGGCATATTATGCGATGTATTTAGCACATTTATTTTACTAGTTCTTCACCAGCGTACACATTTTTAACACCTAGCCACTCCTTAATAAGTAATCATGTTTTGTTTGTTTTCTTTACAAGAAGTGCTGAAGACTTGCAACCACGGGCATGACACGTGGATGCATTGGAGTTTTTTTTATTTACCAGAATTGTCAAAGTTTAATTAAAGAGAAACAGATCTCTTATAGTAAATAACATTAAAGCACAACTATACCACTATGCCGTGTGTGCTAAATCAGCCAATCATTGTTATAATGGTTTGGCTATTGACTGTAGAGTGTAAGAAGGATAACTTCGGCTAGTAATGTGTTGGTCTGCCACACATTGATTTGTGCACTTTTAGCATCGTCGACTTTAGCCGTTAGTTATGGCTGCTGAAAGAGAATCTGCATAATTGTATCTGGGTGTTTAATGTTCCTTATATCTAAGGATTTTAAAGAGACTCCATGTCCTCAGAGTGAGGTGATGTGAGAACAGTTCAGGTTGGGCGGTAGACTGCGTTATCGTGTCTACCCTCGTAGTTTAACAGTCTCTTCTGTTTGAAGAAAGTCTGGGCGGAACAGCTACTGTTTAACTATGTGCTATGCTGATGGAAACTGGCAGTGAAAGGTACCAATTTGTTTGTTTCTTTTTTTTAAATTAATTTATTTAAAATAGAAAAACAATTCCAATGATGGGCTGTATACCATATACTCGGGAGAAGGAAATATTGATAAGTTAGCCATGATTCAAGAATGGAACAAAAAATCGTAAGTACAGCTTGCACTAAAAATATGCTTTGCACAGTCATTACCGTGAACGAATATTGTCATTAAAGACCATTGTTAAAGATCCATGGCAACACGAAATATTTCCTATCTATTGAAAAATCACTGTTTATAAATAGTGTATCTATTTTACTTGTTTCACTTCAGAAAGAGAGCTGGACGCAACGTGTTAGTACACTAACTTGTGCGCCATCTACTGGAAAACCTTTTTTTTTACTTATAGTATAAACAATTAATTATAACATAAAGGCAAACATTTCTTTATATAGGTTTTTATAGGAAGAACTATTTGAAATAACACTTATCGAAGGGTTGGCCTTACAATTCAGAGTTTTATGACATATATATATATTTATTTTTTAATTAAATTAATGCATAGGTACATCAAGCAGAGTTGACTTTGACCAGGAATTTGACTCTGGCAGGATTACAAAATCATAACTGGGTTTTTAGTTTGTTGTTGTTTTTTTTTGTTGAAATTCGCTACTATTGCTGGTGCATTTTCCAAACCACCCAAAGAAATCAGATTACGTTATTTCTTTAAATACAATATATTCATTTAAACAAATGCAAGCAATAAACGATAAGTACGGCAAAGTTAAATAACGACTTTGGTCTGGGCTCTCTGCAGCCATCTCACCTGGACTTTTTACCCATCTCTTACAGTTTAAGCTGATGTGGCTACATTTGTCCCGTCTTTCCCCGCTACACTTCACTCAAAGCAATTGTCATCGCTACCGTGAGCTCGTCGGGATGATTTGATTCTTCCAGTGCACTACGCCACATTTTGAACTCTCGATTGGGTATAAATGTAATTGATATCTGCTGAATTAATTTCTCCAAGAAACATTGCCATAAGCCCTTAAAGGAAAAACGGTGGGGGAAGGGGGACAAAAAAATGTCTTTTTTTATATACACAGGTACACAGGGGGTGGATATGAAATTTGCCTTCATACAAAATTTGAAAATCTTTAATTGTGAAATTAAAAAAAAAAATTACTGAGACTATTCATCAGCTCAGCCCCAGTGCATGATAGACTTTTATACAAATGCTTAGAATAGCTTTTAAAACCCTGCCAGACATTGGCTGTAGATAACATTTTAGGATCAACTTGGATCATGGAAAGAAATTTTGAAAGTCGTGATTTAATTATTGAATTATTATTTTTGCTTTGTTTGTTTCTTTAAATCACATAATGGCAGTTTTTTTAGGAGCAGCATCACAGAATGTTTTGATATCGATATCCAACAACTGAATTTCAAGACTAGATATGTCCTTTTACAACCTCCAATGCAGGAGACAGTGATTTTTGACCCGTTAACTTTTTGCTGTCGTGCAACTTTAGCTTCTGCACCTCTCTCTCTCTCTCTTTAGATCACTGCCCTACTGGACAACTCCGACTTGTAGAGAAATCAACGGCTCAGGTGGGTAGGTTTCTCTCTCAAGGTAAACTTCTCTGGAACGACATTTGGTACTGACTGCCAACAAGAGTCGGCTCAGTGGTTACTTGCTCTTGTGTGAAGGTGACTCCAAAAGTTATATCTCACTGATGTTTATGTGCAGTTTGTTTAGATTTGACAGGGCGGGTAGGAGCCTGTAGACCCATTAGAAAAGTCCAAAATTAAGGGGTTTAAGTGTGCAGAAAGCTTGTTGTTCGAAAATGTTACTCGAGTAGCTATTATGAATGGGATAAGCAGCCACTGGTGTTCGTTGGCATGAACTAGTTTTAAAACCTGCATTGGTAATCATTTTCTTACTCCAGGGAGCCCTTGTATAAAAGAAGCTAGGACTTCCTGCCTTTCCGTGCAAGCTGAATTGATATATGCCAGTGAGTGAAGTGTCTACTTTAGATGACATGATTGCCATTCATGAAAAACAAGCAAACATTAAAAATGGTGATAAAAAGAAAGAAAATACTCTTGGATAGATACAGTGAGGCAGAAAAAAGAAATAATTTTAAAAAAATAGGGTCACAACCTTTCAGTAAAGAGGGCTATGTATAAGTTTACAAACTTTCTGTTCCTCTGATTATCTATTCAGTTTAGTTTGCTACATCTACCATGCAAGTCTTCTCTCACAGGGTAACATTGCTTATGATTTCTTTTAAAAAGAGAAAACCATTTTATTTATTACATTTATTATATATCTTTATTTATTTTTTTTAAGTTGTGCAATCATGCGGCAGGCACCTGACCAGGGAGAGGGACCTCACCTATTGGCATCTCCACAAAAAGTCTTGCGCTATGGGGTTCCAAGCATGTGCATCGTGTTTGCTGCGTCTCTCTCTCTCTCAGCCCAAAGTTTAATGGCTGGAATGTGGAGAACAAGAAGTACCCTGCAGTCAGACGACATCTGAGACGGTTATTTCTAGTTATGCCTGGCTGCTTTTTAATTACTGGCGGCACTTGCTTAATCTGGGATGTCATGAGAAGAAGCATTTCAGAGGAAAGGCCTACAGGAAGATCCCCCCCCCCACCCAATCTTTTTTTAAGGGAATGCTTTTTTTGGAATATTAAGAAAAATTTTTCTTGAGGTGCTGTTAAGAGTGAAAGTAAACTTGAGAACAGGCGCCTTGTTCTCTAACACAACAGGCCATAGGCAGCTGTTTCATCCAATGTAAGCTTTCAGTTTATTTCAGGATGAGTGCACCTTAAATGTACTGTTTTATGTTGGCCTCATTTATGCTTTCCTTGATCTTTGTTTCACAATGGTATCTGCTTATCACATGAATCTGTGTCACTGTCACATGGCTTTGGAAAATTGTGTGGGCGGAAGTAGTCTATCCCATGGGTTTGTTTTATTGTTTTTAATTGCTTTTAAACTTTTGTATACCACCTGGGTACATTTTGTATTTCACTACCTTTCAAATCTGCATTACTCGAGGTAGGTTAAGCTACGGAGGCTGTGACGCGCAATATCTTATTAATATTAACCCATGTATCGCTCCACCCTCATGTTTTATATTACAAGCGTGTTGACTAAATACGCAGCCAGTTTAACTCAAATGCTAACTGATGCTGCACATGCTCTCCAGGTGTTCATAAACAAAGTAAAAACTGCTATGGTATATGGACGGTTAACTATTTGAGGATACCAATAAAGAATGTTTTCTAAGTTTGTGCCATATCATTATGAAGTAAAGGGCAGAGACTTGTAAAAATCTTAAGGGGAAAGTTCTGAACTGAAGATCTTATATTGCACTACAAAGGAGGAAGGAAAATGTCCCCATCTGAGATTAAACATACAAGTTCTTGATTTGATGATCCCACACACCGTTCCAGTGGTACCCAGTGTTTCTTTGTGAAAACAGATTTGTCTTTTGAAAAATAAAGCGTACTTGAAATTGGAAAAGGTAATTTTTATATCTTACTACCTTTCTCTTGTAATTGTTCGTTTGTTAAAGAGCAAAAAATAATTTCAATGTACATTGTAACTGATATATTGAAATACGGTACCATTGAGAAAAAGTTAGAAAAGGCTGTCTAGTCACTTGCTTTATTATTATTTTTTCTTCTAGGGGTTTTATTGACTCTTTTTTTAAATATTCAATACTCATACGGTGGAAAGGTGTATTTTCAAATAGTCTTGCATAATAATTATCAATTCTATGTAGGAACACATGAACTTATTTCAAAACTTTTAGTGTTATTCAGAATGGAAAGTTAAGACATAGGTGTGCGTGGGTACAAACATTAGTGCTTTATGTATTTTTTTTTTAATACTATGATAGACAGGTTTGGTTATCTCTGAAATCTGGAGATAAGAGATCCTGATCACACGTTTAGTTTGGTAACGTGTCGTCGTCATCATAATGAGGTTTGCCTTACAGGCAGGAGATAGCATCTTTTACTAGGGATTTTCTGAAATGCTGTGAGGCCTTGGTTCTGTTTTCATCATGGATGATGACGGTTGTCCATCTGTGGAAAGGGTCGGCTTTAAATCCAGTCAGAGGAGTTTGGGCTGGAACGTGAAACGCCACTGCCTAGATGCCATCAGAATAGTGACTGGATTCTTGAACAGAAACCTGCCACATTGGCACGGAATGTAAGATTTCTCAACGCGTTCGCTCCGTGGCTGAAAACCTGTTTTTGAGAGGTGGTCCTTCATTGGTCCATTGTGACATCACTAAATATATCTGACATTTGCTAAGATTAAGTTCTTAAATGAAAGTTTGTGCACATACTGAGATTTTTTTCAGTACCTTTCAACATTATGATAGCATTCCACCCCTTTGTTTAAAGCTGTGTGTGTTATATGCATAGTTGTGTGTTTCCCGGTGGTGAATAAGGCAGTATGTCTAAATGCTCACTTTCATTTTACACCTGTCATAATTATCCTACTTCCATTGTTTCCATCCATCGCCTAAATGCTGTGATAGGCACCCTTGCTCTAAGCGCCGTTTTATTGAAGTTTGGCACTTGGCTTTTCCAGATGGGTCAGTTTTTCCGCCATTTTTGAGGAAAGATTCAAAGCTGTACATTTTCTCAACCGATGTTTGTCGGTAAGTATTTGTATTTTTTTTTTTTTTTCTTGGGCCATACCCTGCTGGAGAGAAGTCTCCTGATGGTCACTTTGGTGATATCCTCTCGTTCTGTCGTCTTCTGCTTTAGTTTTTTAAAAAAAAAAAAGAAGTTGCAGGAACTTTCTCAAACATTTCAAGATTACAAACTTAGCTAATAACTGGTGCGAAAATCTGAAACACCTGCGGGAGGGAAAAAAAACCAGAAAGACCCGTTAATACGTCCAGGTTTTTTTTTTTTTGTTATTTTTTCAGGTCTTTGTATGTTCTGCATGAAAGCCAATCCACTGTAAAAGACATCAAGGTATATGAATTTATAGCACCAGGCAGTATTTTTCTTAACGCTAGTGCTAACCCGGCCAATGAGGGCTTCTGTACACCTAACTGCTTGCCGTCTGGGTTGCTCAATGTCAGTGTGTGTCAGCAAGGTATGTCACTGTTCCGCAACCCTTCTACCCTTCTGCATCCTCTCAGCACGAGTTAAGCCACGGAGGCTGTGCTTCTCATTAATACAACTCTTTGTAAAGACAGATTTGTATATTGATACAACTCCATACATTTTGCATTACAAGTGACTGGGCTAAATGTACAGTCAGCTCCAAACAAACAAAACACACAGACAGACAGACACAGAGACAGACACAGAGAGAGACAGACAGACAGACAGAGACGGACACAGAGAGAGACAGACGGACACAGAGAGAGATGGGGGTGGGCAGCAGCGGGCAGGCTGCAGTGGTATAAGGTAGGTGAAGAGGACTAGATTTCAGTACAAGTTCAAACTTATTTATTGATCTTAGTATCGGTAAAAGTCACTTACATTTTTTGGATACTTTTTTTTTTGTGTGCATGCATTTTGTTACCTTATTATCCTAAACCTGAAATTCTGAATCAGTCAGTGATGTAACTCAGTTTTCATTTCTCTTTAAACAGGAGCCCCGATTGTTTTGTCTCAGCCCCACTTCTATCAGGCTGATGAAAAAATTGTAAAGGCTGTAATTGGATTAGTCCCAAATAAACGTAAACATCAGACAAAGCTGGATATTGAGCCAGTAAGTATTTAATAATTCTGTTTACTGTTCTCTACCATGTGTAAAATATATATGTAGATTGATGCATGAAACTTTACACTTTCTGCTGCCAAGCTGCATATTGTATTGTTTTACTATTGTATGTGATATGCTATCCGTTTTTTTATTTTTTTTATCAGATTATTTACGAGAGTTTACTGATAAAACATTTCAAATTTGATCAGGCAGTGGGTAGGAACAGTAGTGACCTTTTTTCAGTTTAATCTTTGAACGTGTTCGGAGTTAGACATGGATCGCACGGGTTATCTGCCACTGCTAATGAAATTTTCTTTTGATAAGCGTATCTGTCCCACAACTAGGCACCCTGTCTCTGGCTTACTGGTTGCTGCGGATTGTGAGAGATCACATGCAGTATTCCGCCATGCCGTACCACTAGGAATTAAGTTATTTCCAGTTGACACAATGATGCCACCGCACTTATTTAAGTGGGTTTTGTGTTTTTTTTGGGGGGGTGGGTTGGGACACAGCAATAGAATGTCTAGACGCGGCCGGAATGAAGCTGCTGAAGCCGAGTTCTACGTTTTGGCCCCATAGCAGCATCAGCCACACCACCCGCCACATCTTCAGCAATGCATGTTGTTAAACGTCAACCGAATGACAACAGCTTCTTAGTGTGAAAACTGATTTTATTTTTTATTTATGGTCCCTAAATCATGCGAAACCTTGGTGGGTTTCTTTTGTCGTCGTCTTTGCCTTTGTTATTTATTTATTTACTTATTTTTTTGTAGACCACAGGAATTGCAATGAAAATAGCAAAGAAACTCCAGATCAACGTGTGTATAGAGACGGTTAAGCACATCTTGTAAGTACCGACCTCCCTCCACCTCGCTGTTAGTCATCGGGATTCACTGAACTCTTGACCAATGAACACTTGTTCCTTTATTCCAGCTGTGCAGGGAGGGAATGGTTCCTGATTTGCCTTTGTCGTTGAAATGCAGTCATTGTAGTATGTGAGAAGGAATCACTACGGTCTCTTCACTGGGAAAATTCCACACTTTGCTTGCTTATTATTTGTAACCCTCTGTATACTACCTGGGGTGGATTTGCACCGACTACTCACCAAATCCATATTATTCAGTGCATGTTGAGTAATAGGGGCTGTGACACACACACACAATACTTACCTTGTTAACACAACCCTTTGTAACAACAAATCTTATAGTTCTCCAATCTCACTAGTTTTACACTGTGAGTGTGTGGACTAAAGGTACAGGTGGCATAAGGTAAAAATGGATGTGGTATACAGAGGGTTAATTGTACCTGCCCTCCGGTTTTGTGGTGTACTGAATTATCTGACAGTAAGCTAAAGACAAAGAGTGGGCTTCGTTTTTTTTGTTTCCCTCAGCTGGCCTACAGACAGATGGGTATATGGCGGATAGATGCAATTGGAAACTTTCAAAAAAGGGAATTATAAATAAATGTGCATGAATGTTTCAAAACTGAAGAAATTTAAGTTAAAGTTTAATTCTCTTTTCAGGGCTACTGCTAAAATTCCCAAGTTATTCTTCCCTGTCCTGTGGATTAATGAAGTAAGTTAATACATTCATTTATAACTGATTTCCTACCAGATCTGTCCCCCCCCCCAATAAGTGATAGAGTATATCCGCAGCAACCTCAGGTAATTCCCACTTCTGCGCTTGTGAATTTCAAAACCGAGTGGATCCGGTGGCCATGAAACGTTTTGATGTATTCACCAACAAAATCCATTTAAGTAGCAAGAAAAAGGAAGGTGTCTGTTACTGTCTTCATCCATGTTGACAGTCTGCCAGCTGTTAGATGGATCTGTGATTTTGGCGCCGCTGTTAGCTGGACAAACTACTGTATCACTAAGGGCCAGCATACATAGACCAGAAAGCAGATCATTGGAATCCTGAAAATAAATAAGGGCTGTGGTTTTACATTTCTGGCCTTTTGTGCATAGTATTTTGTATCGATGATGATTCTGATCTGGTTATTTTCTGACATTTATTATATATTTTATATTTCTTAAAAAGTGAAATCAACTAGACGTGTTGGTTGGTTCTTGTATCCACCACGAACCCTATTTTAGTTCAGGATCAGAAACGCTAGCCGGGTGGGGGTTACGTGGCACCCAGTATCGTGATATCATCCAAGTTAAATGCAAGATTTGCATTTAAAGCTGTATGATTGGAAAAGGAAAAAGAGACATTTTCTATATTGGACAAATGTGCATTGAACGCTGAAGGTCTTAAAGCAGCATTGGATGACTGATCTATCCAGCTTGGGTCTTAAGTGGAAAAAATATTCCAATTCTGTCAGAAATTGAAAGGAAAATCTTAAGTTCAGTATTTCTTTAATTAGACTGAATAAAATCTAAAACTGAAGAATAGAGAGAGATATATTTTAGAGAGTCTGTCTAAATAGTCAAGGGAGATAACTCCTGCAAGTATTTTCTATACATTTCCCGGAACAACAAAGTTTGAGAAACTACTGGATTTTAACACAATAGTAGAAAGGACACTCGGTTATGAGAATTAACAAATAAAGATGCACTAGAAGAGTGAAAGAGCAAAATAGCAAGATCAGACTTGCCTGAAAGTGTAACGAAGCATTTCTATCTGTATAGGATTCCTGCCTGCGACTGACCGGCCAAAATTTATAAGTTGGCGAGCGCCGATCAAGGCATTGAACGTTAGCAAAACGGAATTTAGTTGAACTAGATAATACATCAGTGACATTAATAGTCATCTTAAGCAAGGATAACATCTACTGCACCCTCATCAGGATGGACATTTTATTGTTTGTTTTTTGGGGGGGTAAGTTGTATAAACTTGATCATTTAGTAAAAGTTAAATTAAAAAAACAAACTTGGATCCATTGTATTGCTGAAAATGTCTCATTGGAGAGCATCTCTGCAGAAGTGACAAGGCAGTTTGTATTTCCCCCCCCCCCCAGCTGAGCAGGATTTGATATTGTGGCAAAGAATTTCAACATCTATTAAGTTAAATAGCAATTTTAATTTTGCATCTTGAAGTTCTCTGTCATGTTTCTGAAAAGTGAGTAAAACAGCTAGCTGCACCACACTGTACCTTGATTAGATTAATATTAAAACGTAGAAATAATTCTAAGAAAGGAAAAATGCAAAAACTGTTTTACCAAAAGAAAGCGAATCATGGACAATGAAGAATTTCCACGTTTCTTTGAGCCTTTAGACAGATTCTGTGTTGTTTATCGATTACGTTGTTTACCATCACAGAATGCTGAAATTGATGATGATTCTGCTGCAAAATTCCAAGAAAAGGTGTCTACACCAATCAAAATCTCTGAATCCATTGAGTTTGGACTGATAACCATTGGAGGACTTATTTTTTTCTTCGTGCTGCTGTTCTTGCTGATAAGATTATCCAGAATAAAGGTAAGTCAAACTAACCCGTTGCCATTGATTGATGTAAAAAAAATTCTTTTATTCTGTATGCTGATACCTACAGAACACACAGCCCTGGTGAGGGGGTGGTGTATGTGCGCTAGGAAGTATTGCCACTTGTGCAGAGGAATTTCTGCTAGAACTCTTCATTTCTTAGATGTGAGGGGAGGGCAATGCTCCAGAATGAGCCAGTCCCTCTGCAGGAATCAAACTCCAGGCCTTGACACTAGCAGTCCAGTAAGCTACCCACTGGACTACCACTCCACTCGAACTAGTTTTAATTAATGTAATGGCATCAGTACTCTTGTATGCATAGAATAGTGTGTAAACGTTGTTGTATTTTTCAGGTATACTAGTAGAGATATAGGTTTGTTTGTTTTATTTTATTTTTTTTCCTAATTAAAATTTTGTAATGGCCACTTCTAGATGTGGTTTGATATATTTTCAGTCATGAATAAGTAAATGGTAAAGATCCCAAAGAACCATCTTAAATGTCTAGTGCCAGAAATTTTGCATCGCCTTTGAATTGTCTAATTTTGCTCGATAAAGTCAAGTTACACCTGAAGTTGCATAATAATGCCACAATGTGCTCACCACTTTGGTGGCTTTCTGCAGACTTAGTGGGGGAAATAACCAGAACTGGGAAATGTGACAAACTTAAGGTATAACACGGAAACGGATGATTTCCAAAAAAAAATGATGACAGGTAGGGCTCAGCTGAGGGGCGATCACTCAGACATTAAGCATGGCTGTGGGCACAGTGTCAGTCAGGCTATAGGACTTAAAGACAGACTCTGCTATTGTTATTTCTAAGGCAGTGAAAAACCTCTGGTCATGTAAATCTGCTACCTTAGTTCTTCAGCCTGGAAATGTTCAGGTAAATCTGTTGGAGTGACAGTCCAGCACATTTTCTTAGAGCTGCATGCCATATTTGTAATGTGGGCAGACTATTTATATAGGGGAAGTAAAATTTTTCCCGGATGCGTGCTTGATAGCAGGTAGCAGATCTGGGTGACAGACAGGGTTTTGTCATAATGGTATTTGGGTTTCATCTTAATGCCCCTAATGTGTTGACTGGTTATCCTGCTTGTGTTAAAATTACATTCAAACTTTTAGGAGGGGTCAGAGATAACTTCTCAAAATTTTGGATCGATAACTAAATGGCTATTTTAAAACTTTATCTTCAGTTGCAGATTATATATACATATATATTGTGTGTGTGTGTGTGTGTGTGTTAGTAGACTAATAGTATCATCAGTGTTACATTGTTCAATTTCCTTTGTAATAGTGTGCCAGTTATTGAAAATATATGGAGCTATAGTACACTGCCTGGCCAAAAAATTAGAATCAAAGTAAAATTAGAAAGTTCTCATAGTGTATAATCTATGCAGTTAAAGTGCTAATATGTCATGTGATACACTGGACCTGTGTGTGTATAAGCTGTGAGCGTTGCATATGTCAATAGTCGTGAGAAACCAGGAAGATATTGGTGACTTCACAAGGGGCAACTGGCTTCCTCCTCCAACACAGTAGATGAACTGACTGAAGTTCAGGACAGTCTCCTGGCTATTCTTGCAGTAGCCGTATTTTCAGAAAATACAACTCTGGCTGCAAGCAGGTTGCTACGGATCAAGCCTGCAGACCTGATACAATGGATCAAGTCCCAGAAATCTTAGCGCACAAAATGCATTTGCTTTAACTAAATTATGCGCTGGGCTTTATTACCAGTTGACCTGCCGAAAACCTTTGAGTGCTGAGAACAAGAATATCCATTTGTGATGTTGCCTGGAGCCTTGTGACTGGGGAATCCGTGTACGGAAGAAGGTATCAATCAGAAGGCATGGTTAGCTGACAAGATTCTGGTTTGTTGTATCCCATCGTGAGGCTGAGTACGCCGCATGAGTTCATTCGTTTTACAACGCTGCTTCTCCGCATGGGGGTGGGATGTTTCAGGGTGGCAACATCACCATCTTGAGAGAGAGCCGTGTTGTGCAGGACTGGTTTGCAGACATACATGACATCATCACACCTCACCTGGTCAGTTCACTGATCTCAGCACCCACTAAGCAAGAGCCTGTACCCAGTGTACAGAATACAGCAAGATGTCTTTTGTGGTGTTTTGCGAACTTCTTGCCACAATGCATTGAAGCAAAAGTAGCCGTAGCACTATTAAGGCCATTCTCTAATTTTCTGGCTCGGCAGAACATATTGCACCTGGAGTCTACAATAAAAATCAAAAAAAGAAAGAAAAAAACCTCATTTCGTTTCAGAATGGCTATCAGCAACTGGAGGGACACAACAACCCAACCTCAGCAGTAAGATCCAAGACAACAGATGGTGAATCGAACATTTCAGAAAAACCCCGTGTCTAATCAACTGAGACTGTCATACAGTCCCCTGCTGTCCAGCTATGAGGTAATTCTCTGTATCCTCAGACATCTAAAGCTGCTTTAACTTAGTAATTTAAAAACAAATTTTCTTTTGGTTAAGGAAATGTTTAGGTATCATTCATTTAACTCTGTCGATTGAATACAAATTTGTCTGTATGCTGGAAAATGTACTGCTGCTGTTTCTCCTTCACTGATGATCGTGACTTATACAGATTGGGCAGTGTTGTGTGTGGATACAGATATGTTCTAGCTAGCAGCAAGTAGTCTGGGAAGTACACCTAACGTGTTGGATTATCTGTGCATGCAATGTCTGTGGCTTGTTTTTTTTTTTTTTAAAAAGGTATTCCAAAGGAAGGGAGACAACTCGTAGGTGCGTTTTTAAAATCCTTCCCACCACAAAAATTAGAGATTGCCTTAAGTCTGTTTTGGTTTTTGCAGAATGAAATACTAAAATCAATTTTCTGCTTTTACAATTGCTTAAATTTTAATTATAAATGACACACACAGATGCGGGTTCAGATGGAAACAGTTTCAACTGGTCTGGTCTGGTTTGAGAGAGGGAATATTTGAATACATTTGAGTGAAAGGCTGACAGTGATGGCTGATCGCCTTCACTTGTGCATGCATGTTTTTCTAAGTTGTTGGGAGATGTACAAAATACCTCTATGTCAAGAAATGTCTGAGCCCTGCTGTGAAATGCTGTTTGTGCCTTTATTTTCTAATTGTGTAAAACACCTTTATTCTATTAGCAAGTTAGATCAGAAGTGCGCTGTGTATTTTTCACAGTCTGCATTTATTTATATAAAGAAACAAGAACTTTTCAATACTCACTCAGTTTAATTGATTTGGAGAGCAGAATTTATAAACTACATCAGTGGATGATGTTGACTGATGCCACAGCTCAGTGTCAGTGGTAAAGGTAGATTGCAGATCTGGGGCTATATTCTCAACACAGCAGAAGGGAGATTTAGTTGTAATTTTTGTGTACACGTCAACTTCATCGCAGTTGGTGATAAAAACCTCTCGTACCTTTTTGAAGACTTACGGCCACTACAGTGAACATTCTATGTGGAGTTCACAAAAAAAAAAAAAAGTTCTAGCATTGAAAATAATAATCTAAAATATAGCACACTGGGGCTCGGAAACAAAGGGTTATTGTAAAAGTTAATGTGAATCACATACCCTATCATCCTTCACAGCCAATTTTATGTAGTGAGAAGCTTCGAAACACCACCAATTTTCAAAAATACTAATGCCCAGGTGCCCTGTGGATGATAACCAGTGGGCAAGATCGCAACTTGCTCCAGACCACAAATACTGCTGCCGGTGGCACTACTTGCGAGTGAGAGAGAGGGGTGGGGGCCAATTGGTGGCAGGACAGCAGGTGGTATCTTCGTGAGTCTTTTCTAATGGGCACCGGTATAGCGCACTTTTTTTTTTGTTGGGGGAGCCAATTTATCTGCTCAGAACTGTTCCATAGTAGTTGTGTGGGTTGCCATTAGTTCCAGATTCTGGTCTTCCAGCATAACAATGCCTGCCCTACCACATCCTTAGCAATTATTTTTCTAAAAAAATGTAACATCCAAGTTTCAGATTGTCCTCCGGATCCTCAGTAAGAATTGAATACACTCACTCCCACGTTGTTCTGTGGTGTCCATCCTAAGGGAAGACATTCTCCTTTGTCATTAAAGGGGACAGGAAGCCATCATGGCTTATAGAGTTCACTGGGATTTCTAAATATTGCCACGATTAACCTAATTTGCCAGTAATTTTGTGAATCCACTGAAGCTTGTCATTAAAATGGTGAAACTCAAATACTAGTTTAAAAAAAAAAAAAACAGCTTTAAATATCACAAATTTTGCAGTCCAGTTGAAAACTAGTCAAGTTCTGTCCACTGCCTTCATCTAGTGAATACCGTTACTGTTACTTGCAAATGGATGAAGGTAAGATTGGTTTCACTTGTTAGAACAAAATAGTGTACCTGCCATGCTTTATTTTACAAGGAGTTATAGGTGCCTGTTCATAGATTTGTCTTTGTTTTCAGGTGCTGTAGTAGGTTAAAGTATTAATCAAAATCTTATCTACCAACAGTTTGCAGTTTGAAGAGCAGCTTGTGCTGTTTCTACAATCCAAAAACTGACATCATTATGAACCAAAACAAGACTAAATCATAATTATGGCAGGTAAAAATTGTCAAAAATATATATCCATTAGTTCAGTTAGTGATGAGAGATTTCTGAACTAATTCTCCTGCCTACAATTAAAATTACCACCACCGTCGGATAGTATAGAGACTAAAGAATTCCCCATACTATTTCAGTTTTCTCTTCCTTTGTTAGAGTTGTGGACCCACGTCATTGTTAGATCAAGTGGATTCCGTGACCACTTCTCAGCATAAAAAGCTGATAGAAAAAAGTCCCTACAAGAAAAAATCATTTTCAGATGTGAGGAAGCCCATGACCAGCCAAACTGAACAGTCCCAATCAAGATTTGACCTTAACAGTCCTATCAGAGACAGATGTGCTGATTATCTCATTCAGTGGTGATGCTGAATGGCTAGCCATGCATGGATGGGTTCCGTCAGCACATCAAGTGAACTGCTTGGATTTTGGCCAAATAAAACTCTACTAGAAAACCAAAGTAAAAACGTGGAAAGCCTTACATAAGAGCAAAAGCTGAGAGGTCAAACAGCCTGGCCTTAATAGGAGATTGGAACAAATTTTGGGTGGTTCTGGATTCAATTATAAAAGAACTGTTATCAGAATATTTGACATCAGTTGCAACTTAATGTCGATATGCAAGCTTTTGTTTCTAATCTATAAAATTGTCTTAGTTTTGCTTTCAGAATACCTTATATAATCACATTTAAAGGATCCAGTCACACTTAGATGATTAAATTCAGAATGGAACTGTCACATTCATTGATCAGTTAATTCCCAAGTTCTGCCAGAAACAATCCTAATATCTGGTAATTCTCAATAAGATATTTGGTGATATCCACCAAATTTATATCCATTCTACTGCTTCCATGAAAGAAATAAAAGTAATCAAAAGTGTATTTTCCAGTGCATGCAGATATATGGGAAATGTTAAAGGATGAACATTAAGATGATTTATAGTCTTTTTTTTATTTCCACATACTAATTTCCTGAGGAAATGTTCCATGTGATTAAATATTTAAAAATTCAACATTTTAGAACATGCAAAAGGTGAAATTTACACAACAGACTGGGTTGGTCTTGCATCATTTTAAAGTGGTTTTGTTTACATAGTTTTAAGTGTTTGCATAGATTCACACCTGATCAAGGTAACTAGTTTTAATGAGAGAAAGCAGTTGAAATGTCTTGGTTTACCACTCAAACTTATTAGTCAGCATTTCAGAAATTTTTTTTACTTTTTCCTCCCAATAATACATAACCAAAAAGGAATTATACATAGCAATCTTCTTATTTTTTTCCATACATACAAGTAAATCTAATGGCAGACTAACTTTTTAATGTTCTTCAAATATTTGGATGAATCTTCAGTAATGATGCAGTCATTTTAAGATTACAGGTCAGTGATGGTTTATGTAAATATTCAGGTTCAAGAATATTAATCTTTAGCAAATGAATTTTAAAGAGTAATATGCTACTGAAATGTTGTATAATAATAATAAAACATTATTATCCAGTTATCCGAAAGATTCGGAATGCATTTTATTACATAAACGTGACATGAGCAAAAAAAGGGATGAAACTGCTGATGAAGTACACATTAGCTTGATTATTTATCAGTACAAATAATTCTGAAAACTGGAAAATATATAAACCACAGTCCACAGGCAACATGGAATCCTACTGTGCCAGCAGTACCTTGTTCCACGGACAATCATAGCAGCAAAAGTTGTTACTCATTTGTTTGATTTCTCCTGTTCTATCGCTGGAAAACAAACATTTTAATAAGTAGTTAAAACATTCATTAAAGAGCATGTTGTTAAATTATAATTAGTATATGTAGAACCTATTCCAGAAGTAAAGATTGACAGTCAATCATTTCCATTTGTTTTTAAATGCTTTACTAATATATTTTGTACTAAAAGTATAAAAAAAAAACTAGTCAAAGTACTAGTTAGGTCCACAAATCTGAGATTTTGTGTATTCAGTTAAACAAGTCAAAATTGATTATAAAGCCTTAATTCACAATGTTTATTATTTTTTCTTTTATAAAGTATTTAATCTGTTAAAAAAGATGTAAAAACACATTTAGAAAACTGAACCTATACAAGTGTCAGTCTTGACTACATCTATATCCAAACTTAGTTCCTTTGAGAAATAAGTACATAACTTTGTACAAGAAGTAAACTGCTCTAAATCTTTCACAATATATTTAAGCAGTTTACTGTTAACAGTATCAAATATGCTTGATTTTTTTGTGTGGCATTAAGTTTATTAATAAAAAGTGAACTACCTTTATTCACCTATAAATTATGTCAAAACATTGGCAACATAACTGAATAGAAATGAGATAGTGTCTTTCTGAAAAAAATTAATAGCCTATCAAACTAAGAATGTAACAAAATAGCTACTATGAAACATACTGCAACTATGTCTGGTTTGAAATACACACCTCTTATTTATGATAGGCAAGCAAAACAAAGAAAGAAATGCCTGCCCATAACACAAATTCTATGCCATACAGATTGATTAATGAAGTCTAAAAATCTTGGCAGTTTTTCAATTAAATTGCATTCACAAATGCTCCTCCTAATTATTATCCCCCTCCCCTTCTGTGATGTGAACATTTTAAACTACTATATTATTAGATCAAATATCTTGGTTTCTTTGTTCAAGCATTTGGAAACAAGTTATTAAAATACACCCAATCAATTTTGTTGCTTTTTTCAACAAAGCAACAAATTGTCCAGTGTTCTTTAAGCAAAATATCACAATATACAGTCTTTCTGTAGACTTCAAAACATTCTGAATAACTACAATTCTGATCATGAAAAAAATTATTATAAGCAATGCATGCTGGGATGGTGCATACATTTTGCTACTCTTTTGCCATGGAAGCCAGGTTTCAATTGTAAGTTTATTTTAATTTCATCTTCATGATATAAAAATTATCAATTTATTTTCTTTTCTGCTAAATACTGGAAAAATCCTGTAGCACTGCAATTTTTTCTCGCAGAGTTTTCCTTTTAGGCCAGAGGTTTCATGCAATAAATGGGAACTTTTGTCAGCTCTGAATGTCCATAATATACAGTTTTTTCTGAGTGGTCCTATCAACAACATGCCCAAAACATCTAAGAAGATAAGTAATTTTGCCATTTGTTTTTATTTTTTAACTTCATTTTATTGTATTATTTACCTATCTGTAGGAACACCTTTTCAAAAATATGAATCAAAGTTTTAAAATTCATTCCAATATTTTTAACATTAAAAATTAAACAAAATATATTTTGATATAATCTTGGTGGTGATATCAATAACAGATTCACAGAACATCTCACCTAAGTCATAATCAAACAACCAAAAAATATTTCAAAATAGCATGTCAAGAGTGAATTGTCCATAGACAGTCTGCATCAAGGCCTATCAAAAATAAATAGGACAAGTTTATACCATAAAGTATATTTCACATTTTCCACCTTTGATTCAGCAGGAACACATGGAGAAACAAATATGAAAATTGAAACTACTTTCTTATTTACTGATTCCTTTCGCTTAGCTCCACATAGTTAAAAAAGAATCCTTAATATACTGAATGTTTAATGTAATTTTATTTGTAGTGACACTCTCATTAAAAAAGATGTTACACTTATTAACAACGTTACTTCTGATATGACCAGCAGTAGTTAAAATTAACTAAAATTCATCAAGTAAAAAGAAAGGACTTACTAAGATGAAATTGTTCAAATAATCCTATGGTAATTCAAATGAAAAAGCTATCATAAAATGAGAGCAATATAGATTCTAAATTTAGTGTTCACCATATGGTTGGATATGTTGATTTGGACATTTTAGTACAAATTGACTCATCTATGGATAGTCATTAAAATTGTTCATTTGAAACAAGACTACGGAAATTTCTGCCTGGAACATTTTCCATTTTGGCGAGCAATTCACTGTTAATGCACTCACTGAAGTATGCAAAATTACCCAGTCAATAACAAGCACGTGCTCACCAATTACATTCTATCTATCCCTTTCAATCAAATGTATGTATAAATACCCTCAACAAATCTACCTCATCCCAAAATGCCTACTGAAGTCACAAGTTGTACACAGTTTCTAAGCTAGTTGTTAAGTTTGCTGAAAAAATGGTGGTAATATGGCTACACACACACACACAGCAAAAAATGTTAGGAACTGTCATAAAGTAAAGGGTACATTAGAGACTAAGAACAGAAGGCAAAGCTAGGTGGACTGACATTGAGAATAAGTTGAGGAAATACATGATTGCTGTCTTTACATTTGTCCCCCTTCCTCTTGCTGGTGTAGAGTATTCCCCATGGCAGTTTCTTGGAAGTGTGTACCTTATTATCCAATTAGAGAAAAGCTGAGCATATTGATGTCCATGTGAACCCCAAATGTTAGATGCATTAAACTGAGCTGAATATTGTCTCATACTGTAATATCTCAAAATCAAATAAGTTTGGTGACAGATATGTTTGGCTTTTTAAAGTGATTCAACACTGCAAATGGCACGAGATCACTTGATTGATGTCTTCTAGTGACAAAGTAGCAACAGGCTTTCATTTCAATACCAGAACCAATAACGTTTGCAGTTGGTTTCAAATATTTCTTAATGATTACAAACTTTTAGAAAAACAATTTGAACCTATTTATCCAGAATTGTCTCATAGTAGTTCAATAATATGCACAAACAGCTCATTAATATTCATGCCCCTGAAAGTACCACAAACAAAGATGCAATGCATGTTATCAATGAAAATTTGACTAACTACCACACTTTATCTAGCCTTGTCTTACACACCAAATTGACTTATCTATGAATGAAAATAAAAATGGGAAAATTAGTCCGTTTGACTTATGCTCCACCAAAAAATATACAGAACTAAAAAAAAAACTTACAATAAAAATAGTAGTTTGGCACATTATGCAGACAAAATGATGTATAACTTAATTTTGACAGACTTATTTGATTATTGCTTATTTGTATTTTAGACACAAGTAAAATTTATCTTTTAAAGTATCAATTTAAAAATATATATTTCATAAAAAAAAATTCAACTGTAATTCAGTAACCTGATAATGATGCATAACTTGGAAGGTATTATTGTTGCCTTTCTTTTAAACATTTTTCCTAAAACTTTGAAATCTCAAATTGCAATGTATCATTTAGCAGTACTTGTTAAACTGCCTCTTTCATTCACTAACAAAAAACTAGTTTATCTTGCTCATGGATGATATATGTACAAAACATTTTCTGCAATATTTCAGAATCCGGTTGATCTTCTAAAGTAAAACATTAATATGCTGTAGTAGCCACTATTTGAGTTAAATGACAATTAATACCACACCAGTTTTTGTTTAGTTTCTTCTAAAAACAAGGCAATAGCGTAGTAACTTCATCTTAACACAATGTTTGCAAGATAACCTCTGACACCATGTGACCAGTTTACCATTACCTGAAATCATGTCATTACAGAATGCTATTATAGCAAAACCTCAATTTAAGGGACCTCCATTCAATGGACTTCAGAAGCAAAGGATGCAGTTTGGTGTCCAGACATAAGTCCGTGGTCAGGGCATCCATATGTAACAGCATACATAAACAGTAAATGTCTGGATTTAGCAAACTCTGAGCATTAATGGACACACCCCCCCAACCAGTCCATTAAATTGAGGTTTTACTGTAACAGTTATTATAACAATATCCATGCAATATCAATGTTTTTAGGTACCATAAGGAAAGCAGAATCAGAATGTGCATAAATTATACTTCAAGACTGTTGACAAATGTCAAAGACATTAAATAATGACATCACAACAGATATAAAGACACCCTCATAAACAATGATTTTCAATTATCAAGATAATGCATGCAAAATTTCAGATTTTGCTCCAAAGTGGAAAATTACTGTTTAGAAAATAATTCAATATCTTGTGAGAGCCTTTAGCATAAATGACAGCTTGGTAATAAGTATCTCATACTTCTGATCTGGAGCATCCCATTCCTCTGAAAGTGGCACCAAGTTCCTGCAAAGTTCATGGTAGCACAGGGCACCTTGCAGTGGCAACCTAGAGCATGTTCCAATTGTATACATTTGGACTAAGATCTGGCCACCTCATATAGACAATAGTCTCCTGCTCCAGACACAACGTGGACAGGTATTGTCATTCATGAGAATATCATGACATCCAAATATCGCCTGTGCATGGCCTCATGCAAACAAAAAATTTCATCCCTGTACCTTAAACATGTCAGTGCCAATTTTGAAAACACAGATGTTAGTCTTGTGATCCCAGCTAATCCATTCTCTCAATGAACCACCCTCATAGTTGTCATGTTCAGCAAGGTTAGCACTCTGAAACCTTTCCAATTATCTTCCCTATGCTCTGGCATGTTGATCTGTAAAGGCCAGACAAAATCTAGATCAAAGTAAATGAGTTGTCTCTTATGGTGTACCCTACATGGTCTATCTGATCTTAGCAATGTGGTGACGTGGATTAGCTACATTGTCATCTGGCAGCAATTCCAAAAGTTTCATGCAGAGTCCAGGACCCTGGAAATGACACTGGCTTACACTAAACTCATCTATACCACATGATGTTGAGTTACTCCAGTCTCTAGTATATCATTCCCTTTGGCAAGTTCTTCATCACACCATTCTCTGTCGGCCAGCATTAAAAAATTATGTTAAAATGACAGCATGCAGGACATTGACAATGTGAAAATCAAGAGAATGTACATTCAGATTTAAAACCTTGATTCACTGGGAAAAATGTAGTCACTTTGGGTGATCCGAAAGTAAATTGTACTAATATCAGAATTCAACCAACCATGAACATTATAATTATGTGAACCCTAGCAAATTTTGAGCAGTATACTTTTAAACTGAATTTTTAGTCACTCACTCATTAGTACACAACTAACTTACTTTCTTTTGTTGGCAATGTGTTTTTCTCTTGAGTCTGTGCTTTCTTTAAACTTGACTTGTCAAATGATTCTATTGCCTCAACGTTCATGTCCGGTCGCTCCATATTTGTTCTTTAGGTACTGACAGCAAAGAGAGATAGAGATTAGTAAATACTTTAGATTGATTTTTCTTTAAAATATTTAAAAATAAATCAGATAATTTTCTCAGATATTTTACATTTTCATTTCAGTCATATTTTGTAAAACAAAACAACTGGCTTAAGCTAATCAATAAAAGGTAAAATTAAAAAAGGACTTATAAGCAGCAGCTCTTTAAAATATCTAAATAAAAACGAGAAACCAAGTCTTTAAAACATACAGGTAAACGTTTCCAAATTACAACTCAAATGTGCTGCACAGATTTGGAGTTTACTAGTAGAGGGAACAAGAGGCTAATCAGAGATAGAGGCTCTTGGCTTTATTCTAACTTTTGCTGAGTGTTTATTAATTTACCTAATAATTGCAAACCCTGCAAAAATTTGCATTTAATTACTGCAGTTAGACCCACGTCTCTCTCTCTCTCTCCAATTTCCAGTTAGACCCACGTCTCTCTCTCTCTCTCCACTTTCCAGTTAGACCCACGTCTCTCTCTCTCCACTTTCCAGTTAGACCCACGTCTCTCTCTCTCTCTCTCCACTTTCCAGTTAGACCCACGTCTCTCTCTCTCTCTCTCCCACTTTCCAGTTAGACCCACGTCTCTCTCTCTCTCTCTCCACTTTCCAGTTAGACCCACGTCTCTCTCTCTCTCCACTTTCCAGTTAGACCCACGTCTCTCTCTCTCTCCACTTTCCAGTTAGACCCACGTCTCTCTCTCTCTCCACTTTCCAGTTAGACCCACGTCTCTCTCTCTCTCCACTTTCCAGTTAGACCCACGTCTCTCTCTCTCCACTTTCCAGTTAGACCCACGTCTCTCTCTCTCTACTTTCCAGTTAGACCCACGTCTCTCTCTCCACTTTCCAGTTAGACCCACGTCTCTCTCTCTCTCCACTTTCCAGTTAGACCCACGTCTCTCTCTCTCCACTTTCCAGTTAGACCCACGTCTCTCTCTCTCCACTTTCCAGTTAGACCCACGTCTCTCTCTCTCCACTTTCCAGTTAGACCCACGTCTCTCTCTCTCCCCACTTTCCAGTTAGACCCACGTCTCTCTCTCTCCCCACTTTCCAGTTAGACCCACGTTGTCTCTCTCCACTTTCCAGTTAGACCCACGTCTCTCTCTCTCCACTTTCCAGTTAGACCCACGTGTCTCTCTCCACTTTCCAGTTAGACCAGCCGTTTTTCCCGACGGGGCCTATCGATCCCCTCCCCCCGACACTGGGGGGTGGGGGTGGGGAGAGGCTCGATCCGTGACAGATTATTTAACGCGGCGGTGGTTCGACTGACGAACGGGACTGCCAACAGGCCACGGCCCGGCCCGCCCCGCCCCTACCTGGCACCGGGGGGGGAGCAAGCTCGTGTCCCCCCCCCCCCGACTCCGGCCCTCTTAGATCATGGGACAACAATGGCGATTAAGCGATGAGAAAGGAAGAACAATGGGAGACATGCCTGACAACAGAGAGAGCTGCGAGCGGACACCGGGAAATATTGAGGAAGATAAAAAAAAGGGGGGAGGGGGGGGAGAGAAAATGAATAAGGGAACCCAGCAGGGGCTCGGTCGGGGCTCGTTTAAACAAAGTTAATTAATTATCCGCCGACAGACTGACGGATGAGAGATGGAGACGGACGCCGCCGCCGCGCTACTGTGCAGCAGCTCCTCTTCTTTTCGTTAATTTTGAGTAAAAAAAAAAAAAAAAGGAGAAAGGAAAGAAAGAAGCGGAGCTTACCTTCCTGCTGCTGCTGCTGCTGCTGCCTGCTGCTGTAGCCGGGGATGCCGGGGACCAACTGACTCCGCCGCTCGCAGGAGTTGGCCGATTCAAACGTCTGCCCGGATGACTGCGCGGGCCTAACCACGAACGCCGCTCTTCGGTCATCCGACCGAGGCGGGGGCGCCGCCGAAAGGAGTGCGGGCGGGACTGGGGGAATCTGGGCCCCAATCCTATCGCTCCACAGCGGATCCCCGCCCGATGGCGCCCTGGAAGGGTGTGGAAAGTAGTACTACGGGCTTATGAATCATAGTCATTGTGTCAGGGCGGCGTTTGAGGACTACTTTCGGCAGGGGGGGGGTGGCCAAACACCTAATGAAATATTCATGTCCCGTTATATTTTTTTGTACATTTTAAAATTAAAGGCGAGACAGAGGAAAATCTGTCCGTGCCCGGGGGGGGGGGGGGAGGAATCTGTCCGTGCCCGGGGAGGAGGAATCTGTCCGTGCCCGGGGGGGGTATGTGGGAGGGGGAGAAATCTGTCCGTGCCCGGGGGGGGTATGGAGAGGGGGAGGAGGAATCTGTCCGTGCCCGGGTGGGGGGGTAGGGGAGGAGGAGGAGGAATCTGTCCGTGCCCGGGGGGGGTATGTGGGAGGGGGAGAAATCTGTCCGTGCCCGGGGGGGGGTATGGAGAGGGGGAGGAGGAATCTGTCCGTGCCCGGGTGGGGGGGTAGGGGAGGAGGAGGAGGAATCTGTCCGTGCCCGGGGGGGGTATGTGGGAGGGGGAGGGAGGAGGAGAAATCTGTCCGTGCCCGGGGGGGTAGGGGAGGAGGAGGAGGAATAACTGAGGCTGGAGTTGTTGTCGTCGTCCCCTAGCCTCCAATTCATTCATCTTTCGGTTTCCTCCTCTGGAACAGAACATGGGGATGAGGATTAAGAAATAACAGACGAAGGGAGGAGATTATGTGATCCGTTACTCCGGAGGGTAATCACAGACAGGGATTCCCTGATACTAGACAGGGGTGGGGGGAATCACACCGATATTTAGGTGGGCTTTGCTCCCACCCCCTCCGCACAAATATCTATATATATATATATATATATATATATATATATATTGGGGTTTCTTAAAATGCAAATCCTTTCTAAACCCCTTATTTACCGTTAAGCTCGCTTAATAATTCTTTGTTTTAAAAAACAAACAAAAATCGGAGTGGAGTGGTGGTTGTTGGCACAGCCAGAATTTGTCCCCTCCCCTCAAGGACTTCTGAGAACGCCCCCCACTCCTACCTGTACACCGCCTCATCATGGAGGTAAATCAAAATATGAACTAATCTGGCGCAGCCATTTACTCAGAACAAACTTCTAATCTTAGCCACTGTCTCTACAACGGGTAATTCTAGCACATTGTAAACTGTGAATAATTTATTGACGAGAGCAACAGGACCCGGGAGGGGGAGCTTGCGAAGACCTGGAGTGAGACATTGACCCAACAGGATTAATACATCATAATAAGACAATTAAAAAAAAAAAAGATGATGATACTAATAATAACCATAACAACAATAATAGTAAAATATATTTGTATTATTGTTCTTGTCCGTTATATTTTCCAAATAGAATATGACTCATTTTATTAAGATGGAGTCAGTCACCCCCTGTATTGATTATCCAGTAAAAACAAAAAGAAAAAAAAAATGGCAGAAATGCTTGGGTCTGTAGCTGTTTGCCAGTGGTTTGGACTCACAGGATAAAATTTCTCTGAACAATAAAAATTTTAATAAACCAGGTAATGAAAATAATTCAAGTATTCTTTTTTAAAACAGTCAAATGACCAGATTTTTGCTCTTCCCTCACTAATCGCTTTGGATGAAATATTTTGCTAAAAAGTTAATTACATTATCTATTTACCATCTCTTTGTCTGTAATAAAAGATGCTTTGGCTGGTTTTGATTTTGTAAATGATGTAGTTTGGCACTAGAAATCTAATATACACTCACAGATTAGTTTACTGCGGACAAACACTTAAAGCTGAAATATATATACAAACTGAAGCTAGTTTTTTTGTCTGCCAATTATTAAGAGAAAACATTCCCACAATGCACCAGCACAAAACTGCTTCCTTTGCTAAATTGTGGGTGCTTTGCATTTTCACTTGCAAGTATTATTCCAGTTGCAGTGCTGGGAATTTCTCCACAGACAACTTTTAGGTTAGCCTTTAAAGAACTGCACTGTGAGAACATTCTCATGAGTATGTGCAGGTATACTTAGTTCAGATTTCACGCATCACTTGATTTAATAGTGTACCACTAGTCTATAACGGAAAAAAATGCCAAAATTAGTTCCTGAAAGATACATTCAAATGAAGCCCAGCTAAAATAGTATTGCCAGAATGGAATCTGTCTCCTGGATTACATTTGAGTGTCTGTCCCTAGTGCAATAATATTTCTTTACAATCAAATATTACATCATTATTTGATTATTTTCACAAATACACTGTTTTTATATTTTTTTCTTCTTTTGGAAACCACTTGTAAAAAAACAAACAAAAACAATTTGATCCCAGTCTTAAGAACTGAGAAAAATCAAGTTAAATTGAAAGTAAAATGCTAAATAAAGCCTTTTCTTATGTTTATAAAGTCATAGACAAGAAATAATTATAATATATCTGTACATACTTTAGGGATACATATTTGCTTGGCACTTTTGTTTCCTCCTGCTTCTAAAAATGAAGAGTTCTGGTAGGGATTTTCACTAGATTTGTTCCTTCAGCAGGGGCTGTGTTGCCTTTAAATACACCTGGCATCTACCATTCAAGTACCCCATTCTTCCTAGTCTATCTTGGATCATGGATGGTGATCCATGACTGTTAATCCCTAAGTTGGAGATGATGCATGATGTGCTGCATGATACATATTTTCATTCTTCCAGGAAAATGACTTTAAATTTAAAAACAATGGCGCTGACTCGTGATCAAAATTTTCAATAAACTATCATCCATTAATGTTTCCAATGTGACAAGATCCATACTTATCTATAAAATCACGGGCATTAATGTTACTCAGCTTTAATAGCAATTGAATAAAAGCATCAATGTTTCATTATTTTATGGTCATACAATATGTTATTAAATTGGATGAAGCATTTAAATTAACTTGACTCACAAACCTGTCTGGACAGAACATAGAAGAAAATAATAATTCTATTTGTGTGAACAGAACAAATTAAACAAAGACTGTGATTCATTCAACTACTTATAATAAATGTAAAAATAATACACTAATTTAATCTATAAATAAAAGCGAATCATTCAGTACAAATAGTAAATTGGTATTAGTGAATGCTGTGCTCCATTATACTTTTTATCTAAAGTTCTAACTGAAAATTACCGTAGAATCCTCAGACTTTTAAACCCCTAGTGAATTCAGGACTGACTGACTGGCTACTTTCCAAAAAACTTTGAAATATCAATTTAGGTAAAAGCTAAAAGGGAGACAGCAGCAGCTAAAATTTAAAAAGAAAATGCATTTGAAGAATTTTGAAATAGAATTACCAAAGAAACAAGGCTTCTAGCATAGTTAAAGAGGAGTTTATCAGCTTGTGTTAAACATTATATCTTGGAAAAGGATACGAATAGTAGTGTACACTGGAGCAGTGAATGCTAGACTTTTTACACTCCCACATCATCAAACCAGAATGGGTAGCCCAACCTCAGCTGATAGGGGCCACCTAGGCAACAATAGGCAGCTTAAAAGAAGCTCCCCCACCACACACAACCCTGCCCATGTTTTGGTCAGTCCATCATTATACCTCATCAATAGGAGAAAGTAATGAACAAAGTAGTAGCATCCATTGTGGCAAGATCTGTTGGTACAGATTTATGCCCCCTCCCCGGCTGAGATCTGATGAATACAGCTCTAAAACCATTTGGATCCAAGCTGGCTACTATCTAAGAAACATGGTAACTACTTTATCGCTGCATGCTGACCAAGGTTCTTTTGTTACCAGTCATTTATTTATCATTTTGTGATATAATAAGTTTACAATGTTGTTGTTGTTGTTGTTATTATTATTATAAAATTTTAAACGTTGCATTCTTTCCTTAATTAAAAAAAAAAACAAACAAACTAGAGCCAGTTTGTGAAACAGCATCAATTTGTACAATTTTTTCTTAAAGTGTCACAGCATAAATGAAAAATCAATATAAAAATTTAAAAGGAAAGGAGAAAAGAATTCGAGCATCTTTAAAAGAAGTTATTCAGCTTTAATGCATGAATGATCAGTAGTATTTTGGAACACTGCAAATAGAATATGTATAAATATGAACGAATCAGTTATGGTAATGGGTATTTGTCATTTGCAAGAATATTCTCCGACGTTTTTTTTTATTATAAAAAAAAAATTTACAATAGAATTTATTTTCAAAAGATCCAACAATTTCTATTCTTTTTTTTAAGAAAAAGAATATAATTTGGAAAAGGGATTAACTTCCTGAAAGATAAAAGATAGCAAAATCAATAAAACCAAGCAGCGGAGAAATAGATCTCTGGGAAAATATACTGAACTGTTGACCTTCGCATCCATAACAAAATATTCCTCAATCCAGGCCAGAAAATATTTCCATTAAGAACATAAAAATAAAAATAAAACACTATTCTTACAGAGATAGATTTCTTAAGAAATGATCATTTGTCCAACTAACAGTAGTTCGTTCTATGGAAATGGAAATACACACCTGCGTATAACAAGTTATTGATGAATTGGAAAAAAAACATCATCTTTTTGCCAAATCATTTTCCATTTCAATATTTTTGTAAATTTAGATATTTTTCATCGTAGTGGCACAAATAACTTTAAAGTTCAAAGATAGGGAGTAATGTACTAGTATTTCACAAGATCAACAATCTACATAAAGCCATCATCAGGATTAATTTAGAGTCAGGAGAATAAACCATTTTTATCTTAAACAAGCATTTAAGCATTTTTTTTTAAAATTATGAATAAAAAGCAGATTCTTCTGCCTTAGGATAGGCATCAAGCCAATACTCCTATCATAAGTTCTGTAAAATGTAAATACCTAGAGAGACTGCAGACAAACTGTTGCAGGCAGTTCAAAGTATTTATTACATACAAACATGTGTGATTTGGTTTAGGTATCTCTTACCAAGACTTTATGGAAGCAAAGTTTGTTGAAATTTAAGGTATCAGCAGAGCAGATGTTGTGCTAATGACAGCATCACACACCAGGAACTCTGGGCACCATCTGTGTTAATGGCAAAAGTCGTGACCTTCTGTTCTGTTTTCTTAAACAGTTTGCAATCTATTTGCTCTTCAAAATAACGGCAACAGATTTCTCTGGAAGATTCTGCTTTCTCTATATGCAAACTTCCAACTTCTGACTGTCTAGGTATCTTTCCCAATTCATCATGTTATAAAATCTATGCTGATTTTAGCTTGTCCTGTAATTTTCCACACGAACAGATGATATTAAAAAGTTGTTCATCCTCCCCTGACGATCAACACAAATCTAATAAAATCTGTGTGAAACTTTATTTTTCTCTCAGCCTTGATTTTAGCGAAAAATCATCGGTCTTAACCAATCTAATTCTTGTCTGACCATAATAATTAAACAGAAGTTTCTCTGTGGGTAGTAGCTGTAAAATCTAATGGAAACAACGCAAAATGTCATAAAATGACAGAATTACTCTGAATAAGCTCTGGTTGTAAATTGATTTTTGTGATACAAGTGCCAGAGCTATAATAATTAGGCACAGACTGAGTTATCAGAGCAGCATGTCTCCAATTTCTTTACATTCAGTGAACTACAGTCCTGAATTATATTCACCGCACACTCGACATGGGATTGAAGAGAGAGAAACTTTCCTAGATTCTTCTGAAAATACTTTGACGTTATTTCGAAAGCTAATGTTAAAATATTTTATGGTAAATCTGATTAGATATAAAATCTATCCCATTTGTGGTTTGTCTGTTTTCAGAACTTTCCATAAATGAAGGATTACAATGGTATTAGAAACAAACAAAATAATATATATTATTAGCAGGCTCATGATTTTCAATATATATAAGATGGAAAAAAATTATATTAAAGGTCTTTTTTTTTTTTTAACAAAAACAAAGCTCTTATTCCAAATACCTCTGTGTAGCCAGCAGTAAGTAGTTAAGTGCTTTCTAGGATTTCTGGTTCTGCCAGTGATTTTCCTCTCAGGTATTCTCTGATGCTAGGTCGCACTGCTTGCTCCTACACTATAAACAAACTCATAAGCCCAGGTGCTCACATATAATTTGTGAATGCCCATCTTCAGTTACAAGAGGGAGGCAACCATTGAATAAAAATAATAAAGACTAAACAAATAAAGAAAAACCTTGCATTATTAATTTCACTAGATTCTCATCTATACCTCTACTGGTAAAATATATAAGTATTCGAATAATCTAAGTTTCAATCTCCCTTTAGATCAACAAAATGCTGTATGGATTTTTGATGCCGGAAAATACAAGTGTGCGCCTGCTACATTGAAAGGTAACTATAGCACAAAAATTACTGCAGTCAACTTCATTTCTTCCTGCATAGAACCTTTTTTTTTTCTGGAATTATTCTTGTTTATAAGTATCTTCAAAGTCACCTGGCTTACAAGAGGAAATACATAGCACCTATTCTAGCTATGCAAAACAGCATGCATTTGTGCACCACGGGACCAAAATGCTTCAGTTACATGCTGGTACAATCTAGAAGTTTACACAGTGTGCTACAGTTTTTGATTTCAATCTTTATTTACTCTAATAATTTATTTTAAAAAAGGGGAAATAAAAGGTTGGAGGTTGTCTGAACGCTTGGCAAAAACCATACCAAGAGAGTTCATGAAAGATGTTAAAAATTTCCAAGAGATAAAAGACAATAATAAGATGATAGAGTTATGAAATCAAATATTCCATCAAACTATAACTTTTATTTTTTTTGTTTGTTTGTTTGGTTCTCTGCCACAGCAGCCCAACCAACCGAGAGAGATATTCCTGGACAAAAATCACAAACACACGCAGGAAACGAGACGGACTTTTCAAAAGCCTATTTCCTGGCAAAATGGTGATACAGAACTTGTACTGCCTCATCATAACAACACTTACCTACCTACCAACCAGCTGTTGCTGTTTTAAGATTTTGACCTGAACACTTTGTACCACTCATAGCAACTTTGTTTTCCAATGCAGTTACACAAACCATAACAAAATCTTTCAAAGTCTGTCTCCACACAAAACTCAGCTATTGACAAGTTCAGAGTTCATTCAATTCCTTCTGACTGACCAGATAGCGTTCTTTTGGCAGAAGCACAGGACACACTCTACTAAGTTGAAGAAATTTGGGGCTATCACAGTTATCGGTGAATTACAGCCACTTCGTGCTCACTCTGAAGACAGTATGCTGGAAGAGGTGAACTGCTGTCTGCATCTATCATATGCTGCCATTCACCGGCTGACACCTGTAGGTGTCCACTAAGCCAAAATGACGAATCCACCAAACATTGCTCCCAACTAATAGAAATAAGCGGTTCTATCTGCTGTTAAAGTTTTATTAATTCAAGAAATACTGAAATATGTATGGACAGAAGAACCAAAGATATAGGTAAAGTTTGAGATGGCTTTGCAAATATTTTAGGTAATGCTCGAGTTTGTTGGAAAAGTAAACTGCCAAGGTGGATGATTAGAATATTTATTATGATAGAGTGAAAGCTTTTTTGAAAGAAGAAAAGATTTCTGGAGGCAAGGAGATTTTGAGAATTATAAAGTATGCCAAAAAGGTGGAGGGGGGCTTTTGGTCATGGCGGTGCACTGAGATTTTAACATGGAAATGAATTTAAAGGTTAGCACCTGTTCCTGACTGACTCATCTATTGTAGTGAGCTGGGTAGACCCAGCTGGCCTGTAGGTATAGTCTTGCATGACTTTAGTTGAAGGTATTTATGCTATCCAGCTAAAAGCTAAAGAGTTGGTTAACTATTAGTAAGTGGATTTTTAGCCAACATGTTATAGATTGATGGAAAGCTTGCTTGTGGGTGGAGGAAAGAGGCTCTATACAAGTTGTAAGCTTCCTCTTTGTCTGACTCACTTAAAAAAAGGTTACAACCTTGTCGCACCACTAAGCAAATGTTCAAGGCCACATCCTTCTCTTTGTGGACTGTATTTTAAAAGTAAACAAGTTAAAGATTTTAAAATAATCTTATGTTGCCGTTATACACCTTCATCAAGGTTAAAGGATTATGGTTCAGCTTTTACTGTTGTTCATTCAACAAAGATGTCTAAAAATATCATGGCATCTGTTTTACTGGAATAAAATAGCAACTGTAAATAATAAAATAATTAATTATAATAATAAAAATTTAAGAAAGTAAGCTTGGGTTTGTGTGTGGGATCAGAGACAAATTTTTTCAGCTATCTCCAGTTACTAACACTAATAGTCATGATAACAAATTAGCTCAGATTCCAGCAGATACCTGACAGAGTTGTTAGTGAGCAGAATAGAATGCCAGCAACTATACTTCATAATTACTATTAATCAGTGTAAGAACTGTACTGATCACCAATTCTCTCACCTGCAGGTGCTTGCATAAATCATGACTTCCTGCCTCTTTTGTTAACTACTAAAAATATATTAAATTCCTGTTAGGCTGGTTAATGCTTTTTTCTCTGCAGTAAGGATCTAGCCTGCGATATTTATTCATTCATTGGTTCTTAAACAGTGAACCAAACAAAATGTCTCCCCTCCCCCATTTTCATGGCTGTTTGAAGATGGATGTGATGTAGCCAGGTCACTATTCAATTGTTCCTGTTTAACATTCAGGTGTTGAAATCTAGAATTTAAAAAAAAAAAAACAACAACAACAACAAAAACATCCTTAAGAAATGTGGCTACTTTTTTTCTTTTTTGTATACAAATATAGATAGAGCTGATCAAATAGCATGTGATGATTATTACATCCTGAGGTGGTCATTAACATAATAAAGATTCAAGAAATTCTTTTCAACAACTTAATTGCTAACATAACCCGCAGGCAGCAATGTCTCTCTTTAAAACAGCAATTTCATTTACAGTAATTAAGCATCACGCCAAGGATCCTCTTAGAGCTGATAAGTATAAAATACTCCAAATAACTAGAGTGAGTCACTGCTCTTTAATTAATTAGCATGTGATATGCACAAGCTTCAGTACCAGATGAAGTTTCTTTCTTCGGTGAAGGAAATCTTGAAGAAGAAAAAAAAAATTGAATTTTTAGCCATTGATGTGTGTCAGTGACTTTGATATTGACATGAACCAAAGAGAGAGAGAGAGAGAGAGAGAGAGAGCCTCTGTCTGTGCCTGGACTTCAACTTCAAGGTGTATATGTACACAAGGCAGTGTTTGTCTTAAGGGAGTTGATGATTTCGACACACAGATAGCAACCTTGCCAACCAACTGGAGGTTGTCTCAGGGACTTCTCCGATCTAAAAGAGATGTGCTAAGTGCGATGGAAGCTAGAATAATTAGCACAAATGTATTTTCTAGAACTGTTAAAAAGGGGGGGGCAGAGAATTTCTTTTTCTTTTCCTGGAATATGACAAGAACTATAAAATTATCCATTAGGGAAATTTAATTAGTACCTTTCATGTAAGAGAATACAAGCGAATTATCAGTGGTTTCATATATGACAACTAAAAGCTCAAAAATAATCCTGAAAATCATCATTTAAATTAATTTTGGGGTAATTTATATCCAGTGAAGTTATGCATATTAATTCTAGGTGCAAGAAGTTGTACTGTGACACGTATTTTCTTTGTTCTGACAAATTCTGTTCTTGTTATTTTTCTTTTCACAATATAGAATTGAAATTAGAATTCTTACAATGCAAACAAATAATACAGTATACCAAAAAAGCAAACTTTAAATTGTTAGTATATCTTCTTACTGGACTTTTAGACCAACAAATTGTTTTTCTAAATACAGAAATCCTTTCCTGATGGTCACATGTAAATACAGCAGATCTAAGAATATTTTCCTCATTATTTAACATTCAGTAAAAATCTAGACACCCAGTCTTTTCTATTACCACACCCATTTTTCTCACCCACACCCTCTCAACAGATCTAGCATGTGATCATAAATAATTGGCTGCATTGTGTACTAAGGATTAAGCAGAATGGTTGATTCTCAATGAAGGCAGTAGACAAGACAAATTTCTTTGTCAAGGGACCTTAGGCAGGTTACCCTGACATCACACCTAGCTCAACTCACCAGCAAAGGGGTCATGTCAAAAGTTTAGATAAGGAGTTTGACAAAATATAAGCCTAAGATGGAGAGAGAGACTACAGACAGATTGATAATCTTGCTCCACTGCTTACACCTGACTACCATGTTTATCTACCACTATTACTGTTAATTGACAAAACAATTAATGCAAATAAATTAGCTTTAAAGATGGCACTTGTGGAAAAGTATCCTTCAAACGTGTAACATATTAACATCACTTCCTCTCCAGCCAATCTGCAAAAGGCAAGTATATATTTTAGAGTTGTGTTAGTTGTTGTTAGGTTGACAATGTTGTTTATTTTCTTTTAGGTAAATAAAATGATGATGATGATAACGTGGAGGAGACCAAAACTGACAAGCTAAGTTAGATCAAACATTGTAAATTTACACAAATGACTAGGAAATGAACCTTTTAAGGAAAGTTATGTCAACAACTGGTCAGTAGTAAATATATACACGATATACAGGTAGAACCATGGATAATGCTTTAGCTCTTTTGTTCATGTAAGATGTTAGGGAAATAAGTAACAGTCATATACAGTGTTTTCTGAAAGGCTATAAAGAAAACAACTTCAGAACATTTAGGTATTTTTTTTTTAAAAACTGGAAAATTAATATTTTTAAAGAAAAGAAAAAATCTTACAGCCTGGAACAAGTTAAACTTACTTTGCTTGTCCCAGCAGTCTAGAAAAACATGGGGTTGTTAAACCTGATTTAAGTTTTTCTCTGCAACAACCAGGTGGGGCTAGTTTAAGAAATGTTCAAATGAAACCTGTCCGAAAATAAAACAACTGCAATCATTTATGGCCGGGTTTCATTTGAACATTCCCAGCAGTATGCTAAATTCTTAACTTTGGCAAACTTGGGTGTTCTTAAGATTTAAACTTTTGCAAACAAAAAATGGTAATTGTAGAATAAAATCTGAACTTAAGCAAAAAATTTGTATTGCCACCAGAAACGATTTTTTTTAAACTAAGAAACAAAATGTATACGTTAACTAGTGAGATGTTTATTGATAATAAAGATGAGGCTAACATAATGCAAAAAAAAAAACAGGTGCACTAAACCTCCCATCTTATATACCTTGCCATACCTGCTCATGGCACATTTTTCTCTAGTGAATTATTGATTGTTAATTTGGAAATGATGTCATTCTTTCTCGTACAGAGAGATGTTATAGTAAGAGAAAGCACAGCAAGAGTAGCAACAGCTATTCTGATGAGGAATCCAGGCAGAGAAAGGGTGGATGTCATGTCTGTCAAAATCTGTTTGAGAGAGAGAGAGAGAGGGGATAGATGGGAGGAGGAGAAAGAGATGGAGAGAGAGAGAGGGGATAGATGGGAGGAGGAGAAAGAGATGGAGAGAGAGGGAGTGAGACAGAGGATAGATGGAAGGAGGAGAAAGAGATGGAGAGAGAGAAGGAGAGAGAGAGAGAGAGAGAGAGAGAGATGACGTCGGCACAGAGAGAGAGAGAGAGAGAAGACAGAGAGAGAGATGACATCGGCACAGAGAGAGAGATGACATCGGCACAGAGAGAGAGAGAGAGAGAGAGAATCTATAAGTTTTGACTGGGACAAATTTTCAAAGTCAGCTTTCCTCGGATGGAAAGAGAAATGAATTTTTCAGTAACAGTCATTCGTTATTATAGTTCCTGATAAAAAAAGAGATGCCCTCTAGACAATTTCCAACCTGCTGCAATGGAAAATCTTTTGTATTTTCAAAAACACCAGAAAGTCTCAATTACCGCTCTATCCAAACAGAATTTGGAAGGTGAAGAACGGTTTCTTCACAGAGGAAGTGCATCATTTAGGAGACATTCCCCACCTGGTGCCTTTGTGAATTACACTAAATGAAATTGTGAAAAATCAACAAGTTTTGTAGATATAATGTGCACATTATTGTAGAGGTTGTAGCCTACCAGAAAATATTTACATAATGGACACATAGATTCCATACTTCAGCGGCACAGACTATCTGACTTAACTTGAAACATCTAACAGATGTTGCTTATGATGTGACATGAACTGCAACATTTTTTAAAAACCCACAAAAATGAAAAGAAAAACAAAAAAACTTATAAAATTATCTTTTCTCAGATGACTGGTTTTTATGTATAATCAAATAAAGTGAGGTCATTAAGAAAAAAAACACCCAAAACAACAACAAACTGCAGCCTGGGCTCTCCTGCTGAGAATTCCTTGAATATACCTGTCTTCTCAGCTTTTCCCTCACATTTCAGTCCTTTGCGAGTTTACACTTCCCACTTATAGTCAGGTTCAGGCAGCCAAGCTGTTTTATGACAGGAGACTATGGTTATTATTTCAGTTTTACCAAATGCTCTTGACAGAAACCCAGAGTTCTAGCTGCACCAAAGAAATGAATGTGTTCAGTTCTCCGGCTCTTAGTACTCAATGACCACAACATTCCAAGTACCATATCTCAATATCTTTAGGCCACAGATCATTCCAGAAAACAGAAATATTTAGAAAAAATAACAAACAGCGTATTCTAGTTTCTTTCACTAAGTGTTACCAAAGACACACTGTACCCACATAGATACAAAACAATTATTTAGACTTATATGAAGCCATTTTCTTTTATATGTGGCAAAAAAAAAAAGAAAGTAATATGTGAATGAATTTCAGACATCCATCTTGATTTTACCCTCTGGCAGAAGTACTGACCTCCTTCTCACAGAGTTTCTTAGGAGCACACTAAGTGCTATGCAGTTAGTAACGTGCCCATCCATTCGAGTTATTCAGAGAAACTTTTCATTTACCGACAAAAAAACCCAAAACCAACTGGATTTTGGACAAAAAAAGCACTGGTGGGCAACAACAAACAATATTCCCAGCTTACCACAAATAGGCTCGATCAACCCTGTCATGTGAAAGGTAAGCTGTAAGTTGTTAGATGTGTGTCAGAGTTGATGTCAATAGGCACAACACCTGATTTGACCATCCATTTGATGCTCAATTCAGTATATATATATAAACATTCTGAAGCCAAACATTTTATTTCTCCCACTTCTTGTTTTGAGAGAAGTTTAAACAGCATCTATGTTAATACACAGCCTGCCAAAATAAAAAGAGAAAAAAAAACTTTATAAAATAGTTTCAAACTCTATTAAACTCAATCACAAACACCTGTTAATTACATCACTTTCATATTGTAGGGTTATGAAGTGGTATTGTATTATGAAAGAAGAATTTTCTGAGAGACATTTATAGCTCTCCAGTCAACACATGGTAAGAGAACGTTGACAGGTGTAAATTACTAAATTACCTTGAGACGTATCTTGTTTTTTTTTTTTTTTCCCTCTATTCTGGACAAGTTTCTAAGAATGATGTACGGCACATTTTGAACAGGGGACTTTGTAAACCAGGAGGGTCTTAAAAGCTATCCCAGCTAAAGAAACCATTTTTTTTTTAAAAAAATAGCAAAGGCCTCTGTGATTTCAAGACACCATCAGTACATCATTATCAATCAACAGCAGCAGTATGCTGGGCTCGTTTTGCTTAGCCCTGTTATTTCAACTTGACATTCACAACCGTAACAGGTAAAAAAAAAGGGCCGTTTCAAATAACGAATATTTATTCTGAGTATTGATGGCTTAAAGCTGTGACATGACTTGCCTCAGATCAATTTTAGCTTTCTCCGACATTATGGCGGAGATAGAGTATAGTAAAATGAATGATTCGTTATCACCACATCTGGTGGTTGTCAGAAAACGAACGAAACAAGACGGAGTCTAGTAGAAAGAAATTTCCAGAATGTAACACCAATGGAGGCTGGTAGCGTTTAATGAGCTGATTTAGTTGGTCAGGACTTTTCCACGTCTCCTACCTCACTATTATTTAGTATTTTTTATTATTATTATTATTTTTTTTTTTTTTAAAGAAAGCAGCGCCTCTGGTTTTGAAGATGCATTCAGAAGCAGTCAGCTGGACCTGAATTTGTTTCCCCATACATAACATTTTTGTGTTGTTGATGCTGGTGTCACTGATACAGCAGATGGACATACTCCAGAAGACAGCAATAGGAGTTTCCCCCAGGCAGTAAGAGAAAGATGGATTTCTAAGTAGAATCACAGTCTGTATAGGAAATCTGTCATTCCAATTTGTCTACCATACATAGAGGTACTGGTTGTTGTGCAGGCGGCAGCTCTTGCACCATAAACAAACTCACGCATCCAGGTGTCCGCAGAAGGGCAAGCATTAACCATACTGTACAAACAATGCAGTAAAGAGCAAGATTATTTTACAGAACCCAACTAAATGAGATACTTCCACCATTAAACAATGTTTAACCCCCCCAATAATGCCAATGGGTTTAAGATCACATAAGAACTTTTGTTATAAAGACAAATTTAATCAAGCGAAAGTTCTTCACACTCACCAAAGATGAAACAATGTTATTGTATACAATACAATATTATTAATTGCACAAAAAATATCTTCATTTTTTTTTTTTTTTTGGTAGAATTTTAAAGAGAGAACACAACAAAATGTTGAACGACTTCTCAGGCTAAGGGAGATTTACTTACCCTTACTTCTGGAGAGTACAGGGGGTGTGGAAGCACATCACCACTTTGTAGTTTTCTCTCTATAGAAAATTAACATCTCAAAGTTATCTGTTGCAATGTAAGCATTTCTTGCTGATTGTGAGACAATCTCCATCATCATGGTTGCTGAGTTTAGTCACTTTTTTTTTCTTTTCGAGAAACAACTATAACAGAATATAGTTCTTACATTGCCGGACTACAAATTCAACCTAAAAGCAAAATGACAACACTTCTGATACAACAATGTGAGATTGTTGCCGTTTCTAGACAGCGGGAATCAGAGATATACAAATCAATATAAAAGAATAGAGAAACAGCTAGTGAAAGAGTTTTCCTTTATTGGGTGATTTTATCATAATGGAAACACACACCCTTCGTCATTTACTACAGTCAACAACCAATGTCAGGAAAGTTCCAGCTTAAAATTGAAAACAAGAAACACAGAACCCTAACCCACTTCATTGTCACATGAGCTTTTGGTTTAGTATTTCTGTTCATTTCTAATTACAAAACAATCCGGACAAAAATAAGAAAATAAATGTTTTTTTGTTAACAGTAGTTCAAATTGCTAAAGAGCTTGGCACATCTTGATTTAAAATTTCAGATGTCCATGCAAACATTACTTTGTGAATCCACTATTAAGCATACTAGAGCAATGTTGTTTAATAGGTAAAAAATGTAATTAGCAAGAGTAGAGTGTGGGCACTGGCTTGTAGAAACACCCCATAATGACTTTCTTCCCTCTAACACAATGCTCCTGTATCAATTAGATAAAATGTCTCACCATACAAAAGAGATCATCAATCATCAAAACTGCTGCTGCTGACAGGACAGTATAGGTTCTCTGATCAGACCCCAAACACCTGGCCCCCACCATTATAATCCAGTCACAAAATAAACTAGCTGTTGTCCTAGCACAACATGGGATCCATTATTCACCAGTTTGACTGTCTGCTGGTCCAAATCCACATAAAACTGAGCAGATCTAGGAACTATCACCATCTCCCTGTGAGGCTGGGTGCAGTCTGGGATCCTACGAGGACTTCCCTCTGGATTTTTGTATCGCCAGATGGAGATCTGTGAAGAATCTGGAATTTAAGGCAATACAGAAATGAGCATGTGTCAATGATCCTCAGATCCCATGTTGTTTTCCACCAGCTACTGAATCTCTTAGAATTTAATAAGTTAGGTTTACCAGTTAAATTAACTGCCATCCTGTTATGTTGGTTCTGATAACAACTCTGCCAAGATAACTGGTGTCAAAAAGTTAAACTGCCTTTTTAAAAAAAGGGGGTGGGGAGAAATTCAGTGTACAGAAAGAGCTCAACACAGATACACAAAAACAAATTCACCTTGCTCTAATGCTGAGCACATGATTCTTGTATGGAGTTTCATGTTAGTGTGAGAAAACCTTTTAAATATGACTGTCTCTCATATCTATCTTTACATGACTTCCAACTGTGACAGCAGAGTTCCAAAGTTACAGAAAAATTAGAAAACAACAAATAAACTCATTAACTGCTCAAGAGAAAAGATACATTGTGCTGTTTTAACTTTTTGAGGCTACAACAGATAGCAATACTATTAAAGGGATACTTCATTATAATTTGACACCATAGTTAAAAGTAGATCCATATTACTGAATGCCCCTGGTATTTCTGGGTTTCAGTGGGAAAAGTGCACCATTGTATATCTCACCTTTAAGCGAGGGCTGGATACGGATGATTCTGGCTGCAACATTTTGACAAGTGTCTCCAACCATCAATGGAACTGTCAGATCAAACAGGCCAATGTATGGCTGTGGGTTGACAAACTTTATTGAGACAGATGCCTGGAAGCAAAATACATTAAGGTGAAAATACCGAGAAATAGTTGCTCCCTTTCCGAATTTTAACTACGTCCGCATCTCATAACACATAAACATTCTAAGTTGTGACATTCTTGTGTCATCTGTATATTATTTACTTTTAAGATTTCATACCATGTAAACGCCATTGCTTGAAATCTCGTCCCATATAGTACACCTCAAGACCAATAGAAATGTTTGAGAGTAATGTACAGCAGAGCGATTGCAAAGAAAGAAACTCTCTGTGAATGGTAAAACATTATGGTCCAATTAAATGGATAACATATACCAGAGTATCTAACTTCCATAGGCCCAAAGTCCTGCCACAATCCTTATCTCTCTAGAAAAAAAACAACAATTTATTTTAGATTTTACACTGTGCAAATTTCTTTGAACACCAAAGTTGTCACTGTAAGATTTGCCAATTCCTAATCCATGCAACCCACAATATTACTATTTAAAAATCAGCATGTCCCCATTCTTTAATTGTTTTGACATGTCAGGTTTACGTTAAAGCCCCTTCAAAGGGGGCTTAGCATTAAAAACAAATCCCTAATGATTTCTGGAGCTTTAAGAAAGATATGAAAACCAGTGAGATCCTTTGTTAGTTAAAGTGGGGGGAAACAAACTTTGAAAACATGAACATAAAGCTTGGTTACAGAGTTGGGAGAAGTTTGGCCATAAATGTTTCATTTGTAATTTGAAGTCAAAAAACTAAAGAGTTAAAATAACTAAAAGAAATGTACATTGTTCTAGATGGGAGAAATGCCTTCCAAGCCTTGCCTCCTCAAGTAAGCTGATCCTTAATACAATGGCTGGCCTTTCCAAGTGCAATGGATATAGAAATGCCAACATCGTGTGAGCATTGTTGTGATTATGTACCTACGCACATTTGTATTAAGTACATTGTTTGTAAAATCATTTGATTATGCACTTAACGAAACAAACTATCAACAATATGGAATGTTCGGTGACAAACAATGAGAGTTCTACTGTGTCTGCACATAAGCCGACAAAATGTAGATAATAGAGACCTTTTTTTTTTTTTTTTTTTGGTTGTAAGGTTCTTGTTCCTTATATGGGATTGTTATAGACATCTGCTCCTCTGGAGCCAGGGCCGCTGTCAAAATTTATTCTGGTTGCAAGCACAAAAGTTTAGTTAGGGTTGGTAAAAAGTCGTTTCGATGAAAGACTAAAGATGTTGTCCAAATGAAACCCGGCCGCGATAACATTGCCATAATGGGATCCGACCTACAGGCCTCGTTTAAATAATGCCCCTAGAAGTTTTGCAAAGAAGTCTACCCTCTTATGGAAAGATAGAGTAGAAAAAAAAAAGATAATTTCCAAAAAAAAAACAAACTATATCAGACAAAGCAAAAATAAATAAATTACACATTCATTTCGTCAAATGAAAACAACAAAAATACAGTAAATGGTCAAAGCCACGCAGCTGGCTGGCCATCGTTTTCTGTTTCCACAAAAGCATTTGGATATATATGCAAAACCGAAAATACAGGTAAGCATATTAATACATCTACAGCTTCTTGTCCAGGTGGAGCAAGGGCTTTCTTCTATTAATTAGCTTTTGCATTGTTCTTTTTTTAAGCAAATTTCTCTCTCTCTCTCTGCATAATGACAATTATAATTATACACTGATTATGCCAAGTTTTTCCTCCAAGTTTATTTAAAGTGCATGGTGCCTAATAACTTTTGCTTCTGGGTCAGTCTGGAATTTTTAAAATTCCAATTCCATATTTTGGAAAAGGGTCTTAAGCTTTTGGATTAGATTGCTCAACTAAAAGAAAGGTGAGCGTTGTAAAAGCTATTTAATCTGATAGATGAACAATAATGTTTCAGAAAATCTTTTGCAATTTTTGTTTTTGTTTGTTTTGTGTCATCCTCTGACATTCTAACCTCAGTAATTCCTGCTCCATCTTTTCCACCAAAAAGAAAAAAAAAAAAAGCCCCATGCTGATCCCTTCTTCCCAAGTTGCTGAAGCAGGCAGTCAATTTGATGACATAAGCTAGCCTCCCTCCCAAAAACTGTAATATTAATCAGATTCTCTTATTTGAGAATTATAGACCTATAATGTTCTCTCTCTCTTTTTTTTTAGAATTATCTCTAAAAAAAGAACCTCAATAATAGTAGGTGAATGGTTAGTCTAAAGGTCAAGAGGGGGGTCCAGAATTGTGTACTGTCATGGGGCCCCATCCCAGTTGTAACTCTAGATGATGTACTTAAGTTTCTGCTCCTGAAACCAGGAGTCCCAGCTTAGTCTGGGCTTTCAAGCTCCTCTGGCTAAGCAGTGACAATAATAGAACACCCATCAAGTCTGTAGTCTTGTCATTACAGAAGTGTAAAAGGGAAACAAATAAAAAACATCAGTCTATCCAATGACTTTGGAATTTGGTCAGTGCTGCTGCTGCTGCTGATAATGCATACTTTCAGAAAAAAAAAACAAACATGTACCTCTACAAAAATACTGTGAAATCAGTTTAATATAAAAGAAAGTGTGAAATAGGATTCTACTCATCCTAACATGCATCACTAAGTTGGGGCCCATGTTCTTACTAACGATTATTTGATCTGAAGATTTCTGGCATCAGTTAACCACCAGTCACTTATTTGCCCCCCTCTCTCCACGAATTCTTTGCTGTCTGTAAACTTGATTTCCAGTAAAGCAGACAAATGACTGAGATTTTCTAGAGCAAGATATTGTGCATGTGTGAGAGCACGCTTAAGGCAATAAACAGTAACAGGTAAAAGTAACAACAACAACTTAGCCATTATTCACGTGCGCGCCATATTTTCACTTATTTCTGGAAATTGTAAAAACAAATAAACAATAAAGACTACCCAGGGATGGAGGGAGGACTGGTACTACACTAAAACTTAGCACCAAAATACCATGGCAACAAACTTATATTAATAAAAGCATTGCATTCATAGGAAGATTCCTAAAACTGTCATGTGAGAAAGCTTTTAGAGCGAGTATGCTACTTTTGGTGATGCCAAAACAAGATGGCCACCTTACCTTTTCATTCTCTTAATCGGTTACTGCAAAAAAATCTCAAACCTTTGCAAAGGTATGCTGATTTAGCAGTTCTTAGCGAATATGCCTTTTTGAATTGTTCAGTCCCCCATGGGGTACGGCAAAGTTCCATTCGCACCATAGTTATTGCCCTTTAAGGATTTCATTGTGAATTTAGATTCCTTTGTTTAACCTACATCCGTATTTAAGCCACTTTTGTGCCCTAGATGGTGAGACAACCAGTCTAGCTTGTTCCCACTCACTATACTGTTCGCACACCACCAATCAATACTTAACCTTGACCTTCACTTCCACTGATCCCAACATGAATTCGGAAATTTCCTGTCACCTAAGACAAAAACGAGAAATCCAATTCAATTACTCTAAAATTTTTTTTCTTCTTCTCTTGTAGAGTGCAGCATGGAAGCCCTGTTCTATATTTATGGTAAAGATTCTCCCAAAACAAAAGAGTGCTCAATATCTTCCAAACATCAGGACAATCTGGCTGAAAAAAAAACAACAACAAAAAACAAGAGAAATCAGCACCACAATCAATCAACAGAAACTCTTTGCCAAACCAATAATACTGACCAGCGATACTCTGGTTCAAGCTCTGCCAGCCAGCTACGGTTTATCTGTGAAACAAACGGCCAAGGAGGGCCACTGGACATTTCTTTCATAAAATCATACCAAATAATAAGTCTTGCTCGGGCTGGATGAAACGATTATGGTCATTTTAATTTTGAGCTATGCGAATACACCAGTGGGTTTCTAGAAAAGGCCAATCTAGACAGGGTCGCTGATAAATCACCTGAGTCTGATGAAATAACTTTCAAGAGGTTCACCAACCAATCCTGTTTAAGGAGTCTGCCCATATAACACACACACACACAAAGGATTAAGCCCCACAACTAACAAGGGCTTGGAAATCTATGCCAGAAAAGAATGAACAGACATCACTTGGGTTCTGTGAAAGGGTAAAATTTTTTATATGTATATATGTACCTTCAGCCCCCTACAAGTGACTGAACCCTCAAAACCATTTAATCATTTGCAGGTTGAGGAATAGAGAGTCTCTTGCAAATTCAATGATAATTTTATCACAGGACAAAATAAGAATTTTATGACTTTAACATACATTTCAAACGATTAATTTTCCTAAAATTATGCTTTCTACTAAATACACTTTAAAAAAATGTGAGTTGGGGGGTTACAAATCTATTATAACACACAAAACATCTAAAAATAAGTGTACTTTTATCTTAATTTAGACTAGGATTGGCCAAATCTTTGACACCCCAACCCAATCCCATACAAACTTTGATCTCACTATACATCGCTTTAATTTGTACAGATAATCCTAACTAGTAACTCTTTACTTAAATATTTGCATATTCATTAATTTTGCATTTTCATTGTTGTTGTTGTGATTTAAATAAAACTTGGTTGGTTTTACTGCAGTGTTTCTATCATCGTGTCTGTTCACTGGACGTCTTATTAAATAAACAGTGTAGAAAAGCTATTATTTACTGAGATACCTGGTGAAAATTTTCCTTTCAGGAAAGGAAAGGTGAATTTAAAAAAAAAAAAAAAAAAGAGGGAAAGATGATAAACTTTCCCCTTGTTACAACCCTAAGAGAGACATCTGAATACTGGTTTTGTTTTTGGATTACTTCTCTTATCCCTTTGCCACCAGCAAAAAAATAGGGAGATATGTTGGGAGGGGGAGCTAAGGAATGCAGACAGGCCTGGAATGATCATGATACCTCAGCCACAGCAGCCATGGTGACCTGATGTTGAGTTAGCAGTCAAGTATTGATTCAGTGCCATTCCACTACTAAATGAATGAAAACTGTTGCTGAGGATGGCTGCTCCATCTTGAATTCCTTCAGGAGATGTATGGACTGAGTCATCATCCTGGACAGGTTCCATGTCTGAAACTAAGACTTGGGAGAGCTGATGTGATGGGGTTCTTGCTTTTAATACAAAGTCTTAGTAAACAAATCAATAGAGCATTCATTTAAATAAACAAGACAGCATAAGTGAAAATTTTGCCTGCCTTTAGCCATGAAAAAATAGATAAAACAACAACAACAAAGTTCCTTTCTATTTTATATCTGTTCTAAAGCCAGTGAGTCCATGAAATCTAGCAGGACTATAATAAACCCTATTACTAGTGAATCACTAAATTAGTTATATGTTTTTAAAAACTCCATGTTTATAAAAAGAATACTGACCCGAAAACTAGAAACACATAAAAATTGGCTTCTGAACCTTTACCTGCATTTCAAACATTTACAGATGATGGTAGCTAGCTAGCACCTATAAATTAAGCAATGAATTCCAGGTAAACAAACAACACACATTATCAATAATTGTTTTCCAAAAAATATTAGCAAATTCTTTCCAAAAGGTGGCAGCATTAGCATCTTTTGGTTCCAAATTCATCAAGGAAAAGAAATGTCAACAAGGTGAAGCCAAGTAAAATCCTTTAATGTCCCTAACCCCAAACATACAGAAAACAGAGGATAAGGTGTACTGGTCACCAAAGGAAGAGAAAATCTCCCACACAAAGCTTCTTTCTTATCTATTTCCTACAGAATTTTTCATCTGGAGCTGGCAGCATAGCGGAGATAAGCTGTTTGTATGCTGGAATTAGCCATTAAAACCTACCTTAAACCAGTCATATAGCCCTACCGCACGATAACATCCTGTTGTAAATCCCGCAGTAGCCCTTACAAGAATAAATTACAAGTCTGTCTAGTTATTACCTAGCATAACTGTACACTGTACCATTATGCAACATTTCGCACCAAAACATCATAGTCAATTTTCATTACTTCATGAATATTTAAATCGTCCATCAGGAGATTTAGGAAAAAAAAAATTAGAATAGTCAAGGAATTTATATTTAGTACTTCCTGTTTAAACCCCTGTCTTACCTTTTGAGGTCTAACAGCAATGAGATAAAAGATGGAAGGTGTGTTGGGACTTTGGCCCTGTTAACCACCAAATAAGTTATCGAGATATAATTGGGAGCTCTGGAGCAGTGGTCAGGGTTACCAGTATAAATCCTCAACACAAGTACTGAAAAACATTATCATAACTTCCTTTATAGATGTGAGTGAAAACCCACACAGCTGGCTAAAGAGTGACAAGAAATTATAAAAGGGTGAAATGCCAAACCAAGTCAGTAACCTTCTACCACCAAAGCATCGCCCGTTGATAAAGAACTTAGCATTGCTTAGCACCATAACAATGTCTTATGTTAAAACTTTTATCCTCCACACTGACAAGCTTCAATTTATCAATCACTTGCACTTAAGCGGGTATTCTAAAACTAACACATTAACATTTGATTTGGACAAAGAATTCTTAACAGTTCCTTCAGCACACCAATTCTCCAGCTACATGTAAACTATGACCTGTTCAGACCCATTCACTGTTTCTAAAATTCTGCTTTTCTACTGATTTTATTATCATAAATGACTGTTTGACTGGCAGTTGGGCAAATGGGCTAGATTCACATTTACAGAACCGACCACCAGTGAATTCAATGCAACTCAAAACAGCTTTAATTTTGAAGTCTCTACTATATTTCAAAATGTAAAACAATAGCAAACTAAGGCTTTTATTATGTCACAAGCATTGAGATTTCAGATAGCGACCGACCCATTACTCATAAGACAAGCAGGTGTACTCTTAGTCATTAAAATTTCGTAAACAGCTTAAGCGAACAGAGGTCATTGTCTTCTCTGATCCTAAAGATTAATGAAAAGACCACAGCAGATAATAAGCTAATGTAAATTTATCATCAATGCCTAGCCGCTTAAGGAATCTAAACATAAACTGGTGCTTTGAAGTTTCAAATATTTGTAACCTCTACAATAATACATTTTATTTCACAAAACATTTCTTAGAATTTATTCTGCCTAATCAGACTGCCAATTTGTGGTGACTGTTGATGAAATGCTCTGTTCAACCTCTCAGCACAGACAGCTTGACTGGGAGTATCGATCAATAACTATGGCAACTTCATAAAAGATATCAAGGAAGAAGAAAAAACAAGAAAATCTCCTTCTAAACTGATTTTAAAGCTTTCTCTATTTTTTTAAAAAATAAAATTCTTGCATTTAACATTATTTTCCATGTATTATATATATATATATATATACACACACACACACACACACACACATATATTATATATTTTAAATTCTGCTTTCTACTATTTTTATCTAACCCTCTTACCATGTTTTAGTTGAAAGCAATTCAATTATCAATTTGTGTGAAAGAGTAATTTTTGAGTAACAGGAAGTGTGCAGTGATGTTATGGCTGGAGTCAGCCATTGTTAATACCCATGAGTCATCAGCCCCAATTTGCTTTAATTGGCTGGACTTCCTCCTCTTCTTGTGTATTGCAGTCTGTTAATATATATAACAAGAGACCTTTCATACAGCCTATTAATATGTATGGACACAGCTGCCATTCTGCCTATTCAATGTCCAGCAATGCAGCTCTAATGTAGTACTGTAAGCAAGATCCATAACATAGTGCAATGATTTACTTAAATATTTCTGAAGTAAATACAAAATCTCCCTTGCCCATACCAAAATTCAAACAGCCATTTTTGTACATAAAATAAAAAAATATCTGCATCAGTAACTACTCTGACCTGGCAACAACTGGCCAATAGATGAGAACAAACCTAACATTAAATTTTATTATTTTTTTTTTTAGAAAACTGGTTTTAAAGTCTCCCCCGTATGGAGCCAACACTTGACTCTGATAAGCCAAGACTTACTGGCAAAAGAGCACTATCTCTGAGCATGCTGTCAAAACTTCAAAATGGATGCGACTTTATCAGCTTTATATTCATTCACATCTCTATCATTTTGGCAACACTGACATCCAAAAAAATGTGCATTTAAGTGATTCAAGCCAAGGCTCGAGCAAGGCGCCACAGGATTTCCATTTTGCATTCTCTCTCTCAGTGTGGTAAGTATGAAAATCCAGAAGTTTGTAGATGATATTTTAAAATTTCAGCATCAGCACCAAAGAGGACAGAAATCAGTTTAGGTTAAATCTGAATAACTTATTTGATTGGTCAGTAAATGAAAAATGGGGTTTTAATATTTAAAAAAATTATTCAACAGGAAAATAAAATAAAATGACAATGGCTGCTTGGGAGGAAGTAAAGTGTGAAATACAGTTTCAAACAAAAATCTCTGACAGCCATCGTTATGAAAAAAGTCTTAAACGTGGGGATTTACAGCTTTTCAACTGCTGACAAAGCTGAAAGGATGTTAGAGTAATTAGAAGCAGAAAGTAGGATGCCACTGAGGGATTGTCAAAATGTTTTCATTCTTGCTCATGAATTAGAAAATCCAGAATCGTACCGATTTTATTTTCCAACACAAATTCATAAGACGAGTCCCTTATTTTACTGGGTTCACTTTTTTGCAGAAGCTAGAGTTCATCACCCATAATTTTCCTCCTTGGTTCGCTCGATCGATGCTCGCCACTCTCGTGTTCCTGCACACGACAGTTTAATGCTGGTGCATAGCTTTGCAAGGTGAGTGCTTCGTCCTTCCTCAGGTGAAAATAGCTGGTACCTCCTTGGATCAGAAACGATTCCACAAATGTTGCTTTCAAGCAGGAACTTTTACTCTCCTCCTCTTTGAGTTCAGCAGTCTCTGAGAAAAGGGTTGACACCTTTGAGGTCTCAAGCTGACATTTGAGTCTTGGACCATACAACTAACCCCTCCGCCTCCAATAGTCGGCTGCTCTGACTGGTTCGAGGGAAGTGAGTATTTGTTTAATGGTGCTCCACTCGGCGTCTATAACATGAAGCTGAGAATTTCATGCTGCCATATCCTGGCAGAATTCACTCAACTCCAGCAAGCACTCAAGCACATCAGATGTTGAGTTCCATGTCGCGGACAATCCAAGACGGGTCTCTTAAGTTTCAGTTTGTTATGAATAACCATGCACACCTGAGCTTTCAGTTTTTTTTTTTTGCAGATGGAACTATAAAGCAACACTTTGCTATTCAAGAGCATCGTTAACTACTAGTTGAAGATAGTGGGCTGAGCAGCAGACATCTGTTACTGCAACACCAGTATCAAGTTTAGTTGGTACGGCTTGTTCCAGTCCATGCATCTCACCTGAATCTGTCTCTTTGACCAACCTTTTCTTCTGCTTCAACATCAAGCATCTCCTCTCCTCCAGCATCCAAATTTTTCTCGCTTTCTAGTTCATCATCATCATTCATACATTGGACACACTTTATCATGTTTGCAGTTATGCTGTATATTTGCTATGCACAAGAAGCATGTTTTTGAGATGCTGAGCTGTAGGCCTTTCTCTAATTTCTTTCACAGATATGGCACGCACTGCAATCTCACCATCTTTCACAACATGGATGCCAATACCCAAAACAGAACAGCCAAAACGTGTTGCGCAGTCAATCTTAAATGACAACTTTTCACTTTGATGGAGTGGTAAATGTCACTTGCAAACAATATGACATAAATCTTCAACAAATAGATCAAAGTTGCCAAACTGTAAACTGTTAATATTTATAATAAAATCAGTTCTGGTTTGACTTCAGTGGATTTGTTTTTTGCTACTCTGGTTCAGTTTTGGGCAGAATCTCTGATTAAAAACATCAAATGTAAAAAAGAAATAGAGAAATTCTAGTTCCAATATTCAATCCTTTGTTTGTCTGCATCTTTAATTTGCCATACATGAGTGAAGTCTTTACGTGAGAATGGACAGAATTATTAGTAAGTTCAGCAAAGGTTCATCCAAATGTTTCCAGATTTTAAAAATTAAAAACATACTGAAATAAACAAACAAACAAAAGATCTATCTAATTTGGGTTTAGAGATTTAAGAGGATTTTTACAATAATTAAGGAATCTGACAGCAGCAAAATCAAGATTTTCTAGTCAATAATATTAGAAGTCAAAAGTATCAACTAATAAATAATTCATGGCTGTTGTTTTTGGTGATGATGGCACAAATAAATTTAAAAAATCATACTGGCAGATACTCAAAATCTTGTATAATCCATAATAACTTTCTGGCTATTTGTAAAACTAAATAATGTCTGCAGTGACAATCAAAGAATAGGAGGAAGGTCTAATCACCCACTTCTAGACCCACTATCCAAAAGTTCCTGCGAATGATGGGCCAAAATCTGTTAAAGTACAGCATGTAGCTGAAAGTCCACCAAAACCATTTTGAATGTATTTTAAGGACATCTTATAACTGACAATTATAAACCTTTAACCTTCAGTTTGTTTATTCTAATAAATTAGATCTCCTTCTGGCCATCAGTGATTGAAAAAACAAGGAGAAATGTATAAATTGGGTGGGGCAAGCAACAGCCCCAAGGGAATCGAGGACGTGAGGTTACATAGGTTGGCCGGCATAAGTACTTTTTCTCAAGTCAGCATCTCTTCTGGACTCTTCAAAACAATTAAAATAAATGCATTTGTTAGTTTGTTTTTTTTTTTTTTTACTTTGAATGCTGCGCAATACATGATGAAAGCAAAGAAAATCAAGCAAAGGAACAAACTTCACACAAGTCAAGTCAATGATTCTAAAGAAATGACCAAAAATACATAATATAACGTTTGGCAGCATAAGCGTCAAAGATATAAGTGAATTATTTTCATTCAGCTGGTCATATTCAGTTTTAAACTTTTAGCCAACTAAAAGTAATTTAGCTATGTGCTGACAAGAAGAAATTTGTTATGATAAAGTAAAGATTTAGACAAAAATCTGTTCCAGTACAAAAAAAAAAAAACAATTAATGACCGTTATGTTAAGTAAAAACTATTTTTGTTTTTTTTTTAGAGCTTTTGATTCTCCAATATCTGATATAATAAGCTCTCGGTGTTTCCCCACAACTTCCCAATCTTCGTTTGTTTCTTTCCCTTATTCATCTAAGCATTGAGATAATTTGCCCCACCATCTCCTCTCATCTGCCACAGCTTCTGTTAACACTCCATTCAAAAATTCCCTTGGCCCACCCCCCCCATCTATCATCTGGTATCCTTGCTACATGACCAGGTGAGTTCCATTTGTCTTTTGCATCTTTCAACTTTGCATCTTGTTTCATTTCTTATCTCATCTTTTAAAAACACACCCAGCATCCTTCTCTCTCTCTCTCTCTCCACTGGTCTTTGTATCACTTCAAATTTTCTCATCTTGTTTTTTTTTTAAATAGAAGAACAGAAAAAAAAATGAAATAATTTGCTCTTCAGTACGTTCGAAACGTTTTTACTTCTCAGGTACTGGTGGTACACCCAAAATGGTTTCCTGCCTCGATTTCTTGAAACTTCTAGAAATTGTTTTGAATTTAAGCTGAAAAATCATGTTTATGCAGTAAAGAAATCTTTGATATGTCTGTTCTGCTGCCACTATTTTGCCCTCCCTCCATGCATCAACCCTTCAATTTTCTCTCTCTCTCTCTACTGAAGTTATATCTCTGTAATGACGTTCTCTCTCTCTCTACATGCGTACACAGAAGCAATTCAAAAAGGTGATTCCATTTTAGTTGATTTCCCCTGATTTCCTAAAACAAACAAGTTTTCAATTTAGTTTTTTTATTACCCTTTTCTGACTGACATAAATCACAGTAGGCTTATTTATCTAAGATACGATGTAGTTCTCACTTATCTCTTCGCCATTGTAGCCAAAACTATTTGTTCATCTGTCTGTCTTTTTTCTAGCTTTGTAGTCATTTCCAGTGTTAACAAAAAAGCAGCAGCAGACAACAGATTGAGGAAACACAGTACGATAGAACCTGAAATAAACACTGCTAGTACATTAAAAATTGTTTACTGAATTTCATGAAGACACTTTTCCGTCCTTGTAATTTTTCTTTCATACAAAAATGATTAAGGGAACAGTGTGGTGGTGGTGGTGGTGGTGTTGGACTAATGGACCGCTAAGATTGTGGAGCCCAGAGTTCGAAAACTGGTCAGAACCAGCTCGCACCTCCCTAGCATGGTATGGTTTCTTCTCGCTCTCCTTTGCCAAGAAACCATGCAGGATTCCCCTGAACTAACGGTTTTCTCCCACATTTAAAAAAATGAAGATTTCTTTTAGAGACCTTCTGCGGTAAATGTCTGGCTAACTTCTGCACCCTGTTCTTCTCCACTTGGTTTAGGAAACTGTACCTTCAGTGGGTTTCTTGGGTGCCAGCGCAAGTTCAAAGATGATAACGATTTAAAGGACTGTAAATGTTACCATGTTACCTCTCTTCGAAAAGTAATGAACGGATTCCCTGGACAGCAGTCTTCTTTCACTCTGCCATCTCCATCAGATGAATGTTTCACATCAAACCCTTCCAACTAAAAAAATAGAGTAATAATAATAATAATTGACAGACTTATGTTTATATTACCTCAGTACAAAGACAAGTACCTAAGTAAAGCATCAGATTTCTGGAAATTTCCAGATTTTTTTTTTCCCCAAGAGGAGGAAATCTTTCACTGAAAGATTCTGGAAGTCTATATTGTATCTATCTACTATAGTGTTAATTATCTGTATGTCACATCAGTTTTTACCTCCCTTAGACCACCACTCTGGTCTAGCAGCACTAGTTAGTATTTTTGTTAAACTGTATATTTAGTCAATACACCCATAATGCAACACACAAAGTTGAAGCAATATGGATTTGCATTACAGAGGGTTGTATTAATGAGGAAGTCCCAGCCCCTATGGCTCATCCTTTGCTGAGTTATACACATCTAAAGAAATAGTAAGAAGGTAACACAAACACACACACACCCAAAGGGGTATACAGTGAGTTAACCTTAGCATAGAAATTTTTAACTAAACAGTTTAGCTATTCAAAAAATCTGCTCAGTTTAATTAATGGAAACTTCAGAAGAGATTTAAGAGAGTAGCTGAATTATTATCAGAGGCTCTGAGCAGGCGAAATATTAACAGACATTTTCTAGTTATCAATAATAGAAATTACTTGGACTATTAGAACCGCACAGTCTGCAGGGGATGATCTATGTTAAGTGATCAGAATAAACTGTTAGTTTAACACTGGGAGGTATACATCAAAATGGCTTCCTGCTAAACCAATTCCTGTGCATCTTATTATTTTTTATCCATTATAAAAATCATTATGAAGACCCTTAACTTTCCAGGTAAAACCACAGGATCAAAGAAAACCAATAGAGCAAAAATGATTAAATAGTTGAATTAAGAGAAAACTCATCAGGGCCCTCTGCATTCTCTTGTTGTCACGCAGTAAGGAAAAACAGCGCGAGATAAGAGATTCTCTAACTTAACAGAAACCTCAAACTCATATATTTTCAAGTTCTACAGAAATCTCATTTTTAATAATATTCTTCACTGCAATTACAGTCAAACATTCTCTTTTGTTGTTTTTCTTCTTCTTTCATTCAACTTAATAATTATACAGAAGAGGGGGGGAGATGCATCGATGCATAGATTCTATGGTACAGCAGCAAAAGCCATCATTAGTGCTTAAATGCAGTTTTGTACTGGTGATAACCAAATTTTGCATACTGTTGCATCATGCAGGAAGAAATATAAACAGCAGCTACTAAAAAGCATGGATAAGTTGTCCTCTTTTTTTTTTTTTTTAAAGAAAAAAAGTTTTAAATAGCAGTTCTCATTGTATAAGTTTAACCTGCTGATTGCAATAGAATGAAGTACTGGTAAGAAAGTACCTCAAGTGTGCTGAGCAGGTAACCCATGTTTGTCTCAAGAACATACTGCTCGTCAAAGTCCAGAGTCAAACTCAGTGCTTTCATTCCATGCTTGGCAAAGTTTCCCTGCAAAAAAAAAAAAAAAAAAAAACTAGGTGACAATGATTAGTATATGAGGATAACAAAGAATTCCTACTGGTTTCTGGAGATGTGTGTGTCTGTAGGAGGATGGAGAGGAGAGCACGTTTGCACAACCTGAAGGGTTCACCACAGGTGTTCTGGCCTGGCACTGTAAGAATTGTGGATGGGCTGAACCAAAGCCGCCAGGGTCAAAGTAATAACTTGCCAAAATCGAAAATCCACAGATAAATGCAAAAGGGACAAAAAAAACAACAACATGGAAACAAATTATGAAATGGGCTCTTTACATACAATGGAAACCTATCAAACTGCTGTTGTATAAACTCACCAAGGCAGCAGACTGGTGGTGAGCCCTTGCACGTGCTTCAGTTCAGTGATCCATGCTGCTGCCATCACAACAGGCAGGGGCGGGTAACTGAGTGGCAAACAAAGTTCCAAACCACCCACTGAGTGGTTTACAAAACACACGGCAAACTTACTTACACATCACCTGTGCAAGGCCTACTACACAATGTCTTGGGATGTCTCACAGATTCATGCCACAAAATGTTTCAGGTTACACGAATCTGTTTTGCTTTTAAAAGGTTCTTTGATTTTTTTCCACCAAGCTGCTAATAGATCTGATGTCACAGGTAAATAATTCAGCACGTTATTATTAAGAAAAGTAATATGCATCTGAAAAATAATTCTTAAGGAAATATATTTCATCAACATCCGTCTTTCTATATCCTTCCTACTCATTTCAAATTCCTTTTCACTGAGAGCATCTAAATACTAAAATCATCAATCTTTTATGAATATCAGATGTACCTGAACTAATTCCCAGTGAACGCTCTATTCCACGAGAATTCAGTGAATGAGAAAATCAATTTTCCAAGTATCAGAGCATCTAAGTGAAATAAATACAAGTATAAGGAGCTTTTTTTTTTCTTTCTTACCCATAAACCAACACCTACATGGGAGACAACCTCGGTGAAGCTTTGAGAAAAATGAAAGGCTTTTGTTGTTGTTTTTTTCTTTCCATCCCAATACACTGATGCCTAGAAGGCAGACAACCCTGGTGAGGGAACATAATGCTACAGTTGTGTCTGCTTGAAAGCATTGCAAGTTCTTTGCTGTAGGGGATCCCTCTCTCCCACTAGAGTTCTTAGTGTTTTTTTTTTAGATGTGGGAGAAAACCAGAGTCCCCAGAAGAAAGCCAGGCATCTGGCTGGGAAAGAAGAAACTGCACCATGGAGGTCTCTGCCAAACAGTCAACCACCACGCCACCATTTGGCCTCTTCATCTCATGAGTGCAGAAGCAGTCTGAATCCATCACTGGTGCAGCCATATATCAGAAAAGCATTTTAATTACTTTAAAAAAAAAAACGCAAATGATCCCCCCAGATATTAGATATTATTGGTTGTCTGCAACACACACAGTTATTCTATTATTATTGTGACTGCAAACATCTCTACTGGTCTGTTCTATCTGAATGCACAAAAGAAATGGAAAAAGCTACTAAACTACCAGTAAGTGATTTTGCTTGTTGCCCAATTAAAGAATGAGGCTTTTTTTTTTCAAACTGTCCAAGTGACCGTAAATTTAGATAGCTGCACCTGCCCATGAACAAAAGTCCAGACCAGGCAGTAACTAGATTACATGATCAATATCTATTTGAGAAATCCAATTATCTGCTTTATTGCAAAAATTGTGACCACGAATGGATGCGCTAGCAAGCAAAAGCATATGAGCGAGTCAGAGAATGCATCCGGGGTTTTCTCTTCAAAACACCGACACAAAACTCTAGCGCAACTGTGGATGAAATATGACACCTCCGTTACAGGTGGCGGTGTCCTAAAAATACACAGCATTCAAGAATCTACTGAGTATCTGATGTCTAAACAAACCACCACCGATAACAGCTTTCTTGGTTTGTGTCATTTGCCTAAATCCATTCCAGCCACATTGCCACTCCCACCCAACAGGATCTTTAAACTGACAGATTTGCAAACCTCATTTATACAAGAGAGAAATTTCCTCCTGTGTACTCTGACGGTGGCATTGTTGTATTCAAGCTGGTTGTCTAGGTTACTCCTATGCTAGGTTCATGTATTTAAAGGCTTATGAACCAAACCAAACACTCTAAACCCCAGGGATCTACACAAACAGATTAGACTACTATCATAATGGGTCATTCCTTCCCAAATGCCCCAAGCTCATAGGATAGGGAGAGAGGGAGGCCCACTCTAAGAACATGGCTGAAATGACTGAACGCTATCTGAGAGAAGGCCGAAGTGCACCCCAAAACAGACGTTCCCAGCAGACATATTAAACAAAGAAAAAAATTTCTAAGAATTAACTTGTCAAGATGCTAAGAAAAAAAAAAAAAAAGAGAGAGAGAGAGAGAGACTGGCTCTCAGAGTTAATAAATCATTAACTGCATCATCTTTGTTAAATCTAGTGTACTCAAAAATTACCACATCTTCTAGAATTTTTGTAAGGCCTAAATAAAAAAATTAGTCAATGGTAAAAATCAAGCGGATAATACTCATTCAGATTCTAGTAAGGCTTCTGATAAAGTTCCGCATCACTGAGCATCACTATTTCTTTGGTTTTCCAGTAAGTGTTTTCATTCCTGTTACTATGAACGGAGTAATTCTTAGAAGATGGATACAACCATCGCGTTAGACGGAGTATTGTCATCGCATCAACATATTCACTGGTGATCGAGTGCCAAAGAGTTTGGCTTTTGGATCCACTATTGCTTTTGACATGCGTTAATGACCGTGACAGCATAGTCAAAAGGACGGGAATACTCCTCAGATAAATTCGAACAGTTTAGTAGACTGGTCAGCGAAAGGAAAAAAAGAAAGAGGAAATTTACTTCTAAAAAAAAAAATGTTAAATTATCTGGAGTGGGGGGCAATGGAGAAAATTATAGTCATCATTAACTAACCTTGGAAAAGGAGTTTGAGAAAAGTATCTAAAGATAATTGCTAACCAAAATCCCAAATGTGAAGAACAGTGCATTTTAGTCACAGGCAAAGCAAATAGAATGTTAGGGGTAAAATTAACCAGAGCACCCAAAAATTTTGGCTCACCTACATCTTGGGCATTTTACTTATCTGAGAAAGTTCAACATAGATTTATTTACATTTTTGCAGATTTTAATCAGCTGGAATAAGCTAAATGATTAAAAATATCAAGTTTGAATTTCAGATGTTTAAGGAAAAACCTAACAGGTGTTTTAAAAATAATTAGGGTTCTTGCTTACTAAAACTAGAGGTCATAATTACAAATTAGTTAAAGATTCCATTACAGTTAGATATCACAAATACTATTTTAGTAATAAAATAATGAGAGTATTAATCATTTAATTATTGCTACTGATGCCAATCTCTTGTCCCCGTTGTGTATGTCTTCCTGCCCCCATGCTAACACTATCAGCAAAAAAAAGTGCACAACACTATTTATATTTATATTAGGAGCACGCTGTAATGGCATCTACCCCTTCATCTTATTTCATTTGAATGTCTGTCTGTATGTCCCTAGTAGTGTATAAAGCATGTCATTCTATAGTCTCTTCAAGTAGTGTTAAAATGCAGACATGTTTCATGAAAAAACTATGAAAGATTTTTTTTTTTTTTAAAAAAAAGAAGAAGAAAATATCGTGGTATGCCACCACTCTGCGATGAAGATAAGAGATACTTCAGGATGTCGAATCTAAGAGGCGATGCCTCTGTGTCTCACTTTTCTCTCTTCAGCCAACATCAAGCATGAAGCTCTAAAGCCTGCCACCGTTTGGAAGCTAAGACTCACTGACCTTGCTGGGTTTGTTGGTACTTCATTGTCTTCTTTACCTTCCCGTTTTTCTGAGTAATGCTTCACTGTGTTGTTTATGCAAACAAAACTAAGTAATAGAATATCTAGGTTTTAGGGCATACGGCCAAACATTACTGAGAACCAGTCTTCCTGGTTTCTTTAAATTAATCTCAACATTTGTAGGTAAAACCATTTAGGCATAGTGATGCTATTTACTCAACCATCACCACAAAAACTGCGTGCATATTTTGTACATCACATCTGGGTCTGTTGTCAGTTATCTCATTTGTTATATATAAAAAAAGCACATCTTTATCAAGATTTCTAATGACAATCAGAGGTCAAGGTTCAATAAGACAACGTCCAAATCTCTATAAAACCTAATCACACAGAGAACAATTGGCAGACCACTTCCTGAATTGTTTACAGACTTTCAAAATGTTAACTTAACGAATATTTTTTGTTAAATTGTGTGAACACTTTACCAGATGCCTAAATAATTTACCATATTTTAAAAGAAATCCATTCAACTCATTCAATCCGAAAGCTGTGAAAAATGTCAAACCAAGAAGGCTCATGTTTCTGACTGAGAGATGGGAAGAACAGACAAATTACGTTTGCTAGTCTAACGATGAAGTTCTGTTTTCTCACAGACCAAATGACGCCACCATCTCTTTAATGTGGTGTGGCGTACCTTGTTGTACAAAAATGAACAAAAAAAAAAGACATAAGTGATACAATGGTTGACTAAGAGCACTGATTATTAAAAAAATATTGCACAAATGTTGATGAAGCACGCAACCTAAAGACAGGGGTTAACACTTGACATGCAGGTGTCTGCGCCCTCTGTAAAAGGAAAAAGAAAATTTCTGAACTCAGCCAGGACAATGGCTTACAAAACAATCCACCTCGCATAAAGTCATTAATCTCAGTAAAAATAGTAAAAGAACAGATGTAGCTGCGGTTTACATAAATGATTTTAAGACGGGGAGGGGCTCTTCACTGTATGAAGCATCAATCTCTGGACATTGACAAATGAAGTTCTGCATAGTGTGCCAGCCTGTTGTGCGCGATGCCCTGAGTTCAATCCTCGCCAGGAAGAGACCCGGTCTGATATACTTCCCATGGCATAGTTCCTTCTCACTCTTCTGCAACAATTTGTCGGTGCAGGGTTCTTCTATGTATTCATGTTTACTTCCACAGCCAAACAGAGAAGACTACTGGGGTTTGTTTTTGTTTAGGTTGGTCTGTGTGCTCAAGTCACTTTTGAGCAGGCAAATGTCCCCACCCTATCCCAATTCCTCAAGAAGAAAACCCTCCTCTTGGCCTTCGGGCTGCAGTGAAGGTCAGGTGCAATGGGAATGGGGAGGACATTAGGTTACTCTTTAAAACAATACTTTCGCAAAACGTTAAGTGATGAATCTTTGTGTTAGCTTCTTGATGCAGTAGTTCTTTGCAATGTTTCCCACTCTTGCCTACATGGTAATTAATACAGGCGAATTAATGTCCACTGCTTCACCTTGACATTAAACTGTCAATCTTTCATGGAACATCTACATGATGTCCAGGAGTTTTAATAAAAACTTTTTAAAGAGAAAATTAAGTGCTCCCAGTTGTGAAGTAATTTCCAGGCATGCTGTACATTTGATAATCTTAACCCTTTTGGTATTTAATTAAATTTCGGGTTGGAAAGTTTTAATTATCCACCAAATGAAAATTAAATTGAGAACTTGATCAAGGAACTTGCAGGGCTTTCAAAGACATGAGGGTATTCCCGCTTATCACAACAGAGGGAAAAAGTTTTTTGAAACTGTAGGGTACATCTGCTTCTAGCATCAAGTGGCTATAAATGTCAAAGAGGACAAATCCACTTTCAGCATCATAAGGGTTAAAAAGTCAGTTTTCAAACACTGTTCATTTACACAAGTAACAGATAACATTTTAAATTGATTAAAGCAGCATTTATGAAATTCTAACCAATTCTGAGGTGACAAAATCATTATTTCAAGAAATTATTTTTTCATGCAGCTTATAGATGCAATCATTTTTTGAAAACAATGAACCTCACGAGTTTGTTTTACTTCAGCATCGAGTAGGAACGGCCAGAAAGACCCACAGCAACAAGCAACTAAACCCAGTCGATTATTTCACACTTTATCTATTACTGTATCCTTTAACACGCAGCTGCTGCAACATGAGGATCTGTTATCTCTGATACTGGCGATGCCTCGATGCTTATTCCCAAACACAGCATCTTCGTCTTGGCGAATCCCTGTCCTGACTTTCGAGATCTAAGGATGTCTCCCAACATAGGCATAAAGTATTAGCCTCGGTGGCAGCTCTAGATTGGTGGTCAAGGTGTGAGTAAATCAAGAGTTACCAATGAAACCTTCATCCCATGCACCTGAGAACTCTTTATTTATAGTTGTGTGGGCTGGGAGACCAGAGATTGAGTACTAAGTAAACCCATGTGACCAGCTGGTGAAGAAGAGTGAGAAGAAACCACTTTTTCAAACAGCTAAGCACCGTATGTTATTAAGGTCAAGGGGTGCTTCACTAAAGATGTTACAAGTTGAGTTCAACAAAACCCGCTAGTTCTTACCATTCACCCATGAAATGTTATTTTCTGGTGAGGAGAGGGGATTGTTCTATTCCGTATAATATTAACCCTGTAACAACAGATTGTTGATTTACCTTTGCCACTTGCACAAAAGGCATCAGCTTTTTGACCAGAATTCAAACTCAAGCTCCCCCCAACCTTGGCAGTTCAATAGTCTACCACCAGATCACCAGCCAGCCACCCAAACATAGCCCAAAAGAAAGTTTGCCCCATAAAAAGTTGAAAACAGAATGCATCAAAGCAATCGCTCAGACCATGTAGAGTTCAGTCAGATTAACCCTTTCATTGTTCCTTTGCCATTTTCATAAGTAAAAATGACATCTCTAAGAAGAACACAACAACTTAGAAAAAGTTGTATTCTATTTCTTTTCAAACTGGATTGCAAAGAAAAACCAAGATTTACTATTCAGAAAATACTGGAAAACTATAACAACAAAATTAAAGATCAAAACTGAAAATCTCTTTTGTAATAAGCTTCACCAACCTACTGCAACTGGTGGCAATTCTTTGTAAACTTTCAAACTTGTTGTCTATGCAGACAGTTACCATTAGAACCATTACAAAATGCTCAGACATTAAGTTTTCTCTTCAAAGAAAGCAATAGTTCAGCCTCAGAAATTATTTGTTGCCTTAAAGTTCAAGCTTAACTCTTCTTCCTTTCCTTCAAACAGCTAACCACCGTGTATTGTTAAGGTCAAGGGCTGCTTCACTAAAGATGTTACAAGTTGAGTTCAACAAAACCCGCTAGTTCTTACCATTCACCCATGAAATGTCATGGTTTATTTTCTGGCAGTGAGGGGAGGGAGGTTGTTCTATTGAGTATAGTATTAACCCCTTAACAACAGATTGTTGACAATTTACCTTTGCCACCTGTACAAAAGGCATCAGCTTTTTCATGTATTTCTTCAGCTCCAGTTTGCTGGTCAATTCTGCTGCTATGACTCTATTTTCTGGGAAGTCTTCATTTTCCTTAAAAACAACCAAAAAAAAAAATTGTTTTTCAAGTATTTTCCTCTTCTAAAACAGCATTTCTAAAAGCATGACAAAAACTTCCATAACAAGAATTACCAGAATCCTGCTCACTCCTAATAGACACAGTAAAACTTTACTCTGGGCAGACAGAAACTTACATTATACCTGTGCTGAGCACCAGTCAAGCATATCCATTTCTGTTTTAGATTAACTGACATTTGTAATTCTTTGCAACCATTCTTTCCAATTTTAAGCCTTTTATTTTTCTACCAATATTAAGTTGAAAGGCTGGGAAATAAAAACAGAAGACGACACCAACAAAAATAGCAAAGGTTTATTTCTAACTTTCAATCAAGTGTTTTCACTACTGTAGACTGTGAGAAAACTACATATTTACATCACCCTGGGTTATCAAAATCAGTTCAGTGTTTGTTATAAAATACAGTGGAATAAACTTGAAATCACCACATATACAAACACAAAGTTAATTCCATCTAAAGAACTCTTGCATTAATTTCAATAAAAAAATTTCCTTGAATCAGGCAGGATTTCTATGATTTATCCCCAGAAATTCTACAAAAATTCTTTAATTCTTTCTTCTTTTATTCTGAATCTGAATTAGAATTATATTATATATGTAAGCTTTCTAAAAACTGGTGTGCAGACAAGCTTTGGAGTCTGGCTAAAGAGAAAACTACAATGATGTCACAGTGGTAAGAAAAACTCACCTCGTATAATTGCTTCAGGGTGTTCAATACCATGTTCTGCCAAGGAGGGTAAGTCTTAGCCACCCAGATTGTTGCATGGGTGGGTTTTTCTGGAACTTTCTAAAAAGTAAACAGCATTAATTAATAAGCATTTCTATCTCTATCTATAGACATGTTCTTTTTTGGTTATTGGCTACCATAGGTTCTTCACATAATACATGGAACAAACTAAAAATCAGGCTTTTTTTCTATTCATACAGTTATCCTGCAGAATCTGTCATAATTTTAAAAAAAAACTGGTAGATATAGTGACAGTGGTCAACCTCTAATGTATACAGTGTATATATTCTGAGAGATGCTGCTCTGGCTATGGTAAGTCACCAAATCAAGTTGGATCCAACAGGAAGTGAACCTGGGTCCTCATCCAGAACTGCATATAGTATGTAATTTAGGCCTTCAAAAATCCACAACCAGAAACCAGTGACATGATGCTAATAGTAAATGTGTGAAAGAGTAAACTATAGCCAGGAAAACATTACCAGTTCTCTTTGTGAAATGAGTAAATGCATGCAGGATGGGCCAGTGAGAAAACACACCACCAGGTGGACAGTCTCTGGAGACACCATCAGGAACCAAACCTGGTCAGGTGAGTAAACAACATGCTATACCAACCAGATTCAGTATATTTAGAGCATCCTCTACATTGGCTACATGTATTAATCAGTTTTTATAGAAAACTTTACTTTATCTATTCAGTACCAGTATGGACCTAACAAAATCATTATTTGCTTTATATAATCAGTACTGAAACATATTTGCATAAATAAATATAGTGTTCATTTAGAATCCACAGAAACCTATGTACTTTGTTTTTTCCAGATGACAGGTATGCTTTAAGTTGCAACCGAAAATTGTGAGCGGCATCCATAAGGTATTCTGAAGACCGGACTAAGATTTCATCTACAGCTTCAGCTTCTGGCCAGGATGCATTCATTATACTTCCAGGCTGTATGAGAAGAAACAAGAAATGCATTACTGATAACCATTTATTAGCAAGAGAGATAAACCAACTAAGCGAGTTTTTGTCGTTATTTTGTTTAAATGCCCTGGTTTATTCCTCTCTCGCCACACAAAATTTCTCCCCTAAATGTTATTTCTAAATTAAGCAAATGGTTACTTAGTGAACTTTTTTCTTTCTTTCAGGCCTGCCTTAGGACATTTATTTCGCAACCAAATCACCTCAAACTCAGTATTGTAAACGAATACAATGCCATAGGATCTTCTTTTTTTGGTTTAAGGGAAATAACTCGTGAATTTCCAGAAATTTCATCTTCACTATCATTAAAACAATTATAAGAATAATTAGTGGAGATTGATTTAAAAAAAAAAATGTTATGAAATCGCATTGGGGCAAAAACTGCAATCAGAATAAAATAAAGAACTACATGTGAATCAGTTAGGGGAAAAATCGTTGCCACAAAATATGCATATATTTTACTAATTATCATAATTTCCATAATCCAGCCTTTGTTCCCACCTCAGAAATAAGAAAGATTTCTAACCATCGTCAGAAGCATCGTTAACTGATCCTTGTGAAAACCCAACTTTTTATCGGGACTATCCTGAACACGGTGGCAAGAAAAGTTCCCACCCAAAATTTCAATAATTCCTATAACCACAAGCAACACCACCCCATCAAATATCGTAGTCACAACAGCGCCATTTTCCAATGCATTAACATTCAGCACATCAGCGATGTAGGCAGGACAAAAAAAAAAAAAAAAACAGAAGTTCAGTTATATCCTCTCATGCTCAACAACATTGGAGACAGCCATACTGGGACTTATTTGAAGTGAGAGAAATAAATTAAAAACTGTACAAGGGATGTTCAAAGGAAAAGCTGGCTGAAATAGCAAAAGTAGAATTGCTGTAATTTTATCCCCTAATTTAATCCGAATCTCCCTAGCATTTTCTGATTTCTAGAACATTAACAGACCAGAATTTTTTTTCTTTTCTTTTCTTTTCTGTGTAGAGTAAATGTTGACCACTTACCTTTTTCAAAAGTCCCCATATATATTCACACACATGGGGACAAATGGGAGACAAAAGTAGAGTCTGGGTCTCAATGAATCTAAAAACCAGATCCACATGCATCCCATCCATGGACAATTCCCGATACTGATCTCTCAGAGACTGAAATATAGAGTGTGAGCATGCATGTGTAAGAAATGGCAGGCCATGGCTTAATTTAACGGTGAACCTTAAATAGTTCTAGGGTACTGACGTTGAAACTCCTATACAAAAACAGTAATACATTAAAAGAAAATAATGACAAGTGACAGTGTGTGAAAAAAAAATTTAAAAAAAGGCTAAACTTCCTTTTTTTTTTTTGATTACTTGTAAACCCCTATCCCAGCATCCAGCTGTTGAGAACACCTCACAGCAGCGAGCTAAAAGAGGAAACATTTGGGATATTGGCTTTGGTGAACAAGTGAGTAGTTACCTAGGTATGGTTGGGGGCTCTTGAGCGGTGGTTGAGGTGAGAGCCATGAAGAGCTAAACCTCGAAACCTCTACCACAAGTATCCAGAAAATCCCTACTATAACTCCTCTATTTAGGCTGTGGTAGAAAGCTGGAGTACCTGGAGGAACCTCTGCACAGATTGAATGGTACTTAAGAGTGAGAAGAAACCCTGCTGCAGTAGATGAGTTAAACCAGGGTCTATATCCAGGGCAGCCTGGTGCACTACATGCAGAGCCAAACTAAAAGGTTATAATTAAAAATATTTTAATGTTTTGATATTAAAAAAATATACTGATGATTATTTTACAGCAATTTTTCTCTTGTTATTATTTGCACAAAACTCCTTAATAAAGTAAGTACAAAATATTATGTAAAAAAATAATAAAAACATAATTATTAATAGTCAAAAACAAAAACAAAAAACAAACTATAAGATGGTCTGGTCTAAGGGAAGATCAAACTGCATGACACATTTTCTCTTTATGTACCAGAATGGCTACAAGTTTTGTGTAACAAAAAAGATTTAAATTTTAAATGGACGCAGATACTTTGCATTTATGAGAGCAAACAAAATTTTTTGGTTGCTGTAAAGTTTAGTTCTCTGGACCAACAACAAAACAATAATACCACTAAGGACATTCAAATGAAACTGGCCAGATATCATTACAGCAATGCTGCCTACATATCAATCTTGGTAAATGTTCACTGGACTTTCTTCATCACTGCTTATGTGCATGCTACATCCTCTGAAAGATGTGCCTTTGTGCCCATCCAGACTAGCTATGATAGCATCAGATTTTTTTCCAAAACCCACGTATCATCCCAGAGACTGCCATAATCGTTATTTCATCACAATTATGCAAACTAATTACTACTAATCATTTATAAAACAAACATCAATCTTCTTTCCACCAAGTTTTTCATATTAATTATCAGATAAATTTCTGCTCACCTGGAACTCAAAGAAACCCAACTTCAAAGCTTCTTTAAACAGCATCTTATCATAGTGAACTTCTGTTTCCTTCACTGACTTGTTCATCTTACTGCAATCCACAAAATCAAGGCTCCTTTTAATGCTACTGAAGTTTTCTAGCCAAACTTACTTTCTTTTAAAAACAAAAAGTAATGACTTTAATCTGCCTTTAACTGCAACAGGGCTTGTGCTATAATGTCCTACTAATTACTGGTCCAGTACCTATGTAGCAAGCTGCCACTCACATGATATTTCATTTTGTAACCTCATCATTTCAACCCAATAAAAAATTCTGTAATAAAATCTTGGGATGTACAACAGACAATAATGTGGCTGTTATGAGTATTTGAATTATATAAACTATAAAATTTTTTTTTTTTCTTTTTACAGTAAATGACTTGAGATACAAATCGATTTGATACTTTTTTATTTTTAATAAATTTAAAATATGCAATATATGATTTTTTGTCACTTCCCTACTACTACTAATCAAAGAACGTATTATTGTCCATACTGTCAGGCTAGCTGGTAGGAAATATTAATCCTGTGCCATGTGGAGTTCAGCACATCTATCTTCAGTGGGGAAAGGCCCTACTAATATTCAATTTTTTAGATGTGAGATGAAACCCACACAGCCGGCCAGTGATCAAAAGCAAGAAGAAAGGTGTCAGGCAGGTACGCCAAGCCGGGTTAGCCTCAACTGGGATTCAAACTCTGCCACTGGACCATCATGCCACCAAGGACTGGGTATAAAATAGACAGATTGGTATTATTTTCAATTAGCCAAAATTATTCATGAGCATAATTTCATCTAATTATTTGCTGCTATTTAATATCCATTAAACATAAGATTTTTTTCTTTTGTGGGAGAGAAACCTCTGATCACAATCATTTACAGATTTGATTGAAACGTTTTTTTAAATTTTTGCTTAAGTGGAGATAACAAATTCAGGAACACAAGATACATCAGCATTATCTCCCCTCTCTGTCATATATTAAGAATTCTTATCAAATCATTTTTGCTGAATCCCATGTAACTTCACAATTCAGTGAAATTACTTATTGTGTGACATCGAATGTGCAAAGATTAATTTCATTTTCCTTATTACCACCTGACCTATAGCAGGTTAGTTGCTACATTTCATCTCAGCACCGAAAAAGACTGCTGCCAACAATAACTCACCTGATGAACAAGTTATCGCTGAATGTGTAAGATTCTGGCAGACCTCCCCGCAAAGTATCTTTCACAGCTATCATCTCTCTCACCCATTCCAAGTACGTGTACAAGCGCAACAGCCCAGCATCTGTCATTTTCTCAACAAAGTTAGCATCTTCTATGGAGTCCCCTGCATCAGCCAAAGCAAGACGCATACCTGAAACAAAGCACCACAAAAGATAAACAAAAAAAAGTGGCCCCTTGTTGCATCCCTCAAGTAAACACCAGCAAAACTACCTACCGTCAGCTGAGAACTTTGAGATGGCATCATCAAGAGTGAGAAAATTGCCAGTAGATTTTGACATCTGAAACAATAACAAAAAAAACTTTACAAATATTTGCTTATGTAGTTTAAATCCAACTGTATAGTGAAAGTTTTAAATGTAAAAAAAAAAACAAAAAACCCATAAATACCTTTTATAGCCATCAATGTTAAATTCATAAATTAAAGACAAATTTAAAATAAGAAATTATGCAAAAATGATAACTTAACATTGTATAGACACATTCAAATGAAAACAAGGTAACTGTATTTGGATGGGTTTCAATTGAAAGTCTCTTATAATTACATCCGACATCATTGAGAAGACTGTTAGAAAAAACCAGATTATTTAATATTTTTAACATAGTTAGTTTCTACATACATTAATTGTATGATGATAGGTCAACATCTAAAATATAATTAACCAATGTGTTAAAATTTGTCAGTTAATAGTATTATGCTACCAACCGCTTACAGCAGTGGTTCCCAACATTTTATTTTTGTACCATCAAATCAAAAAAAGTTTTGTATGTTTTTGGTATATTCATGGACCACTTTGCATTAGTTTGCACACCACAGGTTGGGAACCGTTTACAGTTCAACATTAATGTGATGAATGTAATCACCAGTGATTATTAATAAAAACTAAATTGAGATACTTTTACAGCCAACTTAATAGGGACATTCAGCCCATAGATTCCATTTGAATGCTCTTAATGATAACAAATCTGTAATACACAGTCTTTTATAAATATAATGCTATATCCTTACATGTAATTATGCTAAAATATGTTTATCTATTGAGAGAATACGTATTTGTATATTGGTAAAAGATCTTCATTATACTTAATGCCTACAAAGACAAGTAGCAAAATGTTTTCTTATAACTATCACAGCTACCCAGTGTGACTGACCTTTTCAGAGTTCAGCAATAAATGACCATTAGCTCGAATACCTTTTGGCCATTTTGAGCTGGAAAGCAAAATTCAAACTGATAAATTTTAATACCACAGTGCAGCAGTTTTTCTCTATTATTTGAGATACATACAGACCTTAAAGTTAACTCCTGCAGCCAGCTGAGGCTCATTGGAGAATGTTTTCCCAGAGTTTGCAGATTTTGCCACCACTTGGGGGAAGGGAGGGGAGGAACCATCTCTTAAGCTGTGTGATGTCACCACTGACATTTTTCCCCTCTGTACATCAGCTGACATAGCTGGCAGATGCATCAGTTCTCCAAGCACAGCTTTCTCTTCAAGAATGCAGAGCACACCTGTAGAAGATGTTCTATGACAATAAAAGTGAGTGATGCAAGGGCAGCTTTCCCCGGGAAGTGCCTTCTGTCATGACAGAGGTGTTCATCAGCATTCAGCGGCATGATCTTGCCATCTACAGTAGCTACATACCATACGTCACAACGTCTAGAAGCTGCTATCAAGAGTAACTGTGTACAATGTGAACACTTACTGCAATAAATTAATCCAGTTCAGCAAAATGCTAAAATTCTGGTTCAATAAATTGGGATGTTGGCAACTCCGTTTTTTTAAACCCTGCCTGCTACAGGTACACATTAATTTCTGAAGAAATTCTTATTTCTTGAAATCGATGACACGATCATTTTGGTGTGACATCTCAGAGCTTAAGTTGCTCCCCGTGGTGGCAAAATCTGTACATTCTAAAATTGCAATCCCCATTACCTCTTGTGAGCAACTGACTGCAAGAAGTAACTTCAGTATATGCTCAAAGCTTTTCTAAAATCTAATACTCTTGGCCAGAGCAGAGATCTCTCTCTTTACCTATACTACACTAAAATCTAAAATGGCATGTAATTCATTGCAAACCATCATTTTTTTCTTTCTCTCCCCAACAACAGCTGCCACCAAAACTTCACATTCCACAAAAAGCAATTTCCTTTATTCTATTTAACCTCATGACTGAAAAACACACAAAAAAAGGGGGTGCACTTCATCACTTAGGGCCAGAACGTTCTGCCATGGCATTTGCAGCAGCAGTGTTCCCACCTGTCATCCGGCCAGATGGCACAGTGGTTGAAGAGGTAGTAGGTGAGATGGTTTGGTACCAGGTCCTTGCCAGACACCCTCAGGTCCACGGGGTACCAGAACTCAAACTCCTCTCTCAGTCTGTCCAGCACTTCCTTCTCAACGGTAGTTTTTGGAAACGGGGCATCTTTGTAAAAAATGTAATCCCAAACTGCTGGAGTCATTTCTTTTGGTCTGAAGAATGATAAAAAAATAAATACATAGGACAGGCGAGCAAAAAATGTGTGGTTAGTTACTTAATATAATGAGGTTTAGTTGTTTTTCTTTTTCCTGGAACAATTTCATTTACAGAATAAGTTGCAATATTTCAGCCTGAAATTGTTACTCAAATCTCTACTATTTAACTGAAAAGGATTTTACTATTAAATAGAGGATATTCAAAAATAAACAAATAGCAAAAAAAAATTAATAGCTAAATAATTTCCCTTTATTTCCTAATATATGCATATTTTTTTTTTTTTTACATACATCAAATTTTTCAGAAATAACAGATTTCATATAAGAAAAAGAACTGAAAATTAACGAGCTACACTATTAGCAATGTATCTTTTGTAAATGTCAGACATAAAATGAAATCTCTGCTTCTATATCAATTTAAAAAGAAACTGCTTTTTCTCCATGTCATTCATGCAAGACTAGTATTAGTATTGTAATATATACACATATACATAATCATTTTTTCAGTTCTTATGTCCATCAGCCATAAGGCTGACATCTGGCTTGGTTGGCCAGACCAGTTACCAGATGGTACCTCATTAGCTGGTTACGTACGGGTCAGGCCTTCTTAGGTGCCCACTCTCAGTGGCTATTTCAATGACATGCCTCGAAACGTTAAAGAGTTTCAGAGAACGTCCAAAATACACCTAAGACAGACAAATCTGTTGGGGAGAATGGGCACACATGTTCCCAGCACTGCTGAGATGCTATTAAACCAACAACAGAGTTTCTTAAGTATGAGGACCAAGAGAGTAACACTTTGAAAATATTAGTCAGCTCCCATTGTCATTTTAATTAAGGAAAGTCGGCATTGGTGGAACTTATTCAAAATATGCTGACTAAAACAACAAAAACACATTGACTCACAATACAACCCAACCTAGCATACAACAAACCCATCTTAACATTAGAGTTGGAAGAGGGGCCATGGACACTATTTTATTTTAAAGACCAAAAAAGAAAAAGTGATTACCCACCTAGCATTACCACTACAACATGAAATTGCACAAATAAATCTGTAAAAACCTAAAATCTTGTAAAAAAACATTTAATTTTGTAGAAATAAAATTTGTGGTTTTGTTATTTTAAAATATCTTGGTAATGACAAAATTTTTGCTGACATATTAATCAATAGGGGAGGTAATCATGGTTATTATTATTGTCCAAGAATTAATTCTAAGTTGTCTGATACTATAATTGGTCTGTGATTTTAATTAGTAATGAAATTTAAATAAATTACTTGTACACATTTAATAAAAAAATTATTAAAATCTTCTCTTTGTTGTCGTGTCACAGACAGTCATGGCGAAGGAGCTTAGTGCTGCAGTTGTCCACCAGGATGTATTTCCTACACTGTGCCACAAGGGGCCCAGCACTTTTGACTTTGGCCGAGATAACTTCTCTTTTAAATTAGAGGAAAACTACTAGTGTGTTATAATAGGTGTATCATAAGAATGATTCTCATGTTAATGTGAATATGTTGATACCAGTTTGAGTAAAATTTGGAGATTAAATTTTGTGGAGTAATCCAAACTGCAAAAACCGTGAAGTCAAGCACTTTTCAGATGTGGGCTTTTAAAAAAATCTCCTCCTCCTGGATGGAAGAATCTCATTTTTATTTCAACTGTTGTCAGATATAGTTAAACAAACAGACAAACATCATCATCATTGGTTGTAGAGAAAAACAGGTTCAGGTTAGCATTTAAAACTGACTGAGGCAGGTTCTACTTTTTTTGAAAAGAAGGGCCTTAAGACAATTTTGGTTAGATCACACCCCCAAGCATCTGAGGCCACACAACCAATGAAAGAGTTTCTTCCACTTCATAAAACAAACCAGAATAAAGAGAGAGACATCACCTGACTTTTGACGGCCCAGGTGTGTTACCATCGACGATGCCGCCCTGCAGAAGGTAAGCCACGGTGTAGTACGCCATGTAAATCGTAGAGTCTGACAGGGATTCTATTAAGTACTGCTCATCCCATGGAATTTTTGTTCCTGAAGAGAGAGAGAGAGAGAGGTGGGTGGGGGGAGGAAAAAAAGGAAGGTACAATGGTTAAGAAACACTCTCGTCTTAAAACACACTCCTTAAATCAGCGTCTCACCTAAGCCATACGAACGTGAACAGGCGTGTTCGTGCAACCAGTCAAGGGTGGCCTCGAAATTCTTGCGAACTTCTTCCGAGTAGGTCTCAACATTTTCCAGCAAGTCTCTCGTCTGCTTCTTCCAGTTTTCTTCCCCGTAATCCAGGTACCTTGTTGAAAGGGAGTTTGGGAAGGGGGAAAAAAAAAACACTCCAAACTTTAGCAAAGACAGCATGCGTGTGATGTCATCGGACACCTGGTGATAACGGAGATGATATTTAGTTTTACGAGCGACACCTCAGCAGGTACAGTGTGCGTTTCCTCTTGTGGAGGTTGTTCATCACTAATTGCAACCACGTTAGCCTTAAAGAGAAAGGGAATCATAGTTCCACCAAAAAACAGACATTGTTTCTTTTTAACAAAACAAAACTAGGATCACAAACAAATAGGGCAGGGGTCACCTGAGTGGTCGGGGGAATGGATTCTCACTAATAGCACCAGAGTTATCTACCTTGTGTTGAATTACCAGTTGGCAATCAGTAGTCTAAGGAATGCCGCTGGAAAAAGCAGCTGCAGCACTTATAAAAATATAAATCCATTACTGACAGAATACTTTGTATATTCTAAGATACTAAAAAGGAAAAAGAAAAATATTAATAAAACAATCTTTCAAACTCAATCAGATTTGGAATCTATAGACCTGTTATTCGTCTTTTTAGCTTCTAGGAGAAAGACAGACAATTCTGCCCCTCCATCCAAGCCACCTCCCTAACCCCGTTTTTACGTTTTTTTAAACACTTGACCTGGTCACTCCAATCACTGATGAATAAAGCCAGCAGCAGATGGACATACACATACCACTGGTCGCACAAGGCCACAACGCACTCATCTCCAGATCGAGACATCACCAACTTCTCAGGCTCCATGTAAATCAAAGCCTCTTTCTACAACAGAGAGAATCAAAATGGAATGCTCTGCAATTAAAAAGGCAAGGAACAAAGCTGGCCGAGAAAATCTGTTCAGCGATAATTTCTGTGGAGTCTTACCGAAGAAGCCTACACACACACATTACTGTACCTTTTCCACCAATTCTTTCTGAATGATTTTCTTCACGTCTTGAACTTTCTGTCCTTTGTAACGTCCAGCCAACATCACCTGTAAGGTAAAACTTATTTTAAAAATTTTGTTTAGTTTGCAAAGATAAAATAACAAAACAGCAGCAGACAAAAGATCACCTCACTAAATGTGCATACCTTCACTAAAGCTTCAAATATGGCTGTGGGGGTTACAAGAAACAAAATGCTAATTGTGTACGGAAAAACCCCAACGATTTTCACCCAAATTAGTGGAAGTAATGCTCTGTCAATTCCCCCCAGGTTATTTAACATTGCACTCACCCCATCATAAAAGCCCTTGAGGTATACCGTCTCCTTAGCTTGCTGTAGCTTGTCTTTGTCATTCTGACTCTGTATCTTCAGCTGCTCACACACTGAGACAGCTGCCAGATTTCCCAAATCCGGGATCTCAATAATTGAAACCTGAGAAACAAATTTAGTTTGCACATGAGATGAGCAGGTGCCTTGTCATATTCTAGGCAGTAATTTAAAAAATAAAAGATGATAAAGCACGAATTGTTAAGAAAAGTAAATTACAAATAAGCAAGTGTTTCTGACACTTGATGGAGATTTGTCTATACTTCATCTTTACATGACATTAAATAAGAAAGACAGTACATAAGTTTAAAAGATGCTTTTTTTATCTCATTGTCAGTCCTTAAAGATAAATTTCCATCTGGAGTGGTTTCCTGACGTAGTCGTATTCATGCTAATGAATGTTTCATGTGAGGAACCATTTTCGAGTAAAAGGAACAGCAACAGCAGACGTCTGGTATCACTGCTAAAAAAATAAACACAAATGGTAAAGACTCGTTTTTAATGGATTCTACACCAGTGTAGCTGATGCCAGACAGATGTTTGAATCCTTAACCCCCCCCCAAATCTATCAGAACTTCTCTTAGACAACTGTGAACTGAAGTCCAACAGATGTAACCTCTCCCTTAAGTCTGGATCTCTTTAAAATAAAAATTTCAACGGCCATGGTAAAAAAAAATGGCCAAGAGTTTGTTTAAACCAAAGCCAGCAAAATTCCCTTGACCTTGGGGTTTATCGGCAACCGAAGAACACCACTCTCTCTCTCCAGTTCCGACTCTGTCTGCTAAGCAGCACCAAATTTCTTTCTTTTTTATTTTTTTTTGAAAAGTTTTCCTGAACCAGCATTCTAGCAAAAAAACAAGCTTTGCCTGTACAACAGAGCTGAGAGCCTGCCCTGCTCAAATAATTGTTGTGTTGAATTCCATACCTGGGCAGGTAAATTCCTAAAACACCTGCGGTCCTGCAGGTAGTTTCATGATGAAACTCTTAAGGTAACAAATTTATTTCCACTTTTAAGTTAAAAACGTGAAAAATTGTCGCAAAAAAAAAAAAAAAGCACCAATTTGTTTTAAAAAAAAAAAAAAAATCGCCACAGGTGAATAAATAAAGTTTTGTTTTTTTTCCAGAAGCAAGTCTCAAAAACACACACACACAAAAACTACCCAAAACAACAAACTGCTTCTATTTGTGCTTTTTAAGCAGGAGATTTTTCATTTAGCGAAAGTTTCTGCAAGAACCCACCATCCATCAGAGGAAATCCCATTTTCAGTTTCCCAAACTGAGAAGAGGAAGAGCACAGGGCGCAGAGAGGTCAGCCGCTTGCCTGGCACAGAAAGTCTGTCGGCGCTAGAACTCTTTGCTTTTGGAGGTGGGAGAAAACCCACATGGTCGGCTGGTGAGGAGCGAAGAGAGACCATGAGGCACAGTGCCAAATAAGCTTCAGGAGCTCCAGAAGCCTACCAATGAATTGCTGCACTGTCTGCGCCCCCCCCACTTTCCTGATCAACTAACTACAAGCACTATAACTGACTACTTACAGGATCGAAGGGCATCACCATCTCGTCTTTAATGTTGTACTTCTGTCGCAACAGCTGCAAAAGAAAACCAAATAAAGAGCTTTACAGACTGTGAATGCATTCATCTCATTTCGAAAACTTGCAATGCAACCATCAATAAATACAAATATGACTCTGAACCAAAATCCAAAAACCGTTATCTACAATCTGAAGAAACAGGCCACCTTATTTAAATATCAAGTTAAAGACTAAACTTTACTAACTGTTTGTAATATGCAAATAAATCCAGTCTTTCATGTTTTATTATAAAATCTTATAGGCAACAGGACAGATGGACTTATTTAAAATTCCACCCTACAACAACAACAAAGTGACAGTAAATCAAAATAAACAAAAAATTCAAAAGAACTTTCTTTTCTGATCATGCTTCATAAATTCTGAGTAAAACAACCATTTAGTAGTAAAAGCAATTCTTATTTATCAGTACAGTTGAGTGGAAAGAGGATAAAACTGCTGGACAAAAATCTAAAATCTTGAGAAAAACATTTAATTTTGTAGAAACGGAAATTTGTGGTTTTGTTATTTTAAAATATTTTGGTAATGACAAAATTTTCGCTGACATTAATCAGAAAGGGGAGGTAATCATGGTTATTATCTACCTGTCATGATTATGTGACTGTGTAGACGAAACCTTCTCAAACAAGCCAGAAATCAATACACATTCGTTTACATTTCTTTTCATGCAATTTTCAGAATTTTGTGACTGGGTTAAAACCTAAGAAAGCAAAAGTACAATTTTATTTTCTCAGGGTTGTTAAACATATAAAAAGAAAGTTGCCAGAACAGATGACAAATGGCTCACTGCCAAATCGAAAGTACGTGTGATCGATACAGAATTGCAGGCACGCACAAAACCTGTTTTCACACATAAAAAAATCCACACCACCCCAAGATCTTTCCAAAATTAATTAAAATTAAAAGATGTGGGCCACTTTCCCACATGGCCCCTTTTTTTGTGTTCACAGCTACAAAACTCACTGGTTTTCGCTTGAGGTCCATCAAAGCAGCATAATCGTCAGGAGCATCAGATGGCACACTGGTCACTATACCTGTACCTGAAAAGCATGCAGAGAGTAAACATTCATTCAGGTGCTTACAAAACAGGCAATTAAGAAAAAATTAAAAGCTTCAATTCCTGATACTGTAACAGTGATGTTAGTAAGGTGTAAAAATAATAAAGCATCTACTTGTACACCAAATGAACTTCCCTACCTGAATAAGTCCCCCCAACCTAGAGCAAAGACTAATGAGCGCCTTGCACTGATAGTCTCAAATGTGACAACTGTAAAAATGCAGATATTCATTGTTAATTCTACTAGATTTAAGTAGTATACACTTTCAACTTATATATCAATCAAGCCCAGCAGACAATTCCAAGGGAAATCTCAACGAAGAGGTTATTGCTTAATCTCCCTAATAATAGCACAGTGGAAGGAATTAATTCCATCCATCATTGTTTATTCTAGTTAAAACACTACATTCAATAGGGCAGAAACAGATGCAGTCACTCTTGCACCATAGCGTGACCAATGTTCTGACTGTAGTGGATAAATGAAACTACATTTAAAAAAGTGTCTTCGGATGGATGATAACTGATGATCATGTGAATTTAATACACATTTATTCACCTGTACCAGCTCGGATGTGATCACACTGTAGTAGAGGAAAGTTTCATAAATACAATTTTTTTTATAGTTCACAACATATGCCAGTCCAAAAGAATTCTGTTTTTCTTCTAAAGCCGTGTTCTTTTTATCCAAAAAAATGAAAAAGATGTTTTATGAGTTTCCTCCCTTTAGTTACTTCACAGAAATTTAAAAAAAAATCAAAAAGAGGAGAAATGTGACTACCTGTGGAATTTACTACCAGAAAGGAAAACAACAGTAACAAAACTAAGGGACAACGTAACTATTACACTTAAAAGAAAAGGGAAAGCTTAAAAATAAATAAATATATAAGCTTATCAAAAGCTGAGTGCAGACACCGAAGAAGAGTCTAGGCCATGATCAAATGGCAATAACAACATTAGGGGCTTAGGTTAGACAGATGGCAAATATTGATGCCATTTGCTTTCAAAGATAAAAAAATCTCAATCGTAACAGTGCAGATGGAAGAGGAAAATACTGTCTGAGAGCTTTACCTTTGTCATCCTTGATGGTCAACATTGGCAGTGCATAAATTGTCTTATATGATGTCAAGGGAGCAGAGAGGCCTAGGCCCATTATGTCCTGGAAAAATAACAATATCAAATTTAACTTTCTATAAAAGCAAGTGAAAAGCACGCACACACGCATGCATGCACAGCATTTAGCATGTACAAAAATGTCTGAAGAAAAATGAAAAATTACAAAATCAATCTAAGTGGCTATTCATGTAACTTGAATCCGTCTTATGTCTGCTACAATTTTAAAAAAAACCTTCCCACAATGCAACGCTGTGAAAAATGCATGGCTGGTTATGAGTAACAGTAAAAAAAATGTCTGCCAATCTTCAGAAGCAGATCCAAGTCACACAGCTTTTTGTTTTTTTTTAACCCTTTTCTTTTTCTTCAAGCATTTTACTTCATTGGCCATACTAATTTGACAGCCAAGCACTAAGAATTGGCGAGAATGTCAGAACTTAATCATGAGCTTTTGCAGCATTCTATTGTCTGTTGGAAGGTTTTCTAAAATATCCACACGAAAAAAAAAAAAAAAAAACTGGATCAAATCAGATCTTCATTTACGACAAACTAACCACTCAAATACACTTTTCTCCCATTTAAAGGGTTTCCTCAATTTAATTATTCTAAATTCTCTCTGTGTTTACCAAATCCTGCTACTTTTCCCTATTGTTGGTGAGGAAGCCTGCAGAGCTGCTCATTTATCTAAAGGAAGAACTGCATTCAAGTCCTTTTCTAAAATACACCTATAAAAATAATGACAAAAAAGCCATGAGCTTATCTAGTGATAGCTAATATTCTTTGATAAATATTTTATAATTAATGCACACACACACACACAGATACAAGCTATGATTCTCAGTTCATTCAGATACAAGTTTGTATGCAATGTATACTAAGATTAAATGTATGGCATACCTAAAAGTATTTTCCTTTTCTCTTTCTTCAAGTTGTAACTTGAATATTTTTTTTAGCATTTTAAATCCACATTTTGAAAAGGGGTTTTAATTTACAGTATAGATTACCTGTCCCACAAGTTCCAGCAGTACATCCATGTGGCCATTGACCTTAGTCATACCCTGATAGCTCATGTTTTTCGCTGCTCGGCGAGTGCTGATGTATACCTCACCGCTGACGGTCTTGAAGGCGACGTATTTCATGTCTGGACGCACCCAGCAGTTAGTCTGGCCAAACATGGTTTCCGGTCGAAGTGTAGCAGCCACTAAGTACACCTGGTAGCCAGTAAAGCAACTAACAGAAAAATAGGGATTCATTAACATCACTGCTCCCTCAGAATCTACCAACTTATTTTCTTTCATTAAAAATATATTTCAAACCTGGCCCCTTCTACAATCACCCACCCACCCATTTCCAAAGTCACATCTCTGCAGAGTTAATATTCCACCCAGTCCAGGAACCAGGTGAGATGTATTCATGAAACCTGCATAAAGATGATATCATTTCATTATAGCCAATCTTCTTTTGCAGTTAGGCAGATAACAACAAAAACCAAGCAGGTAAAGCTCATTTTCAGCATTATCCTGTACACTTAATAATAATAATAATAATAATAATAATAATAATAATAATAATAATAATAATAAACACACCTTATTTTGCCAAAATTCTTTTCAACTTTCATTTTGATCAATGTATATTCCTGTGGACCCACTCCCTAAAAGAAGAAGTCAAAACATCTACTATAATGAATTTAACAGTAAAAAAATGATGATTAGACAACTGAGACTTCAATTTACATGAAATCCATGAAGTGATTTTAATCTGATCTCTACTGATCTTCCGAAAAGCACGTTCAGCTTGATCTTATCACTGCTAACCAAATCAGCCTACAATTCTCCTAAAACAGCAGCAGCCACCTCCTTAATCACCAATGTAAAGGAGAAAGGACTGGCACCCCCCCCTACAGAATATCCCTTCAAATATGTTTATAGGACAAACATTATGTTGTTACTATTAATATGACAATGGCTTTATCAACAAAATCCTGGATCTGGAAACATGCCCCATCAATAGTCAAGCATCTAGTTCCAACGTACATACATATAATGTTTATAGGGGGAAAAACAAAAAGAAAACAAACAGAAAGGTGCACATCAGACTTACAAAATCTCATTAAAGTTTTTCTGAATGATGAACTCACTGATATGAGTTTGTAGTTTCACTTATGAAAATATTCAAGCACCCAAAAACACTGTACACTGTCAATTTATCACATCCATTGTTGCAGAATTCTAAGTTATTACAGCAGTTTCTCTGTAAAAATGTCTGTACATCAGCATCCCTCTTTGTCACAAGCCCATGTCCAGTAACACTGACTTTGTGGAGTTATGTGAATTTAATTTCATCTAGAATTCATTTCAATGCTTATAAATTAAAAGAAAGCTGCTAAAAACATTTTAATTTTAACTAATGTTATATTTTAGAAACAAAACCAACCAAAACCTCCAAATGTTCTATGTGAAGAGACTGACAAGGCTGTTTTCTGCGATGTATACATAAATAAAAGCCATAGAAACAATCAACATACTTCCCCTGAACTTCTGTCATGGTCCATGCATGGCTGACCATCTTTAGGAGAGAATATGGTATAGCTGAAAAGACATTGGTGTTTGAAAATAATTTACTTTAAAAAAGGAATTGCCTTTCATAACTTTAAATTTAGTTTAAAAAGAAATCAAAATCATAATTGATGATCTAAAATAATGATAATGTAAAACAAAAAATGGATTTATTGTGTGGTTATATGGGTAAGAGAGAGAAAGAGATGGGAAGCAAGAGGGAAAAACAGATAGACACAGAGACAGTTATCTGCAATTGTTAAAAATTTTGCAATTTCTAAAATATTCAAAATATAATTTAAAAAAAAAAAAACAGTTCTCCAGATCAAAGTATTCAATATAAAACTGAGTAAAAGAGAATATAAGGTAATATAACAGATTCCACATGTCAGTCATCTACAAAGCTAATTTTTCAACAAAAAAGAGACTTATAAAACAAATACATCAGAAAACATGATAACCAGTCAAATGATTTGAGAAAAGTAGCTGTACAATAAAAACAAAGTAATGAATCAAAATATTAGTCAAAATATTGATTCTTTATATCGTCTTTGCCCATTGTGTGGAATACTTTATTATGAAGTGTGCAAACATCTCTTGAGTAATGAACACTTAGATTGTGATAATCTGAAGCCACTGCTGGTGATCAGTGTCACAGATAATTTCTGAAAGAAACTAAATCCACCTGACAGTAAATCACCAAGACAACACTTCAAAACTTTGGGCTAAATAAAAAAGAAATCAAAATAACCATAAAGCCAGTTGCTGCTGCAATTTATTTATTTATGCTTTTCCACTGTTTCTTCGATTTGATTCCAGTGCAAACAGAAAATAAGCTTCTGCACATCTTTTTTTTTTCAGAAATAAAGCCTTACCGTTTCCCAAATTTGATTTTGCCCTTTTCTTTCAGCTGGAGAAACTGCCAGCGAACAAAGGAATCATAATACGGGTTGGCATCAGTGGTGATGAAAGACCGTCTCCAGTCAATCTGAAACAATTTATTATAAAGTCCAGACTATTCAGTTTACAATAACTGATTTGTGTACTGTGCTAAATAGGGCGGTGCAGTGGTCCAATGGCTAGTCCTACAATCAGGTTCAAACCTTGGCTCGGTTTGGTGTACCTCCAAAGCATGCCAACTTACTACGTGGGCTTCTTCCTACATCTGAGGAATTCTAGTAGCAACTTCTGATTGCAGTCTCCCATGCTGGGCTGTGGTTGTGCCATGCACTCAGTAGCACCACCCTCCATAAATGGGAAAGCCTAACTAAATTTTAAACACGTTTGCCTATGTTTCTGAGAAATTTCGATTTTAAATCCTCGATTCTTCCTTCCTTTTAAGAGGTAAAAATGACTGTTATTGTAGAGAGTTTACTTTGGTTACTAAAGCCAAGTTGATGAGAAACAGCTAACTACAATGTATTAATAAGCAGTTTTAAAGATGGAAACCTACAATGAGTTTCTTTATCCAGGTCTGCCTGTATATTTTGTCTTTCTTCTTTAAATAATCTATACATTCTTTTTAAATAAGTTATACAATTTTTTAAAAAACATTCCAGATGAAATGAAAGAAAAATGGCAAAAAAAGAATCAAATTTAGAAAAGCAGAATTATCTCCCCTGGACTACTGAAAAGAAAAACAACAAAAAAAATCGAAGGTAAACGTGAACTTTAAATAAACCAAAACTTTGTTTATTACTTTTAGACTATTGTTGAACAATATAAATAGCAATTTTTTCTTTCCTTTTAGTATTTCAATCGTTCAACAAAGGAAAAAACAAAAATCTATATTTCTCTACATCAGAACAATTAGCATTTACATAAACTGAGTGGAGTTATCAGCAATAACGAATATTAGAAGTTCTAATTCATTCTTCCATCTCAGATTTCACCAGCTGATTAGTCAGGCAAATGTGAAAAACAATGAAATTCTACTGCCTGGCTCAGTTGATGACTTACCTTAGTGCCCATTCTTTTCAAGTCTTGTATACACAAGGGAGGGAAGTACTTCAGCCAGTGAGCAGGGTCGGCAAACTTGGCTATTTCATCATTTCCCAGACCCATGGATGACATAATCTGCCACTGATACTTCAGAGATCCAGTTTTGGCAATCAGTTTACTCTAGAAACAAATCCAAAATTAATTCAACAAAATCTTCCCATCTCCTTCAAAAAAAAAAAAAAAGAGAAATTTTTCCTGATCATTATCCCTACCCAGGTGTGTGAAAATATACACCTGGATAGGGATAATGCAGCAGCATCATAAATAATTAGTCTTTATATCTACAGCATTTAAGGAGCAGCTGATGAAGTCCATTCAATTCCTCAAGAACTTTTTATCTCATTTAGCTCTGTAAGTACCACATTCACCACTCCCTCCAAAAATGAACATCACTTACAATGTAATACACTTCTGCTTGTAATTTGTGTGTTTAAAATAAAACAACAAATAACAAACACTAAGATACAGCGCATTAACTTTGGTTTTCTTCTCTAGTCCTGTGTCTGAGGTTCACTTGTGTAGAAGAGCAAGACAGATGCTTTTTAGCGTGTACCTTTTTGCCTTTGAATTTATCTTTGATGCTGGACTGCTGAACCTGCATTTCCTCGCACTTTTCATCTTCCTGTGGAAAATGAGGGGGAAACCCAAACTCGGCCATTTCACGCTTCAGCTTGTCTGCACAGGCCTGCAAAGACAAGGGAAAATAGGGGACAGATTAGCATGTGGCCATAGTACATAATGTATCAAATGAGATTAATATTCACCTGAGCAGCAAGTGTACTACAAGAATAAAGGTGTTCAGAAGTGGAAACAAAAGGAACAAGCAACAATTGTTGTTGGGTTTTCTGAAAGCACCATGGCACATTCAACATATAAATGTTGAATCTGATATCTTTTAATAAGTAAAAAATAATTTTGACAATTTTGCTACTGAGAGATTTTCAATAACAGCTACTAGATCTAGGAGGCAGATTTTGATAAGGCAGGTTATTTGATCTCTTACTGAATTTGAGGTATTGTGAAAAATTTGTGAAACTAAAAACAAATACTTCAAGTAATTGGAATTAATGTGTGCATAATCTTCCATGGCTTGAATTGTGACACTGACACCCATCACATAGTAAATGATGCAGAGAAAGTATCTTGACTCATCTCCCTCCCTATAGCCTATCACAAAGTTAAGCTGCAAGTGCTGCAGTCACAAGATCAATGGAGAATCCTCCTGATTACCTAAGCAAATAAACTACCCTAATCTCTTAAACCAGTTTATCATTACTTCAAATATTCTTTTTACTGATTTAATGTGAACAAATAGGTACTAACATACTGATTACATATTAGGTTGATGCAAAAATTTTGTTTGTTTTTATATTATGTTAATTTGGGGTTCATTTTTTGCATTCTTGTAGAGGTGTATGTAGACAAGTTATGTATTGTTTTGTAGTCTGTGTTTTGGCATACACTATGCAAACCTTCCTTTTTTAAAAATCATCGAATGGATATTTGTTTCAGGGTTCTGAGTGAAGCATGGATAGAAAAGTTTTTAGAGCCATTTTGCTTCACGAGTTCAAACCAGGCTACAAAGTGAACGAGGCAACTCGTAACATTAAGCAAGCACGGGGCGAGGACATAGCAAATGAGCGTACGGTACGACGATGGCTTGCAAAGTTTCGATCGGGAGATGTGAGCCTCAAAGATGAGGAACGTAGTGGACGTCCTTCTGGCTGAGATGACAACTGTCTGAAAGCCTCAGTTGAAGCTGATCCAAGGAAAATAGTGTCAGAAATTGCTGGAGAGCTCGATGTAAGCACTGTAACTGTTTCCTGGCACCCTGACGCAATAGGCAGAGTGAAAAGGCTTGACAAGTGGGTGCCTCACGAGTTGAATGAACAACAATGGAGATCTGCTCTTTGCTTGTCATGAGAAACAAAAACGACCCATTTCTTGACTGAATCATTACTTGTGATGAAACATGGATCCTTCACAACAATCTCAAACGATCAGCACAGTGGCTCGACAGAGACAAGGCACCTAACCACATTTCAAAACCCAGCCTCCACCAAAAGAAGGTCATGGTCACTGTCTGGTGGACTGCAAATGGTGTCATCCAGTATAACTTCTTGCAACCTGGTATAACCACCACAGCTGAAAGGTACTGTCGTGAATTAAATGTTGTTCATCAGAAACTCTCCCCAAGACAACTGGCATTAATAAATTGAAGAGGCCCAATCCTGCTCCACAACAATGCTCATCCTCATGTTGCAAAAGTGACTCTTCAGAAACTGAACATGTTGGATAACGAAGTTCTCCCTCACCCAGCCTACTCACCAGGCCTCTCTCCCACAGACTACCACCTTTATAAACACCTTGACAGCTTCCTCCATATGAAATACTTCTCCAACCAAGCAGCTATTAAAAATGCCTTCCAACAATTTATTGAGTCCAGAAATCCAGATTTTTTTCAAAATGGTATACATGCGCCTGTAACTCGTTGGCAGAAGTGTATTGATTGTACTGGAACCTACTCTGATTAATAGACTTCACATTCAGCAATGATATGAAATCTCATTGTTGTGGTAAAAAAACTGAAAAAACCTTTACAACAGCCTAATAAATCACTTAATCCTGAAGAGCACCGGTGGTAATCTAATGGTCTGGTTGTATATTTAACTCTCCTCCATTCTATAGAACGATACACAGAATATAGTGGCAATTCTAATAATGTAATAATGTCCAAAATTACTATCATTTTAAATAAAATATTTATTGTGTTTATTATAATGTTAAAAAAAAAAAAATACAGTTTAGAGAGAATAAAGATAATTAAGCATTATTTTATCTGTACTAAATGTCCTTAATACAGGGATTTCTTGTGCAGATCCAACTGTATGGTAGCAGAACAGTGAACTTCAACAAACGCAGACTTTTCAAATATTGTTTTGACCAAAGTAGCTTATAAAAGTCAAATAAAAAACAAATCAAATGTTTAAGCATTGCATTAGTCCCAGAATAATTAAACTTTGGGGGAAAATCTGAATTATTTCTGACAATACAATAACATTGGACCTCCATTGCGTAGCACACGTCAGTGATTTTGTACAGTGGTGTACAAGTATTTCAAATAGCTGACTGGCGTTGTTTCTTTTTGAGTCAGTCTTTGTTCACCTAAAACAGTCATTACTGTGCAGATAACTCAGTCGTGGTAATTACGGCCAATTAATACTTACTGACTTGTGCATCAGGCCTATATGCAAACATTTCGAAGATATCTGTGTGCATGAATGCAGATGTACCTACAAATATTCCCTCCCTATCAATGCTATTAAAATTGTTGTTTCTTCTTTTTTTTTTATTTCTACAAATTTGACAACTTGGATAACTGTTAGCTGGACAGATGAAGGGGACTTGGATGAGTCAGATGAAAAGCCTGCCATACAATAAGCAAAGTTAATGCCCTGAGTAAAGTGTACAAAACTATTTTGGTTACTTTAATGATAACTAAAACAATCAAGGAATTATAATCTGAAGATAATTAATGTCACACCTGTTCAAGATTTTTAAAAAAAAAAAAAATTGTAGCTTACCTTAATGGGCATTCCGGTACAATGGAGACCAAATGGGAAAAGACAGTGTTTGCCTCGAAGTCTCTGGTAACCAACTGCAAACTAAAGAAAACTGACAGAGAATTAGTGTTGTACTATGTTAACTATTGTATAATGCTGCTAATATTTAACTATCTAGGTCCAGAATACGTGTTATGTTGTACTGTTGTTTTCTTACTAATCCAAACCTGTTAACCAGATACTGAACCACTAAGGCTGAGAGCCCAGAGCTGGGACTGGCTCAGTTTGATGTAACTTGCTGGCACTGGTTCCATCCCATATCTAAAAGAACGAGCCCAGACAAATCCTGTGTGACTAACTAGTGAAGGAGAGTGAGGGAAAAGCCATTCCGGAGAGGCATGTCAGAACCAGTTTGAACTTGGGCCCTTAACCATAGCAATATCAAAAGAACACTGTGCCAACTTGCGTCCTATTTTTTTGTACTTTCTCTACCATTTTAAAATCTGTATCTGTGTAAGCATGAAGAATTAAATCCATGAGAAATGAAAGAATGAAGATTGTCGATCAGCTTGGACTTTCTCAGACTACCAAACCACCTTGTGCATCTGCTGGAGACGATTGAAAAAACAGTGCTTCAGAAACAATACTGGAAACCATCGTGAGGCCCAGCTGGTAAGGAAGAAGAAGAAGAAACTGTGCCAGCCAAGTGCACCAAACAGAGTCAACCTAACTGTGAAACCAAATCAGCCCCTCATCCTTGGCAGTCTACTAGTCTAATCACCAGACAACCACCCATGTCAAAATTTCATTGGTTTCTTCATATTCAGTTTCACTTCTTTTAAATGCCAAGAAAATAATGCCATACTTCTTCAGTTAGAGCAGAACATATTCTCTGAGCCATTTTACACTGATTGCTCAGCAAAACGTATTTAGGTAAATTTTATGCAACTTTGCCTAGGCATACTCAAGCACTTCAAAACAAAAAGCACATCTTTGGTCATTGGTGGTGGAAAATGCAAGGTCTCTAGCTACATGAAGAATGTGGTGGCATACTAGTGCAGTTGTTTGATTCTAGCTCATGATATCAGTTTGTAGTGACCGACAGCAAATGTTGATGTGTTGTACATCAATCTCTACATGGGAGACAAGCCTGGTGAGGGAGTACAGTGCTGTGGTTAGTTATCCACTAGAGAGCACTGCTTTTCCTGCACCACAAAAGACTTGGCACTTCAGACTTTAGCAGGAGGATCCCTGCGTAGGGGGAAACCCACAAAACTGGTAGTGAAGAGCGAGACAAAACCATGCCAGAGAGGTACACTAAACTGAGCTGACTCCCAAATGGAGATCGAAATTGGGCCCTTAACCTTGACAGTAAGAGTAAGCTAACAGTTGGGCCACCAGCCACTCAGCTGAAACACAATCCGTCTTATGTATTTACACATGCTCAAGAGGAGGCAATTGTTACCATTCTGGAGATATTTTTTTAAAATACCTAATAAGTACATAATACAAAATAAACCCGCACAACACATTGCAAACGAGACAAGTTTCAGATAATAAAAATAGCATTAAACCAACCTCACACTTTGACAGAGAAAAGGTATGACCAAGATGGAGCCGTCCATTCATGTATGGGTAAGGAAAAGTTACCAGGAACTTTTCTTTCCTGAAATCAAATAAATAACAAGATAAAGCAAAAACACATGTTCAGCAGAAGAGATCCTGATACAAGAAAATAAAGTGTAAATCATAATTCCTAGGAAAATAAGGAAAATAAAGAGGAAATCTACAATTAGCAACACAAATGTTTCTTTTAGGCTGCTGCCACTGTTGTGTTGCATCTTGTAGTAGACCAGTCTCAGCAATAGAGACAACCCCAACAAACATGCCTGTATTGGGCCAATGCTGGCGATATACCGTTTTGTACTGGCACCATTGGCCCGTTATACAGGTCATTGGGCCAATGCTGGCCTACTGTTACTATGTGAGTTTTTCCACAAAGTATATTGGCCCAGCGTTGGCCCGATACACAGGTCATTGGGCCAATACAACAGCCTGTATTTGGCCAGTACTGGCCCAATGCTGGCATGTTAATTGGGACCCTCTCTACGTTGGTGGACACCATCCCAGTAAGGGAGAGCATAGCACCGCAGTTATCTGCTAGTGTTGCCTACCCTGCAACAACGAGGGGTTTGGCACTTCTGACTTTGGTGGGGAAAGCTTCACCAGAACTCTTCGTTTTTAGATGTGGGAGGAAAGCCACACAACTGGCTGGTGAGGAGCGAGAAACCAAGAAACCAACTGAGTGGACCCAAAGCAGAAACCAAACTCAAAACCCTCACTCAGCCGTGGCAGTCCATTAAGCTGAGAACTCGTGGGTAAAATTCAGACTGCTTGAACTGTATTAAAGAGTGAAGGCTGGCAAGGCAGTCGTGCTGAAAGGGTCAAAGTGGAACCGTTGATACGTTTTTCAGCGCAACTAAGAAAAGAAAAACATGCATCCTCGTAACAATGAGAGAAGCTGTCGACCTACTTGGCGAGCAGTGATTCAGACTTTGGAGCATCCTTTTCAAATATTTTCTCTCTTTCCCATCCGGCCTGCATCTGTTGTTCAATAGCCAAAAGTTCCATCAACTTGGCGGTTCCTTTCCTCTCCATAGCGATCGGTAAATGCCTCACCTGATCAGCGCTGGTCTGTTGTGTTGCCGTCTAATCCCTGTGAAGAAGAAGGAAAAGGAAATTACTTGAAACAACAGTGAAATTGTAGCAAATTATTTTACTCTATTAGTAGAAATGTTATTACGAAGTCAGAAACACTGTCGCCCAGTCACACCCCTACACCTGTACACACACACACACACACCTGTCTGTACAACAATACCAGGTACGTCTTTACAACAATACATTTCTTAAGGGCCATCTGTTAGTTCGATTACAAATAGAACAACAAAAAAGAAGAAGAAGAACTGACACCAGACATTAACTTGCTAAATATAAGTAGTAAGCTACCAGTCGAACAACTAACAAAGCCAAGGGATAATCCAGCAGGTGATGCTAATACCGGATAGTAACACTGTGTGCGATGGATGGATTCCACCCTAGCCCAACAACGAGACACATGTACAGGCCCAGCTGCCGCAAGTGCATTCGACAAATGCTGTCAAAAAAATAAATAAATAAATCAATAAATAAATAAATAAACAATTTCTTTGGCTTCACCTTTTTTTTTTTTTAAGGGAAAATAAAAACGATCTAGGGACGTTTCTTTCCCCCATTTTCCAAGGAAGGCGTTTAAAGCCCAGCTTTAGGTTACGACTACCGTCAGCGGGCCGAAGGCCGGTGGGCAGCCGATGGCGCACTTCGAGGATCGGAGTGGGATTGTTCCTTGTCGCACGGAGTGGGGACAGTGGTGGCAAACGGTGGACGAGGTTTTCATCCACGTGCCTGTTCCCGAAGGTACGAGCGCCAAAGAGATCAGGTGCGAGATTAGGCCGAGGCACATGAAACTGACGGTCAAAGGGAAAACAGTCATCGAGGTAAACGATCCACGTTAACCCCTCCCTCCCCAGGGTCGCTTGACTTAATTCTGACCCCTCTTCGAGTTTGATCCACACACACACACCCCTCTCCCTCTCCCTCTATAGCCAGCCAACACCTGGCATTTGTTTGTATTTTATCGATAAAGTAGTTTCCGAGATATGGACGACCGACCCCTTGTGATCCCGCTACTTGACCCCCTCTCCGCGCGGTGCTATTACCCAGCCCCTCGGAAATGTCCTCCTTTGGCAGGGTTATTCTAAGCCCAGCTCACAGTAGAACTTGCATTGTGGTCCTAAAGGCAATTACAGGTACGACAGATTTTGTTGGACGAGAATAAGAAAGCGGTGAAGCAACAGGTAAGTCTTCGGGGAGGGAGGGAGCTGCCGGCTGTCGGGATGGTTGATTGTTATTTATTAAATCTAATTTGCAGCAGCTTGTGTTAGCCCTGATCACTGCAGAGCTGGCAGGGGAACTTAGAAGTTGCTTAAATGTATAGGTGAGGAGCACACGTGCTTGAGAAAGTCCCAGATTTCTCCTTGTACTTTGTAGGGTGGCATGTTTGAGAGCTTACTTTTTACTGAGATGGTCTCTATATATATATATATATATATTTGTCTGATAAAGAGTCAGTGTTTTATTTGTTTGTTTCAGATCAGGTATCAAATACTGTAAGAGTCGTGCTATATTTCACCAACAAATGCCTCTTGGTGACTTCTGCAGGTGCATGGCAATGGGACAGCCATCTAAACAGTCCCTAGTGTAGCACATTGCTGGTTTTAATGGGAGAGATCCTGCAGATACATCCAGTGTATTGACAATGAAACACTGACACTGATCAAAGAAAACTTTGGCACTAAGACAGTCGGTCCTGTTTCCATTCAAAACAGCATATACTTTAAATTGTGCAGTATGGACTTTGGTACTATATTTCTCATGTAGAAGCCCATAGTTCATTCTTATTTCATGGCCACATTGTATTTTGGTTGTTTTCTTTTAGTCAGGCGTTATTGGGATTTTTTTAAGCAATGAGAGTGGTAACTTGTGTTGTTTCATTATATTCAGTATTGTAGACATTCTTTTAAAATGTCTATTTATATGGTAAAAATTTCTTACCATCACATGATGTCGGTAGATCTAAGCAAGTTTATTAAAATTAGAAAAAGACTAACTTAGAACAAGCTGGAGACAAAACTTGGTGAATTGAGAACAACAAAAGAGATTACTATGATTGTTTTAGACTACAGGGAGGTATGTGGTTGAACACAGAACAAGGTCTGTGTACTGAACAGGCTAGCCAGTCAGTTTACACCCACTTGGCTAATTTGCTGCTAAGCTAGATTTTAAAAAATATATATATATATTTATATTTTAGCTTTTAATGTTTCTTCAGATGTAAAATGTTCTCTAAGCTATACAGAGACCAATTTTCTGTTTTGTCTTTTTTTTTTTTATTTAGGGAGAACTACTGGAACCAGTTCATGCTGAAGATGCAATATGGACAGTTGGTAATTTAAATCTGCACTCATTATGTGGATGCAGACCAGATGACAACGTTATTTTCTACCTTAAGTTGGGTGTTTTTACTGAACTTTTAAAGAATTTTTGCTACAAGTGCGGGAAAGGGGGAGAAAGAGAGTAGAAGAAACTATTACTTTGTCTCTAATGGCTTAGATTGGCTATATCTTATATGCAAAAGGATACAGAAATAAGAATACTAAATCAGTAGAGCAAAAGTGTGCAAATGTGTGTGTGTGTGTGTGTGTGTGTGTGTGTGTGTGCCCAAAGAATGTTTAAAATCAAAGGCACATTTTAATCTTCTTTGTGCTGTATTTTTTTTTTTCTTTTTGTACTTTATGCCCCAAATTTTGAGGTTGAATTTGGGAATATACAAGTATGCAATATTTTAAACCAGTTTGATTTTCTTGTTTCTATTAAAATTTATATTTTTTGGCTGCTAAGTTTAATATAGAAAAAAAAAATGCATTAAATGTAGGTATATTTGAATCTCGTGACATTGGGAAGTTACCAACTACAGCACAATCCAATATAGTACTTACGGTCAAAGTAAGAATTGAAATCTATAGAGCCCTGCCAGAAGAAAATGGGTATCCTTGAAACATAAGTAATTTTTATTGTGGCCCATATACACGCTTATGAGTCATACAGAATGGCAGAAAACAAAATTAATATCTAGTAGCTTTTTATATGCTTCTTGGAGGGATTGGATTCATTGTGTCTCGGTTGCAATGAGAGTTTTCATGGTAGCATGATCCAAATTTTGCCAAAATTTAGTCTGTTTTTTTCCTTCAGATCTGCCACAGATGTTTAGGGTCTTGTTTTTCACAGTTGGTGATCAAGGTGTTTGTTAGGTGCCCAGGGGAGAACTACAGCTCTATTTTGTCTCTTCCACAGGATGGTGATTTTGGAAGTCTGATATTCTTGCAGCAAATGGGTCTTGAACTGTTATTCTGGCAGGGATATGTATATTGATTGATAGATTCGCTGTATGGTGTATAATGCTGTATCTTCAAAATAAGTGTGTACTTTTTGATATCCTGTATATATACTGCAGAAGAAAGAAATATAGAATTAATGTTTTACTCACCCATATCAAAATCTCTTAGGTGTGTCAGCGGAATTTGCCAGAATTAATGATTATTGTAGAACCTAATAAAGGTAATCCATTGCACTCTAGCCTGGTAGCAATGACCGATGATTAGTTCCATCTCTATCAGAGATTTGTTGCACAAAGCTCCTAATGTTGTACATTGTTATTGATGCTCTGAATAACTCTTTTTATTATTCTTGGTGGCTGATTGAGCTAGGAGTATTTCATCTTGTCTAACCCTGTCTGGATTTGATATAGCTACTGTGGAGTGTTATTTTCTCTGGGCATTCTTGAATTGCATAGCTTCGGCTATGTAATTAATTCAAAATTAAGCTTTTCTCTTTCTAATTACATGCTATAGGTTTTATCACATTCACTGTTTAAATTAAGATAAGTTTTAAACCTAAATCATCTGTGCAACTATGTTCATTATTACACTATTCATACATTCTTTATCCTAGTTCTTGTGTTGTTTTTTTTTTAGTATATATATATATATTATATTTTAGTAATTTTTTTTTTTAATTTTCAGAAGATAAAAAGATTGTACAGATTTGCTTAACAAAAACATATGCCAGTGCTGAAAATTGTTGGAAATCACTCTTAGTCAATCAGTATGCTACTGATCCTTGGACGTATGATCAGATGGAACAGAAACTGACCTTGCAGCGATTTCAGTTAGAGGTATGACCAGCCAGCACAGTATTATAAACTTTTTTTTCCGTTGTAGTGCTTAGTAAAATTTCCTGCCTGCTTGTCTCTTAATACTATTCACATTTGTTGTAGATAGATGTTAAAAGGCAGTAGCAGATTTAATAGCCAGTAATATTGCGTTCATGATGCAGATGTAGAGTTGTGAAATATCTTGTTTTGCATGGATACAATGGAACAAATTTTGTTTTTCTGGTTAAATGAAAAATTTGTTTATCTTCTGGATGTACTCCATTCTCAAGAATGAATACAGGGTTTTTTCTTTTGTGAATAAGTCAGGTGCTGAACGAGTGTGGGTGAGCTAGAGGTGTTACTCTGGTTCAGCAGATTAAGGTGCAAAGCTAATGTGAAGAAAGTAAGTTGGAAGGTGAACTGGAAAAATCAGAAAAAAACTTTTAAAAAAAAAAAAAGATGCTGTAGTACATGGTTGGTTATCTAATTATTATAACACTCCAATATCTGGGAAGCTCAGCAAAACTGGCCCAGGTGGGTGTTTTGAAATGGTTATGGCAAAAGGCAGCTGAAAAAAATGACCTATCTTTCTTTCCACTCCTGAAAGGCAATGGAGAGGGCAGGCAGCCAACTGCAAGGATAATATCATTAATCAGGCTAACATTGGAACTATAATTCTGACACTAGGAAGATAGAGCTGAGTGCTTATGGGCTTTTCTGTGCACAGTGATGTAGATTGGCTAACTTTATGATAGAAAATCAATTATTAAATCACCCATGGACTTGTTATGTAGGAGCTTGCATATAACAGATAAATAATTCTGAAGGTTTGATATAGGGGACAGAGTCATGATGAAAGACTACATAGAAAGAACAACAATAAATGGTTACCTGACACCACAACTTTAAAGCCCAAGTTGGCATGAATGATGGAGCCCAAACATCATCTTTATCAATTGATTGCTAGATACAAAATGCTGGATAGAAAGTGAAATCTGTAAATCTTGCAGGAAAGAAAGGTAAATAAATAATATGGAAGTGATACTTTTTAGCTCACCTGCAGGTGGATCACATTTTTTAATTTTAAGCAATAGTAATCTTATATTTATTTATTATATTTCTACCTTCTCAAAGGAAAAATAGTAAGACTACAATTGATCTTATACATTTCGTTTAATATTCAGTTTAGCTCAATTTTTCTTGTTTCATTTTTCTAGAATCCTGGCTTTGACTTTAGCAATGCCAAACTGTCTGGAAATTACCATGGAGGGGGTCCTAAGCTGCCATCTTGAAGCCATCTGTGTTAAATTTTGTAATCCTCACAGATGAATGTTTTTCATTCATTTTGTATATACACTGTATCTACAGTTAACTTTAAAATATTTTTTATCAGCCTGTACCCTTATGATGCTGAAATAAAATTTTCATTTGGAAACATTCTGAGCATCACATCTAATTTTCTACAAAAGGAAAACTGTGTGCTTAGTTTGCCAATCAGATTTCCATCTTGTTTATGTTTCCAGATAATTGAAGAGAAGAATGTTCTTGAGAAAACTAACTTGTAAACACATACTTTTGATTCTTGAGAGGTATTTTACATAATTATCTCTTCTGTATTGTGAAAAAAAAGGCAGAAGCTTTTGTTAATCTGCATTCTGTGCATGCTCAAGTAATGGAATCAACACTAAAGTGGATACAGCACCATTTATTGGTAATTGATGAATCTTTTCATTATGATGGATCTAAAGAGTGGCAGGGTTCAGTTCTGCATTCTCTTAGCTTTCTACACAATTTACATCCCATTGTCTGAGTGAATTTTCTTATACCATAAGCTATCATTAAATAATCAAGAAAAATTTACCACTGCATCATTTGTTCCTACTTGTTTCTCAATTTTTTGTTTGTTTGCTATCACTTAACTCTCCTTTTTCATTTCATTATCTATTTATTTTTGTAACTGATTTATTGAATTCACGCTATCTATAATATGTTAGGGTCATTCAAATGAAACCTGGCTGGATACAATTATTGTGATTATTTTTGGCAGCCATGTTTCATTTAAATATCTCCAATATTCTGTATTATAAGATTTGGTTCCATCATTTTAGCATTAGAGAAGTGCAGATTAAAAAAGAAAGTTGTATTTCTTTTTCAATATACCACTGAAAAAACTATTTTTTAAAAACAAAAACAAAACAACTCTTATTTTACTTTGTTTTATTTGTTTAGGAAAAAAAAAACAATTTTGTAACCAAAAAGTTTTTAAATATATTCCATATTGGTTGTCATGGTTATCCTTGCCACTGCTATATGGAATTGCTGAAGAATGATCTGACTAATCTAGAAAAGAAAAAATGATTTTAAAAATAGTACATTAAAAGTTTATTTTTTAGTTCTGGGAATAATTTTTTTTAATGTTTTTTTTTTGAATATAGTATTTGATATATAGCTTGGACAGAGCTTCGGCTAATTTAAGTTTCACCTGGAGTTATGTATGAAAGCCAACTCTACACTTACTGAAGTTACAGATTGATAAAAATTAAACTACAGTCAACTTTGTACAAATTGTATTTATATGTAAGAAAGTCTCAAGGTAAATATAGGAAATCTTGCCTGACATGTAATTGTTTCTTTTCCTTGCTTTAATTTATACATGGTCCCTTCTCTTTGTTACCCAGAAATAGGATACTCAATTTTTACATAGAAAATAATATTTATCTTAATCTAAGAAATCCCCAAATTGGCCTAATTGAAGATAATTTTATTTTTTGTGATGAAAATGCCATAAGTATTTTGAAGACCTTATCCTACATAACATTTTCTTGTTTTTGGGCTTCATTAGAATGTCAAAATTGTTTACTAAATGTTCTGCAGAATTTGAATGATTTATCAGAATTCTTTTTAAGTCAGAAATTTCAAACAGGTTTTTTTTTCATCAGCTCATTGAATGTTGAGAAGTAAAAAGTTTTTTTTTTTTTGACAAGAGTGTTTCAGGGTAGAATACAGAGAACTGAGGACATAATTGGAAAAAGAGGTTTTGGGAGGAAACTTGGAGATCAGCTTCCACTTTTCTTCAGGAAATGCCAGCTTTGTGGTTGTTAAATTCCTCACGAAGAGAAGCCCAATTATATTTCAAGAAGTTTAACTCATCAAAAATTTCTTCAGCTGATCCACTTGACAAGAATTTCTTCGCAACTGCCATTACTGGATGAATTCTAAGAGTCTTCTTTCAGTCAAATCCATTGGTGATGCTTAATAATTTCAGGAAGATGGAACCATTTTTTATATAATCTTGGGAAATACTAAAAAATTGAAGTATTTTTTTCAATTATTCTAACCATATGAGGATCACTTGATTACAACTTGGAAGGCAAACCTCTGGCATAGGTGTCAAAAAATAGCTGTTGATGTCTTTCTTTCAAGATTTTTAGCAGGATCTGAATTTTTTTTTATTTTTTTTTACATTTTTCATTAAGTTAAACTTTACTTTCCTAGTTTCAAGATGCTTTGAAAAATTGGAACAACAGTTGCCAAAAGAAGCCAAACAGACCTGGTTTTCTTTCTGGGACCTCTTTTTAGGACTTTGGGATAAATCGAATCTTCTTGTGATAAACAATAAGATTTTAGAGCTGGATAAATGGGGAGGAATCAGTCATTTGCTGGAAGCAAAGATAACCATCACTTAGAAACATGGCCAGGAGATTTTGACAAAAGAGCAGAATTCTTCCAATTCATTAGTTATATTCTGACTGCAGAAGAATTAAGCCAAAATTTTCATAATGTTGAACTCCATATTGTAAGAAAGTTGATCAGCTGCTGCTTTCTTGAATGATTTATGGACAATGTAAACAAGACATCTAATTTTCAAAATATATGGATTTCTTTTATTCAGTTTGACAAAAACAGTTTTATTTCCCCACCAATATTGACATTGGCATTGTCTGCACAGTAAGCCAAGCGATGGGAATAATCCAACTGGAATTTTTCCATTAAATCATTCACAGACTTTTTTTTATGGCAAAGACAAAAATTCCAGAAATTTGACTTGAAAACCATAAACTTTGTGAAAGTATGTGATCACAATTGGAAAGGTTTTGATGACTATGGTTGGTTGAAGGCATCAATAGAAGGTGAAAAGAGTGATGCTTGAAAATGAAGGCTTTGATCCAAAGAATATGGGACAAGGATACTGACAGCAGTGGCTTCATTTTTTATTTTGGCAGTGGCTGAATCAGCAAAAGTGGAGAAAAGACACTTCATTTATTCATTCAGACATTTGGTGTTTGACTGGGTAAAAAGCAATGGTTTTTTCTGCTACCCAAGTTTGATAGTCTCCAGAATTTCTTAAATATTTTGAAACTGAATTTTAGGGGTTTTTGGTTTTTTATAGTGAAAGCATGGTTTACAGATTTCACATTTGGCATTTTTTTCTTTCTTTTCTACTCTTAGTAAATGGATGAGTTAGAGACCAATCAGAATCAAATTTTAAACTTTTTGTTGTTTTTATATAGTTAATCTGAAATGACAGGTTATGAAGGTATGTAGATATAAACAAAACTTAGCACTCTACCCCTGGTCACAGCAACAGTGGAATCAATCCTACCATGCCACAATGGCATCCACTCTAAGGCATAAAACAACATTTTGAAATATATGATGTACAGAATGTATAAAATAGGGTGCCAAAATAATTTATGACTACCCTCTAGGACATCTGATAACTCAATTTATGCATAGCAATATTAATTCATTCCATAAACTTTACTCTGTTTATTTGAATAATTTTAAAAAGCCGGTTCACCAGAATTGAACAATAACGAAATTTAAAACCCTGTACTGGCACCCATAATTTTTGTCTAACCAGTAAAATAAGCTGAGCATGGAGGAGGACGCTTCAATGAAAAGAATTCTTGCACGTGTGACGGAAGTTTAAAATTGTACTTAATTTTTGCATATGTGAATTTTGTATTAACCATATTAGTGCAGACTGTTACACGTTTATTAACATAAGTGTATTATAAATGAAACATTTCATTGACAACTCCAATGTGTGTGTACATCTTCATCTAGATTAGAGTTTGCAATTCAGAATACCCTCATGGAGTAATTCAGACTTTATCTTTCTTTTTAATTAAAAGTATTGAAAAGTTTTTTTTAGGACCCCAGCACACGAAACAAGACATTCGGTTTTTCTCCTCTGATTTTTTTTTTTTTTGTTAGAGTTTAAGCAACAGCTTTTCCCTTAATTTATCCCTCTGATATCTTAACAGATCTGTTGTAGTTAAGACAGAAGAAACGGTGTCGTACTATATCAGGTTCTTTTACTAAAGAAAGTATAGGGGGACAAATGTGTGATTTGTCTAGTAAGTTTCTGTTTTTCAAGTTTTGAGTTACGCAGCACTTCTCTCTCTCTCTTTTCGATGTGCTTTGACGAAATATGCCAGGTAACGGCTGTTTGGCGGTTCGAAAGGGGCCGAGTTGTGTTGTCCGGTCCTGGTCAAACATTCGGGAGGAACGTATCGCGCTAGTGGTCCGTTTTGTTTTTTTTTTTCGCGAGAGTTCGTACTGGCGTGGACCTAAGTACGCAGGTATCTCGGTCACGAAAGTAATTGGGATCGGAAGGTGGCGCACAGGATTTAAGAGTGATCAGATAAAATGTTCACACCCCGAGGGGGTTTAGTTTTAAAAGACAAGACCAAAAAAGAAAAAAAATCCGAGCTCATTTTCAGTCCCTGGTCGTCGTTCTAGCGGCGGTCCGAGGCAGGGGAGATAACTGGGTTGGTGGAAGGGATGAGAGAAAGCGAATGGATAAATGAATTAGTCTCTCGGAGGATTCGAATGTCATTCACATCTGTACCGATACTGACTCGAACACACAGCAGTAGTGAACGGAATACTCTGATTTTTTTTCTTATGTAAAAAGAACTTTCGATTTTTTAAAAAAAAAAACAAACAACTAAGATCGCTTTTCTGTTTAGAGAGAGACTGAGCAGAGATGTATGTAGCTGGGGGTGGGTGGTACTGTCAACTCGAGCGACCTGTTGCACGACGAACGATTGTTATGCTTAGTATTCAGAAAGACGGTAGAATCAACAATTGAAAGAAAAGGAAAAAAAAAAAAACCCCCAACTTCTGCGGTTTATTTTAGGAAATTAGAACTGACATGGAATAATAAACCGATTTACTGAAACAACGGATGAGCCTTCTAAAAGATGATTTGCTCTGACAACCCAATAACTTGTATACTTTAGTTATAATGAATTGCAGACTTCCCCCGGAACCTGTGTAAAATTAATACCTTTTATCCTTGTGATGGCCACTTTTGTGGGTAGTCGTTTTCAGTTGATGATGACGGCATTAATTAATCGAGAATCGTGTTGGCGGCCATTTCTCACCCCACCCCCGAGTACCCTTGCAGTAAGCTATGCTGGATTCCTGCCCCCTTCTAACCACTAAGCTAAGCCAGTCTATTACAGCCTGGTACGGTACTTTTAAGTAAAAATTTTAATTTTTTGTTTCTGAATCTTGCAAATGTCTTTCAACAAACAATTCTATATATATTGTTTATTTTATTCTCTAATTTTGCCTGTGCCAATTAAACGCAGTATTTCCACAAAATCTTGATTTCTGCTTATTTTAAAAAAATATACATCATCATCATCATCATCATTGCTATTATTAATTTTACTGTTGTAAGTTAGAGATGCACATACAAGAGTCTTCAGATAGAAATTATCCATTCGAAAATTAGTACATTTTTTTTTCTGTTAAAAGTATAATGATCCTTTTAAATATATTGGGGACATTCATTTGAAACCTGATTGAAAATGGTACCTGGCTGTGTTTCATTTAAATACCCCTTAGCATTTTTTTTATTGTGTTTTTCATCTTGCTTAAATCAAGCATTGCATACTGTCTGAATCTCTACTAGAAATTAAAAAAAAAAAATTTACTTTTATTTTTTTTTCTAAATTAATACAAGATAGTATTTCTTTTGCTTTTATAGGATGTGACATGACGCATGGCATGCTTACCAGTGAACTTATCAGACTCTTTGGAAAAACCGATGCTAACCGCTAGTTTGGAAAGTGCAGAAAGTCCTAATGACAAAATTTATACTTCTGTTCATGATAATTTGGAAGTTGTGTATTCAGATTCTTTTGTCAGTACATCTGCAATGATCTTTTCATCAACTAGTGCCTTGCATCTGGAAACTGTGTATAGCTCTTCTGACACCTTCCACTCTGAACAAGTGTCCAACGCTTGTGATGCACAACACTCAAAAACAATCACTTCAAACCAAAGATCAATGACAGATGACAGGACTTATTCTGATACTTTTATCTTTTCAAGCCAACCATCAGAGGATGGTGAGGCAGCTTATTCAGATACATTCCTTTCATTAAGTGAAGTGTCAGAGGATGATGATGGAACTTATTCAGAGACTGCCAATAATGTTGGCTTTATGAGTTACTCAGGAGATACTTTTGAGTCCTTGGAAGCTAGTCATTCTACCACACTTCATGAAGATCAGCTCATCAATAACATTGACCAAGATGATGTTGCTGGTAGTTATGTATTTTCTTCTCAGTCCAGCTGTTCACACAGCTCACTGAGGTAAGAAGTTTGTTTATTTAATTTAGTGCAACATAAAATCATATAGTGAAGAGCCAGTATACTTCCTAACTCTACTATATAGAGAAAATTACATATCTACTAAATTTGAATTTTAGGCATTTAAAAGATCTAACAAATTTACTAAATACTTAGCCATTTTCAGAATAAATTTTTGTCTGCCTACAGTTAGTAATACTAAGATTCCAGTAAAAATATCAGAAAATATGTGTATAGTAATAGAATTGTTAATAAGTGGAATACATTACCAGAAACTATATTACTTAAGAATCAGATTGATGGCCATTCCTTTATCTTGAGGGGAACCTCACATAAGCCATAACTGCTTCCTGTTCTTGCAGCTTCTTCGTTTAAATGATTAATCCTCTCTCAATCTTGTTTTTTTTTTCATCTGTAGATTAAAAAATAATAATAATAATTTTAAATTTAATTTCCATAACTATATTTGTAAGTGAAACTTAATAAACAAAACAAAAGTATGTATTTGATAATTAATGTTGGATTGCTGGTGCTGGTGGCCATTTTGTAGCCTATAAAATATTAATTTTAAAAATGCACAAAAGAAAAGCCTGCATACTTAAAAAAATGAAAAAGACCACAAATGTTTGTTAAAATGTATCCTGCATTTTTAAACTAAAAGTTTGTTTGATATGAGACGACGGCGGCGCATACAGGATCATCTGGAAGAGACTGTCAAAAACGATGTTTTATTCTGGCTGGCTCTGGCAAGGTAGCCATTTTGGGGGGGGGAATTAAGTGCTGTTCATTGTGGGAGTACATATTTGAGCTTTGAGAAAAAAAAATTGTTCTGAAGTTATCAAACATTTAATGCTATATCTTAAATTCTCTCTTTGCATTTGGGTTTTTCTAAAAGTTAGCAAATTAAGTTGGGGAGGCATAGAATTCTCAGGATGATATTTGTAAGTTTTTTTGGTTATAATTTGCCCCCCCCCCAAAAAAAAAACTCACTGTTTCAATTGGAAAAGACGGCTGATGTTACCTTTACTTTAAATTAAGAATTAAAAAGGTGATAAAAATAGCAAGAGTAATGTGGGATTAAAGACTGCGGTGAACCACTTTACTGAAAATGATGTTGAGGCTGAAAGACAATTAGAAATAAATCTAGAATTTTATACTGTGTATGCCAGTAAGAGCTGAATGCTGGATTACTGGTAACCGACAGAAGAGTAGCAAATGACATCTTGACCTTCTTAGCCTCGTGGTTGCTTAGGCCTACCAACCACATCACTCATGTTGTTGTGCCAAAAAGGTGTTGCAAAGAAAGATCCTAGTAGAACTCTTTATTTTTAGACATGGGAGTTGCTTAGAGTGCCTGGAGGAACCCATGTGGCCAGGTTGTGGAGAAGAACGAGAAGAATTCATGTCAAGGAGAGTGCACAAAACCAAGCTGACCCTGACTGGAGATTGAAGTCTCGCTCTTAACCTTGGCACTCTGCTATTTTAATCACTAGGCCACCACGTGCATGCAAGAATTGAGTAGACCTGGCTAATTTAGACTTAAGCAACACAGTTGACAGTTTCTCTAAAGAGCTGGGGAGAAAAAGTGAAAAGAGAAGGTTTTATGGCAGTTCTCTTAGAACATGTTTTCAAAGTTTTGCAGGCTGTAGGAAATTTTGAAATTTATATTTACAAGGTTACTCTGCCAGGGTCATTACACACCTAAAGGGTTTATTCTAGGCATTTGAAGGGAGGTCAGACAATTATTCATAATTATTTTTGGCTGCTAATGAATTTCTTTTGTTATTAGCAAACCATAGTAGCAGGGGTAAGTTACAAACTTTCAAAACTGTCTGCAAGGTTTGATAGTAGGACGGGTTTGTTTAATTAGCAGCAGGTTGAATAAATCATTATCAGTACTATTTTGCTATGTTGCAGCTTTAATATCTTGTTCTTGGAGAGGGTGGGGTTTTCACTGATAACAGAAAAATGGTTGGACTGTCTCCTTTAAACTCTTGGATCTGATGAAAGTTTTTAATACTATTTTATTTTAACTCACTTTGTGCTCCCTCTTTTGTCAGTAAAATATTTGTTTTCTCTCTTAATAAACTATTTGTGAAAAAAATGAGCATTTTTTGTATTTTTAGGAGAACTTTTCCAGCAAGCAGTGAGACAATTTGTAAGGATGAGAAGTGGACAGAATATAGTCAATCAGGGCCAGGTGTTAAAAAACTGTCTGCTCAGGTGTGTGCATAGGTGGATGTACCACATCACGTGGCTACTGCTACTTTTAGAATGAATCCACCAGCATTGTTTGTTTTCCTATTTTATTACACTTCAGCCTAAAACATGCGCTTTCTAATATTTATAATAAGTTATGTTTAGTTATGAAGTTTATTACATAAACTATGAAAGATTGGTACATTAAAATATGGTCATGAATGTTGGAAAACTTGCTAAATTTCCCAGGCAACGGCTTATTATTTTGATCCCCACCATATATATATATGAGAGCATGCATTTTGATTCTTTTTTTAAAATAAAATGCTAATCAACAAAATTTTCAAAATCTGAATGGGTCATACCATCAGAGATTTTACAGAAATCTACTCTGTGAATAAAAAGGTGGCTCCGAGAAACCTCTGGTTATTTGTATATGATCAAGCCTTTAAACCACCTTCTAAACAATCCCCCGCTGTGCTCCTAGGGTAGGACGTATGAGCCAGGAGCTAAAGGCGGGGTAACCCCTACAGAAAACCTAGAGAGCTGAAGTCAGAGGTACTGAGCCAGTGTGTGCTCTCTTAACAAACCACAGTACCATGCACCTTACGCCAATGGCGAATGCTAAGAAGAACCTTGTACCTTTGCTATTACATACTGATATTATTGTAAATATCATTTCATTAGGAACAAGGCATGTTTGGTATGCTATTTAATTTTTAAAATATATTTATTATAGGTCTACTTTGCCTTTATGCATTCTGCTCCTGGCTCTCACCTTCAAGTTTTTTGTTCTATATTATTTTTGACATTTTATTTTTTATCACTTTCGACTTTGCTTTTTAAAAAAGATTAGAGAATCTACAGGAAAATGGATTACCTGTATAGAAAGAAAAATTGTATGATTGTTTCATCTGCAAAAATTCAAACTTGATTCAGACCACTCTTTGAAATTGTGTTGAGGGGAAAACTTTGAGAAACGTTAAACTGAATAGTAGAAAGGTAAAAGGACAAATACTGAACTCAAAAAGGTTAGAAAAAAAAAAAGATAGTTATAAAAATTTTAATTTACTTTTGTATCTTTGTCTCATACAGGAAAATATTGCAGATGAAGCAAGAGATAACTTTGTCTTTCATTGTCTTAAGAGGCTACAGAAAAAACAGAGACAGCAAACTGAAAGTAAATGTGTCCATGAAAAAATTCTGCCAGGTTAGTTTTATTTCCTTATTTTCTTTTTAAATTATAGATACAATATACTATAAGTATTTTACCTTCAATGATGGCATTGTTACAACATATGTGACTTGAATTCAACTTAAATTGCCAGTAAGACTCATGGGTGCATTAGCAGTAAAATAATGGGGATATGTTTTCACATGTTATTGCTTTTTTGTCAAACCCCTGTTCTGACTTTCAAGGTTTACCAGCATTGAGCTAGAAGGGGAGATGTGTGGGGTTATTAGCCTTAGTGACCAACCATGTTACCTGCATACAGTTGAGGGCTCTGGAGCAGTGATTTTCCCACAGAACCTCTGCCACTCATATGCAGAAACCCATATTAGGACTCTACATTTTGGAGAAAAACTAGGATTTCCAGAGAAAACCCATGTGACCAGCTGGTGCAGAAGAACGAGAAGAAACAGTGCTAGGGAGATACATCAAACCCATCTGGCCTGGTACCATTAGACTATCTTGCCACCCTTAATGTATCCTATGGACTGTAACTATAAGTGATGTCATGTGCTAGAAGACTGCAAGTGATTTCGCAAGAAAGATTTTGAAAAAATTTTTTTGCTTGAATTAAAAATAAATTTTCACAGGGATGGTAACAGTAGGAATCTAATTATCTTTATCAGACTGTTTTTAATCCAATGTTGTAAATCATCATAATAAACATTGTTCCAGAAGTGTCACCTTGCTTTTTTTTTTCCCATTCTGCATACTGTTTTAACTTATCATTTGATGAGGGTGCTATTTTCCTCAAGAATTTATTTTGAGAAAAAGTTCACTGGGAATAACTGTGTGTGGTTATAAATCATGTGGTAAAATGGCAATTGAATTCCTACCTGGAATAACCACCTTGTTAAGTGCATTAGCAAGGTGATTGCTTTATTGGCTTTTGTGCAGTGTAGAAACGGTTTGGCCAACTCGATTATGAGTTAAAGTTCTACTTCTGTGTGGCTATCTTTTGCTGATCAGCAGAGTAAGTTTGTTTTGAGATTTAGGCAGATGTCTTTTAATAATTGTGAATGATCTTAAAACTATTTAAAAATTTTTTTGCCTGTTTCAGTAACTCTGCATTATTTAAAAAAAAAACATTTTCATAGCACTTTCAAAATATGGCCAGACAGATTCTTCTTTGATTTCTTAATGTTAATTAGTTTAAATGGTTTATGGGGCTGTTAGTCATTTGAAAGCCTTGCTTTGTGAGAGTTGTAAAGAACTGTTGATTCCTCCCACCTCCTCAAACTTGACTGGCCGAGTTCCTCTTTCTTTTAAAAATTTTTAACCTATTCATTTTTCCTTTTTTCTTTTTTTTTTTTTTGTTGCTTTTTTCGACTATTTGCTGACATTCCAGGTCTGTTCTTGTATTGTGGGTAGCTTTGGAGGTTAGAGGTGTAGGCTAGAGAAACAGCAGAAGAAACATTCCTGTCTTTCTTGCGGTTCCACCGACAATTGGAGTTTTAATGAGACCCTACATTGACTAATTCTTCATTTTTTCTAAACACCACTTCTGTTAAATAAATTAGAGCAATTTTCATGCTTGTGCTATTCTTCCTACTACCCATGGTGGTTACCACCCAAGCTTTAGTTTATAAACCTTGGCCTTTCTACCCTATTATTATTATTATTATTATTATTATTATTATTATATTATTATTATTATTATTATTATTATTACTACTACTACTGACGATGCAATTTATTTAAACTACAGTCTATCATAAAGTGTGGTATTCCAGCTTTAAAAGGTTAGATGTATTTTCTGGTCTTAATAGAAAATAATTCAATGATTTTATAAACATTAAAGAAAAATTTACATTTTATATTTTCATTGTAATTTAGATGTATCCTGACCAATCCTTTAATTATAAATACTCAAACGGAACTAGTGTAAGGTTGATATGAATGCCTTGTTAAAATACTTAAATTTCTAAGAATCTGTAGCTTTAGTTCCTCCTTTCGAGCTTTTGTTGCTGCCTGTTGGGTATGAGTTTGATAATGTAGCCTCTAAAACAGGTCTTCATATTTTCTTGTGATTGCGAATTGCAGCCAAAGTTTTGAACAGATCTTTTAACCATTTGGAGACTTTTGGAAGTTTCTAGTTAAAAAGGCAGAAAAACCGACTGCTACTATTGATTTACCAGGATGTTGCTTTTGAAAGGTCACTGCTGATTGGTCCACACTATTTATAGGAAACCCTTCAGCAAGGCTCTTTATGAGGCCGATTAATCGTCCATGTTGTCTTTTTTGCTTATTAGCTTTGGGTCGATAGATTGGCCATATCATCTCCAGAGGGTTAATTATGAGAGACAGAGAGAACGTCAGTTCAGAGAGAGAGAGAAAGAAAGAAATGCAATTTCTGTAAAATAAATTTAGGATTAATAAATCGAGTTTACCATTACCCATCATCAGCAGTCTTCTGATATCTGTCAGCGATGGTGCTCTCTGAATTGGATTTCCTTGAAAAATAATGCACATGGAAAGTTTGTTATGCATGGATAAATATTAAATTTGTATCTTTAAAACATTTTATCAAGAAGTTTCAGTACCACAACAGAGTCTGAATTAATATAAAATCTACATAAATGTTTGATAATAGACTATGGTTAATTATTTTTAATGCCATTCTTTTCTTTCCTTTGTTAATTAGTTGAAAAATTATCTTTTATATTATTAACAAATTCGGAGCTAGTGTAACAATAATATCTTTGGTGCAATTCCTTACTTTTTCTTTTAAATATTAAATATGCCAATTGCATAAAATATGTAAGTTAGCGTTTTCTTCCTAAAGGAAAAGGCTTGCATGTCTCTGGTAAATCATTTAGATTTATATTCTCTGTTTCTCTCTAAATTTTCACACTGAAAGCTGCATTTTGTGTTGTTTTTAAAATTTTGATTTTTTTTTTGTTCCCCTTTAAATCCGTAACTGGACAAAATCAGAATCCCCATGAAGAGGGAGTTGTTTCTTTGCTTTCCACTGGAGCATGTGACCCACTGAAACATCCATCTTATGCAAAAGGTTTATTAAAATGTTACATCCTTTTTAGTAGCAGTGCAGTGATGATCTTAATAGACTTAGAATCCCCATTGTCTGTGTAGTCAACTAGGAAGGCTGGGAAAAGGCTAGTGTTGGCTGAGTTGAAAGGGAAATGAATTCTGAAAGAAGCAGGAGTGTTTGATTTTACGGTGTGTGCGGAGCCAGGTTAGCGCCCACGAAAATACTTGTTCAAATAAGATAGTTTCCCTTTCAAGTGGATTCTTGCAAATGATTAAATCGACAGCTGAGGCAGGAGGATCAGAGTAAAACTTCCTGGTTTTTAGATAATGATGATTGCCAGGGGGGGCATTTCAAACTCTGAATCACTGACTCAGGTTTTTATGTGGGACATCACATCTTTCTTCTGAGTGTGTAATGGGGAAACTGCTACCACCTATCACCATCCCAACTGCGTTTTTGTTGGGGTTTTTTTATTTATTTTTTTAGGAGAATAAATTATAACAAATGATTTTCTAAGGTTTAGCTAATCAGTTGAAAAAAGTAGATGAAAAATATTGACAAATCAGATTTGATGAATTCAAAACAAATGTATGGTTAGAGCGGTCATTTCGTTTTTAGCAGCCACCATGAAATTTCAAGTGGGTGATTACTTTAGCAACCTGAGCAGTTATTACTGGTGTTCCCATGTAGTTAATGGAGATGGTGTTTTGCAATTTAAATCATATTGGTGGTCATTACTCTTTCTATAAGCATGCGGCACTTCTAACAAATCTAAAATGTCTTTCCACCATTATTATTCTTAGTGTGTATGAAAAATTTCTTATTCCTGATATTATGTACTCTCTTGTCGGCTTTTTAATGGGTTGCAATCCAATTTTTAATGAGCATTTAATTAACTGCAGCAAGCAATTTATTAAATGAAGAGGTTTTCAATTTAATAAGGATGTTCAAAATGAAATCCTGCTGAAATAGGTCACTATGAACCTGGTATCCCACCCCACCATCTCAGGTTTCTTTAGGGACATGCCTGGTAAATTGTAAATTTGATGCTTTTATTCATTTAGTATTCTTTCCTCAAATGAAAACCTGCCGAATTCGGAAATAATGCGCCACTACGCTCTCCTTCACCAGGGTTGTTTCCCTTGTTGACACTGGTGTACATCACAACATTAATAACTTATTTCACATGCAAATTCTTACCATATTTCTGTGCCTACTGTATATGCCTACATTTTATGAGCTGATGCAAAATCTTGCATTAACAAGAGATTTGAGAATATGAATGACAGAACTTTTGCATGAAACCCAAAATGTATTTATAAATATGTCAATAATTTATAACTTGAAATGTTTTGATTTGTGCCACTTGAGAAACTGTTAGGATGTGTGTGTGTGTGTGTGTGTGTGTGAGATGGCAGCTGTGTGGCAGTCTTATAAAATTGCTGTGTGATCAGACCTATATGATACAATTTCTAAGTCGTTCTTTTAAAGAATGTCTAGGTTAGGTGTTGCAGATAAATTTGATTTCTGATTGAATATTCTTCTTTCTTTGTGCTTTAACTAATGATACAGAAGTAATCTATTAGAAGAAATTTCTTTTGAAAAAAGGGAAGATAAAAAAAAAAAACGTAGTAGTTAATTTAGCTTGTAAATTCACGTGTTCTGCAGTTTTACTGACACGCCGTTGAGCAGCTGGCTGTTACCTGGTGTCTTTTGTGCTAGAAATAAATTACCTCCTGCATTCATGTGTCCAAAATAAACTTGTTCAATCGATACTACCACCCACGTTAATTTTAGCTAACCCTACAAACAAAAGACTCCAGATTAGCTGCTTATCGTAAAAATTGGATTAACAGTTTGACACCGTCCACATGGATCACTGGTTAACTTTAATGACCCAACATGGCACTGATTTGCCATAAAATGTTTGCCGTCCAACCCCCCCCCATGTAACAACTCGGCAAGGACGCACAGGATAATTATTTAGGATTCTAGGTTCCTTTTCTCATATCTGAGCTGCTGATTAAAAGCAGGGTTTCCAAACAGGAGCCGTTCTCATTTAGTAATTGAAACAGCAGCTTCCAATCAATGGCAGCAGCATCAAGTAGCCCCTCACATCAGCGACAAATGTGTAGTTCTCCCCCTCCCCCACCTCTCTAATTTGTTTGCTTTCTTTCATCTTCTAGATAAGAGTTTGTTTGGAGTTGGAGTTGTTGTTGTTGTTGTTTTTCCAAAACACACACAAAAATTAAAAAGTTCTGTTTGAGAAAACCCACGATAACCACGTTTATCTCCAGACAACCCTCTATATGGCTACCGACCAACAGCTCGCACTCACTGGCATCAGCAGTGGTGGGGGACAACGCAGTGAAAGGCCGCCCTACCAGAACTCCCCTGTTTTCAGATGTAGGGGACCCTCAACCCCCACCCCTGCACAGCTCGGCTGGTGGAGAAGAGTGGCAGAAAAAAACTAAGCTGGAGAAGTTCTTCAGGCTGAGTCCAGGTAGTTCCTTCACACTCACCGACTGCGGGGCTTTTTTAAAAAAAAAAAACATTCCTCTACTTTCTGAAAAATGCAGAAGAAGAAGAAGAAAAAAAAAACACAGCAGTAACATTTTTGCCAAAAGTTTGCTATTTTGAAAATCAGTCTACATTAAAGGGACTTAAGTGATGTAAATTTGTAATTTTAAAAAGCAATAAGAACTATTCATTGTATGATTTTGATTCTCTAGGTGACTAAAAGATTTAAACTAGATTCTAGAGTCTACATGATTCCCCCAAAGTTAGCTAAGAGGCAGCCATTAAAAAGAGACTGTTTAATAATGAGTACCTGCATGGATAATAACTGAGCTAGCTCTGCAGAAATGTTACGTAAATAATCAGAAGGTAGCGAATTTCTTTTAAATCTATTTTCCATGGCAGCTGATGAGTTACAATTAGAATTCCCTTCACCGCAGCATCATGAGACACAGAACAGAAAGAGATGCTGAGCAATAACAAATGACATTATCTACCAGGGCAGAAAAAAAAAATCATACTTGATCTCCTTTTCATCATCATTTTTCTTTCATTAGTATCTTTCTGAATTAATAGAATTGTTGGATGCAGTTATCTAAGATTACTATGTGGAATATCTCTTGTATAGTTCACCAGTATTATAGCCATTTTGTTGCCATTTCCCATTCGGATTGATTACTTCATTTTTGATTTACTGAAGCAAGAAAACAAATTATATGATGCTAATAAAGAAACGTGTGTGTGTGTGTGTGTTGGCTTTTAAGCAGATGTATTTGTTTGTGGAAGGTTTAAAGGAAGAGACAGGTTTGTAGCAAAGGAAAATCAGCTCGAGTTTTTAACTATAACAAATGCAGTACATGCTTCTGAGGCCCTGACTAGAATAGAAGCTTGTTAGGTTAATCCTCTCTGTGATTTTGACAAGTCCAGTAAACAAAATGTTGAAACTAAATTGCTGCTTCCATTTAGATGTTGAGAAACCAGTTCTTAATACAAATCTGTTGGTTACTAATCCCACTCATTTCATGAGCCAGTCATCATGACCATATGCCAGTCTGTTTAGAATAGAACATCAGTACAATGCTAGAATTTACCAGTTGATTCGTTTTAGGAACTCATCTACCACTTCTTTATCCTCTTTGCTTTATGCCTTACCTTTTAAATATATTGCATTAAAAATATACAGACAAGAAATACTAAACTATGCCATTGTAAATAGTCATGTAGCAAATCCTTATTTTACTCTACTTCAAATTATCATTTTCTATTATGAAATTTAGAGACAATGTGGACGATAAAATATTAAAACTAATAAAAAATGATACTATTATTATTACTGTCATTGTAATTTCAAATCCATCAGAACAAGATGAAATTTCAGTGGTTGGTCAAACAGACGGATTTCATTGTCATGCTAGTCTCTGATGGTGATGTCTTTTCACAATATTCTTCAGCTTCCCAAGATGTCTACCTTTTCCCAGGAGATAAACAGTTTGGGCACCTGGAATCTTTTTCAAGCCATTTTCTCTTGTTTTGTTTACTACTACTATACTCCTGATCACAGTGGGTACTACATCACACCTGCCTCTGCCACATTTTATTGCTTGATCTTTTACCTCTTTCTTTGACACACACACATTGTAGTCACTGGGAACACTGGGAATTAGCATCTATCAGCTGACACATTTTACCGTTATTACTAAAATTAGTTGTTTGATCAGTTTTTTTTTTAAATTGGTTATGAGAATTTCAAATTCAGTGCACTATGCATATTTCCAAAAAAAAGTGTGTGAGCGTGATACATTTCCAGTCTTTTGCAACAAATAATATAATAGACAGTTGTTTTATTTTGAAATTATTAAACAAAATTGTTCACATCCTTAACTCAGTTATCAGACACATCCAATACATACTTTGTACAGAAGAAAAATGCTTTCCTGAAATTCTAAAATCTGTTGTAAAGTTCTTTGTGTTTTACAGCATTGGTCAACTTACTACAACAACATTCTCATTTGCTACACAGCAACAGTTTTCCCGTGACATTTTTAGAGAAATCAGATTGTATGATGTTGTTTTACATTCATTACTTGTACCTGGTTCAATAGAGTTTCCATTCTAAGAATCCAGTGTAGCCTGCCCATTCAGCCCATTACCACAGGTAGGTCCACAACCAGGAGAGTATGCTACAGTCTTTGGTATGTAGTGGTATGATGTCATAATGGAATGCGGCGTGTGTTAGATATTGTTTATTCAGGTATCTTGCCTCTTTCCAATAGTCAGATGTTTTTGGGTGAAGAGGCACACAGCCTTGTGACAGATTTCAAAGTGAGCAATGACAAAGACTACATAATTATTTACTGTCTTCCTATTAATTCCGCTGCTAATGACTTTCCACTGTATTTTATACAATATGTACATAGTACACAAATGGCGGAAGTTCTGAACTGAGGTATGCACACAAAAGGAAAAAAAAGCTTATTTTTAATCTCAATATTACATTACATAATCAATAGAATTGTAGTTTAGCTGGACAATTCTGTTTTCTTTTTATATAATATTCAGTAATATGAGTGAATGAAGCATGGGCATTAGATAGCTTTGTGAGACGGTTTCAATAGCTGCTTGATGTGTGGTATGATGATGAAAGAAGCCAAGTGGATGTGAAATCAAAGCTGCTTTTAACCTATAATAAACATTTCAACTAGTGACTACAAACAACTCTATTGATTTTCATGTTTGAGGTTCTTTGTGTGTGTTTTTCAAGCATAGGGTTTTAAAAGGATCAGACCAGATTTTGTGTTTTAGAAAGTAAATAGAGTGGGGGGGGTTAAGTAGTGAATGTAAATTCTCATGTAATGTTAAGTCAACTACAGAAAGAAGTGGGAGTATTCACTTTTTTCTCCTCGCAAAAGTGTGGGTAGGTTTTAGGCATTTATGACATGACAAATGAACTAAAGCATTATATGTACTGTGTAGCTTTGTACTTAAACATTTGAAGGGACCTGAAAAGGGCTTTATGGGCTTTAATCAGGTAGGGGGGGGGCACAAGATCCTTTATCTGTCTACATTTAAAAATACAATGGAGCCTAACTACAAATTGGCTAAAGTGTCCACTTGGCTTGACATTCCAAGAAGGAAAAAAAACTATTTTAATAGTAAAATTCTAGGTGAGTGGAATAAGTTACCAGGAGGAGTTGTTGATTGTAAACCAATCTTCAGAGTCAAATTATACAGTCCCTGTTGTTTCCATGGTGTTCTTGTGGTCACTAAAGCTACACTACACTAATGGCAGGCACAAAAACAAGTTGCTTTACCCAGAAATGAGAGGAAACCTGTGTATTGAAAGAACAGAACATCAATTTTATGTTGGTTGATACTGTTTTGAAAATAGAAAAAGCCATATCAAAAGAACCAAAAATGAAAGATCTGATTATTAAGTACAGTCTAGATTCATGCTATATGAGAACAGAGTTCATACAGATGGGCAAGTCTCACTTTTGTTTTTCTTTGTTACTAGGGACATTCAAATGAAACCAGCTGCAGGAGACCATTACGGTTTTGCTATTTTTAGCAAGTTTTCATCTGAATGTTCCCAGTATTCTGCATTCTCAGTTTATAACCATACCTCAGATATTAAAGGATCACAATGGCAGTTTGTTGTTGAGTTTTTTTTTACATATTAGGTCGTTACAAAGGTTTTGTCGGTTTTTTTTACTGCAACAATGAGACTTCATATCGTTGCTGAACGTGAAGTCTATCAATCAAAGTAAGTTCAATTACAATCAATACACTTCTGCCAACGAGTTACAAGCGCAGTTATACCATTTTGAAAAAATCTGGATTTTTGGAGTCGATAAACTGTTGGAAGGCAGTTTTAATAGCTGCTGGGTTGGAGAAGGATTTCATATGGAGGAAGCTGTCGAGGTGTTTATAAAGGTGGTAGTCTGTGGGAGAAAGGTCTGGTGAATAGGCTGGGTGAGGGAGAACTTCATATCCCTACGTGTTCAGTTTCTGAAGAGTCACTTTAGCAACACCAGGACGAGCATTGTTGAGGAGCAGGATTGGGCCTCTTCAATTTATTAATGCCAGCTGTCTTGGGGAGAGTTTCTGATGAACAACATTTAATTCACGACAGTACCTTTCAGCTGTGGTGGTTTTGCCAGGTTGCACGAAGTTATAGTGGATGACATCAGTTGCCATCCACCAGAAGATTTTGTTGTTGTTCATTCATCTCGTGAGGCACCCACTTGTCAAGCCTTTCACTTTGTCGATTGCGTCAAGGTGCCAGGAAACAGTTACAGTGCTTACGTTGAGCTCTCCAGCAATTTTTCGCACTTTTTCTTGGATCGGCTTCAACTGAGGCTTTCAGACAGTCGTCATCACAGCTGGAAGAACGTCCACTACGTTCCTTATCTTCGAGGCTCACATCTGATCAAAACTTTGCAAACCATCGTCGTACCATGTGCTCATTTGCTGTGTCCTCGCCCCGTGCTGGCTTAATGCTACAAGCAGCGCTTTGCGGCCCGGTTTGAACCTGTGAAGCGAAATGGCAGGAAAAACTCTTTTCTATCCATGCTTCACTCAGAACCCTGAAACAAATATCCATTGATGATTTTTAAAAGGTAGGTTTTGCATAATGTATTCCAAAGCACACGCTACAGAACAATACATAATTTATCTACATACACCTTCACAAGCAGACAAGAAATGAACCCCAAATTAACATAATATAAAAACCAACAAAACGTTTGTAGCAACCTGATATAATGCAAGTATATTTAGATAAAAAATTTTATCTCTAATAATTTATTATAGAGTAAAGTTTCTAAATCATTTAGATGGCAACATTAAAATTTTAAAAAAAGGCATGCATTTTTCACTTATATTCTTTGGGGTTTCAGTGAAATGGAGAGAGAAATTATTATTATTATTATTATTATTATTATTATTAATTATTTGCAAGGTAAAAATGTGTATTTCTTCATGGTTCATTTTCCATTCAGACTTTAAACTATAACCACATCACAGACAGATGACTTAAAGATATCAAAGAGTGTTGGACCATACAGAATTCCTATAAAGAAAAAACAACGAAGAAAGAAAGTATTAGAATTCTTCTTTTTTCCTTTTGAATTTAGGATTAAGCATATTTTTCTTTTTATCTTTTTTTTGTCAATCATTTTCAAGTTTGCCATAAAGATGAAGAAGGACAGTTTTTACTTTTGATCTTTATGTGATCCCCGATTCTTTGATCTCTGCCAGCGAGTGACTTGGGACATCTCACTGGGCTGACTGGTTACAGCCCTTTCTTGATCGTGGCAAGAATACCCCCCCCCAAACCACCACCACCCCTGCAGCGGTGGTCTAATTCAAAATGAAAAGAGAAGCCATTCTTGCTAAGGGGTCTCAATTCCACCTGGTTTTGAAACCAACTCCATCTGCCGTCTCTTTTTTTAACAGTTTACGGACCTAATCCTCTGCTCAGTCTATACTGACCATGGAGCAAATTAAACTCTTTCCAAGGAATGTAATTTCAAGAGTAAATGATGCACCTTCTCTGCTAATTTTTAAAACTGTAGAGCACTAAAATGGAGACCATCCCTTAAGTTCTCACTAATGCAATCCCCCCCTTTTTTCATTCAAGAACAGAAACAACTGACTTTAGATAAACTAAATCTCGGCAAGGGAAAACGTGTCATTAAATAGCGTGCGTCGCTGATTATTTTTGGAAGTGAAGCAATCTATTCCTGGAATGCTGCAGAAAATCTGCTATTGATCTGACAGCAACTTCATCTGCTGTTCCTCGGGATCTAGTGTTCAAACGAAGGCTATCATTCCTCTGTGTTACACTTTTTTGTCTGCTTCAAAACCATCTCATGTTTAGTAGGAAGTTATAGTGGCACTGAGTGAGTTGCATAGATTTATATTATAGAAGTATGAATTAAATTAAACCATTTAAAGTTTAAGTATTGTGATTTGGTGCAACAGCAACTCTTTTCAGTGCTGTTAAATGAACAGTAAATTAATTTCTAGCAGCAACTTACTGACTATTATCTTATCTGTTGTAATTCTCTAATTTGTGGAGTTGGTTACCCTCTTTGTTTGCAGAATACATTTGATTTAAAAGATATTTTTAAAAATGTATCAGTTTCTGCTTGCTCTTTTTGGTTTTTAACAGGTATGCATACTAAAAATAAAATTAATAAATATGAATACTAATCAATTTTATTGCCGCAACTTCATCAAAGAGGGAGCTGAGTACATAGATGGGCTTCCTCGTTGGCTTGTTGAAGCAGAAAGAAAAGTATGGGACTTTTGCCAAATGGCTTTGGCAAGCTATAAAAAAAAAACAAACATGTAAGCCGCAGATATTACTGACTTGGTTATTACACGTAATACAATTCTTTAAAGATGCATGGTACTGGTACTTGACAGTTGTAAAGCCTCACTTTGGAATACAGAAAACGATGACAACAAAGAACTCTTACCTCTGCTTAGCATGGTAGATGGAAGCTGCTATATTTCTGTACTAAGAGAGAAAACTAGTCCAGATTATAATTATTTTATATGCAGCAATTTCAAAACTATTTCTTATTTGTAAAAGTTAATATTCTTTTATAATCAACTTTGCATATTTAGAAAGCATTTTAAAACCACTTTGAATGAGTAGATAAAACAATAATTTTGTGTGACAAGCACCTACCAATTTGTATTATTTATGATGTCCTTTAACTTGGATTCCCTCGACTTAAGCTATTTCAAGTGGAATTATTTACACACATATTGTCCATATACTTAATTACTGAATTAAAACTTAAAATTATAGTTTGTTTTCTAAGATTTTTGTCAAAGAGGTTTAATCTTTAACGATTCTGTGTATCAAGAACCAGTTTGTTTTTGTTTCGAAGCTAAACTTTGATCTGTGGTGATGTTTTGTATTTAATAACTAGGTTATTTTTCTTTTTGCATCTAATATTTTCTTTTAAAATAAAATTGTTTTGTTTTTTTTTTTTTTCCTAAAGAATCTCTTTTATTTTTTATCCAGAAGCATTTCAGGCCATGTTTTCTAAAAGTGGCATTGTGAGTGGTTGGAGGTTTTGTTCTTTGTCAAAAATAACACCCATTGAGAACAATGGATCAATTTTACTTATTGGAAATCTGCTTAATGTATATCCATCAATATTATAATCAAACTTTTTAACAGCCAACGGTAACCCACATTGTCATGTCGATTATGCTTTTTTCTTTTTCATCCAGGAAGAAATAGTAAATAGCAGGTGTTCCATCTAGGATAGCAGTGATGTATGTATAATAGCAAAGTTAGTTATCGAAATACCTCACAGAACTGAGCGAATCCATATCCCTGATGTATTATTGAAGTCTTTCAGTGCAGTTCTCCAGCTCTACTTGCACGTATTGCTACTGAATGCCACAGTTTTTGTTTTCTTTAATTGCAAGTTTAAATAATTCAGCATTTATTGTGCACATTATAAACACTGGATACATTTGAGTAAGCTTGCACTGAACTAGCATGTTTCTCCATACATTAAAAACTTGCCATTGTCCATTCAAGCTTCTTGGTTGATGTTGGGCCCTTCTTTTTTTTACCCATGTCACTACAGACAGATATGCCAATCCATTACTTTTAAGGTTCCATGATCAACTTGACACTAAAAGTAACATTTCCTCTCATCAGCAGGGACCACCCATTGGTTAAAAAAACTGGACTGCCAAAACTGGGGGGTGGGTTCAATTTCTAGTTGAGGTTGACTCAGTGGCATGATCTCTTCTCGCCCCATGTCAATGCTGTCTAGCAGATAATCACAGCACTACACTCTGCCACCAGGGCTGTCCAAAATATAGAGAGTTTATCTCCATTGCTGACACTGGTATACGACTACAACATCACATTAGCAGTTGGGATCATTATTATGTTGCATGATGAACCAGAGCCAATGAATGTAACCACATGATCCGAACAGGCACTTCCTATGTTTGTCACCTGTCAGGTTATCCTCAACTTTAAACAAATCTTCAGGCCTTTACCTTGAGATGCATTCTGAAGCCTTGACAAATCTATCACTGTGCTGTTGCACTCTGAGTGACTTTTTAGCTCTGCGAAAACTATAATGCTAACATAACCAACCTATGCTATTTCTCTCATTACTTCCATGACCAAGCACAGGTGAAGTGCCAGCTGACAGAAAAACACTGGGCTTTTATGGTCAATAAGTGTTTCTTTTGACTGGTCTTTGGACAGTCAACTAAAGATAAGAATATTTCTTTGTATCAGCCTGTCATATTGTTATATTTAATTCCACTACTGTAGGTGCACAGTTCACCCTCTATTGTTTGATGTTCATTGTGTATGCATACAAAGACTAACGAAAATTGTTTGTCAGTGAAGCACAAAAAAAAAAAAAAAGATTGAAATAAATTGATATTTAGATATATTATTTGTCAGGAATTATATTAGTTCATATACTGAAACTATGTGATATGGTTTATCTCAACTCTGCATAATTGGCTGCATTGTTGTTGTTGTTGTTATCATGCACCAACATCTACAGGGTACACACCACAGTTGTCCCCTAGAACTATTGGCCCTCCTGCGCCACATTGGGTCTGGCACTTCTGACTTGGACAGGGAAATCTTTACAAGAGTTCTCTATCTTTAGATGGGGGATGTACCCAGAACCACCTGGAGGATACCTATGTGGTCGGGATAAGGAAGAAGGGTGAGAAAACGCCATGACTGGGCAAAGTATGCCAAAGCAAGCCACTTCCCATGGGAAACAAATTTGGGTTCTCAGCTTTTGCATTCTGTTAGCTTATCACTGGACTACCATGCTGCCCATTAGCTGCAATGGATTGAGGAGAGTTGTGGCAAATGTTTAAAATTAAATAGGACAGTACAAAATAAACAATAAATTGACCATTTATAACTACTTTGGTCTAACCAATCAGAGATTGGAGATGAAATTTATAATGGTGTTACCATCAGTTAAGAATGATTCATCATTGAGGTGTCAAACAATTTAGTAGGTGGAGACAAAAAAAAAAAATCCTGCTTTGAAAGTCTGATCATAGGAAACCCATTATGAAATAAATGAATTAGAGAAAGATTAAGAAAGGCTTTTTAAACTTGACATTAATTCACTGCTTTTATTTTAAAACCTATCAATCAATTAAGGAAAACAGCTGATAATTAATTAGAAAAATGTGTACTTACTTCCAGATTATAAAATGTGACGTGTGATTTCTCATGAGATTAGGAGAATGTTAGAACCAACACTAATTAGACCATTGAAATTGCCTTATGATTCTCCACAGTAGTTAGTGAAAATATCGAACCGAGATTTCTTTAAAAGTTCATCCACATTAAGGTCTCTGGAACAGAGGCTGTGAATTCTGGGCGAACACACTTCAGCGACAATGATTTCTGTAAAATCTAAAATAATTAATACTTTAATTTTCTAAGATAACCATCATTCTCAGAAGAGACCAGATACTTGACTCAAAATACTTTGGTTGGAAGAAAATCAAGTTTATCGATTATTATAAAGTCACGGAAAAGAACACCCGATTTATTTAAGGTTTTAAACAAGTTTTTATTTTTGTTTTTTTGTTGCTTTTTTTAACTTAAACTAAGAAAATATGATGGAAGGAAGAAAAATAGGGAGGGGGTAGAGTAGAGGAGGAGGGAGAGAGAGAAAAAGGAGTAAAGTTTCAACTTTCTAGAAATCCTTGGACTTAAGATGGGGAAAAGATGGAATTCATCCTAATTTTGCCAGCCTTGTTCTTTGACAGGATATTACAGAAATCCCAAGCCTAATTATCGACCGATTGCAGTTCTGTTACCCTCACCCCATCTTTGATTTAGGACTCATTTACTTTGAGACAGTCGGTGTCCAAATCATCCATTTTCGAATGTTTAATTGCGTGAAGGAGTCTGGGTAAATTGCTTCTAATTATTAATGCTAATAAGTTTTTATCCAGAGATTAGAGAATTGGCCAGTTATGGAAAATAATATAAGATTTAGTCGTAATATGGATCATCAAGAAATTATATATTTACTTATATGAAAAAAATGTTGTTTTAAAGTGACCACCAGTCTTTTAGATATCTGATAAAACACAGATTACTAATCTCTTTATGCCAAACTGTGGCTGCTGCTTCCTTTCTAAAAAAAAAATCAAAAATACAAATTTCATGTAACCCCTTTCAGGAATAAGGAGGATGATAATAATAATAAGGTAACAGATTATTCTAAAAAAATGAAGAATTTTGATGAGTGATTTTCTGAGTTTGGGAACTGAAACCAGGTTTGAAGAAGAAATTATTTAAGCTCTTTCAATTATTAATTATGCAAAAAAAAATGTTTCCTCTTTCCCAGAACAGCATAAATCTTATTGTGCCGACCAAATTTCCATATCACCTCAGGTTTAGAATATTTTTACTTGAAATACTTTTTTTAAAGTTAATATTACAAAATATATATATATATATACACTTGTTTTGTTGTTTTTTGTTTGGTTTTGTCCTGGTATTCAGGTCTGTTGTTGGTGTATTCGTTTGTAATTAAAATTAAAATTTCTACTTCTTTCAAACCAACTATTCTCTTTTAAAAGTTAACATCGGAAAGTTCTGATGAAAAAAAAACCACAGGCCGAGTTTTTAATAAAATCATTTTTGCTAATTTTAATTATTATTGTTTTCCTGTTCTAAATATGTTACCTTTGATCTCTGCCATTTTTTGTATTATTATTATTAATTATTATTATTATTATTATTATTATTATTATTATATTATTATTATTATTATTATTATTATTATTATTATTATTATCCTTTTTACTTTAAAATAATTAATGTGAATGTTCAAATGAAACCCGGCCAGGTCGCCATTACAGCAGTATAATTTCCAGACTGGTTTTATTTGAACGGTCTTAGTATGCTAATTTTCCTTTTTTTAAATATTCCTTCAGTGCCAATTTATCATCAGGACTTTTATTGCAAGCAGAAAATGAGCCTTTTGGAAAAGAAAAACATAATTCAGTGTAAGTTTGTTTTTTTTTATTATTTATTCTTTTGGATTTTTTTTTGTTCTGATTTTTTTTAAAAAAAAACTTAATTCCAAACTCACCATACCTTACATCCTGATTATTTACCTGTGAACCTTAAAAACTTTGTGTGGTATCAGAACCCCACGTTCTTTTAGTTTAGCATAGATATCATAAAGCAAAAAAAAAAAGAGCAGCAGCAGCTACATTTCTAATGTTTACAACAGACTAGAGTGGTTTTCGTTATATCCGCAATTAGAAGCTGCCATGGCTACTTTGCAAGAACCGAATTTGGAATAAGGTAATGAAACGTCAGAAGCGGAATGGGACAACCCAGTGCATCACCACTCCAGATACTGCTACAGTTTGAGAATTGGGCTTCTGGGTCATCTCACCAATGCAGAAGTCAAACCTTGCTGTCAAACTGATCACTGTCAACATCTACATTTTCTTTGCTGGAACGACTATCCATCTCAAAATCAATTTGCAGCCTCAGTACTATTACAGTGTCTGTGTATAGATAGTAACCAGAAAGAAAAGCAGGTGCTTTCAGTTATCACATGGAAACTTTCATAGCACATTTGTGATACAGGTAAGTGAACTTAGCAAAATGTTTCTTCTATTTTTTTAGTTGCTTTTTTTTAAACTATAAGAGCATAAGTGCTTCATTTTCTGAAACTTGTTTTCCTTCCAAAACAGTCAATGCTTGCTACTTTTATCCTTTTTTTTTGAAAAAAAAAAGCTAATTCTTGTAAACAAATCATCAGTACACAAATATTTCACTTTAGGGGGACCCAACTAAAATACTGCTGCTGTTCTATTGTTCAGCCTTAAAAACACTATTCACTTATGTCACCTAGAATTTTTAAATAATAAACTTGTGTTTTTGAAAAATTAATTTACTGATCTTTGTGTATGTGGTATAGTAAAAATTCTGTCTTTATCTAGTGTGATAATGTCTTCACAAGAGCTATTAGGGGTGGCCAGTTGATAGCTGGCCTAGACTGCCAAGGCTGAGGGCTTGAGTTTGACTCCCAGTCAGTGTCGGCTTGCTTTGGCATGCCTCCCTGGCACAGTTTATTCTCTCTCTCTCTCCTCCTCCTCCAGCTGGTCATGTGGGTTTCTTCCAACATCTAATAATGAAGAGTACTAGTAGGAATTTCCCTGCCAAAGTTGGAAGCGCTGGGACTCTGTCTAGCAGTTAACTGGCACTATGCTCTCTCTGACCAGCTTACCAGTTTTGAGCAGTTACCTCCATTGTAGAGATTGGTGTATGATGCAACAACAAGATCTAGTCTCACTCACCTATTGGAAGTTGATTGGTATGTGAAGAATACCTTGAATGTTTATATGCTGTATTCGAGAAATAGTTTAGAAAACTTAACTTCATCTACAAAGGTTATTCTTTTCTAAGCAGAATTTGTCATTGTATTTCTTAAGTGTTCTCAAACCCAGCATATATTAATAATGTTCCATTATACCTAAGGATATGTGATGTAATATTGCTCGGCTCTGTTGTAATGTGTGGGAATTACCTTTTCTTTTTTCCTATTCTACTTACTTTGGTGCTCCTGCGTCACAGACACTGACCATCATCTATTCTGCACAATAATAATGCAAAGTTAAGTGATAGATGAAGCCATGATGTTATCCTGGCAACGAGCACTCCGAGTCATTAGGAATCATTGCAAGTTATCATCTTCATTGTAAATAATCAGTCATTAACATTATTCTGAAAGATTTATATCCAAAAGATGTTGATCAGTTTGTTTATTTTTTAAATGATACTGACTTCTTTAGCATTATCTACCTGTTGTATGAATTACCCTCCGACCCACCCCCCTTCCTGGGCAGAGGTGAGATCTATGTGGTCGTTTTGAAACTCATATCTTAGCCATTTCAGAAGTCACCAACCTGCAGCAAGTTTCTGGATTTGGGCTGGCATTTACAAGTAAACTGACATTTGCTGAGGCTTTGTGATTGATGGGGGTCTCATGGGACTCATTTTATTGGTTGTGGTTATATCAGGGGCATTTACACTATGCATGGGAACTTTCAATGTTGTTGTTGTTGTTGTTGAACAATTGGTTTACAATCTTTGGTGTTGGAAAATTTTTTAGCGGATCAGATTATAAGATTTTTACGATTTTTCTAGATTATGGAAAAAGTTTTTTTTCTATTTTAATGAGATTTTCAGAGAGTCCTTTACTTCACAGACTCATGTTGTCCGGTTTATAGTCCAAGGGAGAAATGACTTGGCATCAACGTTAAACTGTTGGTTTACGTACATTTTAAAAAAAACACAAAAATACTTTTGAAAAAGGGAGTGGGGTGGTGGGGATTGTATTTGAATTCCCTTATTCTGAAGAATGTGTTATACTGTTTAGTGTACTGAAAGTGACGGCGATTTGTTGTACACCAGTCTTAGCAACAGGGATAACCTCTCTGCATCAGAGAGACTGCTCCAGTAAGGAAGGATAGCTTTGCACTTACTTGCTAGTGAGTATTGCTTGTCCTGTGCCATAAGGGGGAAGCCTGGCACTTTTGACTCTTGCAGGGAAATACCTAATAGGATTCTTTATTCCTTTTTTGGTGTGGGAGGAAATCAGAGATTCTGGAGAAAGAACAAGAAGAAGCCATGCCAGGGAGGTATAGCAAACTGAGCCAACTCTGACTAGGAATCTAACTGAGTCTTTCAGCCTTGGCAGCTGGGCTCAGCCCTGAAAAAATAAATGGTTAATAAATGGTTTCTTGCACAATCAGCCCTGTCTTAGGATGGAATGACCATCTGTTTATAATTAGTGATTACTCTATTGGTCTGATTCATCCCTGTATAACTGGATACTAAACTCCCAGACAGAGTATGTAAAGTGAAAGCTATCTGTTAAGCCATTAGCACAGTGGACTGATAAAGATAATCATTTCTTAGACTTATTTTGTGTTTAATCTTCTTTCTTGGGCAGCTCCAGAATATTCTCTACAAGAAAGAAACATTTCACACCACCATAATGACTCATCTGTGCTTTCACAAATGATTATTAAACCATGCTTCATTGAAAGGCTAAAGCTAAATAATTTAATGGAGACATTGAAACAGGTAAATTTATCACTATACTTAAGGCTTTTATATTGTTTTTACTTTTTACTTGTTCTCTCCTTATTTGAAAGCAGAGGGGAACAAGGTATGGAGGATGAAAGTTGTTAGTGGAAACCTTCATCTTTAGATATCAGAGGGAACCAGATGGCCTGGAAGAGCCCACCTGGCTGGCTGGTGAACAAGCACAAGAAGAAGCCATATAACTGATCCCAACTGAGATTCAAACTCAATGCATCGTATAGTCTAGTATAGAATAAAGCAGAACACTGTCAGAGATATTGAAATGTTAACCAAGCAGTATTTTTGTTTGTGTATATTAAAATATTTACAATTATTTAAAACTGTAAAGAATTGATAGTAACTACAACAGACATCACATTATTGCTTATTTTGCTTAATGCATTTTTACAAAGAAAATTATAATATTTTTTTTTTCCAAATTATGTGTCAAACGATTTCCTTCCATTTTTAGCGTAATTTCCAGAACAGCACAGACTTTCATCAACACGGAAAAACAGAAAGTTTGTAATTATATGCACAGCTATCTATCTTCAGACATTATGGGATTTCATAGATAAATTATACAGTAATATGAATTTTTATTTACACTTTTCAAAAATTGTATATTGGAATGGATGCTTGTTGGTTTGTACACAGATGTTATACTGTGTGTTGTGAATCTTTAGTTGTCACGGAAACAACATTACAAAGGATACATCGGGTGGTTTGGGGTCTAGTGCCTCTATGCACACAGCGGTTGATTATAGCCTGACACATGTGACCTATAGACATTACCAGTCACTGCAGAACAGTTTGTGAGGCTTCATCCTTTAGTTGGTGATGAAGCTAATTTCATAAATCCTTAGCGGGTTGTGGTTTGGGGACTGAGATATGGTCTGGTTAGGACAATAATGCTGGTAGTGCAAAAGAAAATCCTCAAGACACCCTGGTGTCTTGTTAGTGTATCCTATTATGGGTCTACATTAAAGGGGATAACTTGCCACTGTAATAGTTCCTTGTTCTCCTGTGCGTGTAAAGTATCGACGTAGCAGATAAAAGGCGCAGCTTTCCATGCAGTAATATTTCCTCCACCAAATCAATCAACATGTACAGGTGAGGACGGTGTTTATTTCTGTTGAGGCAAACTTTCTGTCATTGCTTGAGCAAAAAGAAGAAAACTGTCTTTTGCTGAACGATACAGCTCAGGCCAAGCCCTGTGCCATTGGCACCATTTGGGCAAAGGTTACTTATGTGACCAGGTCAAAATGCTTTGTTCACAGGTGAGAGGACCAGATCTTCTTTGTAGTGCAGGAGGACGCAGTTCTATTTTAGCTAGGTGTCATTTGAAGGTTAGCAAACGAGAAAGTACTATTTGCATGTTTGATTCCAGACATGCAAAATATTAAAGAAAAATCTATTTATTATTTTTTAAATATATACTCAAACACATTAAGTATCCTACTGACACTGGAGAATTCTGATTGATTTAGTTGCATCCAACTCCCATGCTGAAAAGTGGTCATTCATATGAAAGTACACAATCCTTCAGAGATTCTCAACCCCGCATCACTGGAGAAGCTTACAACAACGACAATTCAGTTTTACTCTTTTTCTCGTTTTTCTTTTGGAAAATTTATTTTGTAACTCATAATTAATTAACCATAAATCATATTTATGAGAAATATGATTCCTCGGGTGGTAAAGATGTTTTGGAGTTTCCGAATTTTCCTTCCATTTTCCAGTCCAGGTAAACATTGTCATGTCAGATATGAGAAGGAAAATAAACAATAATTAAAAGTGGAAATATAATGAATTGTTTGTTGCATAATGAAAGTTAAAAAAATTATTATATGTCAGTTCTGCTTTTGTGGTGTTTTTTATAGGTTGCTGAAGCTGAAATTCATGAGCCTAGTAACTGTGAGGAATGTAGGTGAGTAGCACTAGTTCTGTAGATACTCATGCGGAGTTAATTATTTATTTGCTTACTGTTGTTAAGTTTTGTCGGCAGGGCCTTCTGCAAGAAGATGGAGCCATGTTCACCATTTCCCCATCAAATCCACAGCTTCTGTAATCCTTTAGGTGTGAAGGATTAAGATTGTCGTTCTCACTGTATTAACAGGCAGATTGATGCGGCAGAGCTTTTAGTGGGTGATCTTAATTCTTACTGACGTTCTAGATCTTTTAAAGCTCTTTAGTTGTCAGTATATTCGCGGTGCAACAACTAAAAAAGACGATGATGACAGCATCGCGTCGTTCCTTCTGAGACAAACCGGTTGCTTGAAATAATTCTTGGATTACTGGTTGATTGTTTTATGATGCAATTTTGGGGAAATCTCTGTATTGCATAGGTGTAAGACCAGACTAGGACATAAAACTTATTTTAGAAAACATTTTTAATGGATTCGTGTATTTTTAAAATGAATATAAGCTTGGATCACCAGAGAGCCAGGGTTATTTCTCAAGATTTTATTTTGTTTTGTTAGAGGTATAATTTCAGTTGAAAACTGTGTACGTCGTGAACTTTTGATTTAATAATTTATAAAATCAAATAAGCAAATCGGCAGATAATTTGAATGAAGTATCTGTTAGACTGGTGGACTTAATTGTAATGTCAAAAGTTATTTACCATTTCTGTAGTTGATACTTGATTTTTTTTTGATTTTTTTTTTGCCTAATCGGTTATTGAAATGGTTTTTATAATGAATTTAAAAAATAGCAGTTTGTGTTCTCAGCTCATTTGTAGAGTGTAAATTGTATTAATGTAATAGCATCATCAGGTTGCATAGTTAATGCCACTGACACAACATGGAAATTACAACCACTAACACACACCTGATGTGTCAGTTATTCTGTTAGCATCTTCCTCACAGCTCTGTTTGCCTAATACAGACAGTGCACCCAGGTTTTATTTCCTGAAATTTTTGTACTGTTCTTATACAAAACGAAATAATAGATTTTGTTTTTTTATCATTTTAGCCCCTCTATTCCTTGTTCCTCTTTCTTTCTTTCTCCTTTCCTAATCCACTTGCTGGATGATTAATAGATATCTCTACTTTGCGATATCTCATATATATATATATAATTACAATTAGAGGTTAAACAATGATTTTTTTCAGATATTCTTATGGTTAATGTCTCAAAGTTGTTGTATTTGTGAGCTAAGCAGGTGCACAATAATAACAGAAACAATTGGCAAAAAGGAGGCCTTTGATGGCCATAATTATTCCCTTTTATTTGATGTGCTCCCTGCTAAACCTGTATGGTAAATTGTCTTGTCACAAATGAGTGTCTAGAAGACAAGAAATTATATGACATTGCTTTGGTCTGTGTAATTAGCTATCTCCTGTAGTCCCTGCACTGTGTATTCATCAACTAATTTACCAGTTTTCTTTGGCAAGTGTTCAAGTGTACCGTGGTATCTTCCACGTCCACATCAGAGACAGCCAGTTACTCACACTTCAGCTTGAAGTTAGCAGAATAAATTCTGTTGGCACCGAGCTGTTTGGCAGCAGTCCAATCATCTATCCATGGCATGATGTGGTCAGCCCACTAAGAAAATCTCTGGAAATACAGCCAGTTAAGAATAAAAGAGTTTGAATTACCTCATTTTGTCATCTTAGATTTCTTTTCAAAAGGGAATAAATTACTTTGAACTTTGAATTAATCTTAAATGTGAGGATTAAATAGTTTTTAGAAATAGCCAACCATCCTGAGATCTGCTTAGAAACATGGACAGTGTGCCAATTTCATTGTTTATCTTATGCAGACTTTAAAAAAATTAATAGCTTATAATTTTCTTCCTCCTTTTTTTTTTCCTTGTGACAGATTTTTATTGTGGTTGTCTGTTTGGTTAAATGAGGCTGTTACTAAAACATCTACAAGGGCAGTTTGCTTAACCATACATTTAACATTCACAATGTTGATAAAACTATCTGCTTGGCAAGCTTTGATTTTGAGGTATAAGAACATCTCACTGAAGTCAGCTAGGAGAGAAAGGAGAGTCTTAGCAGCCAAGCAAGTTACCTGGGTACTGGGGGCTCTTAATCAGTGGTCAGGGTGCATGTCAGTCAAGAGTTCACCTGTGGAACTTCTACCACCTGCACTTGAAAACCCTAATAGAACTTGTGGGCAGGCTGGCTGAAAGAGCAAGAAGAAGCCATGCCAAGGAGGTACAATGTGAAACCAAGATTCTAACTTCAACCTTTAATGTAAAATTTTATTTGACCACTTACAACTAAACAATAAAGTTGTGAAATTCTGTCTAACATCAACTACAGATATGACAACCTACTAGATACAGCAGCACCTGCAGGGATATCCCACAATGTTCTTTGTTTGTTGAATGATACCAGCAGTTTGAGATGAGGTATAGGAAATTTTTTCTCTCAGAACCTGTGTTTTCATTTAGTTCCTTTTGTGTTTATTAAATACCAGACCACACATCATAACTTCTTGTTGTTAAAGTAATTTGGCTTCACCATTTGTCCATGATGTAAGTGAACAGTCCTGTAGAAAGATGGCATCAGCTCAGATTTTCTGGGGCATAAAATCCATTGAAACTAAAAAAAAACTTTAATATTCTCAGTGGAGTGACTTCACTTCAGTTGAATTATGGATTTCATAGATTCTTAGTGCAAATACATTTTTCTTCAGTTTGCTTGGGTCCATTTATCCTAAATAGTAGGCTGTGGCTGTGAAGTGTTTCATAATAAAACTATACATTTTCTGGTTGGTTGATCATGTACTAGGGATGTTTAAATAAAACCCAAGAGCCAGATACCATTATGGTGTTGCAATTTCAACCATGTTTTATTTTAAATATATGGGTGAACCTAGTTGATAATATTCCTAAAAACATTTGTTGATATTTCATTGATTTGCATAAATTATAAAATATCTAATACCTGGTGATATACTTTTGTTTTGCTTAGAGGGTGATATTCATACAAATATTTTTGTTTTTTATTTTGTGGATTTTTGTCAAATTAGGTTAGAATTTTGAAAAACTCAGGTATTTTTTTCCTTATTTATCTAAATTTAATAATGGAGAGTATTTTTGGTAGTGATGGTATTTAGAGTGATGAAACTGTAAAAGCTTTAATATGAAACTTCAAATTAAATCTCCAAATTCACACATGTACACACAAATTCACACATGCACGCACACACATAGGCATACATGAGATTACAACTGAATTATACAACAAGCAGATCATCTGTCCCAAAGGTGTCATCAGACTGCCATCTCTGGCAAGCACTGTCATTAGCAGAAAATTCCCCATGGTCTGTTTTCAATGCGACCACCTTCAGCACCAACAATCACAGTGAAAGTGAGAGTCTGCTACATGCTACTCCAATCAACTTGTCATCATTATTTTCAGTTCTTCCTGCAGGCACATCTACTTATTTCTAAGGGAACTCTCCACAATATGAGTCACAAATAAATTAAGTTTGTGACCTTGACTTTGTGGGCCCCACCCCATTAAATAGAAATCACCCATCATAGTGTCACTAAAAATCATCTTATACTCATTATCCATGAATGTCCAAGGTGGGTTATTACAAAAGTTGATTTGATGAGTTCCTAGGAATCCTTTGAGTCAATTACGATAATTCAATGTCAATCTGTGCCCGTGTTTATCCACATAATGAGATTTTTGTTTGACTGAATTATGTTAAGGATGATGCACAACAAAGAAAATAACTTGTGACATGAAACAGGGAGACTGGTCGATGCCTTATTATCAAACCACAAAAGGCAGAGTTAGATGGTTTAAATTAAACAATAAATTAGTAACCTTTGAAATCAGAAAAGACAAGATAGAATGATTACTTGGCACAAAGGAACCTAGAATTAAATTATTAATTAATATTCTTATGAAAATTAATTCCTTATAATCACTGTTTGACTGGTTTTGATTGAAGAATATGGCATAAATATTGTTTTAGTGCTTAATGAATTTAAAACATCAAGTTGGTGCAGGAAAAAGAGGGAAAAAAGCACAAATTCTATTTATATTACTTGGCAATCCTAATTTGTTTTGACTCTCATAATTTTCAAACTGCTTAGACCAAATGAGCAAGTACCAGGCTTCAAGGCAGAACTGAACAGACAAATAACCAGCATTTTTACGTCTTGAACAGAATGAATTTTTTTTTTTGCAACATTTATATTGCATTTAAAAGTTTGGCTTTTTCATTAAGCTCACCTCAGACATCACAAGGCAAATTAGTTTGCATTCCAGAATTAATTTACACTCACAACCTTGTACTGTTTTTTTATTAGCATATTTGTATTCAGCATCTGTTGTAGAGTCAGTGATTGGTCATCAATTCCACGGACTACATTACAGTTTATGGAAGAGAAAAGCGCAGTGGGCCGCCATTACCTTTATCATTCACATAATAGATAATAGAGTTTAACAACTAGTTAATGTTTGCTGTTTGTCATTCTTTCTGGATTTAACATGAAATAAATAATCTCTTTAACTAAAACAATGTTGGTTATCTTTTTAAAATTCAATTACATCTGAACTTTACCACATTTTTTTTCTTTTTACCTCTCTAGTATTTTAAAAGTATTGTCATTAACTGGCATAAAGCATGGCAGTTTTTAACTTAACATTTGAGACCCCATCTCTGTAGATCATGAATAAAGCACATTTTCATTATTTATTTTAATTAAGTTTTATTTTGAACATATAAGCCAGTATGGCTGGCCACCTCTTGCTATGTCATATTCATGAAGTCTATGGGTCACAGGCTAGGATACGCTTCATGTCATAGCTACGAGAATGTTGTTCCTCTTGTTGCAGTGCTCAAAAAAGCTGGTGATTGGTCTTAAGTACCTCACTCTGTTGGCAGAGACACCGTCTTAGTTCATTCTAAGCAGGTTTGAGAGTTGGATGGCTGGTCAAACACATTGGCTTTGTCCTGCCACGATGTCAGATTGCAGTTCTTGGCTCTGCAGAAGTGGGGGGGGGGGAAACAGGATGCAGAGTATTGTCTATATACCACCTAGCTGTCAGAACTAGCAGTTATCACGAAAGATGGTGGCAGCAGTATACAAGCACTTATGTGGACAACAAAAAAGTGGGATTCTGCCTTAGCAAATGACAACTGAATTGTCACACATTTGAGAGAATGAACAATCCAAAATCTGCAGCATTTAATTGCTAACACATGCAGTGATCTGTTTGATGAGAAGACTGCCTGATTGCACGGGTTTCTGTCCTTATGTTGTCCGATCTCAGCCTCACAATGGTGGTAATTCGATGCACTCTTATACGTAATGTCTCTCCAGTTATTGATACACTGAGTTGCTGTTAAGTAGTGAATCCATAGATGATGTAGTCATGTCTATTGGTAGGACAACGTCATAGTCCAGTGGTAGGTAGACTTCCAAATTGCTAAGGTTGAGAGAGAAGAGTTTTTGATTCTCACAAGACACACTGACTTGGTTTGGCGTACATTCCTGGCACACATTTCTTTTCCTCATTTTCACCAGCCAGTCATGTGAGCTGCTTCTGGGCACTCTGGTTTTCTCCCAACATTTATAAATGATGAAAAGTAAGGCTTTCCCTGCTAAAGTTGGAAGCTCCAGGCAATTTATGGCATAGGATTGGCAACACTTCTTACCAGACAAGTGTGGCACTACACTCCCTGACCACAATTGTTTCTCTTGTAGACATTGATGTATAGCACTTCATCAGCAACATTATTATCATTATATTACATTTTAACATTGTTCATTTTACCTTGATTTTCATTTTTATACATTCAATCTACCTTTTTAATACTTACTGCTTAACATAGTTTATCTTAGTGTTAAAACTGCATTTGAAATAGTTTCCCACTTCAGCATTTCCTTATCCTGCTCTATTAATAATTCTCACTGTCAATTGTTTTATATGTGTGTGTGTGTATTATGGCAGAACGCCAACATCAGTGAGGTTGCATGGCACCATCTTTATGTTTATTGAATAATTCATACAAATAAATTACACCGCATTTATTTGTCATTGAGAAAACAAGCATCCACCTACAATAATCACTATTCTTCGGGGTGGTGGCTATGGAGCTGTTGGTCTTTAGCAGTGTATGTAAATCTCGGCGAGAGATTATTCCATTCAATTAGCAATCTATTCAAAACTGGTAGATAATATCTGGCAATCATTGCCCCTAACATATGAATTTAAGAAAAAATCTAAACCCTTGTCTTATGTCTGCATTTCTGAGGAATTTTGTTTTTTTCTTTATAATTTACACATTTTTGGGTTTGAATTTTTAATAATATAGCCTTTATTGATAAAGTTTAAATTGTGTGTGTATATATATATATATATATATGTCTACTGGTAGCAGTAATTGTGGATTCATTAATAAAATATTTCATATGGCTATCATGCATAATCAAATTATTAATCTATATATTTATGTGCATTAAGAGGACAGGCAAAATTTTTATTAGATATGGACTGTAAGGAAGACTTGTGTTTTTATATATATATATATAGAAAAGGTTTAAAGGCCAAAGTATCTCTGAGGGGCATGGTAAGGGTCAGAGGCTTAGATATTCTTATTAGGTATAACATTAGATGGGAAATTTGGGCTTGTTTGCTGATGATAGAGCTGGATTTAGGATGTAAAGAGTTGCTTCTATTGTTGTTTTAATTTTCCAAAGGTGGGCCCTTTGTTATCTTGAATAAGTTGGAAATTGTATTGTGGTCACTGATGTAGGACTGATTACATGTACGTGTGTCTTCATAGATAAAATATGAATGGTGTGTATGTTTTTTTTTTTTTTTTAACATGAATAGTGACCGGATATTTCTTTGCATTCCAAATAATAGAGAAGTTGTCAACCTCCTGTGAAATCGTTGAGTTTCTTTAGTTAATTTACAAATTTTGTTTTCCACTTTCTTTACAAAATAAAGGTGGAAGTTAATCTTAGCACACTCGTTAAACCATTTTGTGGGAATAATACTTTCTGGTGGTTCTGGATGATCAAAGTTGTCTATGCTTAATTTGTAAGGGTAACTAGCCTTGAGGAAAAGGTCTTTAACGGGATTTATTTCTGAAGTTGCATTTTAAATTAATTTGGATCTCAGAGTTCCAGCATTCATATAAACTGCTAGCATAAAACTTTAGCCTGTCATCTTAACATTTGACCTTTGCCAAAGATGTCATTCATGTGACTTAGCAGTCTATAAAATAATGCATTTTCTATTATTTTTAGAACCTTTTTCTTTTTTTTTTAAAATTGTTTCTGAAATATCAGTTAATTTGTTTTCATTTAACACTTACTGAAATAAAACGTCGATGATTTGGAGTCTACTATCTAAAAAAAGAAATTTATTTTTCTTTTGTATTTATCACCTTAATTTCCTTTTCTGCCAAATGCTAAAATAGATTTAGTTTACCATCTTCAAGCAGTCCCTACAAGTGGCTCCAACAAAGCTTTCTGGCTATCAGGAAGGAAGCCTCTGGGAACTATCATAGAACCATTTGTGTTTCAGATCTTCAGAACTGATTTTCCCTGGTCTGCAGTTAGCTATTATCTGGCTACTGGCTGGAAAGAAGACAATGGATGTAGGGGGGAGGGGAGGGTTGTGTGTGCTGCAGGAAGTCTGATAGTCTCTCTGAAAACTCTCTCTGTAGATGTAAATCAGCTGCTACACAAAACAAATGAAAGAGAAAAATCTGTTATTCCAAAGAGCAGATGCAATTATAACACACTTTGTATTCTGGCTCCAGAGACAGAATTAAAACTTTAATGTCAGGAGGAAATTGTTTTGCATCCATTGCCAACTTAATTTGTGAAACTACCTTGCTTTAAAGTCTAATTTATGAATCGGTAAACCACACCTGTGAAGTTTATTTTAAAAAAACAAACTTCAAACTGCCTAAGTAAGGAGGCTAACAGGGACCTGAAAGGATATTTAGGTGATTGCTTAATAAAAATGCATGAATTCCTTTGTCCCTTTTCAACTGGAATTGCATTACCATGATTTAATCTGTGATTTGCTTGGCTGGTTGAGCAAGAATGTGGTCTTTTGAGATCTCCGTATATCCTTTAAAAGCATATTAGCATTCACCGCAGAACAACAGGGAAAAGGATAGAAATCTGCCCAGTATTCTTACTGCATTGAAGTCTGCTGGTATAAAAACACACGTTTTGCAGATTTCTATTTTAAAAGCTGATCTCCAAACATTTTGGCAGATGGGTGTGTGTGTGTGTGTAGAAGTTTGTTTACATGTTTAGCTTAAAATATTACTAATAGTTTTGTTTACGCATATCATTAGTTTCGCTAGCGATAATTATCTACATTAAGGAAAGATGTAAAATAGGTGTTTATAAGAGAAGCCACAAAAGGAGGGCTTTTAGAAGCCAATGATGCTTTTAATTTGAAAAAAGTTTATAATTGCACAAGTGCCTTGAGTTAATGTAGATTCCTTTTTGCAGTAATGCTGAAGTTTAATTAAGTGAGCTACAGAGTCAGAATTTGAGTTCTGCCATTGTTTTGTTAAGTTGTTTTATTGAAAAATTATCTCAGTTTTTCTCTTCTCATTATGCGGGGTTAAGGAGTTTTAGTAAAAGAAAATTTTCTTTTTCCCATGGCAGCGATGCACTGACGTTAATGTGAACAACATCTCGTCTGTGGGATTGTAGGCTTTTCTGACACAATCTATATTAGGGAGTCCCCATAAATTGGGTTTCTAGTACTCTTTGCAAGCAACATTAGAGGATAACACCCTCCCCTGCCAACTCATGCTCAATGGGGTTCATGTCTGATGATTGGCCAGGCCATGGCAGAATTTTAATGTCCTGGCTCTCTTTCCATCTTTGCATTGCATGGGCAGTATAAACTTGCTAGAGAGCCACATTAATGGGGCAAATGCTACCAGGATCTCCCCCGGGGCACAGGGGCCCTCAAGGGTATAAGAAAAAAGCTTTTTAACTGTTTCAGTCATCTGTATAACTTGGGAGCTTTCTAATTATAGTTGTTCTGTTTGTATTCAATTAGATCTGTTTGGCTGTTTTCACTAATTAACCGTCAGATCACAATATATATATATAAAGTGTGAGAAATCACGAGTTAAATTCCATTTTTGATAATATTCATTTACACTTAAATGGTACTCTTAATAGTGTAAATTGTACTCTGAATAGATGTTGGTTGACATGTAACTAGCAAGTGCATATTAGGGAAGTAGATCTTAGTGTGAGCCTGACTGGAGCAGCATCTTTCATAAAAAGATTTCCCTTTTTGGACAGATGAACACTTTTCAGACCACCAGCTGTGACCATCTGGTGGCTTAAACGTCATCTCTCAGTCTTTATTGGTGGGTCTTTGGTTATGGCTTCTAGTGCGCATTTCTAATCTTGTCCATATGTATATATATTTAAATGAGCACAATTTAAATGTTAATAATTAAAAACATTGTATATTCCAGGCAAGAACAACGCAGATTACAAGCAGCAGAAGGGCAAAAAAGATTTCTTCGATGGAAATGCAACAATTTAAAGGGCAAGCAGCTAGAAAATAGAATTGACCGGCATTTGGTGACAATGGTATACTTCACTAAATGTTTTTGATGTAGTATTAGACGATTCATGCTTAAGTTATATGTTGCTTAAGGTTAGAAACATCATTAATAAAAATTTATTTAAACGATGCATGATATTTACTGTACAAGAAAGAAATAAAATGGAAAACATGATGTAGTTAATTGGAATTAACTATACTGTAGATTTGTCATCAAAAGTTTTGCTTTAAGTTGTATGGAAATTGAAAAAATCTCTCAAAATTGGGGAAGGCTTAGTAGCGTTTAATTTTGATATTTATATTTATAATATTGGAAACACAGGCTATGCACAAATAATGAGTAACTGATACCGAAAGGCATATATTACATACAAAATGCATTATTACAGAAAATATTTAAAGAAACAAAATGAATACGTTGTACAGTCCATTAAAATTTGATATGTGAGCTCTTTGCTCTTTATAGAGCAGGACAACTTGTTTTCTTGCTCTCATATAGATTATTAATATATGACTGCACATTTTTGTTCTATATCCTGTAGTACTTTACATAATTCATCCAAGGTGTTTGGTTGCCATTTCACTTTCTCAGTAGCCATATTAGCGCCATTTAACTTCGATGATATTCACATCAGGACATTTTGCAGGTCAAGGGATTTTTATGCTCTAATCAGTCATCTTACATTTCAGATAGTCTATTTACCACATTGTCTGTATGCATGGGTCACTGTCATATTGGAAGCTGAATCTACACTCAATATGTTGTCTTTCTAGGGGGAGAAAATGGATAAGAACCTCTCTGTATTGGCATTCAATGTATCTTTGATTCTATGCAAATCTCTAACATCCTTGGCTAATTATGCAGCCCTACATTTGTGTAAATCCTAGTTATCTTGTAATTCACTGACAGTATTCCTAATGATAGCACAGTGCATCACAAATTTACTCTAGTTTTATTAAGTTATAATTTTCAAGTTGGGAAATCGGGGTAGTTGAAAACAAAATTGAGGTTTTTTTGGGTTGCAGTTTAAATCCCCCATCTTTGATAATTATCAACAAAGTGTGTGTGGGGTGGAGGGTTCAGGAAATTCCTTCTTCATGGCAAATGGAATCAGCACCTGTTACTTCATGTTGGAAATAATCAGGTTTAAGTCCTGTGTCCTGTTGACACAGGAACCTTTTGATGGGACACCAAATGAACATTACAACTAGGCATGTCTAAAATCACTTGTACTTAATGTAGCTGATAATTTTGCTTTCAAAACATTTTATAGTGAAGTTTGGCACTGATTTACCTATCGTGTGAAACATTTAAAAAGGGGGAGAGCAATGTGACAAAGTTTGTGGCACTGAAAACTTTGGATTTTTACTGCTTTTCTAATATTTGATCATTGTTTTAGAAATTTTCACCACTAATACATACGCACGAGGAAACGTTGACAATCTCATTAGCTAGCAGGATTCTGAAAGTTATCACCATTGTTCAGATCTTTGGGATTTTCTCATTTCTTATTGTAAAGTTTGCTCGTCATCTTCCTTGTGCTTTGCTCAGTCATGGGAATTTGCATTAAAATTCTTCTAGTTTTTGTGTTCTTGTGTTATTGTCATTACACCTCTCGAAGTGTCCCAACGATCTATGGGTTATGAAGCAAGTGAAGTGAGGTGATTATTGTTATTTTTTTTAAAAAAAAAAAAAAATGAAGTAGGAAGTGAGCTACAAGCGATGTCATTCAAATGAAAACTGGTTGGAAATAGAATTTTCATAATCATATCCAGCCTGGTTTATTTAAATGTACCTAGTATTTATGGCAGTGATAACAGTAATTGCAGTATAACCAATTGTGACATCCGCAGAAAATTGGAAAGAAAGTTGCATTTAAAAATTAGTTTTATGCACGAATAAAAAAACATCTATAAATAAACTTTTCATCAGCTAATTCTCAAAACATTTGGGGGTAAAAAGTGGGTATCAATGCTTAACTGAAGGAAGGACTCTTATCTGTTATATTCTGAATGTTATCTCGTTAGATGCTGCAATCACACAATATTATCACTAAGGGTAGTTATAGAAAACCTGGAATTCAGGGATCAGAGTAAGGTTCTTCTTGTTGAACTTCTGTTCTGATAGTCAAAGTCTAAGGACATCTCATAGCAGTGAGTTCAAGACAAAGGGAAGGTGTGGGGTGTTAGCCTTGGTGACCAAGCAAGTAGTTACCTAGGTATGGTCGGGGGCTTTTGAGTGGTGGTTGAGGTGTGAGCCAGTCAAGAGTTACCTGTCGAACCTTTGCCACATGTACTCGTAAAACCTTATCAGGATTTTTAATTTCTAGATCGGGATCAGCAACCCTTTTCCGCCCGCGGGCCAGAAGCAAAGTCTGTGAGGTGATGGCGGGTCACATTCATCTATTATATTCTATAACTAATAAATGAAGGTAATAATAATTAAACATGGAACTATGGATGACGTTTACTTCATTTAAGTTGACATATTGTAACGGACACAACAATTAGTGTGATACTTGATGCTGTTTGGCACTTGAAAGTTTTTCAACATCATGTGACAGGCTGGATGAAGCCAGAAGCACAACATTTTCTAAATGGACATCAGTAATTTGTGTTCTTAACTTGCCTTTCGTGAATTTCATTTTTGAAAATAGTTTCTCACACATATAAGTGCTGCTGGACATCGATGCCATTTTTTTCCGCATAATCTGTCAGGTTGGGATAAATCCTGGGTTCAAGAAGATATTTCTTGTAGAACTCTAGTAGAGATACACCCTCTGCATGAAATTTGGATTTTAATAGATCACTGCATTGTATCTCAATAAGTTCCATTTGAAAATTTTCTGGTACGGTGTCCACTTCCACATCAGACGGAGTACTAAATAGTCTGAAATCGTCTGTGTCTGAACGAATGTCAGCGAAACGGGAGGAAAAGTCAGTTCTTAAGTCATGTATCACAGCCACAAATATGTTGCTGTTTTTAGGTTTGGTCTCCTCTAATGTAGGGAATTGAGCATAGTTTTATTTCTCCAGCTGGCATTCATTCCCACAGTCATAGTTTTGTTTCGAAGGTGAGTATGTATCTCCACATGTCATGTATCAGCTGGTTTTTTTCCCTGAAGCTGCAAATTCAAGTTGTTTAAATGAGATGTTAAATCCACTAGAAATGCCAGGCTTGAAAGCCATTTGGGATTGTGAAATTCTGTGGCATCCACGTTTTTACTCTCAAGGAATGTAGCTATTTCTTCCCACAGTGCATATACTCTTTCTAGCATAGTGCCTCGACTGAGCCAGTGAACGTCGCAAAAGTAAAGCAAGTCCCTGTACTGATTCTCTACTTTCGACAAAAGTTGCTGAAACTGACGGTGGTTCAATCCCTGAGACAAATCAAATTTACTGCTTTCACCACTACGTCCATCATGTCCTTCAAATTTGATACCTTAGCACACAATGTTTCCTGGTGGATTATGCAGTGCACTTTTCTGACATTGTGTTTAATTCTGAGGCCTTCCATGTGTCTTTGAAGCAGAGCCATGACAGCTTTATTTTGTCCAACCATTGCCGGCGCTCCATCGGTTGTTACGGATACTACTTTTGATAGGTCCAGATTCATATCCAGTGCCGGATTTAAGACAAATGAGGCCTTGTGCTAGTTAAGTTATGTGGTCCCTTACTTGGGCCCTGAAGGAAGTACAAACTACAAAGTAATGCTTCAACTGCTTTTGACAGTTTTTACAGACCAATTTCACTTTTATAACTTTTAGGAAAAACATTTGAACGTTTGACATTTGAAAAACATTTGAAAAATTCATTGTAAAAAATTTTCGGCATTTTTCATATCTGTAGTACACTGGAGTAATGCTTTAAGAATGTCTGCTCCTGTAGTAGTGCCCTTGATAGGTACCAGTTGAACAAACTCCTCAACAATGTCGAAAGTTGTGTTTACTCCAAGTACAAGCACTGCAAGCTGAGCTGTGTTTGTGGTATCTATGCTCTCATCAATCGCTATTGAGAACTGGAAATTTTTGCAGTAGTCTTTTAAACGAATTTTCAGATCCCCTGACATTTCTTCTATTCGTCGTGTAACTGTTCTTGCAGATAGACTGACATTTGAAAATAAAGTTTTTTCTCAGGACATATAATGTCTACAATGGCCATCAAACACTGTTTCACGAGATCCCCATCAGTGAAAGGCTTCGTGTTTTCTGCTATCAACTTCAACACCTCGTAGATGGCAAGTGCATTTTTTTCTGATTCTGTGTTTTGTTTTTGGAATACTGAACTTTGTTTTTCTAAGCTCAGTTTAAGTTTATGAACTTCATCCTTCCTTGTTTACCTACTAAATTCATCGAATTTCAGATGTTTTGTCTCATGGTATCGCTTGGTGTTGAATTCCTTATTTACAGCATCACTTACATGGCAAATTAGGCATATGGGTTTGCCGAAGTGTTGAGTTAAAATGTACTTCTCTGTCCACGTGTCTAGGAAAGCTTGGCACTCAGCATCAACCTTCCTGCATTTTGTTGACATTGGGATTTGCTTAAAAAAAGAAATTCAGATATCACTACAGCTAAAGTATCATTTTACCTGTCCTAATTGTTACAAGTAATGCATTTGTGAAATTTACGGAATGCATAAAGAGAAAGAAATGAATCACTATATCTACATAAGAGAGCTTGTTCAGCTTTAACAAAGTTGAGATCTTTACAATGTTATTAAGAACACAACAATTCTATATTAAAATTGCAATACCAAGCTTTCTTTATCTCCATTTGTGTTGTTTGTGACAGCACACTACTTGAAAACAAAGAAAAATCGATACTAATAGACTCCATATCTATGGTTTTTTCCCCCCTTTGTTGTTGTTATATCCTGAGCCAGGCATGTGCAGTGCGAACTTTGAGAGAACAACACCTCAATCTGTTCACCTAGTTATAAGTTCACGAGAGTTTACAATCCAGTCAGACTCCATATCCATGTAGAAACAGTTGCTTTAATTATTCCAAGTACTATATAGTATAAATATCGCACTTGAAATCAAACAGCATTTTTTGGGGGGGACTGCGGGCCTGATAATTTTGGCTGGTGGGCCGTAGGTTGCCGACCCCTATTCTAGATGCTGGAGGAAACCCACACGGATGTCTGACGAAGACTGGGATTCAAGCTCAGACCCTCAGCCATGGCAGTCCAGTAGCCCATCAACATGTTTTCTAATTTTGCATATCTGTTGTCTGAATAAAACCTGAGCTCATCCTCTGGTCCATTTATTTATTGTTATAAAGACTTAAAGACTGGTATGGGCACAAACAGAAAGTAATAATACTTTAGTTTTCTGAATGGTTTTAATTTAGTTTTGATAAGAAGGCAGGAAACCGTCATGGCTTACACACAAAGACCTGACCCAGGAAAGAGAAAATTGTATTAGTATGGCTTTTAAATTGATCTATGCCACGCCCCATTTATTTTTCTTAACTGCCAGTTGAGTTGATAAGTGCAGCAGCATAAAACATGATAACTAAATGCACTCATTGAATCTTTACAGTTTTAAGGAAACCTTTCATGAATGAACTTCAATGGCATTCATTTCTATTTTATTTTTAAACGTTGTGTATCTGTTTTTTGTTTGTTTTAGGATTCTGTTAATATGATGGCTGAACTGATCCGATTCCTGCCACAGCCTGGTGTTGCTACAGAGAAGCTGCTTGGCCACCTGGCATCTTCACATCAAGGTGGAAGGGTACAGCTAAACAACAGTTAGAAAGTGAACCTCTAGGAGTGAAGATGATTGATCATAGTGGCAACTTATTCTCTTTGTTGGTCTATGCATTAACAAGGACATTAGTCAGCTTTTAGCTATGGTTCTCTGTGGTAAAAAGCCAAAATGTCGATGTAACCCTGACAGCTCAGAGAAAATGTACTTACTGATATATATTTTTTTTCATTTATCATTTTTCATGGCTTCTGTCAAAAGATGTTGAGAACGTGTGTCCCCCCAAAGTATCCTTGTTTAATCAGTTAGCAATCAAACCATGACCAATGTGCACACTAAAACTATAGCCAGAGTTTTTGCATCATCCTAGAAATAATGACAGCAAAATCTATCTTCAAATCATGCTCCTATAGCTTGACACTGTATCCTACTTTTGAATACTTCTGACTGACTTTTAAATGTCGTCATGATATATAAGGTCTTTTCTGAAATCTTGTATTTGCACATTAGATTTCAAATTTTCACATTTTTCAGTTTTAGTCATATCTTTCACTAGGTATGTGGAAGAATACAAGGCAGCGTGCCCTTCAATACGTTAATGTAATGTTATGATGCAAATTCAGCAGGTTTAATTCAACTTAATCAAGCAAATTTGAAAATTTTAGGGTGATGCAAACTTTTGGCCATGGCTATACATGTCACTAGCTCACCATCTACTAGAACATGCTCACACTTTAGAAACTAAAAACATAGTTATGTTAATTATAATATAAAAAGTCCTCAGAAGACATTTGAAAATTGGCATAGATAGAGTTTGAACATTGTTGAACATCCATAAACAGATCGCCATTTTACACCCACATCTCTGAACGATGGATGCATCTACTTTAAGTGTTTGAATTTATAACTATGCTATTAAGATTTTTTTATTGGTTCAGGAAAAAAGAAGAAAAGTTTCTGTTTGTCGTAAAATTCCAAAGGTTTACTTTATTCCATGTGATTTTGTTGAAAAGTGGTTATATTATAGAGATCTGGTCCAAACTAATCCAAATTATTACTTTGGTCTGTTGTTTAATATTACAGTGTTATGACTTTTATGCTTTTCTTAATAATACATCTGTTAAATACAGTAAAGTTATTACTGTTAGGACATCAAAAAAAAGGAGGGGTGGGCATATCCAGTGGCCTCCTGAATTATTTTCTCATGAAATTAAGTATATCTTTCACACACCACTGGTGATTTCATGGCTCATAGATTTTATGAAACATGACTGGTAAGACCAACCGTAATTTCACATCGATTTACATGATAAGATTAAAGAACTATGCGCCGGTTCATCCTGTCTGCTAATGATGACCAAGTGTGCTGAACTGATGTAAAAACCGATAATTTGATAGGAGTGATGACAGATCAGTTTAGGGAGAGGATGGCATTTGGATTGTGGAACACCTGTATGACATGATGAACATAGAACACCCTAAAAGTGGACAAGCAGTATAACAATATATTAAATCTTGTTTGTTTTTGTTTTTGTTTCTTAATAAATAAGTAGGTAGTTATACATTTTGGATTTATGGCTTTCCAAAAAAAAGAAAAGAAAAAAAAAAGCTACAGGTTTCCATTATAATTTTCTCATGATTATACTGCTAAGATGCACTTGAGAAACACATTGACCTCTTGTCTTCGTCTATATGGGCAGTTGCTTTTGTCTTGGAAGTTAGTTTGGATGTGACCATCTCACTTAACCCTTATGATGCTGAAAGCAGATATGTCCACTTTGACATTTATAGCCATTTGATGCTGAAACTTTACCTTCTATTGTGATAAGAGGGAATACCCTCACATCTTTGAAAGCCTTGCAACTTCTCCAATCAAATTCCTAATTTCATTTTTTGCTGGATAACTGAAACTTTCCAGCTCAAAATTTCATTAAGCATCAAAAGGGTTAAGGAGACAGCTAGTGTCATAACATCAAATAATATTATACCCATTAACCTGGAATAAGTTTATTCAATTTAAATTATTAGTTTGTCATCTTTGTTTTACAGTTAGATTGATATTGGATTTGCTGAAACACTCATCTTTGGCTTAAATATACCTACACTATGTTCACTATCTGACAGATATATTACTGATTCAGACAAACAATATATATATATATATATATACCAGACAAACATAAAGTTGCCTCCTGCAGTCAGTTGCTTATAACTCCCAAACTGTAACACACATGTCAATGGAATTAAGTGTGAATGCACAGGGGTTCCGGGGAATGCACTTACAAAACTTTCAGATTTTGCCACTGGGGGGTGCTACTTACACTATGTGACATCACCTCTGATGTCTTTTTCTTCTGTAGAAAATGCCTATGAACATTTGTTATCTCCAAGATTGCATAACACTTTTGAAGTTTTTATATATAATGTAATGTCATGGCTTTCTGGTTATGGGGTTATCTGAAAACTGGCGTACCATGACTGTTCACAGACAACTGCTGATCTTAAGAGCAGCATTCAGCAACACATTGTTGCCATTTACAGTAGTCAGTTGCGCACAGCTGTGTACCATGTGTCACAACGTCTAGAAGCTGCTATATTGAGAATGCCGGTGTACATTGTGAATACTTACTGCAATAAATTAATCTATGTCAGCAAAAATTTGGTTCACTAGCTCATTCATTAACTGTTTCTGTTACAGTTATGCATTGGTTTCAAAAGTAACTTATTTTTTAAAATTGACATGGTGATTTTGGCATGCAGCTACCTTGTGTAAGTGGTGACCCTGGTGGCCAAAAACTGCAAACTTTGGGAGCCTCTTTTTCTATACCCACCCTCTAGGGTATGCGCACTTACTTATATTAACATATGCATTGCGATTTGTGAGTTAACAATTATGGAGATGACTATTTTCCAAAAAAATTAAGTAAACCTGTGTTGGCACTTGAGTTGGTGAGTATATTTCTTAAAGCAGCTATTGCTGGAATCTAAGATCATGTGTTAACAGCAGAAATTCTCTCTTAAGAGCTAACTTCTTTTGAGTAAGTAGAGATATCAAAACCAATCTAAGACTATGCCAGCAAATATTCTCCAATTAATACACAAATACAACACTTTGTTTTCTGCTAAGCATTTGCCAACATTGTTGTTTGTTTTTCTTTTCTGGCATACCTGATTTCACAGGTGAACCATCTATTTGTTTCTATGGAGCATCACTGAACTTACAGGCTGTTGCGAGTAAATGTACCCTGTTTATCTCATATGCACATCTATTAAATTTAGGAAATCCGAATCAGATTTGAAAAGTGCCACCATGCTGTCCAAAAGCATGATTGTACAGAGAATTTCTTGGAGAACATTTAAAATAGCTACATTTTGAAGCTTCTAAGCAGTAAAATTCTTGAGTATGTCAGAAAATTTTACCATATGTTTGTTGAAATAACTTTTCAAGCTGAATGCTCTGTAAGCTTTCTCTGCACCTAGAACCATATTTTTGTTTCCCCTCCCCCCACTATGCAAAATCAGAAATGATAGTTAATAAACCCAGTGAGATACAAGCATTTATCTTTGGTAATGTTCTTCTACCTTTATCTCTCTGATTTGTCTCGGGTGAGGCTAATTTATTTGAACATAGTTACTTTGACATCATTTCAGAATGAATACCTTGTAAACATGAGTGGATAGGCAAATATCAGGTCATTCCCCCTGATTTAAATGGCTTCTTCTGATGCAGTTCTAAATATTTAATTTGTTTTATCTACGTTTGCTTTTGTTGTTTTCTTATTTTGTAATTTCCAAGAAAGGACTCTTCATCCATATAAGCGGGGGGAATTTACTTAAGTTGGTGAATATCGAAGACAATCAGCAAAGTGAAGGGCTCGTGTATGAATGAATCACTGTCAGAAGGCTTAAACATAATCACGTACGATTATATGGGCAGGGAAACTATTAAAAATGTCATGTTAAACAAACTGTAAAGCTGCCTGCTTCAAAATCCTCTTTAAAATAAGTTTTTAACATATCCTATTGCCTCTTGAAGCTAACACAAAGATTTAAGCAATTAATATTATTTAAAGGTTGATATTTGAAGGATGTGTTGTTAATCTTTTTTATTTCTATGTTCTTTTTTGTCACTATTTTGGAAGGTATTTGTTAGAGGAGTTACCTGTAGAGAAGACTCCCCATTAAGTTTTTTTTATAGGAGGTTCCCTCTCCGGTGTTTTCTAGACATTGTCAAAACAGACCAGCTGCAGCGTATTTACACCGTGCAACAAACGATGTAGCCTGTGGCAGTCACATAAGATACTGTTGATGCTTCAAAGGTGACTGGAAATGGAAGTTCATGAATGTTATGAAGAATAGGGTTATACATCATTTGCTTTTAACTAGTGGTACGCAGTTCAATCTATATACTTCACCAACACACTGTATGTTCTTGATTTGTTTTATTAGTCTAAACTTAACAAATACTTTAGCAAATCCTACAAATAAAGTTTTATCATATTAACTTGGGATTTTATGTGTGTGCGTGTGTGCGGTAGATTATGCAAATTGTGTATGACATTTTTTTAAATCTGATGTACTGAATTTTCACTTTAAAATGTCATATTTTGTAGCAGTATTTGTTTTATTTTTAATTGGTTGTTGAAACAAGTTCTCTTTTATGGATATCTTTTGGAACACCCACCATTTTGGTTATTTGCACTAGTAATTCATAATTAATTTCTGAGCAGGAGAATCATCTCAGAACTACTACCTTAAATAATTTAGAATTCCCATGATGTAGGAGTTTGCATTTAAGAAAATGTATCTGTCTTTTTACAATTTTTACAACATACCTACAGAGTAGGAGATGAGCTGTGTTGATGGCACAGGTACATATATCATTTCTGACTTTACTGCAGTGTACATTAATTACTGAGAATCTCTCTCTTTTGGAATAACAAATTAACAGTGAGATAATGGTAGGAAACCACACCCAGCTAGTTACAGTATAGTATTGATTGATTCTTTCTCTACATAATCATTTTCTTGTTTGACCTTCCCAGGGATGTGATTCATTCCTGCTAATCTCCAGCAACTACCTACATAATTACATATAGGTTCTTAACTCTGTTTTAGATCATTTTGTTAGTTGACTTAGTTGTCAGGCCTGCATTAAGCTCATTTGTTTATAAAGTTAAGAAGCTATCTGATTATTAAGGTTTTCTTTTCTTTCTTTCATGATCTGACAATGGTAGATCAAAGGCAAATAAGATAGAAGAAACAAATTAAATTTATCTTTAGTGCCCATTAATAATGCCAGGTAGTATCAACCCATTAATATACGTCCAGATTAGCTTTAAAAAGTATAATGTATTTATTTGACTTGTTAGTTTAGTAAAACAGATTATACATTTAAAACTAAAATCTTCCCCAAAATTTTGCAGTCTACACCTGCAGCTCAAATATCCAAATAAATATTCATTGATGTACCAAGCTAGAGAGCTACTGTGGTTTACTAATTTGCACTTGCTGAAAGCATTTTCATTAATTAACTTAGTATGGAAATTTGAATAATTATTTTAGAAGATATAATTATCAGCAAACTGTGTTATTGTTGGCATTTGTTCTCAAAGTAAATAATGAAATTTTTAAAATTTTACCAAACTGTGTCGTCGTAGCAAGGGTGAGCCAGTTCTTCATCCTGTAGCAATGGATTACCTCAGAGAAAAGTAACTCTTAGCAGTTCCAGAGATGAGCCAGTATCTTTTGCTACTATTAGACATCATCGTTTAAGGGATGTTGGAATTCTTGATCAAGCTGTTGCTGGAAAAACTTTATTTAAACAGAAAAGCTAAAAGGCTGAGATAGGCCAGAGCTCACAAACCCTGGATAACTGGACAAGATATTTTTCCACACTGGAGGTATCCACAAGATAGATAGAACTATGTGAAATGAATAGTCACCACTTTCTTGTCTACCATGCTGTGCTATCAGAACTACATCTCGTCCACTGATTCACTTTAGGAAAAGACAATGACTAAAAACATTCATCAAAATTGTGCATGCACTACACACAAGCTATAGAGTGGTCTGGTCCTTCGTCATCACACGGGATTCCTGATCCATGGATTGGTAATCTCGGATCACTTGTCCAAGATAGACTAGGTAAAAGGAGTACTTGTGTGATTGTCTCCCATTATTCTATACCAGGTATTTTTGGAGGCTAAGAAACTTACCAAAAGCTGCTACTAGAACTCTTTTATTTTTAGATGTGGGAGGAAGCCCATGTGGTGGTTAGCTGGTAAAGAAGAGTGAGAAGAAACTATACCAGGGTGGAATGTCAAATGAAGTCAGTCCCTTGGCTTAGCAGCTTAGTAACCTAACCACCAGGCAGACCACCTTGTTATCCAAAGAATGGTTACACATTCTAAAATATGCAGGAGCAGCCACTGCAATCCTCATTTTTGTACCCTACTGGAGACATTTTGGACTGAATTGGATCATTGTACGAAAATGCAACCAAATTTAAAATGTAAGCAGCTCTGGGAATGTCTTTAGTCCAAGTTGAGCAAAATAGAGAGATTGCATGCAGAGAAAACTCTCAGAATGAAAGTGGCCTTTATATGTAAAGTAGTTATTAATTTGGCAGGTCAAAGGCTACATCTACATAACCACATATCACCACATTAATGAAATGCCAAAAATAAAAAAATTACAATGAAACAATATCAATAATATTCAATATTTATGGGAAAATGATACAATATTTAATCTCAAAATTAAATACATTAAAATGAGGATTTTTTGCATAATTTGATAAGTATTGTTAATCTATGTCATATTAGTCAGCCAGGGAAGATCACTATATTAGTCAAAGCTATGGAGTCCATGCTAGGATTCAGATGCTAACAGTTCCCTAAATGTCTGCAGAGTTAAGCACACGATGAGTTTGTACAATTTCACTGAGATGAGGAGATTTTTCTTAAAACTACAGCCATTGGTGCTGTCATAGTCTGGCCACATTCTACACTGCAGTCTGAATAATGGTCAGCGTAGGTGTTTGTCCTTATATTCCAAATCTACTGGTGCTGTAACAGAATCTTCATAGTCAGGCCAGTGGATCTGATGAGCAAAAGATTTACCAAACAAAAAAGAGAGAGGATAACCAAATTTGCCAGTGCTGAGTGAAAAGATACTAGCTGCTATTTATGCTATATGGTCTTTATTGGCAGCCATGTGCGTGTGTGCTTAATCCAGAAGTGCATAGAACAAAATCAACATCTGTTTGGTCTATTTATAGGCTTTTCAAAAGTTTTTGATACAGTCAGCAGACCAAGACTGCAGAAGCAGATCTCAAATTTTAGCTTCCCTAACAAATCCACCACCACTATCAGGCAGTAGCTGGATGGTGTGCTAGGCAGAGTAAGTGCCAATGGCAGATCATCTGGCTAGGCATCTTCTCCCCTACAACACTGAGCAGCAGCTGATTTAAATTTTGGTGTCAAGATAGAGTTCAAAACACCTGGAAAAACTATTCAATCTTAGGTATTTTCAGAGCATTAACAAAGGTTAGGGGAAGTTATTGTGTGTGAACTGCTCTTCGAAAACTTCCGCCTCTTCCTTGTACTAATACAAGAAATTGCAAATAGGTTTGCAATGGCTGCCCAAAATTATAGTTTAGCAATCAGCTTTAAGAAATCCAAAGTCGTGTTTCATTCTAGACCAGGGTTTGAAATTGGACTCACAACAACACTTCAGTGATTTAACCATTGGCCTACCACATCAGCCAACCAGAGAGTCATGTTCTCATGTTGTATAAATATATATAGTTCTGACTAAAAAAAAAAACAAATTTTAGCATTGGATTTTTTAAAGTATTTTTCTTGTTTTTGTACTTTGACAAAAAAAGTGAGTTAAAAAAAACTGAGAAATAAGAAAGAAAAAATTATGATAAATTATTTCTTATGAAAATACTACATAAGCACAAGTGGATTCCATCACAGGATTACTGTTAAAATCATGGCTAATCTAAAGACAAAAGATATTGGAAAAAAAAATATATATATATATATATATCTTGTATTTGTGTTTTAACTATAAAGTATATCTATGAATTATTAATGAACCAGAATAGATTCTTGATTTATATAATTATTTTAAGAAAGACATCTTTAAGACTAAAACAGCAAATTTACTAGTCTGCTGGTTTAATCATTTTAAATTCAACCAGAACGAGGCAGAAAAATATCTCTTTTTTTTTGTAACTGTGCAGATGAATGGATCTTGTCAGCGAGTGATAATGTGGAATTCTTTCTTCCTTCTAATTTGTATCATTAATTTTTAACTTTTTAAAGCTGCAACATATATTGGCATCCAAGCATTAAGGATGTATGTTCAAATGAAGCCTGGCCAGATACCATTAAGGCAATGGTATTTCGGTCAATCTTCATTTAAACAACCCCCCCCCCCCCTAGTACATAAGGGATCTTAAAGATTGTAAGCATCAGATTACTCTTTTTCTCGAAATTCATCAGAATTTTAACAATTTAAAATTGTATTTTTTAAAATGAAAAATAGCAAGTTCAATTGAAGTGACAATGATGGTTGTAATGTGTTTGGTAGCATGGGCTTTATTCTCATAGAAAATGTCTGGAAACAAAGAAATGTGGGCTGTACAGATTTATAGAAGATGCTGAAAGTCATCTTTGTAAAGAGTGATAAAAGGAATGTATTAAACAAACCCACCACAATGCTATTTGAATATTGCATTCTGTTAGCTGATGCTACAGTGTTCTTTCATCATTGGTTAACTAGCACTTGAGTTCAGCTAGCTGATAAAACCTACATTCAAGATGAAATGCTTAGCTTAAACAAAATCACTGAATTATGTATGCTTCATGTTTTTAAAGCCTATTATTATTATTAATTTATTTTTTGCCTCTTGTTACATTTACTGCTTAAAAATCTGAAGACAAACCTTGAACTTTGATCTCTGCTGTTGTATAAGTTAAGAGATCCATCACTAGTTTGCAATACAAATCCGAGAATGAATGCAGGAATTAGCAGCCTTGTTTGTGATTAGAGGCAAAAGTGTGCAAAGAGCCCTTGTTTTCGTTTTTTTAATTTCTAATTTAAAAATATTTCCATTTGTTGCTGAGGCGAGGTGAGTCACTGCTCAAATTGTCCGCTTTGTGAGTCAGCAATTGGTTATTGATCAGATGCCACCACTGACAAATGGTATGACCACAAAAACCACTTGACGATGGAGGCGTGAAGGCTGCAAGCACTGTTTAGAGAAAAGTTCAAAAAAAGACAACTGTCACCCGCCTAGCTGTTGTGGCCAACCCCCAGCTTGTGGGTTTCCAGCTGTGACTGGTTTAAGATAAGATTTTGGATCCCAGTGCCTCTTGCATTCAACACATTCATTGATCACTTTTCTCTCACATCTTTATTCTTAATGCAATATAGTTTCATTCTTGATTTCTCTTTTTCTTTTTTCTTCCTTCTGAATTTGTTTTCCTCCACTTGCTGCCAAATAAATGTTTGGTGGCAGAAACGCACCAGAATTTCTGGTGTGGCTCAGTGCCATCTTTAAGCAGATTTAATGGAAAATTTACATGTTGGCAGTGAGTGTCACTCCTTGTAGGCTGATCTGCAATTAAGCCTTCCAATTTGCATTTTTTTTTAAAAAAAGATGAAATAGATTACTATTTGTCATATCCAGTTTCACCCACTTAAATTTCTTTAAAATATTGGGAAATTTTTGCATTTTCATCAGAAGCTTTTGAATTAAAAAAGAGTCAAACAAAATTCTAAACATCTTATACAGAGAAGTGAGAACAAACATGGATCTAATGATGCAAATACAAAAGAAGAAGAGCTGCTGCCAGAATGGAATAAGGAATTTTTAAAAAAAAAAATCTTCCATGGAGGGGAGACATTCAAACACTGGTTTTCTTATTCATTTTACAATATTTATTCCAGATTGATTTAGGGAATTCTACTTTATCAACCTTTGCTTATGATAAAAACTGCTTGATTTTCCTTCTCCAGTCTGATTGATTAGATCAGTGATGGTAGATGCTCTAGTTGTTCCACAACAACATTATCTCTCAAGAACGAATCCTATTTTTTTTTGGTTTGGTGGAATATTATTTGAGTCTTCTTGAAAAGACCTCCACACACACAATAAAAGTTTAAAATCTAAATGGCATTTCTGGAATCAGTTTGGATGTATAAATTGCTAATTTCAAGTGTAGATTGCCTGTTTTATGCATTATATTATCCTACTTCAAAGGGTTAGGATATTTAAGAATCACCGAGGTAAGAAAATCTGTTTGGAAGGCATCCTGTGGAGATTTTAACAACCATGTGATAAAAAATTGTAGAAAAAAGAACAAGAAAAACTACAAAATAATCTGATATAGAATGCACTAAATAACTCTGATTTGATTGTAAATTAACTATTATGATCAGGGATCACCTCTTTTCTTTTCATACAGGATAACATGGACAAACGAAAAGTTACAGCAAAAGTCACCAAGAAGCATTTAAACAATTGGTGTTATTCCACTATGGCCAACTTGGATTAGACTGATCTGGCACAGGCAACCAGCTCTGACCTAGACAGACTCAACTGGCCAGCAATGTTGTCCTTAGTGTTAACCCAAACTCTTTTTTAAAATTCTTTTCCCCCCTCTATCATGGCAGTCCAGTATAGACTACCACTGGACCGCCTGACACATACTTGCCGCCATTCTTAACACAAAGTGAAACACTGTTCAAGAGTGACCTCTGACCCGTGCATGCAAAGCTGATAATTAAGTGATGGCCACTAACCATAGCAACAAAGAATGCAAACTTTTAAAGCCATTTTATTTTCCTCAGTGCATTAATTGCATTTACAAGCCCAAGATCTGAATAACTTCCAAGTAGACTCTTGGTTCATATACATGATCAACTCTTAGTTAAATAATAATTCTTTCTTTTCAGATATCTGGCAGGAAACCCAAAAGTGGTTGAGCGAGACTAACAGGGAAGGAATTAATTTTGGACTCAATCATTGTAAGTTTAAATAGCACTAATAGCAATCCAGTTCTTCTGTATCAACAAACACTCAATTATTTCCTGGCAATACAGCACAGTCATTTTTGGTCTGCAACAACGTAAATATCTGGAATCCTATTGTATAAAAAAGTTCGTAGGCTGATGAGACTTCACAATATCTGACAAGGAAATTCTGTGTTTACGGATTCTTCCTTCTACTGGCAAAACATATTATATCTATCTAGTTGTTCTCAATAATACAACCAAAAAAAAAAAGAGAGGAAAAACATTAAATTCCTTGGTTTAGTTATAAAACTCGAAAAGATGTTCAGCCATATTGATTTGCATGTGCAGCCTTGCTATGGAAGATGGCCCAAGTTCAATTCCCCCACTGGAGACTAACTTAGTTTGGCAAATCTCCCTTGGCATGGTATTTTCTCAATATTCTGTACTAGTCCGTCAGCATTGCTTTTTTTTTTTGTTTTTGTACGCTTATTTCCTCCCATAGCTCTTTTATATTTTTCCTACCAAAGACCAGCAAGCCCATAGAAATGGTAATGCTTTTTTTGCGGAAACCATGGTAACAGACACCATCAGACACACCTACAGTCACCGACAGCGATGATCGTGGAAGCAGATTGGAGAATTTACAATTAAAATGATTAAACATTAAAGGAAAACAACAACAACAAAAAAGCAGCTTTTAAAACGAGAGCAGTTACAAGTTTTACATATTCAAACCAGAGTTTGCAATATTGTCTTAAAGGGACAAGGGGCTAGGGGCCTTTTGAAATAAATTTATTTTTTGAAATTTCTTTTATTCCTTGATTTCAGCGAACCCCTCCCCCCCCCAAAGCACTTCATATTGTATCTCTCCCTCAGTGTTTAGACGACTGAATTATTCAGCCAGCCAGGGTGTCTGAGGGCGAGATGAACTGAACCCACTGAATGAAACAAGATGTATTAATGTTCACTAAAAAAAAGAAAGCTATATTCAGTTTTTGTTTGTTGGGGGAAGGGAAACAAAAAAACCACTGAGATTTATGTGGTAACGAGGCAAAACTAAGAAATTTCAGTGGTATTTATTCTTAGTACAAGAAGCTAGAAGCTATCACGGCTTATGCAAAGACTTCCACCACCCTAACCCCACCAGGGGGAGTGATGGGTGGGAGACCATCTTTAACTGCAGCTGAGATAGAAATATTTTTTAACAAAAAAAAAAAAAAACCAAAAAAAGCTTTAGTATATTCTAATACCCAAAATGAGTCCTTTGAACTGCGTCGGCATCTTTCTGATATTTCAGTCATTTTCATAACCAACAGAATAAATCATTTTAGAAAATTACAAAATAAAGTTAAATTTTGAGAATTCGGGCTATCTGGCCAATCTGAAGGTTTTTTTTTTTTTTTTTAAAAAAAAACAAAACAATTCTATATAGCAGCTCAGCCCAAGGGCTTACCCAGTACCAGGCCGGCCCCTTTCATTGTAGGTTTTAGTTTTCGATAAAATCAACAGCTACACAAGCGTCTGAAAAACTAATCAAAAGATAAATTTTGCATGCACACTTTCTGGTGCGAGTCAGAACTATCTCTATTGATCTTTGGATCACATTCACATCACTGGCATAGCGTTCTGACAAACCATTAAAGCAAGCTATTTGTTTTCAACAATATCACATACAGCAGCTTTACGCCCACATATCTAGCATGTCGTTTATGGTGGGACCAGTAATTTAATTTGTGTTTATTTTAACCCTTTCGGTAGCATACAGACGCTTTCTGTATGATGTAGTTCACACGTTCCTGGTGATGCTGTCGGCTCTGATGCATACGTCAGCTTGCTCTAGGCAGGGTAGGTATTTGCTTAAGGCTGGGATTGAACTATTTAGCATACATGTCTCATGCATTCTTTGCATTTTTGTTACGTTCTCTCGGAAATTCTGATGATGATGATGTGACTTTTCACCATTGTAGCTAAGTGTTAAAAAAAATCAAATGTGCAGTTTGTTAGTGTTTGCAAGTCTTTGCCATAAGCCAAGATGGATCTGATAAGTAGCTGAATGCTTTGTATTTGCCGAAAGGAGGTACAGCAAGTCGTGGCAGCCCAGTAGGCTAACTACTGGGATATCAGCTACCCAGAGTAGGGAAGTGGCAGGTTGAGAAACTCTGCAATTACAACTATGCAACAAGGTCTCCTGCAGTTTTTTCAGTACCAACTGGGCATTTTTATCCCAGACTGCCAGCCGCAGCAGCAACAGCTGACAGGTATTTACATTTTCAAACCCTTATATACCAGCTGGGTGCATTTTCACCCTACTACCCTTCCAGTTGGTATTACTCAGCACAGGTTGGGCCATAGGAGCTGTGATGCAGTACCTTCGTTTTGTGTTGACTAAACATTCAGCCAGTTCAGCATACATACTAACCAGTGCTTTTAGGCTGGTATAAGGAAAGTAAAAACCAACACGGCATACAGAAGGTTAATAAAATGCAATATTTTATCTTAGAGAATGTTTAGTTTGGTGCAAAGTCTAAATATAGTCAACAGGCTGGCAGGAAAAAAACTGCTTAAAGCAAGGATGTAGCTTGTATTTTAGGGTCTTAGGGATTTAGTGTTGTATAACTTCTCTCAATCTAGAAAATTAGTCTGGAAAAAACCAAAAATAAAAGATTTTAACTTTTTTTTTTTCAAAATTACTACATTAAAAAAATTTCTTTAATCTTAAAATTCCTTGGTAGTTTCACACCCCTCCCGAAAAAGACATCAACTGAAAGCTAAGAGCGTAATTCCTGTAAGGATCCACGCAAAAAAGAAAATGGCACAAACTGAAAGTAGATTTGAAAGTGCAGCTGTAAACACAAGCGATTCTCCCCTGTTTAAATCAAAGCTCATTAAAATTGTAAATCAAAGCAGTTTTTTTAAAATAAAGGTGCTTTGGGGTAATTGATAGAGGAATTTTAAATAGCGTTATTTAGGGAAAGTCTCTACTTTCAATTTAAAACCATAAAACCTTTTTTGTTTTTACATGAGTTACATATATGGATATGAAGAAACAAACTAAGCTAAATTGACATCCATAGTTTCAGATTATTTTAAAAGGAAAAAAAAACAAATCCTTCATATTGTACCTTAGGTTTTAATTCACTAATAATATTCAGATTGTCCCCAATTTATTTTTACATAACTTTTCTAAATAGGGCTATACTTCTTTTTTTTTTTAAAAAAAAGAAGAATATTTCAATATTGCCATGTTTTATACTTCTATTAGTGATGAAAGAGCAAGTTGGGAGATGCTCTGCTTCGGCCCTTTTAACCAACTTCTGGATGTGCTTCTAGAGATTACGAACCCAGTTAAGACTACAGAGTCTTCTGTTGGGGTTGTGCGCTGGTCGGAGAAATCAATTCGTGCAGCTATCCTACCGAGTCATGCAAGCTGAGCACCACCACATAATTTATCTCCGTCATTCAATAGTACCCGCATAGGAGCTGCTGGCGTGAGCAAGGAAGATAACAGGGCAACCGTGAGCTTTATCATCATCGTGTGTGGCTCTGAAAAAGGAAGGGTTCCAATGGAAATCGCGTGAACACAGCTTCAACAGTTGAAGCTCGCTAGAACACCGAGAATACTAATTACTCAATTTCAGCAAGGAAGTTCATTATAAACCAACCAACTAAAATTACATCGCCACCAAGCCTAAGAAATCAGAGATGCCTAACCTTAACAGGCTTCTGTAACAGGGAGATATCCTCGTTGTCATCAGTTTCCACAACCACATATGCTTGCATCTTGTTAGTATTTACGTTTCACTCTTAATTACCTACAAATCCATCCAACTCTATAGAGTTAAGATCTTTTTTTTAAAAATCGGCCTATTCTCAGATTAGAAAGGATTCTCTATGAATTCAGGGTGCTAAATTCACCTGAAAATATTTTAGCAACAGGCCCTGGAGCTATTCCATTTTTTTTTTTTTTTTCAGAACTACTTGCAATTACCTACCTGCTAATTTAAGCATTTATCGACCATAAATTCTTTTCTATAACATTGAGGGAAAAAACAACAAAAACGAACCCAAAACACACGTGTGTTTGTTTTGGACGTTTTATAATCCACAAATATTCCGCTCTTTTACAAAGTTTTCATTTCTCTAACGATCTATTCGTCATCTAACTTCATTTTACCTTAGATCAAGTTACAGACATAAATGGCTTGGTGTTTTTTCTACAAATGCCAGGGAGAAATTTAATTAACGTAGTATTTTGATTTACTTCAGACGTTCCAATATTTCCCCCTCCCAATTCTTGCATCACTCTTGGCTGGTCATGCTTATGAAAGACAGGGGTGGGGGGGTCGGTAGCTCATGACCTGTGGTGGGCAGAACCTAGTAGCTGAAGAATACTCAAAATAATTGATTTCCCCAATAGGCATATTGCTTCTTTTCTGCTCCTAATCAATACTTCTGCATATACTCTCTTTCTCTGATATTTTAACCTACTTTCAACAGATGTTTTTGTCATCCAATTTAACTAAGAATAGAATGCTTCTTTGAACTCCACCTTACTGTCCCCACCCATTAAAGAAGAAACTTCCTGTCCCCTAAACCATTTCTCAACTGGTGCTTTAGTCTTGGAACTGCCTCCTAATTTATACCATATTGCACAAGTGGACTTCCTATTAAAAGTGACTTTCTCAGACTGTAAGACACACAACAAACTCCTCTCCATAATTAGCTTAGTTAACCAAAGTTGTGCAGATTACTAGCCAAGAGTTCAAATCACAGAGAATTAAAATGATTACCAAAGACAATTAATTTTTGTCTCTACCCACGAGAATAAAAATTAATTTCTCCTTTGATCCCTAGGCTGTTCCTCCCAACTAAAGCCACTGGACTAATCGATAATGAACTATCCTTGGGGTAATCAGAAGGGTTAGAAGAATGCCAGCCCTGCTGGCTGGGCAGGCTACCAGCTTACCCACTTGAGAAATCCTTGGAATTGACCCTGGGTGATGTTTGATCTAAGAACCCAGCTGGAACCCTACCTGCATACTTTGTTTAGTTGTAGAAGTAGACCAGGAGAAAATCTGCCAATACACACTGATACAGGAGACAGAGAGACCAGGCTATGATGGGAAGAACTTGATTTAGCACACTTATCAGAGAACAAAACCAGGCTATCCACTCAGATTAATCTTTAATACAACTGATACAGAATCAATCTTAATTAGCCTTATCATAAAGAACAATGCCAAAATTTGTCACCTGTGAAGCATCGGTTTATAGGTGTAGTTTCATTACAATCCAAATAGATTAAATTTTTTTTTTTTCCTACAAAAGAACTGGTGGCTGGTACTATGCTGATGCAGCATGCTTTCGGAAAATAGCTGGATGTTGTTAAACTCACGCAGAGTCTTTACATCAAAAAAGATTTTTTTTTTAATGCCGTGCCAGAATTAAACGTACATACAATTTGCAGAAACAAGTCAACAAATTTCTGCCGCTGTCAGTCTAGGCGAACGACTTGTATGCTTTGATGTCTGAATTAAGTAGAGTGTTTTAAGATAATTAGGCCTGCCTCATTTAGAGTTATGCACACAAAAAAAAAGAGAAAGAAGCACCTGGCTAACTTATCGCACACTTCCTAGACAGCTGAGTGCTGCTTATCACCTCTAAACAAGTTATTATTCAGGCCTACAAAATGTGTTTTAGAAAGAATATACATTTCCATCGCAGATGCTGCATGTTTCTACCTTACCAGCCTGCAGTAACAATTCAGTATAGAGAGACTATCTTTAAACTAGTACATATCTGCATACGCCAGACAGACAACTGTAACTGCTTGAATGCAAAGGACTGAAAAATGAACACAGTATGTTACTAAAAAGCTTTATTACATAATGTTTTCCTGTTTTACACGACACAATTGTATAAAACATGTGTTCTGTATGTCCAATTCCACAGGTGAAATAAATGTATTTTTATATTTATATTTATTTATATATATATATTTATAATATATACAAGAGACTGACCAAGGATGCTTTTTGCTTCATGGCTATATCTATAATATCTTTACAGTATGACATGATCGTGAGACAGCTTACCTTAATAAAACCTATGTGTCTACCCCTATTTGGGAAAGTATGAAACCCTTAGTACTTAGGTGTAGTAATATTTCCACAGTGAAGGGCTAGTATATCCCAAAGCGTCTTGTTTCTGTTTCACCTTTAACAGCAGCTCTGTTCCGTCAAGAACACCTGCACAGAAAACCGGTTAAGAAACAGTTTTAAATAGTCTCTCTCTCTCTCTTTTTTTCTTCTTCTCACTTCTTTAAAGAGGGGGAGCTGGAAAATGAGATGCTCATTGGCTGTCACTGTATTAACAAGTGGCCCCTTTTTTGAAACAACAAAAAAACAAACGAACGTATCTTGAGATGGCAGCCATTCAAGCTTGGAACTCTTTCCTTATAAAACATTAAATAAATACCATCTGGCCTCTGGATCAGGGGATCTAATCTAATATTAACTTACATTTCTTGCACCAAAGTATACCTGAAGGTCAAGAAATTAATGCATTCAGTATCTTTTTTTCCAACTACACAAATCTCAAATTATCACTGTTACTATAATTAATGCACTAATTATTCTATCTTTAGATTGTTTACGGTATTTAACATTTTCGGACAAATGAACAAAAATATTTTCTTTTTGAAAACGTTTCTAAGTAAATACCAAAAAAAAACAAAAAACAAAAACAAACAATTTTTTTAAAAAATCCATATTAATTAACGGTATGTGCGTGTAATGAATCCAGACTTTTTAAAAAAAAATTGCTTTTTATTTAATAATTTTATTAAAAACAAACACACACTAAGTTGAAAATGTAAACACCAATATAAACAAGTTTCTCTCAAGTCCGCATGTGTATTGGTCAACACTTCTGCTCTCTGTTCCACACAACTCTATGAAAAAAACATGCCTCAAACTAATATAAAACACATTCCCTGGACCTTCAGGCATTTTGAAGTGCAAGTGCCAGAATTAAAAACTAGACCCCAAAAAGTTACACCTACAAGAAACACTAATTTAATTCATTAAAGTACAAAACACAACTGAAGTGCAACAAATCTTGTAAAATACGCAGCTGTCACCGACGTTTTGTTTGGAATCAATGATCTGTTTTATGTCAAAGCTTAAAAAAATAATAAAAAAGTAACCTGTTTATTTGTCATGGAACACTAGTCAATCTTTTCCAATATATTTCACAATGTCAGACTGGTAATTTCCCCTTGAGGATAAAGCCTCCCTACCGTTGGTCTAACCAAAAGATTTAGTTCTCAACACAGATGTGATCTTTAATAAAGAAAAACAACAAAACATTGCTGGAAAAAAAGAAACAGGAGAAGAAATTATAATTATAATTCCTTGGAGTTCTTTGAAGTAAAAAGAAGGAGAAAAAACAGTACTGTGTCCAGATCACTCTCTTCAACAGTCCAACTTCATGATATCACGAGGATGGGGCGACAACTGAAGTATCAGTGGTTGGAGATGCAGTTAATAGTAACATAGCAAATATTTCATTTAACAAAAGAAAATTGCGTTTTTTCACATTATGCACGGAGACATGCACATCCCTTTAATCATTTTGAATCCTATTTTCAAAATACTAGTTGTGTACTACATAAACCAAGAACCGAACTCCTGGAAAAACCTATCATCATAGTAAATAAATACAATCCAGCAGCCTTCCAGAAAAAAGATTGTCTTTTTATTCTTTTTTGTTTAAACTGGTCATAACTAAACAATGTAGTAAAGGTTTACTAATATTATTTTTTTAAAAAAAGGAAACTTTCCTAGATCAAATGATTATGTACAGTGCTTGACAATTAGAATTCCTTTTAAAAGGCAACCCACTTGTGATGCATATTGTAGTAGTATTTTTTTTTTATAAAGGAGAGTTGAGTCAGAAACCAGTCCACCCATGGCTGATACCAGATCAACAGTCGCTTTACTAGTGAGCTGAAATGCTACATGAATCTAGAAAACAGAAATTTAGCGGTGATAAAGACACCGAAGTCTAGAGTCTTATCTGAAGCACAAATTAAAGAAGTTAAAACCTGTGAATAGAATGCAGATTTTGCAAGCAAGTTCCCAGCAGTTGCTTAATTTTTTAAAAAATACAAGCATTATAGCAAATATAAATAAAACCAGAATTTTTATTTGCCTAAACATATAACAATATAGAAAAATAATTTCAACTCAGTAAGGAATAAGTTAACACAAACTGATGGTAAATTGGTGAGTTTTGAAAATTAAAATATATGCTTTGTTCTAGCTTTTGTATTCCATAGCTAGTAATGCTAGTTTCTGCCAACAGATTACTATTATATATATATAAAAACACAATCCTCATACTGATTCTTTTAAAAATTAAAAGCTATAACAATTTTCCCACCTAAAAATGACTATTTTGGAGTAACAAATCCGACACATTACTCAAACATTACACAAGTCTACAAAATATTAGGAACATTTTACCAATGATAATACTTGTAAAATTTAACTCAGAACTTTAGAAGTTTCAATGCAAAATGTAACTTATTTCTTAACAGAAAATTCCAAATCGAGGTGACTGCTTAAGATAATCACGCATCCTGACTATGACCTGGCAATGGCTGATGCGCTGCCATCTAACCCTCCTACTTAGAAATACATGAAACATTCATGTTAAAAATACTGTATGTAAAATCTAAGAATTTACTTACTTTAATTTTAAAATCTGCAATTAGACCAAACCAAAAAAAAAAAAGAATTCTAGGATTTTAAAACCTAAGAAAATTGTATAATCAATTCTTTTGAGAAATTTGCTATTAAATGTATTTGAAATTTTATACTTTCTTTAACAGATTAATTGCTCATTTCGAGTCATGAGTCTGATACATCGAGTAATTTCCATAAGTTCAGCAACACTAGCAAATGACTTTCTAACCGTCATTTCAATAAGGCATCAAGTAACTAATTAAAATCATAGTAAAACGTGTTAACAGGGTTAGGGTAGAGTCTAAAGTTTTTATCATGTATTCATTTTATTGACTCTCCACTGTACAGAAAACAGCATGTGGGAGGATTTCTATCACCAACATTTCACTACTCTAATTATAAGTTATCAGTGCTTATCTGTTAAAAATATATTAATTGTGAAGGTGTATACCTAAACTTTTTAGTTTACATTGTGGAGAACCTTGCTACAAATTAAGTTACGTTAAATTAACATCTCCAGGAGCTGGAGGAAAGAGATGGCGCGAATCATTACCAAAAAAAATAATACAAACAAGTTTGAGCAAGAAAGTTGTTTGCAATGCCAGATTCTGCGAATCTAAATAAAACCTTGAAACTATAAAGGTAATCAAGGCTATTTCTTTTTTCTACAAGTTACGAAGAATTACATGGGAAAATTTTATTGATCATATATAGTTAAAGTAATTCAGTTAAATTTCAGATAGATAAAATGTAATTTTTACAGCTAAAAGGGTTATTCAAAAGTCACTTTCTTTTCTGTTCAGCGTTAAACAGTGAAGCTCAGAAGTTCAACATGTCTTGTTGCAGAGTCCATGCAAGCTCTGGGATGAACAGAAGAGGAAATGATCCAGATCATCAGATGCAATTTGTTGACTTAGAAAGGAATAAGAACCATACTCCGCATTGGTTACCCTTTATGGGGTAAAGCCAAATTCCACTGATTGTCATCATCTGGCATAAATGCCATTATTCAAGAGAAATCTACAATGAATCAAGGATCAGCAGCAGCAAGAGGTGCCATGCATAATGGGCTCTTGTCTTTGGACCGTACTCTCTTTTTTTAAAAAAGACGCTGAACAAAGAATTCTATTCAAAAGATATTAGACACATTATTGATGGATGTATGAACAAATTACCATTAGCAGTCAGGCAGAATGGTGTATCACCCACAAGGTTCAGGAGAGGCTAGATCAAACTTCTGCTGATATATGAAGTGGTCAAGCTGCCACATTTTCCAGATCCTGAACTGACTGACTTCTGCATCTGGGGATTTGTTCAAGTTGTGCTGCTCATAACAAGACCGGTGGCCATTACTCATCTGAGAAAAAGAATAGCAGCAATCAAAAGGGATAAGATAACTGTTTGCTGAAAAAACCAGAGACAGGCTACAGAATGAAAATGAACTTTGGTGCAATGGCTTTTCATGTACAAAATTTATACTGTTTTGGACAGTTAAAAATATACAAGGTGACTTCTGAATAATCCTGCACTTCCCAATAGAAAATTAATAAATTACAGAATCTTAATTCAAAGTCCTAGCTCAAATGAACACAAGTCTATGTCTATGCCACTCAAATTATATGTATATATACATATAATTTAACCAAATATCATTTTCGACAAATGTATTTTTATTGGACTCAGACTCATTCTATTTGCAGATTTTACTTGTATCATCTATCTGCAGAATAAAAAATGAGCACAGCTGTATTCTAAGTATTTTAGATTTGTATTTAATATATTCATTTCGCCTTGTTTCCATTGTAATTAATGCTACCTGGACACACGCTGCTTGCATCAGAAGAAATGAGCTATAATTAGTTAAAAAAAAATGAACAACTTACCTGCTTTCAGACCTGGTAGCTTAGTTAAAACCAAAAGCAAGACACATTTTCTTAGAATGGAAAAACACTTACCAGACAGATCTGTTAAAATTAGCCCCCAATTTGGTATTTTATTAATAAGGCACTAATTTCAATTATTATACATGGGTCCTGTCAAAAAAATTTGAAGCAGAAATGATACACAGTTTAACTTAATTTTTAAATCTTTGAAACATTTTACTGCAATATCTACATAATTAGAGCTTTGTAATCAATCAGATATTTAATTTTGGATGCCATTTTATGTTTTAAAAGTTCAGATATTTAATGACTGATGATTATTATTCGCAAAAGAAAAAAAGATGGATGTTATATTTACTACTTTTACTAAGATGAAACAAAGAAAATGAAGTAACAAATGTTTATGGAGTGCATCTTTTATATTCTATGAACCCAACAATGAATCATCAGAACAGATTATATATATATATTAAGCTAAATTAATAACCAGATGTATCTTCCATAAACTTTTAATTTTTTTTTACTTCTGGTTTCTTTAAAAAATGCATATAAGTTAAGCACCATCACAGATCATGCATACCTATCTGTCCATAAAAAAGCTTTAACAAAAATGTTTATAATTGTCTTGACTGAAAGCAATTCACAAGGTACAGAATCAGAACTTGTGAAGTTTCAGACTTTATTCTTGGAGTGGCATAGAATAAACCGTCCTGAAAAAATGGCACTGCATACAACTAACCTACTACTTTTAGATGTCTTGTCAAGGCGGGAAGTCAAATGCTGTGCAAACTCAAAAGTTATGCACTGACGTATGCTAGCATGTACAATGCAACTAAATTCATAATCTTGCTGCTGTTTATTTTTCACAAGTTTATCAGCTTCTGCAAATTCCAGTTAAGAAAGATGAACGGGGGACCTTTTTGTGCTATAAAAGAACAATCTCTAATTCCACTGATTCATCCTCTGAAGCTAAGGTTTTACCTCTAAAATTTCATTAGAACGGTCATCATACCTTTGAAAACTGACCCATTTACACTCATCTATCAGACAGCAGAATGAAATTAAAATTATTTTGGTGATTTTTAGTAAACATTTTTCAGCTCCAGACTCTCACAATGGCAGATCTCATTGCAAAAAGTTCCAACTCTTCCTGCTCCCCCCTACCTACTCCCTTTCTTGGATGCTTTTTCTGTTTATGTATTCATGTCTACTAAGAATATAAGGCATTAAAAAAGAATTTTCTTTTCTTTTTTTTTTTGTTGTTGACCAAAGTGGAGTGAAAGCAATTCAAAAGTCTGGAATCAGAACTGGTGAAACATTTAACAAAAATTTAATTTAGAAAAACCAAACGTGTTTAGTTTTATATTATTTTGCTTTTACTTTGCCATAAAAAGAAAGAAAGAAAAAAAACACGAATGGGAATGGTCAGCAAGTAACAGACAGCTTTACGGCTGACTGATTAAAATTCTGAAGATGATTAATAAATATGAATCTGAAAAAAGATCAAGCAAAATCTGTATAGTAAACTTTGTATATGGAGCTATACATGATCACATTAGGCAAACCATTAGACAAACATTACAGTGATTTAAGTCAAAGCTGTACACACGTCTCATCACACATTCGCATCCATAGTCATGCAAAGTTGCTCAGGATATCAAACCTGAACTTGTTTGTTGCAATCCATATAAATCTTCTGTACACATCCATGAGCATCAATATGCAGACAGACAACATGCCTTGAGTTAGTACCATTGTATGTGAATATTTGCTACAGCTGACCATAATTTGCAAAACTTGCTAAGTCTGTCAGCATCATTAAAAGAGGCGTTGTGAATTGTGAGGTAATCAGAGAAGAAAAGATCCAACATCTCCAATTAGTCATGTTTGAAGGTAAGGAAATTGTACTCCAGCACGTTCACAGCCAAAATCAGACAATTCCACTATGCAATGGAGACACGACATTCTCTCCAGTGATCTTTAAAACTTGCAAACATGCGTACGTTCAGCATCTGTAGTGTGCAACGTCAATTTCACCTTCGTCTCAACATACTGTAGATGATTACCCAGCAAGTTGCTTTACTTGCTCACTTCACATGACAACTGGTTTGCCTGAACCCCCTTTTGAGTAGATCCACATCTAGTCAGAGAATAATGCAGCAGTTACTACAAGCACTCTCGCCATTTTTATCCTTTTTCAGTTGTCCTGAAAGAAAAAAAAAACAAAACACATTAACACAGTATATCTTGAGAACTCCAGCATCGGTTTTGCTAACAATTACATCTCGTCATTAACAATTACATTCAGACCAGATTTATATAAAGTTTAACTAACTTGCTTTCTTTCAGTACTAAATAATAAATGCATGCTTATATCTATATTATTTAAATACAAAAGAGACTGCTTGCTGTAAAGATTCACCAAAGTTCTACAAAAAAAAACAGTTTGAAAGCTTCTAAGTTTACAAGCCGATATCCCCAGCTAGTGCACACACAAAAAAAATAGGTGACGCATGAATTTTGACAGATCAGTTACTGGAAGTTGAGATTAAACTGGTCACAAAGGCTCGCTTAAATGCATTGTACATACAAAGCATATTTAGAGATTCTGACTCTTGAAAGAGTTCTAAAGAAATGCAAGATGACAAGCAGCACAATAGGCTTTAGTTTTTTTTTGTTTTCAAACAGCAAATTGCCAAACACTTTCGGCAGTTCCTCTAACGCAGATCAGAAAAGCGGGAGCAGTCATCTAACAAAAAAAACTAACTAATACTCCACTCTTTTGCTTGTAGATGTTCTATAAACCAGGTTCCCCCATATTAAATTAAACACTTGATTTTTCAATTAATATTAGTGACAAATCAAACCACAAACCACAAATTAGGAAACACCCCATTAGGAACAATTAGACACAGCCCAACGGTTTTCCCATACTATAACCATATCAATAAATACATTTAGAAAAAGCAAACCAAATTTATACAAACTCACCAAATTAAGGATATGAAATTAAACACATTCCAGTTTTCCTTACAAATAAATAGCTTTCACATTTGTGTTTGACATCCCAATATAAGCTGGGAGGCAAAAAATATGAGAACTTCTTTGTAAGCAGACAGATTATAGTTAGCAAGTACATAAGATTTGTTAGCTATATGAGAAAACTTGGAAATAAGAAGTGGAATGTGAGAGGTTTGACATACTAATAAATCTCATACCTACTTCTAAAATTTAAAGGCTTGCCTTCATTTTAAGCTAAGGAAATAGCATTCAGTTTCAAAATATTTACAGATAAATGCAATTTTAGAATAAAGCACAAGCATTCAACCAATGAGAACTAGACATAAGCAATAATCACTAATGATACCAGACCAGACTAATGAGACACGTACCTTGATTATTAGGCTCTGGCAAATTTTCTCTTGCAACTAAATGCATCACAGTTGTTTTTCCAAGTGGTAACTGAAGTGCTGATAGATATTAAAAAATAATAATAATTATTAAGAATGTATTACATGTCAAATAATATGGATGCATCTTTTTCACATTTTGTAAACTTCTTCATAAGATAATCCAAAGGTGTCAAGTTCTGCATATGACTTGACAAAATGTGATGATAATTAAGCTTTAAAAAATGCAGATAATTACATAAAAGAGGAATACTTGTCGCTATAAAACATTTTGTTTTATAAAGCAAAAATCCATGAAGAATTAGATTTTAACTTCAGGTAAATTGTACACATTGCATATGGGTTACCTCTTTATACAACATACAGATATCATCAAGTATGATAGGTAGAGCAATAGTTTTCTAGTTTGCAGAAATTACCATGATTTGCCTGCACAGGAAAACGTTACTGAATTGTCCTTCTCCTCCCATCGTTTTTAATATTTACTGATAAGGTAGCAGAAACCTCCAACTGGCTGGGTAAGATTATGGCGATTCTACTTCAGCCAGGTTTCATTTAAATGTCCCTGATACATTAGAATTTTCTGATACTTTTCTCTTTCATTACTAATAAACATCTAATAGTGTGATACTATACAGGTAGTTTAGATTACATTTAATTTAACTACATGCTGTATTGAAACACATTCAAAAATTCCAAAAAAAAAAAAAAAAAACTTTTATCAATCATAACCATGCTTGGAAAACATCTACGTTATTATTAAAAGTAAATGAGTCCTGAGATTATAAACCAAGTGGCAAATTCCACGGATATTTCTGTTGTGTTCATGGAGCCATATACAAATATTCAAACAGATTTATGCAAGCACAAATGATGAATTGCCCAGTACTTAGAATATGAAACCTAAGTTTCCTTAATGTTATTTGACTGCATTACACATGGAATATATAAATAGATAGAAAGGAATTCTTTTTAAAGAAACTTAATTGTACAGAAAGTTTAAAATGAGATAAATTTCAGTAGTGGTACATATGACACTGCTGTAGAAAGCTCCTCTTATAACACTTAAAATAACATGAATTTTGTTTTTCATTTCTGCAAGCAAAAATAATAATAAAGTTTATTTTACCTCCTAATGTGACATTCCCATGAAGAAACCGACCTTGGTATATTAACCTTAAAATATTTGTTGTTGGCAATTGTTCATCTGCCCAATCTTAAAAAATAATTTTAAAAAAAGCAAAAAAAAATTAAGAATTAAGAGTAACGGTAAATATTGTGATGCTTAATCAATTAAAAAATTCATAATGTATATTATATACATAAGTAGAAAAAAATAAGTTCTACACAAATTATCTGAATTAGAAATATTTATATAAATTCTACATAACCTGTTATTATGGTTGTAATCAAAATAAATGACCGAGTCTAAGCTATTAATAAATAATAAATAAGTAAACTAATAATAAGCTTCCAATATAATGATTAATGGAAGCACTCAAATAAAGCAAGTTAAATATAGCTGACATTTTGACATCAAATTTTGAGAGGAAAAAAGCCATCATCAAAGCCTGTATTTATAATTAAGGTAGTTTGGAGCTCAAATATACTGATCACAACCTTTTTGGGATATTGGAGTTTGCCATCATATTTTAATTCCTCTTGTAAAGAAGCCAGAAATTCTAGCAAACAATGCATTCCTTAAACATATTAGCCCATGGATTTCATTACAACATATTAAGAAAAACTGCCACATTATCTGTGCATGCTTGAAATGATATATTGATCAAACCCATCTAGTATTGCTTGCCACTGTTTGGTTAAGGCCCTATGGTGTAGGTGTGGAAGATGATTTAAGAGATGCTAGATAGGTGAAAGATCTGCATATATGCCTGGCCAGTACACCACAGGTGGTTTCTTATGGTATGGATAGGAAACCTCTGACTACCAGAGCCATTCTTCTGATCGAAGCCATCAGTCTGGCAGTAGTATGTATACGTACAGTTGGCTGCTGAATGATTCTACAAAGTTGGTTTTCAGCAACACTGACCTGCCTAGAACAGTTTTGCAACTGATTTACTAGGAGTCGTCTCTGTGGACTACCGATGCCAGCACATTTTTATTGCCCATAAACAGTTTTCATGTGATTTTTTTTAAAGACCAGAAACTGTTAACTGTGATATGAAAGCATACTTCTGTTTCTCATGAGATTTAATACATCAGCTTTTAAACCAAGGAGTTGACAACACCTGAAGAATTTCCTATGTTCTGATCACTTGTAACAAATTGCACCCCAAACTCCAATATTCCTAGATCTTTTATTGCCAGCACATGATAAAAACTGTAAACAAAATAGCTAATGATCCGATAACATTTTAAAGACAAGCCTAATCTCATCAATTCGATATATTATTGAAGTACTTGATATTGAAAACACAAGTGGACGAAAATAATTAAATAAATTCCAATTATTATTTTAGATTTAAAAAAAGAAAATGCCCATACTCACTCACCCTCAGGCCAGTTATTATACACAAATTCTGTAATATCAGCAGCAGATTCATTAGGAGAAAATATAAATTCTTTGGTTTTTCCACTCACCAGTATTAGTCGTATATTAATCTGAAACAGTATGCACTCATTTAAAAAAAGCATTTCCAAATATCTTTAAAAAAGGAGGAAAACTATAAGACAATGATTGTGTGAAGGAAACTTTTTCTTTAGTTTGTTGGCTCTTTGGTTTTTTAAGCGGTCACATCTTTAAAAATTATAACTGTCTTTATTCTACGACTATAAAGCAATCTATCTTTTATGTTTGAAATTTAAAAAGTTTCCGTAAGGTGCAAAAACTGATTGATTTCTTTTCAAGATTACATACAAATTGACTCGGACAAGTCTGATTGTTGCAGTATTCATAAGGTGAACCAATTTATCCCCATTTCACCACCCCCTCAGATTTTAATAAAACACCTATTAAAGGTGCACCGAGCAATACTCTAACTCATGCTGGTTCCAAACATACAGGTTTGCAACCATATGGTAGCCAGGTTGGAAAAAATGGTGATTTTGTTATGTGCACAGAATAAAGCAATGTTTGTTTGATCAGTGGCTGTAGTTGTTTCCAAGAAACTTCTGTTGCCAGAAGAATTTTTATGTAGAATCTAAAAATCATGTCAGAAAAAAACCTTTTGACTTATTTTTCTTCGTCACAAATTAGACAAAGCGGACATTTGATCAAGTCACACATTGCACGAAACCACATTTGAAGCTTAATGGTTACTAAAAGTGAACTCTTGTGAAGTGTAGTAACTGGAATAAAACCAGAATGCAGAGTATAATCAACCATCTACAGAGTTGTCTTTACTGAACATGCAAGCCAAAAAGTGGCCTAACTTTAGAAGCAAAGACCACGATGTAGTTCGGTGATTAGATTATAAGCTACATATATAAAATATCCATATCATGAGGTGTAAGAATCATTGGAAACCCAACCATCTATGCTAATGCTTGTGTTCACGCACATATTTTGAAATCATATATGAGCACGTGAATGCATTAAGAATATCATGTAAACATCACCAGACAACCGGATACATTATACTGTCTACAAGGTTGTATAGGGTAGGAATATTGCACAAAATATGATGCTCTGGTGCCAACACTCAAGTCTTCTGGATGGCCTGTGAAACATTTTATCTGAGCTATGAGGATACATCAACTGAAGAGATATCTATTCTTTTTTTTTTCTAATGAAGCTTTGCCACCATCCTATCTACCAGTCCCCTTCATGCATACAACATACTGCCCTGACTGCAACCTTAAATCTTTTGTATCCAAATCTATGAAAAAGCAACATCTGCTTGAAATGATATGCTATCCTTTTATATCTGGCTGACTTGATTTGATTTTTATTTATTGGCACAAAATGCTTCTACTAGGAATGGCTTGACTGCATTTACATCTTCATTCCAGAGAAACAAGAACATTCCTTAAAATGTCTCTTGTAGTAGAGCTCAGACAACCATTGGCTATTAGGAGTTGGCCCTCTGTAACTCTAGGCTTTTGAACACTTTATTGTACCCTTTCCCTACTCCACCACATGAGGATTTACCATGGCTAGTAGCAAAAAAAAAATTTTTTTAAATACCATTTTGCTCTAATGACACCAAATTCATGAAATTCTTTCTTGTAAATTTGTTGTATTGTGCTGCTGAACCACCAATAAAGTAGTGCGTTTGATTTCTCTAAGAATAGTTTTTAAGCATGTGACTACCCTCTGCAAAATGGCATTCAATTACAGTACGAAGTACCAGGCAGTCTCTTATGTTCAACCGATCTGCTTTTAGTATTGTAGCGCACATTTGCTTGGTAGCTGTTGTTCCAGAAAAATTCTGCAGCATCTTGAACAATAAATTAGTAGTTTCTCCACAGAATCCATTATACTATTGGCTTTTGTAACCTGAAAAAGTCTTGTAGCAACCATTGGTTCTGAATGATAAAATAAATTGATTTTTTTCTTTTATTGCTGCTGTTGTCATCTACAAAGATACTTTAATACTTTATATGATAGCATGAATGTGTATTATTGCATTATACATAATGGCCATCTGATCCTGATAGAATAAGGTGATATGATGATTCCAAAATACATGCATAAACACAAATAGCAGCATACATTGTTGGATAGCTTTAAAGCAAGATTGTAAAATGTTTCAGTGATTCTTAAACGTCAGGATACAGACATTTCAAATACAGTAGGTACCACAATTATGAGTCTACCCATGTTTCCCTTAATGACACTCTTTATAATTTAGGTAAGATTATTAATGTTTTGGTCACTAATATGATTTATATCATAAATCCAAAGTAATTATTTAAGCAACACAATGATCATATTTGTTCTTTTAAAATTCTAACAGAGATAATCATGAGAAAAAAAAAGACCTTTGTCCTCAATTAAAAAGTTTGACAAGGCTAAATATTAATTTCAAAGCAAAAAGGTCTGTCCAAGAGGTAAGATGCATCTGAACTCTTTCCAAGTGAACACTATGAAAAAACATTAAAAAGATACCAAGATCTGGCAGTTTTAGATACCCTGCTAAGAGGTAGAACAAGAATGATGAATAATTCTGAAGATCAATGTATCCATCTAACTTGTTTGCATAACAGAAAGAAAAATGCAACTCAGATCATGAATGAGGTGAACTTAAAGCTACTTCAACAAAACTACCATTAGGAGGCAGCCAGCTCAAGAAGAGCTCAATGGAAGAGTTGCTTTAACAAAAGTGTTATTAAGAAGCAGAATATTTAGAAAAGTCTTCAAAGGACAAAAAAAAGTTTTAATTTTACAAATGAAGAATGGAAAGTCCTCTTTACAGGTGAGTTTGAGGAATAAATGTTTGATACACATTAGAGGCAGTATGCAAGACATAGTAAGTCTGATGAAAATTATTAAATCACAGTCTAATACATTCAATAAAGTATGAAGGTGGCACCATCTTGCTATGGGTCTATTTCACTTGGTCAGGAGTTGGTGATATTATAAAGCATAATGGAATAATGAAGAGAAATATCACTATTCCTATTTATCATGCCACACCCAGTGATCATGTTTGGTAGGTAATAGAAAATTAAAGACTGACCCCATCAAAACCATAATCCAACCAAAAACCTATGGGTGAGGAAAAATGTGTACCAATATCATTAAAGCATCTCTGGAAAGTACATAGAAATAATGGAATAATATCATTGAGGAAATGATAAAGAAATTAATTAAATCAATGCCTCAGAGATCAGATGCAGTTCTGAAGGCTCAAGAAAAGCATACTAAATAGCTATGACTCAACCTATTTTTGCATTGATAGTTGATTATTTTGGTTCTAAATAAACCTTTCTGCTTCTTGTTTATCATTAATAATCCTACCTAAATGATATAAATTATAAAGAGAGTTATTAAAGAAATAATAACTGGACTTATAACCATGGCATCTACTGTATGTTTACAAATATTTATTCACAGAGCCACAAGGTCATTTTTTGCCTCTGAAAAGTTGGGATAATCTTGCTGAACATGCAACCAATGAGTCTTCATAAATAACTCTGCAGAAGGTAATGGTACAATACTTTCACTCTATTCTATACCATGATAACAGACAGTTACCATGTTCACAAGTGTCGAATTTAATAGCCACTAAGCTCTAAGTAGGCTTCATGCACTGTGCAACATAGTCAAATATCCACTTTAGGCCTAAATTGTGATAATAATAATAATAAGTCAGACATTTTTTGATATAATTTTTGGAATCTACATAAAAGGTTCTCCTAAGAACTCAAGTTTCATAGCAACAGCTGTCTTGTGTTTGTAGCCACTGATCAGTGAGTTTGGGGCTACAACTTGCCAAACCTTTGGGAGCCCAATGCACCTTTAGTAGAAGTTTCATCAAAGTATGAGTGGATGAGTTGTGGAACATCTAATTTGATGCAGAATGATCCTATGGCAATTTTCATTCTTGTAAAAATAATTAAATGTTTTCATCTTATGTTTAATAAAAACCATCGGGTGAATCTCTCAATCAAACAGAAGCATAATCAGCTGACTGAGATTTGTACTGTAAGTACTTTTCAAAGAGTAAATATTGAAATAATAAATTACGAAAAGTTTACCTATCTGAAATGCAGACTTTCATTGTAATCATAAAATTGAGGTGTAGTGAATATTGTAGTACTGATAAAATTGTAAAAATCTACTAAATATACTTATATGGTACAAGAAACAATTTCCTTACAAACAAAAAAAACAAAAAAACAACAACAACAACTTGGAATTTGATACATTTAAAAACAAACAAAACAAATGACCTAAAAGCAGGTTACATTTTAATTTATTTGTCATCAAAAAATGTCACCTGACAAAAGTTTTTTCAAACAATGAATTTGGTCTAGATCTAAATCATTCAATTTACAGAATAAAAAAGATCTTACATGCTGTAAATTAATATTATTTGGGTAATTAAAAAAACTTTTCCACAAAGAATAGTTGAAAAACAACAGGTAAATCTTTTAAGAAATTGTTTCTAATATGGAATATCTGCTGAAGATCAAAAAGCAGGTGGTTGGCTCGATTTGCCACATCTCCCTGGCATTGTTTCTTCTCTTCACCAGTAAGTCAGATGGCCCTGCCAAACTTGAAAGTGCTGCACCCCTCATAGCAGTAGGCTTTCTCACCAGGATTAGTCTCAAATGTAGAGAAGATATCACCATTGTTGAGACTGGTGGTGTATGACACAACAGAAGCAACCAGCTTGTAGAGCTCTTTACAAATCTCTTTAGTAGCCATAGGTGAACAACAATTTGATTTTAATCCCCCAAACTGCCAACCAGCAAAGTGCACAATTTTTGAGTTATAATTCAGACAAGTGTCAGAGGTTCAATTTGTCTCAGAGACAAATCACTTTTAAGAGTCAATTTTGGCATTTGGCGAAAACAGATCATCAGTCATGTCATTATAGCGAATCAGGGTGGTGGATGAAAATTTCCAAGTTCTGTCACTCCCAAAAAACATGTAAAAATCTCAATGAATAGGAATAACTAACTTCCTGTTGATAACAAAAGTCAGCAAACTTTAGAACTGAATAGTTCTTCACAATATCAAGAAAGAGAAGATGAATAAAGCACGTGGTTGCAGAATTCTTGCACAGAAAGTCTTATTCCTACTGTAGCTTAAGGGCAATGTATGTTCTCATTAAAAATTAATGTGGTCATTTCTTAAAAACTGCTACAATAATATAACCAGACATTTCACATACCTTTCTTGTACTAATAACAATCTTAAAAATTGTATGAAATTATCTGTTAACTGCTTATATCACAAATCAATCTGCTCATTTAAAATTCCAACCTCACTGAGCTGGAATTTACCTTATGATAATTTCAGTTAAAATAAAGTATTCATTTTAATCTTTGTAAGTTCTGACAATTATCTACAGCGAAATGCTATAAGATCACTATTATAGAGTGAGTGCAGTGATATGAATAAATGAATAAAACAAATAAAAAATGCTCAAATGAAAGAACTAATACAATTATTCTGATGCTGAATTTTTAATGTTTTTTTTTTTAAATGATTTTTGATAACCATCTTTTAAGAGATCAAATTCTGAAATTTTACTTATTAGTTTGTGTGACCAGAGTCAAGACCTAAATATTCTGCTAGTAGGCAGGAAACCAAATGAACTGTATCTAATACCTGTTTACTTAATTTAAAAAGCTGTTTTCATTTTTAGCGCACAGACACACTTTACCAGTCCTTTAAAAAGACTTTCCAATGCTCCACTTTTTAATGTGTACCTTGTTCTGTAGAAACTGCAAGATTCACTTCCAAAATAACAGATGCAGACAAAGCTACAGTCATGATGGTTACATAATTGACACCATCAATTAAACTTACTCATGAGCTATGACTGGCTGGTCCTGTGAGTAAAAGGGAAAAAAGAAACACAAAAACAAAGCAAACTCAAAATTACAAAATATACCAGGAATGGTCATTACATCATAGAGTTCATATTCAACCTAATAATAATCATAATGGAGCAGCTTGAGGAAACAGCAGACACACATCTTTATACTAACCTCGTTTCTTGGGCAACAGTGATAACAAACTTATAAGAAGGTCACTGTGTCTTTGTGTTTGTATTCATGTGATTACTCTACTAATAGTATATATATATATATATATATATATATACTGTGTCTTTGTGTTTGTATTCATAAATATATATATATATATATATATATACTGTGTCTTTGTGTTTGTATTCATGTGATTACTCTACTAATAGTATATATATATATACTGTGTCTTTGTGTTTGTATTCATAAATATGTTATTACTCTACTAATAGTATTATATATATATATATATATACTGTGTCTTTGTGTTTGTATTCATAAATATATATATATATATATATATATATACTGTGTCTTTGTGTTTGTATTCATGTGATTACTCTACTAATAGTATATATATATATACTGTGTCTTTGTGTTTGTATTCATAAATATGTTATTACTCTACTAATAGTATATATATATATATATACTGTGTCTTTGTGTTTGTATTCATATGTTATTACTCTACTAATATATATATATATATAGTGTCTTTGTGTTTGTATTCATATGTTATTACTCTACTAATAGTATATATATATATACTGTGTCTTTGTGTTTGTATTCATAAATATGTGATTACTCTACTAATATATATAAAGAGAGAAGGGGGTGGAGGAGGAAGAGAGAGATCATGCACTGCTATTAATTAAACATTCGTATTTATCAGGTACTTCATTGTCAATAATTCACGTGTAATCTTTAATAAAACAGGAAGTTTCAAAACACACACATATATGGGATTAAAACGGACACGGAGACCTTCTCTCACCTTTTCTTTATGTAAAAATGCCACGCCCTCAACTAGGAAAAAAAAAACAACAACAACAAAAACACAGACGTCGGCCTACAAGATTTCCTGTTGCTTTAAAAAAAAAAAGAAGAAGTCGGAACAAAAGAAAGCAGCAGTCGGCTATTATCTGTGAATGTCCAGAATTAGCCGGGTTCTCGAGGCAGAGCAACAATTCGCAGCGCCCAGCTACACTTCATTCACAGACTCCGATCAATCGACGACGACGACGACGACGTGACAGGGGGATATATAGGTTAGCACCGGGCCGGCCGTCCTCGAATGTGAAAGCCTGCGCCCACACCTCGGCAGGGAACTTCAAAGAAACAAAGCAACAGCTGCATATCTCTCTCTCTCTCCCCACCGATCGAGTAGCGAAGAAGTCGAGTTCGGTCCGGGACTCGGCCAGGTCGGGTGTTGTGATCAATCATAAACCAATTACCGGTCGGAGGAAAGCGGTAGTGGCGGGCGGCGAGAGACCCTTAGGAAGAGAAAGCCCCCCCCCATCCCCCGCCGGCCGGGGGGGTCCTGGCCTTACCTTATCGTTAGGGATGGGGCCCTTCGTTCCCATTTGCTTGGCTTCTCGTTTCCGCTGGCTGGCAAACAAACAGGGCTCCTCCGTCGGCTTTCACTCCAGATCTTCTTCTTCCCACTCAGCAGAGTCGAGCTTCCCAGGCGGAGTTCCGGCAGAGAATCGACCTCATCGACGAGCCTCGTCGCTGATCCGTGTTCCGAAAGTACAATCCTCCTCCCAAATGACATCCGCAGCCGGCATTTAACCGCTAGATCATTCGGAAAGCAATCCGGACGCAGAAACAAACCAGTAGACTCCAGTGGTTAACTTGATCGCCCCGAATATGATGGCGTCTTCTACTCCTCGCCGCGCGCAGCATTGTGGGTAGCCGATAGTGGCAGGGGGGGGAGAACCAAAAAAAAAAAAAAAAACAACAACAAAAAAATAAAAATAGCGCACGTCTCTGTGCGGATCAATTCCTCCGAACGGCTCGAAGTCCCAGGAGCGCTTTGGTTCCGAGGTTACAGGGAAAAAAAAAAAAAAAATTAATGTCGTTTCGTTGCCCCGCACGACGAAATAACTCCTCCGCTCCCTCCAAGCCCCGCCGGAAGTAAAGCCGGTAAAATTAGGCAAAAATGGGTAAATGAACGAGAAGAAACTGCGTTCCACGCAGCGCGGATCCGCGTTTCATTTCGTTCTCGGAGAAGAAATTTCGGGTGAAGAGAAAAAAAAAACAACAAAAAAAAACACACACACACACACACACAAGAAGTAGTCTCTACACCAAAGCGCTTTCGTAGTTCTCGGGCCGGTTCTGAGGGATCGGAGCTTTTACCCACGTCATGGACCTTCGTCCTCTCTCCCGCCAGTCCCCCTCCTCTTCCTCCGCCGTAGTAGGCTTTTGGCACTTCCATGGCACCTTATCGTAAGCCGTTTACCTCGCCCGCCGGACATCTTCTGAAGCTCAGGGAAAAGGTAGGCTATCTTTCGGTTTGCTCGGCGATTAGGGCGGCGAACGCTGTCCCCCTCCGATACCCGCCGTGTGTACAGTATCCCAGTCATCGTCGTCGTCGTCGTCATGGCCTCCTCTCCCCCCCCCCGAAATGTTGTGATCTCGGCGGGAGTTATTCCCAACTCCAGTCACAATTCTACTACTGACCCCCCCCCCAAACCGGGAACCCTAACCCTTTCCCGGGCGAATACTGACTGGAATCCTTGCCCGCGACAGAGACGGGATTCCAACTTTTAAAGGGACGCCGCCACCATCGGTAGTGATGTTTTGTAAGGTCTCCTTCCTCTCTCTCTCCCCCTCCCCTTTATTGAAGTATTATTCCACAAATAATAATTCGGGTAATATTCGCATTGCCATATGTGATGTTGTAACGCGAGTGTTGGTGGATGCAGACGTGTGTGTGTGTGTAAAACAGCTGTTATTTCCATTTTAAATCGCCCAGCCTGATCCGTCCATACGATTCACTTGGACACTAATGGAAACCTCTCCCCCCCCCCCAAAAAGGGGGGGGGGGCTGTTTCTAAATGTTTATCCAGAATACTAGACATACCCCAACGGTCTGTCGCAATGTAGGCGAATCAAAGCGAAGACAGTCATAAGACCAAAAAAGTAGGAAAATCTTTTGAGTAATTGCCAGATTTAGCAGTGATCCCCATTTTCTCTTTAATAACTGTGACAATAATAGCAAACCCACCAAGAAAAACAATCTGTTTCTGTGTCATACCAAAAGAAAAACTGTTAAAATAATTTTGATTTGTGCATTACATTATTGGCATAACCACCACCCAGTCAGTAGTTTATGCTACTGACATCCCCCAAGCCAACTTCTGTAGTTATTGCTTATCTATATGTATGGACAATGTGTATAAGCATGACTATTTATACTCCTGCAAAAATGATCTTGATAGGTATATTCTGCTGCATTAATAATATAAATGATGTGCAGTTAGCTATAACCATTAACCTTTATTTGCATGTGCTTAATGGGGCAGTCATGGGCAAAAATTGTGGTAATGTGGTTGGGGTAATAGGATGAGGCCAAAAAATGTGCAAAGCACATGTAAGCTATGTCTGGTTAGATCATTTTGCATGTGCAGATGGGAGGTATGAAAAATGAATAAGTTACTACATCGAGACTGATAGGAAACAGTGAAACCGGGCTGTAGGACTCCTTGTGGCAAGTAGTGAATTGATCTCTGTAGTAGCCTGTTTGGTCACTGTCAAATGTGAGACTATCCACAACTCTCAAAGATGGAGACAGAATTATGGTACTGCCAAAGATAGGCAGCCAAGATTTACAATCTCTGTACAGGAGCATTACATGAAAGCTCTTGTTTGATAGTTTACTAACTGCATCACTACAGGAACATTGTGACATCAGAGCTGACAACATCTGAAGACATTTACATGTCGGCACATGCCATGGTAATCTGCACCTTAGTCCTTGTTGTAAGACAAACACTGCCAAACCTGTTCTTGCAGTGGGCCAGTCAGCATGGGGGTGTTATGATGTTCTCCATTCTAGAGTCTTGTTGCAGTGACAGGATAGCCAAGGTAAATTTTGCAAAAGATATAAGAAAGTAGAATACCAACCACTGCATCCAGTAGAAGTAGTGATCATAGTGTGGGTATGTGCATATTTAACCACCTGAAACTCTGAAATGATATTTTGAAATTTCTTTAGCAGAGGCTCTGATGTTCACACAAGTATTACTCTTGATTAGTGGTAGAAATGGAAAAAAAATTACTCATGGAAAAATATTTTCAAGAGTCACTAATTGACCCCTAGTTGACTTGATCAGTGAGGGAGGGAATGGTTTCAAATGGAAAAATCTATACTACTGTCCCTACTTGATCTAGATAATTTATAACTTTAAAAAATATATCTATAATGAAATTCAACTTAATTAGCTAAATATAATAAATTAAGCTCCAACTTGTACAAAAAAGGATCTTTCAATGAGAATTCTTTTAAGCTATAATTATTTTACTCCTGAAATGGTGTTCTGGTGCATTCTGGTCCATTTCCACCAAAACTATTGCTGCAGTGAAATTTTATTAGCTGTGAGTTTAACAATTAAAAAAAAAACAAAAAACCCCAGATTTTTATTTAAATTAGATGGTACACCGTCATTTGTCAACAAGCAACTTACTGATATCTCATCATCACACACTCAGTATATTTTAGTTTTTCAAATTTAGTTATGCACGTGTATCAAGTACATGTGGTTTCAATTTGGTCATTGCATTTCTGGAGTTGCTCGCTCGTGCTTCTTGAATTAATGAGTTTATTTTAAGAATTCTGGCAAGCCTTTTCACTTTTGGCTTCAAGAGATCACCAGAAAAGGCAGTGCCTGATTCATCAACTTTTGGTACTGTTCCTACTAAGAAAAACTATGGACAAAATGACAGTCAAGCACAATTTTTGAGTGTAGAAGGTGTTGGAATTTCAGGGGTTTACATGTGATGATGACAATACATTTCAGCAAAAATGAAAATAGTAAATGCATTTTGTGTGGATTCATATTTTCAAGAATTTGCTGCAGTGTTGTATTTTGTACACCAATGCATGCAAGGAAGACAACCTTGGTGAGGTAGTGTAATTCTGTGGTTGTCTACTAGGAAGCACTGCCATCTCTGCTTTGCATGGGCTTTGGCAGTTCCAACTTTGCCAAAGAGATCCCTACTAGAGCTCTTCATTTATTTTAGATGGAGGAAATTGGAGTCCTGAAGAAAAATGCTAATGCCAGGGAGATGTGCCAAGTTGAGCTGCTTCTGACTGGGATTCAGACTTTGCCCATCAACCTTAGCAGTCCATTAGTTGACAACTGGATCACTGTGTGGCTTGTAAAAGCCTATGAGTGGCACTTGTTTCGCTTGGTGGATTCAGAACCCTACGTGGAGTGCTCTCTCTATTCTTTCACCAAACCATAACATTAGCTCCTAGCTCTGATGAGAAGCCCCTTGGATAAAGGCAGACTTCTCAACCTCAAGAAAAAACTTTGAATTGCTTACACAGTGGTATCAGCACTTCCATCAACTGCTGCAACATTAGCCCCCAAAACTATTTTTGATTGCTCACCTATGATAGTATTCAAATAGAGTATTGGGAGATGTAGTGTCTACTGATTCATCCACCATCAGTTCAATAAATCAAATGGAAGACATGGCATCAAGTTGATCCTGAGCAGCTTCGCTAAGTGTATCATCGTCATCTGGAAATTTCTCTGGGATTGATATGCCCTGCCAGCTGTCTTCAAGGCCTCTCAACCATGTTTCTCCTACATTACACAAAAAGACATGGAATGGAAAAGTTAGTGTGTGGCAAATTTTGGGCTGACATTTGTTGAAATACATCAGGCAAGAAAGTCAGATAACAGGAAAATAAGTTGTAGATCTATGAATGATTTACATTGAATACAGTAAGTTATGAACAAATCATCAGTGTAAAAATAGAAAATTTAATTAATAATGTTCTGTCTTTTCTTGCAAAACAAGTATAATTCTATTTATTTTATTTTTATGATTATATTTTCTGTATTTGCAAACTTTAAAAAAAAAAAGTAAAGTTCCCACGCTTGATGTAGCAGCATAATCATGTTAACAAACGTTCTGTGGCAGGCATGTTTCTGAATTTAGATTATAAAATGTATTATCTGCCATTTATCAGAAAATGAGATGGAAATTGATTTAGCAAACCAGGTAGTGTGAAAGCAAACCTATTTATTTCAGTATTTCTTTATGATAATTAGAGATGGTTGTGACACAATATACATGCAGAATTAATGGGCTTAAAAAGCTGAACCAAATAGATTCACTGTAACTAAAACTATATCATGTATCAGAATAATTAAGTATAAAACCTTTTTTTAAAAGTTAAAACCACCACCTGTGGTGTACAGTATGTCAAAACTTCACATTAGGAATATCTTCCTTGATCATGAATGTGGTAGGGACTGTTGAAACACCGAGGCCAGGTTTTGCCTTTTCTTTCTGCAATGATGGCTGCTGTGGTAGTGTTCCTTCAGTGAGGATTCACGAGTCAATGACAGTTACTTGCTTTGGCACATTGTTAGGGGCTCTTTGAACTGCAGAATGATGCATTAATTTTTTAGCAGGGTCAACTGGACTGTGCTAAATAAAATTTAATTATGCAAGAGTATTTATTCTCTGTTGGAGATGTTAAAATCCCACTGGTTGAACAAACTCATGGATTCTTGTCAATACAAAAAACTTTTTGAAAAAGAGTTTGGGATCTTTATTCTTGGAAAAAGGGAGGGTTTGTTTTAACAGTGAAGAGTCTGGTATGTTTGGTGGTGGAGTGTCATCATTGAGAAGTAGTAGTAACTAGTAATTCAAGGGCACAGTAGTAACCTGCCAACATCCCAGGTTCTCAGCAACGTGGAGTGGGGCAAGGTAAGCCATGTCACTTAAACCATCTTTTGACATACCTGTTGCAGATTGCCAGCCTATTCATTGGACCTGAATCTCATTGGATATCTTTAGGACAACTCGGCTTGGCCATGATACTAGTTCAGTTTGCAGAACCCGATTTGGAACAGTTTCCTCCAAGATCGTTGTTTTTACTCTTTGGATGCCTAGTGCTGGTTTTCAAATGTGATTGTTTGCTTTTCAATGCCAACTTGTGTACAACATGAAATTAATACAGATTTGAAGTGCTGGTAATTCTTTAATTAAAAATAAGGTGTGTTTTTTTTGTAAGCAGGAGAGTACATAAATTCAGAATATTTTGTGAGCACCTAATAAAGACGCTGGCAGTCTTGTCTTCTACAAGGTAGGAAACTACGCCATTTGTGAGCAGTTACTCTTTATAACATTAGCAATGAAGCAAAATAGTCAAAATATTAAAACCTGTCCATTGATGGAGCTTTTACTTTAGTGGAATGGTCTGTTCGAATAATATCTGCTGAATTTATTCAAAGAAAAAATGCTAATGGTGTTTTCTTAAGTCTTGTGTGTAATGGCATGTAGCTTAGTTAAAATTCATTCCAGATTAATAATATTAAGTTGAAATTACACAAAACATTTGATATTTTATGTTATGCTAGCAAAAGTAACTGTCTTGATGTATCGTTTTTGCGTTATATCTTAAGGAATGAGTAATTGACTTTTGTGTTGAATATTTATATTTATTTGCAACATTTCAATTTTGTAATTGAAGATTTCTTCTTTTAGCATAATTTGTAAGAAGTAAAAATTCAGGAGCTGAATAAATAAATGCAGTGCTAATGAATTATTCAACCTTTTTTTTGTTTGTTTTTTTTGGTTTAGCCAAAAACTAACACATTTCCAGGAGAGGAATATGAAAGTGAATAATCAAAAATTAAGATATTTCCTTTTAGTAGTTTTCCATTAACTAACAATGTTTGTTAGTCAACCTTGAAACCAATTTAATCTTCTTTTTTTTTTTATGAGGCCCAGACTTTGGTTCTATCACTAAATTCTGATCACTATTTTGAAGAGTAAGTAAATACTTTGCTTCAAATATAAATTTGTTATAAAAATTGCTTTTAACCATTTTAATACCAACTTAGGTGCATTTGCACCCCAGTACCCTTCACATCTGTATTACTTGGCACAGACACACAATACCGTTCTCATTAATGGGACCTTTTGTAACAACAAATGCATATATTGCTCCAACCTCATAGTTCACATCAGCTTATTTGACTAAATTTGCAGCCAGTTCAACATTAGACTGCAATGCAAGTATCAGGTGGTACAAATAAGGCACAAATTGATGTGCTATACAGAGGGTTACTACAGATAGCTTTCTTTGGGTAATGTTATTTTCCAATACATTCTAGCTTTAAGCAAATACTAGTTTTCTAAGAATCATCTAATTTATATAGACCTTTGTATTTTATGATTAGAAAGCACTTATTACTTGCTTCTATTTATGCAGTTTATATATTAATGTTAAAATGATTTATATATATACACATTTTTTCAAAATGACAGCTGAACATGTTAATGCGTGTTATTTTTTGTAGGATGCGTTGTGAAATGAATATTTATATTTGAAAAAAAAAAAATTGTACAGATCAGGAATAAAAGGAATTTGGAAATAGCCACACGTGCCATATATACTTTGTATTCCTAACAGTGGTGTAATAATAGAAGCAAATTTGCTGTATGTGCATACTGTGTGGTTAATTAACTGTGAGTCATAAAATATAAATACAAATAAATGATAGCAAAACGAAAATGTCTGAAAGTGCATTCAAAACAAATAAACAGTATAGGCACGGATTGCACATGTGTTGGTGGGGGCAGAGAAGATGCAGAGGTGCAGGAGCATTTTTCTTGCATTATTTGCCTCAATTTGGATAGTATTTTTTTGTAGTTGGCTAATATTTCATTTCTTTATGCTAATCTCTTTTGAAATGGTGTTGGTTGTTTTAAGTAGCCAAAGCTGGTCAGAGTTATGAAGGTCTTGCAAACGTTTTAGCAGCTGAGATTATGACATCCACTGCTCTCAAGATATTTAAAAAATGGTAGGATTTAATCTCTCAAACATTTACAGCTCAGAAGACTTCTGTTAAGGATGTTGATTAGGTTGCTTTGAGAGAGGTCAAACTCTCACTCTCTCTCTCTTTGTTTTAAACTTCTGTGAAAGATAGATGGATGTGGTTTGCTGTATTGATCTGGATTTGAGCAAGTCATACAATTCCCAACTATACTAAGTTAGTACAGAAGAATAGCATAATACAGCTGTATGATGAGCTATGGATCTACTTTTTTTGCATGGATGTGTTGCCTATTACATTTGTCAGCTGCTGGGATCTTTTTTCATTTGTGCTGTTTTATTCTTTTTATCATTCAGAGAAGCAGAACACTATTCCAAACTTCAGTGTATCAGATTAGCTAAGGTTTTGCTTCTTTGGTAAGATAGTCAATTTGAGATACCCTCATAACCCAGAAACCAACTATACAGTCTAAATACTTTAGTGGCTATGATATTGAGTCATTTGGTATTAATAACAATTTAATTGCATTAGTAAAGCAGTTTACTGATACTCTTGGGTTGGTGTATCATGATGTGGGAATATTATTTCCCATATTGAAAAATGGGAATGATGAAATCATACAATTAGCACCTTAGGCTAGTGTTTTTCAACTACAATGGTTTATTTCATCATTGTTTTCCAGTGACTTGTTTCATGCTAATGCTAACATTTGGCGGTCAACAAAAGATACTTTAACCATGGCCAGTAGTCAGCAACACTAAAAGTATGCAAACATCTAGCTGAATGATGCTTTACTAACCGAGTGAGTTATCTTCTTACTCTTTCTTTAGTCAAAAACTGAAGCAGTGTAACTGATATAAGATGATTCAGCATACAAAGGTAACTGGATTATTCATGGAGGAATTGTGTGTTTTAATTTTACTTACAATATTACGAGAGACCCCCTTTCTCCTTAAGCTTTGAAAATTTCAAAAGATAAAATTGCATTGCATTCCAGGCATCACACTTGCAGGTGTAATCTTTAACCCTCTAGCATTTAACCCAGCTAAACCTGGTCAGAAAAAATAATTTCCGCACACATACTTAAAACAGCCATCCATACCCATCTATTTTGACAGGTCATCTTTAGCACCAAAAGCAAATAGTCTAAGTCATGCAGGAAATGACATTTTTGGCGAGATCTGAAGTCGTTTTTAGTGAAAATTTTAAGTGGAAACATCTTTAAAGTTAAAAAGTATCCAAATAAAAAAAAAATTACTGCGTGCAAGTGAAAATTGTTTACAAAAATGGGGTTAATGACAGTGAATCGGATTTTTAATGATTTACCAGAAATGAAGTGCATGAAACTATAGAAAAATACAAGAGGAAGCTCTAGGTGAATTGGATATTGATGTTTCTGAACTGGAAAGTGAGGAGGATATAAAAAAATCAGATGATGAAATAGATGTGGATGATAATCCAGTGTTGAGTAATTTCAATGTAGAGTGATCTTGTAATGTAAATGACAAGAGTTTACCAAATTTTGTGGAGAATGCAGGCCCTGTGCATAAGCTACCATTACATGCAAATCTTTTAGATTATCTTTTTTTTTTTAACACTTGCCATAGGTACAAATAGATAAGCTGAACACAGGGAGAGACAAAGGGCCAGACCAAAGATGGCATCTGACTACTGCAGTGGAAATGAGAGTATATGTTCCTTTGTGAAAAAATGGTTATTTTGGCACAATGCCATGACAGAAACCTTATAAACCACTAAGAACATATCATTTTTAAGTTGAAATATCTAATTTGTGCACAAAAAATAAAGTACCTTTGTTTACCTGTACAGTTGTACAGAAATATAAATTTTGAACTTTCTGATTTTTATACTTTTTCACTATAATTTTAACTGTGCCTAAGTATAATCAATTCAAGATGACCTTCAACAAATATTTATTCTACTCTGAAGAATATACATAGGAAAACAGCAATAAAACCCTCTTATCAATTTTTTTTTTCAATAAATGCCTGAAAATCTCTTATTTAACTTTAATTATCATACCTTGATATGATGAATGGGTATCATTTGAAGATGTGAACAAACAAAGATATTACTATTCCATGTCAAAATTTCAACCATCTATCTTGTATAGTTGTAAAGATATGCCTTAAAAGGTAAAGGTATTTGATTTTGTTATTTTCATCCTATTTTATATGAATGCTAAAGGGTTAAAACAATGTCATTTACTCATAAATGAACCGCTAGATGATGGCAAATTCTGTTGTTGCTGAAAGAGAATAACTGGAAAAATAAATGGGTACATATGTTAATAGATTGCAAATGGTCCAGATTTTTTAGCCACATTTGATTATCTTTATTGAATTTTTTTATCAGTTAGTTCAATTAAAAATAGTTTAATTGCTGTCCCAGTGCATGATGTTCAACTATATAACAACAACTTAGGTGGCGTGGTAGACTACTAGTCTGCTATGGTCAACCATCCTAGTTTGATCCCCTTAACTATCATCTTGGTTTGGTGTACATCACTGGCATTTCTTCTCTCTCTCTCTCTCAGCCAGTTGCATGCATTTTCTCTGGTCACTCTGGTTTCAGTAAGGATTTCCCTGCTGAAGTCAAATGTCAGCCCCCCCCCCTACATGGTATATGACTGGCAACAACATAGTGATGAGGCATATTGCTGTGGTTGTCTCCCTTTTAGAACAGAAGAAGCAGAAACTAATCTTCCTTACAAACAGATCTTGGCAAGCGATATTTTGGATGAACAGTAGCTATCTGAAAATGTGATTTTTTTTAAAAAAAAACTTTTTTCTGTTTAATCACTAGCTAAAATGAAAAAAGTTTCAATGAGTTCTCTGAACTTTAGAAATTGAAGAAAGCTTTAATATCTGTTGAAAGAGAAAAGGCTGAGCAGATTTGTGATGTGTGTATACACCTTGTCTATGAGGTTACTCGCTCCTGAGGTTTGGTTTGTTTTCTTAAATCTTGGGGTAATCCTTAGGTATTATCGGCACTAAAGTTCTCTTTTTATGAGAGTTCAACTGAATTAGAAAATTTATTTCACACATTGCAGCACCCTCCACCTCCTGATCATCAGTGAGTCAGGGTAGATTGGTTAAAAAAATATACCAGTTGCTTGCTAGCGATTTAGCCATATTCCAGTAGCAGATTGTGGTAGCTAAAATAAAAACATCAAGATTTTTAAAAAAAATTACTATTTACTTCTTTTTTTTTTTCATGATTCCTTCTGCAGGAATTAGACTCAGTTCAGTAGACTGACCACCAGATCAATATTTATACTGGTTCTTTACAATGACACAGAGCCATCTCTGAGTACCTTTCTTTATGCTTTTACCATCTTTGTATTGTAGCGCATTATGGCTGTTTCACAAATCATCAAATTTGTGCTGTAAATTACCTTTGTTTGACTACAGTTGTTTAGTGTCAGGTACCACCCACTACAAAAAACACAGAAACTGTATAAAAAAATACAAGCCTTATGAAATTACATGAGCGCTCTGTATAATTCTGAATATTAATATAGTTTTTGTGTTTGAGACTATAACAAAAAGAGGAACCCTCAAAGTATTTTGTTTATATACTGAATCTATGGAAAGCATATTATAACACATACAATTTTTTTTTTTTTTTAAAAAAAAAGATTTTTGCTTGTTTTAATTTGAACCAGCTAGGGAGCAGTTCTTTAGCATGTGGCCAAGTTTAGGAAAGCTTGGAGATTTACAAAGTGTTATCAGTAGATAAATTAAGAAAAAAAATAGATCTTCAAAAGATTTTTGCAATTTTTAAATAATAAAAATGGTGTGGCTAGCTACAAGATTTTCTGGTTCTTTTATTGAATTTTACTTTCTACTTTCATCCTATAAAATTTCTTCATAATGACATAGTCGTGCCTCACAATAGGGAACCATGCTAACGATTTCTCTGGGTATGATGATTTTAGTGGCTGGAACTGTCATTGTATTGAATTCTCCCCTGGTAAAGTGATTACTGTAATGGTATTGATCTATCAAAGTGCTTATTGTTCATCGTGTGCTATGGCTTAAAGATGGTGACCACTGGTAAGAAAAATGTCTCTGTTTCTCCTAGTTTAAAAAAAACAAAAAACTAAATTATGGAGGATTTAGAGCAGAAAAAGAAAGAAAGGAAAAAAGGCAGAAATTTGTAAAAAAACAAACAAAAACTTATGCTTGCTAAGAGTACTGCTATAGCGCTGTGGGCCAACAGAAAAATTTAAGTCAGCTGTTGTACATGAGTGATGTGAGAGAGAAATTCTGTATACCCAGACCGCAGTTTATTTCATTGGTTTAAAACAGCAAGAGATAGGAACATCCTAGCTTTTGGTGCATGCTAAAGATAACAAATTTGTGACCTCATTAGGAACTAACTATTTCTAGTGCTTGAATAGGTGTCTGGTGCTCTTCAGACAGCATCACATTCTTAAGTTGTTTGTCAGTGGTTAAGGAACTGGCTGGTGGGGACACTACAACTACCCTTAGCTGGTCTGAAAACATTTTCAAAACACTGATAAAAGACAGTGGTTTTGATCATTTGTGTGTCTTTTTTTTTTTTATGGGGGGGGGGGCCTTTGGTCCTTTGGTTACCTGTGGACAGAAGGGATCAAACATTTGACCAGAAAATGCACCACCAGAAGTGGCAGGAGCATTTTTGCCTGACAGCTGCCTGGCTCAGCCCAAAGTTTCAGGATGGAATGCTGCTACAGTACACTTTTTGTCCCCTAATTCACCATCTGTGCTCCAACCAGTTGCTTTAAATCATGGTTTCAAATAGCTGCAGCTTCAGACCATGTCACAGAAATGTTGGCTGGGTTAAAGGTGATCCCAGTGCCTGTTCACTGTTCTGGTATCTCTGAAGGTCTGATAGATGAAAAATCAGTTCTTTATTAAGCATGATGAAAAAAAAAAAGACAAGTGATGACAATGATGCTGTTTTTGAACCACTCATCCTTTGTTTCGGGACTATCTCAAAACCATTGAAAGAGAAAAAATAAAAAGTTTGCACCTTCAGTCATCACTGGATAGGCTTTTGCAAAAGTACAGGTACACTGGAGTCTCTACCCCTCTGTTTATATTGCGAACAAACAATGCAATCGTATTTATCAGCTTCCATATTCTATGGCTTGTTTAAAGTCCTTTTGTTTGCTATATTGTTCTGTATAATTATGTATTTGCATGTGACGATAGTTTTATTTTGATTGATGCAGTTTTAAAGTTTTCTTTCTTGTAATTTATTTTTTAAATTTGCACTATGAGTATAATTGTTGTATGCCTAGCATATTACCAAAACCTTGTTACAGTGAACTTTCTTCCTTGTCCTATGACTCATTATAGTGAGGAACAACTGTATTTACTTTGAATTAAAAAAAAAAAAATCTAGAAGTTAAAAGATGAGACAAAATGAAAACATATTTTGAATAATGTTTAAAAATAAAAACAGCAGAATAGTACATTTAAATGGAATCAAATAAATATTACTTTCATATGCAAATGGATTATTTTATGGAAGGAATCGTGCATGCATACTTCTGTCTGCAAATACAGTGAGTGTACTATACCTGTTTCTTTTATAACCTATAATCAGTCTTATTTGATTCTAGAATCATGATTAGTTTGCAAATGGAAAAACCCAGATTTGGTTCCTGAGCAATTCAAAAACCTTGGGCAAGTTTTTTTACTCTAAATGCCTCTGTTTACCTAAAAAATAAGTAGGTACCCAGTTGTTTGATTAGTAGATTGCTTTCTAGGATGCTGGTTCCACCAGTGTAGGTAGTAAATTCTCTGATCTTGGATATCCCCTGACACCAGGTTACCTAAGAGTTTGGTTATGTGCACACAGAAGCTCTTATACTCTAAACACATTTATGCTCTCAGGCAGGTGCTCTGTCATGGCTAAAAATGATTTGAGTTTATTTGTGCAAAGTTACTGGAAAATAAAGGAAGAAGAAAGAATGTTAGGCAATGGCTATGGCATTAAATCAATAACACATTATGTACCTCCATTCTTTTTCCTTTTTTTTTTTTGCTAATGTAGACAAGCAGCAATAATTCCTTAACGTATCTGAACTCTTTAACCAGTGGTTACTCCCGAAAGACTTTTCACAATGTTATGTCATTTTTGGGGGGTTCATCGCTTAGTACCAGGGTTGTTCAAATGAAACCTGACTGAATACTATTCTGGCTATACTATCTCAGCCAGGTTTCATTTGAACATCTATGATAGAATGAGTGTGGCCTTGGTGGTAATAATGTACCTCCAAATATCTTCATAGGCTAGGAGGCTGGTGAGAGAAATCTGAGTTCTGGATTGGTGAGTGGAGCTGCTTAATCTCTATGGATAACTGTTGTTTTGCAGAATTTGTTGCTCTTAATTTCGCTGAATAATTACTTTAATTTAGCTTATGCTTTTAAGTTGTTGATTATCTTATCTGTTAAAAGGTAATGCAGATATAACTAAACAAATGTTTGATAATTGCAGACAAATCATTGATTGTTGTTCAATGTGTTCTGGAGCCAGATGTGATATTTCACAGTTTTAAAGGTGGAGTTAAGAACTGAAGTATGAAAATTGTTTGCCTACTTTAGAGATGCTAAGAGGATTATGCAATTAAAATTGAGGGTTTTGAGAGTGGTTCTACTAATTTTAGAAAACAATGAGCCAAAAAAATCAACAGGTGTAAAAGGGAAGACTAGAGAGTGGAAAGAGCGCATTTTGGAAATAGGATCAAAGATGCCAAGTTGTTCGAAATAGAATATAAAAATCAGTTGAAGTTCAAGGTTAAAATAATTTATTTCCAAGTTGACCTGTGTGTCCATTCACCTTAAACCAACTACTGATTTTTTTCAAAATGTCAGCTGTTTTAATCTAGCTTTCTCATTTTGAAAGTGAGTTGTAAAGTTTCCAGGGGGTATTCCTTGGACTGTACAATACTGAGCCCTTAGAATAAGGAAAAGTAGATAAACATGATTCCTGTTCTTGGATATCTTTTGCATGTTCAGTTAAAATACTACTAGTTTTTGTACACTGATGTCTTCAAGGGAGGTAACTCTGATACTGATAGGAGGCATTGTCAATCTGCACCTTATGTGAGATCTGTCATTTCCAGGTTCAGCAGGAAAATCATTACTAGTACACTTCATTTTTAGATGTGGGAGAAAACACATGCAAGCTAGCTGGTGAAAAAGAGTGAGAAGAAGCTATGCCAGGGAGGTTCGCCAAATCGAGCTGGCTGGCCCTTTAGCTTAACAGTTCAATACACTAACTACTGGACTACACAGTATCTAATTAAATGTGTTTTCTGTTTTGTTTTTATACAAATAATAGTACTGCTAGACAGATTTTAAAACAATTCTTTAGTGAGAAATATCTCAGGAAGTGAAGTATTAAAACCAATTTTAAAATTCTGACCAAAAAGTGTCATTTGATATTTCACTATTTATTTGACACCCCCCCACATTCCAATACAAGATTTTCTTTGGGTCCACTAAGTTATAAAATTTCATTTTAAATACTATATTTGCTAGTCAGTCATATAATATACCAAAGGTAAGATAATCTATCTCATTACAATAACTTTTACCCTTTTTTAAAATAACTATATAAGGTCTGTTAATCTACTGCATTCAAAGTTGATATCTATGTTAATGTACTATTTGAAAAAGTGTTTCCGTATTTGTTTAATGTGTTTTGATTTTATATACAGAATCTAACAGAAGTTTGGCCCATATAATTTATACTGTAAATATTCAAGCTGTCTTGTCTACTTCTATGCAGTTGTTAATTCTGTTGTTTAAGGATGTGGTGACATTTTGTAATTGTTCTTGAGGGATGCTGTTGTACCCCTGTTGGTTGTTAGCTTTTAGCTTATTTTGTGTTCTCAGCCTGTTGTAGAAGACATACTTCAGATGACTTCCAAAGGCAAAAAATCTAAGGGAGTTAAGTCTGGGCTTCTAGGAGGCCACTCAATTGTTCCTTTTTGTCTTATCAGTTTTCCAGAAAATTTTGTCCATCCAGTTATGCACATTTAATGTAAATTATATGGACCTGACTTTATATTAAAAAATTATCTTTTGAATCTTTCTTTACTGATCAGAATGAGAAGTTAGTCTTGTTTAGTGTTAAATCTTTTTTTTTTAAAAAAATAATTTTTTAAATATGAATTATTGATAATTTGGTCTATAGGAGAATTGTAACACTAATTCCCTTGTCTTATGTACCGCACAAGGACAAGAAAATTATTAGTAAAAGACTTGGCGAATGTTGGAACATTTAAAGAATATATCTATTACTTGGTGGTCATTGGTGCTAATAATGGTAAAAAATCTTTGGTTAAATTTAATCATTTAACAACAGGATATGTATGCCATTCAGGATAAGGAACCTGTATATAAAGAAAATGTTTACTTAATGTGTGTTTATTTGTCATGAAGTCTTTCTTTAATTAAAACATTATTTAATTCTTGCCTAATTGCCAAGGTTTAAGACTTCTCTTGACTATTCTGGTTTTTAATTTTGTGTAGAGCTTTCAGTAGCAAATGCATAAGCTGAGACTTAGTTATTTTGCTTAACGACTTGTGGCACTATGAAAGTGAAATATAAATTAGATTTCGAAATTTTTTTTATACTATTATGGCATCATTCCAAGCTTGTCTCATGTCAGTCTTTGATGCATCTCTGGAAAAATTCCAAAATGGCAACAGACATTTTTCATATGCTATGGATTACATTTCTTCTTTTTTAAAATTCTTCATTTAGGTTAATAAAGTGGAATTCTTGAAATATATTTGGCAGCAAGTAATGCCATTTACTTTTTAGAAACTTTTTTTTTTCTTTGTCAAATGGTAGCAATTCCATTTGTAAAATCAGTCCAGAATAAGATTACATACTGAACGTGTTGCTTAATGTTGATTGTCCAATGAGCATTTCTAAGTAAACTTGAAATTTAAAGTAAACATGAATGAAATAAATCTATACACTTGAGAACAAGTCAAATAAATATTATAGGATAGCTTTTTCTTTTTAATTTACTTTTTTTACAAAAAAGGAAATTTAAAAGGTCATCAGCTTTTACTGTAGATGCTTATTACTATAGGCTTGTCTTTTATACATGAATAGACTGCTGGACTGCCAAGGGTGAAAATTTTTGGTCAGTTTAGCCTGCCTCCCTGGCATGGCTTCTTCCTGCTCTTCGTCACCAGCCAGCTGTGAGAGTTTCCTTTCTCCTGGCCACTCTCAGGCTATCCCTTAATCTAAAAATGAAGACTTCCAATAGAGATTTTTCTGCCAAAGTCAGATAACCACAGCACTATGGCTGGATTTTGTGTAAAGAGATTATCTTCATTGTTGTTGGGATTTTTTTTTAGAAACAAAAACAAAATTACTTAAATCATGGTAGTAGAATGAATTTTAACAATTTTCTTTTATATCCTTGCTATTTTTTTATTATTATAATTTTTAAAGCCTTTGAGGTAGCAGTTCATCTTTCATTGGCTTCTATAGGTTTTAAGTATGTCATTTGCTTTGTTTCCTTAGAACTTGCATTGAACAAAGATTACTCCTGCTTTGCTATTTACTTGTGGTTTTTGTTTCAGAAGTGGTGATGCTGTATGGATACAGTACTGTTTATAAGTATCACCGTTAATCAGTAAGATGTCTGGTGCAATGGTGGTAACAGAGAGTACACCAGTGGCAACTTGTGAGCATCGAGGGAATCTCAGGTAAGCTCTCAAGTTGTTGTCTACTGAGTACCATGAGGCTGTCACCTAAATGTGTCCCCCCCCCCCGCCAAGCCACTTGAGATTTTTCTATTTATTTATTTTTTGAATATTGATGTTACATTTTAAAAAGTAAATTTGGTTTTTAAAACTAAAAAAAAAAAAAAGTAGTCTATAATGAAGCGTTGACATGTAAGAATCTGATGGGTGCTCAGTGAAGCATGTTTCAAACTCAGATAGTATTTCTGATATACATCGGTTTTCAAAAGTTCAACAAGCAAACAAAAAAAAAAATCAAAAATATTTCTGAAATAGTTTGATTCACTGAATGATCCACATAAGTTTATCTTTGTGTGGCTTTGATTTTAAAAAAAAAAAAGTAAATAACAAATTTTGTTTAGAGGTGGAAAGGGAATCAAGCAGGATCAAATTAGGAAACACTGTTTAAAAAAATGAATTAGGGGTAAGGGGATTTGGCCTTTCCCTCCTGATGGTTACGTGACTCTCAACAGCCTTTCATGCTGCTTATAATCCTATCGATGAGAGCAGTGGACAACAAAGTCCATTGTCTTATAAGAGAAGTTTGCAATTTTTGCACTGATTTTGGAAGTGGTTGGAGGGAGGCAACCATGTCTTTCTAGATCATTCCAAACATTCTCAATAGGATTTGGATCAGAAGAAAATATTAGCCATATCATATGGGTAATGGTTTGGTTTTGAAAACATTGGTCAATTATGTGTTTTATACAGACAAGCATTACCATCATTAAAATAGAGCTATCTCTGGTTAACTGCATATGGCCTTAAAAATGGATACCTCATCACAATCAGGGTCCAATGAAATTCCTGTCCAGACCACCACCACCTCCATCACCATAGTTGTTATCCCTTTCCATGGTGTTTGTGGGTTGGTTGCACATTCCATGTTACCTTCAGGTGAGTATGTGCTGAGCGTCATATTGAGGGCTAAATTTTGACTTATCAATAAAGAGAACATGGCTCCAATTATGTGGTGGCCAAATGTTGTGTTTATGGCACCAGTTCAGCTGCTGCTATTTATGGTGGCATTTTAAGGGGGTACACACCATGGGTTGTGCTGCAAAGTATTCTCTTTTATGCAGTCTCCTACTCAATGGGTGAGGATAACCTTGTGGCTGCAGAAAAATCAGAAACAAGTTGGGTCACTTTTGAAGTTCTACTTTTTGGGGTTGTGAACCATGGTTCACCTTGAACTAGTCTTTGGACAATAGCTCCCTGCAGAAACCCCACACTTTTTCACATTTAACCATTTCACCATCTGGAACTATGAATATCTGATTTCTATCCTACCAGTTAGAAAATCTTCCAAATGGGTACTACTGCCCATTTGTAATGTTGCTTGTGAAAACAAATATCTCAACAAAGTCAAAATTGATATGAACATGAGAGAGTTTGGAAATATTATTTATTTTTGTGTTTGTAGCTTAAATTTAGTAAACCAATGTTTATGGTATGCAGACATTTAGCGACATTACCTGAGAGTTGTTTAGAAGAGATCTATCCTTGAGTCAAGCTTTTTTAATTCTAAAAAGATGTCTTGTCTTTAATGTTTGAACTCCTGTCTAAGTAAGTATGGTATGGTTACAATAAGTTGTTTCTTTAGGTTCTACAATGAAGTTAGAAATCAAAGGAAATTATTTTGAATCCTGCACAACGGAAAAATATTTTGCAGAACCATTTTTCCAAAAGAAAGCAGCTTCATAAAGTAGAAACATGGAATGCATTGTATGGCAGTGTTCATAGCATATCTTAAGTCATTTAAGTGTACTGTGTAAACGAAAGGTAGTGATGCTTGAAAAAAGTAATTAGATACTCAGGTGTGAGAGAACATTCGTTTATTCTGGAACCATGCATAATGACACTAGATAAATGTGAGTGGGGATAATACTTTGTGGTGCAGCCCGTTACTCTTAAGTAAAGCTTCACTGACACTGTGTGGGCAAGCATAGAGTATGCCATAATATTCATTAAATGTAACAACTTAGTCTTTTTGTCTAGTGTATTAGACAATTTGCTTAAATGTAGACTACGTATAGGAGGAAGTTGTCAGAAAATATTTTAAAAAATAATATATATGCACCAGCAGATTGACATTGGAAAAAATATTTGAAAATTCTACCAGTTAGATCCCTGATTAGTAACTGGTCCACTGTTTACCAAAGCAGCACTTCTGCCAATTGGTATAATGGTTTTGTTTTTTTTTTGTTTTTTTTTATGTTGCATAATGCTGTTTCAGCCTCTTCCGCTTGAGGTTGGATTTAAAAACTTGACATTTTGTATGCCTAGATTTGCATTATTACTAATTTTCGAAAATGCATTTAAAAGCTGAATGTCATATTTTGTTTTTGGATGCAAATTTGTTTTCTATTTTGGGACAGAAATGATAAACAAAAGCAGTTACCAATACAAAGACATGGGAAATACTTCTCTTGTTTAGTGTAGACTTCTTGGAGCGTATACATAATTTCATACTGAAGTGGAATCGATCTTGGAGTTGCCATCATGTATTTTATCTTCATATGGAAAATCCAATGGAATTTTCTAGAATACTATATTGGATATATGGGATATTATGTTGAAGAAAAAAAGAAATCCAACCGACTAGTGGATGGCCAAAGAAACTATTCTCTGTTGCTGGTTTTTACATCTTTTAAAATTCAATCAATAAAGTTTTTCTTTAAAAAAAAAACATTTTAAAATCATGTAACTTCTTGGGAGAATCAGAGAGAATAAAAAGATAATTGCAAGCATCTGTCACAAATAGGATTTGAACAGTCAATCTTGTGGTTATTGAGATGACACCAGTATTTAGCTCTACCATCCAAGCTAATGTGGAGGAACTTTATTCTCTGCAACAGTGGTCAAAAACTGAATGTGTACTGTCATAAGTAGCTTGTGTGACTGAAATAACTGGGAATTCTTTAGTAAAATACAACCAGTTGCTATAGGAACTGTTCCATCCAGCTGATAGCATTAATGTTGTCATGTGTTCTTAAGGTAAGGGAAAATGCAGGAGCCTGCTAGTCTTTTCTTTTTAAGCTGTATTTTGTATTTAGATTTCAAGGCATATTTTAGCATTTAGTTAAATTCTATAACATGAAATGTTAAAGAGACAATGGTTTCGTTAGTCTCTTTGCTTTGAGTTATTAATCTCAAATATTCTGTTGAAGCACTGAATGGGAAAAATTGTTTGATAGTATTAGAATTAATCTACTTAAAAATAGATTTAATATGTATTTTTACTCAGCTTCTTGCTCCCTTGTAACTGCTAAAGTAAACTAAATTATTGTCAATAACGTGTATGATGTTCAGTCATGAACAGTCATCTTTGTTAAACAAAATGTGAAAACTAATGCCAGATTAACTAGACTTTGTAGAAATTCAAATTAGCCTTTCAGTTTTATTTAAATTGTAAAAAAAGACAACAGCATTTGTTGAACATGTGCCAATTAAAGCTTTAGTCTTTTGAAATTAAAAAAAAATTCTGCTGTAAAGCAGTAAGCACTTCACTACATTAGCATAACATTATGTAAATTCAGCAGGTTTAATTTGACTTATAAAGCAAAATTATAAAATTTTATGATTATGCAAAACTTTTGACCATGACTATGCGTGTTTGTATGTGTGATTCAGTTTAAGTGTTATAACTTATCGCCTGCATACAATAAATTATTTATTATTCTCAAATTGATACTGCCGTCTTGTGGTGGTGGTGGTGTTAGCTTTTTGGAACTGGAAAAGTATGGATGTTGGAATCTATATGAATATCATGCAACCCACTCACTACTAACTGTACACAACTGTCAAATGTTATGTTGTACTTTGTGTAACCATGACATGCATGAAACTCTATAGTCTTCTTGACAGGAGAGCTATTCAAAGCACTTTTTATTAAAAATCATTATTTCTTTTTTAGACTAACTTGCTGTATATTGAAACTGAAACTTTATTGAAATTTTTTTAGACCTCTGAGTGAATAAGTTATTTCTTTTTAACAATTGAAGTGAAACAGATTTTTAATAAAATCACTTAACACTTATTGGTATTTATTCATTGTCAATCCTTCACTGTTTATTGAATATTCTTCAGTACCTGCTCTGTAATTCAGCTACATAGTTAATATTTCTAATCTAAACCACCTTTTGTGATTGAACTAGCCATAGTAATTTCCATTTCTTGTTTTTATTCTCTTTTCTTAATTGTTAATAATAATTGACATTCAAAAGAGATTCTTTGACACAGCCTACCAATAATGATTGTGCATTTAATTCCAGTTATTTAATAAATTACATATTGTGGGATAACCCAAAAATTCCAGCAGCAGTCCACAGAAATTTCCAACCTAATGTTGTCTTGTTTAACTCTGTGGTGTGTGCAAAGCCTTGGGGTACTAACTTGATGCTAATGAATAAATGCCATTAGCACAGTAGCATTTTTGCTCAAGTCTCTTTTCCCATAATCATTTTGTTTCTCCAGCAAAGGAATTGTTTGAAATGTTCCAAGCATGGAAGAAAGAGAGTATTTGTCATCCATTTCCTCTGAGAGGTGTTACGTAGCCAGTGTGGAGTGTGCCACCATGAACTGGGTCTGCCACTAGTCTTGCATCTCTCGGTTAATCATCTGTTTAAACCCAGAATTACAGAATGATAATCAAGTACAACTGACATGGAAATTTCCAAACAAAATTTCTATCTATTTTGCATGCATGTTTGCTTTGTAACATGTTAGCTTCACTGAACTAAGGATTGGACTTTACTTAGAAAGATTAACTGTTTCACTGCTGCAGACCATGTTTGTGGCCAGGATAACATCATTGAAAACTGCTGTAAAACAGCCACTTTGATTTGTTAATAGAAATATTTATTACATAACTTAACTCATACCAAAACTTTATAAAAGAGTGTCTTTGATTGGTTTACTGCTAGAATAAGGTCATGGGAGAGAAAACTTAGCAGTGAAACAGTTAATATGAATACGCTAAATTACTTATTTTGCTCTGCTTCCATTTATATATAATACACACGTTTTATAGTGTTTTAGAGAATTTTTGAGAGCGTATTACCTTGTTGCAGTTGGTACAGTATTTTTGTTTTTTTTGCTTACCAATATTTATCAACCAGCAAAGTTTTACCTGAATTAATTAAAGGTCATATGTTACCCATCTTTAATGTTTATTTTCTGGTTTGAATCCTTGAAGTGCAAGATTGGTTATGCTCTCTAGCCTACAACCATGGCAGTACACTCTCTCACCAGGGTGTCTCCCTTGTAAATTAATTTTTCTGCCCCCCCCCCCCTGTATACCAACCTAGGGTGCTTTTGCACTCGCCACCCTTCATATCTGTATTACTTGGCATGGGCTAAGCCATAAGTCTGTGACACGCACTAACTTCCTTTTTAATATAGCCTATTGTAATGATAAATCCATATATTGTTCTAACCTCTCATGGTCTGCTTTATGCGTATGTAGACTAAATACATAGCCAGTTCACCACAAATACTAACTGGTGCTTTCAGACTAAAGTGGCAGTTTAAGTAAGGCAAAAGTTGATGTGATGTATGGAAGTTAACCTGACTTGCCTAATTAAGCATGTTATTTTTAATTATTCTCCCTTCCCGTATAGATTATATTTGAGAATTGTTTATCAGACTAATATTTACAGAGCCAAGTAACTAATTTTAGTTAAATTGATTCAGTTAAAAGACTGCGGATTCTCTCTCTCTCTCTCTCTCTCTCTCTCTCAAGAAGTTAATTACATTGTTAATTTATAAATGTAGAATTATATTGTAGTAGTAATAAAAACTACCTTTATTAATAACGGGATGTGTTTATCTCATTTGGACAGTGAATATTGGTTAGTATTTTGGGGATTTCAAAATATTTGCAAGAGTGAGCGCAGAGTTTGGGCTTCTCTAATTTGCTTTTTTTGGAATGCATATGAAGCTCTACTCCTTGATGTAGGAAAGAGAGAGATAAAAATGACAATAAAATCAAACTTTAATTTTATGCAGAGCACATTTTATTTACAATTCAGAATTGCGTATAACCAATTTTGGTGAATGATCTTAATGCTGAGAACTGTATAATAAATACTTTGTGTGGTTACAAAACTGGCTGAAGAGACCGAAATCAAATTAACTACATGAAATATAAAGGAATTGATTTATTCAGAAAGCTTTCAAACATTTGATAATTTTTATTGGAATGCCAAATGCAATTTCTGTACTAGTTCATTTTCCATAGTGTTTGCTTTACTTTAAAATAATGGACAGAAAACCAAAACTGTTACCAAGTGTCATCTCCAGCAGTGCGAGCAGAGCGTGTCTTAAAATTTAATAGCTAGACTGACATTTCAGAGTTATTGCTGACATTAAATTTATATCCAAAAAATAAATGTACAAAAATTGCTATTCACTCATACTTAAAATTTGTAAAATTGAAATCTTTTTTTTTTTTTTAAGAATGTGCCTATTTAATTATATAGTGTAGGTTGAATTAAAAAAACTTTTTTTCCTTCTTGCATAAGATGTAAATTTGTGGGAATGGCTTCCTTTATTCTGAATTACAAGAACACTTCTGAATCAGTTGGTGACAGTAGCTGTGAAAACTATAATGGTTTATACAATTCACATTTTAGTGCTCACTTTACACAACTGATATTGGGGGGGGCACAGTCTTGAAAGAATTTAATAACTGATTTTTACTCTTTTTTTTTACATTTGTTTTGCTTTTGTTGGCTGCTTAAAGAGCAAACATTGAAACTTTGAACTATAAGGGATGTTCAAATGAAATGGACAGAAATGATTACAGTGATACTATTATATTTTTGGCTGGGTTTCATTTTCCTAATGACTGGACTAATAAAACACAAACTATCTGTGGTAAACAAGATGTTTTCTGTATCTGCATAGGAATATCAACACGCACTTTTAAAGAAGAAAAAAATCATGGGTTTTTTTTATTGCTTTAAGCTTGCAAATGCTTGCAGAGACTTTTTTTGGGAAACAATATGTGAAAGTTCTATACTTTATACTATTGTTTGCAAAGTTTAAGGCCTTTCAGCATAATTTATATGGATGTTATCAGTAAAAGAGAAGTTTTCTTGGTGTTTTAATTTGAGAAAGTGGAAACATGTCAACTGATTCTTATTTGTTGCAAAACGATCTTTTGTGGAAGGAAATATCTCTTATAGATAATAGTGAATGAGAGAGGGAATTTTTAGCTCTTTACCAAAAAAAGAGAAATTGTATGTCAGCTTTACGCTGTTTCAACATTCATAGGCAAGAATGATGACAAGACAAATCTGCTTTATCTTCAAGTTCCATGGATCTTCAAGATTTCTTTTTGTATAACTAGATGCTGTAAAATACATGCATGTCTGCTTGTCTCTCTGTGTGCATATGGTAGAAAATAAGTAAATAAATCGTGCAAGTTTATTATTTATGTTCTGTTAAAAGGTATTAAAAGATTCTGAAGTTAACTGATAGTTGATTCCTGTTATAATTGATAATTAAATAACGGTTCTTTTATGCTTTGTTGTTTTTTTTTAAATTTTATTATCATACATGCATTAATTCTGAGACTTTTTTGTATTCTGCATTTATTCGGAATTGTTGATTAATGTATTTGGGATAAGTCAATCAAAAGCAAACCGAAGTTGACACTAGAAGCTAAGTGATGTGGATTTTACTGAAAGGGATGAGTTTCAGTTAATTACAGGGGGGTCGCTATTCTAGTTATTTGCATGCAGTATGTTTGCCCCATTTGTTAACACCAGTAGCATAATTGTTACTCAGTTGGTGGTACAGTTGTCAGCGGCAATGAGTAGTGTGTGGAAACAGATCCTCACTAATAAGGAGGGTGTGCCTTAAAAGCATTTGCATGCGGACATTCATTGTGAATTTAGCTTGAGTTAGTAAAACTATGGTTTTTACATTCTGGGCATAGTGATGTTGAAGATGTTCAGGCAGGCCATCAGGTGCTGTGATACCTGACAGTAAATTGTAAACTGATTCTTTTTTTTTCTTTTTTTTTTGGTGTGTCTTGGCTTTTCCATGAGGTATTAAACTGTCTGTGAATAAAATCACAAGTCTACCTAAATAATGGTTTTCTTGTAAGTCAATGGTGCACATTACTCTCACTACAATGCCCTTCTCTCCCCCAAAACATCTTGAACTAGTAATTAAATTTTATATGAGGCATAGTTTGCAACTCAGAGCCTTGATACATAGACTAGTGTATTTTCTCAAAAGTGCATTTCTCAATGGACTCTGATATACTACCTACTTATCCAGCAGTCCTGGATATTTATTGTTTGATATATGGAAGAAAAAAAAATTAAATTTTTTTCCAAATTTCTTTTGCTTTTTATGGAAATATGATTGTGAAACAATTTACCTACATTAGGTTTTTATTTCTATGTTTAATTCGTTGCATTTTTCCTCTTTTTATGTGCATGTGTAATTTAAGAAGTCATATTTACATAGGCACACATGCACACGCATATGAGTTATCAGTGTTGACTCATCAAACACAAATTCTTCTATGCATATAACTGTTTGATGAACAACTCTTTTCACTACAAGCCTTGTTTATAGTTTATACTCAATATGGTGTTAGATATATATATATATAATGATGAAAAAATTGTAATTTCAGGATTTCTAGAAATGCAAAGAAAAGGGAAACAACTCTTATTGTCTATGATGGTTGTTCCAAAGGAATTGGTAAGTTGAAAGTGTTACTTGTTTTGTTTTGTCTTTTAAATACAATAATGGTTCTAAAATTCTTATGATAATCAATGGTTTTATCTTAAAGACCTTCTTGTAAATCTAATAATTATGTACATCTTTTAGATACTTCGCACTTAAAATAGAAATTCTTTGAATTTAAATTGGCAAAAGGGATTACCAAGTCTAAAATTTACCTCTTTAAAATTATAGATGTTTATATTTGACAGGTTTTTAATATTGATTTTTACACAAGAATAGCTGGGAATGGCTATTCTGAGAAGCATGAGCATAAATGTTGTTTTAAGGTCAGGTATCTCAAACGTTGTAGATGTCTATTAGGGGAATCTATTTCCAAAACTGATTTGATGATGTTGTCAAGAGAAGGCTTCATTGTTCTAATAAAAGACATCTACATATATTTGATGGTGGTAATGTGGAGGTTCAATGGTTAACCCACTATACTGCTAAGGTTGAGGACCCAGGTTCATTTCTCAGTTGGGACCAGCTTGGTTTATGGACTTCCCTAGCATGGTTGTTCTCCTGTTCACCTGCTGACCTGATGCTTTGGTTTCCTCATATATTTAAAAATTAAGAGTTCTAATAAGGTTTTCTGGGTATATATGATGGAGGCTGTTTTGTAACTCTTGGTTGGCTTGTACCTTATCCATTGCTTAAGATTCCTCATCCACAGCTAGATTAGAGTAATCATTTTGTGTGTCACATTTTTCAATTTTGGTTACTTCCCATTTAGTTTATGCAAAACTATGAGGTGGTAACCACTTCAATACATCAACATAACATTATTATTAAGCAAATTCAGGAAGTTTAATTCTACTTTATCAGGCAAAATTAGAAAAATTCTAGGATGATGCAAAACCTTGGCCTCATGGCTGTACATGTCAGTGCAGAGACCTTCTAATTTATTCACTTGTCATGATTTATAAGTATTCAGAAGTGGATGTGTGCATTGTTAAGCTGTGTGAACAGGATTTGAAGATAAATTCGTTGTTTTTAGAGTGATGCAAAACTGTTATAGGACATGTCAAAGTTGGTAGTTAAATGTTTTATGTAAATGTATGTTTTCACATAAAAGTATTTTAAAATTTAGCACAAGGTGTAGTTTGTGATACATAAAAGACTAAAAATTTAATTTCAGGTATGAAAATCAAAGGTTCATTTTAGCATGAAACCAAATGAGCAGGTAGATAGATGTACTAGGGATGTTCAGATGAAAATAGAATCACCATAATTCAAATCTGGCTTGGGTTTAATTTGAACTTCCCTAGCATGTTAGTTTGTTAAGATAGTTATATGTATATATTTTATCCACATCACATTAATAAATTTTGTATCTTAGCTCTGCATTTGTAAGATGCATTTTAGAGTTCACTTATTGCAGAGATTGGTGTCTGTTTTTCTGATTGTATGCATAACGATTGGCAGGCTTTCCAGAATTTTGCCTCTACAATTTATTCTGTATGTTAGCACAAGTCTTCTATCATGCTGAGGTTTCTACACAAACATGTGTTATATTAACTAAATAAGTAAGCTAGGTTATAGTAGCATTTTGTTGTTTTTGGTCAAATAGTATTTTTCTTAGATAGTTGATATGGATATATGAACTCTTATGCAGAGAAGCCAAGCTATTAGGATTGAAAAGTGACTAGGTAGTTCAGTTTATATGTGAACAGCAAACTCTTCCATGGAAAAAAGAGAAGCAGATATACAAAGAGAAAAAAAAGAGAGAAATGCAAATGTAAAAAGAGAGAAACAGGTGCAAAAAGAAAATGAAGAGAACAGAAACATGAGTTGGACATCTGGCTATGAAATTTTGAGTAAGAAAATGAAAGTAATTTAGCCTAGTTTATCCCCAACATTCAGCTGGTTAAGAATCAGTTAAGAAGTACTGTATCTATCATCTTACCTTAAAGATGAGGCTTTGCAGGTATATTCAAGAATGAAGGCTGAGGATCCCACAACTTATGACAAGCTAAAAGAACTGTTGGTTATAATGGCTATAGAATTTCCTTAGTAAATGGTTAGAACTATGTAAAATACTCACAACTCATGATATTCTAAGGTGGTTGTTTCACCAGAGATTTAATGGATTATCTAAAGGATTATTTTACAGTTCATTAGACTTTTTATCAGCTTATGGAAAAGAAAGTTCAAAGATTAAGCCTATTAGAAAGTCAGCTTGGTAAGCCTATAGATAGAATTTTAAAAAGTAATCCAGTAGATAAAGATCAATCTAAGGTAGTCTATCCCAAGATGTTTCCTCTGTACTAGATTAGGTTGCAAGGCAAATGTGTATTGGTGTATGAGGTCAAAGGGATCCAAAAGTAATAGGCAATTTCACTAAAAATTTCTCTCCAGACACAGTACTGCTTAATGTGGTCCAACTACAACAACCGGTTTGTGTTTTGAATTTTCTTCCTGCATGCAGCTTTGGTGTTTGAAAATGATTTAATCTAAAGAGAGCTGTGGAGATTGGCAACAGATCACATATACAGTATAGTGATACTTATTATTACTTAGGCCATGTGTCACACACTTCTCAATGTAATTTAATTATTAAGTTTATTATAAAACTAAAAGCTAGAGACATCACAGATTTTTAAAATATGATTTGGTATGTTTTTCATTTTGCAACAGAAAAAAGCTTACCTAATCTACAAAGTTCAGTTTATATTAGATTATGCTGTGGTCCACCTGAGTTTCCACTACTGTCTTTTTGTAACATTTTAAAAAGAAAAATGCTTGTTGAAGCTTTTATTAGTGCCTTGTGACTTTGACAGGTTTTATTACAGTTTTTCTAGACTAGACATCATAATTTTTTTGTTGCATATATTTGTGTTTTTAAAACTTTAGACTGCTTTTAAACATTCATTAATTTTAAAATTGTACTTGCCTTTCAACAAACCTTGTGATTCTACATTAGTTCTGTAATCTACTGGTAATAAGGAAAACTGTTACTGCAAAGGAAAGATCCTTTCAGAGTTGAAAAAAAGTTTTCTCTGATTACGAAATAAATGCAAACGACAAATCCAAACTATTTCATGCAAATGAGCTAAAGAAATGTTTTGTCAGAGTAGAAATTAATCAGTCAGGGTCATCTGTCATATTTAGGAAAGAAGTCTTATGAAGGGGTTCTGTTTTGAATAATTGAGGGAATGGAGATTATGGTGAAATAGAAGAATAGCTCATTAGAAACAAGGAGAAGTATTAAATCTAATTAGTCAGTGTTCCAAAGTTTTCACTGGTTACAGTGTTGAGATGGTGGTATAATGAAAAACCCTATCAGAACTAGACCTTAACCCACACCTCTTTCTGTTAGAAACAGAATAGATGGGGGAAATTAAAAGTTGGGGGTTATGGATGAAAACTCATGTCTGAATATTTTTCTCCCATCGTTTTTGATCAAGAAAGCAGAATGGATCACACTGGTTTTGTGTTGATTCTGGATGCATACCTGCAACAAGGGTATTCATCTAAATGCTGACAAAGTTAAATGGTGTTGATGACCATTGGTAATAGATACCTAAAGTTGGAAAGAATGTCACTGCTTTAAGGTTTGGGGAGGCTCTGAAGAGCAAATGTTGCTGTGTAAAAAAAAAAGATCCCTTGGATAGTAATTTGGAAATGTTTATTTTTACTAAAACACCTGGAAATCAGCTCATTTTTGGGGCTAACTGGATATTATAGAAACTTTGTTTCCAATTATGTTACCAAAGTGGCAATATTATGTTTAATTAATTAAAGGAAGGTCGTTTGATACAATCAAGTGTGATAAAGCTTGTCATAAAAGTGCTTCTAATGGTGAATGACCATCCTGCTGAGAAGTTTATTCTCTTAACTTGATGTTGGAGACCCTGGTAAGAAAGTGGGACGTTTTTAAAAGAAACTTGAGAGATAGTGTTGCTGCAAAATGTTTTTCCTCAATTTCCACCCCGCCTATCCTCCTGTTACAGCTGTAAGTTGGAGACTTTAATGTATGTTGGAGAAATGTAAACAAAGATGACATCAAATGTTTTCCAAATCCTGCAATATTGCTTACTCTAAAAATATTCTTTTAAAGGAGGCTGCATTGTTGTGACATAGTGTTTTTAACTTTTGTTGGCTGACTTTGATTATTGTAGTAATTAATTAACATTTATTGTTGCTCAGATAGTGTAAATGAATTATTGATGAATATTGGTGTTATTGCTTGTTTTTTTTAAATTCTTATTTCTGTGGTAGCTGCTAATTTAAAGACACATGTTGTACACTGATGTCTATGAGGAGGACATCCATGCTGGAGGTGGGGGTGGTAGTTCTCTGGAAAAGACACTAGTTAGTTTTGTAGTGGGGAATAATCATTCTTGTTTAAATAACAGAATTATCAGAGTGTTTCTTTTATTGATCATGCTCTATTCCAGCCTTGTTTTGTCATTGGGGGGGTTCATATTTGCTTTCCGTTTCATGGTTTGTGTTTAGAGTTCATTTGATTTTCATTGATCTTTCCTGCATTCTTGACAGTTACTCCTCATTTTGGTTCCTTCCCACGCATTGTGGTTTATCTGATTGGGACATTTCAGACTCCATAACCCTGTGCAGGCATTCTTAAACCGTGTTTATCGTTTCGGTTGGGGCTTGGACTTTGGTCACAACCGTTGTTTCAGGTTATAACGGCCGTATGCAAGATCGGGGCTAGGAAAGCTAAACACATTGTCAGAGTTGTTTGCTTCTCAATGCAGCTCCATGACCCTAAGACTAGGAAAAGTTGCCAAAACATCAGTTTATTTATGTAATCTTAATCTTACAACTTTTTATCCTTGGCAGGAACTGTGTTTGGTCAAAAACAGGCCATGAAACACAATATGAGGGTCAAGCATGTGAAATGTGGTTCATGATTTGGTTTGGTTTCTTATAAATTTTTGGGTCATCCACACTTTTTCCTATCTAAAAAACAATAATAGTACCTGAAGATAACTTATCAGGAATGGAAAGAAATCCATCAAGGAGCTAAAACAAAATCTGGCAGTCCTAACATGTATTCAGGCAGTCATAAAAGAAAAGGGTGGACATACTAAATAATGGTATGCATGATTTTTCTTTCATTTTTCCTGCTGTAGAATATTCATTTATTAAATCGTATGTCTCATTAATCTGTTTTATTCCTTTTCACAGTTGAAGTTATGAATAGAAACATAAGTACTTAAGACTTTTACACAGTAGAGTGCGTGTGTATGTAAATATAACCTGAGCTTAATACCTTTTTCTTTTCATCGATTAGTTGGTATTTAATATATGGTTTTTTTGGTTGACATTCATATAATGAAAAATCAAAATCAATTTTCTAACTTTTAAGAAATTCTTAAACCTTGAGAAGTTGTTTATGCTTCACTGCCAACATAAACAATCTACACATTAATTATAATAATATTCAATTTCTCTCATCTCTCTTGAATTAATCGAAAACCATGCTGCAGTTTATTATTCTAAAATATTGCTTTTATTTTTTTGCTGTGTTCGCAAACTGATCCAGTCTGTCCTTTATGGCATCTTTTTCTGAAAAGTGATATCTCAGATTTTTGAAATTTGTTTGTTTTAAGGAGTGGGTGGGTGGCGGAGAAGAATAGCATGGCAATGCAATTCTTACGAAATTATTCAAGTCAACTGATGTGGTCGATATTCTAAACCATTTGTTCTGCAGTTATCTCTAAAAAATTGTTTTTTTTTTAAAAAGAAGGTCATTAGTATGAATTATATGTAAATAAGAGTAATTATGCAAGAAGCTCCAGGGGAGAAAGGGAAATGTTAAAGGTGTAACGAGATGGCATGAAGATTCTCATAATACGCATATTAGTGATACTTTGTAATCTTTAAATGTGAAATTTGGGTTTTAGATAGGTTATTAAATTTAATGCTTTTTTGTTGTTGTTTGTTAGTTTTTGTTTTATTTCTTTGCTAGACCATAGTTTCCAGTTTCATGCACCTCATCTTTTTCTTTCCGGGCTAGTGTTCTAGTGCCTATGTTATCAGTTGGCCACAACAAATTATACAATATTTTCTACTTTATTCTCACTTTGCTTTCACATTGTGTGAAGTGGATAAATCTCAAGTGGGGAGAGGATCTTCTGTTGTTTTTATATGGGGCTTTATCATTTTGTTTTCTTTCTCTCTCGGACAGTGCTGTTGATTTAAATCCCAAAAATCTCGGTTAGCAAAGGAATTGTTGATCAACCCCATGGATTCAAAAGCTCTGGTTATGTTTTATATGATTTGAGTTGGCATTTGATACAGCTTGCTTAGAAAGAAAGGTAAAGTTTTGAGTTGTCAGATTCCCAAGTTTATGTCCAGTTTAAAAAAAAAAAAAAAAACAATTTTTTTCTCTTAAAAAAAGTGGCTTTCGTGTTTGCTAGTAAGACTTGACAGGTACCCAGGTCAAACCTTTAACATCTTGCTTGCTTAATGCTAACAGATCTGCAGTAGAGTATAAGCTTTCACTGTAAGCAAACCTTTGTTCAGGTATTGTTCTGCTGACATTTAATAAAAGGTCTGTGTAGAGGATTTCTGGTAAATATGGTCAAGCTTTTAGGAGATCATCATGCTTTATCCTATCAGTTTGTTTAGATAGATAGCAATTGCATTAGCAGAGAGATGTGGGTGCACTGCCAACCTTTAATTTTCTTATTAAGTATTTGTATTAGTTCACGCTTGACTAGTCCTTCTGTGAAAGAAGTTAAACAGCTGGATCTATTATATTTGATCTCTTCTTGAAAAAAATGGTTACCATTAAATGTATCATACTTAAATGCTTTTTCTTTTTTTCTTACTCCAGAAACATGAGATGACATGGTTTTAGTAATGTAGCTATATTTTTAAACAGTTATTAGTACAGCATAAGTGATAAAATGTATAAGAACACTGTTCTTGATTGTCAGGTCAGATCAGATCAGGAAAGGATCTTAGGAACTGTCAAATGCATGCTGTAACTACCTTTTGTACTGGTGATAAAAAGCGAAGGAAAAGAAATGAATAGTTTTAATGTATAAGTGGCAGCAGGTTAGCTTTGCTTCCTGTGTTATAAACTGGCTTGTGTGTATTATAGTGTGGGGCTATAACCTTGCTGGTGACTCAGTTTCTCCTGTTGTACTTGACTGGATTTGGTGGATCAATCTCCAGACAACTTGTGCAGATGAATGCAATTAAAATATCTTTTAGTCTGTAAGATTGGTTTAGTTTTTAGAGAAAGTCACATGGCAGTGGTAGTATTAGATAACTAGACTGGTAATTAAATTGAAGGAAAGAAAAAAGTATAGAGTAATCACTGCGAAGGCTGCTAATGCATAAAGATTAAGCCATTGCTTTTTGAAGGAGCACACATTCCAGTTGCACTTATTAACAACAAGATAATTAATACATTTTTCTGTTTATTACAAATGTAGTGAGGTAATACAAGCAGAAATAAAAAAAAAAAACGAAACAGTATTTTTGTGTGGATGTTGCTTAGCTCTTTTGCATGATTTGTGACTTTCATTAAAATACAACCACCGCCACAACAGATTTTGTGGATGTATCAGATTTATCTGCTGGACTGTAAACAAGGAGTTATTTTTTATTAGGGTAAGATATCATTAAAAAAATTGTTTTTTTTTTTTAATATACAGAGTAATCTAACTAGAAATTTGGATGTAGAATTAATTTTACCATTGAAATGCAGTTCACTATTATGTTAATTCTTTTTATTAATTACATTTAAAAAAAAAAACATTCTTTTGTTATTTTAATGTTGTTGTTTGTTTTTTTAAGGAATCAAGATTATTGGTGGATGCAATTTCACTGCAGAAGAAGAACATGGAATTTTTGTGAAGAAGATTCTGCAGGGTGGATTAGCAGAAGCAGATGGTGGGTTTAATGTCGCCATTAGGCTGAAACAGTAAGAAAAAAAGAAAAGGGCAAACTCGCTTCTCTAACTTAACTAACAAAAAGGGGGGATTAACTGTGCTTTTATAATGTAACTTCTTGCTAGGCTACTGGACTTGCCCCAGCTCTGAGGGCTCAAGTTTGATTTCCACTTGCTTTGCATGCTTCACTGGCATGGCTTATTCATCAGCCGGTTGTTGGTTACCTCCGCTGTCTGAATCTGAAGACTTCTAGGGTAGTTAGAAGTGCCAGCCACCCATCATCTTGAAGGATAGACAGTAGGGTTAGTGACTGGTGTACACAACCACAGCACACAATCTTTGTTAGTGTTGACACTCAATTAGTTCGTTGTTTCCAAAATTATTGATTTACAGAATTTAAGTATGTGACTGTAAATTTGAGTTTTTTTTTAGTTTTGTTACAATGATGGCTGCTCTATGCTGCATGGAGAAGTGACACTATTGTTTCCAGCATTTTGCCAATTCATTTAAAACTGTTTGGGAAATTGTTTCCATGTTTGATCATTTCTGGAAGCAGGGATGTGAAAAATCTGCAAAAAAAAAACATGGAAAACTGCAGATTTATGAATTTTTATTATTTTTGAAAAAAAATTATATACAGTATTACCTCGGTTAGCGCTCTAGATATGTTCCTAAAATATGCAGCGCTATATGGGGTCATTATAACATAGCATAAATAGAGATGCAAGCTTGATAGGTTATTTTTAACCTGAGACATATACAGATTTGTAAGAAAAATTTCATGATTTTCCATTTAGTGAAGTCTGGTTGAGAATGTGCGTGCATAGATGGGGAGAGACAGTGGTGTGCGGTAGAAGCATCGACTGTGTCATTGACAATCGAGGTTACCACTAAGGTGTAGTCACCTGTTTCATGCGTACAGAGATGACAGTAACAGAAGACACTACTCGTCTCGTACAAGTAACTGGTGCCAATCATCGTTGTTTTGACCAAAAAAGCCAAGAGCTTGCCGACTGGATGCCCGGAACGCGCTGACTTGAGACAACGAGCAAATGAGATGTTAATCCAGGGAAGACAGTGGAAACGAGGTGGAGACAGCACTTAGACTGTGGCACGATTTTATGAAAACAATGATACAAGACATAAATGAAGGTGATAGACATTGCCAAACAACTGAAAAATCCAGAGACTTGCTATCGCACCCTACAAGCACTTAATAACTTTAGATAACCTCACACAATGTGATGTTACACATTGTGATCTAAAGTTATGATAAAATTACAAGACAAGTTTAATTAATTAAGATCGAATGTTATTATAAAATTATGAAACAAGTTAAATTGATCAACTGTAGTCATGGGGAAATAGGCCTAATCACCAATAAATCAGTAGAAAAGCATCAGTGAGAAATAGGACAGAAGAGGCTATATCTGGGATGAAGGTCCAGGCTGTGGTTCTTCCTCGCACGTTGGCTGCTTCCCGAAGAATGCATCTAATGTTGTCTGCATTTTCTTGAGTCTTCTCTCTCAAAGCAATTCACAGTAGCAAGATATCGTGTCCAGAACACCCCTCTTTGCCTTGCTGCTGCACTCCCAATCAGGGTCATTCTCAGTAAACTGGTCTATGTTTTCTGTAATCTTGGTGGTTATGTTACTGGTGTGACTGGCTCTGCAGTAGGGACTTCAGGGTCATTCTGGAATTGTTGATGTGCTAACTCCTGCAGCTCAATAGATAAACTCTTACCATGAGACTCTCAACTCTTCCACATCTTCTGCATTGACATTCTGTATTCTCCTTTCACTGGCCAGCTCAACGATGTCATTGATGACTGCTGGTACTATTTTTTCATCAAATTCCAGGAAGTCATTGCATGCTTCTGGCCATAGCTTCTTCCAAACTCCATTCATGCAGTTTTCGGTCACTTCGTCCCAGGCTGCTTTGATATTATCTATGGCCTTCATGATATGGTAGTTTTTCCAAAATTCCCTGATAGATTGTTTATCTTGGCCATCCGTTTCTTCAACAAATTGTTTGAAAGTGCAACAAAGGTAGTAGGCCTTGATATCAGAAATTACACCCTGATCCATTGGTTGGAGTAAGGAAGTGGTGGTAGGTAAACTATTTTGACAGGAATGCAGTTCTGAATGGTGTCGAGATTCTGGGGTGGGACCTGGAGCAATATCGATCACCAACAATGCCTTAGGTTCAAGGTTATGTTCTTCGCAATACCTTTTCACTGCTGGACAAAAGTATGATACAAACTACTGTGTGAAAATTTCTAGTCACCCAGGTTTTCTTGTTTGATTTCCAACTCACAGGCTGATACATTTTTGATATTCCCCTCATTGGTCGTGGTGTTTCTGAATGATAAATGAGCATCAGCTTCAGCTTGAAGTCTCCTGAAGTGTTACCGCCAAGTAGTAGTCTTAAATGGCCTTTTCCAGCCTTGAACCCAGAAGCGCTTTCTTTTTCTCGGGAGATGAAAGTGCGGGATGGCATTCTTTTCCAGAAAAGGCCTGTTTGATCTACATTGAAGACAAGTTTGGGAGGGTAGTTACCATGCTCGATGATACTCTTAAGAACCTTGGGAAATTCCTTGGCTACCTGCGTGTCTGCACTTGCAGCTTCACCAGATATACAAATGCTGTGCAGGTTAAGCAGTCATTTGAATCTGTCAAACCAACCTCTGCTAGCTGTGAATGCTTCTGAATTATCTCCTTGTAAGTGTCTGAAGATGCTTTTTGCCTTTTTCATGATGATAAGTTGGCTTAATGGCATGTTGTGTTGCGCTTTGTCGTCCACCCATATACCAAGCATATCTTCCATTTTTTCCAAAAATTTACTCCTTGAACAGGTCACCTTTGCTGATAACAATGAGGTCGTCATGGTAGAAGCTTTTTTTGTCTGCATTTTTAATGATGGTTCTAATCGTTGATGTAGCCAAGTTTAAAGATTTACCCACATATGCCTGATGTTCGCCAGCTTCCAATCGTCTCAACACTTGCAGTTTTACATCTAGTGTTATGCTTTTCCTTGGTACCTCAGATGAACTTTCAGCACTTGAAGTTGCAGGCCGTTTTCCACTCATGGTGGGTAAAAATTGTATGGAACTGTGGATAGTACAGCAAATTTTGCAAGACAACCAGAATATGTGCACAATGTGGTTGCAGCAAAACTTGAACTAATAGGTTTCGACGAATGAATTATGATTCTGTGGGGTACACATTCATCGCTTATGAAGCTAAGGTTGAGAATTGAGATGGTGGTTAGTGAGGACTCCAAGAAAAAAGAGCGCTATAGCAAATCAGTGCTAAATGGGGTAGTGCTAAGCAGGGTATTACTATACTATGGTTTTTTTCCTAGGTTTTCTCCAGGAATGATAGTTATCATCTAATCACAGCAATAGGGCACTTAAAATATTTTAAAATTCTCCTATTCTCTGTTTGGTTATACTTTTCCTTCAAAATGAAATTACTCTTATATCAGCAGTAATTTTTAGTTTTGAGCAATTGCATGTGTCAATGGCATCTGTATACCTTTGATTTAGTAATGTTGGTATTGCCCATCATTTTTTTTTTACTGATGCATGACTACATGCAAGAGGGGAGTTGGAAGGATAGTTCTTCTAATTGCTCATGTTGGTTTGTTAAGCAAAAAAAAAGGCTCACAATATGGTTTATTATTGGAATGGAATTTGATAATGTGATGTAAAGAGATCCAAGTCAATTGTGACCTTTTCTACCAAGCAAACGACAGAAGACTTGAATGTTGTATATGACTTTCTGATGTCTTGTGTACATGAGTCTTGATTAGTGACCACTGGGTTAGCAAGTAATTAATTAATATGTAAATAAAAGAGAGAAGAGCAATCATAAACACTGACTGAAAAGGGTGTTTCTTTGGAAGATGTTGTGACCATTAGCAAAGGTAAGAGTGGAAAATGAAACATGACTCTTGGTTTTGGACAATGCAGAAAGATGTGTAGAGAGAATTGTTGTATGAGTTCAAAAATCATCAGCAATTGAATTATTGGCTTGAAGTAACTTCCTGGAGAAAATTCTGCTGCTGCTCTTTTTTTTTTAAATTTGTCCCACTTAGGAAGATGCCAGATATTTTCTGACTTATCAAGTTTTTTGTCAGTTGCAATATTTTGGATTTTAGGCTTTTTATTGTGAATACCATATACACATTCACTGTATTGAAACTGACTACATCAGCCACTTGTGTTTTTCTTTTCAAGACATCTTTGCAAAATAGTCAGCCACGGTTAAGTTGCTGAAGCAAAACAAAAGGATCCTTGGTGTAAAGCTATCAGACTTTTTTTTTTTTTCACAGTAAATGCTTAGTTTTCAACAGTTGGAGAAGGATGTTTTAATTTTGTGGAACTTCACATTCCAAGGATTGTTCTAAGCCATTTAACACTATCAGCTGTCAGGGGATGAATTTTACTGCCATCTTCTTGGCAGTTTCTTTCAGTTTCAGCAGGAAGCTAAAAATGCTTATTACCACCTCTTATGTCTTATCTTACAACTCTATTAATACAAATTCTGTCAGTACAGTGGGATGTTGTGTTGTATCTTCACAATAGAAATGACCACTCTGCTGAGGGGGGGAGTGTAGTGGTGCTCTGGTTATCTGCTAGATAGGGAAATCACTACTGGAACTCTTCTTTTTTTAGATGTGGAAAGAAACCGGAGAAAACCCACATGACAGGCTAGTGAAGTAAGGTGAGAAGAAACCATGCCTACAAGGAGGTACATCAAAAGGAACCAACTTCAACCAGGAGCCTGACAACTGAGCCACCAGCTGCCACTTATAAACTTGGATAACAGGGTACTTTCATTTAGCTGTGATTTATTATCAAAACGTTTAAAAAAAAAAAAAGAAAATATTCATAAATGTGCTATTGTATAGCCAGAATTTTTTAAAATGATGCATGATTTAGGGATAAAAAAATGATGGTAGAAATTAAATTTTAAAATTTATATGCAGGAGAATTTGTATCATTTACGAAACTTAAAATTTGCCATTTAAATAAATGATGGGTTTAGTTGAACAGTTGTGACTATTTCAGTTCCACTCAGGTGTTATAGAGTAAGTGTTTCAGGTATTCCTTTAATGAGTCAGAATATTTAAAGATTTGTTGAACTGCTGAAGCAGCAGCAGTATCTACCACTTCAGAATATTTTTGATTGTCAGAAGTTTCAAGACTTGGACATCATTACTGAAACAGTATCAGTTCAATTGATAGATCCCACAGGATGGCAGAATAAATACCTCTGTATGAGAGAATAGATGATAAAGAAAACACGTTCTAGAAGTAAGTTTCCATTTGCTAAAATTGGATTAGGACATTGGTAACCTAAGATACATGAAAAATCATGCACCTTTACATCTTGTCAATCTTTTTTTTCAAAAAAAAAATATCTTCAGTATACAAAGATAATTATTGACTCAACTAGTTCCAAAATAGACAGAAAAAAAAAACAAATTATTTTAGGTGACTGTGTATTTGAAAAGATGCTCTCACCCATGAAAGTATGTGAGAAAACGTTTGATCACAAATGCTGATATGAGAAAGCAAAATTAGTTTTCTATAATTAAAAAAATTAGTTTCAGAACCAACCAATTAGTCTGAAATTGGCAGTTTTCTGGAGATAAACTTGCTGCTTATTTTTTATCCATAATGGTAGACAAAACCACATATCCCATAATACACTGCATTAATGATTGTATTGATATAGGATTTGGATTAAGAAAGTGAATTTTTTTTTTTTTGTTGTTTTTAATCCTGATACTGAAAGTTGTCATAAAAAGAAAGAAATGGAGAAGCAAATGGTTGATGTGTATCTGGTATGAGAATTTCCTCCCAACAGAACACTACAGCACTGAATTGCATTAAAGTGTATTAAAAAAGTTTAGCTTTTTTTTTTTTTTTTTAAAGGGGTCCTCCTTGTTGTTTTGCCCTTCACTAGCCAGCTATGTGGGTCATTTCTGGGCTCTCTGGTTTCTTCTCATGTGTAAAAAAAAAGAATGAAGATTCCTAGCACAACCACCTGGGAGCCACAGATGGTCTCAGCATCTGGTGCAACCTGCATGGTAACTTTGGCCAAGGGGTTAGGCAGCTGCCAACCCCTACTGCTCCCTCGACGACACTGAATACCAAAATTATGAAAGGTTCGCTCTAATGTTCAGTAACTAATTTTTCTCTTATAGGGAACAGGTATCAGTTTTAAACTGATAATAAATGAATCAATTTTTTTTTTTCAAGTGTTATACTAAATAGAGGTAAATCTGTTCGGATTTCTCAGTGGACCTGTGTTCCTGCTTTAGCTCAGCTGTCTGAAGAGAGTAGGATAACTTTTGCATTGTCTTTGTGATTACTTGGATAGTGATTTATAATAATCATTCATTTCTTTCAGCAAAATTGGAGATAAGGAAAATAACAGTAAAGCAGTCAAATGTACAGACTACTCACTCCCCTTTCTGCCTACAATAGGAAAAGTACATGTACAAAATTCCATGGTCTCTCTTACTAATGTGTAAAGGCCAGTAAAAAAAAAAAATAAAAATAAATGAGTAAGTAACAAGGTCCATCCGTATACTGTTCGAATTTATTCTCTACAGGTGTAGTGAAGCTGACTTGCATCCACTCTTAGGTACCAGCTGTGTTTTTTAAATCCTGTTTGGGTGGACCTGACATTACATTTTATGATGTGAAGAAGATTTACACAACTGTCGAGGAAACACTTTTCCTATAAGGATGATCTTTTGAAGAAAAAAAATAGGTTTCTTTTGATTAGAATGTAGAACAGTTTATTCCTAATGTTTCTTATCAATCACTAGACATGAATAACTATGGATATATAGCCTGCATTACAAATAAATATTTTGTTTAATCAAATGCATAATGTTTATAGTCTGACTTAACTGCAAATTCTTGGTTGGTAAAGTTTCTGAATAGGCTGTTGGACGTTAACCCCTTTTTTCTGTAATTTTTTCCCTTTTCATCAGGGTCCATAGATTTAATTCCAGACTAGTTAGAAGGAGAGAGAGAGAGATTAGTGGGTTTTTTTCAGTTATGTTTGATTTAAAATAGCATTATAGGATTCTAAAAAATCTAATGTAGAACACCATTAGTCAATAGTTTAATTATCTGTGTTTTATAAACATGGTAATTAACACCTCTTGTAAAAAAAAAAAAAATTTTGTGAGGCTGAGTAATAAGCAGAAAAGTGAAATTATAAGCTGGTCTGATGATTGACTGACTGACTGATTATGTTTGTGAACAGAGATGTTGCACTTTGGCACTAGGTTCCCACTGGACCCTTGTGAAGCAGACAGACAATTTCTTTAGGAATGCGAACTTGTTGAAAACTATACAATCTACAAACCTGTATGTCATCATCTGAATGTCTACTTACTAAAGATGTCTTATTGTTGTTTTGTTAGAAGTTAATTTCAAAGGCTGTTAATCATATTTATGATGGTAAAATAACTATCTGCATGATGTTTACTGCACTTACTTTTTAAGGTAAGCACTCGGAATATCAAAGGGCTGAACAAAATTCATTTTATATGATTGCCCTATGGGTGGACATAGAGGAGTTTGTTGGTTGATAAAAGGTTGAAAGCTCTTTTGGTTTTGACTGGTTTTAGAAATTAAAATGGGAAATCTGCAACTGAATAGAAGCCAACCCTATAGAGCAGACTCAGAATTAAGCCAAGCTTGATTCACAAGAGCTAAAGTTAGGTGATCTTTTGAAGATACTGTAAGCAGTTTAACCCTTATGAGGCTGAAAGTGGATTGTTCAATTTGACGTATGGCCATTTGATGCTGGAAGCAGATTTACCCCACAGCTTCAAGAAAACCTTTCCCTCTATTGCGATAAGCGGGAATACCCTCACATCTTTGGAAGCTTCGCAGCTTCTCCAATCAAATTACTAATTTCATTTTTTGGTGGATAATTGAAACTTTCCAACTTTAAATTTAATTAAGCACTGAAAGGATTAAACTTCAAATTTTGCTGTTTATTCAGGAAAGCTGAAAGTTGGAGACCAAATATTAGAAGTAAATGGGGAAAACTTAGAAGGAGCTACCAATGAAAGGTAAGTAAAAGCAAACTTATATTGTGTGCGCAGTTCACTTTGTGAATTAGTTTTCACTTAAGACTTTTACGGAAAATAAAACTGAATGTTTTCTGAATTTAAAAGAACCTGTACCACGAAGTAGTGGGATTATTTCAGCTTTTCCAAACATGCAGTGAACAAATGCACTAAGTTGGCTAGTTTAAAATTTAAAAACAGTAGGTTATCAGAATATTTAAAAAAAAAAATTTTCTATGATTCATTTTTCTGTATGAAATCTGCTTTTCTCAGATATACACTGATTAGATTTGTCATCAGACGTAGCAGTTGGATCAGGTTAGCTCTTAATGTTTTGGCAGGTGCATTACAATGTCAGTGTTATTCCAGCACCTTCCTAATTGCTCAATCTGTACCTGATAATATATATATAAAAGAGAGAGAGAAATAGCAAAATAAATTTTGATGTTGCTAATTTTTTTTTAATTCACCTTTCTCCTGACATAGGTAGCTTCCATAAGAAACTATTACAAAGAATTTAGGCAGTTATTCTGAGGAAGATACAATACGGACATTAAACTAGATTTTTTTAAAAATTGCTAAAGCACATCAGTGACAAGCTGTCTATCCAGCTATATTTGGTCAGCTTGCATATCCCTTGACATTTTAAATAAGAATTGCAATTCTAGTTTAACAACCACATCAAGAAATATTTGCTTTATATAGTATAAGTGATGGCTTCTTGGTTTGCCATTGTCTAAATGATGATTCTGCCTTTAGTCTCTTCCTATGTGGCACATGTTAGCTTTATATGGAGAGACATGAAATAATTGGTCTACAAACTACACATGAATGAGTAGCAGTCAGCGAAGTATAGAGACCTGAAGTCCTGCTTTGCTCCACTGATGTTAATACAGTTTTACTGACTGATAGCAAGCATCTGTCTTTCTGAATAAAATTTAAATGACAAAGAAAGCATTGTTATATATATATTTATTTGATTATTTGCTTTGGAAAATGTTCTGTTTCATAGATAAGTTATTGATTGTTTTTATAAATGAGTAACTGATTTATTGGTTCATACTACCCAAGTGCACTCAGCAGGTAAATAGATTCACATGATTTATAGTTTTACAGTCACATTAATACTGCCACGCGTGTGAAGATCAGATTACTTGCAAAAATAATTTCATATGAGATATACCTGCACAAGTAAAGCAGTTACCTAATTTATAAAAAAATTAAAGATGATAGTGAGTCTTTTAAGATTCTCCAAGTTTCAAAACTGGTTAAATGTTTAACCCTGTGTGAATAATTTGTTTATGGCTTCATATTCCAACTTTGAAATATCTTTAATAATTAAGCATCTCCACCAGAGTGGCTCATATTAGTAAATACCATAAATATATATGAATTATGCATACAGTCATATGGTTATAAACTTTTACTTAAAAGTAAAACACTTGCTTTTTAAAAAAAAAAAGAGAGGAAGCAACTGTCATGGAAAACCTGTATAACCTAGAACCCATTGCTTAATGACAGAGTTGTGTGTTGAGATTTATGGATTAATTGGGGTTTTTCAATGTCAGTTTAAAACCATGAAACCTCAAAAATTTAAGATTTTCACAAGTTGTTTTTGTTCTTGTTGGGGTTTTCTTTCTTAATTACCATAGGAACATGTGCTGATAAGACTTCAGCTGTGTTGCTGCCACCCTTTTTTAAAATAGTTTTTTTTTTTTAAGGAAAGGTCTGTTGAGATTCAAATGGGTGGAGTTTTTTTTTATTGAGAATGGATGTGATTTTTTAAAATTCTAGGGCATCCCTATGGTTGGGGCTGCTTTCTATTATTGTCTGTACATGAGCTGTCGGGTTCACAGAGGTCAACATTTGTCTATTTAGAGCCGTGGCGATTCTTCGACATGCATCTGCGTCTGGCCACATGGAGCTGCTTGTGTCGAGGGATGAGCAGGCGAGGTAAGCCATCAAAGAATGGTTTCTGAAAATAAAACAGCAAATGTCTCTGGGTGGTTAGCTACTGATATTCTTCCCTCCCTAAAATTGCATGTAAATGAGAGAGAGATACATATGATGTAAAACTCTCAAGACTTCTGAAATATGAAGGTTTTTTGCAATTTTTCTCAGTTGATTAAACATTCATGAAAAAAATAATAATGGGGCTGAACCCTTCAACAGTTGGAAGTGAGGAGTTCTGCTTGACCCTGTTAACTACAAATACAGTACTACTGAAAATTTATTTTTATTTTTGATGAAATTGTGAACTTGAAAGTTCAGCAGAAGTCTGTCTGTCTGTCTGTCTGTCTGTCTCTCTATTTTAGAATAATTATTTTTCATTAAAGTTTTTCCATTTTCCTTATAAAATGAACAAATCTTAGAAAAATTGCCAATTTCGGCTATATAAAATTGTGGCTTATATCAGTCATCCATGCATATGGATTAATTATGAACTAAACTCACTCATTCTACTGATGCTTTCATGTCTGCCTTAAACCTTTTTATTAACCAGATCCTCTGACTAGAAATATTACTTTGCTACAATTGTTTTTGATGGAAATATTTTAAGAAAAGGAGATGGGTTATAAAGATGTGATTTGATATGAAGCTAGAATGGTGAGCGCCTTCTTTGGTAAGAAACCAGAACTCTGTTTGGACTGACCTGGTCTTACCGTAGTTTTCTCAAGTATTTGGACAAGAAAAGAAGATTCTCTTTCAATGTTTGAAAAATTAGAGGGCGAAATGGATATAGTAAACTAATCACATGAAAGAGAAAACAATACCAGGTTCGTTAAATAGACATACTAGTATGGTTATATGCTTGTTCATTTAAAGCTGTAGTTGAATCCCATCTGGAGTACTGAGTGCAATCTTGGGTTCCTTATGTTGTTAAGGATGATGGTAGATAAATCTAGTCCTGTGTTTATGACCTAAAGCTTTATAAACATCATAGAAGGATAGATATCTATAGATGTTTTTAGTAATACAATGGAGATAGTCTGTTTTCTTAAATTATTTATTGTAACATTTATTTGGTTTGAATGATCTGTGGGTGCTTTATGTAAGCCGAGTGACTCTGTCCCTTTACAAGTGACTCTGACTATCCTTTAAATGAATTAGGCTGACTTCTCTAAAGTTTTTTTTTTTTAATTATTTTGTGGCCTAGTTTAAAAGAAAAAAATTCCTAAAAATTTCACATTTCTGTATGCATGCCACGTATTTATCGTTTTGTTATAATTTTGAGTTTTATACATTTATAGCATTGAATTTGTGGAAGTATTTGAGAAGATGAATGGCCACAGTTTCACGTGCACACCAGTGACATCTGATCTACAAAGTAAATCATCAAGGGCGACAACCCCTTCAGTTCATGGTAAGATGCTTTTTCTTTCGTTTATCTTATTATTAAAAACTGCCAAAAGGTGGTAGGGAGAAGAAGCAGTAATGGTCAGATGTGTTTTTTTTTAGGAAAATTGTTTTCTTTCATAAGGCTCCACTATCAACAGTTTTTGTTGGAATGGGATACGGGAAAGCAGGGTGAAATAAATTTTGTGGCCAAACTGACTCTTAAGAAAACTAATCAGGTTTTGCTCTGAGATTGATCGGAAATTTGTATAGGCTGTTGGTTGGGTTTTTGTAGTGAAATTAATGGTTCTGATGACGTTGGCGTTTCTTCATTAAATATTTTGAAAGAGTTTTTAAGCACTGACTTTTTCTTTCATTTTGCGCCGTCTTAATTAGCAGTGGTGATGACAGGGTTCTGACAGTTTTCTTTCTTTCCTCCTCGCTATGACCTGTTGGTGTTTGGCAAATTAAATCAGCCACTAACAAAGATGAAACAGGAAATCTATGAAAGAAATGAGGAAATAGTGGAACAGGTTTTTGTTTTGAATTGTTGTTGGTGCTTGCTGTGTGTCACATGTGGGTGTTATTACGAAAATATGTACATTTTAAAATAATGATACGATTACATTCAAGACAAAAAAAAAAAATTAGTGAGTTTTAAAACAACGACAAAGCAGCTATGTCACTTGTTTAAGCTAGAAATGCGTTAAAACTATTAAAATGTATTGGCTAAATTCATGAATTTTTCTCCATTATTAGTGCTTTTGGGTTTCTTTCATCACGCCATATCATTCATGTTCAGGATGAGTGAAACTATTTTAACTGTCAGATCTGCTGGACCAAAAAATTCTACAATGATAGCTGATTAAACAAGTCTGCTTGTTCTTTCATGTGGCATAATCTCTACCAGTTTTGTGTTACTGCATAAACATCATTAAACTTCAACTGCAGTAGAAGAAAAAAACTCAAAATTTTTATCAGCTCTTAGAGTCATTTCAGATAATATAAGTTATTCCTGTAATTGTTTTACTACTATAAATGAAGTGTTTTCTTTTTCTAAATATTTATCTCAGAACCTTGTAGTAATTTTCATGCCTTAACCAGAAAATATTTTTATAATACAAGAATACATTCAAAACTGATTTAGCTGAGAAAGAATGTCGTCTGGCCAGCTCAGTGGTTAGGATAGTGGACTGCTAAATTGAGGGCTTGATTTCGAATTCTGGTTGCGGCCAGCTTGGTTTGGCAGGGCTGTCTTGCTCCTCTTCGCCAGTTGTCTTTGGTTTCTCCCACATCTAAAAATGAAGATTTCTTGTAGAAACTTGCATTGCACCATCTCAGCAGTTCATCTCCCTGGTATGGTTCTGTCTGAGCTATGGAACCACCCATAGGCAGATTACAATAAAATAACACTGGTCGGCACAGTTTTTGCTGACTTATATCTGAGACTTGTTTCTGACTAATTTGGGGGCGCTGAACTCAGATATCACATTGGTTTTTGCCTATCATGTCAAGTTTTTGCTATACAGCATACCCCCATTTTCAATCATTAAAGTACCCGATTACAATGATTTCCACAATCCCCTCAATCCTATTCTTATCATTTTATTTAGAATACCATTCCAACAAACAATACCATGAATCAATTTTGAGATTAACAAATATATTGGTTAACTATGACATATCAGGTCAAAATATTGAAATAGAAAAATATAAATCTATACTAGAATTGAATGAATTTTAGTCAAAAATGGGCACAAACTAATCCAGAATATTCTTATCATTTCATTTAGAATACCGTACAAACAAAACAATGACAGACATTGGTTTACATTAACTGATATCAGTAAATGACACATTCGTCCTTCATGGATTAAATTTTCGTTTGTAGGCTTTTCTGGAGTGCTTCATTTCCAGACAGTCTCTTTTAATACTCCAACAGTATCGGCCATCAAGTGAGTATCCCACCTTCCTTGGTATCGCTCCTCCATAGCTTTATACCTTGACGGAACCTTTCACCTTGCTCATCACTTACGTCACCTAGATTTTCAGGAAATTTATCAAGGTGACTGTTGAGGAAATGAACCTTCATGCTCATTTTGCAACCCAGACGACGAAAATTCTTAAGCAATGTTTGAATAAAATCTTTGTAATTTTCAGCTTTTTTGTTTCCCAGGAAATTTTTCACAACAGCCATGAAAGAATTCCATGCTCTTTTCTCCATATTCATGGAGCTTGTGAAATGTTGATCTCTCATCAGTTTTCTGATTTGTGGCTCATCAAATGCACCAGCTTTTATTTTTTCATAACTGAGGCTAGTAATGTTGTGCATATGTACATAAAACAGTCACTGATCTACTAGTGGTTGGTTTTTGGTATTTGGTTCTCCGACATTTAAGCATGCTCTCACCAGCCAGTTCTTCTGAGTCCAATGCTTGTCCTTAGCTCTACTATCCCACAGGCACAAGAAACATGGATATTCCGTGTATCCGCCTTGTTGACCGAGTAAAAAGTTAACCATTTTAAGATCCCGTAGAACAAAAACTTGAACAAATGCAAAATGCTGTAGAACAAAAACTTGATGTGATAGGCAAAAACTAATTTTATTTTTGAAATCAGTGCCCCAAAATTAGTTTAAAAACAAGTGTCAGATCTTAGTCAGCAGAAAAAAAGTAAAATGTTGGCCAGTGTAATTTATCTCTGCCTTTTCTCCAAAAGTTCTGATAGGTAATTTCATAAAATGTCTCTATCACTGTTCTTTGCTCACTCTTGCCTGATATGAAAAGTAAAGACATGGGTCTGTTTAGTGATACATTGATGATACTGTTATCTGCTGCACCTCTTATGCTCAGTGTTTCTTTTCTCAGTATAGAATGTTTTCAGCATGTGCTCATGGAGAAAATGAAAATGTGTTTTAGTTGTCTTCCGTCTGTTTTGCACAAATGACTGATAAAGTGGCTTAGTTGGTATATATGTTTGGGTTTTGGGCATTGGCAGAATTATGTAAAACACTTTTCTGTGTTCCTGAGTCTGTCTGTTCATTAACAACCATACCTGTGGAGATTCCTTATTTGTCTACCTTCACTGAAAACTTCAGTCGGAGTAGGCATTTAACCAAAATGCTCTCAATCCTTTATATTCACATTCGTGTGGATAAACAGTTTGTCTGTTTCTCCCTCCCAGTGTTTAAAACCATGTTGTCTTTTCACAAAACAAATGGTGGTGGTGGACAGAATTTAGGTGAAGTTGAAGGTGGAATGTAAATTTAGGATGGGACATTGTAAAGTTATGGAATATAAACAAAGACACCTGGACTAGAACAACAGAAACAGTTTGATGTAGTCATGATAGGTCTGCCTATAGATGGGAAAATAATCGGAAGAATTTAGGATGGTGCATAAGTTTCAGCTTTTTCTTAAATTATTTTTCAAAATGTATGTGCACGCATGCACATGTCTATAGTTAAATTAACCTTTCATGCATTCACATCCAAATGCATACCATATACATTAAGATAGCTGCAATTTTTAAATTTCTTTGTATGTAAATACATTTTTAGAAAGAGAAATAGATCCTTCTTTATTTCAGTAAATGTTGAACAAGTTTCATTGGGAAATCCAGTCTTTGTTTACTGTTTATAATGAGTGTGAGTGAGCCACTCAGTAAAATGTCTTTCTTTTTTTTCTTTAAACAGAACAGTCCTGGGACAGCTACAGAATTCCATCATACAGTCAGCAGACATTTGAGTTGAGTGCACCATCTGAAAATGTAAGAATGGGGACATCTCTGACTTTAAAACCAATATTTAAAAAAATATATTCATTTATATTTATCTATAATAGTTTTACAAAAAAGATGGGAAAATTTCATCTTTTTTCTTGTGTTTTCCTGTTTCCCAGAGAAACTACTACTAACAAATTTGAATTGCTTAACTTTTCTTATTGTATTTAGCCTCTTTTTCATTCTGTGTTAACTGATCTTTGTTTGGGTTAAAAAGAAAGCAGGAATTAGCTGCTACTGTAGCCATATTTGATGAGGTGGTCTAATGCCATGCTTACTGCTAACAAGTACATTGCCATTCTTACTGTACCTAAATAACTTAATTTTTGCATACTACTTTGACTACAGTGCATTACTAACTAATCACCTCATAAAAAAAAGATTAGATTCCAGACAGTTGAATAGATTCCCTACTTATTCTACTTCCGCCATGTAGAGAACTAACAGGTAATGCACAAACAGCAAATACATTTAGGTTGGGAAGTGCATGCAGTTTGAAATTAGGGTTTTATTGGCTGATAATTATGAAAACATTATCCACAATGCAATGATGTAAAGGCTGAATACTGTACTAGATTTGGGTACTTTTAATTTGCAAAGTCAAGGATCTGCAACAGAAATTTATAGAATTTCTGGCAGCCATTATTCTTTTGCTGAGTTCTGCTAGAAAGCAGTTTGTTTAACACTGTATTGTTGGAACACTTTCTTACTATTGGTGGATACAAACTTGGTTCATTTCACATACATTCTTGTTTTAAGTGGAATAAATATAAATTAAAATGAATTTACAAGTATGCATATATGAATAATTACAAATAGTAACAGAAAAACTATGTAAATCATTGTATGCAGCACTATAGATAAAATGACTGATACATTAGGTATCATGACAAGTGGTACAGATTAAATGGAACTATAAATAACAGGAGGGCTCTATTTATAAATGAATCCTGATCCTTCTTGTACTGCCGCCTCTGTTAGATAGTGCATGGACAGAAAAAAAGTCAGGAGCAAGATTAAGAATCTTAGTGGCTCTCTGGATTGGTATCTCCCTAATATCCCTCACTCTGTTTACAAGAACAGGAATCTGTTACTCTGCTGAACTTACAAGTACTTGTTCAAGTCAAAGATGACAATAAGTTTGATGGCTTTTTAACCAGCTAACCATTTAACTGGCTGGAATATTGTTATTGTCCAGTACAGAGTCTTTGGTACCTGCCTGCATCCCAATACACTGATGGTCATCTACTGGAAGAAATGCTGAACTTATATCAACATCAGAGCTGCTCATATCTAATTTCTGATTAGCATTTCATGCATGTGCAGAGGTTACTGTTCTTATCAGTAATATTCTCTCAAGTAATTTGTTTTAAAAATTGCTCTTTTTTTTTCAGATATCTGATTCTGGTAAACAAGAAGCAGATACGGATTACCATCTTTTTGATACATCAAAATTTGACACATGGGGCTCCAAGTCAACAGATGTCTACCAACAGATGTCATCTAGTCTACCGTGGAATCAGGATAGAGCTTCGTCTCCATTCTTATCCAGAGGTTAGATGCTTTTGGCTACTTGTGAAATACTTCTGCTCAAATTGTATACAACTAGATTGCAAGAGAAACAAAACATCAAGCTTATTAAAGACACATTTTTTAAACAGTCTATCAGCACTATTTAGTTTTATTGTTAGAGAAACTTTAAAACCACTTCTGTTAACTAAACTTTGAAGCTTGTTTCTGTTTTCTTTATTGTATTCCTTTGTATTATAACTTTTGTGAGTTGAAATGTCAATTGGCAGGATGTTTAAACACTGGTGGCCAATAGCATTTAGAATACTAGTAATAACTTTGTAGTCATTTTCTGATGTTCAGAATCTCCATGTTTTTCTTTACATCTTTGAATAATTTTTCATTAATGTCCGGTGGACAAAATTACCAGGGGTGTTCAAAAGAAAACAGACTGAAATACTATTTACTCTAATTTTATCTGGCTGGGTATCATTTGAATATTTCAAGTGTGTTTATATATGTATTTTATTTTTCTTTGTCTAGACTTTTGTTTGTTTGAATAATTATATTTAATAGTTTATTTTTATTTTGATTAATTTTCCATTGTTGCAGAACAACTGTTTGGACTGAAATCTAACTATTTGCTGCCATCACAACTGCTGTCAGAAGAGTTGCCTCCCTTCCATTCCATTTCGCAGACGCTGCATCACAGCCATCCTGAGGAGTCCTCTCACCAGTCACCCATTAGTGCAAGTTCAAGTTCTGGCCCCTGGAACAGTCAGCAGTCGCCCTCACACAAGATCTTGCTTGATCCTGATGTCAGGATCAAAGTAGACAAACTGGACACTGTAAGGGCTTTGATCTTCTTGGCGCTCTGAGCTAATGAAATGTGTGTAAACCCTGATTAACTTGTCTTTCTCTTAACAAAACTTAAGAAAAGCACCTTATAAAATTACTGTTCTGACTAAGATTGAAAAAGGGCATTGCAAAAAAGAAAAACAAGCTTTGTTTTCAGGGTCCTCACAGCTGGTGGCGGAAAGAAGATGATGTTTAACACTTTATTGATGTGGACAATTGTTAGCTGGTCACAGACAAGGCAGCTCTTCAGAGTCCATGCTGTTTATATTTTTCTTCTGGAGACTACTTCGCCTTTTTGTTTTATAAAAAAAATGTAGGCAGGTATTTGTATTTTAAAGTTTCCTGCTTCATTTTTTGGGGGGAGACAGGGCATATGTAGACTGAAAGGTTACTTGGTGAACTACATTCTTTCTTTTTTGCTTAACCAGACTGACTGTATTAAAGGATCGCGGCAGGAACCTTAGTGAACATGCTTGGTGGGGAGTTGGATGATGCTCATTTTCTAGCTGCTGCTTTAAAGTAACTGATTCATTTATTTTAGAATAGCAAATTTACTTTCCTAACAATTACTTAATAAAGTAGGTCAGTTGATGAGGAGGAGATTATGAATTGCATCTGTCTTACATTTGAATAGGCCCTTCAAATTGGTTTTCATTGGCTGCTAGTGATTTTAGAGTTTTGCTGACCTCTTACAGGAAAAATGGTAGTATAATCTTTAAATGGGAACAAAACAATGTAAGTTATGAGATGGGTAGCATGGTAGACTGGCTGCTAAGGCTGGGGGACCCCTGGGTCGTTGGCTCTTCTTCACTGGCCACCTGTGTGGTTTTCAGCTTCAAATGAGTGCATTGGCATGATGAATGTTGATGAGCTACATTAAATTTCTCATGATGCCAATCGTAACAGAATCTCTGGATTTTTTTTTTTGCAGGCTTTACAGTACCTGGGTTTGAATCCAACTCCAGATCAGCAGGCCCAGATAAATGAACAGCTGGACATTGACCCTTCGGGAACTGTTACCTATGGAGGTGGGCCTTGCTTCAAACCAAATGTTGACTCATTTAACCGCTTTTGCTAAACTCATTTGGCTTTTATCATCAGTGCTAAACATATTTTTTTGAGAGAGAGAGAGATTACTTGTGGATTGTTGCAGCTGATGCTATGTGAGATTTGTTCACTTTTTTTAGAACAAGGAATAGCTTAGTTTTATTTTTACTATAATGATAAACTGTGTTAAAATCCTCTAGCACACTAGAATTTAAAAATGATGAGAATCTTATGGTCTCAACATTTAGGGATCCAGGATTGCATGTAAGCTGGAAAACATTTTCCTTAATCATCTTGAGTTTTTCTATGGATGGAAGAGTTGAAAGCAGGGAAGACCACTCTTGAAATAAAACCGTTTGTTTTTGTTGTTTTTCAGAATTTGTTAAGGCTGCTAGCGATGTCTTCCACCTACAATTGCAGGAGAAGGGTTTGGAATCATCAAAGTTCAGTGCAGGTACTGATGTAAGAAATATCATTGAACCCCCAGCCTTCAAACAACAGGTACTTTTGTTTAGCTTCTGCATCTTTCAGAATCACAGCTCTCAACTGTGGTTAAAACAAAGTATGAAATTGGTTTTGTTAAAAAAGAAAAAATATCAGTAATTAATATTTTGTTTGATGCGATTCAGCCACTATCTGCGTGTACTTTAGCTGAGGTGTTCTTTCTATAAACATTTTTATTCAGCTTGAAATCTTACCTGGCTCCTGCAGTAAGGCTTCTGATGGGGATGCTGTGAGAATGGAACGAGATTTGTTGAAGCTGGAAGTGGAAAAGCTGAAGGTAAACAATGTATTGTAGAAGTACCAAGGTGAGCAAGTGGGGTATGTCTCCATGCAGATTGTCCAGTCAAGTCTCTTACAAGAGATTCTTAAAATCTTAGAGTAATCTAGAAAGTTGAAAGATGTTAGACTCTCTGCTGGATCACTACTATTTCATCATCAACTGTTGACTTTAAATTAGCATATAAGTAAAGTGAATTTGAAATTTATCTTCTGTTGCCATTTTTCTCAAATCTTGGGACATCATTTGGGTGAAACCTGGCTGCAATACAATCCCTGTAATTGTATCTGCCAAGTTTTATTTTATCACCCCCTTGTATTTCATTGGATCTTTGCTTCTTTCTAGGGGAGGTGTGATGATGATGTTTTTCTTACTTTTGCTTTAAATAGATATCCGCTCACCTCATTGACTCCATGACGGTATCCCATACATGATTCTGTTCATATTGTTTGTCAGCAAAATGTTTGCTGTGGAGATATCCATCACTGACATTGATTTAATACATATATTGTTTTAGTTTGTTTTCACAATTTTGTAATCTGTCTCCTTTCAACTCCTTAGGTTATGGTTCGAGAAAAGGAAGACTCCTGTAATATGGCTGAAGAGGAACTGCTTCGTATTAGAAGAGTAGGTAACACTTCCTCCTAGCTGCTCTCACTGTTATAATGGGACGGCAACATCTTTCTTTCTTTAATTATTGAGAGAGAGAGAGAGAGACAGAGGATGGTTGAGTGCAGCAGCAGAACTACCTATTGCAGGGGTCGGCAACCTTTTCGGCTCGCGGGCCGGATTCAAAATTAGCCGCATGTCCGCGGGCCGGATGGTTATGAGTTGCCAAAAATCGTTTCTATTGCCACTTTACATCTATAAATTAAGTGATTTCTTAACAATTGCAAGTTAACACAGCTTACCGATGACAAGTAATTAATGCGTAACGCGCTCGCAAAAACTCTGACAGACTGTTATCAACGTGTGCGCTCACGCCATTTTATAGTAGCCCTGACCTGCTTTCGGACAAAACACCTGAGTCTGCGCGCGCCTTGTCAATTTTGTGCGTGCATCGCACACGTGATCACACGTCTGAGCGCCCACTTGCAAGCGCGTGCAGCACTCAAGAACGCTTGAAAAATAAAAGGCACACACAGCCATGATTTCTCAAGGACTGAATATTTTGTCATTTTTCCGGAAAGGCTCCGCGGGCCGGATGAGAGTGCCTCGCGGGCCGTATCGTGCCGACCCCTGACCTATTGTGAAGAACAGCTTGTAACAAGCCTTCATCTGTGAGATTAATTTTGTTCACTGGTTGATGAGTTCAGAATGTGAAACTGGTGGACATTCTGTGGAGAAGTGGCATTAGTTTGTAAAGATGTTAGACAATTGGAGCTGCTGAGCTGAGTTTGTGTGAAAACATTTTGGAAAAATCTCATAATTTTGAACATTCAACACTATAAAAATAAATATGGTTAGAGGATGCCCTTGTGTGGTGTACCATTCTGCTGAAGCTGGAGGCTGTTGGTTAATTTCTGTTGGAAACTAAGGGTATACTGTGCTTAGTGTACCAGTTCTTCTGAGTAGGTTTCTTCCATTTTCAACTGAAGATAGAAATGCCAGGCCTTACAAGGCATAGTAATGGCAATCACTGCTAGCAGTAACCATGGTGCTACATAAGGTATTTATCATTGTAAACTATTATTGCAGAAGAAGGGAATACAAATGGTTTGGAAGTTTAAAATGGTTAACAAAGTTCTTAGCAACTTGTGGATTGATTTTTATTATTCCACACATGGTGTGAGTGATTGTACTGGTTTATGAGTGTTTGATGGTTAACCCTGTCTATCATAAGGATTCCACCATTGACCAGTTTCTGATTTTTCTGATAGGAAAGCAATACTACAAAACATCAAAAGCAAATGCATTCTAAGGACTGAAAATAAACAGTCAGCTTCTCTGCCATTGAAGGTTCATCTGTTTATTTTCTCTCTCTTCTAGGAGGCTCAAGGTGCTATTCATGAGAGTCGATCACTGCGTAGCAAAGTTCACCTGGCCGAGCAGGCTCAGAGGGCAGCACGTACAATGGAGCAAGACTATGAGGAAGTAGTACGGCTTCTTGAATGTGAGATTGCTCAGCTGAAGATCCAGCTCAGCCGAAAATCTGTACGTATCCATAGAGGAGGAGTGGAATTAGCATTAATTTAGGTAGTTCCTCTACTGGTCTGCCCAAGGGGAGATCACTTCTAATCTTCATTTCTAACCTCATCTGATAACTTTCTCTTTAGTTAAAGACAAACATCTTTCTTTCCATTTTTTTTATTCCTCAGGGGATTTTAATTATTTAGCAGATAAATATTTAATTAATGCGAATAACACACAGCTTTGTTGAGAAATTACCATTCTTCTGCGGCACAAGTTTGACCACTCATCTGTTACATAAAATTTAATAGGGTTTTGACACGTTTACAGATTAAATGTACTTGAGTATCAAACTAAAATCTGCTAGTTCCTATCAGGACTTCTTTAATCCTACTGACTGCCTAAGATATTTCACTTTGCCTTTATTTTTAAGAATACATTTTTATGTTGAAAAGGAAATGTTTTGCAGTGACTTGGTATTAAAAATGTTGTTAGATACAGAAGTATTGTTCATTGTTGTCTTCTCCATCTCATTTGGTATGAACGTACATAAAAAAAAAACAAGTGGGTTTGTTGATTTCTATAATCAAACTTAAAAAAATAAAACTTCAAATTAACGATTGATACATCATTTAAGGGAATTTTAATAACAACAACAAAGCTCTCCTATCAAGAAGATGTGTGTGTGTGTGTGTTCATCATTATTGCACATAGTCCTATGTGGAATCTGCATGAATTCTGACAATATTATATTTTATTATCACTTCAAAAAAGCTTTTAAAAAATTATGGAGTACTGATAGGATAACTGGCAATGATAACTATTTTTTCTCTTTAGCAGAACTCACAGCAACCTCAGCAATCTGGTCTCTGGATAACTTCCACATGATGAAATCTAGATAAAGTTAATCAAAACTTTGGAGAATATTTTAATTTACATGCATTTGTTATTGTTGTTAATGGTTGTAGCAGAATTCTGGATAATTTTAATGTGTTATGATCTGGGTGAACTTATTTTAATAAAATCTTGCCAGAGTACCACAAATAGCTTTAATAATCAGAAAGATTCTAGATGCAGAAAGTGCTTGGGGGCTTTTTTTTTTTAAAACATTAAAAATTTACCTTATAAAAAAAGACTTGAAAAAAAAAGAAACTTAAATGTCCATCTAGTTTTCGATGTAAGCTTAGTTTCCTAATACTGCATTTCTTGTGGCAGTTAGCATGGAGTCATTTTGCTGTAGCAGTGTTTGAAAGCTGTTATGTGTGGTGATTCTGCTGGTTCATTACCCATTCCAACTTTTAGAAATTCTATTTACTTTAGAACTTGGAGATGCTTCTTTCTGGTAATAATGCAGCATATCCATTATTTAATGGGTAGCTGCTGCTTGCCTGTAATAGTTGAATATCTTGGGATCTGAGCTCTTTGTTTTGTATTTTAGGAAAGCTTGACATTACAGCGCAGACTGGCTGTTGCATCTTGCCAGCTTAGGAAGCTGGAATCTACAAAGAAAACTTATGAAGTGGCCATCGACAAATTGTTGAAGTTTGCAGAGGTGAGTTAACTAAGTATTTCTTTGGGTTTTTTCTCACCATTGAAGTAAAAAAAGGAAACATTTAGTGCTCTTATCTGTTTTAAGATTGGAATCAAACAATTATCTTTCTGTGATAATTTATATAAGTAAATAATAACAAACATATGAGTGATAGATAAAATTCAGGCTCTGTAAGTGTAAATCCACTACAAGTAAAAGGTTCATTTTATGGGTCTTCTGTAGTCTCTTGCTCTGCTTATGATGTCACCTGTGTCTATAGATAATGGGTTTGGCCACAGTGAGCTTATTCAGAACCCAGTTTGTACCAGATTACGCTCTGGTGAATCTTACTGATCCTGTGTTTAAAGAAGAGAAATTTGTTAATTCTGTCTACCATACTTGAGTCTGATTACTTCCTGTAATTAGTTGTAAAATTTAACTGAAAATTAAAAGAATTGTAAATTAATGTTCCAGAGAAGTTGTGAAATGAAAAAAAATAAAAGCTGCCTAAAGTCCTTTTTTTTTTTATTTTTAATCCTCTTAATATCATTAGTGGGTTTATTTTCAGATTGCTTTTGTTCTTTTATGGTGTGTGGGGCTCACCTTGCTGCTAGTTCCTCATTTTCTATGCCACCACCACCGCCTCCCATTGACTACGGACTTGTGGTTTGTTGATTTAAAAAGAGGAATACTACAACACCAAGGATGTGTGACCACCTGAACAATTTACTCCTATAGGGGAAATCTTACAAGATCTAAATATTGATAATAAAAGATGTATAATCCTTTTTTGGTGTCATTAGGTATCTACTCTGAAGGTGGTATAAAAGGATGAATTGGAACAGTCTGAGATTCGTAGAAAAAATCCTGCTGTCATCTATACTGGAGTATTTTGTAGAAGAAATGTACTACCAGACTACACATCAAAAAGAGAAATTTACTTATACTTAAATTGATAGTCAAGCATCAAATTTAAGCCTTTTTTGCTATTTTAAAAGTCTGCTTTAGCAAACCCAAGTCATGTTAAGAGCAAGTAATCTGCTGTTGGTTTTGTTGTCAAAGTACCAGTAATACCATGCTGCTTTCTTAATTTTAGAGAGTTCAAGTGGCACTGGGTATGCAGACCTCTTCTGGAACAGGAAGGTAAGGAAGGTTGGACAGCTTCTTAAATAAAACTATAGAACTGAGCATGGGGAAAAACAGTTGTCATTAATAGTACAAAAATTAACATATTCTGGCATATACATGGTATTTACCACTTTTTACACTGCTCACTATTAGTCAATTTTTTTTGGTCAGTATAGGTTTACCTTATCATCAAATGCATTTTAATATGGTTAGAGTTATGACTATACATTGAAGACCTAAGACCCATCCATCTACATAGTTGTAAACTTTCTATGAAATGGGAATGAATAGAACTACTATTGTAGAGTAAGTTATGAAGGGTAATTACAACTTGTAATTAGGCTTTTGTTCTGCAGTGTACTTTTGAAGAAAGTAGTTAATTAAACTATGCATGAGCTTCTGTCTGATACAAAGGATATTGAAAATGGTAGGGCAAAATTCACTGATAGGTAGAAGACCCCGTCTAGGCAGGGTGGGAGAAATGGGTAAATCCACCATTTCTGGTGGATAGTTGGAGCTGGCACTATTTCCATTTTGTGTGTAGTTTAGTGCTACCAAAAAAGTATACACTCCACATTTCCTTTTCCTACCTGTAAAACTAATAGGAAATTACTAAAATTTTGAGAATGGATGTAAAAAAAGAAAGAAAAAAAAACTGGTCAGTTTGAACATTGCTAAAAATGTCTGCATAAATAAAATGTAGGAATCTGTAGTAAAAGCTGTTTGGTGTCTGTCTGCACCAAACTGATGTGTACAGTTATTGTTTTTTCTCACTGAACTAAGTAAATAATAGAAACAATTTAGTGATGATGATGATAAACTACATTGTAATGACTGACAACATTTGGTGAAAGCCATAGAAGCAGGGAATTCAGAGTGCATATCTCAGACTTTCATATAAGCTTAAAAGAAAACCTGGAAGAGCTATTATGGAAAGGTGGAAATAAAGTATAATTTTTAAAGAAATTAGCCCTGCTTTATTAGGATGGGTCGATCAACACTTGGCATGAAAAAATTTTGGATGAGATCTGTGTAAACCAGATGAGATGCAATTTATAACATTCCTGTGCTCAACAACGGCTGTTATAGGAATGAAGGAAACCTCTGCTTTCTCTTTGCAGGCAGAGTTTGGATGGCCAAGAAAGCAGCAACCAGAAAAATTCTTTATCCAAGGCAAAGAAAACTGCTGCCAAGTCCTTATCTTTGGAAGCCCAAGAAGTGATCAAAACAGTGAAAACCTTGATAGAAGCTGAACGTAAGTATTCAACGTCCCAGTTAATCACAAACCCAGCTTACCTGCTGAACTTTCAATGGTTGATAAGTTAACTGAAAACAATGAGCTGCAAAAAGCGTACATAGTATGTACTAGAAGGGGTATCTTTAGTTAGGGAGGAATCTCTAAATTCCCTGTCATTTCGGGGTAACTAGACATTTTCAAAAAATAGCAAGGATTGTATACACAATTCCCCTGAAACATGTAAAGGTTGTATGTGTTTTACCACTTGCCTGGTGCTTATTTCTACACCTCTTGATGATGACGCACTCACAAATCCTGCTTGGTGCACTGTGGCCCTAAACAATGTTTCTTAGTCATTAGGGGATGGACTTCATCTATCTCTCTCTGTGGTTGGTTGGTTGGTTTTCTTTTGTGCTGACACTACACTACTAACTGTGGATTTTCTTGTTCTATTGCCCTCCGTTTTGACAGTGTTGTCTTATTGGATGGGAGATTCTGCAGGTTGTTACCGGCTCAACACAGTACATTTTTTTATTCAACAGATGTACTGATGTGATGTTTTAGAATTATACATTTCTCTTGCACATCATGTTATGTATTCCCATAGCAGCAGACCATAGTATTTTGCTTTGTAGCCAACCATTTCTTAACTCTTTGCATATCACATCAGCTTTTACTTCCTTTATACCACCCCAGCCTAGAAGCACCAGTTAATATTTGTGTTGAACTGGCTGTAAATCTAGACTAGACACTTCTAATGCAAAATACACATGGGTTGGAATTATATGGATTTGTCATTATGAAAAGTTATGTTAATGAGGAAGGTCACAGCTCTTGTGAGTCAACACATGGAGACTTTTACATGTGAACTACTTAACTAACACCTGTAGAATTGTCTAGTCATTATGTAAGGTAATCTAATTGTGATTGCACTATTTGGACTCATTGCCTTCTTTGTTTCTTAATTTGAAGTAGCTCTTTATGGTTGTTTTATGGTCTCTGTGTTATACAATTTCATGTGTTTATTTAAAAAGTAATTCAAGCCATCAGAAATTTTTAGGCAACAAAACCAGAGGATGTATAGCTACCATGAAAATTTCAGGAAATTGTTTATTTTTCCCAGCATAATCTGAAACACACAAGAAATAATTAAATGAGTATCAGTTATTCAGTATAAATGAAACAAAGAAAAATATTGTTTCAGGTATGCAATAGAAAACAATATTGCAGTATAAAGTTTGAATAAAATTAAAATGTGAAATATTTATGTAAATTAATGAGAACTAAAACTAAGAAAGGCATGTGTGCGCACACACTCTCTCTCTCTCTCTCACACACACACACACACACACACACACACACACACAAAAAAAAGAGATATATGAAAGAAAAAAATTGTGGCTTTAAGTATATTCTAAAGTGGCACTGATTAGACTACTGGGTTTCTATGATTGGGTGGCCCAAGTTTAAATTCTGGTCAGTCATGTCTTGATCTGGTGTACCACCCTGCCTTAGTTTCTCCTCCTCCTCCAGCTGAAAACTCCAGTTTTCTTCCATGTCTAAAAATGAAAAGTTCTGGTAGCTTTTTTTCTGGGTACATGGGCTGGAGGTTCTACAGGTAACTCTTGACTGGCTTACACCTCAACCACTGCTTGTACCTAGCTAAGAGCTCACTTTTTTTGGACATCCTTAGACCTTGAACATCAGGACAGGTGTTTGGAAAGAAGTGTGTTCTGCAGACCCATGAGTGGCTGTATTTAGAAATATCATTTTTGTAGATACAATTCCTGATTTATCCTTAAGTTTTATCAGTAGGTGTTTCTGTCATATATTAGGGTGAGGGGGGATTTTTTAGTGTTTTTCTTATATATAAATGTCCATAGTATTTACATAACCTTATTTCATGTTTAATTTTTTTTTAGTAAGTTCATTTAATTTACATGAATACTCCTGATTTTTGCTTTTATTAACAATAATTGACTCTTTGATGCCAATTTGGTAGAGTAAAGTGCAACCAATAGTCCACTTGGGTTGGGTCTTGAGAAAAAATCCAAAATTTTGATTGTTTCACATATGACCATTGCTGATCTACTGTGCGTAAGCAGAGAGAGCAAAATACGGAGTACCTGAGACGCCAAAACTGGGCGAACCATGATGTATGATGGAAACCATTGCTCACAAATTGATTTTGCTCCAGCTTGCAGTGGGCGAAAATCTAACCAGGAAAAGTGCGACCAGTAATCCGCTTTAGTCGGGTTTTGGCAAAATCTCATTTTTTTTTTTTTTGAGTGGATTAATGTTCACACTCTGCTGCATGCAGTCTTTTGTCTGTATCTTGCAATGTGGGAAAAACAGAACAACTTGAAAAAAGTGAAAAGCCGTGTACTAGGGACAGAGATGGAACCTGTCTGGATATCATTATGGAGATGGTATTTTAAGCCAGGTTTCATTTGAATGTTCTTAGTAAATTATCTTATGCAAGCTTTGAAATGGAAACATTGAAACATATCATTGCCATCAATACTAGCATGCAAAGGGTGACATTGGCAGCAGATCTACAGGTTTCTTTTATGTTTTAACAGCTCTACCATATGGTTGGGAAGAGGCTTACACTGCAGATGGGATGAAGTACTACATCAAGTAAGTGGTCTGACGTGTGAAACGAAGTTTAGTGCTAACAGGCTCAGCCAGAATAAAGGGAGGGAGTTAGGTCATAACATGTACAAGTGTATTAAGGTGTTCAAAAATATTGGATCATTAGAGTGGCTTCAGCATATCATCACTGTAACGTTTCCAGTATTTAGAATATATCGAACAGTTAAGGCTGTTAGATTTACCCAGACATCTGAGAGATGATTTGATGAGATTTTCAGATTAATCAACGTTTTTGGGTTTATAGATAAATAATCAGCAAAAATTCAAATTAGAATTTACAATTTTTATTATTGGAACTGTACCCTAATGAAATAGAATACCAAGGCACTATTTGATAGTGTAAACCAGTAAGTAAATTGACAGGGATGTTTCTTAACTTTTGGGACTTTGTGTTAGCTTTTATACCTTTCTTCTAGCAACAAAACTAAAAACAACAATTTGTGTACCTAAGTGGATCTGTGATGTCCAAATCTATTTATTAAATTTAAGTTAACATGAGAAAAATGAACTGTCACATTCTTAACTGTGGGTTCACTAAAACCAAGCTCAAAGAAACACAAGTTAATCTTTTTTTTAAAAAAAAAAAAAATTTTGTACTGTCAGTGTATGCCAACTTATTTGATGTTTGTTTTGAAAAACATAAAACTGACTCGGCTTCAGCTTTGCACATACCCTGCACAAACAGTATCTACATTTGTGGTGCTTATCTGGTGTTCTAAGTGACCATTGATGCTGACGAGAGAGAGACTCTGGCACCAACGTTAACTAGCATCATCAATGTTCAAAATGAAAGAAATAAAAACTAGCTTCTTTTTTTTTTTTTTTTTAAATGTGAAATGAGTCTCAGGGACCAGCTATAGTCCTTTCCAATATGGTTTCCATTCATAGCACAATGTTAATCTACCTTGATTTTAATGAGATTCGTGAGAGGAAAAAAAGTAAATATAAAATTGTATTTCGAAATCTTTGATTGATGATGAGATGTTTGCATTCACTGAAGCAGAGAGAAGCCTTCATTCAAAACAAAATGGTGATCTCATATTACGAGGTCTGTCAAAAAAGAAACAACTTTTTAAAAAATAAATTTATTGTTTTACTTACAATTTAATCAGACTTGTCTCCTTCAAAACAGTTCCCTCCACTGTTGATACACCGTTCCCAATGTTTTTTTCAGTTTTGGAATGCGTCCTGGAACGCGTTTTCAGGATAGTGTGCAGTTCTCGTAGCGAATTTTCTTCCATCTCTTCCATCGTCTGAAATCAGTGACCTTTCAGGGTGAATTTCAACTTTGGGAACAAAAAAAAGTCCGCAGGGGCCAAATCCAGAGAGTAGAACAGCTGGGGGATGAGAGTTGTCTTGTGCTTTGCCAAAAAGTCACAGATAAGGAGTGATGTGTGAACAGGTGCGTTATCATGGTGCAGCATCCAGGTTTTGTTTTTCCATGCCTCAGGCCGCCTCCTTCGCACTGCCTCTCTCAACCACCTCAGGACATCCAAGTAAAACTCTTTAATGATCGTCTGACCATGTGGAACAAACTCATGGTGAACGACGCCCTTCCAATCAAAAAAGACTATCAACATCCCCTTCACATTTGAGCGACTTGGACGAGCTTTTTTGGTCACGGCAATGATGATCCAACTCACTGTGACAACTGCCTTTTTGTTTCGACATCACACCCACATCTCATCACCTGTTATGACACTTCTCAGAAAGTTTTCATCAGCATTCAAACAATCAAAGAGCTCCTAACTGACTGTGACTCGGTTCTCTTTTTGTTCATCTGTCAGCAGATGCGGCACAAATTTTGTGGCTACACGATGCATGTTCAATTTTTCTTTTAAAATCACATGGCACGAACCTTTACAGATGCCTACTTCTTCAGAAACTTCGCAGACAGTCAGGTGATGATTTCCACAGATCACGGCATGCACTTTCTCAATCTGATCATTGTCCATTGTTGTGGAAGGTCGTCCAGATTTGGGATTGTCTTCGGTGGATGTTCTTCCCGATTTGAAACGCTGGTACCACTCATGACATTGCATACGGCTCAGACAATCCTCCTCATAGGCCTGTTGCAACATTAGAAAAGTCTCTGTAAAAGTATTTCCCAATTTGAAACAGAATTTCACACAAACACGTTGCTCCTCAAGATCCTTCATTGTTCAAATTGCCGAGTGCACTAGACATATGGTTCACTCTAGTGTGTGTAGATCGATGACTAACTGATGTGGCTATTATTAGACCAAAGGTCAAGGTCACCGATACACAACACAGCCCTCGTGAGCACGCTGTTTTAAAAGTTCGGTTTCCTTTTGGACAGACCTCATAATAATAAATGGGTTTGTTGTGTTACTGTTTTGTTAAGGTCCAGAAAAGATCTGTGCCTGCATACAGAAAGAAGTCTATCTGGATTAAACTCATCCTTTGTTCATACTGTCTTGTTAGCAGTTGATTTCAAGATTTCAGAATGTCACTTTCGTTAATGCTCATAATTGAAGTATTTGAAAAACATTTCCCTTTATTTTTGGCAGCATCATGCCAGATGCTTGCTTCCCAACTGGTAATTCAATGAAAAACCTCTACATGACTTAGTTAGCCATCAGATTACTGAATGACACTGATTCCACGCTCTTCTGTGTTTCGGCTCCAGTCTCTCTTTTTTGTTGTTGATCTTTCTGTATTTGCTTATGGTGATTAATCCTTAATATTCTAGTATAGCACTGTTTGTTGATTTTAACAAGTAAGCCCAGACATTTTGATATATTCCACAGTGCTTAATGCAGTCAATCAAAAGAGTAATCAGGAAAATTAGACGTTTGAACATTTCCACTTCTATATGCACATAATTATTGTTTTACAGAGCATGAAAATTTCTGCTGAATAAATATTTCAATATTTATACATTTGTAAGAACTGTGAAAGAAGGGATTTCAGTGAGGTTTAGTTACTGCTTAAGACAAAAGCCAAAAAGCACAGGGCTAATCTGTGGGACTGATAATAGGTTAGAATAAAAGTGATTATAATTGCCCCAGTCATGATTAATCAGTCTATAAATGGCTATACAGGTGTGAAAACAGAGGGAGATATGGAGATAGCAGCAAAACTGGTGCAGAGGTCAGCAGAGTAGTTGCTTGAGAGTGGAGAAGCTATTATTAGTCATCAAATAGTGAAAAGTAGACTGCGGTAGTGGACCAGGTGGAAGAATGTTCTGGAAGAAGCCGTTGATCTCGGTAAGCAGAATGGAGTAGAAGAGTTACAGTTTGAGAAAATAATGTAAGGAAACCCTGAGGTTTTGTGATGGAGTGATGGACATATAAAAAAAAAAAAGCCTTTGTTTATCAGACAGTTGTAACTGGTTTGAAGGCAGGCTGAGAAGATGGTAAAGAAAAGGATCTGTTTCAGGTTTGTATGTCTACTGAGAAGGTGCTAGTCATTTAGGAATTGTTTGGCAAGGGAACTGTTGTGACAAAATTATATTTTCCAGCAGGGCAATCCTGGTTTAGGAAACAGACCCAGGGAATTCCCCACCCCCTTCTGGCGGGGCTTATGTAGTTCTGTTGTATCTGAAAAATTTGGCTTTTTAAAGCAACAAAACTAGAACATCTTCAAACATTCTTTCTTTCAGCCACCTGAATCAGACGACAGCTTGGTCTCACCCAGTATCTGGTGTCCAGCAGTTTCCAGCTCCAGAGGTGCCTACAACAAAGGCAAATAACTCTCGCCCACAGTCATAATCCATCCATCCATCCATCCATTATTCCATCTATCCATCCATACAATTTGAAAACTCTGCAATTTATTATTTTTAAAAAAAAAAATTGACATTTTATTTTTTATTGTTCTGAAACAATTATTTTGGGAAGTACAAAAAAAAAATTGTTGTAAATATAAACAAAAAAAACACATTTGATGACATTTCTAGTCTAAGATGGTGCTGCTTTTATAATTTCACTTCCATCATCTATTGTTTTGCTTCATCCACACACATTTTTATAATTTTTAAAATTTTTTTCTTCTCTTCTGACTTGAATTTTAAGATTCTAGTCTTGATAATTTAAAAAAAGATAGTTTGTAAAGGTATGATGCCATTATCTAAAAAAAGTTTAATTATATATTAATCAGGCATTATTAATTAATAGTAACGCTTGATTGCTCATAATGAACACGGCATCTACCGAAACCATCAGTAGTGGAACACCGTCTATAGATTACTAACAGGTTTGTGAGAAAATGATTCGATGGAAAAAAAAAACAAAATTGTAAATATTTCTAAAACATCTTACATTTCTTCAGATGCCCATGTAGACATTTTTATTCCATCTATAAACAATTCTCTTGCTGTATTTGTTTGAAACGCATTATTCACCTTTTGCTTATGGCTTGTTCCTGGTCGATTGGTTCTTTTTATTCTTGAACCCCCACATGCTCGTGAAAACTAGGTTTTGCTCTATAAAACACTATGACAAAAACAAAATGCTGTGGATTGTTTAGAGAAGAAGGTATTATTTAGTTTGTAGATAACAAATTTTCTTTTTTCTTTTTTTAACATACTACCTTTCATAATAGTAGAAATATACTAGTGATGTTTAAATAAAACCTGGTTGAAATAGCATTTCTATAGTGGTATCTGGCCCCTGGGTTATATTTGAACACACAAGTACCAACTATAGGTAGGGAGTGAACATAACCCCCACCCCTAATTAGTTTGTACTTTCACTGTTGAATTTTTTTTAAAATCTGAAGAATTTCATCTATGTTTAATTATTAGAATCTTTAAAAAGTATTTAAAAACTTGAATTATGTTTTAGAAGTGTATGTATCTTTCAGGCCATTAGTATTCCCTAGCTCAGCCTAAATTAGTCATATATTATATTTTTTCACATGAACAGGTAAATAATACATGCTAATGAATTACACTAAATAGTACGAATTGGTAATATTGACTTCAAAGCAAGGATGTGTGTTATGGAATTTATACAGTATGAAATATTTTAGTTTTTATATATGCCATCAACAAATGGTTACCTGAACTGTCTGACAGTTTTCTTGTGCAGTCCATGGCAGTTAATCAGGAAAATGAGATTTGGAAAACTAGTCCACACAATTTTGTTCACATGTTGTAATTATGTAACATTTCAAGGCACTGTAATTGTTGATGTGGGATATTTTTAAATCTTCCATTGCTTTGAGCATGTTCTCTACTTTTCAGATTACTCAATCAAATGATTGACAGTATTTAAAATTACATATAAATTAAATTTTTTTTTTTTTTTTTTGTTTTTTCTAAAGGAGGAAAGATCACGATGATCGTTTGCTCCCATTCCCCTGCTCCTTAGTTGGATTTCAAAGGCACTTCTGGAGGGCTGTCGGTTGCTTATTGCTCATCTATTTACTTTGTATCCCAGTATTTGCTTTGGTGTGCTTTTCTGGAAATCTTTTAAATTGTGGACATAGCTCACTGCCCCATCCGACAACTCACTCTGTGTTAGTTCTTTCCATTCTGTCTGTTTTTGTTGTTTTGCTCTGTTTTGTCTTTCTCCACCTTGTAAAAGGAATGGGAAGAAAAGGTATTTTTTCTTGTTTCCAAAAGAATGTTTTACTGTTGTTGATATGGTGCTTACTACATACGGGTATTTTGTTGTTGGACAACCAAACAAACACGTGGGGTGGCCTGTGCTACTGGACTCCCGAGACTGAGGACCCCCTGTCAGGGTTGGCTCAGTTTTGGCATACTATTTCCCTCGCACAGTTTCTTCTCACTCTTTTCCACCAGCCAGGATCCTCTTGTAAGTTTCTGCCCACTTTTAAAAATGAAAATTTCTAGTAAGGCCTTTCCTGTGGCATAGGGCAAGTGATGCCCTCTAGCAGACTACCACAACACCGTGCTCCCTTAACAGGGTCAGTTTCTAATGTAGTGACTGGAATATCATGCAGCAACAGCAGCAGAATGCACTGAAGTAGATGGTTAATACATTCTATTGCTGTGTTATTTTTGATTTAAGAAAATAATGAGAGAGAGAGAGAGAGACATGGAAACATGACTCAAATTAAATTGGTGAAATTTTCTGGCTTTTAGTCAAGAGACTAACTAATTAACCTTGAATTTCTGATGATAGACATTCCTTTTTCCTCTCGGTCATTTGTCCAGAATGCTCTCCATAATTTTTTTTCCAACAATTTTGATTTTTGGTGCGAGGGGATTTTTCAGACCCATTTTCTAAGCTGAGATTGTCATTGCATCAAACATCAGTGTTTATAAGGGGGAGACAACCCTAATGAATGGGTGTAGTTTTCACAGTTGTCAGCTTCAGAGAGGAAAAACTACATGGCTGGCGGGCAGAGGAGAGCAAGAAGAAGCTGTGCTGGGCTGACCCTCAAAAGGGAATCAAACTCCGGCCCTTAGCATGACAGTCCATTGGTCTAACACTGGATTGCCACATCTTGAAATGCTCAGTAGCTATGATGGACACTGTGGAACGATTGGATTTACGTGCAGCGGATATTTGGCATTTATTTGATGTTTAAAGATTACTGGCTTTTTAATCTTATGAAAAATCTCTAGGATATTTGGTTATTATTCCATAAATAAGGATCTGCTTTACAGAATTGCTCTGCTGTTTCCATAAATCTTTGATGTTTTGCCACCCACCACCAAAAAAAAAATATTTAGCGTCAGATTAATTGTTAAAAAGAAGACTGGGCTCTGACAGTCTTCAGAAAAGCAGATTATTTTATAACTAGCTGATACAAAAAAATGAAAATCATTGAGGTCTGCATTGGTCTGGCTGGGCTGTTTTTAGATTTACAATTTAGAAAATAGGTTTTAGAGCTGAACTCTTCATCACTATACACTGATGCAAACACAGTCCCACTGTAAAGGCACTTAAAAAAAAAAAAAAAAAAGGTGTAGCACTTTCCAGCTGTAATGCACAAGGAACAATCTGTAAACACCAACCTCTTGGTTTCTGGCTGAAAGTTGGTCGTTATTTTAAAGTTGCCAGTAAGTGAAAAGCCCCAGTTTTCAAATGTATGTGCATATGTGGAACAACAACAACTGCATGCTATAGTTTTGTGGAAGAATGACACTGAAATATAGTTAAAATTTTTTTTTGTTCAATAGGATGCTAAAAATTAATGATAAAAAGCACTAAACATCCTGCAGCTGTTTATGTGTGTGTAAAAAAGAGAGAGAGAGGGGAATATTCACACTGTACTAGACTTACAAACAGTCTTGGTGCCTACTTTCTTTTTTTTTTTTAAATTGTCCATTGCTGTCTTGCAATTTGCTGCATTTGGCTGTAAATTCTCAGTTTTGAGCCCTGGTTTATGGCCAATTTCAAAGCCTTTTTTTTTTTTTTTTTCATATTCTGCAGAAAATGTCCATAACACATGACGGATCTTAGAGTGAAGATTCCTCATCTGATGCAGTATTGTAGCTGAGCTGCGACTGCCTGGAAAGGTTCTGCATCAGTGAGTTTACTTTGCTGTCTCCATGTGACTGTCACTTTTGCTGCCATCAGGTTATCAGTAATGGCAACTCTGGTTAGCTCATAAGTGTCCACCAGCCAAGCATCTTTGCCTGTGGTAGATACAAACCCTCTTTCTAAAGCAGTTGTAAACAGTCTTGGGGAGCTAGATAAAAATGTTAATGTCAACTGTGCCTATCAGCTGCTTTGCTGAGGTTGTGTTGGAAGGCAGAATTGAGGTTGAATGAGCTGGACAGTTGTCAACCAAACAACATATATGATGGTTTTGTAAGTGCAGCTGCATTCCAACTTTTTAGCCATTCCTGAAACAACAAACTGCTTATCCAGGCTTTAGCAGAATTTCTGCAGATCACAAGTAGCTTCAAGTGTTTTTTCAGCTGAAAACACTGAAGACTTTTCCGGTCACCATAAGAGACACTTACAAACAGCAAAGCTAAATCAAACTTTTTAATGTACATATTTAAGAGAAGTATGAAACTAATCTTTCTTTTGAAATAAAAAAATTAACAATTTGCTTAAGATATTTTATTTCAGAATTTTAATACATATATCATAATGTGGTAAGAATTTCTTCTAATTGAAGCTCTTAACTGTTTTCATTTGGCATAATTAAAAGTTGTCTGCTCTTTGATTACAACAGTACATGCATCATCATTACTTTCTGGTATGTGCCATTGGGGTGTTCTTAACGACGAGCATGGATTTTCAGTTGATATGATGTAAATAGAACAAACCTGTAAATTGTTTCTTGGTAAACTACTACTATTTTATTTCATTTGTTATCAGGTCAATGTTTAAACCAATTATTCTTTAGCAATTTGTCGGTAATTTTATATGTAATCCAGTGACAGCCTGAAAGAATTCAAAATGAAACCTAAAATTTTGTTGTTTTTTAACTGAATTAGTTTTGAACTTAACCCTATTCTGTTAGCACACAAATAGGTTTTCTACAAAATTGTATGTATTTGTCTTGACTGGTCCCACCACTATATTTTGTATCATGGTGCACTGAGGCTTTTTCTTTCGTTTCCTTTCCTTTTAAGGATGAAATGTTATTTTAGTTAAAGAAATTATGCTGTTTTTTTTTTTTTTTTGGTTGCTATGTAAAAGCGAACATTGTAGAGTTTTCATCATTTTCACTGTCATTGTAAGAAAATCTCCACTTTGTTAGCATCTTTTCTGTTAAAATGCGCTATAAGTCAGAAAAGAAGCAGCAGCTTCTCACAGTTGCTAGATATGTAACAGAATGCCAGCTACAAGATTGCCTCATTTTAAAATCCATCTAAATCTAATTTTGAATCTTGACAGTCACTGAGCTCTGAATTCAGTGATGTAATATAAATATTCTCCAAGATTAACAGTCGCATCAGTGTGTTGTTTTCATACCAATCTAGCCAGCTTGAAAACTGGTTTTACAGATTTTGTGCCAATAGATTAATAAGGTTGTGAATTTGTGTGGCAAAGCTTTCCATTTAAATTACAGAATGTCTGTTGCTGTGAAAATGACACAATAAAGCAGGGATGCCAATGCTTTCTTCATTTGATTAGGAGGAGACATAACTCGAAGATTATGAGAAAGGTTTCTCTTTGTAAATCAGTGGAAAACTGATCTTGTGTTGTGAAAGTGGCTGAGCATCTGGGACCAATTACCAGCTACACAAGACTTTGATGGCAATGTAACAGCAGCATAAGAAAGAGATTTACTAGAAGATCAGATCAGAAAATTTATGAAATTTGATTTCTTCAAAATGGTTTTGTGGGTAAATTCCGAATAAAAATTCTGTCCAGATTATGTCATAATCAAGAGATGGAAATTTAGAGCATCACTTGCCATGAGCTGCAGAGGGTTGGATGATGTCATGATTCAGGTGAGTGCATGATTGTTATGCTGACTGCCTGACAATTTCAGTTTATTGTAGATAACCATGCTGTCTACTTAAAATGTTGGTTGTGTTGGGATTATGACAGTGCTATTCTGTCAGTTTTCATTCTGAACCCATTAGCACCAGCTTTAAGTGGCCAGCTGAATATAGCATGTGGCCGTTCAAGGTTTACTTGAAGGATGTGTTCAAGACCATTCTGCACATTGGTGGTTGGTTGTCTGTGCGTAAACTTTTAGATATATCTTATTTGTTTAAACTTGTATTGTTGTTTTTGCATTCTAATTTGTATAGCCTTTCAAAGAAAGTGAAATTGATGCAGTATGCTAGATGAAGTACACATGAAGACAAAAAAGTAATAGATTAACCCTCTGGAAACAATAGGGTTGATCGTTTTGTCCAAAGCTTGTAAGTAAAAAGGACGACAAGGCCAATCCATTGGCCCTATAAAAGAGCCTTGCTGAATGGTCCACACTATTTATAGGGAACCAATCAGCAATGACCATTCAATAATGCAACATCCTGGTGAATCAATGATAGCAGTCAGTCATTTGTTTACCATTTACAAAAGTTCCATCTCCAAGGGGTTAAAAAAGAAGAGTGCTTCAGGATTGTTTGTACATTGCCTGCTCCATTGTAAACATTTATAAGATTGTTAGATTAAACTTAAACAAATCTAAGAGAATTCTAGTCAATGTAAATCAACTTGATAACCATCAGAAAACTGAAAATGTATCTTTTCATAGTTGTTTATGAATTACAGAAATGGTATTTTGTATAGAAAATTCCTTACCCATTATCTTTGAATATAAGCACAAGTGATATCTTTCCAAGAGTACAGGAGTCTGTCATTTAATTTTTTTCTCTCTTGTACAGAAATCTTACCTGCAACCATTTCTTTGTTGTTGGACTGCTCTTGTATGTATCTTGTCATTTATTACCATGTTTAAAATTTATATTACTCGGATTGCTGAAGATTTAAGAGGATGTTTATCAGGTTTCAGCCACTCAGTCCTCTAAGAAGATCAAAAGGAAAACCAAAATAATTGCTGGCTTTTCTGGAGCAAGTATTCTACAAAAATTAAATGAGCAGTGAACTACTAGTCTGGGAGCATTAGACAGCAGCCTTGTTATGTAGATTTTGCCTGTGCAAAATAACATAGAATAGAATAGAATATTTTGAAGTGTTGCTTCATTTAATAGAGTAGAACCGATTTTTGCTTAACCCTTTCCTTTGCCTTCAATAACATCATGGAGGTTGTGTCGTGTTGCTGTTGACTTGACGTCAGATAGCAAATGTGGCAGTCACTGTTTGGATCACTGCATCCCATTTTGACAGGAGGATAAAAGTGAAAAAGTGGTGTACTCGTGGATTCTTTTAATGAAGCCCATTCTTGGGAATGTGGTGTCTGTAACAAATCAACAAGACTGTTTATACTCTGGTGACCTAGTATTCTGAACATTAATATGTACTTCTAATTAAATAAAAATTAGTTTTATATTTAACTTTGTTTCTTATCTGTTGGCAGTGTCGGAACATGAATAAAGTTATTGATATGAGAATTTATGTAGAAAAAAACGTTTTAATGAGCTAATATTAGTGATATCCAGCAGCTGATTCCAAATGGCATTTTTCTTTGCTATGGTAACTGCTTGGTTCAGCTTGTTATCTGGGCACAACATCTTTGGCTCTTTCAGCTGTTTGCTTATCTTATTGCTGGAAACCTCACCAGTGAGCATTTAATCACTGAACTTGTTACCTGGGTAAAGCTGGTAAGGTGGACCATTTCTTTAAGCTGACTAGATGTCAAAACTAGTGCACAAAAAACCTGGTTCACCTATGAGCAGAATAGTGTTGGTTTTCTAACAATGTAACAACAACCATAAACTGGGTAGTTGATGACTTTTCGTTAGTCTAGATGGGAAATAGGTCTTTACTGTACCAAGATCAACAGCTTCAGGAGATACGGGACAAATGGTCCACTGTATCACTTTGTGTCACCTGGGTAACCAAATCATAATTCTTGAAAAAGCCCTTAAACAAAACAAAACTTGTAAAACATAAGTAGGTATGGTATACAGCATAAATTTAATAATAATAATAATATTTAAATATCTAATTGGGTAAAATCCCTCCAAGAAGGTTTTTATTTCCATATCTTTTTTTTTAGAAAAATGGTAGTACATTATTAACTGATCACCTATGTGGACAGCAGAAATGTGAGCAGATTTTTTCATAACTGGCTGAATGAACAGCTGTGACAATATCAGGCTAGTGTCCATCTCTGGATTGGTGGAGCAATTTCCATAGGTTGCTGCAGTGCTAATTATTCCCATAACCTGCACTGCATGGTATTTAAACGAAAACAAAAATCTGTTTAAAAAAATAACCAAATTTGTTGTACATTCTATATATGTCAAAATTGTTCAACACTTTAGTTTTACCCTGTGTGGACATTTTGGTAGTAATGTGCAGAGCTGGTTCCTAATATTAAGTTAACCTAGCTAATTTTTTTTAGATGTAAAATGTAAAATCTGTATTGTAGTAATAGAGATTATTAGGAAGAAAAAGTCTTGAGGTGCTCAAGTGTTTCTAGTATAACAGGAATGGTTTTATTTAGTATTCTCTTTAGAATAAAGCTCAGGACTGTAAACACCGAGTGTGCACCAGCGTGGTGTTTCTGATGACCCTAAACTGGGTTGCAAAATATTATTGTTAAAAACACTTCTCCCCTGTCTGTTTTTAATCTTGAGATTAGTAGAGTACATGTATTATGGCACCAGAGAATGTGACCTCAGCCTGGTTCAGTGGGAATGTTAGGGAGTGCCACGTTAAGGCTAAAACCTGTTAACTTCCTTTGTCCTTAAAAAATATAAACAACATGAACACATCCTGTGAGTTATTACAAATGTATATCCTTTTTTTTTTCTTACCTTGCCAGGTAGCTAATCTTTTGTGCTGCAGAACTGGGGGTGGGGGGAGAGAAAGAAGCTATTGCTTCAAATGCCCGCTGAGCAGATCTGCTTATATTTAATAGGTTTTTTAATGTGTAATATGATTATTTTTACCCCTACTGCTAAATTTTAATGTCAAGAGGCAAATAATTAGAATTATTATTTCTCACCACCACCACCCCCAAAGCACAAAGTTGGACAATGAATTGTTATCACCTCCAAGGAGCTGAATACATCTGATGATCTTTGGCCCCTTACGTCAAACCTTACTAAAAGTACTGACCTGGAAGTGATTGAGTTTTAAAATCTACCATAATACCTAACAGATCAACTATTTGGAGAATTAAAAAAACTTTTTTGTCGCTTTTCTCGTGAGCAGTCAAAAAAAATCAATGTAACCTTTTTCTATGTATGCTTAGTTGTAGTCTCTTATGGGGCAATTCATTGATTTATGAAGAAGCATACTGTGATTTGGAGTTTTTCAAAACAGCCTACCTGTGTGCCTAATAGGTGTCATGTGGAGGCACACAGTGCAAGACCAGGAACTCAACACTAACTGTCATAAGGTCAAAGAACCGCTGCATTGAAACTAAATCAGATGCAGAATTTGTAAGGTCAACAAAGTGACCAGAGTAATATTAGAATGCAAGAAGTACACACAACTCTGTGTAAAATGGTAGACCCAAACTGGAGGATATGATGGGACTTTACTGTAAGGATAGAGAGAACTACAAGCCCATGGACCAGACATGACCAAAGAGGGCAAAGACTATAGATTTAGCCTGATCCTTACCCAAACAGGTGGAGAATTTTGTTAATCTCAGTCTGTTATGATTTTACATTTGTTTCTGGATAGAGCTTCATTACACAGTGAACAAGTAGATGATATTATTTCACATAGACACTGCTTAATCAATTATGAAAAAAAAATAAACTGAATACCTAATTAAATAAGAATCATCTTGATTGAAGCAATCATATGACTTGGTATGAATATCAGGAAATTCACATGCTCCTAGTTGGATAAAAATTTTCTAAAATTGCCTGTTGCCCTCAGAACGTCGGCAGGTGAGTGAAGTCAACGAAATTTCCATCATGTGATGTAATATTCACAGTGAAAGCCAATATTTCTTTGGCATGGCCATACATATGCAGTTAAACCTGTTCAGCTACAGATTATCTGCGATATTCCAGACTTTTCACTGGAACAGTGCAATGATAGAGTACTGGACTTGACAGCCCAAGCTTGAATTCCAGTCTAGTGATGACTCAGCATGGTTCTTCGCCAGCCAATCCCAGAGAGGGTTCCCTACCACATTAAAAAAAAAAAATATTTGTAGGTAACAAATGAGTATTTTGAAATTTTTCCAAAATTAACCAAATCCATAGACATTCATGAATGTAAGGTAGATAAGTATTCCTTTTAGGAGAGAAGGTGTTGGAGTGATTGCGTCCACAGGCATGAATAAATTTGGAGAAGTTATTGAGGGGAAAGGGTTGGAAGGTTGTATTCTGTGTGGTGGAACAAATTATTTTCAAACTCAGAAACCCAGGACTTACAATCTTGTAAACTTTATCTTAAACTTCTCTGGAATTTTCTGAACAACAAAAAATAAAATATCTCCATTTAAATGGCTTTTTTTTGAAGAAGAAGAATTCCTCAGATGAGCATTCGTAAGGCGCTGTGCCCTAACAGGACCCCCAATCTTGCTGATCTGCATTCTCAAAAGTTAACAGGTATGCTGCTTTGAAGATTGGTTCTGCCCCCAACCAGGTGAACAAGAGTCACTGGTGTGACTGTTCTTACCATGTTAGGATCAATAGCCACTGTCCGTAAACATACAGGTGTACATTCCTCAAAGGGTTAAAATTGGCACAAGCCCTCTTTCTGCCTTTTGAATTTTGAGCATTATTGCAGTTGTAATCCCTAGAATCTGCACAAACGTTTTAATGGTTATCTTGTAGCAAAGCATTGCATCGTGGGAATATTTTGTTAATTATCAGCTGATGCAAAACTATTTCAAATACTAGCTGTCTAAGGTTTTAAAAAGTCTCACCATGCCCAGTGCTGGAAACCAGCTGAGACTTCTTCAAATCTGTATTACTCAGAAGGGGCTGTGACACTCACTGCTTTCCCCCCGATCACTCAAGTCCATGAGTGGACCGAACATGCAGCCAGCTCAACACAGATACTAACCAATGCTGGTTGGCAGACCCAGCAGGTGGGAGTAGCAAATTTTTTTTTTTCCTTTCTTAAATGACACAAGAGAAAATTATAGTTGTTTTCTAATTTGACTGCTCAGCTCAGCAGTTGTTAATCTGTTTTTGTGTCCTTCTGGCTGGCAGAGGGTTAATCTGACAACCTCGCCATATTAGTTTGGCCCCCTTCACCAATTACCTTGATATTGAAAGCTGCTGCTGCCACCTACTGGTATTTTGCATGCATTAGTGGTCACTTGTTCTGGACATAATCATTCATTGTACAAAAGCATAAAATTTAAAAAAATTTATTTAAAATAAAAATGTACAAATATATAATTATTCTTAATTACATATATATACAATTTGATTGACTAACATAGTAGTGATTTAAATACTGTACCGGGTAGACTCATGTTAAATTCAAACCTAAAGCAGTTATCACTTTTTAATCTCTATCCACCCGGATTATTAAATAACACAATTCAATAAATAGAAATAGGAAAGACTGAGTTCATTCCACATATAGCTCTTTTTGTCTAGTTTCTTCCTCATCTGTTGGTTCACCTACAGGAACTGGCCTTGAATGGTAACCGTGATATTTTTTCTGCCTGCAAGATAGAGATGTTAATGTTTATAAAACAACCCACCCATGCCTTAGAGAGATGGGGACAGCAAACTTATTCCCAGTTATATCCCATGTCTACACTCACCAGACGGTCTGTCTGTTACTGCTCACCCCTTGGTTATTGAAAGATTCGTCAAAATGGAATCTGAGCAGGAGGGGGAGATCTTAAATTAAAAATCTACACGAGATTAATTCACTACATATAGTAAAACTGTTCTTTGTTTATATGGCACTGAAGAAAATTCCATAAATACTGCAACTTGCAGCACACTGATTCATCTATTCTAAGGTGACTATAAAGAATTCTATTCAGACCGTCTGATTGGACATCTGTAGCATAAAGACTTATGATGCTCAGTTGTAGTGGTTGCTACATCTACACTAGTAAATCACAGTATAACTCAGCTTTGCAGATGCAGTAACCCTGCTAAGCACTGCATATTTTCCCCTCAAATCTGATACAATTTTATCATCGTCATTGTTATTGCAAGTGTATAGTCATCATCAAACTATAGTTTTGCGAATAAAATTGGACTAAAATGAAGAAGTTTCCACGCGCGTCATTGATGCTGTGTAATGAAGTTTAGCCCCAAGTTTTTGTTTTACCCTAACCTTCTGATCTTTCATGTTTAAGTGTTAGCGGATCCGTAGATGTCCCTTAATTCTTGAATTTGTTATAACCAGGCTGTTTGTTTACTCAACTGACTGGAAACGGCATTGAAGTAGCAATTAAGGCAGTTGGTAGTCAAGCCATGGACTGTCAAGTTTGAGGGCCCATGTTCAAATCCCAGTGGGGTTAGGTCAGGATTAGTTTCCTTTCCACTCACCATTTGGCGGCACGAGTTTCCTCTGACACCTAATGATGCAGAGTTATAGTAAGGTTTTCTGGGTACGTGGTGGTGGGGGGGCAGAACCTGGATAACATGCTTGGTTTCCAGGTGCCGGGCTCCTTCTGTGAGACGTCCTTCGACCCTGAAAGCCAGGACTGAGGTCCACCAAGGCAGTAGTATTGATTTCCTGAGAGGCCATTTAACACAACCTAACCCTACACCCATGATGTACCTCATCTCTAATTTTCCTACCCTACAGAAATATCCTCCATGATAAACTGCTGCCACTGTCCGGAACATTTAAGCATCGTTATTATTCGTTGTTGTAAATCTTCCAGATGCACTTTGAGTTAACCAAGCCCGACCAAACAGCGAGCTTAGCTGGGTTTTATGGACATATATGCAAAGATTCGTTCTTACCTTAGGTTTTTAAGAAAATCTGGGAATTTCTTCAGGCCTTAAAAAAAGGAAAAAAAAAAAAGAAATTATATACACATAAACAGAAAGAAAGGGGTGGAATGCAAAAAAATATTGAGCATCAGATACTAATGTTATTTGGTATTACAAGGCATTTTTATCAATGCCATAGTACAGTCAGGACGCAATAACCATCATCATCACCAAACATCAAGTGCAGTCAGAATATTACAATTACTTAGGTTTTTTTTTTAAGTTATCATCTTGAAAAATTCTTTGGTTCCTGTAACTCTGCAGAGATGTAAAAACCTGATCACCACCTAACCCTGTTTTCTCTGGATCAGTCAGGTTAAAAAGGTCAATTGGCAAATAGCTAAACTCATGTTCCTAAGGAGGTTTAGATAAACATTCTGCCCGCATTACATAGTGTAAATGTTATTTGGTTAACCCTCCGTATACCAAAGCTCCATAGATCAACTCGGCGCAAAAATTCTGTCCCTGATAAATTCTTGGAGGCAGAGAGCAAGTAATCAGTGTTCCAGATGATCACGAGACGCTCTCTAGAGAAACACTCGCCATGAGCAAATGGAGGAACTGTGAAGACTCAGGTGACCATGTGACCGTTAGGTACAATGATGAAATAGAACTTTACATTCTTGCTTTATTGGCGTGTTTACTTTTGTTCTAAAATTGGAAGTTCTCACGAATGTCATTTTGTATCAGTCAGTGGCTAACAATCAGATTTTAAACCACAACCCAGATACATTCAGATAACTTATTGGTAAATATATTTTTTTTAGAATCATGTGAAATACTTACATGTTTTTTTTAATAAAACAATGGTGGCTATACCCAGGAAAGTTGCAAGAACTAGACAGAGAACTGTAGAAGAAAAGCATACGTAAACATTAAATAAGTACAACAACCTTATTTAACGGTAGAATACTTATTTCATTGTTTTAGCTAAGCCATAGTTGAATAACTCCTTCATTTAAAGAGAAAGCACCTTTATTAAACAGAATTTGAACATCTGGCCCTAAAGATGTGAAATGAATTATCATAAATAACCCTTACAGCAATAGTAAATCTAACTGGTGAGTATTATGTTTAAAGCAAATTAAATACCTGATGCAATGAGTCTAACTGTTAAATTTGCTTTTAACAGAAATATTGCTTATCAATTATTTAAAAACCTTATTATGGCCAAAGTCATATGTAGAATTTAAATACTATCCATTCATTAATAGACAATGCTGTACAAAATTGCTTAGAATTTCAAATTTTACAGTTGGTTGTAATATTTATAAATAAAGTAAGCTATGTAATTGGCTAGTTTTAACCAATATTACAAACGATAAGTATGGTCAAAACCTAACATAATAACCCCCCCCCCTTTCCATTACCAGCATCACTTTAAGGTTAATGAAGTAAAGTGAAAACGTTGGCCAAGTTTACCTGGAATCAGAATCCACTTATTTCCTGTCTTTTCAGGTGAAATTGGTGATGGTGGTGAGGAACTTGTGTCTGCAAGAGAATTGCAAAATCATGAATGATATAGAACAAAAGAAAATCCCAGGCAGAGGTTTGTGGGAAACTTGGACTATCAGAAAGCACATGTTTGCTTGACTTCATGATCACTTTATGGGAAAATCAAAGCTGTTGCTGAGTCAATGGAACGGTGATAGATAAGTAAAAATAAAAGGATCTGCGGGCTAGAACAGAATGACATTGATGAAATTGTATATATCATTGATTTGAGGGAGCAAGGGAAAAGAACATCCCTGTATCTATAGATCTACTCAGATTGAAGGCTGAACAGTTTGAAAAGTTTCTCAGTACAGAAAATTTCAAGTGTTGTAATGGCTGCATTGAATAATTTACAAACTGAGTTTCAAGATTATAGTAAGGGAAAAAGCAGGTGTCAGTCATGAAGTGACATTCAACTGGATCAAGAATGTTTTTCCCATTCTGATTCAAAACTACAGGCTAGGAAATGCATACCATGTCAATGGCAAGGCAAATGGAGAATAAATAATGCTCCGGCAAGATGGCAGCAAAACAAAATGGTTTACTGCTTGTCAGTGACTGGCGAGGTCACCATGTGTTATTGAGATTGAAAGCTGTTACCTCTATTTATTACCACCAAACTCCTCATCTATATTGTAAATGAATTAGGGTGGGATTCTTGATATCAAAAGGTGGTGAATTGTATTAATGAGACCTTGCAAGCAATGCATGGGAGCAGGTCACAGACAGGTGCATAGCCAACTGCTTAAAGCATGCAGGATGGATTGAGGTTTCTGACGCCAACATGTCCGGGACATCTGTCATCCATGTTACCAAAGAATGCAACACTCTTGGAAATCAAAATCTCAGATTGAAAAAACTGCCACATTAACAAAACCAAGTTCCAAGTGAAAGGAGGGTATTGATCAATACACTGTGGCAAAAAAAAGTTGTACCAATGAAAATGAAGTTGTAGACATTACTTTCTGTAGACTGTTCATGGTTGTGAGCAGACAGTGCCAGAAACAGGTTTTGTTTTGACTAATTAATAAAATTGAGAACATGCTGAGGAAAAATTGTGCACTCTAAAGCAGTCAACAGTTGATACATTCTTTTCCTAAGTGAACTGTCAACTGGATGATGGTTTTGTATTAACTTGTACTACACTGAATGGTATCGAGAATGTGCAAACATAAAATACGAATGTTCCATCTTCTTCTACTCCTCACCTACACCTTTTTTATCTAAGACATGCGTATTTCCTTGAATGCACACATATCCTATGCTTTGAACTATAGTTAATAAGCTACATATAATTTCACATATTTAATAATATCATACAAATGTGGTTTTCAATTTTATTATGCATGCTCAAAGATTTATTTGGCAAACTGATTTCAGGTAACCAAAGTCTCCTGAGGCTTTCTGACATAATCATACCTTTGTTATAGTGAACCACCTGTTTGTGGCACCATGTTTTTACTGTAATTTATCTTGCCAGATTACCAATAATAAAATGCCAAGATAGCATCCAGCAACTTTGCACACGGCACCAATAATAATTATTATGCTAAGGATGCCTGTAATGTGAGAGAACAACTGAGACACAACATAAGCCTGCTAGAAGAGCGGTGGCACTTACCTGGAATGTCTGTTGTAGAGTTGACCTTTAACAATCTTTTTTCCTGAATCTCTGTATGATAGTTGGTGCAGTTCTCATGCTCATTTTCATCAAATCTGCAATTTTTGCATGGCATACTTCCCTTTGGTTCGTGGAACTCAAAGAACCTGAGGAAGACACAAAAGAAAAAATGCAGGTTCAGATTTTGTAGTCATGCTGTTCAGCTGTCTGCCATAGGCCGTAATTACAGATTAGCTGACATTATAACATGATATTAAGTATCAGGAAACGTTTTCAAGATTTCTTTTAAGTAACATAATTGTTTACACTGGTTAAAATTAAAATAAATAAATATTTCAAACTCTACCTCAGTCCATCGTCAACTTAAAAGTAGCTCAGACAATCTAAATAAACACTGCAGGGCTTCAGACACTTGGTAAACAAGGATGCCTGGATATGAAGCTGAATTTGTAATTTAAAGGGACTTATGCCAGGCGGATATAACGGATACCCTTTATGAACAGACAAACTGGATATTCTGGGCCACAGAGGTAGGCAGCTTTACAAGACCAACATTCTACTAAAGAAAACAATCTGAGTCCTGTCCCCCACCCCAAAGGTAGAAACCGGACACTTATACTGCAAGCTTAAAATGAACAATTTAAGAGAATTTCTTACTAAGAGTCTGTTAACTTACCCCGGAAGACAGTCTCCACAGACCACATCATGCTGTGCAGAACAGGCCCTGATTACATGGCGGTGTTGAAGCTCACAGTCATAGCACGTGTGGCATTCTGTGTCAGATGCTGCACTCTTGAATTTCCCAGGTGCACAGATGACACAGCTCCTGCAACTCAGAGCACCATGTACTCCATATTTAACTTTTTCCTGGAATGATGCAGAAAGAGTTCACCTATTTTTTGCAAACAAGTTCCCATGTAATTGTCAAAAGCAACAACAACAACCACCTGCCCAATTGAAGAAAAACTTCAGACATTTCAAAGCACCTGTTTGTTTTTTTACCCATAAAATTTATTATCAGGATCTTCTGGATTCTGGCTATGTGAATGTAGGAGAGACCGGTGGTGGGAGGGGCAGTCACAAGGTGGGTGATTATATCTCCATCTTCAACTAAGAAAGAATTGCAGCAGGCCTCCTTTCGGATGAGGTCTGGATGTGAATACCGACCCCTTTGGTTCCATCTGTTTGCATTGTTTTTTTTTTTTTCTTTCTCCTTACAAGTTGTCTCCCCTTTCCTCGGTGAACGCGTCCAGGACGACCGAGGATGGGAGAATGGAGTGGAGACCGACATAGGGGAGGGATGGGGATCCGTCTTCGCTTACAGAAGATCACCGATTCGACCGGAGTCTCGACCCCGCATTTTAAACGGGTCCCCCCCTACCCACCCACCTGTAGCACCTACCTGTTTGTCTGTTTCCGTGCCGGATCTGCAACCTGGGCAAGAGATGCACTTCCTGTGGTCCGGGTGGTAGTATTGGTTCTTCTCCGGGAGGCATTTCGTGGACGCTGTGCCGACGGACAGGAGGCCAGCAGCAGCAGCAGCAGCAGCAGCAGCAGCAGCAGCGGATCCAATGCTGGAAACACACCACCGTGGTTAATCAATAATCAATCGTTAATCGGTTCTTCTACCGTCAAATCTCCCGGCCTTCTATCTATTTAAACCCCACACCGGTCGCGTCTGATGGTTGCCGGCCAGGTGCGCCTCCTCTCCTCTCCCTCTCCTCCCTCTCCTCTCTCACGCCCAGTTCCCAGGTGCGCCTCCTCTCCTCTCCCTCCTCTCTCTCTCCCCTCTCCCTCTCCTCTCCCTCCTCTCTCTCTCACGCCCAGTTCCCAGGTGCGTCTCCTCTCTCTCTCTCAAGCCCAGTTCCCAGGTGCGTCTCCTCTCCCTCTCCCTCTCTCTCTCACGCCCAGTTCCCAGGTGCCATTTCTGTCTTCCATCTGACGGCGGAGCCCGACTTTTCCCTCTCAGGGAAGAAATGAGCGTCCAGCGGAAATACCCGAAATACCCGAAATAGCTGAACACACCTGAACACACGAGACGAGCGGTGTGAGCTGAGCATTCCTCGGCCAATAGCCGTAGAGTCCCATTCGATTTTAGTTTTCTCTTACCGAACCACCAGAGAAGCTCGAGGCCACAGAAACTCGAGTCAGGTCGGTGAAACACCTGTCCCCCTTTTAAATCCCGGCATCATTAATAACTTCAAAGAGGCTGGTCGGGCGGGGATGGCGCACTGGTACACACACACACACACATACATACATACATCATACCTCTGAGCAAATCATAGGATTTTCGTAAAATATATAGAGAACAAACGAAAATTTGTTAACTTAACATTATACATTCCATTGTAGTCCATTGATTATTAAACACCTGATTTGATCTGACGTTTGGAGAAGCTACTTTTTAAGTATGGATCACATCTAAGTAAAAAGCCGGATACTACCAACCTGTATTATTTCCGATGCCTGCCAGGCAGAGCACAAAGCATCCTCTAATGTCCCCACGTGGCCTGGAGTTAATTGAAAGATCCAATATTCCTCCTCGCTGGTGATTGAAAAGACTGGATGCGACAGAAATGTAGAGGATAACCAATTAAGTGAACCTGTTATGAAGGTGGGAGGAAGAGCAGTCTAACCTAACGAAAGCAAATGCTAGGTATGGTAAATGTTCAGTTTGGACATCAGGTGATAAAGGAGGGCATCCAATCAATGAAGGGGCGACCGTCCACACCTATATATGTATATTGAATAGGTTGAAAAAAAACAACAACAAAAACCAGTGTTTCTACATCGTCGTCATTGAATAACCTGAGCTGGCCAACGTCATTGCAAATACTACGTTCTAAAGCGCACGTCTGACGTGCACAGCACAGCAGTAACGACATCGGGAAGACAATGAAATGAAGCGTGCAGGTTCGAGTCCCAGCTCGCTCTGCTGAAAACGCCTTTTTTTGCCGTTGTATTGTTTTTACACGGTGGGATGATTTAAAAGTAGAAGCATCTTTAATTGCTGGAATGGAGAAGAAAGAATGATTTTTTTTTTTTAAAGTGTTTGAATCAAATAAAAATGGAGAAAAAAAAAAGGTTTTTCAAGAAAATGTTACCTTACTCAGATTTTGTGGGTTTTTCAGTTTTGTTTCAGCTCAGGTTCAGAAATTAATATCACATTCCAAAATCAAGACACGCATTTTTTTTTTTAAAATTTTTGTAACAAATCTCAACTATGTGTCGGGGAACAACAACCGAGAGCTGATATTACAAATTATCCCGGTGGTGGTGCTTCTCGTTTGCTTAGCCGGATTAAGCATACACCGCCTGCCCACTTTACAAGCCGCTAGGTGTTCTGAGTTTGCTCATTAACGTTTAATGCAGTTGTGGAAATGGTGAGCTAATCTTTCAAGTTATTTCAGATACCCAACTGGACTGGCCATGGGAGATGCCCGAAAATCTTCACTGGGTTCTTCAAGCCATAAATGCAAAATGTGGACACAGTGGATGGTTGGAAGTAGCCGTCCCCATTAGGGTACATGAAAAATCACTAGATGGAACCAAGGGGCCCACCCAGGGTATGCCAGAAAAATACACTCCAAACCATGACTCCACCTGCCAGACGCTTGGACATTTGAAACCACACAACTTCACCTGTGGAGCATTTTCCACACACACACAAAATTGATTCCACTGACCAAATTTCAGAGAAATTAATCAGAGTAAATGCCCACCAGAGACATCAAACTGAGCCCTGGCCCTAATAGTCTCTTACTGCCATAATCCATCCATTCAACATTCTTCGCAAGCTACATTGAATGTCTGTCAGTCGGTTTTTTGCTTGATAACAGTTGAAAAAAACTGAGGCTATTTGTTACCATAGTCGAGCATCCGAAGGACTGATAAGATGATTTTAGTAATCCCAGGGATTAAATCAGTTGGTTTAAAGACACAGGTGAAGCAGGTACTGATATGCTAATATTAGGGATTTAAAGCAGCATATTATTACATATAATAGCAAAGTCAACTTCCGAGGAGAATTTTAGCTTCTATGTCTATGTTACTCATAATTTTGAGAATTGTGCAGATTTTTAAAAAGAAATGTATTTATTTATCTAGTGTCAAAGTAATTCATAATGTTGGTTATGCTAATAGATAGTGTGATTCAATAGCATTTCCAAAAAGTATTAGTTGACTGTTTCGGCAAGAACAGATATATTAATGAATGTGTTGTTAGAATTTCATAGCGCTAAAGTGAATTTTTAAGTGTACACTGCATTGGCTCAAACCAAGTTACCGCTTTTGTCCTTTCTTATCACCATGGCGACTGACAGATTTTTGGAAATATTATATGAAGCAGCAGAAAGTAATAAATTTTCATGCAGTACAAGGAATAAAAGACGAGGTGGTGTGAGACTGTAATATCACAACATTGTTGGGAATAACAGATACCTAGTAGCCTCTTGACCTTTTTATACTGTCTGAATAACAAGCAGATGAGTAATGGCTAGCCTGCCAATCCCACCTGAGAAAGATAAAAGGTTTTGTACTTCCCAAAAATCATAGCCTTTATAAGCTAAACAGGGATGGGGCAGTGAGTCAAGATGTTTTGTTTTTTTTACTGGAAAACAAGGAGTGGTAAACTACAGTTCTTCTATCTACTAAATTGCTTACTGGGGATTCCTTCATTGCTATTATCCTGCTAGTATGACTTAAATCAAATAAACTTGAGTTATCATCTTGGACATGCTTACAATATCAGCAGAGTAATAATATATCATTTAAAAAAAAAGAAAAAAAAAGGGTCTTAACTGCTTCTGGAGACAGAGAAGTCACATCATGGATTACCAGATCTCCAGCTGGTTTGACAGTGGGCTGTACTCTTGTACCAGGTATACTGCCAAACTTCCATTGAGAAAGGGAATACTTCCTGCAGCTTGGAGTGGGGAGGAGGAGATGATAAACCATCTGGAAATGTGCCAGATTGAAGGTGTAAAGATAATTATAATACCTGTACTACTGATGTACAGGTCACTGTGACCAATTAGCTGTGATGACTGGACCAGGGACCCTTTTGTTAAAGGTGCCTCAGAACCAGTTATTTTGCCATACTCACCAGGGATACTCAGACTCCTCAAAAAACAAACAGTTTACTATTATTAACCCTGTTATTTTGTCTGTAGAAACTTTGACAAAAACAAACCATCATCAACAATTATAATTTTATTTTCTTAAATATTATGAATTTCTTTTATACAAAACATTTGAGAAAAATGACATTGTGCTCTAAACTGTGACAAACTGTTCCCTGTCACTATCTTCAGTCAATCATATCTCTACGGTACAATAACTCTCTCTCTCGCTCTCTCCATCTCTCTCTCTCGCTTTCTCCATCTCTCTCTCTCGCTCTCTCCATCTCTCTCTCTCGCTTTCTCCATCTCTCTCTCTCGCTCTCTCCACCTCTCTCTCTCGCTTTCTCCATCTCTCTCTCTCTCTGTCTGAGTGAGTGAGAGAGACAGTGAGAATGAGTGAGGGAGTGAGTGAGTGAGTGAGACAGTGAGTGAGTGAGAGAGACAGTGAGTGAGTGAGTGAGACAGTGAGTGAGTGAGTGAGTTGCTTTTTTTAAAAAAAAAAAAAAAAATTATTTTTTTTCCTTCAGAACATTTCCAGCTTTAACCGAAAATAAAATTAAGAATTATAAAGTATGTACAGCTAGCACCTTTTGTTTTTTTTATGTAGACTAGGAAAATCGTGCTCCGTTTCAACATTATAACAGATTATGAGAACGTGACAACTGATACTTTAGAGTTCATTAAAAACATTCTAATACAACGTAATAAACACTTTGTAAGGGGGGGGGTTTCAAAATTTGCATAACATAACTTCTGAACCCCTTCCTTATGTCCCAGACACATAACACTTGGGGGCATAGTGATGAGGCTCATGTTACTGAAATAAAACTGCAGATACGCGAAAACATGGATAACAAAAAAAAGCACGTGTAACAAGGGCGATGTTGTCTTAATGACAAACCACACTCAATTTCAGTAATGCAAGTGTATCAGGCTACTTATGCTACTGATTATATTTATTTATTAGGTCCAGGAAATAAAGAAATTAGTCTGTACACGAATGATGCTGTTTCAAGTGCTACTGGGAAAATGGTATTAAGCTGCTCTTTACCATTATGTAAATCTTGTTAATACCTAACAGTTTCTCTATAACTTCAAGATATCATATGCACCAACAGATTCAAACAAATAAATTCATTGAATGCTCCAATTTAGAAAGATGGTTATCTCAGGTTATCATGCAGTTTTCGACTTTTTTTTGTTTTAATTTCAGTTCAGTTTTTTTCCTGTATTTCAGAGATGATAAAAAATGGCTACACTCTGAAAAGAAAGGCTAACCCTGTTTCATAGCAACCAACAACAGCGCCAACAAAAGTGTCTAGAAAAACTTATCACAGGATAGAGAATTATTAAACTGGAAATGAACAATATACGGTAAAACCTCAATTTAATGGACTCCGGAAGCAGCGGCTGCTGTCTGGTTTCCCGACAAAAGTCCACGTTGAGCTGTGGGAAAAACGTTTTGGCTTGGGTGCCTTCTTGCACATCTGTAAGTCAAGTGTCCAGATTTAACAACCCCCCCGATTAGTCTGACGCCAACTCATTATCTTTACGGAAAAGTGCATTCCCTGAACCTTTCAGCAAGATCATTTGAATTAATAGTCTTCAAAGCCTGGTACAGAACCCCCCTTGTAGCCGCTTTTCCTTCCTTTTGCTTCCATTTCTCTAGACAGTCAAAGATAGCTTGCTCAATGTTGTGGGGATTGTTCGATTTGCAGTAAAATATCTCTGATTCTGCCAGTTGCAAAACCTTCATCAGAAATTCATAATGTTTGCCAATATTTTTGACAATGACATACATGTCGGTGTTACTTACAATGGCTGAAAAACAAAGCAAAAAAAATATCCATCAGATAACCAAAAAGGACACTCCACAAATGAAACTAATTAGAACAGTCATGAGAAAATGTGCTAGGACTAAAAGTAAATATTTCAGTTTATTATGAGTATTAAATTCAATTTTTGTTCAGTGAGCCCTAAACTTATACAGATCTGCTAAGATATCTTAAATTCCCAATTCTGACTCAATAAATGACACCTTGCTCCAATCATCAGTTGTTAAGATTCTGAACTTCTGAGCCTATTTATTTCTTTTCCTCTTTGCCTTTAAAATCCTACAAGCCACAACCCTTCCTTTAAGACCACATTCACTTGGTAAACCAAGCCCTGACTAACAGCAGCTCCTTATTTTCCTGAAGCACATTTAACCAATTACCTTCTAAATGCTTCTAGCCCCTCAGAAGTCCATAGTAACATTTTTTTCTAAAAAAGACAAATTATTTGCAATCTATACTAAATAAATATATTCAGCGTATTTTACTAAAATATTGGTTATTAGCATAAATGAATTAATCAAACTAAATTGCAAGCATCATTTTCCAAGATAACTGCTGTTTATTACAATGAAAATAGGTAAGGATTTTCACCTGTTACATCTTTTTACAAAAAACATTTTATGTATGGTTTTCTCATGATCTCCATACTCGTTTCTCCCTAGAAAAATCTGAAGTAGAAAGTTTCTTTCCATATTACTGAATTTTCTTATTTGGAATAAACTTCTGATTTCAAGTGAATCAGATTTGTCTTAAACATCTTTTATACTTAACAAAGGATATGCAAATTACATCTGACACATGCTTAAATGAACAAAGATTGTTCTTTGTGCATCTTAGTATTATATACCAATTTGACTAAATTAAGGGAGAAGCTTATAATGCAAAACTCATCATTAACAGCACACCCCCCCCACCAGGTGGCGTAATATATCTTAAAAGCACACTTCTTGTTCAAACAACAAGCGACTAGATCCAGTATTAATGGAGTATACACTTAGCTGAGGGAACTCTTGCTTTTGAGATAAGTGCCTGAGTAAATTATAGGTGGCTGGCTACTTCCTAACCACAGAAAAACTTTCCAAAGGTTTTGAAATTGCTCACTAGCCTCACTGGTGAAGAGCCCTCGATAGCCAAACATGGAAATGATCTAGCTACACAACATAACCCCGCTTAGGCAATTAAAACTGTTCACAACACTTGCGCTAAGCTTTAATCCAAACCAGGAGATAATGACTTGAGGGCGCACAGTGCCAGACAAAAAGAGAGAACTGAGAAGCAAATGTTCCTGTTGAAACATGCCAGACATTTATGGTAAAAGCTATTTTAAGTATATAGGATTTGGAGAGCATTTAAAAAAAAAAAAAATCTTCTGCAAATGTAAATTGACAGCTTCCCCCTACAAGGGATGTAGTGGATTTCTGGAAAATTCACCCTTCATCCAAAAGGACAATAGGGATGACTCCAATGTTTTAAATCCAGACTAAAACACATGATACAAATAGTTTTTGAAGCTGAAACTCACCAGAGGAATTTTCAACAGGAAGAGATTCCATGTTTATTACAGTATCATTAGCCTGCTGCTCTTTGTCTGCTTCATTCCATTTTGAATCAGAGTCCACGGTGCTTCTGCTACTGCTCACGAGAGAATCTGCTTCTGGTACACTGTCAGTTTCCTCAGCTCTGCAGCAGCATCTTTTACTGCAATAGATGAACATCTATCTGGCATAAAACTAGGAAAATTCATCTTTTGGGATCAGTATATCATAAATAATTTTAAAAAAACATTTCTTTAAAATGTGTCTGCAGGTGTGGCTATATATTCAGTTAAAAAACAAAACTGTCAAAATGGAAATGAAGCAATTTTACATAAAAACAAAGATTTAGTGCTTTAAAAATTAAAGTATTATTCTCCTCATTTGTTTTAATCATTCCAATTGCTTTTTAAAATAACTTATTATTCATTTTTAGGTTTTCTTCTCTCTGAAAACTGTTACTAAGGATCATCTAATGAACTTTTCTTTATAGTTACACAGTTTTCTAATCAAAAGAATCATAATGAACCCAGGTTCTACTGTATGTCATAAGCAACAACTAATACAGATTAACCCACTTAATTGCAACTCCTAAGGACCACCACCAGAGATTGCAATAATATAGGGAGCAACTACAACAAAAATCAAGACTGGTGTCTGACAATCTTTATCCATTAAAAAATTAAAAGAATAGCTTATCCCTTTTGAGTTTGTATTTTGAACAGTGAAGGTAAGAAGTTATTGACCTCTGCACTTTCCCTCCCAGTGCATAAAACTCAAATGCTCCATGGCATTTTGACCTGAGAATTGATTAGAATGCACAGTGCAGAGTCTACCTCTTTAATTTTGGGATTCCCAGTTCTGCCACCCACCCACCCCACCTTCATTCACATCCTCTTCAGCCAACCCCCTTTGGAGAAGAAATGGGTTTTCTGCAAATTTCAAGATTTTCATTCACTGAAACTAAAAGATAACTTCGCGTCACTGAAACCAGAGAGGGAATCCCTTCATCAAGTCACTGCTTTCCCCTCCTAGAGAAAAGCCCGGAAGTATCTCCCTTCCCAGCTCTACTGTTTACTATTTAAGTAGCGGCCGACGTGTTGTGACGTTTTTCAGTGGCACCTAGAACAGAAGCCAACATTGCTATACAAAACACCTTTGTCTTTGTTCGCATTATGATTTTGTCGCTAAAGTCTTTCTACCTACAAGTCCTGTTCTTCTCACTTGTGTACAGTGACTTAACTGAAATCTGACCAGACTTCATTTAAAAGACAAAAAAATCCCTATCTTAGATGAGTGAAGAAATTTGATGAAATGACTTATAACACTAACCTTTTGCAACAGCATATTAGGATCAGCACTACAAAAAAAAGGGGGAAAGAGAATAATATGTATACATTAGAAATAACATTACTAATAACATGATTAACAAAGAAACATTGTTTATTGAAAAAAAAGAGAAAAGCTATGAAATAAAGAATTTGGTTAATTTGGAAATTTAGTGAATTTTCAACAGATTATCTTTTAGCCAGTATTTTGGAACACTGTTTGCAGGTAACAACATCTTACATAGTTAAATAATGTAGTTTTTTTTTTTTTTGATATTCACATTAGATGCAAACCAAGCACCTTTTCCCCTCTTTTCCAGGATTAGTTTAGCTAAGACGCAGGTAAAACAAACACAAATTCCATTAAATAAACACACAGCTTCATTCTGTATCCGTTTATCCTCAGTGTACCATTTTATGCTCAAACTATTTTAAAAAAAAACTTTCTGTTTGTTCTGTATAATGCTGTTCTGCCTCTAAGACTGGATGATCATTTATCTCGCATCTTCTGGCGTGACGTGCAGTTAAACATCATAACACTGAATAAAATTCCCAAAGGCTTCATCTCTTCAGTTATCCAGAATCAACCATCAAAAGAACAAAGAGGTGGTGATATTTTAGTGGGTAAAAATCTAAGTTTTTCTTTTAAAAAATCAATCAATGCTTTTAAACATGGACATTTTTTTATTAAAGAAGAAAAATAAACCACAATTTCTTACCTATAACAGTGGGAAACGATACAGATAGAGAGACTATGATGATAATATCGGTGTGGTCTGGAAAGCAGAAATATATTTATAGTTTACATAGCTTCATTCTGACTGACACCATATTGCAAATCTTTCAGAGAGTAACACGACTCTGAAAACCATTTTCATGCAATATTACCTGGGCTTTTGAAACATTCTGGATTTTCAAAACGTTTATACAAAACATTTAGACAATTGGAGTAACATGTAAGAGGTCAAAGCATATATCAAGGTATTGGAAATAATTATGGAAATGGAAGAAAAATGAGTATATAATGCAAATGGCATGTTATAGAATTGCGTCATGAGTAAAAATAGAATGCCCAATATGTTAATATAGATAGTACACTGATTGGTTGTCTTTCAAAAAAACCACCAGAAAGTGCCACACCTACAAGGCTCCTGGGAAGGAACATCACCAGCATACAGAAATCAAAGTCTTAGCTGGTGAAGGCTGCTCCATGCAACAAATTGCAGCCTGACTTCATGTTTTCGGAGGATGTGTATACAAGATGACTCCACTGATAATTTTGAAAACAGACAAGGTTGAGGAAGAAAGGACCCCACTTCTGGATAACCTTGAAGTACCCAGTCCAAATTATGTTCTGTACATGATAGACAGGTGACCCAGTAGAGATTTTGAGAATGACCCAGCTGTAAGTACAGGTATTAGCATTTCTTTGAGAACAGTGAGATACACCTTAATGCAAAATGGTCTCAATGGATGTGTAGCTGCTCACAAACCTTTGCTGAGGAGAAGCAACCAAATGGCAAAAGTTGAAATGAGCAGCAGAGATGAAACAGTGGGGTATCCAAACCTGGAAGAAGGTGCCCTTTACAGATGAGTCCAGGTTTGAAGTGTTTGGCAGTATGCAACAGCAGTTTATTTAAAGATGGACCAGGGAGCAGTACAACAACCAGTGCACAAAAGCTACAGTGGAGCATGGGGGTGGGTCAATACAAGAGTGTGGCTACATATCAGCAAAGGGTGTAAGAGATTTGCATAAAATCCTGCTACGGGATATTTGGAACAACACCCCAGTCATACATTTATGGCAAGATGAAAACAAGGTGCCGTGCTCTATATAAAGCAAAGGGATCACATACCAAATACTAATGCACTATGTATTACACATGTCCAATTATTCATTATTTGTGCATATCTCTTGTGTTTCCATAATTATTTCTAGTAGTGTATGCAAATCAAACCAACCAAGAAACATGAAGGGCAATTAAAAATCTCGATGGCATATTGAAAATTCATGAAATGTAAATAATTGCATTTCTGGTATTTTACCTTAGACAACAAATTTCAGTACATACCACTTGTAAACAGATTGATGCAGTAATCTTTACAGAAGTGATCAGGGTACTCCTGATAAAGCTGCAACACCTGACAGGTAACTTAAGACTAACATTTTTAAATCCTCACGTTTCATCCGTAAATGTTTAGCCATTTTACTGATTCATTACTCCAACAACAAAAAAAAAAGAAAATGTTACTTCCATCAAATTAGTAAATATTACATTAACACTTTGTGCTACCTGAGGTGAACACTTGGGAAAGGGAAATATTCGATAACAAATAAGCATAGCCACACGAAAGGTATGGGTGATGTGATAGACGCCAGCTAGTTCAACTCCAGTAAGTATGTGGAGATGCTATATCATCTGATTAAAAACATCATTAGAATAGGTTCTCAGGTGGGTTTCTGACTAAAAAGAAAAATTTTGTCCAGCATATGTAGATTTGGAGCAGATAACCAAGTCAGATGATGCTTAGATATTTCATATTTAAACTCCAGTAAAGCCTTTGATTAAGAAAAAATTAAGGTGTCTTTGTAAAAATTTATATGGATAATGAATTTCTTACGAATTAGGGAACACGCTATTTTAAAAGAGGTATCAATGCCATATCAAGTCACGAATGGTGCACAGCAAGGTTAGGCCTAAGTCCTCCTGTTCTTGCTAATGTGGTTATTAAATATCAAGAAATTTGGAGATCACAGAGAAAGTGGTTAACTAAAGTCAGTAGCAGCAGAGAAATGGAGGTTTAAGGCACATTACAACATGAACCCACCTTCCAATCACTCCATTAGGGGTTGGATAAAAATTCCGATGACCAAAATGCTTTGGCAGACCAGACCAGATGTTAGTCAGGAGACTATTGCAGAATCAAGAGGAGGACCATCAAGAAACCTGCAGAAATCACTGTTGCGCCTCAGAGAAACTATACACCCACCTTTTTTTTTAAAAAAAAAACATTTTTTAAAGTTAGGGCATCTCAACAAGAGCAACCGGGACTGGACACCGTATTAACGAAGATGGCAGCCATGCAGAAGCTTAAGGACTCACGCTGCTGCCTCACTCAAAATAATTAAGCATATGGCTTAAAATACGGTTTACTTTCCTGTTCCATCTTACGTAGCTGAACAGTTGAATCCATAAGAAAGAAAGGTTAAGAGAGAGAGAGAGTTCGGTATAGATTCTGGAAATCTGATGAAGGTTTTCAAAACAACTGAGGCTGTAGACACCAACAAACCTTTCAGCCATCTACATTAAAAAATACTAGGGGGTCATAAACATAAATTAGTCAGGGCATCAACGTGGCTTGGTATGAGGCGCTCCACCAACTATAAAAGCTATGCCGCATACCTTCCTGTCTCCTTGTTGCAATCAAACTGAGCAAAGCTTCACTGATTTTCATGTTCTAACGAGATTTTTTTTTTTTTTTAATGTGTAAATCTGAACTGATACACCGTAGGTTCTAATTAATCTCTCCTTTTCTCTCCAACTTATTTAAAATCAGATTATGAATGCCATCCATGTCCGACTTCACTACATACCGATTGAAACCAAGAGATTAGTTATTTTCTAAAAAAAAAAAAAATAAAGAGATGCACTGATGAGAGACAAATGTTAATCTTAAATTATATTAAAGTTTTGAGTGAGAAATACATTCTGAATCTGTTAGTGGGAAACCCTGAGCCGAGCAGCACTGATGTGGGGCAAAATTTCTTTATTAGAAGAAACCATTCAGTACCACACAAGTTAACTTCACGTGTAAGGTCCGCCCTCTGCTGCGCTATTCTCCAAAAAAATGTCACATTCTAGAAAAGACGAATTATAACTTTACCTGGTTTTGGAGTTTCTTCAGTCGTTCCATTGCTCTTTGCTGCGACTGTTGTCAGATGATTCCTTGAAAACAGATTTTTTTGACATTAAAATCACACACGCCAAGCAGGTGAAGACAGGTAGACAAGTCCACTGAACTATTAGATCTGGATAAGAGGGTCATGGGCAGCACGCCATGGAAACGGATCAATTCGAGAAATGAACTATTGGAAGGGTGACAACGTTCTCGGTCTTGTTGCACACGTCTGATGGAAGCTTTGCGCTGTCAAATTCTAGCGGCGGGCCAGACCAGGTAGATTAAAAGGACCAATTAGGGACTTTTAACAGGGGATCTTATCTCTCAGCCGACAGATTTAACTTCAAAAAGGTATCTCCCCTACGAGAGCACTACCTCAAGGTCAGTATTGTATGGAGTCTTTCATCAGCCCAACCAGGTGAATGTACTTTAATCCACTGAAAAGCGCGGCATAACATAATGGCCCCTAACTTTCGCCCTGGTTGTGTTGTGACAGGTGTTTTCAAGCATGCAGCATTCAATGACAGACAGGATGTTGGGGAGGGGAGGGGAGGGGAGGGGGGGGAGAAAGGCCACGCCCACCTCCCCCAACAAATTTTGAAGGAGAATACCCAAGTTTTTGAACATCGTCCTGTGATGAACTAAGACGAAGACAGACAGGAAACCACACGGTAATTAGGGGTGTAGCGAAGTTCCTGATACTTGCGGAATTTGTTAAAGACAAAAAGAGAGAGAGAGAGTAAGGGAAGGGAAGGGGTCCAGATCTACTCACCCTTCTCCGCAGACTGTGTTGTTGACCGCTGTGCAGGGTACCCTCTCGACGAGGGGCGGGGAACACTCCGCGCACCTCGCGCACTCGTGTCTCCTCCCGTCGTTGAAGTGGCCCCTCTGGCAGGGCCTGCAGCTGGGGCACTCCAAAATTTCCGAGTTCTCGTTTCTGGGCAAACCCTGTAACAGGCGAGAGAAAGAGACGGAAAATAAATGAATAGAAGTGGCAGAAAGCGGCGAACGAGACGACCTGACCGGGGGGGGGTGGGGGTGGAGATGGGAAGAGGGTGCGCCAGGGGGGTGGGTGGGGTGGAGATGGGAAGAGGGTGCGCCAGGGGGGGGGATGAAAGCGAGAGGGAGAGAGAGAGAGAGAGATCGAACCCTTACTTCGATCGAGTGCAGGCCATAGCCCCGGCTGCACCCGTCGCAGACATGGCATCCGAAGTCCGGGTGCCTGTACTCAAACCTGTCCGGATTGCAGGCGGTGACCGTCTGAAACTTCTGGGGAATCATCATCATCACCAGTACTGTGACCGTCAAACCCCTTGGCGACCAGCTGCCCTTCATCACGGCGGGTCGTCGCCCTAACTCGCCCATGACAGCACTTGTGGAGTTTATACTGGAAGGGGGATTCCCCCGATACGTCTCAGAGCGAGGCCCTCGTCTACCGACCGTCCTCAGTACCTTCCATCCTTCACGGAGCGCCATAATCTTTTGTTGTTGTTGTATACAGGTAGCCTAAACAGAGACAAAAAGGGTTAAACGAAACTCAGTGTAATATGGAAAAGTCGGTTTATTATGTACAAAATACCGTAAAAAGTGACCAGGTGAGAAATCTGGAAACTGAGGATGGAGAGTGGTACCTGTTGCTAATACGATTAACAGACCTGGGGTCCGATATAAATAAATAATATATATATATATTAGGGAGAGAGAGGGAGGGGTTGGTGTCTGGGAGAAAGCCTGAACCAGGTAATATATATATATATATATTAGGGAGAGAGAGAGGGAGGGGTTGGTGTCTGGGAGAAAGCCTGAACCAGGTATATATATATATATATATTATTAGGGAGAGAGAGAGGGAGGGGTTGGTGTCTGGGAGAAAGCCTGAACCAGGTAATATATATATTAGGGAGAGAGAGAGAGGGAGGGGTTGGTGTCTGGGCGAAAGCCTGAACCAGGTAATATATATATATATATTAGGGAGAGAGAGAGGGAGGGGTTGGTGTCTGGGCGAAAGCCTGAACCAGGTAATATATTATATATATATTAGGGAGAGAGAGAGGGAGGGGTTGGTGTCTGGGCGAAAGCCTGAACCAGGTAATTATGCGTGTTACGCCAGCCGAGAACTTTGATCAGGTGTTGGGGTAGTTGATAGAGAGGCTAAGCTGTTTGAATTACTAGATGGGAATATCATTGTGCTGATTATGTGAGTAAATCCATTCATAACTGTTCCTTTGGAAAAAAAAAAACATATCTCACGGGGCAGGTGTAATCCGTCTACCGATACTGTCCCGTGTTGCAATGCTACGGAAACTCTTAATTAGGTTTCACGATGTCTTCATTCTGGAAGCAGAGAGAAACAAAAACAGACATCCCCCCCTCCCAAAAAAAATTCAGTTGTTCTCCACCCAGCTTACCTTGCGTTGGTTCACAGGTGAGGGAGAAAGTAGAATTCTCGGCATCATCAAACACTGGTGGTTGATATTTAATACAGAATAATACCTCAGCTGAACTCCCCCCCACCAGATTAATATTTATTTCATAATTTTAGTGTTTGAGTAAAATAATTCCAGTTATCAGTTACTATAAAATTTCATAACTTGCACAAAATCCTGTGTTCATTTTGATAAATAAAGTGCATCACACATCCACACAACCCCAAATAACCAAAGGCAGAAAATGTTATTAAAACTCTGATGATCAGCAACATTAAAAAAAAAAAAAAGGGCAATAGTTTTATTCAAATTACATCTAAGCTGTCCATCAAAGAACTCAATTGCTATTACAATAGTTCACACAAGAGATACAGATTTTGTTGAAATAGCTGACTTTGGATCATTTGAGGGCTGATGCTGTTTATTTTTGTAAATGCACAGGGTCTGGGTTTTGGCAATAGGCCAGAGACGTGAGGGCCACTCCCTATTTTTTCTGGCTTTGATGCACACAATGAATGTTTCTCTCATCTAACAGCTGAATTTTTCAAATAGTTTTCCCATAGATGTCATCATTTGGATAAACAATGAAGAGTGAAAAATGCATTTAATAAAGAACATTAGGGACCATTTAACCAATAAAGCAGATGTACAAAAAGGAATTTCTCCTTCAAATATTTGGTGGCATTGGAATTATCAGTGCAGACAATTTGTTTTATAACATCAAGTTGACAAGTTTACTATTTAAAATAACTTCTTTATTAGGCTAATAATAAATTACCTAATGTTGACATAACAGGGATGACAAAATGCACATGGTGTCTGGTAGCTTTAATTGCTGTTACAGATAATCTGTTATATATAACAAGTTTTTTTCACTTTATACACTGGTTTCCAAAAGTTATATAACAAAACAAAAAAATTATTTCAATAATGGGCAAAGTTTTATTCACCATATAATGTTTAACACAAATTCCTCTTAATGTAACACAACTTTTATCAAATAAATATGTAAGTTAGCTTGAATATAAAAACATGAAAAACACCTGGCTTTTTTTTGTATCAGCTTTGGCTCTGCTAATACTTGTTTTCAAGGCCAGCCATACTCGTTTGGCAGATTCTCTTAGATAGAAGCCACATAATCACAGACCCAGGTAACAGAATGGCTAAGTATGGTTTCTTGGCTATGGAGATGTTGTCTGAAGACCAGTTAAAGGTCAACCTTGGTCACAACCCAAACAGATGATCCATGTGCATCACTTTTGCTTAGCAAAGCAAAACTTCAACACCAACAAAACTTCTGATCTCTTTGCAGCCACAGGAAAGTAGGTATCAGCCTCAACTATACATGAGATACATAAAAGGGGGCTCTATGCAAGACAACCTATGGAGTGTATCCCCATGACCCACTGCTATAAACAGAAGCAGTGGGACCCCGGGTGCCATAACACATTGGTTGGATACCATGACTGTAGCCATGTCTCCAGTGATGAATCAAGATTTAGCCTTCAGTGTGATTCACCGTATGTATTCATCTGTATGGAACATGGAACATGGAAAAGAATCATTACAGTGATGGTTTGGGCAGGAACGTGATTGGATGGTCATACAGACCTACACGTTTTGGGAAAGTACCCCGACTAGAATGAATCATAGGGACAATATTCAAGTCCGGTCATATGCAGGCACAATTAAAGATACCTTCATTTTGACGGGTGATAGCGCGTACGTAAGTAGCCAACATCTTCAGACCAAACCATTAACTACATAATATAACGAACACGTTTGGGTTGCTCAAGGATGGCGATATACGGATAAGACCACCGTATTCTGGAAGATCTTTCCATGCTTCTAAATGACAGCCACACTGCCCTTCCCGTTTCTTCTGTTTTTACCCCTTCTTTTCGCAGTTGGTGGTGGCATCTCGCGTCTTGTTGACATTCGAATCGTCTCCATACCGCCACGTGTTTCCGGACACGCCGCTACGCATGCGCAACCTCAAATCTCGCTTCCGTAAATCCGCGCCATTTGCTAACGATGTCGATCAGTTCATCCACCGGCAAATAAATTCCACCGACACTTTCACACACACACACACCCGCCCGCCCCATACTTTTCGCTATACGACCGGCATTTTACCTGAAAACAGTGGAAAACTATTAAAAAAAAAGATGAAACCCGTGTTAAATACGGGAAGAGGAGTTTTGTGATCTCTTGGTGGACGCAACTTCAGCAGTTTTGGAGACGTACACCATTTTCTTTCTTTCTTTCCCGTTTGTTGTTTAGCTTTTGAAAGCCGGTGTATCACAGCTAATGACCCCACAAGTGGTGGTGGTGGTGGGGGGCCCAGCGCACGCGATCCAGGTCTCAACAACGGAAATTATTTTTATTTTTTTTTTTTTTTACAAGGGAGACAACTCCCAGCGAGGCAACGTTGGGACTCAGCAGTCAGTGCCCCCCACCACCACCTTAATAGAATAATTCTTTTTTTTTTTTTTCCCCCCCCCCAGACGATGAAGGAAACCCACACACGCGCGCGCGGACCGGCTGATGGAGGAGAAGAGTCGGAAACAACCATGCCAGCCCGGGGGGGGGGAAATACCTCTGAAACCGACGAGACGGTCCAGACCGGGAATCGAACTCGGCCTCAGCGGGACGGTGCAGTAGAACTAGCGCATTAAATAGGTTTTCCTCAAAGGCGCTAATCGAAAGAAAAAAAAAAGGGGGGTTTTACAAACACACCTGACTCCGGAAATAGTTAAATTGGGAGGCAAACGACCCGCCCACCTTACTATTTCCCCCAGCCATGTGACCATGGACATTCGCTTCTGTCAGTGATGCTAGACGTTTCCGCACCAGTGGTCAACTTATATTTCAGCGTCATCCATGTAGCCAATGTTAATTCGCATCTCGATAAAACAGAACATCCTGAGAGTCTGGGTTTTCCGGCCGTGTTAATCTCCGTGTCCCTGTATCTAACCCCTATTTCTTCGATTTTAAAACAAATAAATAATTAATTTAATATCCATTCCGTTTGTGACCGAAATAATCTCCATTCCAGCGTTTGGATAAACCAAGTAGTTATAAAGAGGAGGAGGAGGATAATATCTGTGCTTTTGTTAACAATGTCATTTTTAAGAGAAGTAAATCCTTACAAAAGTGGGGTGGGGACGGGAGGGGACGGGAGGGGGACGGGAGGGGGAAGCGGACTGTGTTAGAGAGAGACAAATTATCCAATGGAGAGATAACCCGGAAGTCGGCTGCGGGATAGGAAGGGTGGAGGTCGGTTCGGGTTCGATCTCGAAGGACTTGTCGGTCGGGGGAACCTCTCGCTTATCGAGCTGCTTGCGGGTTGTTGATTCGGGCCGAACCCGGGTAGAGAAACGGCAGATGCTGCTGCTGCTGCTGCTGCTCTCTAGGTAAGTTCCATCAGAGCTCCTCCCCCCCCTCCCGTCCATCCCTTAGACGCAATCGCAGCACTGAGCGGCTCGTTCGAAAAGAAGACAGCAGAAAGAAAGACTGCTGACCGGCTGTCGTCCGGGAGGGATGATGGACCCCAGCCCCGCCCCAGCCCCGCCCCAGCCCCGGTAAGCCGGATAGTTTGGCTCGTGATGAGATTAGGAGAGGAGAGAAACGCCCGTAACACAGGGGCGGAGGCGTCTGCCGCCGCTCGCCCCGCGCATGCGCGCTGCCGCCTTACGGACGTCGTGGCAGCGCTGTTGTTCACCTGGTCGGTCCGGAAGGTGCTGCTATTGTTCTTCTCGCTATTGTTGATCAGGAAACTCCGTTCCCGTCGAATGCTTTCCTGCTTATTCCGGCAAGGCCTTTGGAGTCTGTTATGGTACAAGCGTGCGCAGTCGCTGTTTCTACCGGCAGGTAGGAATGACGAGGACTTCCTGGTTTCTGTCAGTAGTCCGTGGTTAACCCTCCCCCGGGGAACGTTTCCCCCCTGTCCCCAGGGAACAGCATACCTGCGGGTGTTGGTTTCAAAGGACAAGTACCGCAGTGGGACCACCTCGAACTTCTGTTAGTGGGGTTGATTTCCCTTAATATTTGTCAACGTTAGGAGGGAAAAAATGTATCTAGCTCCAGGTGGGGTGGGGTGGGGTGGGGTACCCTGCTACCTAAAGACATCGCGGTTACAGGCATTTAACAGGAGTCTTCCCTTTCTTTGCAAACGAGTATTTATGGAATGCCTTTGGCGCTGGGGTGTTTGCCCCACATAAATCCCTTTTTTTTTTGAATGATGTTTTGGGCCTCAGTTTGTTAAAAGTCTGTTAACCCTTTTCCCACCCCCACCCGTCTTCGGGGTAGTACCGAGAGCAGCTGTCTGGTCGTCGTGGTGGTAGATTTCGTTAGCCTGTCTTTGTTGATGATGATGAATCCGTCTCCTCCTTACTAATTATAAATCTTCGAGAATTCCCTCCGCTGCCTTACACCAGTACAGGACTATCCACCACCACCATCATCATCACCATCATCATCATCATCATCAGTGACATTGAGGTGAACAAAAGTTATCCTTGCACGGGCCAACAGTCCTTGTTAAGACAGTCTTTAAGAAAGAGCCTATGGTTTACGTTGGACAGTATTAAAGCGGAATTCCATGCTTTACTTTATTGAAAACTTGCAATTTACTTCTCAACATACATCCAGTAATAAGCACTTTGTGTTATGTAAATTTTGTTACGTTCATATCTGTATAACCCATCTGTTTGTCTTATTTGTTGTTTTTTTGGGGGGGTTCTATAATATATTTTACATAACAGACAATTTTTTTTCCTTTATCAGAAAAATATAGTAATCTAGGTCCTTCCAGAATACCAAGAGTAACGGAACAAATGATAGATTTTAAAATTGGTTTAGTTTTTTTAATCATGGCAATGACGTATAAACAATTCTGTGTAAACTGTCAACTATTGAGTCATATTTTAGATCGTGAAATGTAGTATTGTTAATTATGTTCTGGAAGCTGAAAACCTGTATAGTTTCATTTTGACTGAATTTGTTTTCCATCATCATTATTGCTGTATTTAATTTACTGGTTAATTTATGCAAATTCATTCAGTTTTAAGATTTTATAATTTAAATCATTTAATTACCCAAGTAAAAAAAAAAAAAAACATCTGCTTTCATCATATTAATTCTTTTTTCTTTAGAGATCTGTTCACTCATGGAAGATGTTTTAACTATATATCATTATTTCTGTGCTACAATTAGACCTCATGACATGCCCCTTTTCAACCTTGATATATTGGTCATGTGTTGCAAGGCTAAAACTATTTATGGAGAAATATCAATTGAGTTAATGAGTTAACTAAACAAAAATTTTCTGCTACACTGACCATACTAACTGCTGGCATTGTCAGACTTCAACACTTATTTAGCAAGCTTACTGTTGCGAGCTTTGACTAGTGGCTGCCATATGGCGAAGTATTGAGACTTATGTTCAGTATACACATTGGAATGGAACACTACACAGATGGATGTTCACTTGTTTGGCATTGGTTGTAGAAGAACATTAAAGCTACGTTATTATTAGTGACTAACTGATGCAGTAAGTACAATGTATGCAAGTACCTTTGATAACACAAGATGCGATGTGCAGTCAAAGTATCTCATACTTGAGTCATAAACATTCTTTTCTGATGGGCCTGCTGCTCGTTTTAAGCAGAAGATTCTGCTCATGAACCTTGGTTTTTTTCAAGCTAGCAACTATGGAGCTATTTAGTGCTGGTATATGGACATCATCAAGTGTTTTGTTAGGCACTAGTGATACTTAAATGATGCATGTAGAAGCAAGGAGGATTGACAGCTGCAAGGTGGCTTCAGGTGACACTAAGGCTCTACCTGGTACGCAGTACGTCCATCTCGTCAAAGCACATGCTCTATATATTGTATCATAAAACAGAATTCTTTGCCTTGTTCATTTTAGCTTGAACAGTTTCAATACCATAAATAAAATTAACCAGGCAGCTCCAGCTGAATGACCTGACCAAACCAAGAAATGGTCTGAGTAGATACAGATGACATGATTCAGGTGTCTCAGAAAATACGCGCATCATGACAAAGTATTTTTCTGTCACAGGGGAAGAAGAACATCTATCAGTACTATAACTTAATGGTCTACACCAAACCTGGGTAGCCATGAAAGATCTCATTTTGACAAGCCTGTCTATGCAGAATAACACTATAACATATATTACTTTACTGTATTCTCAACAACAATGAAAAGAACTTTTATGCAGCAGAAATAAACTGTCCTTTATATTATCCATATATATCCCATACTATGATTATGATTTGATGTCTTGGAAAAGTTTGGTCAGTTTGCAGAGTAAATCAGATGAATGTAGTTGAAGTCACAGTTTGCCAGACATGCAGTGCCATGACTATTACCGTGTAAATGCAGCTGTACAAGGTTGTAACTAAATGTAGTTTGAAGAAAACCATATAGCTTAGATTGGGAACTGTGTTCTAGTTAACAGTAAACACTGTTCGATTTAGCATGGCATTTTATTATTTTTCCCATAATGTAATGTGCCCCAGTGGCATATCTGCTACTGCTGTGTGTTGTAATGACATTTAAAAAAACCTTTCTCATTTATAACTCCTCCAAAAAGAAAAATAGGGGAAAATGTATATTAAATGTTATATTAAATAGTCTACAGTAATCATACTAGAATTAGCTGGGGTGCTTCTAAAACTTCAGGAGTCTGGGAGAGAGAGAGAGAATAGAATTTTATTCCTGTATAGAATTTTCCTTTTTACCAATTATAAAATATATTACAGAAGTTATTATTTCTTAGAAGTTAATTTAAAAACGACAGCCCTTGCTCACAACTGTGATAGTTAGTTTTTTGTTGTTCCAGGAAACTGTGATGGGGGATTGGTCATTGGAGAGCTGGCTGAAGCAGCTGGAGCTTAGCCAGTACCTGCAGCAGTTTGCAGAAATGGACTCTACCCGCCAACAGTGCTCTCAACTGGACGAGCACAAGCTCAACCAGGTCGGGATCACGCTACCGGGACATCAGAAAAGGATTCTCTCAAATTTGCCACCCCCCAGCAGCTTGTCTTCTGAAGATAATGCCGTCTACATGAACTTGCCTCCAGTGTTGCCACCTAAAAGCAAAACGGTTAGCCAAATTGAACATCATCTCCAAGCGGCTGTTGTGGAAAGACCTGTTCCAAAACCGAGGATGATGAAGAAGAAAAACGTGCCCGCTAGAGAAGAAGGTGACCAGATAGGGCCAGTTCTTAAGCCTAGAGAGAAAAGGTGGTCAGTTTCTAAGCCTTCAAGTGATTCTTCAGAAGAAAATAATTCTCCTTTTTTAGACAAAACCAAGACTTCTGCAGAGGCAGAAGATCCCCACTATTCATTTTCTATTCCATTTAATGACTTGGCATTGAAATCTTCATCTCCTGCCCCATATCCTTCACAGGCCACCAGTCCCAACAATGGTCATTCTAGAAATGCAAATGAAAATGTAATTTTCAATGGACAATCAAGTAGCTATGAAGGAGCCAAGAAGGATGTCCAAAATCGCCCTTTTCAACATTTTGACTCTAATCCATATGAACAAATCTGGAGTGAAAAGAAACCTGAAAGGTGTTCATCAGATCTTATATCATTTGAATCAATTGAAGATAATTGCAACTCAGAAATTATGGGGTCACAGGCTTGCTTTGATCTTCCCCACCCTCCATTTTCTCCACCTCCAATTCCTGTAGGTGAAAATTACAATGCCTTCTCCAAGAATGCCATCCCTAGCCTGCCAGTGAGAAAAGTTACTACACAACAGTCAGAAGTGTCAGATGCAGATGGTGATCCTTTCAAGGATTCGACGTTTGCTTCAGAATGTGCTGACTTTAATAATTCTTCGAGTGTGACTTCTGACTCCTTCAGTCTGTCATCTTACTGTCAGAAAGCTGCTGAAGAGGGGGCCATCAATGCACAGCCTAATGGCTTTGCCTCGCCATCTTTTGACCCCTTATGCTGGGTACTTCCGCCTCCACTGTCCCCTGACATCTATTCATTGGCGCAAGGTAAGCTTTTTAATTTTAGTGATGAAGATGCTCAAAACATTAAGAATTTGTTGTGCTAACGTAATCTATTTGAATAATAGAGAAACTGCCAAAATGGAAACTTAGAATTAGAATTGCTGTGAAACAGCTGCTATATTGCCATGGTGGAACTGCGAAGTAATATTGTGTTTTGTGAGATTTTTTTTTTAGTTATGCAAGCAACAACTTTTCTTTGTTTTTTGCATATGTATCATACACACACCTGCCCATCCTTTGCTTAACCCTTTGTATACCATTTGCACCTTACTACTACTCTGCATATCAGTGTTACTCAGACAGGTTGAGTGGGTCTTTGACACTACCTTCGTTGTTAATATAACTCTTTGTAATGACAAATGCGTGTGATTCTATCCTTACATGTTTTTGCATTATGAGCGTGCTGACTGAATATACTGCCAGTTTCACATAATATTAACTAGTTTTTCCTGACTGGCAGTGTAAGATATGATGTTTTTGTGGGAGGGATTAAAACAAACCTGACATCCTATTTTTCTAAAAGGAAAAAAAATATTTTGTATTTGTTTGTGAAGACAAATAATAGGGTATCATGATTTGGCTGATGTTTTGGTAGCTAGTTACAAAATTAACAAGGATTTCTGATGATAGAATAACAGAGTTATTTTTTATAACAAAGTTCAAAGGTGAGACTGTTTGCCTGTGCATTCAGCAACTTTTTAAACCCTTTCCCTGCCAAGGTTTTTGGCATCATTTTCATCATTAGATTCACTTCTCCCTTGACACATGATTTGGAATTCCCCCAAGGGCATTCACCGATGCTTAAACTAATGATATCCAGTGCTACTGACCGGCCATCTGTTGAGTGTCACAGAAACTACATCGGATCAGTGATCTCCAACTTTGGCAATCAGTGGAATGTGATCATCGATCGGAGATCTCCAAATTTGGCAGGAAAAGAGTTAATGAATAATTACTGGAATGTATGAATGAATGACTTAATTAATTAATATTAAACTATTGATACATTTTTCAACCACTGCTTTAGTTTTGTGACTATTTAACTTAAATTACCACGTTAAGAAGGTAATTTGTAATTGGTTACTTTTAATTTTCTGCACACTACTATTTTTCATTGAATTTTATGATCAATAAGGTAAGCTTAGCCATCAGTGGTTTTACTTATAACTTATGGTTGAGTCATAACAGCCAACAGAACCGTGAACTGATTCAAACTGCTTTTTTTCCTCTAAACTGTATCTGAACTGGAGTGGACAAAAAATAATCCAGTGGAGTTGAACTGGAACCAAAATGATTAAATACATGGCCAATTTGTGGTTTGGCTATTTCTGCTTGGAAGACTGGTTTTAGAAAAATAACTGATTCCATTCTTGAAGGTTTATTTTGTATTGTTTGTATTAACCCTGACAGCATTAGGAAGAGAGTGTCAAATGTCACCAGTGGTATTTTCCAGACCATAAGTCATTGTCTTTCTATTAAGATTGATTGCAACACATTTGGATTGCTCTGTTTTGAGTATTGACATCCAGTTTATGAAAGATCAAAAGTGCGTACCTATCATTCTGAAAGAAATTAGGGTAAGGTGTGCAACCAAGCAAAAGATTTGCAATGTTTGCCACAATTTCAATTTTGGATTATTTTTGTTTGTTCACATATTGTTTAACAGTTCACTGACTGTATTATGTACACCTTTTGGTTCAGAACCAAACCAGAGCACTACATTTCTGAACTGGAGTGGATAATCTCAGTGCAGTTTCACACATTGATTCATAATAATGATAATAGGTATCCATGCATATTATAAAATTATCAGTCAATTGGGTATTGTTATTTTTGGACTTGCTTTACTTATCTGCTATTATCATATTCAAAGGTTCATTAATTGCGAGAAGAGACAGTTACTTTTGACTATTGTCAGATATGATACACTATGGAGTTGTGTGGTATAGATGATCTCTCACACAACCTGCCATTTAATTGTTTTTATGGTAAGTATAGGCTTGAGGTCACGCAGCTTCCAATGATACTATCATAGTTGTGCATTATCAAGTTAATCACTATAATCTTTCTGTAGGTTTGTTTCATTTCACTCTGGTAGCTAGTGGTCAGATATGAACCTAGATATCTGTTTATGGTTAAATGTTAGATTTCTTGTGATGTGTGAAAGTTGCACATTGTTATTTCTGTTTAGCAACTAAACTTAAATAATAGGTTTTCTCCAATAAAAAAGCTGTGGTATAGGGTTAGACTAGGAAAGAGGTGTGTTGTCATTTTTCTGTCTTCTACTTTGCCTGACTTCCACTTTGTCCTAGGTCATTTTAACAAAGCAGTACAGGAGAAGACTTGTTTCTTTACAGTATTTTAGCTTCAGAAGCCAAAATTATAGTAACACCCAGAAACATGAATCTGCTGTCAGAAGAAAAGAAAAGCAACATTTGAAAATTACATCTTTTTTAAAATTTTTTTTTGCTAAAAAGAAATGGTGTTATTGGAAATTCTACTGCTCATTTTTTAATTGTCAAGGATTGATTTATTTTTTGCATGGATTAACTGGAAGAAAACCACACAAACAAGCTGTTATAGATGAGAGAAAAATCATGTTACCTTTTGGCCAGACTGTAGCTGACTCCTTGGGGAACCTATGCATTTTGCTAACATATCACCCCAGTAGTCATGGAAATACTGATGAGAATGGGCTGTGGTTATTTTCCTCTTTAGATGTGGACCTTGTTATTAGTATAACAATTTTGTTCTAATAGTATAGATAAAATTTGATACTTTACAGGTAGCTTCTTTTTAAATTTTTTTCTTTTTTTTACAGATTTTAAAATGATATGATTAAAGCTATACAATTTAAATCTTCTAGGTACATTGGGATAGATAGTTCTACTTATACTGCCTCTACCATTTTGTTTTTGTACTTGAACACCATTGACTGTGCCGGATTTGTGTCAAGCTTCTGTGAACTTGAATCTTTCTGACTCTGATAATGGTTAACTGGTATGTATGTAGATTATAATTGTATGTTAAGTAACTATGATATTGAGAACAGGAAGGTAGGAGACTGGGAAGATAGGTTAGTTAGCCAATTTTATAAATTTGTACTAAATTCTAGGTAATAGTAAATGCATTTAATTTCTAAAATGACCAATATACTAGGGCTGTTTGGACGAAATTTGGGGTTGGGTTGGATACCATTATAGTGATGATATTTCAGCTGAATTTTGTTTGACTGCCCCTAGTATGTATTCCACCATTTCTCTTGCAATCTTTATGAAGGAATAACTTTGTGGATGCTTTTTTTGTTTGAAACAAGAAAATCATCTAATTTGACCTTAGAGATTTTAAGCTTTTCATAGTTAGCTAATATGAGCTACAAGTTGATATGGTGCACTGGGTTAGATGATACAAAGATTAGCTAACACTCAAACTTTGAACTTGCTATATTCTGGATTCCAGTTGTATATAATACTGTTCCAGGACTTTATTTATTAAATAATGATTATACAGTATGAATTCTCATATGTATCTGGCTTTCAAGAAATTTCCTTAATCAAACTGATGTTGAGTCACTATTATCTTTGTAAGCTAAAGACAAAAAAAAGGTGTAATAAAGTATTTTCTAAATTTCTGTTCTTTTCATTTCCTAGGTTTTCATTAGTTGTCTTTTCTTTTAGTTATTTGTCTAGTTTGGTTTTATTTCCTTCCAGATATGTTGCTAAGGTTGTAAAATTTTTAAAATTCCATCGCATTAGTAAAATCCATGTTAAAAAAAAAATGGATCAAACTCTGAACTAATTGTTTTGTCTGAACCAAAACATTTGAAAAAGGTAATGCAAATACCACAAGTTTCTCTTCTCCGCCTCCCTGTGACTTCCGCCCTTGCTCATTTTGAAGAGAAGTATCTCTAACAGCCACTTATTATTATGACACAGACTTCTTTCATTGTGTAGAGGTGGTGTGAAACATGATGCTAATTTGCATCCTGACCATATTGTGAATGTTCTAAAGTATGGTGGTATAGTTATACTTGACTCTCTAGGTATCCAGTTTGGTGAGGTTGAGAGCAAAATTCTGCCATTTATAAAATGGTGGGTTGACACTTTGTTTATTGAGAATTTTACACTGATTTTTGCACTTGCTGGGCAGAAATAATAGCATTGAAGAACACTGATAAATATACATTCTTTACTATTCTCTCTGTATTTGTTAGTCAGACCCCATCTTTTGTGTATTTTCTATAACTTGTTGTGGATAAAATCTGTTTTGTTCACTCTCTGTGAGAAGACTTTACTGAATCTGCAAGTGGCTGGCCTGTTTAGTTTTATCAAACCTAAAGCTGTATCTACTCAGGCATTGAAAGGTCAGGAACCTATCTCTCTCTGATGGGGTTACGGTTGCCTTCAAGTTTCTAGGGTAGTATGGGAAACTTGCACTTTCGTGGTAGTTTGAATGCATCCACTTTTTCTGCTTACCTTTTCTCTTTAAGCAAAACTTCTGCGTTTAGTATGAAGCAAACTCCAAGAGTGTCTTGTACATCGGAGTCTAAACAAAAGATGGTATGTTTTTTCACAAAATTCAGAGGTTGACCGTATCAATCTGTGAATGTTTCCTGGGAAAATATGAAGTTCTTTCCAATCCATAGTCTCTGTCTTTGTGACAACAAATTAGTTTGTGATATTACTGAGTACCATTGCTGACTATACTTGGAAATAGATAATGAAGCAGTCCGCATGTGCACGTGTCTTGATATGACCAGAGTGAGAATGAGTGAGTGTGTCCGTCCAAAATATGTAAAGTGGTATTTTACTGAGGAAAACATTTCAGATGTCACAAAGTATTTCTAAGAGAGAGACTTCTATTTTTTGTCTGCACTTTGCAGATGATGTAGAGAGTACTTCTGCCAAAGGTTTCACAGTCTCCAGGTACTTCAAAATATAGCTGCCACTTTTATTAGATCCAAAATGTGTTACATTCCTTATATGTGGCTCTTCTCCTCCTCCTCAGTTGTGGATGCTTAAATTGTAGGTCCAAACTTATTCTTGTTTATAGAAAGCGGGTCCAACTGTCAATTTTGGAGTAGGCATGATCTATTGAAAATTCATGGCAAGGATTATCTAGCAGCACAGTGGCTTCCTTTGGAAGCTGTTCTTTTATTCTATTTTGAGCAGCTTCAACTCTGTGAAGGTGCAATTCTTAATCTCGTTTAGGGCTCTTTTTGATGGCCTCCAACATGTGGAAACTCCAACTTCAGTGGAAGTGCATTGCATACAAGTATCAGTTTGTGGAAATTTGAACCCAGTGTTGTGCTCTTTACAGAAGAGGGTGATCTTGATGCAGTGATGACAATGCTTAGTTCATGCATTAGGTAAACTTTGCATGGCTTTTGGCTACTGTTGTAGGGACTCAAATAATTTGGCAACTGACTGGAGTTGGCCACACCTTGAACTTATCATTCTGAGAACCTACATGACTTGCTTTTACGTATTCTGCTGCTGCTGTCTGGTTTTGGCACAGATCTCCATTTCACAAACTTCCTCTTATTTTGTCAGCTATAAATGATAAGAAAGATTTCTTGCATGCATTGACACAATTTACTCTTATCTGGCATGTGAATGGCACCTTGGGACTCTGTTCTTAGTGTAACACTCTTGTCCTTCATTGTTATATTGAAAGGGAAATATGTGCTCTTTATTGAAGTTTTTTATATCTCAGAATATAGTGAATATTTTATGCTACATCTGCATGTGACCAGCATATTTTTGGGTTGCACACCATTGACTTCATTTCTTGCAATAACCAACCTTCTCAGTATTTCCGGTATGGTATTTCTGTCTTTTTTCTTTGTTATTTTTGTTTCATATCTCTGAAAATTTTGACATTTTTGTTGTTTTTTGTCTTGGGCCATATTCAGCAGGTCATTCGTGACCGGAAACAGTGACTAAAAACCAAAATACATTAACCAATTGACCCCCTGGTGTTTCCATTATGCATCACCATTTCATGATGTTTACTATAACTATATCGCATGATCAGGGTTCAATGAGTTAAATTTGATGCAATCATAGTGACAACTCATATTTGTAAGCTGTATGTTTTGCAAACCTTGATCAATATATATATATATTTTTAGTATATTAGGTGGCCTTTACAAATGACAAAAGCCTTTATTTTCTGTCAGTGCATTTTAACAGGCCATTGTGAGTAACTAGAAATGTATAGCCTAGCCATAACTGTTACAGAAATTCTTTAAAAAAATCACTTCATTGATAGAAAATTCTGTGTGAACATAAAGTGAATTGCTAGAAGAGGGTTTCACATCATGAGCTGTACCAGCCAGCTCTCTTGTGTTCTTTCTGTATATTGTTTTTGAGCCATGTGCTGATGTCTAAAACATCTGCTAGGAAAACTTGTCATTCTTTGTTTGTGGTGTTTAAAGTTGTTGTTATCTTTCAGAAGTGGATGAGGATGATAGCAGTGATGAAGAGGATTTTTCTGGATTGAGATCTGACACATCTCTATCACTCTCTCATGTCAGGGTGCTACCGGCACAGTCTGTAAGTATACGCATACATATAGGCTTTCTTTTTTTTTTTGGTTTGGTTTCTTACATTTTGAATATGTGAATTACAACCTTACTAATTTTTCACCTGTAAATTAGTAAAGTGTCTGACATTATTTATGTCGGCCATTTTTAGGAAGGGATACACCAGGTGCTATGTCTGAAATATACCAATTTTTCTCAAAATATTACACAATTATCTTATAGAATCATAGTAATTACACAACCGAATAAACGCCATGTTAGTTTTGGTGTAAATGCTCTCATATTTCGTTCAGAGAGTTTTAACGAGTATGCACCCCAAAATCCAAGGTTCCTGCTGTTACCATGGCAATGGTTTGGCCCAAATGAAAAATACGATACCTTGTGCATTTTAATTTGCTGGATGCCGAGATGGCACCCGTCAGCTTTCACTGAGATATCGTCAGAAATAAAGAAATTAGGATTTCAAGTACTAGTCTCCCATTAATAAAAGCTTAACTATTGAAAAAATAATAATAAATTGGACTTTATTCTTTAAATCTCTTGCTGAGTTCACATTCCAGCTTATAAACTTTTAAGATAAGTGTTATTAAGGAAATGTATTATTAAATCTTTAGTACAGTGCGTTAATAATCTGTGCCCGTTTCAAAATAGACAATGCACATTGAAGCCCAGGCTAATTTTTATTAGTCACAAGCCAAACTGCTTTATTATGTGCATGAGTCCAGGATCGCAAACCAGTCAGCGAGGAGATAGCCCCTACATTGCCATCATGCATATCCATTTGTTTGATTAGCTAATTCTGTTGTTTTTATTTTCTTTTTTCGTTAGACCTGTTACTTGGTATTCCAAAGTTAAAAAAAAAAGAAAATCGAGTTCAGTCATTTCCATTACATAAGCCATCAATCAGTAAGTGTGTTTGTTTCCAAGGTGACCAGTCTGGGATGGGCCCTGCTTCCCCACCACCTTGGATCCCCTTTAGCAGGACATGTGCCTGCAGCTTGCACTTTATGGTGCTGAAAGTTGAGGTTGCTAAAAATTTTTTACTGTGTTGATGGAGAAAAACAGAAAAAAAGGTTGGAAACTGCTGTTATATGTTGTATAACGTTAAACAAATTTCTTCTTTAATTTGCTATCAAAAAAACAAAAGGAAAGAAGGTAAGAAATTTTCAGATTTTACTCAATAATCTCAGTGATTCTTAGGTATTCCTTGTGTTTTTTTCACAAATGTCACAAGCCGAAAAACAGGAAATTATTGTTATTGCTCTATCTCATGTTAATTATTAGATGTCATGCTTGTCTGTCGATTTTAAAAGCTGCATTGAAGTCTGTATGGCCAGTGGCCAGATACTGTTTTAAACACATCATCGTTTACCCTGTGGACATGTAACAAAATGACTGTAAAAGAACTAAAGACACCTTGAAGATATCCTTTCATTTTTAGTGACAGTTCTCATACTGTACTTAAATTTGCAGCTTTTGTTTGTAGAACCAACCTAGCTAGGCAATGACTGGTGAGAAGGGGGGTAGGGTAGTTTGCTGATATGTTGACAATAAATCTCTTTAAGTTTATGAGGTCTGTCGAAAAAGTATCCAACCTTAGGCAGAGGAAAAAAAAATACGTACTTGGTGGGGTTCAATTGCTAATCCCCTTTGAAGTAGGCCCCTTATGCCTCCACACACTTAGCCCAGCAATCCTTCCACTGTTCGAAGCACGTCTGTAATGCTTCTTCCGGAATGGCTCTCAGCTCCGCTGTTGCATTCCACATGATGTCCTTTTGGCTCTCAAAGCGGGAGCCTTTCAGTGGCATCTTCATTTTTGGGAACAACCAGAAGTCAGAAGGAGCCATGTCTGGAGAGTAGGGAGCCTGGTGAATGAGTGAAATGCCTTTCTTTGCCAAGAAACCTTGGATCAGCTGCGACGAATGAGCCGGGGCATTGTCATGATGCAGCTGCCAGTTTTGCAAGGCCCACAGATCCAGTCTCTGGCGCCGAACTGCATCACGAAGACGTTGGATGACTTCCTGATAGTACTCCTTTGTAACTGTTTGTCCTTCTGGTGCATATTCGTGATGAACAACGCCTCAGTAGTCGAAGAAAACAGCATCACCTTGATTTTTCACTGGACCTGACATGCTTTTTTGGGCCTTGGTGACGTTGGGTGCTTCCACTGTGATGACTGAGCTTTGGTTTCCAGGTCATACCCATACACCCACATCTCAGCTCCAGTTATTACGATATTCTGGAACTCAAGCTCCCTGTTGGCAGTATCCAGCAGGTCCTGCGCAACCGCACGATGAATTTGTTGTTCCTGAGAAAGCAGTTTGGGCACAAATTTCGCTGCCACTCTGCGCAAGCCCAAATCCTCCTTTAAAATTGCATGTGCAGAATCTTTACTGATCCAAATATTGTCACCAATTTCCTGCACCATCAAACGACGATCCTCCATTATCAAGGTCCGCACTTTCTTGATAACAACTGCATTGGGACTTGTTGATGGCCCGGCCCCGCTCCTGGAACGCTGGTCACTCTCCACAGATGTGCGGCCATCTTTGAACCTGTTGTACCATTCTTTTATTTGGGTAACAACCATGGCAATGTCACCAAAAGCCTGTTGAATTTTGTGAATTGTTTCTGCTTGGGTATCTCCAAGTTTTGATGCAAGATCGTTGCTCCACACGTTCCGTCATCACAGGCGAAATTAAAATGCGACGATTAAGTAGTACAGCACCTCACACACTGGCTGCCTGACAACGACTGACGCATCCAGGAAGCCTGCCAAAAACCACGCATGCGCATGAAGGCATGCAGCTCCACTTTGCACACTTTTGCCTCCCTAACGTCATTACTTCCCACGGGAAAATATAAAGTTGGATACTTTTTCAACAGACCTCGTATATAATAAAGTATTTGGTGTGCCTTTATACTGTTTTTTGGTGCTGCACTTCATCACTGCCATAGGCAAAAAAAAACACTTATTTTCTCACGTACTGCTTCATCAACTGCCGCAATCTGTTTTTGGGAATCACTGGGTTGTTAAACAACTCTCAAGTAGTCAGCCATCTTTCCTGTGCTTCTGTTAAATTTGCATCCAGAATGCAAATCTTACATCAGCGTGTTATGACAGTACGTTTCTGTGAGTTGCTTTCTTCTTGTTAATTTTCATTCTACTTTGTGTGTGTTTGTGCATGTGCACATTTATGCATGGGATGTTATTTTAGTTATCTGCCATAATATGTTGAAGTTAAACAATTTCCCTGTCATTTTAAGTTTAACCAAACACTGAATTTAAAAACCTAATGAATGCAGTCAATCCATTGCTGAGAAGGGTACTTTTAAGAGAAATCTGTCCTTGTACTGTTGGAGTGTGATGTATCCTTGAAGAAGAACAGGTGTGTGAATCATCTATTCCCATTCAAACAACTCTTCATTTAGAATGCTATTTTCATTTGTTGGTTTTTGTTTGTAATGATCACTGCTTCATTATTTTTTTTGTTTTGTTGGTTTTTTTTTGTGGAGAATTACCAATTTGTGTGATTTGTTTTAACTTGGTTGTTCAGTGGCAAGTTAAAAGGTAAAAGATGAAAGCTGCTGATGATGGCGAAGACAACAAAGTGTTTTTCTTTTTCTTATTTTTGTGTACAGTCAGGTGTCAGCCTGAAAAAAATCTTGAGGAGGGTTAGTTGTTTCTCACAAGTAAAGAGATGAAAATAAATTTGTTACCTGTGTAGTCAGTGGTCTGGATTTGCAGTTGTCCGATTAGTTGCCAAGTCGATGGATGTAGAGACTTCAAAGAAGAAGAAAAAAGCGAATAATCTTAAAAAAAAAAAAAAACTAATATTTTTTTTTATTACTTCAGATTAATTATAGTATTTTATCACTTGGACACTAAAGGGATGCCTTTTGCCAATTTACCCCTTTTCATAGACATAGAAGTCATCAGAATGGTTGTGTATTTGCATTATTGTAGAAGTGTGTGTGTGAGGCAGTGATCTCTGATCGGTGTAGGCCAGCTGTGTGCTAAAGTATTAACCTATAAGGTAACCGTGGCGAGGACCAGAAGAAAACTTGCATACAAACGTCGACACGTGCATAGTGTCACCAACTTAAAACTTGGCTTGCAGTATTAATTACATTTTTTTTAAAGACTAGGAAAGTTTTTGCTCATCATATATATATATATATTTTGGGTAAATCATCTACTACTGTTTCATTGTTTTTACTTCAGTGAGGTAGTGGTTTATTTGTAAAGATTCCAGCAATGTCATCACCGTTTGCATGATGCATTTTGGTTAATCACCTGCTTCTTGTAGAGATTTTGTATTGAAATGTGTCGCCTGTTTAATTTATATAACATTCATGTAGAAAATAGAATCTTAATAAGAATATTATTGATGGCAATTTCTCTTCCCCAGGTGTCTTGCATAAGACATGGTCGGTGGCTCCCCTGCCTCTTTGTAACTACCATACTGAACTTTACTGTTCATGATTTTGGTGATCACCAGGATGTAGATATAGACCCTGTGAACTTTTCTCTGTGTGTGGCTCGTCATTTTGAAAATGGTGGCTTATCTCCTTTATAGAAAAGTACATTGGGTCTTCATTGTTTTGGAAGAAAATGATGCATTGTTTTTTTATGGTTGCATTTGAAGCATCAGAAATATAAATTATTGTAAATGAAATGTAAATAGTCGGAAATCTCTGCTGAAATGTTCTAATTACTTCTTGTCAAATGATAATCTTTCTGTTCTTCATGCATTCTTTATTTTGTATAGTTATTATACAGCATACAGTAAGTGGTAAGAGGGCATTTCACTGTTATGTTAGCTTAAAATATGTACAGATAAGGGCAGGGTGGGCACTCCATTTGCCTCCTGCATCCAAAAACGAACAGTTCTAGTGGGAACTTTCATTCATGGCTCCACATTTCAGCATGGCAAAAACGTGACCCCCCCCCTAATCTTGTAACTGAGATGGAGATCTACAAACCTTGACAAGACAGCAGAGACTGGACAAAAAAAAGGTGCAGATGCTAATTTTCCCATTTGTTGATTTGCCAACATTTGTTAAGTTGACTTAAATGACAAAATCTCTCCCCCAACCATTTTTTTTAGTTTGTAGAGTTTATTCCCACAGTAATCCACAATTTGGTTTGTTTTTCTTGCGTGCACTGTGGGGCTCTTTAAATTTCCCGTTATTTGGTGAACTGTCATTTTCTAGGTCATCTCTTTCTTTTGACTTGTAGTGTGGGGGTTAAATGCTGTACCTTAGTCTGAGCTGATCGCTGGCCCCAAACACTAAAGCAAAACGCTTTACCCTGATTAAATCACGTTTAACGCCTTCCTTCCATTGCATCGTTTCTTTCTTTCTGAACTTTGCCATTTAATATTTATTTCAGCCCAAAACTTTGGAGAGAAGTGGCTATCTGTACAAACAAGGAGGGTAAATATCCAACCAATCATTTTTAAGTTTGTAAACCACTTAGGAACGCTTTATCCAGCCTGTGATTTGTAAGTCGGGGAGTTTTTGAACGAAGTGCTGTGACAGAAAACTACAACACCAGCAACTCCGGTTAATTTGATCTCTCAGATCTGTTTTATGTATCTAAGGGAGAATTTAGCTTTTTTTTTTCTAATTAAATAAATTTTCATAAGTTAGCATAACTCCAAATGATATCAGTACAACTCCCCTCCCGCACTCTGAGAATTAAGCTTGTTTTTTAACTAAGCAGAATGGATCATTAAAATACTGTTACCTTGAAGGACATTTATTTATTTAAATTAGTGACATGAATCCAAATGATAGTAGATCTTTCTGATTTTAGTTCTGATCTTACCCTAGGATTTGGCAGGTAGTGAGCAACCAGGCGTGTTGATGTATTGCCGTTTCTATGTTCAGATAATGGCGTCTCGTTCCTGTCTTTTGAGAATTTTTCAATCCAAAGTCATAACTATTTTAAAAGAAAACAACCTATCAAAAGCGTGCTTGACTTTTCATTTAACGCAAGAGTTAGGCGATTTTTTTTGCATATGGTCTGGAAAGAAACAGGCCGACCGACATCTTTAATAACTGGACTCTAAAATGCACTACTCAAATAACAAGTTAAATTAAAGATGATAAAATGTATTTATCAACTGTTTTAACAAATAGTCTTAAATGAAGGTCAGCAGAAGCTAAATCAGTTAGGTAAAATCCAGGTAGGATAAGATTTTGTGGAATGCTGGAGTAAAAAAAAAAAATAGGGTTGTAACACAAAGCATGCTCCATAGAATTTTCCTTGAAGGTTGGATTTCCAGATGCTTATCTGTGATAGTAAAATATCTGCAGTGAAAATCCTGATCAGATAACACTGTTAGCCTGTGAGTAACTCCAGCACTTGTGTGTATGTTAGTGTTCCAGAATCCATCCAATGAGTTGACTTGGTTTGATAAAACAAAATGTAAATAATTATAATTATCCATCACAAAGTTATGTAGTCAAAACTGAATTCAAGATAATTAAACTTAGGCATGCTTAAGAGATTAGCACAAATGTAGGCCACCTAAGAAAATGACATATCTTGCTCTTAAATACAATTTAAAAGTGCTCAACGTGAGGTGGTATTGCATAATTTAGAAAAAAGATGGAAGCCAGTAATTATCACATACATGAAAGGGGTTGAGGACAATTCAAATGAACTTAAAGAAGTGAGGAAAATTGTGCAGTGAATTTCTGAAAGAAAAAAAAATGACAGTAAAGCTTGATTGATAAACGAAATACAGTACTCTTTGATTTAATCTTTATTAGTTACTACAATAATCTTTACTTAAGTAAGGTAGCAAAATCTGAAGACAGATCACTTTGTGTAAGAAGACAAAAACTAAAACAGCTGAGGGAAGAGAACTAAATAAAACTTTCCTGAACTTGTATCAGGAAAAAGGTTTAATTAAAAAATTTTAAAGCCCTAATGTATTTTACTGTCTTTGTACTGTTTTACATCCATTGTAATATCCTTACTTGCTCATATTTTGCCGTCCTATTTAAATAAATGCTATTGTAGTGTTTAATGTAGCTGCCTGACGCTAATTTGATGAACTGCTATTACAGCGTGCTAGTGAGTGAAAACAAGTGGAAGGAAAGGCCTCAGCTTTGTTTACGTTGACAAAAAAAGGGATTTCTGTTAAACTCAAGATGGTTCTTTTTAGATGGAAAGTGTGATCTTTAGATTGTGGACTCTCTCCCTTAAATTCGATAAATGTGTAAACTCTCTCTTCTTGAATTACTAGGATTTGTGCAGTAGATTATCTAATGGCAAGGCACTTCTGACTGGAACATTCCATTTTGCCAACATAACTAACTATCTCTTGTGAAATAATTAGTTCTAACTATATATATACCTTATCTGGATGCCTAAATAAAAATTGTGAATTTTATTTATTGCTTTTTTTTTTTTTTTTTGGTCCTGCATTGTATGGCCATGTATAAGTAAGTTAGTTGAAACAGTTCTCTATTTCTGACTTTTTAAAATTTAACTTATTTGCACATTGTGGTATAGTTTTTTAGTCCTCTTGTTACGGAGGTTGTTGGCCTGTTTCTTCTGCTCCAGCTCTTATAGCATCTTTGCTCTAAAACCTATTTTCATTTGGTTATTTCTCTACCTGCTGGAGACCTTACTGATTTTCTGCGACAAGCTATCTTGTTTACTTACAATCACTATTAGTAGTGATACAACTAACTAATGAACTTACATTTTGGTTGTCCTTTTCCACCGTTAGTCCACTGTTTTGCTGTAGACGTTTTGTATTTTTGGAGTGTTCAAGTGGCTTGAGCTGGTCTTGAACCCACCATTGGTCATTTACTAAGTTTCTGTGGTGATAAGACTAACACTTTAGCCTTCTCCACCATCCCAGGTACCTAGGCATTGATGGAAAAATGCCAACATTGCTAAAAAAAAACTCCTTTTCCAAAACCAGACCCTAACCCTGATGGCAGGGGAAACTTTTTTAAAACATTTGTATTATTACTATTAAGGTAGCTGGGAATACTCGAACTAAGCCACAAATGCTGTAAATAGTCAACATCAATATCTATTTGTTCTTATTTAAATAATTTTGCTTTTTCTTCTTCTTTTAAATCATGTTTTAGTTTATTTTAGGAGTCATACAAGACCTTTTACTTAAGAATTGGTCAACAACTGAATAGGAAACTTCTTTCTCATTTTTAAGTGCTTGCTTATTTTATTTGTTTCCCTGTGACATTCTACAGTCAACCAGTTGTGGCTGAATAAAGCTAAGATGTTCAGAGAAAGAAAAAGAATTCATCTTTATGAAACTGTCAGCAAATACACTCTCATGTGTGTCTTTCCTCTGGAATTAAGACATTCTGCTGAATACCATGCTTCAGAAAAATTCTGTGAATAACTTCAGATCAACTAGATTGGCAGTGCTTATGCAGAAGGAGCAAAGTTTGGTGGATAATCCCATCCAAGCTGAATTTAGATGCATTAATAACATGCAAGAGCTGAATTGAATTAAGATTTATTTTGTTTCTTAACATTGTGATTCTTTGTATTTTACAGTGAGAGAATTAGCTGTAGAAAAAAACAAACAAAAACTGTTTCATGAATAATTGAATGGGTGAGAACTGGCTTTACTTGGCTCTAGTTAGTATTTGAGCACGGGGTTAGAAATGTGCCTAACTTTGCAAACAGACACACCTTATGTGTTCACCGGTATTAAAAGTGTTTCGTTTTTGTGTGTGTGTGTGTGTGTGTGTTTGACATTGATCAGTTTCTCTGTTTTAATAGGGTTCAAGGAAACAAAGGCTGGAGGAAGAGATGGCTGATATTCAATGGGAAAGATTTGAAATACTATGCAAATAATAGGGTGAGACCTTTCTTGGCTGGTTGTGACTTGATCTGCTTAATCCATGTAAATCTGACTGTGGCACAAGCATGAATGAGAGATTAAACTGGTTTTAACCGCAGTTTACTTTTGTTGGAAACAAAACAACATACAGACAATTTCTAAAATGAAAATGAAAAAAATTTCAATTTATGAGAAATATTCGAAATATGGTAGATCATTTCAAGTCAGCTAGATCATGGGAGAGAAGGCTATCCACTAAGTGGTAGAAGAGGAAAGAGCTTCCTATGACACTTTGTCCTATAGTTCTTTGCTGTACCATCTTTTACTGGTTCTATTAGGTCAGATATAGCTGCTATAAAGTATTGCTACAGTAAGCGATATGAAACCTAGCCATTGATGGAGTGACTGGAAAAGGCAAGCAAAGTTATTATATTATGTAGTGTGTAGCATTTGAGAAATCTAATTAGTCCTTGGTGAGTCCTTGTCCTGACTTTTGAGGTCTAAGGACATTTTACAGCAGTGAGCTAGAAGGGGAAGTTGTGGAATGTCAGCCTTGGTGTTCAGGCAAGTAGTTACCTAGGTATAGATGGAGGCTCTAGAGTGGTGGTCAAGGTGCAAGCCAGTCAGGAATTAGCCATGGAACCTCCTCCACATGAACCTGAAAAAACCTCTTAGAACTTCATTTTTATTTTAGATATACAAGGTGTGTCAGAAAAGTAACAGGACTTAGTGTGCTGTGTGAGCTATGAGTGGGGTATGGATTAGCGGGTTGCATCACCATGTGACATAATATCCAGGAAGTATATAACTGCGATCTCAGCTCTCTGCAGCCATTGTATGTTTTTTCACGTGCTTTTGTTAACAGCTCCTCAATTTTAGGGCCGTCAAGTGATGGGCACAGAGCAACGAACCAACCTGAAGTTTCTGGTCTGGCTGGGAAAAACTCTGTCAGAAGCACTTGGACTACTGCAGCAAGTGTACGGAGATGAGACGATGTTGTGCTCATGGGTTTTCGAGTGGCACAAGAGGTTCAAAGAGGGACGCGAGGATATGGAAGACAACCCCAGAAGCGGAAGGCCTTCAATGAGCAGGACTGAGGCCAACGTTCAGCGCGTGAGGCAGGTGGTGCGTGGTGATCATTGGCTGACTGTTCAACTGATTGCAAGTGAACTGGGCATGAACCGTGACAGCGTCTGGAAGATTATCACTGAAGATTTTGGCATGTGGAAGATCTACGCGAAAATGGTGCCGAAGCTGCTGAATGACCAGAAGGAGCGGCGCATGCAGGTGTGTCAGGACATCCTCGAGCATCTTGAAACCGAACCAAACTTGCTGGGGAGAGTCATCACCGGTGATGAGTCATGGATCTTTGAGTACGACCCGGAGACCAAGTGCCAGAGCCTTCGGTGGAAGAGTCCGGAGTCGCTGAGGCCGAAGAAAGCAAGACAGTCGAAGTCCAAAGTCAAACTCATGTTGATCGCGTTCTTCGATGTGAGGGGCTTCATCCACATAGAGTTCTTGCCGCAGGGCCAGACGATCAACCAGCATGTCTACAAAGAGATCCTGCAGCGTTTGCTTCTTCAGTGCGCAAGAAGAGGCGAGAGTTGTGGCAGGACAACTCATGGCTGCTTCACCACGACAACGTGCCGGCTCACAATACCCTGAGCATCCAGCAGTTACTTGCCGAGAAGAACATCGCTGTGCTGGAGCAACCTCCCTACTCAACCGACCTGGCTCCGTGTGATTTTTATCCTTTTCCCCAAGCTCAAGGGGATCATCAAGGGGACCCGTTTTCCGGATGTGGAAGCCATCAAGAGGGCTGTGATGACGGAGCTGCAGAGAATCCTTCCAGGAGTGCATGGAGGCATGTCAGAGAAGGATGGGAAAGTGTGTTAGACTTGAGGGGGATTATTTCGAAGGGGAAAATTTGTAGTTTGGATTTGACATAAATTATTTGTGACCCCAGTCCTGTTTCTTTTCTGACACCTCGTATGAGGAAACTGTAATGTTCGGTGGAAGCCCACTTGCTAGCTGAAGAAGAGTGAGAAGAAACGGCACACCAAGCTGGTTCTGACTGGTATTTGAACTTCTTAAGTCTTCAGCCTACTAGTCTACTACTTGACCACTGTGTTGCCCATGTTCTTATTTCAAAAGATGTATTATCTGTGATGAGAATAATCTTATTGTTGTAAACATTGGTGCGAGTATAAGTTGTTGTTTTCTTTTTAATGTCACAGCAGGCCATTAAAAATATTAAATTTACTCGTTTTGTGTTATAAGAAGTTTGAGCTAAGAGTTGATGGAAGTTTCTTAAAGTATATAAGTAGGCAGCAGAAAATTTTTTTGTTTGGTTACCTTCTGAATCTACTAGGAGGAGGATCTTAGATTGGCCAAAGTGGCAGCAGGGTTTGATGTTAGAAAAAAAAGTTTAGTGATAGAATTGAGAGCAACTGTGATGAATTATCATCAGTAGTTGTAAACAGTGACTGATGGTGTAAAGCAGTTTAAAATTCAAATTGATAGGCATTACTTGCTGACTAATAAATACAATACACTTTGGTTTTTACTCTTAGTGTTAGTGGTCACACCATTAATTCTGCTTTTCTAAACAAATATTTTAGTTTTTGGTCAGATTTTCAGTCGATCGACAGGCATCGGTAATTGGGATCTTGCAGTTAATTGTGGCATATTGTTGATCATCCTTGTTGGAATTCAGTAAATTATTGTTGGTTTCAGAGCCAGCTGTCCAAAAGGATTTTACCAGTTTCCTGTATGAAGGATGTTAAACAAGACATCAAGGTTAGTGCTGTCATGTTTGTTTGTTTAATGTATTGGGTAATCATCAGAGAAAAAAAGATCCCTGGAGCATTTTATAGAATATAGGTAGGGTAAATCACTATTCAAGCGTTGTGTTGATTTTGGATTTTTTGTTAAGAAGGCCATTTGTCATTTAATTTTCACGATTGGATTTTGGTTGACTGACTGTACTATGCAATCTCTTCACTTATTCAAAAGATAAGGAAGAGTGCAGACAATTGTCAGAATAGTAGGTTCATCATTGATGCAGTACCTGGATGCCAGTGATGTAGTAACAGGTTTGATAAAAAAAAAATTTCTTAATTTTGGGATTTAAAAGAAAATCTGTCTTGTGGCTATTTTAGTTTTGCGATGAAATTGAAAACGTGAAGGCCATGAAAGCAAAGTGACTGCCAAGATTCTGTAGACAAGTGTGATCAGTCAGTTACGGCATCGATATTAGAAAGTTGGTGGAGGCCAAGATAGATCCCCATGGCAGTTGACTGTGAGAAACGGATCCTGAGGATGACAGGTTTGGGGTACCACAGTCTCCATTTAAAGCCACCTCTGTGCTGAATGCATGGCTACATGCCACACATCACTTTGCCTGTGACCTTACATTTAAAATTCACTCATACACTTGTGTAGCACTGTACAGGGTTGTTTGTATTTATTCTGCTTGCTGGGAAAATAAGATTTAAAAAAATTATTATTTCCTTTTTAAAATCCTGCGGTCTGACATGGGCTTCATGAAGGATACTTTCCTTTGATGCGTGGGACCTAGCTCCTTGTTCATGATATAAAAGTAACGAAGTGACAACCATTTAAATTTATTATTTGTTTTCTTTTGAAATAATGCTGCAAGGTGCACATTTATTGAAGGTTACCTCATTACTCTATGGCTGCATCTTCACCCACTCGAATAACAGGAAGAGTGGTGTGTTTCAGTAACATAAGTGGCTCATGACTGGCATGGCGAGAGATCCATGCAAGCACTGTGGAACATGATAGTTCTGAACTAGTCATCTCCAGGAAATGTGTAACAAGTGTGCTTTGTGGCCAATGTCGTGTTTGCATCCGATTCATTTAACAAGATGACATTGCATGTTTCCATCAATCGTTGGATTTCAATGTGGCCAGTGGAATTGTCACTCTGCTATGGCCTGCAAGATGATCTCTTGGCCAACCATTTATGGGGTGTTTTTTTGGAGCAACCCAAAATAACAAAAATGTGCCAAGAATGCGTGAACCCTGACATACTATTAAAATGACTGTCTGCTTTGGGTGTTTGACTGAAATGTGGTTTGGAGACTGCATTATCATGTGACAATGGAGAACAGACCTTAGCATTGCTACCGGTTTCTTAAATTAACTTGTCAAATATTAACTCTTTGCCCACAGTATATAATACACAAAAGGATCTAACAGAGTCAAGTATATGCTATAATAACTTACTAATAAACAAATCAAACATGCATTGTTCATGGTATACAGTCTGGATTACTTTTGGCAAATTTTAATGTGGCCTACCTCTTCGGAAGTTGGAAAATAGCAACAGCAGAAAGTGTAATTTATGCTGAAATTAATTCTTCAAAACTTCTCTACTAAACCAATTCTGCTGGTGCATTCTGTTTGCACACTGAACTTTGTCAAAATGTAAGACAAGTTACCACAGCTTTGTAGGCTTAGTGTATAATAAAGCAGTTCATAAAAAAAAAAAAAAAGAGTAAAGATTTAGTTTCTACTGTGCATGCACACGTACTATGAGTACATGTTTGTCGACTGACCAGAAACCTTTTCTTACAATTTCAGCGATCAGGCACGTTTCATATAATGGCGCACTTTTAAATTCTGTCTGTCTGTCTGCGTGCATGCATCAAGGATGTTCAAATGAAGCCTGGTCTGGTATCTATTTCTCTCAGAGATTTTGAGACTTTTTTTCTGCACCCAGTCAAAAAGTATTGGAAAGATGATCTACACACTGCATGTTTTGGTTACTGGTCATTTTTCATTCCTCCCCCCCCCCCCACACACATTAGGTATATTTGTTTCCTTGTTTAAAAAAAATGGTAGATTAATAAACTGCATGGGGTTGATATGTCTCAAATTATTTTTATTTATTTTTTTAACAGAATGGCGACACAAAGCATTTCAAGTTCACCTTAATTACAACCAGCAGGAAGTTTCTGTTTGCTTCAGATACCTTAGGTAGGTAAGATTTAAACAGCTACTGTCTTGTGCAGATATGTCCCAAAAATCATGACACTTTTCTAATACATTTATGGAACTTGGTGTTTTTGTGTAAATACTGCATACCAGTGCACTATATTTACTGTCTATTACTCAGAACCTGATCAGTGCATTCTGATGATATAATATCCAGTTGTTCCCACTATAAATGTATGTTCATCACTGATGAGGTGTTTAACATCCAGTATTGTGAATGAGAGCATTCATGTCTTTGTCAAAACGTTTTCTTAAAAATTTCACATAGGAAAATTATATAAATTGCTATTCTCTGCAAATTCCCTGCATGGCATGAATGAGAGCTAGGAGTTCATAACTGCATTCTCTACTGCCAAGAATACTCTGATTGCACATCTCTCAGCTCAGCTTTTCCTACATCACTGCTGGTTTGACACATGCAGACTGATACCTCCAAAAATGGTAGATATTTCAGGTGTTTTGCAGAGTTGTTCAAAAGACTTAGTCAACTCTGCCACTCAGCAAAGGTGAGTTCAGTGTTTAATAATTATGAGTGAGCTTTGTCTGGAAGTTTAGAGTCAGAATTTTAGTATTTGCCCAAGATGAGGCTGCAGGTTGGAAATTAACAATATATTGTGCAAATAAATTTGTAGTTTTAACTAGATTTCCTTTTATTAGTGTGTGTGTTGATAAACCAATTGAATAAAAAAGGTTGGGGAGAGGATTTACTTCCACGTATACACTTAGAACACTCTTAGATCGTTTCCTGGAGAAGAGTTACTAGTTTACACAAATTGGTGTTGCTGGATGGGAAGTTTGAAATAGAAATTGAACGGCAAGTAACAAGGTGGCTGCCACTGCCTCCTTGACTGGATACATTTTGCACACTATAAGTCGACACTCAGATACTGATGACTGCTCACTGGCCACAGTTGGATATAGAATGAAAGGTGGCTTTTTTCTTTCCTCTAGTTGTCCTCTCAGATATTTACTTTCTCTACTGTTTAGTTGAGAAAAACTGTGCCTCCAATCTAAGCCGGCTTCTCAATGTTTCTGTTTGCAGAGGAAAATATTTTATGGTGCAGTACCCTGAAGCAGGCAATAGATAACTTCACGGTGAGTATTGCAGGACCCATTTCTAGCGTCACTAACTTATTGTTTGGTAACTTATAAATTTTGTACCAGAATGCCAAGCTTTCTTTCTAAAGGTTGCAGTAAATGAGTGCTGTTTTTGTTTCTTTTTTTAAATGTCTATCCCAGCCTACAGAAGACCGTGTTAAAGAGGGAGGAGAAATGCACAACCCTGAAAAAGAGGTAATCTGTTTTTTCTGTGTTGTTTAGTTGTTCCATGGAATCCGGTTTTTCATTTCCCCGAAGTTTCTGTCTCACCTCGCTCTCCACAAGTTAACGATCCAGTTTTAAAAAAGCTGTTGCACAGGGACCTGAAGAAAGCGAAAAACTCTAAAGCAACAACAGGGCATCAGCATTTAAAAGGCTGCTTCCTCTTGTGATGTTTGCATTGCTAAGTTTTGGCGACAGCTTTTGAGAAACAGATACTAAAGCATACGGATGTCCGACCGAAGCCTGGTCGGATGCCATTACAGCAATGCTGAATCAGCTGAGTTTCATTTGAAGATCCCTAGTAGGTACTGTAGTGGATATTAGGCTTTGAATGTTCTTGTTAGTCAGTATAGTCAAAGCAGAATTTCTGCTTCCCGAATATTTCATTGTAATAAATTTGTGTTTTTATAGAAATCTGAATTGCTTGGAGCCAATACAAATAATTCTTAATTGTCATCTGGCATTTCATAAAGACTGGATGAGTCAGCTTACCATTGGAAGAAGATTGTGCTGGGCTGTCAGTTAATTATTCTATGCGGTACAGGGGTATTATCGAAAGTTTGGCAAACATTTGGGGCCACCTTGTTAAAAATAAATTAATTGATCCTGTTAATCATGTTGAAGAAGTAATATGTACAAGTCAAAATGTAATTAGAATTTTCATTGCAACTATTTTTATGTATTTTTAAAATATATTAAAATGAAATTTTTACTTTCTTTTATAGGGTTTTATTAAATTTGAAGGAAAAAGGAATAAGCTGTATATGGCCATAAAGGGCAGTACCCTGTGTGTATATAATTCTTTGAAGGTAAGAATTGTTAGTTTTTACAATTGTGCACGTGAGCTGGTGTGCTGAGCTCCAGCAGTTGTGTCAACATGGTACATTCATGTCTTTGGATTACTGTAAAGGAACTAAGCTCCACCAGATAAAAGAAGTAAATTGAAAATGAAATTATATCAGCTTTCATGTAATACTAAGTTGATAGCAGGGGAAATTAAATCTAAAAAGAAAAGATCTGGAGAAATGCATCTAGACAATTAATTGGAGGGCTGTGAACAGATTAGTCTTATAATCAATGCTGCATTTAATTTTGGATGATGGGAGGTTTTCTGAGAAGACGATTTTTTTAGTTTTTAGATGCAGCTTTGAGGAAAGGGCTGTAGTTCTGTAAAAAAAAATGGATAGTATCTTTGGACGAGGACTTTGTCTTTGGGAGATTTAGCACAGACAGCTTTTTTTTCTCAGTGAAGAAGTATCGTTGTTTTCTTCTCAGAAGCTACATATTGTGCGTGTGTGTCACAAAATATCTCTGTCATTGTAGACGTGTGAATGTTTTGCAGTTCAATCTTTATGCATGTCTGGTTTCAGGATTTCGCTATTGCTTCGCCCATCTACGAAATCAATATGACACTGGCCTCAGTGAAAGATCTTGGAAAGGGGAAACTGCAGTTGTCCACTCACTATCATCAGTCATTGTGAGCTTTACTTCCATTTTGTTACTTTGCATGTGACCTGTGAGTGCGCGCACAACTCAGGGAGGATAGATATATCTTCTAGAAGCTTTAGTTAGTATTCACATTGGACTGGCTGTGTATTTAGTCAACACACTGACAATCCAAAATGTGAAGTTGGAATGATGTATGGATTTGCCATTACAAAATGGTTCTGTGAATGAGGAAGATATTATGCATCACAGCCCCTTTGGCTCAACCTGTGCTGAGTGAGTCATACAGATTTGAAGAGTAATGGGGTGCAAAAGCACTCCAGATGATATACAGAGGGCTGAACTGCAGAAGAATTCATAAAATTTTGGACAGCATATTAATTGGTATCCTAAATGTGAATCTGAGACAAACATCAGACCGATTTCACGGTCAGAGTAAATCTTTTGGTTCTGAGCTGGAAATCTGAAATTAGCTAAACCTATGTGCTAACTCTGTGAACATCCCCTTCCCAAAAAACACCCACCTTATTTCTTTAGTTATGTTTTATTTTTTTTAAAATTTACATTAATGTTACTTGTTTTGTTTTTTTATTTAGATTGCTATTTGACAGTGTCCAAGAGGCCAAACAGTGGAAATCTGCTATAGAAGATGCAATTACAGAGGGATTTTCTGACGACACGGTAACTATAGAATTTACCATGTGCAAACTTCGCCATCTTCTCTGCTGCTATAGTTTACAACAAATAACTGATGGCATCATCTTCTGTATGGATTTCTCCTTTCCCCCTCCTAAGGTAGTCGTTATGCGCCACCTAAGCTACTGTCTGTATGTTTTCTCTAACTATCAAAGATCGAGGTAAAGAATGTTTAAATCCAGATTTCCATGTTAATTAAATTCCTTTATATTGTTAACAGACAGAGTAACTGGAAAATTAGGATGTCTAGCTTGTAGGCATTAAAAAAAAAATATTTTACTGGATATATGTTTAACATGACATTGAAACTATAAAGATTTCTTTTTAGTTAAAGCAGAAATTGACTTGTTGCTAACCATACGTTCTTGAGATACGAGAAATCATAAACTTGCAGTTTAGTTAACCATTTCTTTCAAATCAGATGAAAGTAATACCTTTTTTCTGTAATCAATTTTACCAAAAATGTTTTTATTTCTTAAAAGATATCAAAAGATGTAAATACAAAATACTGAATTATAAATGTAGAACTGGTTTATGAATATTTGGGGAAATTTTCTCTCTGCAGTGTCTCTAGCTGGATAGACTCTGAGGGTTAGAGAGACATTTGGATTTTGAGACTGCCTTTTTGTTTAGCACATTAAAAAGTTGTAAATAAACAGACCTAGCCCTCAGTTGATGTGATCCTTTATTCCATAAAAAGTTACAAGATAAACTCGCTCAATGAGTCAGGACATCTGCAGAAAGAGTCTTCGTTTTGCTGTCGTCTGACTAAGAAAGTTGTCTAGTTGCATCTTGTGTGTTATTGTCACCTTGAATGTAACCTATAGAGTGACTGTAACATCTTTGTGCGAACTGTATCCTTTTGCTTATGAGCCATAAATTTGCAACAAAATTGTTGTCCTCAGAGTTTGTTGAATCAAAATCATGGAGTCATATGTTTGGTTGCTTTTTCTAGAGAAAAAACAAAACCAACATTGTGCGGGTTGGAGCATAACAAAGCAGCAAAAGGGTTCTTTGATTAGAAATTAAAACTCAATTGAGATAATATTATAGTTCTTGGACATTAAAAGCACTGATAGATAGATACCAGTCTTGATATCAGGGGGTGTGGAGTTAAAGATATGAATTTTACCTAAGAGTTTTGATCTCATAGACTGCACATGTGTTACCTAATGCGCAGGAGGGTAACTTTTGTTAGACAGGGTTAATGTTCTGCTTATAGAAACCTGATCTACAACTGCATATACCGAGTTGATCGACATGGTTTTTATTTTTATATGTAAATGATATCTACTAAAATTGTTGGCGAAACATTTGGATTACACTTAGTTTGGTCTTGTCATGTGACCTCATTCAGACTACACGTGGAAGAGCAAGCTGTGGATGGTCAGCACAATTTAGTCTAGAGTATGAACTGTTTTGTCTTTATCGTTACCAGTGAAACTTAAAACAGTTGTACAATATGAAAATGAAAAGGTTGAAAAGTATGTGATTGCTATGCCTTTATTGCTGTTCATTTACCTTTCATGTAGGTTTTACAGAAAGTAACAGAAAATCCGAGCAACAACAGTTGTGCAGACTGTGGTGCCGAAAGTAAGTAGGACCCAAGAGGTTTGTGCTTGTGCCTAATTGCTGAGGAAATGTCTGGCTTTCCCCACACTGTTCAACTTGTGACAGATTAGTATACGGTTACTGGCACAAGGGGCTGTGGCTGAGGTTTTGTATTTTTAGATGCATGTTGAGTCATACGTAGTTAATTCCATTTGAGTCTAAGAGGTGGTAGGGAAATCAAATAGCACCTCAGTGAGTAGAAAGCCATTAACGATGAACCAAGCACCTTCAGATGTGATTGCAATGTAGCTTCTTCTGTTAAATGGTGCTCTGGCAATGTTGTCATTGTATCAGTTGAGAAACCCTCTCAGTATTTTTCCCTTGCCTATGTTTTGCTTTCATATGATAGGTGTAACAATATCACTCTAGGTTTTTCATTGCTGCTTTATCTGGCATACAAAAAAAAAGAGACTTATTTTAGTTGAAATAACAGGTGCCTAAAAAGACCCAATTAAAAGTATCTATTTTTCAGAACCCCGCTGGGCATCTGTTAATCTTGGTATTGTGCTGTGTTTGAAGTGTGCAGGTAAGTAAATATAAAATGAAAAGCTAATCAATCGAACAGCGAACAAAGGCGGTTTAACTGCATGCTGTGACTGTTTCTGTATTAACTAGTTTGCACTGTGAAGGACCCGAATTAGAATGTCGTATTTATTGTTTTCATCTCTAAAAAACAACCAGCAAACTAATGCCTCTCCCCTCTTGCATGGTTAGAACCAAGGTTTTATAATTGCATGCTTTCTTATCCAAACTTAGAATATTCCAGGTAATGGCAGACTACTACCTCCCGTCAGTGCAATTTTTATTATTACATCCTGGAAATTTTGAGTCAAATACACCTGAAGACAGCAAGATGATGAACTTTCTGATGCATAGCAGTAAGAATTGCATTGATGAAGGTAGTAGCCTATCATTAACTAGATTGCAATTCCCATTAAAGTAAACCTTCCTTATAATAATTAAAATAATGTATATGCATAAAAGAAACAAAAACCAAACGGCAAAGTATATATATATGTGTGTGTGTGTGTCTGTCACTTCATGGAAAAAAAGACTCATTTGAAACCACTTTCTTTTTTAAAAGGCTTTTTAGAATTTAACATCATGATGATATAAACCTACTTACCACTGCAATCAATCAATAAGGGGACAGGTTTTTCTGCCAGAAAAAAAAAAATTCATTTTCTTAATTTAGCCAGTAGATGGTAGTAAGTATTCATTGTTATAAACGTCTTAGAATTACCTTGTGTGTCAGATAGTGACAAGGTGGCGTTTTCTCTGAGGTAATGGCTTTGGCGTGTTACAGTCTTTTTTTTTTTTGAAAAAATTAACAAATTATTTTGACCTTGCATGTACAATCACTTATTCACTTTTTAAAGGTGGACTACATAACTAAAACCTTTGAGGAGGGAGGGATTCAGATAATTTCAACATTAGAAGTAGTGAAACTCTTCCAGTGTTTTCGTTGCAGGAATTCACAGAGAATTTGGCGTGCAGTTGTCCAAGATAAAGTCACTCTGTATGGACACTACTGTGTGGACTCCCAGCTTAATTGAGGTGAGAAACAGTCTTGTTTCCATAGTGCCTGGCTGTTTGTTAACAGGTAATCTTTACAAAGCTTGACTGCTGGCCATCAGTCAGATCTGATAGATTAAGCCTTCCATAATCAAATCATTTTGAACAGTCACTTTTTCCTTTTTCCTTTCTTCTTTTTTGAATAGCTGCCAACCATGGCCCAAACTGTGGTGATTACAGACCAATTCTAGTCTGTATGGCTGGTCACTTGGGTGTTTAGCTTTTTTAAAAAAAAGAATGTCAGTAGAGGTCCAGAGAATTTTTTTCTCTCTCTCTCTCTCTCTCCATCTATCCATCTATCCATCTATCCAGCCTGGGGAAATGTTGAAAATGGCACACTTCGTGATCTTGTTACAGGACTCTGCCAGACGTCTTAACACTTATTTTTGGTATATTTTTAAATTCTCTGCCACTTGTTTTGACCATGCTGTCATTTGTTTGCAGATGATGAAAATTATTGGAAATGAGAATTCCCATAATTTCTGGAAGTTCAACTTGTCCGAAGATCAGGAACTTAGCCCAGAGGCGTCTTCTCAGGAGAGGAGACGCCATCTTGAAAATAAGTACAAACATAAGATGTTTGTTTGTTTCCATCACCTAAAAGACAATAAAAAGACTTTGAATAAGGTGAGGATGCTTACTAAAGCTATGTCAAAGTATCTTGGTGAATACACTTAAGGGACATTTTCTAAAGCACAAAGACATAAAAGATTTATAAAACTTGTTCGCTTGTCCACATGGGTTTCCTTGAGGAGGGGTGTGTGTGTGTGTGTTTCTGGTTTTATTTTTCATCTGAAAATGAGGGTGTTTTGCCTTATTACTGTGATTTTAACAGGGTTAATGAAGGTTTTTTTTAAAATGGCAAGTCCATTTGAAATTTCTAAGTGACATTACTTTGTGAAAATATTTGCAAAAAATGTATACTTTTATGCCTTAATGTAAATAAGAGGTGTGTGTGTTGATGGTTCAATGAATGTCTTCTCTACCCAGTAAACTGGTTGGGTACCTGTGAATAAACTCTCATTTTTCTTTGAATTGGTTACATAAGTTATTTCTCTGTAAACCTATTGAAACAAAGGATTATTACAATATACTGCTTAGACTATCCCCTACTTTTTATTTTGGAATTAGTACATTTTTTCTACATTAAATAATTTTAAATAATTGCTGTGATGCAATGCCAACTCAATACGTTTTTTCTCTATTTATTTTAGGCTTTGCATGAAGCAGCTCAGACAGATGATGTTTTTAAGACTATGCAAATACTCTTCTCCGGTGCTGATGTAAGTACAGTTATCCTAAAGTCAGTGGATTGTTATACTCCATCTGTCACACACAAAAGTAATGATGAAATTAAGATTGATTATGTACTATTTGTAACTTGAAATTCTGATTTTTCCATTGATGTGTAGAGGGTCCATCACTGTGTATCATCAGTAATTTTTATAAAACATAAATAGGCATTTGCCTGACCCTCTCAATCTGGTTTCAGATGTTACTAAAGCTGATCTTTCATCTGCTATGACTTCAATTCCCAGACAAAAACTAACCTACAAAGAAGATAATGTTTAGATTTGTGCTGTTTTGCTACAGAACTCACTGCAGTACCTGTAACTGAGTTAGTATTTTCTGTCACAAGTAAAATGATGCATTTTCAGTATTTCAAGATACTGTAAACAGTTAACACTGATGTTGGGATTTGAACCAGGAATCACTGGTTGCTAACCCAAACCAGGAATCTCCGGTTGCTAACCCATCTCAGTTGGTAGCACACATGGGTTAGCAACTGGAGATTCCTGGTTCAAATGCCAGCATCAGTGTCAGCTGTCTATAGTATCGAACCAGAGATGCTGAATAAAAAAAGAACATACATGTTTAGATTTCTTTCCAGCAAAGAGTGGAACAACGTGTTGTTAAAAAGTGTTTTTATTGAATGCTGTTCCCCATTAGTTCAGCACAGTTGGTCATGGAAAGAGAATTTATTTAGCATAAAAAAGGAAAACTGAGATGATCCACTAGACCTATACATTGTGTTGTCAGTATGGTTATTGGACTGGCATTGCCTGGAATAGCGGAGCATATACTGTCTTATTTCGACTCTGCCGGCTTACTCCGTAGCACACAAGACAGAGCTGGATTTATCTATAAACAAGAAGTTTGATGTGATGTATTTTGTGTTCTAGCTGATGTACCACCCTCCCGGAACACCTGATGATACAGGTAGGCAAAACTTCTAAATTATTTCATTTATTACTGTAAGCAAAAAGAGGAGTCCAGATAACAGGGTTTCCTTTCTAACATCTGAAAGTAATAAATTGTAACAATTTTTGTTTATTTTTTCACTTTTCATCTCTCACTCCTTTTCCTTGACACCTGTTTTTCTCACCAAAATTCTAGAAGAAGGAAAAAAAAAAGAACAAAAAAGAAATTCTATCCTTACGTCTGGTTTGATTAAACTAAGGGACTTTTTTCCTTAGTCTAAACATTTGTGAAAACTAATTTTCTGATGTACCATTCTAGGGATTTTTGTTTTATAGTATTAATTAAAAACAAGTTTTCCAGGTGTAGAGCATAGGCTGGCTACGCACAGTAGCGTTATACAGCCAAGAGGTGCAATAATGTAACAGCAGATATTTATTAAAACAGAACTGTGCAAAACTATTAAGTGATACCTGCTGATGCATTTACTTTTGATCTCTTTAATGATGATGATAATTACGCATTTTCACACAAGCTACAGAGCTAATGCCGTTTATTTAGTCTCACAAGTCTCTGTAATGTAAACTGGTGGCACAGCACCTGTGATGGATTCGTCTCATGGCTATTTATTTTCCCAGGTAAATATAACTGATGTAATCACGGATCAGATGCCGCAGATTTAACAGAGATCTGATCCAAAAGGTGAACTTTTATTTTATCAAGTTTTAAATTTAAAACAAACAAACTTGGGGTCTTTTGTATGGTGCCGTACTTACGTCCTGCTTAGAGAGGTTAGTTCTTATAATTCCCTGGTCAAGATTTAATCTCTTGCTTTACACCCCACCCACCACTCTCTACCTTTGTTTAGGTTAAGACTGGTTCCAAGAGCAGGTTTTTTTTTGTGAAGATTTCAATTACTGTATTTACTTCCAGCCTTTCAAGCTGCCAAGCGAACAGGCCAGAGGATACAGATGGTAAGTTTTTCTCTTTTACTGCTTTGTTTTCAGTTACTTTAATTTTAAAGTTGGCAAAAGATTAATTTCCGAAGTGTCACCTAGATGCTGAAAATGGAACTAGGAAGTAAGTAACCACTGCACTTTAACTGAACATCTGTGCATCTGTCAACATAACTAACTGGAGGTTTATTGTGTACCCGACGTAGATGCCAGGATTACTGGTTCATCTCTTGACCACAAGGTGTAAATGGGGGGTGTCATGTCATGAGATCACTCAGAAAGCAGAAAAGCAATATCTTCTTGAATAAATGTATACTTTTCCATTATAAAACAGTCCTCTTAACTAAAGGACTTCTGTTGTTTTTAAGGGTGACTGCTGTACCATTTATTCATCTTAAGGCTTTTAATTAATTTGTTAAGTTTTGCTCTTAGCTGTCATCTTTCTAATAGAATTTCCATGTTCTGGTTCATTCTATTTGCTACCTAGTGTCTATAGAGCCTCGTACTTGTGTAATCCCAGATAACTGTTACTTTCTCTCATAGTGATACCCCTTCTCTAATTGTCAGTCTCCCTGTATTCCATCTAGATTATATAATAATTTGAATAAATATATTTTGTTGATGTTAGTAATTGCATTGATCTGATTTCCTTCCTTTTAAAATTTACAGGAATTCTTGTATCAGAATGGTGGTGACAGTAAGTGAAATTTACTTTTAATGTGAGTTCTGCTTAACTTGGAAATTCAGCTTCCAGCTCTAGGTATTCAGGAAGAAAGGCTATTGAAGGATCCGTTACTGTCTTGATTTCGAGTAGTTAACAGTCAACATTAATAGGGTTTTTACTAATATTAAATACAAAGGTAAATGAAATATGTACAAGAGAAAACTGTGGATGAGCATTCTTCAGTTTTGTTTTAGGGTCATTAGGCTAATCAGCTATGCACTGCAGCTGAAGTGAGATTTAGTAGCACACTTCCTTGTTCCCAACTGTTTTATTATAGGTGATGCAGATCTCTTTTTCTGACGACTGATGTTGCTAATTCGTTTTTGCAGCTCTTTTGCTGAATTGGTTTTCTAATGTGAATTGAGCCCCCTCGCTAATGGTTTGATTGACTCTCACTGTTGGTCAAAGCTGGCGCATTACCCGATGTCTTCGGGTGAAATATTGAGCGTCTGTTGTGGGTCGCAGCACGAGAGTTAATTTCTAACACAATAAAGGTGGTTAACCCCTGGCCGACCATCTTTAAAGAAGGAATTTCTTGTGTAGCTCCGGGTGATAAACTTCCAAAAATGTCCAATATTATTTTGAATAAGGAAAGGAATAAATAATAAACCAGAAATAAAACAGGAAATGTTAAATATTGTGATGGTCATGGTCTAATTAAAAACAAAACAACAAGGATAATCTGAATTGCTTGAGCTAATGCCATAGTTTTGTCACCACTGTAGTTTATGTTGACAAGTCCATCTGATCACCTCTGAATGAGAGGCTGACTAAGGTTTCTAGGCAGGCCTGTGCTGCACTCTCATCAGTAGTTTATCACTTTTTTTTCCCTTTCTTTCACACACAGGCGGCTTCATCCTTAATTGTCCGCTGCATTTTTCTTTTCAGAATCCACCCAGGTTTCAACTAATTCATCTGATGAGGTGAGTCTCGGAGAGTAATTTGTCAAAACCAGTACTAGAGCTGACTTAGATCTGTTCAGGGAGTCTTACACGCTGGATGGGTGGATGCTGCAAAACTAAGGAAGGGACAGCCGCTGTACATTTAGTCAGGGTGCTCGCGATACAAGGCACGTGGGGTTGGGTCGCAGCCCCTATGGCTTAGCCTGTGCTGAGTAATACAGATTTGACGGATAGTGAGTTGGAAATGCACCTTTGATGGTACACAAAGGGTTTAAAAAATAATAATCAAGTAATGGAATTTTAAAAAAATTTTTAGCCAGTTTAAGAGTGAAATACTTTAGTTTTGTAATTACTTCATTATTATTATAGTTATGCTGTCTTTTAGAAATATTTATCACTGTACTGAGAGTTAAATATATATATTATGTGGAATTGGGCACATAACTTACATCTTTGAGACAGGTTATCTGTTATTTGTTTTTTTTTCTCCAGTCTTTATTTCACTGTATATTGCCACATTTTTGTACTTTTATTTAATAAGATAAATGAGGGAGGGAGAGAGATGCTGAGTGAAAGAATCAATGTTAAATTCTAATATTTGAAACAGTGCCAGACACAGATAAGGGAAAAAGAGATGTATTGCCATAGTTAACCTTCTAAGCTTTAACGCGCAGTAACCCCCTTTTTCATCCTCACCTATACCTGCAGCACCATTCGAGATGCATTTCAGAGTGTCATTGATATCTGCTTCTTGCTTGAGCTGCCTGCTGTGTTCACCATTCTTGTCAGCTCATCACTGTGTGAAAAATTGTGTTAATCCCGAGATAAGTGTGCCATATTTTTGTTTTGTTTTGTTAGAAGATTGTTTGCTTTTATTTTGTCATTGTGCCCCAACTGAAGCTTTTATTTGTTAATGTCAGTGTGCCCGTGACTCATAATCTAGCCAGGATTAAAAACAACAACAACAACAAATAATCGTGATGTTACTCACTCTTCCACCCAGAAAACAACAACAACAACAAATAATCGTGATGTTACTCACTCTTCCACCCAGAAAACAACAACAACAACAATGCAAACCTGACTGTGGCCTGCCAACTCTGAAGGAGAACATTGAAAAGGATGCATGCGTCTGTGTGTGGGAGTGAACGGTGCTGAAAGTTAATTAACATCTAGTCTTTTGGCTAGCCCGTTTCTCCTCATATATACTGGACTTTAGTTAAAATAAAAAACACTGGCAGCTAACAGGAAAATAGAAGGGACAAGTTAAATTTTTGCCTGAAACAACCGAAGTAAAACAGCATCTGATCTCATCCAGCAAACATGTTTTAATTAAAAAGATAGCGAGATAGTGACACCCTGTAGCTTCTATTTCTGCTTATCTATCATAGGGCCTGATACATACAATTTTATGCAAATTATTTAATTGTGAGGGGAGCGGAGTTAAAACAGAATTCAAGGAACATGGATCACTCAGGGCAGCATTGGGATATTTAATAAATAAAGATTCATTTTTAGTCTGGGGGTCACACCAGCATGGTAGAAGAAGAAGACAATATATTGTGCTTGTTCGTCTATGAACTGTTTATTCCGGCTATCTCTGGTATTTGTTCAGAACAGAGAAAACTTCCAAAAATAAATCTTGGGTTCTTTTTATTTTGTCCATTTAAGGGCCTGCACTGACTTGTCTGCTGGGCTAATAAGAGCATGAAGATAAATTTGAGTAGTTAGAAAATGTTTTCACATGCTACCTAGCCCTGAGCCTTAAATTTGAGTAGTTATAAAATGTTTTCACATGCTACCTAGCCCTGAGTCTTGAATTTCTTTAGTTCATGCACCAGTTAGATTGTATGAGGGCTTGTAACCTACTTAGGTTTTCCTTCCATTTGGTTGGATTGTCTCTCCTTACATATGGTTGTCAGGGTTATCTTCAGACAGTTTTATCCTCAGATATCTAAATACAAACCAATGGTTTCATCGTTGTTTTTGATATAACTTCATAACCCATCTCTATTAGCTGTTTTATATTAGCAATCACCATCAGAATGCTGAGTTTATTATGACATATCCATAGATACTTGTGCCTTTGATCAATGTTAATGAATAACAATACATTTTATATTTTTTGATGCTGTTGAAGAGAAACTGGCTACGGAGTATGAGATGTACACATGCACTTCCAACTTTGAATTGTCCAAATTGGCACTGACTAGCAAATATTTTGCATTTCTTTTCTTCTTGAGTTGCTTTGCATTTTACAGTAATTGCTTTATTAAGAAACTTCACTTCCCATCTTGAAATCAGACAAAGTGTTGGTGTGAAATGTATGTAAAGAACCAGATAATGTCACCAAAAAAAAATATGGTGAGCTATTCTGCAAGGGAATATGAAGTTCTGTGGTGCTTTACCATTTTCACATTGGTAGCCATGAGTTAGAATTTTTTATTCTCAACTGTGGTGTTAGGCTAGTCCAGTGGTGGACTATTGGAATGACTGCTAGGTCAAGGGCCTGGTCTAGTTTGAATCCCAGTCTGGTTCATCTTAGCTTGGTTGGCACACCTTTTCTAGCATGGTTTTGTTTAGTGTTGGGGTTTTTTCCAATCTGTCAATTTTTTCCCTACATATATAAATGAAAAGTTTTAGCAGAGACTTTACCCTGTCTCTACACACACACACACACACACACACACACACACACACTCTCTCTCTCTCTCTCTCTCTCTCTCTCTCTCGTTGAGGTTCAGGTAGGCAAAGGAAAACTGCTTTAGCTGTTCACTGCCTTGGTATGGCGCTGAGTGTTTGTGGGGGAGACTGCATTCTGGAACTGCAGCAGTATGATGTAATAGTTGTTTTTTTGAAAGTTTCCATGTCAGACTCTGGTGCGGTATTTGCCGATTCCTCTGCTGTAGGTTAGCTTTTTAAAGTTTAAGGTCCATAGCATTTAAAGACATTAATTAACTTAATAGAAATCTACCTGCTCTCACGTTTTACCCTAGTTTTTGTTGTAAATTTTCAGGCCATGGCTATGTTTTTGCGAGGAAGTGTTACCATGGAAGGTTACCTATATAAAACAGGAAGCAAAATGAAAGGTGAGAAATTTACATTTATCTCGGAAAGAAGAAATTGTGGTGTGAGTGGGATTTTTGTTTCATTGGGGAAACTCAGCTTTAATAATAAATGACAATGGGTTTTTATTTTGACAGATTTCTTAAGAAGATGGTGTATTTTGGAAAGGTGCACGCTCACTTATTACCCAGATAAAAAGGTCAGTAAGTCTCATTCTAGGGGCACCTCCACATGGAGAGATTACTTGTTGCTTTTTTGATGTTCAGAGACTGTCTGCTATGCAAGTTTATTTTTCGGAGACATTTTCCTTTCATCAAAGGCTAACAGCGACAATGTAGAATTTTTTTTGTTTGTTTTCTACTACATTGTTAATTATACAGGATGACCTCTGTAATAAGATCAGATAGTGGTAATGTGTGTAAAACTATAAGTTAAGAAACAGCACAATCAAAACGTGAAGTACAATTTTTGGAAATCCTAAAGATACCCAGATTCCAAACCATGGCTCTAAATGTCTGCTGCGCAGATCTGTCTGGTCTGATGTTGCTGACAGATGACTTTCTTATTGTATTTTGCGCATGCTCGGTAACCAAGACAGCAGAAAAATTAAGTATAAAGTATGGCTTACAGGTGAGAGGCGAGAAACTACCATGATGGGTGGTCCTGATGAGCATTTGTTTTATGGGTATTAAAAAAAACCAAATGATCAATAAGATAGATGACGCGATAAAATAGACACACCTGCACACACATTTTTAGGCCTTTTAAAGGTGTTTTAAGGCAATTGTAAATATGATAGACAAGTTATACATAGATTCACGCATACTGTGTGTGTGTGTTTGTGTGCTTGCTTGCATGCGTGTGTGTGTTTTGGAGAGAGAGAGGGGGGTAGAGCGAAAGTGTAAACAAGGTCGCATAACTCCCAGCTCTGGCATAGATACGCATAATGAAATAGTCCCTGGCATGAGCTACAATGATACATTGTACATTATATTACATTTTAAAGACAAAATGAAATTATAAAAAAGAAATAAATTTATTTTAGTTACCACAAAATCCATGTACTTAGAGATAGGTGAAGGTGAGAGTTTACATCGTTTCTACTCGTTGTCAACAAAATTGACGGGGATATCAATGTCAGTGATTTCTAACAGGTGCTAATAGAATGGGGAAGTTGTCTGCGAGGAATTTCCAGGAGTTTGCTCTGCTGGTTGGCCACAGATGCAGCCTTTTCTGGTCTGATGTTATAATAAAGTTGCACCAGTGGTAAATTCAATTACAAATTCACAATCCAAACAACACAGAGCCAAATAAATGAATTGACTTTTGTGTTTTTTTTTTTTCTTTATTTTACAATCAAACCAAACGTACATAATTTTTCAAGAGACCACGGCATCCAGACTAGTTCACTATAGCTTGCAAATACACTGTGATTTATTTGTGTTATTTAAGTGCCCAAAGTTAGTTAATGTATGGGGAAAATTGGGGAGAAAGTTATAAGGGGAACTGGCTTAACCAGGAACTTAGAGCAGGAGAAGAAGAAGTCAAGCCACTGTTTGGAAAGGTAAAGTTTCTGGTTCAGAAGTCTAGAGTGAAGAACCCCTGACAGGTTGCCAATCAACTACTGGCTATGGTTTCTCTGCAGCAGTTGGCATCTCGACCCCTAGCAGCAGCCCTCACTTAGTAGATGTGGTAACAAAAAAAGGGGGGGTCTACTTGACTGGGTTGAACAACAAAAGAACTATGCCTTGGAGCAGTGGTCTTACGTAGTCAGTTCAGGGGCAAGTTTGAAATCTTTGGGTCTGGGTGATGATGGCGAGATACCACAGTATTCTGCAGCACCATGCAATTCCATCATGGCATATTATCTGACAGATGATGGGCCTATTCTGTAAAGTCTCAGTCCTTGTGCAAAAGGAATTAGAAAGACCTCTTAAAACCATGATCATTATCTTTCCCCTCTGAGGCTGAGGATCAGGGCCCCATTAAACTCATGTGAGACTAGCTAGATGAAAGAGTTGAGGAAAAAAGGTCCAACCATTGTCAGTCAGCTACAAAAATTCTTGCAGGAAGAATGGGGTTACTTGTTTTTTATGCTGATGTATTTATATTCAAACATTTTTCATAATGCTAAGTAAGGAAGCTCTCTTTAATTTGTTGTTTTTTAAATTTTTTTTAAGAGTGCAGCAGCCAAGGATGCTATAGAAACAGACACCATAATTTCTATCCAAGCCACACTTACAGAAAAGTAAGTGTATATGTATGGTTGATGGTGGTGAAATGCTTAGGAAACTAGTTGGTTAATAGGGAAGAGAGAACTTTGGATATATGTGGGTGGGAAATTGGATATGATGATCACAATAAAGAATAATTATAGATTATATATTTGGTTGAGGGATGGGAGCTAACCAATGTCGTGGCAAGGCAACTGCTTTAAGGATGAATAAGAATGTCTAAAATTTGCTTCCAGGTAGTCACACATTAGCTTAAACCAGTTTATTGCAGGCTGTTAAATAGCAAATAAAGGGGAGCAGTAGTAAAAACCCTTTACATTTAGTACTTATTTGAGCCACTTTTTACAGTATGAAAAATCTCTTTACCTTGTTTGGCTTTGAATCGTACCATGGTCTGGTCCAGGCTCCTCCATATTCGTATGAGAGCCTATTTTAATCCCATGATATTGGCAGGACATGGACAGGTTGCTCGAATGTCTTGATTTATCTTTCAGACTAGTTACATAGGAGATGTGCCATGCAGCACTATTATTCTGAAGAATATGGGCATCAAATTTCAGTGGTAGTAGATGTCTTTAAAATATCATTGTATCCAGCAGAATTGAAATATCAAATGCCAATTCTGTTTTTCCGCCATGCTAGTTCACAAGCCAGTGATGTAGTTGAAGGCGTTCATTAGGTTTTCTCCAAATCCAGATGAGAAATTTCATGAACTGCTGAAAAGTAGACTCATTGGAAAAGAGTACGTGCCACCACTACTCAATGGCCTTGCCAGACAGGTCCTCTTACCAAACCTTTTGAATTATTTTTGTTCCTTTTGGACAAAAGTTTTCTTAATGCTGTACATCTTCTGTAGCCAAATCAGTGGAGATGATGTTGGACTGTTTTTTTTTTTTGTTTTTTTGGATAATTTCTGTTGTATGATGATGTCAAGAAGAGGATTATGACAGTGTCTGGAGACATGGCAAGTGATGGCATGTTCTTGTGGTAGCATTATCGAAGACCTTCCAAGTTTTGCTGCAGGGTGAAGTTTGTGATATTGTTCTTAGATCAATGAGAAATGTTGAGAATTTTTTTGCAGCCTGCCATTGTCTTCTACCCACACTATAAATAGCATTATGACACAATCTCAGGTAAATAGAAACATCCTGAGATCTGCCCATTTTGAGTACGATGATAGCGCGCACTGGCTATTGTTCCACTATAAGTATGCACATAAACACCAGTCAGGCATTCATTTACTGGGGTGACCAAATGAACATGAAATGACACTGTATCTTACAATAAATACACATTATTACCAGCAACTCTATGATAATGATGGATAGTTTGGTATTGATGAAGTAAACTGTTAGCTGGTTTCAGACATTTAAATTTGGAACTTTAACTTTGACTTATCATGGGTGCTTCCTTTTCCAGGTATGACTATTCTTTTGAGCTGAGCACAGTTTCTCACAGCAACAGAATCTATCTCTTTGCTGCAGATACTAAAGAAGAAAGGCATTTGTGGATGAGGACACTGGCCAGGGTTGGTTCCGAGTTTTCTTTTAACATGTGTAAATTTTTAGAGCGTTCCCTGTCAGCCCTTGTAGAGACTGGGAAACTGGCTTTTGCAAAGGAAAGAGACAGTAAAATAAATACTATTTCTTGCACCTGTTTTGGCTCTGTTGTCAAAAGCATTTTTTGAAAAAGATATCAGCCGCAGGTGCTTTCGCCTGGTCGGAATTTTTTTTTTTACATAAAAGTCTGCCATCCCAGTGCGTTTTGTAGTTTTCAGAGCCAAAGTATTAAAATGTGCATAGCCAGGGGAGATAACTTGGCATGCACTTTTATGATCTGGAAACGTTTAAAACTTTAACAAAAATGTCTGTTACTGATTTAAAAAAAAAAAAAAACAGCCACTGGCAGCAGATTCTGTTTTATCGTCAAACTGCAATCACTGTTAGGTGGGTTATGTTTATAGCTGTGTGATGGTGTGGTTAGTCATTAGTAAGAATTCATACGTTAAAAGCTAATAACTTGTTTTGGGTGTGAGGAGATGAAGGGTCATTTTCCCATACAAACGAATTAAAATAAACAAGCAAAATTTGAAACTTTTGATCAGATTTTAATAAAAGTTACGCAAATTTTAAGTTTTTCAGCAGAATGATGCATCCACTCGTAAACTTTCATCGTAGTATGATATTACGGGCCGATTAATGTTATGGGCCTGAAAAACAGCTGCTAGTACGGGATTTCCTACTTGCTTTTGTCAGCTGTTGGAATAATAATAACAACAACGACAATAACAGTAGTAGTGTTCCAATGAGTGTGAAATAAGAAACTATTTGGAGCTGATCTCATCTTGAGAAGTCCAGCCAGTCTGACTGATGCGTGTGATTCACCCTTTTTCACCAGCTGTAGTGAAGTTGGTGGCTCTGTGGCCAGTGATTCGACTTATCTGCCAGGAATTGTAACAGGTGCTGTTAGGCCAGTACACTCCTGTTAGAGGGGGGGGGGGTTGTTGTTTTTAAAACTTTCTAACAGTGCTCATAAGTAATACTGTGCACCTTAGTAAGAAACTTCCTTTGGAATGCAGGATTCACTGCTGAATGACAGTGAAAAACTGTAGAAGTGGATATTTAACTTCGGGAAGCCTGAAAGGCGTTAACACGGGAGTCTTGGTATGCGACCGGTTTCTGCGTTCTTTTTATGCCCATGTAATTTATTGTTCTGGAAGATGAACCTGCCATCATGATTTGTGGAACCATCACAATGTTATTTTATGTGCTGTTCTTTAAAACCCAGATTATTTTACTCATAATTATGCTCTTTCTCTCTTTTTGTATTTGCTGTACCGGTTTTCCAGGTTATTTGCCCCGTACACTTGATAGAGAACATCCTTCACATGGATTTTGACCTTGCTGGCTACTTCAGCCTAAAGGATGGACCAGCAGCTGTAAGTTTTTGATGAAGCAATGCACAAGAGCGATGCTGTAGCCTGCTCTGGAATTCCTTGGTTATCTGGCTAAACTGCTGTAGAAATAATTAGCCCAAAACATTTCTGGTTTAGCTAGACTGAAGTAATAGGAAAAATGATGAAAGTCACAATCTCTATTTAAAAAAAAAAAAAAATTTACAAAGTTACAGCATTAATACACCTGTGTAGCACTCACTGTACAGGATTGTTTGTATTTATTCTGCTTACTGGGGAAATGAGATCTTTAAAAGGTGTATTTAGAAGCCTCCAGTCTGACATGGGCTTCATGAAGGATACTTCACTTTAATGTGCGAGACCTAGGCCCTTGTTCATGATCTAAAGTAGCTAAGTGACAACCATTTAAAATTCATTATTTATTTTCTTTTGAAATACCACTGCCAAGTGTGCTGCATCTTCACCAGTGGCCCAGCCCAGAAGCACTAGCTAGTATTTGTTTTGAGCTGGCTGATGTTTAGTCAGCTCAGCTGGTAAAGCAAAATTTGTGGGGTTTTGAATGAGATGCAGATTTGTTGCTGCAAAGGGTCACATTAATGAGGAAGTTGGCATTTTCCACAGCCTACATGGTTCAGTCTGTGCTGCTGAGTGATACAGAGTTGCTCCAGGTGTTATATAGAGGATTATGGTTGCTTGGTGCATTGTCCCTGAAGATCAGGACAATTCATCTTATCAGTTAAAAATACATTTTAATACTAACACACCCAAAGTACACTTAGTGCTTCATTTAAAAGCATAAGGTGAAACAACAATCTTGATCACTGCAGTTAAAAAAAGGGGGGGGGTTAGGATTTCCTGAGCATTATCCCAGATTACAGCTAATCACTGGTGTCTGCTGTAGGCTGGTCCTGAGCTGTAGTTTTCCAGCGTGTAATTCTGAACAGGGGAGGAGAAAGTATTACTGAAGTACCTGGTGACTGCTTTCTTGCTTTACTGCTCTCTTTAAATTGATAAGGTATTTAAATCTAGCAAAACGCTGGGCAGCCTACAAGGAGGGAGCCATTAAATGCTTGATGTTGCCCACTGCTCTGGCAGACTGCTTGTGGTGTGGGCTGTTGACCCTGGCAAAGGACTATTACTGGAGTTCCTATTCCAGCAAACAGCTCCTGCCAAATCAGCTGCATGGGCTAAAAGAAACCAGTGAAGGGTTGCATTTAAGTGAGAATGATCAATTGATTTCCACTGAAAAGTAGAATTAATTCGGACCTTTTTATTTGAACTCAAGTTTATAAGTCCTGTTTTAGCAGCCTTGAGCATAGCTATGCGAGGTCTTTAACTTATTTTTTGTTTTCTTTATTGATTGGCTGATTGACAGCCCCTATTCATAACTTTAATGATGGCTGATGCTGTGATGTAATAAACAGCTTAATAATCAGGTGTGTTTTTCTGATGGTAATCTAATTTTTCCTTACTCTCAAGTACGAGGTTTGTCCAAAAAGAAACCAAACTTTTAAAACAGTGCACCAACAGCTGGTGCAGTGTGCTCGCGACTGCAGAGCTGTGTATCGGTGACCTTGGCCTTCAGTCTAATAATAGCTGCATCATGCCACGTCAGTTAGTCATCGATCTACATGCACTAGAGTGAACATATGTTTAGTGCACTTGGCGATTTGTCGCAAGTTGAACAATGAAAGATCTTGAGGAGCAATGTGTTTGTGAGAAATACTTTTACGGAGACTTTTCTGATGTTACAACAGGCCTATGGGGAGGATTGTCTGAGCCGTGCGCAATGTCATGAGTGGTACCAGCGTTTAAAATCGGGAAGAACATTCACCGAAGACAATCCCAAATCTGGACGACCTTCCACGACAATGGACGGCAATCACATTGAGAAAGTGCGTGCCGTGATCTGTGGAAATCATCACCTGACTGTCCGTGGAGTTTCTGGAGAAGTAGGCATCTGTAAAGGTTCGTGCCATGTGATTTTAAAAGAAAAATTGAACATGCATCGTGTAGCCGCAAAATTTGTGCCACGTCTGCTGACAGATGAACAAAAAGAGAACTGAGTCACAGTCAGCCAGGAACTTTTTGATCGTTTGAATGCTGATGAAAGCTTTCTGAGAAGTGTCATAACAGGTGACGAGATGTGGGTGTACGGCTACGATGTCGAAACAAAAAGGCAGTTGTCACAGTGAGTTGGATCATTGTCGCTGCGACCAAAAAGAGCTCATCAGAGTCGCTCAAATGTGAAGATGATGTTGATTATCTTTTTTTTATTGGAAGGGCGTCGTTCATCGTGAGTTTGTTCCACATGGTCAGACGATCATTAAAGAGTTTTACTTGGATGTCCTGAGGCGGTTGAGAGAGGCAGTGCGGAGGAGGAGGCCTGAGGCATGGAAAAACAAAACCTGGATGCTGCACCACGACAGCGCACCTGCTCACGTGTCACTCCTTATCCATGACTTTTTGACAAAACACGAGATGACTCTCGTCCCCCAGCTGCCCTACTCTCTGGATTTGACCCCTGCGGACTTTTTTTTGTTCCCAAAGTTGAAATCCACCCTGAAAGTTCACTGATTTAAGACGATAGAAGAGATCGAAGAAAATTTGCTATGAGAACTGCGCACTACCCCTGAAAACGCGTTCCAGGACGCATTCCAAAACTGGAAAAAACGTTGGGAACGGTGTATCAACAGTGGAGGGAACTGTTTTGAAGGAGACAAGTCTGATTAAATTGTAAGTAAAACTAAATTTGTTTTTTTTTTTTTTAAAGTTTGGTTTCTTTTTGGACAGACCTCGTTTTCATTCCATAAGGCATCAACAAAATCATAGTATACAAGGAAAGAGTTCAACATGTTCACTAAGATCGTCATTGCACTCTGAGATCAGGCAGCACAAGAAACACACTACAGATCTGCAAACTCTAGTTGGCATATAAGGTATCCACTAAATGAAATCCCCTGGTTTTGGTTTCCTAAACCAAATGGGGAAGAATGGAGTGTAAGTTAGTGTTGCACATGTATTGCAGAAACTCTCTATTAGAATCCTTCACTATTTAGATGTAGGAAGAAACCAGAGAGTTTGGAGGAAAGCCAGAGGGCAGGCTGGTTGGTGAAGAAGAGTGAGAAGAAGCCATGCCAAACAGCTAGTTCTGATTTGGATCTAAACTCAGGCCCTCAGCTTAGTAGTCTAGCACTGTACTGCCTGAGAAATACAGACAGACAGAGATGGTAATTACTTTGGCTTGGTAAAGCTATAGATTGTGTTGCACAGCAACAGATAATGACCAGAAATACTATAGTGATAGATGTGGATAATATCTCAAAAAAAAAAAAAACTGAAGGTACTTGGAAATGCCAAGTCATTTTAACTTGGGAATTGTTTTCTTATTTTGCTTCAGGAATGGCAGCTCACATGGCTGATGGTTTTTGGGAAGCAACTTAGATTCGTCAACAAGGTATTATTCATTTATATTGCATTATTTTTTTTTTTTTTTTGTAAAGTTATGGATAACTTAGATTAAAGCAATGTTTTTAATTTAAATGATTTGTTTGTTTGAAACAACTCTGAAAAGAAAATAGGGAAATCAGATTCCCAGAGAAACTATTCAGCATAACCAATGATACGTGAAGCAGATTTAAAACTGAGAAGTTCTCTCGGTCAGATCTTATCCCCCCCCCCCCCCACACACACACACACCTGTGTGCCAAACTCTGTGATGGAAAATAAGAATTGAAATGTTCAGATGATTACGAGAATGAAGATGGGAAGTTTGTTACTCAGGTTCACCTATATCTCTTAGCACAACTAAAAACACTATCTATAAGCATTTTGCTTGGTTTAAGATTTTGTTCTGTCCCCAGTAAATTTAATTGTGGTGGCGGACAGTTTAACCCTTTCTCTTTTGTTACGATGTGGAGCAGATTTTTTATTTTTTCCTTTTCGTACAGAGAACACATTTGGCGTTTACTTAAATATACCAGATGCACTTCTTTATTGGCTTTGAATAACCAGTCCTTAAGGGTGCCAGATGGCACCCCTCACCTTCATCCTCAAAAAACAGACCACGAGGAAAATGAGAGAGAGTCGTTTCTCAATTTTAAGGCTTTTAAAATTTAAATGGAAGGCCAACCTACCTGGTTAATGGGGCCATTGCTGTGGCTATCTGGCCTTAGGTGGTGGCCATGTCAAGCAACCGCACCTCTTTCCTTTTGATTGGAAATTAAGATTGTTTAAGAATTAAAAAAAAAACAAAAAACAAAAAACATTGATCAGTAAGAAAGTAACCTAATCCTTTTTGAACAACTACGTAAGCTTGAATATTCCCTTAAAGATTGTAACTCTACAGAGATGGAAGTATGGATATAATGTCATTTCAGAATGGTGGCTGGTAACGAGGAAGCTTTTTAATCAGTTCAATCACGTGGATGGGAACATCAGTTTTCCTTGTTAAATGTTTTAACACACACACACACACACACACACACACACAGCATCTTTTATGTATTTGGCTTTTGTCATAACAGAAGAAAAGCACAAAAACAATCTGATCTAGATGTGGGGGAGTAAAAACAATTGCTGAAATATGAACAGAATTAAAAAACTTGGATTTTTTTTGTGAAAATAATTATAAAAATCACATTTTATTGATCAAGAAAAGAAAAAGAAGCCGCCACTTAGCAGAATAAGCATTTGCACAGTTGACAATATGGAAATGTTTGACTAAATCATCAAATAGTCTAACTTGTAACGTAGAAAGCTTTACTTTTTTCTACAAGGTCCACACGAGACAAACTGCTGCTGTTCTCCACGAATTATTTGCGCACCTTCATGGCGCGCGCACACAAAAAAATACTACTTGACTATGTCCTGGTTAAAGGTTTGGGGTAAGTTGGGGTGCGACTTCGGTGTGGTTTAAAGTTTGTTCGTTTAGTTGTATATCGGCTGCACAGTGTGAAGAAACATGGTTTTCTTGGTGGAAACGGATGTCTGATTTTCTGGTTTTCAGGATGGAGTTTGGGATCTCGCAGATCTACGGAAAGCCTGTAGCCTAGGTAAGTATTGTGAGACGTTCTTCAAACGAGTGTAAGATTACCAACCAAACCTTTTGACAGGATGTCCCAGGCCTTTTCTGGTTTTCATTCACATGAAAACGACTTTAGCCGATAAAGGTAAAAAGGGTTGTCTCATGAAAGTGAAATCTATGGTTTCTGGTGGTGGTGAAGACGGAGCGTCACTTTACCTCGTTAATGTTTTAGCAGATGAGAACCAGGTTTTGTGTAGGTGCGGTGCAAAATATGTTTGCTTCCTAAAGCATTGGAATAGTTGAGCATCCTTGGAGAATAGCCGAAAGTGCAGTAACGAGATCACCACACCCACCTTATTGTTTAGTAGCAGTGGGGCCATGTTACAGTGGAAGAAGTTGCAAAGTTTCTACTTTTCAGACACAGTTTGTCTGTGAATAATACAAAAATCTTTTCAGTATTTTTTTTGGCATATTCATTGAGCATGTGTGCTTACAGTGACAACCATACGAATAAAAAAATATATATATAGTGAACCTACTTATCTTGAGCTTAATAATTAGTACATTGTCTAACTTTTTTCTGGTTTTAGCCAGAAAACCCCTTTTAATTAAAAGTAAATGAAACATTTCTGCCGCATTCGAATGCGTTAGCATGTGATGTTGCTCTACTTTCAGCTTACCTGCCATCAGGAATGAAGTCTAAAGGTCAGATTATTTTAGATTATCACTCTCAGAATCCACTGCTTTCACTATACATTCATTTGCATGCTCAATAATAGAATGTAGTATAGATGCTGCTTTAGATGTTCTTTTATTACTCAATTTTTTTTTAGCTGTCTTACATATTATAGATTATTTTTCATTTTTCTTTCTTTATAGCGTTCAAAGAAAGCGAAGATAGTTCATCGAAAAACTTCGATTTATCTCCTCATTTTGTCGTGGCGTTTCCTGGCAGGTAAGCAGACAGGTGCCAAGGAGTACCCGCGTGATCGATAATCAATTTTGTGTCCCTTTATTGTCTACGTTTGTTTGCTTACACCAAACACGGCCTATCATCGAGAGATCGATCACCACCTCGCTTTAAATTCTATCGCACTGATTTGATTTTATTTTCTTTAAAGGACTTAGTAAAAGTATCGATAAGTTTAGTCTGGTTTGGTGACACCAGGAAGCCGTTGGGGCTGATACGAGTCACCCCAACTGAAAAACAACGGTGTTGCCTACAACACTGAACTAAAGTGGCCATACACACGGGGAGCTGGGAGTTTCTGTAGTCGATAAAAGGACAAGACTGGAGTACCTAAATCAGTGTGATGGGTTATCAAACAGCAAAACTTTTGCAAGGATTGATATCAGGGTATTCTTCTTAGTGAGAGGATGCGTGGAATAAATTCCCAGCCTTGGATGCTAATCAGATTTCATCCCCCCCCCCAGCTGGTCGATGAAACAGAACCAAAGCTTACCTGGCTGCTGTCTGGCAGTATTTCTCAACCCCCACCCCCACCCCCTTGGCTGTTTGTTGCCTGTAAGTTAAGGCCTTTTTGCTACTTTACAGTGAAGATGATAATTTGTCACATTAAAACATCTGCTGGTGTAATGTCAACTTTGTTTCTGTTGCACATTATTTAAATTTTGTGGAATGGATGGTAAATGAAACTTCCTTGGGGGCCTTGCCCTATTGTTTAAAGCTCCAGTCAGACCTTTTATGGAGTATGCTGACCAAGTTCAGTCTTTATTTGGCTAAAGATGGCTCCCAATTGGAGGGAGTGCAAAGGCATTTTCAAAAACTCTAAAAGGCTTAAAGGATCATAATTATGTTGAGTGAGTAGAATTAGTTAAGCTTTCTAATCTGGCATATTGCAAATTGAGATCTAATTAGGACATTAAAAATTTTAAAAGGTTAGAGAAACGTGTAGTTAAATCTCATTTCAGGCCATCCGACTAAAAAGGAACACTGACTAAAACTTCGAATGCGTTGGGTATTTAGCATGAAAGATCAGGGGCTTTATGTAAGTTGAATGATTTGTCTCTCAGCAAATGGCAACGATTGGAACTTCCAAATGGTGTTGTGCTGCTGTTCTTGGGAACTGCTGATGGGATATCCTGCCCTTTAACATTTCTGTAAACCTGCTTATTTCCTTTTCCTGTCAGAGTGGAGCTTTTGTGAAATGAGAACTAATATAACACTGCGGGCAGGGTGATTTTAGACATAGTACACGTCACATATAATTTACAATTTGTCTGTTCTAATTTCAGAGCACTCTACATACAGTCAATTCTCAGACATGACACTCTGCGGCTGTTCAAAGCGTTGCAGTTTGAAACAGCAGTGAGTCTGACCTTTCTTACCTTTTCTTGTGTAGAACTTGTGTCATTAAAAGGATTCTTGACAGTTTTGAACTCCAGATTGCAACATCTGATGAAACCGTGTCCATGACCATATATTTAGTCAGGAGAGGGGTGGGGGGGGGGTGTCATTATGGACACTGCTTTCTCATTTGACAGGTGGCAGGTGTTGTAGTCGTGAGTTTGAATGGAAAATCCGTCTGATGACTTGGGTTCAACATCAGAGAATTAGTTTTGTTTGTTTGTATCTGCACTTGCATTCTTAAAACACAATGGAGTATCATTTCATTCACGGGTTTATAACCTGTTCTGGTCGCTAACTGCTGAGAGTATTCGCTGAGTTATGGTCTCGTGTGCATAACTGGGAATCCTTACTTCAACAGCAGGATGGATTTTTTCAGCGGACTTTAAGGGTTACAAAAATTTAGCCAGAGGACTAACACTTTTCATGAAACACCCGAAAGTCTCACTTTTAAACCTAGGAATGTCTGTGGCAAACTCTCCTTTTGCATCGGTACCGTCTGTAAGTCACACAGCTGTTTAGGCCCCAACACTGTGTCTTGAGCTGAGCATGCGGGCTCTTCCTAGACAGTGAGGTGTGACTGGCGCCTTTTGCCACCAAATGGAGCCTAGTCCCTGCCAACAGTGGGAGAAATGTTAGTTTGAGTGATGACCGGTGTAACCATGTCGTTTTTTTTTGATAATTCTTTACTTTCATTTGATTAGAACTGTTCAGCAATCTTGGAAGACCAACAGCTTACATCAGATGATATTCCAGTCATTGTAGATAAATGCATCACATACATCATGGCTAATGGTGAGTTTCCGTTTCTTGTAAACATGTCTGTTCTTCGCTGATCCAAAGAGTTTCATGGATTTTAAAGTTTTTAATACTTGCCAGTTGAAACTTAGTGATGTTTGGCATAGTTCATAGAATGACGAACAGCAGTTATTTATCTTTGCTGATGATAGGAAATGACC